>CM055121.1:110914226-112299226 GCA_029206835.1 Rana muscosa
GAAAGCGGGCGGCTCCGCTTGCGACGCGGTTTGTGGGGGACGGGCGGCACGGTTCGTGGGCAGAACGTGCTGCTCAGTGTGTTGGCAGCGCAGGTGAGAGTGAGAGAGCAGGCTCATCTCTCACCGCCCGTGCCTGCCCTGCATTCCTGCAGTGACTTCCACCCTCACTGTGCAGGCAGCAGAGAGATTACATTATCTCTCTGCTGCCTGACTCTGGGAGTCTGGGACACAGCAAGAGACAACCAAAACTACACCTTAGCAGGCAAGTTAGTGACAATCCGCAAATTGTGTCAGGTGACGTCGCAAATGACAATCTGCATCTAGCGGCAGGCAAGTGACAATCAGCAAGGTGTGGCAGGTGAGTGGCAAGTGACAATCCGCAAGGTGTGGCAGGTGATGTGGCAAGTGACAATCCACAAGGTGTGGCAAGTGACAATCCACAAGATGTGGCAGGTAAGTGGCAAGTGACAATCCGCAAGGTGTGGCAGGTGACGTGGCAAGTGACAATCCGGAAGGTGTGGCTAGTGACAATCCGCAAGGTGTGGCAGGTGATGTGGCAAGTGACAATCCACAAGGTGTGGCAAGTGACAATTCACAAGATGTGGCAGGTGACGTGGCAAGTGACAATGCGCAACGTGTGGCAAGTGACACGGTCAGGGCTCCCACTAATTTCAGGCGACGGTGGCAAGTGACACACTCGGGGCTCCCACTGATTCTGCATTGAACTATTTAATTTTATATTACAATGTAATAATATAAATAATGCGCTTCAATCATCCCGACACCATAACAACCATGGTGCCGGGATGATTGAAGCGCCAACACCAGCCATTTCCCCGATAAATTTCCCACAAAAAAAACATATTTTTTGTCAGTGCCCTTCCCGAGAAAAGACTCTGGATCCGCCCCTGCGGTGGCAGAGACCGTGCGCCAGGCCTATTCGCTAGCAAAGGAATAGGAGAGTTCAGTTGTGCCTGGGCCTACTCGTATCAACACCCCTGTCTGTCTGTTACTGAAAGTTCAACTGATTGTGTTCACCCTGAAAGCAGAGAAATAAAAGAGTGTTGGACTTTCGATTGGAGTAGGGCTCTATGTTATTGGCAGACACATCTCCATGGAACAGCTGGAGGCTTCGTATGCAGTGAACAGACCCGGAGGTAATTCAAGTAACTCTGCTCAACCCTCATACACATACGCGGGGAGAGCTTGGTGTAGTGTTCCTGCACTCTCCTCTCCCAGGTACCCCTAGACACAAGCCAATCAAACGAGAAAACCCGAGAGGGAGAGTGAGGCTCCACTACACGTGGGGGCTCTGGTCCGGGATGTGTTCATGCTACAATGGAGCTGGAGTTGTTGGAATTTGAAAGTGTCTGCCCGAAAGAGTTCCGAGTAGGTCGGCCATATTGGCCACTGCGCCACGAGGCACACCCTCCCTACTCAGTTCGTGGGTGTGACCTAGGGAAGGAGAAAGCCTGCGAACTGGAGTGCAAGAGAGGAGGAGTCCAATCGTGTGAAGGACTACACGTGGGGACTTTGGCGCCAACAATTCAGTGCGCAGTGGATCAGCAGAGAGTCGCCATGTTCACCAATGCATCGTGGATTCCTATTCATCCTACTACCACGAGTCTGACTACTGCTGCTCCGATAACGGGGACGGGGATTCGGCTAAAGCCACGGGGACGATTCGCCGTGTACTCATGCATGGACGTTGAGGCCCTGGGTTTGATTTGTCCCGGCTGTTCGGGACTGGTGTGTCAGCTGAAGCCATTCGGGCGCTGCGAGGCCTGCGGAGAGTTCCTATTTGAGGTGGAACCACCTATTGAGAAACTCAGAACCATCCACCTCAACCGCGCAACAGGCCACACCACTCAAGAAGGAGGAATCGCTGCTTTTACAGCCATCCCTGTGCGCACTGCAGCGATCGCAGGGGAGGTCGCAATCACTGAGGTACGGGAGAAATCCGAGGATGCTGACTCGGTCACCACTGTTTCCCAGCGTCCACCGCCAAAGAGGAAAACCGGCTTGGTTGCCCCGTCCAGTAGTTGCGGTGTATCACCTTGCTCACCTACGCCCGCCCCGGATGGATCCGGTTGGAAGAGTCCCGGACATCCCTCTCTACTTTGGGCCGAGGTAAGCCGGGCGAGGGACTTGGTGTTGGGGCGGAGGTGTCGGGGATTCACGGCCCTGTGTGCCCGCGGGGGGTAGCAATTCAGCCTCTACTACAGGCTACCAGCCCGCGGAGGAGTGTGACACCTCCGACCTAGAGTCGCTCTCCGATCCGGGAGACAACATCATCATAGATGAACTTTTTGCAAAGAAGGGCTGGGACAAGATGCCTCTCTCCTCGTCCCGCGGAGTCAGGTATCCACCCATGTCTACAGGGGATAGTTCCCCCCTCGGGTGGAGGCACCAGCGCCTGAGGAGGGTTCCCGTCCCCAGTCTGCCCTTCTACCTCCGCTGCCTCCTGCATCTGGCTACGGGGAAAAGAGACTGTTGCTGCGGGCGCCTATGCCTAGAATGGAGGTGATCAAGGCACCTCGTCACCCAGACGCCATCGTCCAACCGGGTGAGGGAGACCGGGCCACTATGCCTCCGCTGGTGAGACTAAAGCGCCTCTTTGGCCAAAAGGTTGCTAACGAGTACGGGTGGGAGTACCCGTACTTACCTAAGGAGCTTCTATATGAAGTGGAAGTCTGCCGGGAACGCTGGTACAACGATTTTGTGTGGACGCACCTTCAGGTCCCACATGCCCGCAGGTACCTCGCATGTTCCCCTAAAGCCTCTCAACGGTTCAAGGACTGCAAGTCAGAATGAATGCTGGGTCGGCACATCCACGCAGACAAGGTGTTAATTCGGCGCAAAGAGGGGGAGGATATCGAATACCATGTAGAGACAATGGACCAGCACTTGAAACTCCTTGTCTTGCCGCACCCAAAGTTCTATCTGTAGGAGAAAAAAAGGACTCCGTTCTTGCTTTGCCTTGTTGCTGCTTAACTTTCCCGGGGTTGTTTCCCGGGAAAACCCAGTGACTGTGCCCGTGTTGATGGGTGTTTGTGCTCTCTGGAGGAATTGAAGGACTGTTGCCGTTGTTTGTTCTTCATTCTTCCATCCCACAAAGTGATTATGGACTTTGGGGTAGTTAGAGCCGCAAGAGAAAAAAAAAAAGAGAAGATCTTCAACCAGTGCAGTTACTGTGGCACTGTCACCAGGTGGCAGTGTTGCGCACCGATATTCACTGTTCACTCACACACTTATAGAAGGAAAGGGTTTCTCTGCAGAGAGGTTCTTTCGTTCTTACACGAACATATGTGTCAGGGATATGTGTGTTTAACATTTCTTTTCCCCTCTGCAGGAGAACATCTCATCAAGACCACTGAGAATGGGGTGGGTCTTAGTCAGGATGGGTGGGAAGGAATGTTAATGTGAACATGTGTTTCAAATAATGCTATGTGTTGTTTGTTTTCCTTCTCTCCCCTTTCATGTCAGGTTCAGGCACAACTGTTTGGTTAGTTTTCAAAACTTTTGTATTTTTTTTTTAAATTGTTAGTCGGTTTCTGGATCAGGCTATGATGGCCCCTTTGGGCATGGGTTGCTCCAGACACTGGGGACCAGTGTCCAATAACCGGGGGGAGAGTGTAGCGGGTATATACTTTTAAAACTGGTGAAGACACCAGTGATGCATAGTTCCCTGCGGCCCAGCAGGTGGCGCTGTCACTTTGGGCCGGGGTTGAACCATCGCTGCAGTGCCGTACCCTTTGTGACCTCTCGCAGCGGTTGTACGGTGGGGCGGGGAACCCGCCGTGCATGCTGGGAGAGGGTATAAAGGGGGCGGACATCTTCGCCACGAGGTTCGAGTCCCAGGCACCTTCAGCCTTAGGGCTGCTGTTCGCGGTCGGTGTCTAGGCGGCCTAGGCCTGGACACCAGGAGTTCGTGTTCCATCCCAGACACCTTCAGTCTGGGGTGAGGTACTCAGCCGGAGGCCTGGGGCCCAGTACCTTCCTCTGGGTCCCGCAAGGGAGGGATTGTCCTAGGGGGCCACGGGAGTGGGGCACCCGAATCCAGAGGCATAAGGGACCGGAGGAGGGACTCATCCGAAGACCTGCTGCAGCAGATTGCCAGTGTCGGGTGAACCTCTGGAGACCGCCCGGAGGGATATCTTTCCGAACAGGGGCCAAGTTCAGAGAGGAAGGTGGTTCATGTTCAATGACCGGTGGCAGCGGTCCAGCTATTCAACTCAGGTCAGTGGCAGAGGCCTGCTATTAGGCCTGTGGCATGGGCCTCAACGGTTGATCCGGTCGGTGGCAGCGACCAAAACTCACGGTCGGTGGCAGAGACCGTGCGCCAGGCCTGTTCGCTAGCAAAGGAATAGGAGAGTTCAGTTGTGCACTGGCCTACTCGTATCCACACCCCTGTCTGTCTGTTACTGAAAGTTCAACTGAAAGCAGAGAAATAAAGGAGTGTTGGACTTTCGATTGGTGTGGGGCTCTATGTTATTGGCAGACACATCTCCATGGAACAGCTGGAGGCTTCGTATGCAGTGAACAGACCCGGAGGTAATTCAAGTAACTATGCTCAACCCTCATACACATACGAGGGGAGAGCTTGGCGTAGTGTTCCTGCACTCTCCTCTCCCGGGTACCCCTAGACACAAGCCAATCAAACGAGAAAACCCGAGAGGGAGAGTGAGGCTCCGCTACACAAACAAGACTTCTTATGGCTTTCTTTTAACAATGGCTTTTTTCTTGCCATTTTTCCATAAATGCCAGATTTGTGGAGTGCACAACTAATAGCTGTCCTGTGGACAGATTCACCCACCTGAGCTGTGGATGTCTACAGCTCCTCCAGAGTTACCATGGACCGCTTGACTGCTTCTCTGATTAATGCTCTCCTTGCCCGGACAGTCAGTTTAGGTGGACGTCCATGTCTTGGTAGGTTTGCAGCTGTGCCATACTCTTTCCATTTTCGGATGATTGATTCAACAGTGCTTAGTGAGATGTTCAAAGCTTGGTATATTTTTGTGTAACCTAACCCTGCTTTAAACTTCTCCACAACTTTATCCCTGACCTGTCTGGTGTGTTCCTTGGCATTCATGATGCTGTTTGTTCACTAAGGTTCTCTAACAAACCTCTGAGGGCTTTACAGAACAGCTGTATTTATACTGAAAATGAATTACACACAGGTGGACTCTATTTACTAAATAGGTGACTTCTGAAGGCAATTGGTTTCGCTAGATTTTAGTTAGAGGTATCAGAGTAAAGGGGGCTGAATACACGCCACACTTTTGACATATTTATTTTTAAAAATAAATAAATAAAAGTTTATCATTTTCCTACCACTTCACAATTATGTGCCACTTTGTGTTGGTCTATCACATAAAATCCCAATAAAATACATTTACATTTTTGGTTATAACATGACAAAAATGTGGAAAATTTCAAGGTGTATGAATACTTTTTCAAGGCACCGTATGTATGCTTGGGAGAAAGGGAACTCAGATTATAAGCTTCTTTATGAGCATGGGCTGATGTGAATGTATAATATGTACAGCACTGTGTAAATTGTTGGGGCTAAATAGATACCTCCAGCAATAATAAAATGTTGATGAGTAATCCCACGAAAGTAAAAAAAAAATACTTTTTGCATAGCACCTCTTACACGTAACACACAATATAATGAAATAATAGTTGCTTGCATTGACCACTTAAAGCTTAAAACATGTATATGTCCACTGTTCATTGACAGGTGTGTTGCCTGCACTTTAATTAAATGCTATCTCTGTACAATAAAGCAGTTATATAATGGCTTCTCCCATTCCTTCAAAGGCCCAGAAGTCATTAACCCTTAACCTGTCTGCTATAGCAATCAATCTACTTTATGTTTGACTGCAGCTAAACTGATTCCCAAGACAATCAATCTATGAATTATGAGACTTTCCAATCGGACTCTGTGCACTCATTTATTGTATAACTTGATCTGAATTACAGAGAATGCCACTGGTGAAATAATACCATCTTCTAAGCTAATCCAATTCCTGTTCGTAAAATACTTCTTGTATAGGATTTTTATTACTGGAGGAAATACATACCCTATATACATCACATACCCTATGTTATATTATTATGAATTGCCACAATGACCATCCATCTGGTCAGGCAAATAAGTGATGTCACATTACACTTTTCTAACATTGTAACATTTTTATTGCACAATTTCTTATTCAAGGTACAAAACAAATCATCTAGAGCAGGGGTTCCCAATCAGTGGCTCAGGGGGCACATGTGGCCCCCGGAGCCCTCTGATGTGGCCCACGACCTCCTGCTCTGGGATGGTGGGTTTGCCAAGCCCAGATCGTCGGTTACCAACCCGCCATCCCAGAGTATCAGTGTTGGGAATTAATCCTGGGGTAGAGGAAGCAAGTAGCTGCAGATCAGAGCCGCATAAGCCAATGCTTTCTATATAGTGCTGGCTCCTGTCACAGGCAGAGTGATACCAAATGCGCTCTGCCTGGGACAGCAACAGCCAGTGATACCTGAATGGAAGACAGTTATAAAAGGGAAGTTTATTACTAAAATCACAGTGTATATATGGGCATCTCTGTTCTGCAGTGGTTACTGGGCTGCTTTCAAACTGATCCGCAGGCGCAGTGCAGAACACCCGTGGGTGACCTGCACTGAGCCATAGACTTCTGTTATTACCTGCAGGTTTGGTGCACCACACCTGCATGATATAATAGAAGTCAATGGCAAAGTGCAGCTAACACGCATGAAAACCACAGGTGCACTGCGCTCTACCCTCGGTGTGGGTAAACCACAGCGCATCAGTGTGAAAACAGCCTTAGGCCCCTTTGATACGATCGGTCCAACCCAATCGGACCCTCTGTTAACCTTCATGGAGCATCAAATGTAAACGGACTTGTGGCCGTTTACACCCACCTACCTCCAATTCGATCTGCTAAAAAAAAAAAATGAAGGGGGGGATCTGTCCCCTTCTATCTGGGCAGATCGGATCGGAGGGCCAATATAGTAGAGTGGGCTGTGTCCATGTCTGCGCTGCATATGCAGACCTGTCATCCGCCCGCTCCACTCATTGTGGCCCACGACCGGTTACCAAGTTGCTTAGGTGGCCCTCGCTCTTTAAAAGGTTGGGCACCTCTGATCTAGAGGCATTCCGTGACTGGATACTACAAAAGCACAGAATGTTTGGCAGTGTAATAACAAAGAAGCAACGTTCACAGTGTCAGAGAGTTCACACAAAAAACAGGCCTAGCATATGAACATATACAAGTGGAGACATGATGAACAAGGAATTATACAAAAAGGAAGAAATAAGGAAGACATAATAACAACAAAAATAAAAAAAATAATGTGGGTAGCTCATATGCAGGGAGGTCAAGTGCTCTTGTCAAGTGCTAGTTTGACAACGTATATGTTATGTCCTATTCTCAGGGCTCCCACTGTATTAGTGAGCCTTAGCATGCCACTTTGTATATTGAAGTAAATGCATATTTTGCTCAATTTCACTGTTATTGAAGGTTGTCTCAATTAAACATTTTCAACTCCTGAAAAAGGGCTTACCGTATATACTTGAGTATAAGCCGACCCGAATATAAGCCGAGGCACCTAATTTTACCACAAAAAACTGGGAAAACTTATTGACTCAAGTATAAGCCTAGGGTGTCCATCTGCATGCCTCACTGTGTCCAAGTGCATGCCTCACTGTGCCCATGCCTCACTGTGCCCATGACTAGACTGACGTTTAACATGGGAGTCTATGAAAGGGGTGCCCGGGTTTGAAAAATCGGTGCTCCCCGAACGTAGGTCCCTGAAAACAAAAAACTTTGCACACTTATAGAGGAGAAATGGGGCTACATGTGTGCCAAGTTTGGGGTCCAGGAGCCCTACGGCCGGCCGGTACTGGCTCCCCAATTCCGGGAGATCAGGTGCAAAAAAGGTGACCCGAGTATAATGCTGCATACACACGACCGTTTTTCACGACGTTAAAAATGCCATTTTTTAAATTGGGCATTAAAAACGACCGTGTGTAGGCTCCAGAGCATTTTTAACGACGTGAAAAATGACCTAAAAAAAAATGAGAACCTGCTCCATTTTTTCACGTCGTTTTTCACGTCGTTTTTTTTAACGACGTGAAAAACGGTAGTGTGTATGCTTTTACGAGCGGAAAAAAAACGCACATGCTCAGAATCAAGTATGAGACGGGAGCGCTCGTTCTGGTAAAACTAGCGTTCGTAATGGAGATAGCACATTCGTCACGCTGTAACGGACTGAAAACCACGAGGCTGAAAAGCGCGAATCGTCGCTCAACAAACTTTACTAACATGAAGGATGGCGCCATTCGAACGGAACTTCCCCTTTATAGTGCCGTCGTACGTGTTCTACGTCACTGCGCTTTGCTCGAGCGTTTTTTTTAATGAACGTGTGTATGCAAGACAGGCTTGAGAGGAAACAATAAAAATCACGTCGAGAAAAACGTTGTTTTTGAAAATTACATTAAAAACGATTGTGTGTACACGGCATAACCTGAGGGGGGCATTTTCAGCACAAAATGTGCTGAAAAACTCGGCTTATACTCGAGTATATACAGTCAATTTCATTAAATTTTTCATGAAGGGAAATTTGTTAGAGATTTCTTTTCACATTCTGGGTAGTTGGGTAATATGCAGAAATCCAGTCCTGCGTGGTACATTATCTAGTTGTCAAGAGGCATATGCATAGCCATTCAAAGCCCCCTGTTGATTTCATCAGACCCAGAAGAGTGAAAGAAGTATCATAGCTAAAAAATTTCAAAAAGGGAGCCAGTTCTACAAGCAACATGTTTATGTATTGCACAACCTCAGTCCAGAACTTGGTTAAAAGCAGACAATGCATGCTCATTCCTAGTGATGAGCCGAACACCCACGGGTTGGGTTCACACCAGAACCCGCGAACGGACCGAAAGTTCGCACGAACATTAGAACCCTATTAAATACAATGGATGCGAACGTTCGGATTCTAAAGTGCTAATTATAACGACTATTATCCATGTTATTGTCCTAAACAGAGTTTGGGAACCCGGGTTCTGCACCAGGGGACATGTATCAATGCAAAAAGAAGTTTTAAAAACGGACGTTTTCCGGGAGCAGTCATTTTAATGATGCATAAAGTGAAAAAAAAAAAGTCAAATATTCCTTTAAATATTGTACCTGGGGGGTGTCTAAAGTATGCCGGTGAAGTCCCACGTGTTTCCCGTGTTTAGAACTGTCCCTGCACAAAATAACATTTCTAAAGGAAAAAAAAGCCATTTAAAACTGCTTGCGGCTTTAATGTAATGTCTGGTCCCGGTAATATGGATGAAAATCTTTAAGAAAAATGGCATAGCTACCCCATCAACCCCCCCCCCCCTACCCCAGCCCATTACCAGCCCCTTTGGGTCTTGTATGGATATTAAGGGGAACCCCGCACACAAAATAAAAAAGGCCCTATATACTCTGAACAGCCGTATACAGGAGGTGCATACAAGACAGGGACTGTAGGTTTGTTCTTATGTAGAATCTGTTTGTAATTTTGAACAGCTACATTGTTTAAGTGTAGCTCCAGCCCAAATACCTATTTTTAAGCTTTTTGGAAAACATAGGGAAGGGTTATCACCCCTGTAACATTTGTTTTGCTGCCTGTGCCCCTGTTCAGAACATTTCACCTCACTTTGCTTCCCAATGACAACTGTTTTTGAAATGTGGTGTTTTTATTGAAACAAGGATTGGTGATAAAGCATCAGTAGAGAGGAGACACCTTTCTCCCATATTAATTCTTACAGGAGAGAATTTTCCTTCCAAGGGGTAGATTTCCTCTCACTTCCTGTTGTCTTCTTCCGTTTGCAAGTAGTAGTCGTTTGTAAGTTGGATGTTTGAAAGTAGGGACCTGCCGTATATACTCTGCAGAAATTGGCCCCTTAGGTGTTGGTGTTGGCACAACACTGTAAGCACTCACAGTTACTCTTGGTGGGTGCTGGAACGCCCTGCTGTCAACTATTATATCAGGAATTGTAATAACATATAATTGTTAAACAGTGGTAGTAAAAATTGGGCCTTTGATGGTGGTGCTGGTGCCACAACACTGTAAGGCCTGACAGTTACTTTTGGTGGGCGCAGCAATGGGCCCTGCTGTGAATTATTAGATCAATAATTATAATTGCATGCCCCTGTTGAACAGGGGCTGAAAAATTGGGCCTTTGGTGGTGGTGGTGGTGGTGTTGACACAACACTGTAAGGCCTGACAGTTACTCTTGGTGGGCGCAGCAATGGGCCCTGCTGTGAATTATTAGATCAATAATTATAATTGCATGCCCCTGTTGAACAGGGGCTGAAAAATTGGGCCTTAGGCACTGGTGGCTCAACACTGCAACCCCTCACAGATACTGTACTTGGAGCACAGCAATGAGGCCTGTTGCAAAGTATTGCATCAAAAATTGTAATTACACGCCCCTGTTAAACAGGGGCTGAAAAATTGGGCCTTAGCCACTGGTGGCGGCACCCATAAACCAAAATGATCTTCCAAGCTATCATCATTAATCGGATCATTGAGGAGGAGGAGGAGGATAGCCAGTCAACATAACAGCACAGGCACTCAGCATCAGCATCAGTCTTGAAGGGATGTGACATTTTAAAATCAATTAGTCTGTTATATCAGCATCAGGTGTGTGGTAGCTGGTGGTGATCCAAGACTGGCTCATCTTGATGAAAGTCAGTCGATCAACCGAGTCGGTGGACAGGCGCACCCTGTGATCCGTGACAAATCCTCCAGCAGCACTGAATGTGCGTTCTGAAAGAACGCTGGATGCAGGACAGGCCAGTAGCTCAATTGCATACTGTGCAAGCTCTGGCCAGTGATCCATCCTCAAGACCCTGTAAGCCAGAGGATTTTCAGTGGGGAAGGTGTCCAAGTCTGACCTTGCCCCTAGGTATTCCTGCACCATGTATATCAGACGCTGGCGATGGTTGCTGGAACCGATCATACTTTGGGGCTGCGGACTAAAGAATTGTCTGAACGCATCGGTCAGACGGCCACCTTCCCCACCGCTCCTTCTTTGACTGCCCGAAGCCTCAGCAACTCGTTGTCCAGGACCAGGAGTTTGTAACCTCCCAGTCTCTGGGAACGCGTTGCACAGACCTTTCTGCAAGGCCTCCCGGAGTTGTCTCATCCTCTGCTCCCTCTGCGACGGTAAGATAAGGTCCGCAACCTTACCCTTGTACCGTGGATCAAGGAGAGTGGCCAGCCAGTAATGGTCCCTCTCCTTGATCCGAAGAATACGAGGATCCTTCCGCAGACTTTGCAGGATCAGGGAGGCCATGCAGCGTAGGTTAGCTGAGGCATTCAGTCCGGAGTCCTCTGGGTCACTGAGGACGACATGATCCGCAGCCACCTCCTCCCAGCCACGTACAAGTCCACTGGTTTCTTGGGACTGTAAATCATCCCTAAAAGACTGCTGCTGATGATGCTGAGTGCCAGCCTCCACCTCCATGCTGACACAATCCTCCTCCTCCTCCTCCTCCTCTTCCTGTGCGATGGGTGGGACAGAAGGAACACTGTCTGGGTAAAGGGGGCCTTGAGAGGCAAGGAAGTCCTCCTCTTCCTGCCTCTGTTCTGCCTCAAGTGCCCTGTCCATTATTCCATGCAGCGTGTGCTCCAACAGGTGGACAAGAGGTACAGTGTCACTGATGCATGCACTGTCACTGCTCACCATCCTCGTGGCCTCCTCAAATGGTGCCAGGACAGTGCATGCATCCCTGATCATGCCCCACTGGCGTGGTGAAAAAAACCCGAGCTCCCCTGACCCTGTCCTGGTGCCGTAGTCGCACAGGTACTCATTGATGGCCCTCTGCTGCGTGTGCAGCCGCTGCAGCATGGCCAACGTTGAGTTCCACCTGGTGGGCATGTCACATATAAGGCGGTTCTTGGGCAGGTTCAACTCCTTTTGCAGCTCAGCCAGGCGAGCACTGGCATTATAAGATCTGCGGAAATGCACACAGACTTTCCTGGCCTGCCTCAGTACATCCTGTAAGCCCGGGTACCTGCCCAAGAACCGCTGCACCACCACGTTAAGGACGTGAGCCACACAGGGCACATGGGTCAGTTGTCCCTGTCGGAGGGCGGAGAGGAGGTTGAGCCATTGTCGCAAACCACCATTCCTGGCTTAAGCTGGCGTGGCATCAACCACCTCTCGGCCTGCCCCTGCAGAGCAGACAGGACCTCTGCCCCAGTGTGGCTCCTGTCCCCCAAACACACCAGCGCAAGCACGGCATGGCATCTTTTTGCCTGCGTACTTGCGTAGCCCCTTGAACGCCTACGGAGCACCGCTGGTTCCGAGGACAAAGCACAGGAAGAGGCCATGGAGGAAGAAGAAGAGAAGGGGGTTTAGGAGAGAGGTGTGTCACAACCAGTAGTAGCATTTTGGAGGCGTGGAGGTGGAACAACCTCCAACACTACTGCACCTTGTCCTGCATCCTTCCCAGCTGCCCAAAGAGTGACCCAATGGGCCGTGAAAGAAAGGTATCGTCCCTGTCCATGTCTGCTGGACCATGAGTCAGCGGTAATATGCACCTTACCGCTGACCGCCCTGTCCAGCGAGGCCAAGACATTGCCTTCCACATGCCTGTAGAGAGCCGGAATCGCCTTCCGTGAGAAAAAGTGGCGTTTGGGAACCTGCCACTGAGGAACCGCACATTGCACAAACTCACGGAAGGGGGCCGAGTCTACCAACTGAAAAGGCAGCAGTTGAAGCGCTAGCAATTTAGCCAAGCTAGCATTCAACCGCTGGGCATGTGGATGGCTGGGAGTGAACTTCTTTCGACGGTCCAGCAGCTGGGGCAGGGAAATTTGCCTGCTAGAATCGGACGTCGGTGTACTGCTAGCAGAGTGGCCGCAAGTACTTGGCTGTGACACACCTAATTCTACACCTTCATTCCTCTCAGTGCAGGTTTCAGAGAGGACTGAAGGTATAGTGGGGTTGGAGATCCCAGCTGATGCGGTGCAAGGAGAGGTCCGCTTTGTTCTTTGGTGTGGGTCTTTAAGGTAGGCTTGCCAACGAGCTGCATGGCAGGTCAACATATGTCTGATCAAGCATGTGGTGCCCAAGCGGCTGATGTTTTGGCCACGCGATATACGCTTGGACTCTGGCGTTTCGCTCCTCCAGCAAACGTTAACCTGACGACCTGCGGCTTCCACGTGACCCCACTCTCCCCCACTCTCCCCAAGCTCAGATCCCCCAGCTCACCACCGCTTCACCCACAGCCGCCGACTGCCACCTGCCGCCATCCGGGCGCCCATTTCTAGACTGTTAGAACTGCAGGACAGACCGCGGCTGTGGCCTAGCCCCGGCCATCACTCTACACCCGTCCCGAGTCTCTCTCCAGCAGGCCCGCGTGTGCCGACCGGGTAAGTACATCGGGGCACCACCAACTAGTAGCGAGTTGATCCAGGGTTTACCCGATCGCCCCTCGGGGGTTCAGGAAGGAATTTTTCCCCTGCTGCAGCAATTGGCCAGACTCGGCTGGTGGTTTTTGCCTTCCTCTGGACCAACGGGAGGGCGGTTTAGGTCATTGGGCCCCATCCATCATCCCCATCACCTTTTTCCTCCCATTATGTGCATCTTTAAATACTCAGCGGACACCCTCCACAGGCTAAGGAATACCGCCCCAACACTTCCAACCGCCACCCAAAAAATCCTACAAAAAGAACAACTGCTTAGGATCAATCGACAATCGACTATCAAAACCACAAAGACACCACTTCATCTACAAGATTTATCATGCGCCTTGATTAACACCAGATCGGCAGTAAAGCACAGACAGGAAATTCACGATTTCATCACGCAAAACGACATAGATTGCCTCTTTATCACGGAAAGCTGGCTAACACCGGATTGTAACACCGTCCTAACGGAACTAGTACCTGGGAACTACCGCATCCTAACTGAGCACAGAATAGGACAAAGAGGAGGAGGCCTAGCAGTTATCTTCAAATCGCACCTCTCTCTTACCAAACCAACCCTACAGAACTCATTGCCATTCATGGAAACACTCACCCTGCAACTCCAAACAACACCCCATGACACCATTCACATACTGCTATGCTACAGACCACCAGGACCGAAGACAAATCTCCTCACACCCTTCACCGAATTCTTCTCGACATACACCTTAAAAACCAAAAAGTTTTTACTACTCTGGGACTTTAACCTCTGGGCTAACACCACTCAGGACCCCATCGCCACCGCCTGTATCAACCAATTGGAAGAACTAGGGTTGCAGCAACGAATAAATGCACCCACGCATGGATCGGGTCACATTCTTGACCTCATCTTCAAACAAAATATGGACATCAACATACTGGACAACATGCCGTTACCATGGACGGACCACCACGCTATCAAATTCAAATTTACCACCAGCACCATCTCCCAAAAACCGGAAGACTCAACAAAAACATACTGGACAAGATCTCAGAAGAAACTACACTCCAAACTTTTCAAAACCATTCTATCAAAAAAAATAGGAACGCTAAAGCATAACCGCTCAACGGAACAAACACTCAACTCCTTAAACAAAATATTACTACAAACAGCGGACACAGTCGCTCCGAGACGCAGAGCACACATCCGTAAAAACAACTCGGGCTGGTTTAGTGACACTCTTACGCTACTGAAGCAAGAACGCAGAAGAGCTGAAGGAGCCTGGAGAAGAAACCCAACAGAGGAAAACCACACAAACTACAAAGCACTCACTAAGAAATATCACAAAGCAATTTTTAAAGCAAAAAAGGAACATTTCTCAAACACCATAAAAAAAGCCCTAAACCGGCCTCGTGAACTCTTCAAACTGGTCACTCGGACCATGAACCCTACCTGTCTAGAGCCTCCAGCAAACGAAACCCAAGAGTTCTGCAATGAGCTATCGGATTTTTTTATCGACAAAATCGAAAATATTCGGGAAATAATTCAACAGAAAAAAACAACCAACTTTACACAGCCAAAGCAAACAGAGAAAATCAATACGAACATTATACAACTAGCAAAATTTTCGCTGGTCCCGATCACCATTGACACCACCAAAAACATCATCAGAAGCCTCAGAGACACTACATCGTCAAATGACATAATTCCCACAAAACTCCTGAAAGAATGTACCGACATTTTAGCTCCTACCATTACGCACATCGTAAATCTTTCATTCAAAGAAGGTATGGTTCCGAACTCCCTCAAGCAAGGTATAATCAAACCCCTCCTAAAGAAACCCAATCTTGACCCTAAGGACCCAAATTACCGCAGACCGGTAACAAGCCTCAACACCATTTCCAAGATCATGGAGAAAGCAGTAGTACAACAGCTACAAGGCCATTTGGACACTTACAAACTCTTGGATCCACTACAATCAGGCTTCCGCCCAGGCCATGGCACAGAAACGGCACTTCTCAAAATATGGGATGACGTCCTCGAAGCCGCAGATGACGGAGAATCATGTCTCCTGGTGCTGCTGGACCTCAGTGCAGCGTTCGACACAGTAGACCACAAAACTCTACTCATTCGTCTTAAAGAAGTAGCAGGAGTCGCAGACCCTGACCTTCCTTGGTTCGCTTCCTTTCTTGAGAATCGTTCTCAGACAGTGAAATTAGGTGCCTTCACCTCTGAAACTCGCGCAATTTCTTGCGGAGTCCCTCAAGGATCACCACTGTCACCCCTGCTCTTTAACATCTACCTCCGCCCACTCCTAAAAATCATTAGCAAACAGGACTTATGCTACCACTCATACGCGGACGACACCCAACTCTACTTTCGTATCACTGGAAAAAAAGACCAATATCACGGATTGGAAAAATGCCTCACATTGATCGATGATTGGATGACTGAGAGTTCACTTAAACTCAACGGATCCAAAACAGAACTGCTTCTCCTCCACGCTAATCGAAAGACAAAAACTAAAACCTCCTGGACACCACCCACCATTCTTGGACAGACCATCACCCCGAGCACCAAAGTCAAAAGTCTCGGAGTCATCTTTGACTCTGAGATGTCGATGGACGCTCAAATAGGATTAGTAATCAGCGGATCTCATTATCTCCTCCGCCTGCTGCGTAGACTCATTCCCTTCATCCCAGAAGAGGACACAGCAGTAGTAGTTGGATCAATTATCAACTCCCGACTCGACTACGCAAACTCCCTCTACCTTGGACTACCCAAATACCAAATGTCACGCCTACAAGTCGTCCAGAACACGGCAGCCAGACTGATAACAGGAAAAAAAACCTGGAAATCCATCACCCCTGCACTGAGGACCATTCATTGGTTAACCGTAAAGGATCGGGTCACATTCAAGACCCTCTGTCTCACCCACAAGTACACACAAGGAATCGCTCCGCAATATTTATGCGAGAAGATAAAGCATTACACCCCCAAACGCAGTCTCCGATCAACAAACCAAAACCTCCTTCACATCCCCAAATTTCGCTACAAATCAAAGGGAGAACGAAGATTTGCAGTCCAAGGACCACGGCTATGGAACGCGCTACCCACGGATATCCGTATGGAAGAAAACCATCGGGCCTTTAGGAAAAAACGTAAGACCCACCTCTTCTGAAGGATCATGAAGCTACTGGATGCTAAGCGCCTTGAGGCGATTTAGTTCGCATTTGTTAGCGCTATACAAGTTTTTCACTCACTCACTCACTCGCTTGAGACATATGTTGCAAACAGCAGCTGTGCGATCTGATGCACTCGCCTCAAAAAAGGCCCACACCAAAGAACTTTTTGAATGATGGGAAGAGGCAGCGCCCTGCACAGGCGGAGCTCTGCGGTGTGATTCCGTCGGTGTGCTGCCCATACGCTGGCCACCCAAGGGCATCCTGCCTCGTTGGAGATGTGCCTCCTCCTCATCCTCCTCTTCCTCCTCTCTCCTATTAGGCACCCACGTGGAGTCAGTGACCTCATCATCCCCTCCCTCCTCATCACTGGAGCCAATCTGGCAGTATGCTGCAGCTGCTGGAGCATGACTGCCAGATTGGTGTCCTTCTTGAGCATCCCCTCTCTCTGCTCTCACGCTACTGCCTTCCTCTATCTGGGTATCATCATCAGATCCTTCGAAACGCTGGGCATCCTCCTGGAGCATGTACCCAACACTGTGCTCAAACAGTTCGGGGGACTCCTCAGGAGGAGGACATGGTGGGTCTAGGGAAGGATTGACTAATGAAGATAATGATACCAGAGAAGAGGACGCTTTGGCAGCTGCTTTGCCAGTACACTGAGCCTGGGTGAGAGAGGATGAGGAGGATGAGGTGGGCTTGGTCATCCACTCTACCAAGTCTTCGGCATGATGTGGCTCAACATGTCCAGCTGTCGAAAAGAAGGACAAGCGTGTCCCATGGCCATGTGCTGATGACAATGCACCGCGTCCACGACCAGCACTGTTGCCCGCAGACACAGAGCCTGCTTGCCCTCTTTTTTTGCCTCCTGACTGTCTGCCTCTCCTTGTTTGCCTTCCAGACATTTTAATGGATGGCCTGCAGGGAGATGGGAAAAACAGCAATAAGGGCTACCTTCAGGTGTATACTGTGCAGGAGGCTTAGCAACAATGACACTGACACTGTCCCCTGCCTATCCTTTTCTGTGTCCCTAAACACAAGGATTTGCAATATGCTTCAGCAAGATTGGTTTAGCACAGAATAGCACACTGACAGTTTCCCTCACTGTCCTTCTCTGTCCCTACAAACAAGATTTAGCACAGAATAGCACACTGATTGTTTCCACGAGTGTCCTTCTCTGTCCCTAAACTCAAGGATTTCAAATATGGTTCAGCAAGATTGGTTTAGAACACAATAGCACACTGACAGTTTCCCTCACTGTACCTCTCTGTCCCTAAACTCAAGGATTTCAAATATGGTTCAGCAAGATTGGTTTAGAACACAATAGCACACTGACAGTTTTCCTCACTGTACCTCTCTGTCCCTAAACTCAAGGATTTCAAATATGGTTCAGCAAGATTGGTTTAGAACACAATAGCACACTGACAGTTTCCCTCACTGTACCTCTCTGTCCCTAAACTCAAGGATTTCAAATATGGTTCAGCAAGATTGGTTTAGAACACAATAGCACACTGACAGTTTCCCTCACTGTACCTCTCTGTCCCTAAACTCAAGGATTTCAAATATGGTTCAGCAAGATTGGTTTAGAACACAATAGCACACTGACAGTTTCCCTCACTGTACCTCTCTGTCCCTAAACTCAAGGATTTCAAATATGGTTCAGCAAGATTGGTTTAGAACACAATAGCACACTGACAGTTTTCCTCACTGTACCTCTCTGTCCCTAAACTCAAGGATTTCAAATATGGTTCAGCAAGATTGGTTTAGAACACAATAGCACACTGACAGTTTCCCTCACTGTACCTCTCTGTCCCTAAACTCAAGGATTTCAAATATGGTTCAGCAAGATTGGCTTAGAACACAATAGCACACTGACAGTTTCCCTCACTGTACGTCTCTGTCCCTAAACTCAAGGATTTCAAATATGGTTCAGCAAGATTGGTTTAGAACACAATAGCACACTGACAGTTTCCCTCACTGTACCTCTCTGTCCCTAAACTCAAGGATTTCAAATATGGTTCAGGAAGATTGGTTTAGAACACAATAGCACACTGACAGTTTCCCTCACTGTACCTCTCTGTCCCTAAACTCAAGGATTTCAAATATGGTTCAGCAAGATTGGTTTAGAACACAATAGCACACTGACAGTTTCCCTCACTGTACCTCTCTGTCCCTAAACTCAAGGATTTCAAATATGGCTCAGCAAGATTGGTTTAGAACACAATAGCACACTGACAGTTTCCCTCACTGTACCTCTCTGTCCCTAAACTCAAGGATTTCAAATATGGTTCAGCAAGATTGGTTTAGAACACAATAGCACACTGACAGTTTCCCTCATTGTACCTCTCTGTCCCTAAACTCAAGGATTTCAAATATGGTTCAGCAAGATTGGTTTAGAACACAATAGCACACTGACAGTTTCCCTCACTGTACCTCTCTGTCCCTAAACTCAAGGATTTCAAATATGGTTCAGCAAGATTGGTTTAGAACACAATAGCACACTGACAGTTTCCCTCACTGTACCTCTCTGTCCCTAAACTCAAGGATTTCAAATATGGTTCAGCAAGATTGGTTTAGAACACAATAGCACACTGACAGTTTCCCTCACTGTACCTCTCTGTCCCTAAACTCAAGGATTTCAAATATGGTTCAGCAAGATTGGTTTAGAACACAATAGCACACTGACAGTTTCCCTAACTGTACCTCTCTGTCCCTAAACTCAAGGATTTCAAATATGGTTCAGCAAGATTGGTTTAGAACACAATAGCACACTGACAGTTTCCCCCACTGTACCTCTCTGTCCCTAAACTCAAGGATTTCAAATATGGTTCAGCAAGATTGGTTTAGAACACAATAGCACACTGACAGTTTCCCTCACTGTACCTCTCTGTCCCTAAACTCAAGGATTTCAAATATGGTTCAGCAAGATTGGTTTAGAACACAATAGCACACTGACAGTTTTCCTCACTGTACCTCTCTGTCCCTAAACTCAAGGATTTCAAATATGTTTCAGCAAGATTGGCTTAGAACACAATAGCACACTGACAGTTTCCCTCACTGTACCTCTCTGTCCCTAAACTCAAGGATTTAAAATATGGTTCAGCAAGATTGGTTTAGAACAGAATAGCACACTGACACTTTCCCTCACTGTACCTCTCTGTCCCTAAACTCAAGGATTTCAAATATGGTTCAGCAAGATTGGTTTAGAACACAATAGCACACTGACAGTTTCCCTCACTGTACCTCTCTGTCCCTAAACTCAAGGATTTCAAATATGGTTCAGCAAGATTGGTTTAGAACAGAATAGCACACTGACACTTTCCCTCACTGTACCTCTCTGTCCCTAAACTCAAGGATTTCAAATATGGTTCAGCAAGATTGGTTTAGAACAGAATAGCACACTGACACTTTCCCTCACTGTACCTCTCTGTCCCTACAAACAAGGTTTAGCACAGAATAACACACTGACACTCTCCCTACCTATCCTTATTTGTCCCTAAACACAAGGAATCCAGGATTAGTAAAGGAAAAAAAATGACACTGTCCCTGCCTATGCTTCTCTTTCCCTGCTCCGGAACACACTACACAAGGCCGCCGCGCTGGCGGCCTTATATAGTGTGGGGCGTGTACTAAACCCCCTCAGCAATAATTGCCCACAGGCATCCTGCCTGTGGCCAATCATTGCTCTCCTCGCTGCCGGCGCTGTGATTGGCCAAGCATGCGGGGTCACAGTGCATGCTTGGCCAATCACAGCGCCTGGATGACACTGCGATGGCGTAGTGCATTGTGGGCCGTTCGCGTCACTCAAATTTGGCGCGAATGGCCCAAATCGTTCGTTCTTCGTCGAACGATCGAACAGCCGATGTTCGAGTCGAACGTATGTTCGACTCGAACACAAAGCTCATCCCTACTCATTCCATTTATTTGTATCCCCTGGTGTTAACAATACATTGATTCCCCTTTATATGTTGCATCAATCATACCTGAACCCAGTTAGATTGCATGCAATGCATCATTTGCCTACCTCTACATGCACTAGGTGTACTTGTCCATGGGTGAACTTCGCACATGTTATGTGGCTATGTCCTGTCATAGCAAGGTAATGGCGACAGGTGACAGAGGTTTTGACTGCAGTTCTGTCGGTTCCTGTTCCCTGCACCCCACTGGTGTGCTTTCTATGGGTCTTGGACAAGGAACAGTGGCCGAGACATACTAGGATTATGTTAATTGAAGCTGTAGCACTTAAATGGATTCAGCCCATCACTCCATCCACGTGTAAGTGGCTTCAGTTGATAAATCAATTATTACCTTATGAAAAACGTATTTTTGAACACAGAGGTTGCCCAGCTATGTATAATAATGTATGGGATGCTTGGTGTTCTTCTGCTCTTACTGTAACTAACGCTTGAGAGAATCACTAAGGGTATTGGGTAACAGTTATTTATAACTTTAAGATTATATGTTACTGAGCATATGTATCAGGATTGGTTTGAAGGAGAATTCTGCATATTTGTTATTATGGAAATACTCTTATGTACTGTAATGTACCTCATTGTTTTCTATGCTCATGTTGAGCGTTTCGATTACTGTGTCAATGTTTTATATCTTTTTCAATAAAAGAGTTTAAAAAAACAAAGCATAGACAATGGAATAGAGTGTATAAAAGAGTATCAAAAGATCTAGAACAAAGTCTATTTGATAAAACAGCGCTTGATATTGGATAACGTCCAACTTCATATAAAAAAAATTATGATGAGATGGTATGGTAAAATAGCACAGTCACAAAGGATGCAGCAAGGTCACATTTCTAATGTGGTAGGTGTTTCTAAAGATGGACGAATCATAATCACAGCTATCCTCCGAACACAGGGGCCGCACTCGTGCTGCAAGTACAGTGCTAAAGGAGCTTCCTGGTTACGATATGGCTGGCGGTGGAACGCACACTTCCCACTTCCTGGATACGCCATCGTAGCCATGCTCTGCCGCGTTTCGTCACTTCCGACTTCAACAGAGGGCGCCCTTTCTCTATGTCATTTACAAGTTGATTTATTGTACGTTTAATGGAAGCGGGGTTGTATGGTACACGGGTTACTTTTTAATAAAACAGGATTACACTATGTTAGTGCATTTGTGTTTTTATATGTACCATGAATGGAGTTTAACCCATGCTGATTCCGAGGTGGTGATGGAGGTCTGAATAGGAGGAATTTGTCTTTCAAAGCTCATTTTATTTATTGTTCTGGTGAGTGTGAACCCCACGGGGGACCTTATTTCACATCTGTGGTGAAGATTGGGAGCTGGTGTAGGGTGCACGATTCGTCCATCTTTAGAAACACCTACCACATTAGAACTGTGACCTTGCTGCATCCTTTGTGACTGTGCTATTTTACCATACCATCTTATCATAATTTTTTTATATGAAGTTGGACGTTATCCAATATCAAGCGCTGTTTTATCAAATAGACTTTGTTCTAGATCTTTTGATACTCTTTTATATTTTGTTTTTATGGATGTTATTTTTCATTCATAAATTTTAAAGCGGAGCTCCGCCGGAAAAATAAATATTAAAAGCCAGCAGCTACAGCTACAGCAGCTGCTGGCTTTTAATATTTGGACACTTACCTGTCCTGGAGTCCAGCGACGTCCGCAGCAAAGGACGAGCAATCGCTCGTCGCTCTGCTGCTCCCTCCGCCATCCTCGCTGAGGGAACCAGGAAGTGAAGCCCTGCGGCTTCATGCCCGGTTCCCTACGGCGCAGGCGCGAGTCGCGCTGCGCCGTTCTGATTCGTCCTCCTGTGTTCTGGGAGCCGAGTGTCTCCCAGAACACTACGGGAAGTCTGGGGGAAGTGACGTCACTCCCGCAGATTCCCGTAGAGAGGACTCCCGGATGTGGGTGAAAATACCTGTCTTAGACAGGTATCTTCACCCCCCTCTCCCCTGAAAGGTGTCAATTGTGACACCGGAGGGGGGGAGGAATCCGATCAGCACAAGTCAAAATTTAGGGTGGAGCTCCACTTTAAATAGCTGCTGTTCTTAGTTTTTAGGGATACTATTTATCATTAGTTTGATATTAGTTTTATTCCTTTTATTTGTGTGATTATATTCTTGCTATAAGCATCTGCTTCTCAAGACAAGTTAATTCATTTTCTTTGGCACAGAGAAGTGCACCTTTGGGCCCCCTATTATATGTGCACCCTTTTTTAAATGGAATAGAGTGGGTCGTGGTTGATTGCACGTAGGGCACGAAGATGAGGACATGGGAGATGGGTCAGTACCATGTCGTATAAAACAGGGAATGTATGCCTTATGAAGAACTTCGGTTTCCTGCCACAGTTAATTGAAAAGTGACAAGTCTGGTTTGTAGTACCCATTCAGCAATTTCTTTGAGGTTGGAAAGTCCTTGTCCAACACTGGGGTTGTTTCATTAAAGGCTGTTCACTTTGCAAGGAAAGTTGCAACGCTCAATGGAAGTTTTCCCCCAGTTAATGTGGTGAAGTTTCAGTTTGTATTAAACACCTAACCACACACAAGAAAATGAAAAGAAAAAAGTATTTTGACAAATTGACATGATTGGATAGTGGAAATCAGCAGAGCATAACCACATTCACTAAGCTCTGGGGCAAATTTCCTTGCAAAGTGCAACTTTCCTTACAAAGTAAAGTTTATTTGCCTTTCATAAATTAACCCATTACATTTTCATCATATAAAGAGAAAATAAAGCAAATGGAAATAAACAATACTGGCAATGCATAATGTATGAAGATATCTGGAGCATATTGTCAAATCTAACTTTTCTTAGTCACTCAGCAGTATTTTAGTTGCAAAAATAAAAATTTGGATGGATATGAAGGGCTATGAGTGAGGGGATTATTTTAGTCTAAAAATTAGCTTGGGATACTTTGAAATGCCTATTGAGGATCCCCCTGTATTGGAATTCATTCTGATGTACAGTAGATACAATTTCTAGGCATTTTTCAGTTATTGTCAATAAATGCTTCAAGTTTTTGGGGTCTCAAATTATCATTTATTTTTGTTCTATATAGTACCACTCTGTTCTACAGAATCCTTTACCTCAGTCCCTACTCCAATAGAGTTTTAACATATCTACTACAGTTCATCTAAAGATGGCCAAACACCAATGAAATTTTGTTTGAATGTTCATACAGAAATTTTAAGCATTTCCCACTCGGCCTACTGTAAAATGAGTGCGCGGGAGCGCTCCTATCCTGAGTGGACATCATATACAGGCATACCCCACTTTTAAGTACACAATTGGGTTTATTTACTAAAGCTGGAAAGCGCAAAATCAGGCTCACTTCTGCATAGAAACCAATGAGCTTCTAACCCCAGCTTGTTCAATTAAGCCTGGTAATAAAACCTGGAAGCTCATTGGTTTCTATGCAGAAGTGAGCCTGATTTTGCGCTTTCCAGCTTTAGTAAATAAACCCCATTGTGTACTTAAAAGTGGGGTATGCCTGTATAGTCCTCTGCATGCCCTAGGGGGGCACACAGCAGTGTGATCTATCATCCGCTGTGTGCACTAGACACAGTGGAAGACCCAGTGCCATGTGATCGCTGTGACCAATAACAGCGATCATATGTCAATAGTACGTAATGGCTTTTATTCATAGCCATTCTTTGGGGTTCATTTACTAAAAGCAAATGGTCTGTGCACTGCAAGTGGACTTGCAAGTGCACTGTAAGTGTAGTTGCTCTAGATCTGAGGGGAGGCTCTAAAACGACGGAAGCTCTGCTGATTTATATCATCCAATCATGTGCAAGCAGAGATGCTTTTTTTTTTTTTTTCCTTGTATGTTCCCTTCAGATCTAGAAAAACTGCACCTGCAATGCTCTTGCAGTGCACAGACTATTTGCCTTTAGTAAATCAACCCTGATGGGTCTTATGGTGATCCTTGTGACTAGTCACGGTGATCACACGATACAGGGGCCAAATTTCATTTGGTGTGACAGTGCTGAAAGCTGGTATTTGGCCTGAGCAGGAAGTGGGTGAAAGTGTCCAGTATTAAGGTGGTTAAACAATTATTTTGTAGAACATTTGATCTTGCCATCATTGTTTCAACTAATTTAGTTTTAAAGGTCAAATGGAATCCCAGGCATATTAGGCAGATTGTGTTTGTGCTCAGGACATGCATATGGTCATAGTGAAGGTCAGAATGATTAAAACAAAACCCAATATTTACCCCAAATAACAGAAATTATTATGTATTATCTAATCTGTACAAAACCAGATCAGTTCAGGGTGATCATGACACAAGTCATAGACAGAACACATCCTGGAATTTTAGTATTCTTTCCTCTGAAAAAAATACCATATGATCGGTATCCAATTTTTAACCCAAATACATTATAGCAAGATTTCTAACCACTGAAGCACCCTTTTTTTTATATGGAATATATATTCCAACATGAAGACTCTCAAACATAAAGTTAGGACTGCACTTAACAGAGACGCCTTGGGAGGCAATACAGCTTCCACATATACAATATTTACAAATAGTCAGGTCCATAAATATTGGGACATTGACACAATTCTAATCTTTTTGGCTCTATACACCACCAAACAAGATGTGCTTTAACTGCAGACTTTCAGCTTTAATTTGAGGGTATTTACATCCAAATCAGGTGAACGGTGTAGGAATTACAACAGTTTGTATATGTACCTCCCACTTTTTAAGGGACCAAAAGTAATGGGACAATTGGCTGCTCAGCTGTTCCATGGCCAGGTGTGTGTTATTTCCTCATTATCCCATTTACAAGGAGCAGATAAAAGGTCCAGAGTTAATTTCAAGTGTGCTATTTGCATTTGGAATCTGTTGCTGTCAACTCTCAATATGAGATCCAAAGAGCTGTCACTATCAGTGAAGCAAGCCGTCATTAGGCTGAAAAAACAAAACAAACCCATCAGAGAGATAGCAAAAACATTAGGTGTGGCCAAATCAACTGTTTGGAACATCCTTAAAAAGAAAGAACGCACCGTTGAGCTCAGCAACACCAAAAGACCCGGAAGACCACGGAAAACAATTGTGGTGGAGGACCGAAGAATTCTTTCCCTGGTGAAGAAAACACCCTTTACAACAGTTGTCCAGATCAAGAACACTCTCCAGGAGGTAGGTGTATGTGTGTCAAAGTCAACAATCAAGAGATGACTTCACCAGAGTGAATACAGAGGGTTTACCACAAGATGTAAACCATTGGTGAGCCTCAAAAACAGGAAGGCCAGATTAGAGTTTGCCAAACAACATCTAAAAAAGCCTTGACAGTTCTGGAACAGCATCCTATGGACAGATGAGACCAAGATCAACTTGTACCAGAGTGATGGGAAGAGAAGAGTATGGAGAAGGAAAGGAACTGCTCATGATCCAAAGCATACCACCTCATCAGTGAAGCATGGTGGTGGTAGTGGCATGGCGTGGGCATGTATGGCTGCCAATGGAACTGGTTCTCTTGTATTTATTGATGATGTGACTGCTGACAAAAGCAGCAGGATGAATTCTGAAGTGTTTCGGGCAATATTATCTGCTCATATTTAGCCAAATGCTTCAGAACTCATTGGACGGTGCTTCACAGTGCAGATGGACAATGACCCGAAGCATACTGCAAAAGCAACCAAAGATTTTTTTAAGGGAAAGAAGTGGAATGTTATGCAATGGCCAAGTCAATCACCTGAGCTGAATCTGATTGAGCATGCATTTTACTTGCTGAAGACAAAAGTGAAGGAAAAATGCCCCAAGAATAAGCAGGAACTGAAGACAGTTGCAGTAGAGGCCTGGCAGAGCATCACAAGCAGGGATGAGCCGAACACCCCCCTGTTCGGTTCGCACAAGAACCTGCGAACAGACAAAATGTTCGTGTGAACTTTAGAACCCTATTAAATACAATGGACTCGAACGTTCGAAATCTAAAGTGCTAATTATAAAGGATTATATGCAAGTTATTGTCCTAAAAAGTGTTTGGGGACCCGGGTCCTGCCCCAGGGGACATGTATCAATGCAAAAATAAGTTTTAAAAACGGCCGTTTTTTCGGGAGCAGTGATTTTAATAATGCTTAAAATTAAAAAATACAAGTGAAATTTTCCTTTAACCACTTAAGCCCCGGACCATTTCGGGCCATTAGGACCAAGCCTGTTTTTGGGATTCGGCACTGCGCTGCTTTAACTGTAAATTGTGCGGACATGCAATGTTGTACCCAAATGAAATTTGCGTCCTTTTCTTCCCACAAATAGAGCTTTCTTTTAATGGTATTTGATTGCCTCTGCGATTTTTATTTTTTGCGATATAAATGGAAAAAGAACGAAAATTTTGAAAAAAAAAGATATTTTCTACTTTTTGTTATAAGAAAAATCGAATAAACTCAATTTTAGTCATACATTTAGGCCAAAATGTATTCAGCCACATGTCTTTAGTAAAAAAAATGTCAATAAGCGTATATTTATTGGTTTGCGCAAAAGTTATAGCGTTTACAAACTAGGGTACATTTTCTGAAATTTACACAGCTTTAAATTTATGACTGCCTATCTCATTTCTTGAGGTGCTAAAATGGCAGGGCAGTACAAAACCCCCCCAAATGACCCCATTTTGGAAAGTAGACACCCCAAGGAAATTGCTGAGAGGCATGTTGAGCCCATTGAATATTTTTTTTTTGTCCTAAGTGATTGAATAATGACAAAAAAAATAAAAATAAAAATAAAATTACAAAAAGTTGTCACTAAATGATATATTGCTCACACATGCCATGGTTATATGTGGAATTGCACCCCAAAATACATTCTGCTGCTTCTCCTGAGTACGGGGATACCACATGTGTGGGACTTTTTAGGAGCCTAGCCACGTACGGGACCCCGGAAACCAAGCACCGCCTTCAGGATTTCTAAGGGCGCAAATTTTTGATTTCACTCCTCACTACCTATCACAGTTTCGAAGGCCATAAAATGCCAAAATAGCACAAAACCCCCCCAAATGACCCCATTTTGGAAAGTAGACACCCCAAGCTATTTACTGAGAGGCATGTTCAGTCCATGGAATATTTTATATTTTGCCACAAGTTGCGGGAATATGACAAACTTTTTTTTTTTTGCACAAAGTTGTCACTAAATGATATATTGCTCACACATGCCATGGGCATATGTGAAATTACACCCCAAAATACATTCTGCTGCTTCTCCTGAGTATGGGGATACCACATGTGTGGGACTTATTGGGAGCCTAGCCGCGTACGGGACCCCAAAAACCAAGCACCGCCTTCAAGGTTTCTAAGGGCATAAATTTTTGATTTCACTCCTCACTACCTATCACAGTTTTGAAGGCCATAAAATGCCAAGATGGCACAAAACCCCCCCAAATGACCCCATTTTGGAAAGTAGACACCCCAAGCTATTTGCTGAGAGGCATGTTGACCCCATTGAATATTTTTTTTTTTGTCCCAAATGATTGAATAATGACAAAAAGAAAAAAAAAATGTACAAAAAGTTGTCACTAAATGATATATTGCTCACACATGCCATGGTTATATGTGGAATTGCACCCCAAAATACATTCTGCTGCTTTTCCTGAGTACGGGGATACCACATGTGTGGGACTTTTTGGGAGCCTAGCCGCGTACAGGGCCCCAAAAACCAAGCACTGCGAACGCTGCAGTTATGTGTGTTGTGTTTGGTAAGTGACAGTGATCGATCGATACTGCACTTGGGTGGGCTGGGCTGGGCTGGGCTGGGCGGAGGGGCTAAACGCAGGCGCTAGCAGGTATCTGGGCTGATCCCGCTAACACTGCGTTTTTGGGAACCCTAAACCGCTGGGGATGCTAGTATAGATCTGATCAGATCTGATCAGATACTATACCACTAAGGGGGATGTATGCTTTGCGCGTGGGTGTTAGCGTTACTGTGACTAACCTAACACTGCCTGGGGCGACGCAGACCCTCTCTGGCGCTAAAACCTAATTGATCTCACCCGCCGGGCGATCAGGGGGGTTAAACCTTTATTGGGTTATATACGGCGGGTGCCGTGATGCTATAAAAAGCAAACTAATCAACCAGCGTCACCCGTAACCTTTATATGGTGATCACTGGTGAAAGGGTTAACTAGGGGCAATCAGGGGGTTAAAATCTTTATTAGGTTAAATATGGGGGTACCTGACACTATATAAAAACCTGACGGGTAACCTAAATAACTAAATAACTTACTGGCTAACCAGTGACACCAGTGACGCTTATACGGCGATCACTGGTGAAAGGGTTAACTCTAGGGGCAATCAGGGGGTTAAAATAATATATGGGGGTACCTGACACTAATAAAAACCTGCGGCGAACCTAAAAAAAAATAACTGCCTATCTAAAACACCAGCGACACGAATACAGCGATCGGAAAAACAATCGCTTAGTGACGCTGAAGTTAGGGGGTGAAAGGGTTACCTGGGGGGTGATCAAGGGGTTAAACCTTTATTAGGGGGGGTTAGGGGGCTACCCTGGACCTAAAGGGGCCTAATCCTAACTGCCCTGCAACTTTTTACAATCACAGATGACACTAAATGCAGTGATCAGTAAAATAAATGATCACTGCAATCAGTGACACTGTGATTGGGGGCTTTGGGGTGACCTGGGGGGTGATCTGGGGGTGACTGGGGGGTGATTTGTGTGCCTATGTGTACCTACGTGTCAGTGGACTGTTAGTGCACTAACCTGCTTCCTCTCTGCTCGGCGCCGGGAACGGAAAGACCGCGGCGAGGGAGATGACATCACTTCCTCCAGCCTTGTTTACATCACATGGCGGAGGAAGCATTTTCATTGGCCGGGAGCGATCGCGAGGGGGGGGGGCGGAATCGAGCGGCCCCCCCTCATGCCTGATCGCTCCCGAACACTTAACGGCCGCTCACTGCAGTGAAGGGGGGTCCGGATGGACCCCCCAACTGCACAAAGGCGATCACGTAGATCTACGTGATTCTGCCTGTCCGTGCCATTCTGCCGACGTAAATCGTCGGTGGGCGGTCGTTAAGTGGTTAAATTTCATACCTGGGGGGTGTGTATGATATGCATGTAATGTGGCGCATGTTTCCCGTGCTTAGAACTGTCCCTGCACAAAGTGTCATTTTTGAAGGAAAAAAAGTCATTTAAAACTCACTTGCGGCTAATAATGAATTGTCGGCTTTTATCAATACATACAAAAGTCATTGATAAAAAATAAAAAAAAAGCGTGGGGGTCCCCCAGAATTCAATTACCAGGCCCTTCAGGTCTGGAATGGATATTAAGGGGAACCCCGGCGCAAATAAAAAAAAATGGCGTGGGGTTCCCCCTAAATATCCATACCAGGCCCTTGAGATCTGGCATGGATTTTAAGGGGAACTCCACCCCAAATTTAAAAAAAATGGCGTGGACTCCCCCCAAAAATCCATACCAGACCCTTATCCGAGCACGCAACCTGGCCGGCTGCAGGGGAAGAGGGGGGGAAGAGAGCGCCCCCCCTCCCTTCTGAACCGTTCCAGGCCACATGCCCTCAACATGGGGAGGATGTCCCCATGTTGATGGGGACAAGGGCCTCATCCCCACAACCCTTGCCCGGTGGTTGTGGGGGTCTGCGGGCGGGGGGCTTATCGGAATCTGGAAGACCCCTTTAACAAAGGGGACCCCCAGATCCCGCCCCCCCTATGTGAATTGGTAAGGTGTACATTGTACCCCTACCATTTCACGAAGAAAGCGTAAAAAAAATGTAAAAAAAACACACAAACACCTTGAAAAAGTCCTTTATAAAAAAAAAAAAAAAAAAAAACATTCCAGCGGTGAAATCCAGGGTCCCGCGGCGATCCGATGTCCAGCGCTGTCCGTCACTGGTTTTGCCTGAGTGGACCTGATGGGGAACTTCCTCCTCAGTGTTTTAAATGTATAGACCCGCCCCTTCTAAAGTTCCCCATCAGGTCCGCTCAGCGGACCAGATGCGGAACATGACAAGGGGCGGGTCTATACATGTATTACCACAGTGAGAGAAGTTCCCCATCAGGTCCGCCCCCTCGGTATGTCGGACCCGCCTACGTCATTGGCCTGAGCGGGGAACTTCCTTCACTGTGTAATTTAAATTTACCTCAGTTTGTAATGTAAATTGTTGGACAATGTCACTTTGTTTTAATTGCAGACTAGCTGGTAAATGTGTTGGGAAATTGTTTTGTTTGTGCTGTGCCATGCCCTTCTATATGTCCACCTTATTTCAAAAGCAAGTTATAAATTGGGGTGGTTGCCATTCTTGTATAGTGAGCCACCTTATTGCCAATATACAAAATAATTATATATTGGAATTTTTAGGAACAACACATTTTAGTAATAAAAAATCCTTCAAATAAAATATATCCATACTGTTGGATTTGTATTTAATTCTACCATGATGGATAAATCAAGGCAATGTTTCTAGTACATCAGAATGAATATTGAAGGTTCATCATTTTTAATCCGTTCAAATGAGATCTTACTTAATATGACCACCCATCACAGCTTGTAGTTTATACACATGGTGAATGGGAAGTCTTCAAAGAATTAATCTTAAACAGATTTAAGTAAAGCAAAAATTAGACCTGCCACTCTGCAGCGTGCTCGGTCAGACTTTTCTCATGGAACGGTATATTGTAAGATCACACGGGGGAAAAGAAGAATCCCGATGCTCTGGTAAATACTTCATGCAGGGTTTTTGCTGTGATTAATCATACTACGCTATATTTAAATACACAATATTTAACCAACAAAAAGTTTACTTCGATATTGTCAGATTTATTTTCTGAATGCCTTGTCCCTCCTTAAATAGCGGAAAAAAAAATATATAATATGTATGTATGTATAGATATACACACACATATATATATATATATATTTAGAGAGAGAGAGAGAGAGTTAGAGTGCCTTGAAAAACTATTCATACCCCTTGAGATTTTCCACATTTTGTTATGTTACAACCAAAAAAGTAAATGTATTTTATTGGAATTTTATGTGATTGACCAACACAAAGTGGCACATAATTGTGAAGTGAAATAAAAATTATAAACGGTTTTCAGCTCTTTTTACAAATAAATATTTGAAAGAGTGTGGCCTGCATTTGTATTCAGCCCCCTTTACTCTGATACCCCTAAATAAAATCTAGTGGAACAAACTGCCTTCAGACGTCACCTAATTAGTAAATAGATTTCACCTGTGTATAATTTTATCTCAGTATAAATACATCTGTTCTGTGAATCCCTCAGAGGTTTGTTAGAGAACCTTAGTGAACAAACAGCATCAAGAAGGCCAAGGAACACACCATACAGACCAGGGATAATGTTGTGGAGAAGTTTAAAGCAAGGTTAGGTTATAAAAAAATATCCCAAGCTTTGAACATCTCATGGAGCACTGTTCAATCCATCAACCCGAAAATAGAAAGAGTATGGCACAACTGCAAACCTACCAAGACATGGCCGCCCACCTAAACTGACAGGCCAGGCAAGAAGAGCATTAATCAGAGAAGCAGCCAAGAGGCCCATGGTAACTCTGGAGGAGCTACAGAGATCCACAGCTCAGGTGGGAGAATCTGTCCACAGGACAACTATTAGTTGTGCACTCCACAAATCTGGCCTTTATGGAAGAGTGGCAAGAAGAAAGCCATTGTTGAAAGAAAGCCATATTAAAGTCCCATTTGCAGTTTGTGAGAAGCCATGTGGGGGCACAGCAAACATGTGGAAGAAGGTGCTCTCGTCAGATAAGACCAAAATGGCCTAAAATGCAAAACGCTATGTGTGGCAGAAAACTAACACTGCACACCACCCTGAACATTGTGAAATATGATGGTGGCAGCATCATGTTGTGGGGATGCTTTTCTTCAGCAGGGACAGGGAAGCTGGTCAGAGTTTATGGGAAAATGGATAGAGCCAAATACAGAGCAATCTTAGAAAAAAACCTGTTAGAGTCTGCAAAAGACTTGAGAGTGGGGTGAAGGTTTACCTTCCAGTAGGACAATGACCCTAAACATACAGCCAGAGCTGCAATGGAATGGTTTAGATCAAAGCATATTATGTGTTAGAATGACCCAGTCAAAGTCCAGACCTAAATCCAATTGAGAATCTGTGGCAAGACTTGAAAATTGCTGTTTACAGACGCTCTCCATCCAATCTGACAGAGCTTGAGCTATTTTGCCAAAAAGAATGTGGAAAAATGTTACTCTCTAGATGAGCAAAGCTGGTAGAGACATACTGTACCCAAATTACTTGCAGCTGTAATTGCAGCGCAAAGTGGTTCTAAAAAGTATTGACTCAGGGGGGCTGAATACAAATGCACGCCACACTTTTTACATATTTATTTGTAAAAAATGGTTGGTTGGTTGGTTGGTCTATCACATAAAATCACAATAAAATACATTTATGTTTTGGGTTGTAACATGACAAAATGTGGAAAATTTCAAGGGGTATGAATACTTTCTCAAGGCACTGTATATATATATAAGCAGTATATATTTATAAAATACAGTATATTCATAAGAAATATGTATAAACAGTCAATAGGATAAACTAAACTTCTATTTTTGTATTATCAATAATTCAGAGTTTAAAGCATATCTGGTAACTCACCAGTTCTTAGGTGAGGTGGTTACATTTGTTTTCTTTTTTTTTTCCTGAAGAGAAAAATTACAAATACGATTGAGATGGCATCACACGACCTAGATCCTCCATAAATTCACTCCAGATGCCCAAGACACATGCTGGAGATGAGACAAATGAGACTGTATAGAACCTCCTCCTGTCCTTAAGATGAAGAGATCTCCCCTCTGTCTAACCTATACTCTTACATAGACAATATTGTCTTTTATCTTTTTTTTTGGCCCACACTTATGAAAATGTTTGTCACCTCAGGGGGAAAGGGTGAGACATGCCTATTATGGATGAAACTAATTTTTGAGCATGGTAGGACCACCTACCTTCCTCTGACCCTTAACCCTCCTGTGTCCCCCCTCTTCTTTAAAAAGATCCCTTGTCCTACCTTTGCCAGCCTCCTATTAGTTCCAGTTCTAGACCAGTGTTTCTCAACTCCAGTCCGCAAGGCGCCCCAACAGGTCATGTTTTCAGGCTTTCCTTTATTTTGCACATGTGATGTGATCAGTTTCACTGCCTTAGTAATTACCACAGCTGTTTCATCTAGGGGAAATCCTAAAAACATGACCTGTTGGGGTGCCTTGAGAACTGGAGTTGAGAAACACTGTTCTAGACCATTTCCCATATACCCTATTAACCTCCTACCCTATTGACCTACATCCCCTCTCCCTTAGGCTTGGTGGGCCTGAGGTCCACCCAAGATGGAGATACCACAGAGAAAACAGCCATAAGAAAACAGCCTCCCAATGCAGGTTAAATCCCTACAACAGTCCTAACAAACTACATTATACTCATATTCTAATACCAGTTGAACCATAAAACAGAGGATATTGTATATTACAGCTAGTGATGAGCCGAACACCCCCGGGTTCGGTTCGCACCAGAACCCGCGAACGGACCGAAAGTTCGAACGAACATTAGAACCCTATTAAATACAATGGATGCGAACGTTCGAATTCTAAAGTGCTAATTATAACAACTATTATGCATGTTATTGTCCTAAAAAGGGTTTGGGAACCCGGGTTCTGCACCAGGGTTCTGCACCAGGGGACATGTATCATGCAAAAAGAAGTTTTAAAAACGGTCGTTTTTCGGGAGCAGTCATTTTAATGATGCATAAAGTGAAAAAAAAAAAGTAAAATATTCCTTTAAATATCGTACCTGGGGGGTGTCTAAAGTATGCCTGTGAAGTGCCACGTGTTTCCCGTGTTTAGAACTGTCCCTGCGCAAAATGACACTTCTAAAGGAAAAAAAAGCCATTTAAAACTGCTTGCGGCTTTAATGTAATGTCTGGTCCCGGTAATATGGATGAAATTCTTTAAGAAAAATGGCATAGCTACCCCATGACCCCCCCCCCTACCCCAGCCCATTACCAGCCCCTTTGGGTCTTGTATGGATATTAAGGGGAACCCCGCACATAAAATAAAAAAGGCCCTATATACTCTGAACAGCCCTATACAGGCGGTGCATACAAGACAGGGACTGTAGGTTTGTTCTTATGTAGAGTCTGTTTGTATTTTGAACAGGTACATTGTTGAAGTGTAGCTCCAGACCAAAAATCTATTTTTAAACTTTTTGGAAAACATAGGTAAGGGTTATCACCCCTGTAACATTTGTTTTGCTGTCTGTGCCCCTGTTCAGAACATTTCACCTCACTTTCCGTCCCAATGACAACTGTTTTTGAAATGTGGTGTTTTTCTTGAAACAAGGATTGCTGATAAAGCATCAGTACAGAGGAGACACCTTCTCCCATATTATTCTTACAGGAGAGAATTTTCCTTCCTAGTGGTAGATTTCCTCTCACTTCCTGTTGTCTTCTTGCGTTTGCAAGTAGGAGTCGTTTGTAAGTTGGATGTTTGAAAGTAGGGACCTGCCGTATATACTCTGCAGAAATAGGCCCCTTAGTTGTTGGTGTTGGCACAACACTGTAAGCACTCACAGTTACTCTTGGTTGGTGCTGGAACGCCCTGCTGTCAACTATTATATCAGGAATTTAATTACATATAATTGTTGAACAGTGGTAGTAAAAATTGGGCCTTTGATGGTGGTGCTGGTGCCACAACACTGTAAGCCCTGACAGTTACTCTTGGTGGGTGCAGCAATGGGCCCTGCTGTGAATTATTAGATCAAGAATTGTAATTACATGCCCCTGTTGAACAGGGGCTGAAAAATTGGGCCTTAGGCACTGGTGGCACAACACTGCAACCCCTCACAGATACTGTACTTGGAGCACAGCAATGAGCCCTGTTGCAAAGTATTGCTTCAAAAATTGTAATGACACGCCCCTGTTAAACAGGGGCTGAAAAATTGGGCCTTAGGCACTGGTGGCACAACACTGCAACTCCTCACAGATACTGTACTTGGAGCACAGCAATGAGCCCTGTTGCAAAGTATTGCTTCAAAAATTGTAATTACACCGCCCCTGTTAAACAGGGGCTGAAAAATTGGGCGTTAGGCACTGGTGGCGGCACCCATAAACAAAAATGATCTTACAAGCTATCATCATCAATCGTATCATTGAGGACTCGGAGGAGGAGGATAGCCAGTCAACATAACAGCACAGGCACTCAGCATCAGCATCAGTCTTGAAGGGATGTGACATGTTAAAATCAATTAGTCTGTTATATCAGCATCAGGTGTGTGGTAGCTGGTGGTGATCCAAGACTGGTCATCTGATGAAAGTCAGTCGATCAACCGAGTCGGTGGACAGGCGCACCCTGTGATCCGTGACAAATCCTCCAGCAGCACTGAATGTGCGTTCCGAAAGAACGCTGGATGCAGGACAGGCCAGTAGCTCAATTGCATACTGTGCAAGCTCTGGCCAGTGATCCATCCTCAAGACCCAGTAAGCCAGAGGATTTTCGGTGGGGAAGGTGTCCAAGTCTGACCTTGCCCCTAGATATTCCTGCACCATGTTATCAGACGCTGGCGATGGTTGCTGGAACCGATCATACTTTGGGGCTGCGGACTAAAGAATTGTCTGAACGCATCGGTCAGACGGCCACCTTCCCCACCGCTCCTTCTTTGACTGGCCGAAGCCTCAGCAACTCGTTGTCCAGGACCAGGAGTTTGCAACCTCCCAGTCTCTGGGAACGCGTTGCACAGACCTTTCTGCAAGGCCTCCCGGAGTTGTCTCATCCTCTGCTCCCTCTGCGACGGTAACATAAGGTCCGCAACCTTACCCTTGTACCGTGGATCAAGGAGAGTGGCCAGCCAGTAATGGTCCCTCTCCTTGATCCGAAGAATACGAGGATCCTTCCGCAGACTTTGCAGGATCAGGGAGGCCATGCAGCGTAGGTTTGCTGAGGCATTCGCTCCGGAGTCCTCTGGGTCACTAAGGACGACATGATCCGCAGCCACCTCCTCCCAGCCACGTACAAGTCCACTGGTTTCTTGGGACTGTAAATCATCCCTAAAAGACTGCTGCTGATGATGCTGAGTGCCAGCCTCCACCTCCATGCTGACACAATCCTCCTCCTCCTCCTCCTCCTCCTCCTCCTCCTCCTCTTCCTGTGCGATGGGTGGGACAGAAGGAACACTGTCTGGGTAAAGGGGGCCTTGAGAGGCAAGGAAGTCCTCCTCTTCCTGCCTCTGTTCTGCCTCAAGTGCCCTGTCCATTATTCCACGCAGCGTGTGCTCCAACAGGTGGACAAGAGGTACAGTGTCACTGATGCATGCACTGTCACTGCTCACATCCTCGTGGCCTCCTCAAATGGTGCCAGGACAGTGCATGCATCCCTGATCATGCCCCACTGGCGTGGAGAAAAAAAACCAAGCTCCCCTGACCCTGTCCTGGTGCCGTAGTCGCACAGGTACTCATTGATGGCCCTCTGCTGCGTGTGCAGCCGCTGCAGCATGGCCAACGTTGAGTTCCACCTGGTGGGCATGTCACATATAAGGCGGTTCTTGGGCAGGTTCAACTCCTTTTGCAGCTCAGCCAGGCGAGCACTGGCATTATAAGATCTGCGGAAATGCACACAGACTTTCCTGGCCTGCCTCAGGACATCCTGTAAGCCCGGGTACCTGCCCAAGAAGCGCTGCACCACCAGGTTAAGGACGTGAGCCACACAGGGCACTTGGGTCAGTTGTCCCTGTCGGAGGGCGGAGAGGAGGTTGGTGCCATTGTCGCAAACCACCATTCCTGGCTTAAGCTGGCGTGGCGTCAACCACCTCTCGGCCTGGCCCTGCAGAGCAGACAGGACCTCTGCCCCAGTGTGGCTTCTGTCCCCCAAACACACCAGCGCAAGCACGGCATGGCATCTTTTTGCCTGCGTACTTGCGTAGGCCCATGAACGGCTACGGAGCACCGCTGGTTCATAGGACAAACCACAGGAAGAGGCCATGGAGGAAGAAGAAGAGGAGGGGGTGGAGGAGAGAGGTGTGTCACAACCAGTAGTAGCATTTTGGAGGCGTGGCGGTGGGACAACCTCCAACACTACTGCACCTTGTCCTGAATCCTTCCCAGCTGCCAAAAGAGTGACCCAATGGGCCGTGAAAGAAAGGTAACGTCCCTGTCCAGCCTGCTGGACCATGAGTCAGCGGTAATATGCACCTTACCGCTGACCGCCCTGTCCAGCGAGGCCAAGACATTGCCTTCCACATGCCGGTAGAGAGCCGGAATAGCCTTCCGTGAGAAAAAGTGGCGTTGGGAACCTGCCACTGAGGAACTGCACATTGCACAAACTCACGGAAGGGGGCCGAGTCTACCAACTGAAAGGCAGCAGTTGAAGCGCTAGCAATTTAGCCAAGCTAGCATTCAACCGCTGGGCATGTGGATGGCTGGGAGTGAACTTCTTCGACGGTCCAGCAGCTGGGGCAGGGAAATTTGCCTGCTAGAATCGGACGTCGGTGTACTGCTAGCAGAGTGGGCGCAAGTACTTGGCTGTGACACACCTAATTCTACACCTTCATTCCTCTCAGTGCATGTTTCAGAGAGGACTGAAGTTATAGTGGGTTGGAGATCCCAGCTGATGCGGTGCAAGGAGAGGTCCGCTTTGTTCTTTGGTGTGGGTCTTTGAGGTAGGCTTGCCAACGAGCTGCATGGCAGGTCAACATATGTCTGGTCAGGCATGTGGTACCCAAGCGGCTGATGTTTTGGCCACGCGATATACGCTTGAGACATATGTTGCAAACAGCAGCTGTGCGATCTGATGCACTAGCCTCAAAAAAGGCCCACACCAAAGAACTTTTTGAATGACGGGCAGAGGCAGCGCCCTGCACAGGCGGAGCTCTGCGGTGTGATTCCGTCGGTGTACTGCCCTTACGCTGGCCACCAAAGGGCATCCTGCCTCGTTGGAGATGTGCCTCCTCCTCATCCTCCTCCTCCTCCTCTCTCCTATTAGGCACCCACGTGGAGTCAGTGACCTCATCATCCCCTCCCTCCTCTTCACTGGAGCCAATCTGGCAGTATGCTGCAGCTGCTGGAACATGACTGCCAGATTGGTGTCCTTCTTGAGCATCCCCTCTGTCTGCTCTCACGCTACTGCCTCCTCTAGCTGGGTTTCATCATCAGACCCTTCGAAACGCTGGGCATCCTCCTGGAGCATGTACCCAACACTGTGCTGAAACAGTTCGGGGGACTCCTCAGGAGGAGGACATGGTGGGTCTAGGGAAGGAGTGACTGATGATTTGTCTGACATTGATACCAGGGAAGACGACGCTTTGGCAGCTGCTTTTCCAGTACCCTGAGCCTGGGTGAGAGAGGATGAGGAGGAGGAGGAGGGCTTGGTCATCCACTCTACCAAGTCTTCGGCATGATGTGGCTCAACATGTCCAGCTGCCGAAAAGAAGGACAAGCGTGTCCCATGGCCATGTGCTGATGACAATGCACCGCGTCCACGACCAGCACTGTTGCCCCCAGACACAGAGCCTGCTTGCCCTCTTTTATTGCCTCCTGACTGTCTGCCTCTCCTTGTTTGCCTTCCAGACATTCTAATAGATGGCCTGCAGGGAGATGGGAAAAAAAGCAATAAGGGCTACCTTCAGGTGTCCTTCTCTGTCCCTTGAAACAAGGACTTTCACAGTGAAAGAAACTGACACTCTCCCTACCTACAGTTTTCTGTCCCTAGAAAAAATGTTTTTTTTAATCACAATATAGCACAAGGACAATTCACTCACTGTCCTTACAGGTCCCTGGAAACAAGGACTTGCAGAGTGAAAGAAAAAAAACACTCTCCCTACCTACAGTTTTCTGTCCCTAGAAAAAATGTTTTTTTTAATCACAATATAGCACAAGGAGAATTCACTCACTGTCCTTCCAGGTCCCTGGAAACAAGGACTTGCAGAGTGAAAGAAAAAAAACACTCTCCCTACCTACAGTTTTCTGTCCCTAGAAAAAATTTTTTTTTAATCACAATATAGCACAAGGACAATTCACTCACTGTCCTTCCAGGTCCCTGGAAACAAGGACTTGCAGAGTGAAATAAACTGACACTCTCCCTACCTACAGTTTTCTGTCCCTAGAATAAATGTTTTTTTTAAGCACAATATAGCACAAGGAGAATTCACTCACTGTCCTTCCAGGTCCCTGGAAACAAGGACTTGCAGAGTGAAAGAAAAAAAACACTCTCCCTACCTACAGTTTTCTGTCCCTAGAAAAAATGTTTTTTTTAATCACAATATAACACAAGGACAATTCACTCACTGTCCTTCCAGGTCCCTGGAAACAAGGACTTGCAGAGTGAAATAAACTGACACTCTCCCTACCTACAGTTTTCTGTCCCTAGAATAAATGTTTTTTTTAAGCACAATATAGCACAAGGACAATTCACTCACTGTCCTTACAGGTCCCTGGAAACAAGGACTTGCAGAGTGAAAGAAAAAAAACACTCTCCCTACCTACAGTTTTCTGTCCCTAGAAAAAATGTTTTTTTTAATCACAATATAGCACAAGGACAATTCACTCACTGTCCTTCCAGGTCCCTGGAAACAAGGACTTGCAGAGTGAAATAAACTGACACTCTCCCTACCTACAGTTTTCTGTCCCTAGAATAAATGTTTTTTTTAAGCACAATATAGCACAAGGACAATTCACTCACTGTCCTTACAGGTCCCTGGAAACAAGGACTTGCAGAGTGAAAGAAAAAAAACACTCTCCCTACCTACAGTTTTCTGTCCCTAGAAAAAATGTTTTTTTTAATCACAATATAGCACAAGGACAATTCACTCACTGTCCTTCCAGGTCCCTGGAAACAAGGACTTGCAGAGTGAAATAAACTGACACTCTCCCTACCTACAGTTTTCTGTCCCTAGAATAAATGTTTTTTTTAAGCACAATATAGCACAAGGACAATTCACTCACTGTCCTTACAGGTCCCTGGAAACAAGGACTTGCAGAGTGAAAGAAAAAAAACACTCTCCCTACCTACAGTTTTCTGTCCCTAGAAAAAAATTTTTTTTTTAATCACAATATAGCACAAGGACAATTCACTCACTGTCCTTACAGGTCCCTGGAAACAAGGACTTGCAGAGTGAAAGAAAAAAAACACTCTCCCTACCTACAGTTTTCTGTCCCTAGAAAAAATGTTTTTTTTAATCACAATATAGCACAAGGACAATTCACTCACTGTCCTTACAGGTCCCTGGAAACAAGGACTTGCAGAGTGAAATAAACTGACACTCTCCCTACCTACAGTTTTCTGTCCCTAGAATAAATGTTTTTTTTAAGCACAATATAGCACAAGGAGAATTCACTCACTGTCCTTCCAGGTCCCTGGAAACAAGGACTTGCAGAGTGAAAGAAAAAAAACACTCTCCCTACCTACAGTTTTCTGTCCCTAGAAAAAATGTTTTTTTTAATCACAATATAGTACAAGGGCAATTCACTCACTGTCCTTCCAGGTCCCTGGAAACAAGGACTTGCAGAGTGAAATAAACTGACACTCTCCCTACCTACAGTTTTCTGTCCCTAGAATAAATGTTTTTTTTAAGCACAATATAGCATAAGGACAATTCACTCACTGTCCTTACAGGTCCCTGGAAACAAGGACTTGCAGAGTGAAAGAAAAAAAACACTCTCCCTACCTACAGTTTTCTGTCCCTAGAAAAAATGTTTTTTTTAATCACAATATAGCACAAGGACAATTCACTCACTGTCCTTACAGGTCCCTGGAAACAAGGACTTGCAGAGTGAAATAAACTGACACTCTCCCTACCTACAGTTTTCTGTCCCTAGAATAAATGTTTTTTTTAAGCACAATATAGCACAAGGAGAATTCACTCACTGTCCTTCCAGGTCCCTGGAAACAAGGACTTGCAGAGTGAAAGAAAAAAAACACTCTCCCTACCTACAGTTTTCTGTCCCTAGAAAAAATGTTTTTTTTAATCACAATATAGTACAAGGACAATTCACTCACTGTCCTTCCAGGTCCCTGGAAACAAGGACTTGCAGAGTGAAATAAACTGACACTCTCCCTACCTACAGTTTTCTGTCCCTAGAATAAATGTTTTTTTTAATCACAATATAGCACAAGGACAATTCACTCACTGTCCTTCCAGGTCCCTGGAAACAAGGACTTGCAGAGTGAAATAAACTGACACTCTCCCTACCTACAGTTTTCTGTCCCTAGAATAAATGTTTTTTTTAAGCACAATATAGCACAAGGACAATTCACTCACTGTCCTTACAGGTCCCTGGAAACAAGGACTTGCAGAGTGAAAGAAACTGACACTGTCCCTACCTACAGTTTTCTGTCCCTAGAATAAATGTTTTTTTTAAGCACAATATAGCACAAGGAGAATTCACTCACTGTCCTTCCAGGTCCCTGGAAACAAGGACTTGCAGAGTGAAATAAACTGACACTCTCCCTACCTACAGTTTTCTATCCCTAGAATAAATGTTTTTTTAAGCAAAATATAGCACAAGGACAATTCACTCACTGTCCTTACAGGTCCCTGGAAACAAGGACTTGCAGAGTGAAAGAAACTGACACTCTCCCTACTTACAGTTTTCTGTCCCTAGAATAAATGTTTTTTTAAGCACAATATAGCACAAGGACAATTCACTCACTGTCCTTCCAGGTCCCTGGAAACAAGGACTTGCAGAGTGAAAGAAACTGACACTGTCCCTACCTACAGTTTTCTGTCCCTAGAATAAATGTTTTTTTTAAGCACACTATAGCACAAGCACAAAACACACTGACACTCTCCCTACCTATCCTTCTCTTTCCCTAAACTAAAGGAATCCAGGTTAAGCAAGAAAGAAATAACAGTCACTGTCCCTGCCTATGCTGCTCTATCCCTGCTCCGGAACACACTACACTAGGCCGCCGTGCTGGCGGCCTTTTATAGTGTGGGGCGTGTACTAAACACCCTCAGCAATAATTGGCCACAGGCATCCTGCCTGTGGCCAATCATTGCTCTCCTCGCTGCCGGCGCTGTGATTGGCCAAGCATGCGGGGTCACAGTGCATGCTTGGCCAATCACAGCGCCTGGATGACACTGCGATGGCGTAGTGCATTGTGGGCCGTTCGCGTCACTCGAATTTGGCGCGAACGGCCCAAATCGTTCGATCTTCGTCGAACGATCGAACAGCCGATGTTCGAGTCGAACGTATGTTCGACTCGAACACGAAGCTCATCCCTAATTACAGCCAAACCAACCCCATGTGATCATATATGCGCCAGTTAGATACAGATGTGGGTGTACCTCATGGAGCTAATCAAATGAAGTGTGAATTGAAAGACCCACAGGAGTTTATCTATATAAAATAATGTAATTAATCTGACTGCTGTAAAAATAAATATAACTGTAAGTTCTAAACATTTTATTAATAAAAGTGATCTGATCAGGCATCACAGTTACATAATGAGTTGAAAGAGGCAATTTGCTCACTCTGCTTTTATACTAAAACCTGACAACTGGAAGAGTAAAGGTGGCCATAGATAGATTGAAATTCAGCCAGTTTAGCAGGGACCAGTCTAATATCGATCAGTGTGTTTCAATCCCTGTTCAATAAAAGTTGATAATTTTTTTTCACTTCTGTTGAACACACAAGTCTGAAAACCTTTCTTGAACAATGTATTCTGACAGCAGTGGGTGCTGCTATCAGAATACAATGTCCTGGTTTGGGGATTCCTCCATCAAACTCATTTGTGTTGATGAGGGGATCTGTTTTGTTTGTTGTTCAGGCCGCTGACTGAAAAAAAATACCTGTCTATGACCAGCTTTAGGCAAGCTTTTACCCTAATCTGTAGGTAAAATGTAAGTCCTGTAAAGGGCACCAGGGATGGGTCCTGGCTGGGAAATATACAGTATATTACCTTTGTTTGGGTTGTGGTCCTTTAAGGGGAATAACAAAAGAAGAGTTTAGAGTACTCAGATTGTTTACCCAGGGAGGGTGTGGGGTTCTGAGTTAAACCATTAAAAAAGGGAAAAATGATTTGCAGTTTTTCCAGAATTAATAAATCCTGATATGGAACCTGGATTCCGGTGGCTCAGAGAGATCTTGGGTGGGAAAGAGCTTTTGACTATGGGTATCATGGTCCTGTAAGGGTTGTCTGCTAAAGAGGGCTGAAAAGGGCAGTAAGCAACCTGCAGATGTTTATGAGGTGTTGTATGTAACAGGACACAATTTTGAAAGGACTGGGGGTTGTTTATCTGCTTAGATGCCTGGAAACTTTACCCTGGAACCCTGCTGTGGGACAGGTTTACCCTGGCAGTGAGCCAAGTCTTTGTGTTGTGCCAGAAGTTTATGATCTGTGTTTGTTTGGTTTATGGTGAAGAAAATCAATTTTTGTTTGCCTGTGTTAAAGAAATAAAACATTTTTGATTTACAAAGAAGGCTGACTAGAGATCCCGACCCTCAATATCACAGTTCATACAATCCAATATACCATCAAATATTCACAAAATCTACAGGGATAACAACAATGAGGATTGCGCAGGCAGGCAGGGTGGCAGTCTGGACCTTTTGATGAACAAAGGAAAGTGTTACTGACTATATCATTTGTAAATTGGAAATTCTGCTACCCTAAGCCACGGCCTGTGTTGATTGTGTAAAAATATGCAATATCCTGTAAAGCATACATTTACCAGACATCAAGTCTCTCACACACCAAGTATAGAAGGTAGGTAGGTTGAGAATGAATGTTTTCTGGAAATGGTTTTGGCTATTGAGATTAGGAATGAGTAAATCTGTGGGGGTTCTTTTCACTAACAGTTTTGCAAATCTTACTTGAAGTTCAAAGTTTGCTATCTTTGTGGCAAACCCCACTGAAGTCTATGAGGGAAGAAGGGGGTGGCGAAACTTATTATTTGAATATGTTTATTTGTAAGGCTGATAAGCAAGCTATTGTTAAACAAAAAGCATGGCAAGCCACGTTCTAATATAGAATTGTGCCAATGCAAAAATAGAAAACACCATTCCTCCCTACACAGCTCACCCTAATAGCCTCAACAAATACTGACAATATGACTACTGTCCATCCTATTATGGAAAGGAGTTGTAGTTATTAGGGATGAGCTTCGTGTTCGAGTCGAACATACGTTCGACTCGAACATCGGCTGTTCGATCGTTCGACGAAGATCGAACGATTTGGGCCGTTCGCGCCAAATTCGAGTGACGCGAACGGCCCACAATGCACTACGCCATCGCAGTGTCATCCAGGCGCTGTGATTGGCCAAGCATGCACTGTGACCCCGCATGCTTGGCCAATCACAGCGCCGGCAGCGAGGAGAGCAATGATTGGCCACAGGCAGGATGCCTGTGGCCAATTATTGCTGAGGGTGTTTAGTACACGCCCCACACTATAAAAGGCCGCCAGCACGGCGGCCTAGTGTAGTGTGTTCCGGAGCAGGGAAAGACAAGCATAGGCAGGGACAGTGACATTTCTTTCTTTCTTGCTTAACCTGGATTCCTTTAGTTTAGGGAAAGAGAAGGATAGGTAGGGAGAGTGTCAGTGTGTTTTACTGTGCGAGTCCTTGTTTCTAGGGACAAAGAAGGAAAGTGAGGGGATTTCTCCTTGTGCTATAGTGTGCTTTAAAAAAACATTTTTTCTAGGGACAGAAAACTCTAGGTAGGGAGAGTGTCAGTTTCTTTCACTGTGCGAGTCCTTGTTTCTAGGGACAAAGAAGGAAAGTGAGGGGAATTCTCCTTGTGCTATAGTGTGCTTTAAAAAAACATTTTTTCTAGGGACAGAAAACTCTAGGTAGGGAGAGTGTCAGTTTCTTTCACTGTGCCAGTCCTTGTTTCTAGGGACAAAGAAGGAAAGTGAGGGGAATTCTCCTTGTGCTATAGTGTGCTTTAAAAAAACATTTTTTCTAGGGACAGAAAACTCTAGGTAGGGAGAGTGTCAGTTTCTATCACTGTGCCAGTCCTTGTTTCTAGGGACAAAGAAGGAAAGTGAGGGGAATTCTCCTTGTGCTATAGTGTGCTTTAAAAAAACATTTTTTCTAGGGACAGAAAACTCTAGGTAGGGAGAGTGTCAGTTTCTTTCACTGTGCCAGTCCTTGTTTCTAGGGACAAAGAAGGAAAGTGAGGGGAATTCTCCTTGTGCTATAGTGTGCTTTAAAAAAACATTTTTTCTAGGGACAGAAAACTCTAGGTAGGGAGAGTGTCAGTTTCTTTCACTGTGCCAGTCCTTGTTTCTAGGGACAAAGAAGGAAAGTGAGGGGAATTCTCCTTGTGCTATAGTGTGCTTTAAAAAAACATTTTTTCTAGGGACAGAAAACTCTAGGTAGGGAGAGTGTCAGTTTCTTTCACTGTGCCAGTCCTTGTTTCTAGGGACAAAGAAGGAAAGGGAGGGGAATTCTCCTTGTGCTATAATGTGCTTTAAAAAAACATTTTTTCTAGGGACAGAAAACTCTAGGTAGGGAGAGTGTCAGTTTCTTTCACTGTGCCAGTCCTTGTTTCTAGGGACAAAGAAGGAAAGTGAGGGGAATTCTCCTTGTGCTATAGTGTGCTTTAAAAAAACATTTTTTCTAGGGACAGAAAACTCTAGGTAGGGAGAGTGTCAGTTTCTTTCACTGTGCCAGTCCTTGTTTCTAGGGACAAAGAAGGAAAGTGAGGGGAATTCTCCTTGTGCTATAGTGTGCTTTAAAAAAACATTTTTTCTAGGGACAGAAAACTCTAGGTAGGGAGAGTGTCAGTTTCTTTCACTGTGCCAGTCCTTGTTTCTAGGGACAAAGAAGGAAAGTGAGGGGAATTCTCCTTGTGCTATAGTGTGCTTTAAAAAAACATTTTTTCTAGGGACAGAAAACTCTAGGTAGGGAGAGTGTCAGTTTCTTTCACTGTGCCAGTCCTCGTTTCTAGGGACAAAGAAGGAAAGTGAGGGGAATTCTCCTTGTGCTATAGTGTGCTTTAAAAAAACATTTTTTCTAGGGACAGAAAACTCTAGGTAGGGAGAGTGTCAGTTTCTTTCACTGTGCCAGTCCTTGTTTCTAGGGACAAAGAAGGAAAGTGAGGGGAATTCTCCTTGTGCTATAGTGTGCTTTAAAAAAACATTTTTTCTAGGGACAGAAAACTCTAGGTAGGGAGAGTGTCAGTTTCTTTCACTGTGCCAGTCCTTGTTTCTAGGGACAAAGAAGGAAAGTGAGGGGAATTCTCCTTGTGCTATAGTGTGCTTTAAAAAAACATTTTTTCTAGGGACAGAAAACTCTAGGTAGGGAGAGTGTCAGTTTCTTTCACTGTGCCAGTCCTTGTTTATAGGGACAAAGAAGGAAAGTGAGGGGAATTCTCCTTGTGCTATAGTGTGCTTTAAAAAAACATTTTTTCTAGGGACAGAAAACTCTAGGTAGGGAGAGTGTCAGTTTCTTTCACTGTGCCAGTCCTTGTTTCTAGGGACAAAGAAGGAAAGTGAGGGGAATTCTCCTTGTGCTATAGTGTGCTTTAAAAAAACATTTTTTCTAGGGACAGAAAACTCTAGGTAGGGAGAGTGTCAGTTTCTTTCACTGTGCCAGTCCTTGTTTCTAGGGACAAAGAAGGAAAGTGAGGGGAATTCTCCTTGTGCTATAGTGTGCTAAAGCATTCCTCATCAACCATCTTTGAAATCCTTGTTTTTTGGACAGTCAGGGAAATTGTCGTTGTGCTATTCTGTGCAAAAGCAATAATCCTCAACCATATTTAGAAATCCTTAAGTAAAGGGACAGAGAAGGACACCTGAAGGTAGCCCTTATTGCTTTTTTCCCATCTCCCTGCAGGCCATCTATTAGAATGTCTGGAAGGCAAACAAGGAGAGGCAGACAGTCAGGAGGCAATAAAAGAGGGCAAGCAGGCTCTGTGTCTGGGGGCAACAGTGCTGGTCGTGGACGCGGTGCATTGTCATCAGCACATGGCCATGGGACACGCTTGTCCTTCTTTTCGGCAGCTGGACATGTTGAGCCACATCATGCCGAAGACTTGGTAGAGTGGATGACCAAGCCCTCCTCCTCCTCCTCATCCTCTCTCACCCAGGCTCAGGGTACTGGCAAAGCAGCTGCCAAAGCGTCCTCTTCCCTGGTAGTGATGAGCCGAACACCCCCGGGTTCGGTTCGCACCAGAACCCGCGAACGGACCGAAAGTTCGTCCGAACATTAGAACCCTATTAAATACAATGGATGCGAACGTTCGAATTCTAAAGTGGTAATTATAACAACTATTATGCATGTTATTGTCCTAAAACGGGTTTGGGAACCCGGGTTCTGCACCAGGGGACATGTATCAATGCAAAAAGAAGTTTTAATAACGGTCGTTTTTCGGGAGCAGTCATTTTAATGATGCATAAAGTGAAAAAAAAAAAGTCAAATATTCCTTTAAATATCGTACCTGGGGGGTGTCTAAAGTATGCCTGTGAAGTGCCACGTGTTTCCCGTGTTTAGAACTGTCCCTGCACAAAATGACACTTCTAAAGGAAAAAAAAGCCATTTAAAACTGCTTGCGGCTTTAATGTAATGTCTGGTCCCGGTAATATGGATGAAAATCTTTAAGAAAAATGGCATAGCTACCCCATGACCCCCCCCCTACCCCAGCCCATTACCAGCCCCTTTGGGTCTTGTATGGATATTAAGGGGAACCCCGCACATAAAATAAAAAAGGCCCTATATACTCTGAACAGCCGTATACAGGCGGTGCATACAAGACAGGGACTGTAGGTTTGTTCTTATGTAGAATCTGTTTGTAATTTTGAACAGGTACATTGTTGAAGTGTAGCTCCAGCCCAAAAATCTATTTTTAAACTTTTTGGAAAACATAGGTAAGGGTTATCACCCCTGTAACATTTGTTTTGCTGTCTGTGCCCCTGTTCAGAACATTTCACCTCACTTTCCGTCCCAATGACAACTGTTTTTGAAATGTGGTGTTTTTCTTGAAACAAGGATTGCTGATAAAGCATCAGTACAGAGGAGACACCTTTCTCCCATATTTATTCTTACAGGAGAGAATTTTCCTTCCTAGTGGTAGATTTCCTCTCACTTCCTGTTGTCTTCTTGCATTTGCAAGTAGTAGTCGTTTGTAAGTTGGATGTTTGAAAGTAGGGACCTGCCGTATATACTCTGCAGAAATAGGCCCCTTAGTTGTTGGTGTTGGCACAACACTGTAAGCACTCACAGTTACTCTTGGTTGGTGCTGGAACGCCCTGCTGTCAACTATTATATCAGGAATTGTAATTACATATAATTGTTGAACAGTGGTAGTAAAAATTGGGCCTTTGATGGTGGTGCTGGTGCCACAACACTGTAAGCCCTGACAGTTACTCTTGGTGGGTGCAGCAATGGGCCCTGCTGTGAATTATTAGATCAAGAATTGTAATTGCATGCCCCTGTTGAACAGGGGCTGAAAAATTGGGTCTTTCGTGGTGGTGGTGGTGGTGGTGGTGTTGCCACAACACTGTAAGCCCTCAGAGTTACTCTTGGTGGGTGCAGGAATGGGCCCTGCTGTGAATTATTAGATCAAGAATTGTAATTGCATGCCCCTGTTGAACAGGGGCTGAAAAATTGGGTCTTTCGTGGTGGTGGTGGTGGTGGTGGTGTTGCCACAACACTGTAAGCCCTCAGAGTTACTCTTGGTGGGTGCAGGAATGGGCCCTGCTGTGAATTATTAGATCAAGAATTGTAATTACATGCCCCTTTTGAACAGGGGCTGAAAAATTGGGCCTTTCGTGGTGGTGGTGGTGGCGTTGCCACAACACTGTAAGCCCTCAGAGTTACTCTTGGTGGGTGCAGCAATGGGCCCTGCTGTGAATTATTAGATCAAGAATTGTAATTGCATGCCCCTGTTGAACAGGGGCTGAAAAATTGGGCCTTAGGAACTGGTGGCACAACACTACAACCCCTCACAGATACGTTACTTGGAGCACAGCAATGAGCCCTGTTGCAAAGTATTGCTTCAAAAATTGTAATGACACGCCCCTGTAAAACAGGGGCTGAAAAATTGGGCCTTAGGCACTGGTGCCACAACACTCCAACCCCTCACAGATACTGTACTTGGAGCACAGCAATGAGCCCTATGGCAAATTATTGCTAAAAAAATTGTAATTACACGCCCCTGTAAAACAGGGGCTGAAAAATTGGGCCTTAGCCACTGGTGGCGGCACCCATAAACAAAAATGATCTTCCAAGCTATCATCATCAATCGTATCATTGAGGACTCGGAGGAGGAGGATAGCCAGTCAACATAACAGCACATGCACTCAGCATCAGCATCAGTCTTGAAGGGATGTGACATGTTAAAATCAATTAGTCTGTTATATCAGCATCAGGTGTGTGGTAGCTGGTGGTGATCCAAGACTGGTTCATCTTGATGAAAGTCAGTCGATCAACCGAGTCGGTGGACAGGCGCACCCTGTGATCCGTGACAAATCCTCCAGCAGCACTGAATGTGCGTTCCGAAAGAACGCTGGATGCAGGACAGGCCAGTAGCTCAATTGCATACTGTGCAAGCTCTGGCCAGTGATCCATCCTCAAGACCCAGTAAGCCAGAGGATTTTCGGTGGGGAAGGTGTCCAAGTCTGACCTTGCCCCTAGATATTCCTGCACCATGTTTATCAGACGCTGGCGATGGTTGCTGGAACCGATCATACTTTGGGGCTGCGGACTAAAGAATTGTCTGAACGCATCGGTCAGACGGCCACCTTCCCCACCGCTCCTTCTTTGACTGGCCGAAGCCTCAGCAACTCGTTGTCCAGGACCAGGAGTTTGTAACCTCCCAGTCTCTGGGAACGCGTTGCACAGACCTTTCTGCAAGGCCTCCCGGAGTTGTCTCATCCTCTGCTCCCTCTGCGAAGGTAACATAAGGTCCGCAACCTTACCCTTGTACCGTGGATCAAGGAGAGTGGCCAGCCAGTAATGGTCCCTCTCCTTGATCTGAAGAATACGAGGATCCTTCCGCAGACTTTGCAGGATCAGGGAGGCCATGCAGCGTAGGTTTGCTGAGGCATTCGCTCCGGAGTCCTCTGGGTCACTAAGGACGACATGATCCGCAGCCACCTCCTCCCAGCCACGTACAAGTCCACTGGTTTCTTGGGACTGTAAATCATCCCTAAAAGACTGCTGCTGATGATGCTGAGTGCCAGCCTCCACCTCCATGCTGACACAATCCTCCTCCTCCTCCTCCTCCTCCTCTTCCTCTTCCTGTGCGATGGGTGGGACAGAAGGAACACTGTCTGGGTAAAGGGGGCCTTGAGAGGCAAGGAAGTCCTCCTCTTCCTGCCTCTGTTCTGCCTCAAGTGCCCTGTCCATTATTCCACGCAGCGTGTGCTCCAACAGGTGGACAAGAGGTACAGTGTCACTGATGCATGCACTGTCACTGCTCACCATCCTCGTGGCCTCCTCAAATGGTGCCAGGACAGTGCATGCATCCCTGATCATGCCCCACTGGCGTGGAGAAAAAAAACCAAGCTCCCCTGACCCTGTCCTGGTGCCGTAGTCGCACAGGTACTCATTGATGGCCCTCTGCTGCATGTGCAGCCGCTGCAGCATGGCCAACGTTGAGTTCCACCTGGTGGGCATGTCACATATAAGGCGGTTCTTGGGCAGGTTCAACTCCTTTTGCAGCTCAGCCAGGCGAGCACTGGCATTATAAGATCTGCGGAAATGCACACAGACTTTCCTGGCCTGCCTCAGGACATCCTGTAAGCCCGGGTACCTGCCCAAGAACCGCTGCACCACCAGGTTAAGGACGTGAGCCACACAGGGCACATGGGTCAGTTGTCCCTGTCGGAGGGCGGAGAGGAGGTTGGTGCCATTGTCGCAAACCACCATTCCTGGCTTAAGCTGGCGTGGCGTCAACCACCTCTCGGCCTGGCCCTGCAGAGCAGACAGGACCTCTGCCCCAGTGTGGCTTCTGTCCCCCAAACACACCAGCGCAAGCACGGCATGGCATCTTTTTGCCTGCGTACTTGCGTAGCCCCGTGAACGGCTACGGAGCACCGCTGGTTCATAGGACAAACCACAGGAAGAGGCCATGGAGGAAGAAGAAGAGGAGGGGGTGGAGGAGAGAGGTGTGTCACAACCAGTAGTAGCATTTTGGAGGCGTGGCGGTGGAACAACCTCCAACACTACTGCACCTTGTCCTGCATCCTTCCCAGCTGCCAAAAGAGTGACCCAATGGGCCGTGAAAGAAAGGTAACGTCCCTGTCCATGCCTGCTGGACCATGAGTCAGCGGTAATATGCACCTTACCGCTGACCGCCCTGTCCAGCGAGGCCAAGACATTGCCTTCCACATGCCGGTAGAGAGCCGGAATAGCCTTCCGTGAGAAAAAGTGGCGTTTGGGAACCTGCCACTGAGGAACCGCACATTGCACAAACTCACGGAAGGGGGCCGAGTCTACCAACTGAAAAGGCAGCAGTTGAAGCGCTAGCAATTTAGCCAAGCTAGCATTCAACCGCTGGGCATGTGGATGGCTGGGAGTGAACTTCTTTCGACGGTCCAGCAGCTGGGGCAGGGAAATTTGCCTGCTAGAATCGGACGTCGGTGTACTGCTAGCAGAGTGGCCGCAAGTACTTGGCTGTGACACACCTAATTCTACACCTTCATTCCTCTCAGTGCATGTTTCAGAGAGGACTGAAGTTATAGTGGGGTTGGAGATCCCAGCTGATGCGGTGCAAGGAGAGGTCCGCTTTGTTCTTTGGTGTGGGTCTTTGAGGTAGGCTTGCCAACGAGCTGCATGGCAGGTTAACATATGTCTGGTCAGGCATGTGGTACCCAAGCGGCTGATGTTTTGGCCACGCGATATACGCTTGAGACATATGTTGCAAACAGCAGCTGTGCGATCTGATGCACTAGCCTCAAAAAAGGCCCACACCAAGGAACTTTTTGAATGACGGGCAGAGGCAGCGCCCTGCACAGGCGGAGCTCTGCGGTGTGATTCCGTCGGTGTACTGCCCTTACGCTGGCCACCAAAGGGCATCCTGCCTCGTTGGAGATGTGCCTCCTCCTCATCCTCCTCCTCCTCCTCTCTCCTATTAGGCACCCACGTGGAGTCAGTGACCTCATCATCCCCTCCCTCCTCATCACTGGAGCCAATCTGGCAGTATGCTGCAGCTGCTGGAACATGACTGCCAAATTGGTGTCCTTCTTGAGCATCCCCTCTGTCTGCTCTCACGCTACTGCCTTCCTGTAGCTGGGTTTCATCATCAGACCCTTCGAAACGCTGGGCATCCTCCTGGAGCATGTACCCAACACTGTGCTCAAACAGTTCGGGGGACTCCTCAGGAGGAGGACATGGTGGGTCTAGGGAAGGAGTGACTGATGATGAGTCTGACATTGATACCAGGGAAGAGGACGCTTTGGCAGCTGCTTTGCCAGTACCCTGAGCCTGGGTGAGAGAGGATGAGGAGGAGGAGGAGGGCTTGGTCATCCACTCTACCAAGTCTTCGGCATGATGTGGCTCAACATGTCCAGCTGCCGAAAAGAAGGACAAGCGTGTCCCATGGCCATGTGCTGATGACAATGCACCACGTCCACGACCAGCACTGTTGCCCCCAGACACAGAGCCTGCTTGCCCTCTTTTATTGCCTCCTGACTGTCTGCCTCTCCTTGTTTGCCTTCCAGACATTCTAATAGATGGCCTGCAGGGAGATGGGAAAAAAGCAATAAGGGCTACCTTCAGGTGTCCTTCTCTGTCCCTTTACTTAAGGATTTCTAAATATGGTTGAGGATTATTGCTTTTGCACAGAATAGCACAACGACAATTTCCCTGACTGTCCAAAAAACAAGGATTTCAAAGATGGTTGATGAGGAATGCTTTGGCACACTATAGCACAAGGAGAATTCCCCTCACTTTCCTTCTTTGTCCCTAGAAACAAGGACTGGCACAGTGAAAGAAACTGACACTCTCCCTACCTACAGTTTTCTGTCCCTAGAAAAAATGTTTTTTTAAAGCACACTATAGCACAAGGAGAAATCCCCTCACTTTCCTTCTTTGTCCCTAGAAACAAGGACTGGCACAGTGAAAGAAACTGACACTCTCCCTACCTAGAGTTTTCTGTCCCTAGAAAAAATGTTTTTTTAAAGCACACTATAGCACAAGGAGAATTCCCCTCACTTTCCTTCTTTGTCCCTAGAAACAAGGACTGGCACAGTGAAAGAAACTGACACTCTCCCTACCTACAGTTTTCTGTCCCTAGAAAAAATGTTTTTTTAAAGCACACTATAGCACAAGGAGAAATCCCCTCACTTTCCTTCTTTGTCCCTAGAAACAAGGACTGGCACAGTGAAAGAAACTGACACTCTCCCTACCTACAGTTTTCTGTCCCTAGAAAAAATGTTTTTTTAAAGCACACTATAGCACAAGGAGAAATCCCCTCACTTTCCTTCTTTGTCCCTAGAAACAAGGACTGGCACAGTGAAAGAAACTGACACTCTCCCTACCTACAGTTTTCTGTCCCTAGAAAAAATGTTTTTTTAAAGCACACTATAGCACAAGGAGAAATCCCCTCACTTTCCTTCTTTGTCCCTAGAAACAAGGACTCGCACAGTAAAACACACTGACACTCTCCCTACTTATCCTTCTCTTTCCCTAAACTAAAGGAATCCAGGTTAAGCAAGAAAGAAATAAATGTCACTGTCCCTGCCTATGCTTGTCTTTCCCTGCTCCGGAACACACTACACTAGGCCGCCGTGCTGGCGGCCTTTTATAGTGTGGGGCGTGTACTAAACACCCTCAGCAATAATTGGCCACAGGCATCCTGCCTGTGGCCAATCATTGCTCTCCTCGCTGCCGGCGCTGTGATTGGCCAAGCATGCGGGGTCACAGTGCATGCTTGGCCAATCACAGCGCCTGGATGACACTGCGATGGCGTAGTGCATTGTGGGCCGTTCGCGTCACTCGAATTTGGCGCGAACGGCCCAAATCGTTCGATCTTCGTCGAACGATCGAACAGCCGATGTTCGAGTCGAACGTATGTTCGACTCGAACACGAAGCTCATCCCTATTCCCTGGTATCAATGTCAGACTCATCATCAGTCACTCCTTCCCTAGACCCACCATGTCCTCCTCCTGAGGAGTCCCCCGAACTGTTTGAGCACAGTGTTGGGTACATGCTCCAGGAGGATGCCCAGCGTTTCGAAGGGTCTGATGATGAAACCCAGCTACAGGAAGGCAGCAGCGTGAGAGCAGACAGAGGGGATGCTCAAGAAGGACACCAATCTGGCAGTCATGTTCCAGCAGCTGCAGCATACTGCCAGATTGGCTCCAGTGATGAGGAGGGAGGGGATGATGAGGTCACTGACTCCACGTGGGTGCCTAATAGGAGAGAGGAGGAGGAGGAGGATGAGGAGGAGGCACATCTCCAACGAGGCAGGATGCCCTTTGGTGGCCAGCGTAAGGGCAGTACACCGACGGAATCACACCGCAGAGCTCCGCCTGTGCAGGGCGCAGCCTCTGCCCGTCATTCAAAAAGTTCCTTGGTGTGGGCCTTTTTTGATGCTAGTGCATCAGATCGCACAGCTGCTGTTTGCAACATATGTCTCAAGCGTATATCGCGTGGCCAAAACATCAGCCGCTTGGGTACCACATGCCTGACCAGACATATGTTGACCTGCCATGCAGCTCGTTGGCAAGCCTACCTCAAAGACCCACACCAAAGAACAAAGCGGACCTCTCCTTGCACCGCATCAGCTGGGATCTCCAACCCCACTATAACTTCAGTCCTCTCTGAAACATGCACTGAGAGGAATGAAGGTGTAGAATTAGGTGTGTCACAGCCAAGTACTTGCGGCCACTCTGCTAGCAGTACACCGACGTCCGATTCTAGCAGGCAAATTTCCCTGCCCCAGCTGCTGGACCGTCGAAAGAAGTTCACTCCCAGCCATCCACATGCCCAGCGGTTGAATGCTAGCTTGGCTAAATTGCTAGCGCTTCAACTGCTGCCTTTTCAGTTGGTAGACTCGGCCCCCTTCCGTGAGTTTGTGCAATGTGCGGTTCCTCAGTGGCAGGTTCCCAAACGCCACTTTTTCTCACGGAAGGCTATTCCGGCTCTCTACCGACATGTGGAAGGCAATGTCTTGGCCTCGCTGGACAGGGCGGTCAGCGGTAAGGTGCATATTACCGCTGACTCATGGTCCAGCAGGCATGGACAGGGACGTTACCTTTCTTTCACGGCCCATTGGGTCACTCTTTTGGCAGCTGGGAAGGATGCAGGACAAGGTGCAGTAGTGTTGGAGGTTGTTCCACCGCCACGCCTCCAAAATGCTACTACTGGTTGTGACACACCTCTCTCCTCCACCCCCTCCTCTTCTTCTTCCTCCATGGCCTCTTCCTGTGGTTTTTCCTATGAACCAGCGGTGCTCCGTAGCCGTTCACGGGGCTACGCAAGTACGCAGGAAAAAAGATGCCATGCCATGCTTGCGCTGGTGTGTTTGGGGGACAGAAGCCACACTGGGGCAGAGGTCCTGTCTGCTCTGCAGGGCCAGGCCGAGAGGTGGTTGACGCCACGCCAGCTTAAGCCAGGAATGGTGGTTTGCGACAATGGCACCAACCTCCTCTCCGCCCTCCGACAGGGACAACTGACCCATGTGCCCTGTGTGGCTCACGTCCTTAACCTGGTGGTGCAGCGGTTCTTGGGCAGGTACCCGGGCTTACAGGATGTCCTGAGGCAGGCCAGGAAAGTCTGTGTGCATTTCCGCAGATCTTATAATGCCAGTGCTCGCCTGGCTGAGCTGCAAAAGGAGTTGAACCTGCCCAAGAACCGCCTTATATGTGACATGCCCACCAGGTGGAACTCAACGTTGGCCATGCTGCAGCGGCTGCACACGCAGCAGAGGGCCATCAATGAGTACCTGTGCGACTACGGCACCAGGACAGGGTCAGGGGAGCTTGGTTTTTTTTCTCCACGCCAGTGGGGCATGATCAGGGATGCATGCACTGTCCTGGCACCATTTGAGGAGGCCACGAGGATGGTGAGCAGTGACAGTGCATGCATCAGTGACACTGTACCTCTTGTCCACCTGTTGGAGCACACGCTGCGTGGAATAATGGACAGGGCACTTGAGGCAGAACAGAGGCAGGAAGAGGAGGACTTCCTTGCCTCTCAAGGCCCCCTTTACCCAGACAGTGTTCCTTCTGTCCCACCCATCGCACAGGAAGAGGAAGAGGAGGAGGAGGAGGAGGAGGAGGAGGAGGAGGAGGATTGTGTCAGCATGGAGGTGGAGGCTGGCACTCAGCATCATCAGCAGCAGTCTTTTAGGGATGATTTACAGTCCCAAGAAACCAGTGGACTTGTACGTGGCTGGGAGGAGGTGGCTGCGGATCATGTCGTCCTTAGTGACCCAGAGGACTCCGGAGCGAATGCCTCAGCAAACCTACGCTGCATGGCCTCCCTGATCCTGCAAAGTCTGCGGAAGGATCCTCGTATTCTTCGGATCAAGGAGAGGGACCATTACTGGCTGGCCACTCTCCTTGATCCACGGTACAAGGGTAAGGTTGCGGACCTTATGTTACCTTCGCAGAGGGAGCAGAGGATGAGACAACTCCGGGAGGCCTTGCAGAAAGGTCTGTGCAACGCGTTCCCAGAGACTGGGAGGTTACAAACTCCTGGTCCTGGACAACGTGTTGCTGAGGCTTCGGCCAGTCAAAGAAGGAGCGGTGGGGAAGGTGGCCGTCTGACCGATGCGTTCAGACAATTCTTTAGTCCGCAGCCCCAAAGTATGATCGGTTCCAGCAACCATCGCCAGCGTCTGATAAACATGGTGCAGGAATATCTAGGGGCAAGGTCAGACTTGGACACCTTCCCCACCGAAAATCCTCTGGCTTACTGGGTCTTGAGGATGGATCACTGGCCAGAGCTTGCACAGTATGCAATTGAGCTACTGGCCTGTCCTGCATCCAGCGTTCTTTCGGAACGCACATTCAGTGCTGCTGGAGGATTTGTCACGGATCACAGGGTGCGCCTGTCCACCGACTCGGTTGATCGACTGACTTTCATCAAGATGAACCAGTCTTGGATCACCACCAGCTACCACACACCTGATGCTGATATAACAGACTAATTGATTTTAACATGTCACATCCCTTCAAGACTGATGCTGATGCTGAGTGCCTGTGCTGTTATGTTGACTGGCTATCCTCCTCCTCCGAGTCCTCAATGATACGATTGATGATAGCTTGGAAGATCATTTTTGTTTATGGGTGCCGCCACCAGTGGCTAAGGCCCAATTTTTCAGCCCCTGTTTTACAGGGGAGTGTAATTACAATTTTTTTAGCAATAATTTGCCATAGGGCTCATTGCTGTGCTCCAAGTACAGTATCTGTGAGGGGTTGGAGTGTTGTGGCACCAGTGCCTAAGGCCCAATTTTTCAGCCCCTGTTTAACAGGGGCGTGTCATTACAATTTTTGAAGCAATACTTTGCAACAGGGCTCATTGCTGTGCTCCAAGTACAGTATCTGTGAGGGGTTGTAGTGTTGTGCCACCAGTGCCTAAGGCCCAATTTTTCAGCCCCTGTTCAACAGGGGCATACAATTACAATTCTTGATCTAATAATTCACAGCAGGGCCCATTGCTGCACCCACCAAGAGTAACTCTGAGGGCTTACAGTGTTGTGGCAACACCACCACCACCACCACCACCACGAAAGGCCCAATTTTTCAGCCCCTGTTCAACAGGGGCATGCAATTACAATTCTTGATCTAATAATTCACAGCAGGGCCCATTGCTGCACCCACCAAGAGTAACTGTCAGGGCTTACAGTGTTGTGGCACCAGCACCACCATCAAAGGCCCAATTTTTACTACCACTGTTCAACAATTATATGTAATTAAAATTCCTGATATAATAGTTGACAGCAGGGCGTTCCAGCACCAACCAAGAGTAACTGTGAGTGCTTACAGTGTTGTGCCAACACCAACAACTAAGGGGCCTATTTCTGCAGAGTATATACAGCAGGTCCCTACTTTCAAACATCCAACTTACAAACGACTCCTACTTGCAAACGCAAGAAGACAACAGGAAGTGAGAGGAAATCTACCACTAGGAAGGAAAATTCTCTCCTGTAAGAATAAATATGGGAGAAAGGTGTCTCCTCTGTACTGATGCTTTATCAGCAATCCTTGTTTCAAGAAAAACACCACATTTCAAAAACAGTTGTCATTGGGACGGAAAGTGAGGTGAAATGTTCTGAACAGGGGCACAGACAGCAAAACAAATGTTACAGGGGTGATAACCCTTACCTATGTTTTCCAAAAAGTTTAAAAATAGATTTTTGGGCTGGAGCTACACTTCAACAATGTACCTGTTCAAAATTACAAACAGATTCTACATAAGAACAAACCTACAGTCCCTGTCTTGTATGCACCGCCTGTATACGGCTGTTCAGAGTATATAGGGCCTTTTTTATTTTATGTGCGGGGTTCCCCTTAATATCCATACAAGACCCAAAGGGGCTGGTAATGGGCTGGGGTGGGGGGGGGGGGGTCATGGGGTAGCTATGCCATTTTTCTTAAAGATTTTCATCCATATTACCGGGACCAGACATTACATTAAAGCCGCAAGCAGTTTTAAATGGCTTTTTTTTCCTTTAGAAGTGTCATTTTGTGCAGGGACAGTTCTAAACACGGGAAACACGTGGCACTTCACAGGCATACTTTAGACACCCCCCAGGTACGATATTTAAAGGAATATTTGACTTTTTTTTTTTCACTTTATGCATCATTAAAATGACTGCTCCCGAAAAACGACCGTTTTTAAAACTTATTTTTGCATTGATACATGTCCCCTGGTGCAGAACCCGGGTTCCCAAACCCTTTTTAGGACAATAACATGCATAATAGTTGTTATAATTAGCACTTTAGAATTCGAACGTTCGCATCCATTGTATTTAATAGGGTTCTAATGTTCGTACGAACTTTCGGTCCGTTCGCGGGTTCTGGTGCGAACCGAACCCGGGGGTGTTCGGCTCATCACTAGTAGTTATCCATATATTTAAATTATTGACACTTGTGACTTAGCTGGTGAGTAGAAAAGGTTATGCGCTGCAGTAGAAGTTGTTTGTTACGACTTAAGTATTTCAGGAATCCTGAGGAATTGCTTCAAACGCATGTGAGCAGTGAACTCAAACTTCTTTCCTACCCATTTTTAATTTGGATGACTCAGCAGTGTGAAAGACTCATAGGGGCTGATTTACGAACCGTTTGCACCATGAGTATCGGGGCATCAGCGGGCGCAACGGCAGTTTTGGTATTTACGAAACATTAGCGCCGGTAACGCAGCGATATTCCCTATTTACTATAGTGTTCTCGGCACACGGGAGGAGGCGCTCAGTGCGCTACTATGGACCTGGCACACGGCATCTTCAAATTAAAATATAAAGAAGCTGGAAGTGCCAATATAATGGGGTGATGTGGGGTGATGTGAGGAAGTATAGTGACAACTGCCCAAGTAACAAATATGCCCAAAATAGAATGAGAAAGTAACTTTTTCTGAACCAGCCTGCTGCGCCGGCAATTACGATTATAACTGCAAGAGATCTTTTTATGCACTGCGCGGCAATTTTACTGGTTCAAATGCGCCGGTTCACTGCGCCGGCAAAATCTTAGAAAATGTCAAGTCACGTAAATCAATTTGCATAAGTTGAACAGGCGCACTTCCTAAACTTGCCGTTATATAACAGTCCGACAGCAAAACGACATTTCTAAAGGAAAAAAAAAGGCATTTAAAAGCACTCGTGGCTATAATGAATTGTCGGCTCCCGTCAATATAGAGAAAAGTCATTGAAAGTCTTTGAAAAAAAAAAATGCGTGGGGGTCCCCCAAATTCCATTACCAGGCCCTTCAGGACTGGTATGGATATTAAGAAGAACTCCGCGCCAATTTTTTTTTAAAAAAACGACGTGCGGGTCCCCCTCAAAATCCGTACCAGGCCCTTCAGGTCTGGTATGGATTTTAAGGGGAACCCCTGTGCCAAACTTAAAAAAAAAATGGCATGGAGGTCCCCCTAAAAATCCACACCAGACCCTTTATCCGAGCACGCAACCTGGCAGGCTGCAGGAAAAGAGGGGGGGGACGAGAGAGCGGCCCCCCTCCCTCCTGAACCGTACCAGGCCACATGCCCTCAACATGGGGAGGATGCTTTGGGGCCGGAGCAAGATGCGGACGAGAACACAGAAGGAAGAAGGAAAATGAAGATGAAGAACAAGATAGAGGAAGAAATCCGAATGGAGAAAAGAAGAAGATGGAAGAAGAAGGTGGAAGAAGAAGATGGAAGAAGATGGAATAAAGGAGAAGACATTAATAAAGGAATTGACAAAAAAAGGCTATTGTCATTTTTAAAATTTTTGACACTTTTTTTTGTGAAATGGTAGGGGTACATTTGTACCCCATTACCATTTCACACAGGGAGGGGCCGGGATCTGGGGGTCCCATTTGTTAAAGGGGCTTCCAGATTCCGATAAGCCCCCCGCCCGCAGACCCCCACAACCACCGGGCAAGGGTTGTGGGGATGAGGACCTTGTCCCCATCAACATGGGGACATGGTGCTTTGAGGGGTCACAGACCCCCAAAGCATCCTCCCCATGTTGAGGGCATGTGGCCTAGTACGGTTCAGGAGGGGGGGCGCTCTCTCGTCCCCCCTCTTTTCCTGCGGCCTGCCAGGTTGCTTGCTCGGATAAGGGTCTGGTGTTGATTTTTAGGGGGACCCCCACGCCATTTTTTTTTGGTTTGGCGCGGGGGTCCCCTTAAAATCCATACCAGACCTGAAGGGCCTGGTACGGATTTTGAGGGGAACCCCCACGCCATTTTTTTTTAAATTTGGCGTGGAGTTTCCCTTAATATCCATACCAGACCTGAAGGGCCTGGTAATGGAATTTGGGGGAACCCCCACGCATTTTTTTTTTCAAAGACTTTCAATGACTTTTATCTGTATTGACGGGAACCAGCAATTCATTACAGCCGTGAGTACTTTTAAATGACTATTATTTTACTTTAGAAATGTCATTTTGCTTTCGAACTGTTATAAACATGGAAAACATGCGCTACTTTACAGGCATACTATAGAAACCCCCCAGGTATGATATTTAGGGCCAGTTCACACCGGATGCCGTGCAGTGCGTTTTTTTCATGCATGAAAAATGCAAAGAAAGTTGATTACATTAATGCCAATGGCATAGTTCACACCACTGCAGTCCGTTCCAGTGCGTATCAGAAAGGAAAAAAATAATTGGTCATGCTGCATTTTTTATATACAGAACTGTACTGGACCACAGTAAAACACATCAAAAACGCTACGGAACGTACCAAAAACGCACTGGAATGCACCGGAATGCACCTAAATGCACCAAAGACGCACTGCAACACACTTGTCCTAAGTGAAACGAGGGGGAAAAAAGCACTGGACTGCATCAAAAACGCACCAAAAATGCATCAAAAATGCACTGGAACGCATCAAAAACGCGCATGCAGAAAAGCACCTGGAACGCATTCAGACTGCGTTTCTATGGAGTGAACTGGCCCTTAGGGCACCATAGAAACGCAATCCGGGTTCTTTTTTGCATGCGCGTTTTTGATGCGTTCCAGTGCATTTTTGGTACGTTTTTGATGCAGTCCAGTGCTTTTTTTTCACCCCTCTTTTTTTTTTTTAACCATAGATAAGGACAAGTGTGTTCCAGTGCATTTTTGGTGCATTTAGGTGTGTTCCTGTGCGTTCCAGTGCGTTTTTGATGCATTTTGCAGCGTTCCAGTACAGTCCAGTGCAGGTAAAATGCAGCATGTTCTACTTTTTTTGTGGAACTGGAACGCATTGGAACAAACACTGCCATTTAGAACCATATAACCAACTTTCCATGCATTTTTGATGCATAAAAAACGCAATGCACTGCATGTGGTGTGAAATGGCCCTTAAGCAATTTGGCATATTTAAAGGCAATTCTCCTTGTTTTGTTTTTGGTGTTGTCCAAATTGGTGACATTGATATATGTCCCTTAGGGTGGGACTGGGCCCCCATTTTAAGGCCAATAACTAGAAGAAACACCAGCCAAGTGGGGACTAGCAAAATTAACAAGTCAGTTCCCATAGACTGCAATGGTATTTGTTGTATAACTTTTGCCCATGTTAGGCTCTTTGTTTGCCCCCCGTACCGGGGGGTGTTTGTCCCGTTTCAAATTTTGTAGCATGCTGGATGATGCGCTTAATTTTGGACGGGGCGGGGCTTATTTTCTGCTAGCTGCATTTGTGTTGGTCTGAGCATGCTCAGGAACTTAGGTTTTTTTTTTTGGTGCTTTTTGTGTGTGAACAGCACCTGGATATTTGTGGGCATGCTCAGAGAGAGTGTGTTTTTTGGGTTAGTAATTGAAGGACATCCTTAACAAGTGTACCCACTTTGAAGTTCAGTCTCTACATTGGGTGAACTTGCATTTTGGGTGTTTCATGGACTGTGCATGTGTTTTCAATTGCCTCATTAGCACACAAACCTATGTTATATAAAGCTTACAGATAGCATTCTCTCCCTTGCCCTGAAAAGAGGCAAGATTGTGTGTGTGTGTGGCCGGCCGGCAAAAACGGAAAATTTATATCAAATACTTACCATAATTTTCCTTTCCTGATGGACTCCATGGCAGCCTACGTGTGGGTTAATCCCGCCCCTCATACCTCATAGGACCCTTCTCCCATAAATCTTTGCTCTGGGCCAGAGGCCGTGTTCCATAATTTAGCCTACTCCAGCCACTGGGAGGGAACTCCTGCTGCCATGGAGTCCATCAGGAAAGGAAAATTACGGTAAGTATTTGATATAAATTTTCCGTTTTCCTGACAGACTCCATGGCAGCCTACGTGTGGGAAATAACTAGCCATACACACCCGGGTGGGCAGAGTGCTGGACAAAAGAAAAAAGGTTTAATTGGCCCCATCAACAGACAAGATACGTAAACCACTACGCAGTAGTGTGCCATGAACGTGTTAATTGAAGACCACAAGGCCACCTTGCAAATAACTTCTGGAGGCACGTGACGTGATGCCGCCCATGATGAAGACACTTCTAGTTGAGTGAGCAGTCACCGCTTCTGGAGGCGCCAAGCCCTTGGCTTTATAGGCCCACTGAATGGCCTGAACAATCCATGCTCCGATAGATCTGGAAGAGGCACGCATTCCCTTATACTTCCTGTGAAAAGAACGAGCAGGTGGTCGGTCTGACGGAAAGAAGCTGTAGCTTCAAGATACTGACTCAGAGCTTTTCCAACATCTAAGGGATAAACACTGGAATCCTCGGTAGATCTGAACGTTGGAAGAGCAATCTCCTGATTGTCATGAAACACAGATGCCACTTTGGGGTTTGAACCCAACATAGGAAATAAAAGGTTTAGAAATGGCTCCTTGCATCCCTGAGAGCTGATTTCAGAGACCTTCTTGGCCGATGTTATAGTCACCAAGAAGACAACTATTAGAGAGAGTCATTTGACAGAAGATTGATCTTCATGTTCCAACTCTCTACCTAAGAAAAAATCCAGGACAAGGGGAAGATCCCAATTAGAAAAACTTGGCTCTGAGGTCTGAGCCTTATTGCTCCTCTGAAAAACTACGGAGTAAGAGGGTGTCTAGCCCAGGAAACACCCATAAAAGGCAGAGATTACAGCGATTTGGACTCGCAGCGAGCTGACTGACAATGAGAGATCCAATCCTGATTGTAAGAAGCCCAGGATATCATGTATCTTTGGGTTATTGCAAGAACCTGCAGTGGAAGAGGTGTAGTCTGAAAACTTTTTCCAAATCCTCTGGTAGACCCCGTTGGTGCCTGTTCTTCTGGCATTTAATATTGTGGAGATGGCCCTACTTGGACAGCCTAGGGCCTCCAACCTTCCCCTCTCAAGAACCAGATCATCAGATGTAGATGGGCCGGGCATGGATGTAGAAATGCCCCTTGTGATAGGAGATCTGGTCTGGAGGGTAGAGGAACTGGGTCCCGGAAGCTGAGTTGCATCAGCAGTAGAAACCATGGCTTGTTTGGCCAGTACGGGACTATTGCCACTATCTCTTCTTCTTCCATCCTGAGCCTCGACAAAAAACGGAGACTGACAGGAACCGGGGGAAAGGCATAGGCCCTGTGGAACCGCCAATGGTCTGTCAGAGCATATACCCAAAAGCCTGGGGATACCAAGACCTCGTGTAGTATCTCTCTAGTCTGAAGTTGCATGGGGAGGCAAACAAGTCTACTTCTGGAATGACTCCCAGGGACAGGACCCACCTGAAGACTTCGGGGGGGGGGGAAGTCCACTCGTTGTCCAGAGAAACTCTCAACAGAAAATCTGCTTGAACGTTCGGGACTCCAGGGAGATAGACGGCTGTCAGGTTGGCCAGGTTTTTCTGGGCCCAGATCATGATGGGCTCTATTTCCTTTGACAGGGAGAGTCTGCGAGTACCCCCCTGTCTCTTGATGTATGCGACTGCCGTTGTGTTGTCCAGTCTTAGGAGGACTGAGTCTCCTGCTGTTAAGTGGTGAAAGGCCTGCAGAGCGCAGAACGCTGCCCGGAGTTCCAGAACATTGGAGACTATCCTGTGAGAGGGAAAATTCCATATGCCTTGGGCTACTTCTGTCAGCCCCTGTTGCTGGCATCTGTAGTGATGGTGACCCAAGACACAGGTGCGATGGAGTGACAATTGAGGAGGTTCCTCTGTTGTAGCCACCAAGGAAAGCTCTCCCGCATGGATGAGGTTATTTGGATAAAGTGATCACGAAGCCCTGGATTATACTGCTGGAGGAAACCCTTCTGGAAGGGCCGTATTTTTCCACTGAGCCCACTTTACCCTGGGTGTTGTTGCCACCATGGTGCCAATGATCTTTAGGCATTGAGAGGCTTGGAGATGAGGACGACATTGCAAGCCAAACTCTGTCCCGGATCACTGGGATTTTTCCAGGGGTAACAAGATGGTGCTCTTGATAGCGTTGAAGTGTGCCCGAGGAATACCAGGGACTGCGTAGGATCCAGATGGCTCTTTTCCAGATTCAGAAGCCAACCAAACTCGAGTAGAGTGGAGATGACCTGGGATCCGTGGATTAGCAACTGCTCCTTGTCCCGAGACAACAGCAGGTCGTCTAGATAGTGATACAGACGGATACCTCTGGTCCTGATCAGAGCCACGACAGCCAACAAGTTTTGAAAACACACGAGGCGATGTTGTAAGCCCGAAGGGGAGACAGGTGAACTGCAGACGGATTTGATCGACAGCAAAGCGAAGGTATTTCTGGAATTCTGACGCTATCGGAACATGGAAGAAGGCGTCCTTCAGGTCTATAGAGACAAGCCAATCGCCTGGTTGGATTGCTTGACTGATCGTGAGTAGTGTCTCCATCTTGAACTTCTCCTTCTAGATAAAATAATTCAAGTGGGTTTGGTCTATAACTGGCCTCCAGGAGACGTTTTTCTTCAACACCATGAAGAGGGGCGAGTAGACCCCTTAAAACCTTTTGTCATCTGGAACTGGAATTGCAGCGCCCTGAGCCACAAGAGAGACAGGAGAATTCGCTTTTTCTCTTCCGAGAGAGGCAAGGATGCCGACTCGCTCTGTTTTAGGCAGGTGCAATATCATAAAGACTTAGGGGATTCTTGTCCACCGGAAGATGCCCCTTTTGAAAACTTCTGGCCTGAAGGCTGTTTTTTCTTCCAGGTCTTCTTGAACTCACGGCCAGGCCTATAGTAGCGAGCATTCCTTGCTCGATCTGAACTTTGCCTGGGCTGTGTTCTCTTCTGGTTTAGCAGACGTCGATCCTGGGGAAGGAACCCCGACTTGCCCCCTGTGGCACGGGTGATGGCACTGTCCGATATGTTACCAAAGAGGGACGAACCCCCAAATAGAATCCTGCACCATGCCTGCTTGGAGGCAGGGTCAGCTACCCATGGGCGCAGCCACAAGGCACGCTTAGCCGTGACAGATGTCAGCATGATCCGAGCCATCAGGCGAATTATGTCTAGGGAAGCCCCACGAGAAAAGCCAACGTCAACCTTAGCCCATGAATAGGTGAGCTCCTGGCCAGTTCTTCCGAGATGCTCCTCAGAGAAGCATCTACGTCGTCTGCCCAGACTTCCATCGCTTTAGAAAGGGCTGCGAGAGCTAGAGCTGGTTTGCAGGTCATACCCGCTGTAATGTAGATCTGCTTGAGGTCGGTATAAATTTTCCACTCCAGGCAATCCCTAAAGGAAACAGTATCCTCCAATGGGAGTGTGACATGCCTCACCATCCTCATTAGGGCTGAGTCAATGAGAGGAGCCGACTCCAGGTGTTTTACATCCTTGCTTTTAAATGGGTACATTTTTGATACCTTCATTAACAGGCAATTCTTCCTTTCAACACCACCCCATTTGTCGGTAATTATTGCGCTGAGTTCACCCAAAAAGGAGAAATTAGGGTGTTCTTTTTTGAGGTGTTTAAAATATTTCCTCTGTTTGGAGGGTGCCTCCACTGGCTCTTCCATCTCAATGCTTCTTTGACAGCTTTTGACCAGCTGTGATACTAGGGCAAATTCAAAACCTGCACCAGGGTCATCTACCTCCACCTCACTGAGGCTTCAATTGAGGAATGGCTCGGCTGTGAAGGGCCTGGAGCCTTGAGATCATCCCTAATAGGGACTAACATAGTGTCACCAGCAGGGTTGTGGGTATGACCAGAATCCCCTTTACTCAGGGACTTATGGACCACCTTTCTGACCAGTGCTTCCACTTGTTGGTCTCCACCCTCTCTTTCTTATGCAACTTTAGAAAAGCATCGCTTGCAGAGCGATTTGCCTTCAGGAACCTGGGCCCCGCATACCCAGCAGGCTTTCCTCACAGAGCGGCTGGAGTGGCGGTGAGAGTGACGCCCAGAGGTGGTTTTAGACTCCTATCTGTGGTACCTAGATCTAAAAGGAAGATCTGACGTCTGGACCTTGAAGAGGAGTGACAACGTTGAGACCTAGGACGGTCTTTGCCGTGCTTTGGTGTTCAGACCTAGAAGAGCTGAGTGAAAAAGAAAGGGTTAAGAGCTCCTGAATGAGTGAACCCAAGCATCACAGGTAGAAAATAAATAAATCTTACCTGCAGCGCAAGGGTTGGCCACAAGAGGGCGGTGACAGATCCATGGCAAGGCAGTTTGAAAGTGAAATGAATCATTAAAGCCTTATGAGAAACAGGCATGAGAGAGCACATAGCAAAACATAGCCAGCACCCAGGGAGCCTGCAGCAAACAATTTACCTTGTAAACCAGAGCCCAGTGCCTGGGTAAATACCGCATAAGCCTGCAAGTCATCCCAAGTAATAGCTGCTTTGACAGCTATTTAAATCTGCCACCGTTAACGATGTCACCGCCCCATAGCGGTTGCCATCCGGTGGCAGCCAATCGCATTCGCGACCACCGCCGCCATTTTGGCGAAACTGCGCCTGCACGAACCAAGCACAGAATCTTCGTTCGCGGCTTGCGGATGCGCAGCGACTTCCTGAAACGGCGAGCTGGAATGCAGCTGCGCTCCAGCCGCCGTGGCCACTCACTGGAGCTTGATAGAAAATAAGGAGACACACAAAACACAGAGATACGGCTGCCATATAAAAGGAATATCTTTTTACATTACCACCACCACGGCACGATCCGGACCAGAACCTGGGACTGGGGAGCTGTTCGCTCGACCCACCGCACGATCGGGCGTTTACAAAGCCTCCCGCTAATAGCTGGGACGTTTGGCCATATTGCCGCTTGCCTGCCAATGGCCAGGTTAGTAAGCTCTTCGTGGTATCACATCATATCGCCCATGTCCACCTGCTAATAGCTAGGATTGCTGGACTGCAGAGAGGATCACCGCTAACCACCAACGTATCGCCGTGCACACCGCCAGGCCTGGATTACAGAAAAACTTCATGAAAAGGTAAGACTATATCTTGGTCCTAGGAGGAGGACAAAAAAAGGAACACGGCCTCTGGCCCAGAGCAAAGATTTATGGGAGAAGGGTCCTATGAGGTATGAGGGGCGGGATTAACCCACACGTAGGCTGCCATGGAGTCTGTCAGGAAATGTACATTTTGGTGTCCTTATCGAGTTTGTAACACATGCATTTTATTTGTTATGTCTTTGCAAAACAGATGTTTGTTTTACTTTTGTTGATTGTTTTTTTTGTGTGGGGGATATGTTCCCCTGAAATCTTTTTGATGTTGTTAATGTGTGTCGTTTGTTCACTTTGATTTAATTGTCTGTGCTGCATTATTTTGCTAAATCTTTCTGAAGATGTGATTAAGGTTTCAAATTTACCTTCATGTCTTTTTTATTTATTTATTTTTTGCTTCCCTTTGTGTTTTCCAAGTCCTGTTTTGTTGACCAATAAAATTTGATGCAAACTTTGATGTTTGTTTTTTTTTGTTTTCTATGCAACAAATGTGACAGCTGTAGCTTAACTATGCTTATTGGCATGTCAAAACAGGTGTGATTTGTCTACCCTGGTGCCTTCATGGTAGCATATGCATGTATTGTGTGCTGCCATGGATAGCCACCAGGAAATAAAAAATACAGAGCGGTAAGTATTCAATTTTCCTTTTTACTGCAGTTGTTCTCAGCCTCAGTCCTCAAGTACCCCCAACAGGACATGTTTTGTGAATTTATCTTATCGAGAATTGCTGTCCAAATACCAAACCACTGACTGTGATTTAAAGCACATGTGCAAGATGAAGGAAAACCTGCAAACATGGCCTGTTGGGGATATTTGAGAAGCACTGATTTAGAGCACTGCACTTAAAAATAGCTCAAGGCAATACAATTCTAATTGTGGGCATTTTGAGGGAAACCAAGTAAGTGTTAGAACCCCTGCTTGTTTTTTGTTTTTTTTAGGTTGGGCTTTGTGTCCCTTTTAGTAAAATTGGCTTCACTTCCGGTCACACAGCTAAACAGGAAGTGAAGGTAAAACCCTACCAATGTCTTTTCTTGGGGACACACAGATCAATCTAACTAGTGTCCCCATTAAGCAAATTGCACTCTAGCACTTTGTTGTGTACACCCCAAATCATTGGGTAGTTTGGGGTTTAGTAAAGGCAAATCCACTCTGCAGTACAAGTGTAGCTGCTGAAAATCTGAGGGGAAGCACTGGAGATTGTAACATCCAATCATGTAAAAGCAAAGATGGTGTTTTTTTTGTTTCCTTGCATGTCCCCCTCGGATATCCAGCAAGTGCACTTGTAGTGCAAAGTGGATTTGCCTTTAGTAAATAAACCCCAAAGTCCAAAATACCTAATAATTTGGGGTGTACCCAGCAAAATGCTGGAGTGCAATGTACATAATGGGGAAAGTATTTAGATTGACCTGTGTGATCCCAAGGAAAGACATTGGTAGGGATTTACCCTCACTTCCTGTGTGGCTATGTGACAGGAAGTGAATCATTTGGAAGGATAAAGTGGCCAAATTTGGGAGTTGTCTTCACCCTATCAGGGGTGCAGACATCCCCAAAAACTGTCTAGACTTCTAATCCCTCTGCACTCTATCCGCAAGCAAAAATAAGAAAAAGGATTTAATTTAGTTTAACTTTGCAAAGACACATTCCTAAGTACAACTGTGATGCATGTCAATGGCCCATTTAGACCCTCTTTAATCACTTGAGATCAGCGCTATAGCTGATCGACGGCCACAGCACAGTCCTCAATTGCCGGGAGTCCGTCAATAGACGTCCTCCCCTTCGCGTGCACGCTGTGGTCACCGAGTCACTGAGACTCGGGTGATGACAGATCCAAGTAAGGGGCCGACCCCTGCCCCTTACCACGTGATCAGCTGTCAGCCAATGACAGCTGATCACGTGATGTAAACAAAAGCTCGGTAATGGTTTTTGTTTTCTCCTTGTGCTGACAGCGTGAGCATAAAAAAAGGCAATCGCCGGCTTACGTGCAAGAGACATCGGGCCCAAAGAGGAAGAGGCAATTCTGCGTCATCTGTGACAATCAGTAGCCCCTGCCAGTGCCACCTTTCAATGCCCACCACTGGTGCCAATCAGTGCCACCTAGCAGTGCCACTTCTCAATGCCCACCAGTGCCAACTAGCAATGCCACCTCTCAGTGCCAACCCTTGCCACATTATCGGTGCCCATCAGTGCAGCCTCATCAGTGTACATCAATTTTTCGAACTAAATATTAACCACTTCCCTACCGCCCACCGTCAAATGACGTCCTTGACTTTGTGCGGTGACATCTGAATGATACCTGCAGTTACAGGCATCATTCAGATATCATTCTTTTCAGCCGGCGATTCTGTGCACAATAAAAATGATCAAAGCGGCAGTTCCCCCGCTTGATCGTTCTTATAAGCGGCGGGAGGGGACGTCCCCCCTCCCGCCGCCATCCGGTGCTTCTCCGGGCTCTCCCTTGCCATCGGGGGGCCCAGAGAACAAATTGGCCAGCGCCGGATGGGAAGCATAGAAATGACTGGTGACCAGATGGTCACCAGTCATCTCTATGACCGTCGGAGGCCCGGGCGCGACGTTATGACGTCATGCCGTGTTCCCATATGTAAACAAAGCCGCGATCTCGGCTGTCAGCATGAGATCTGTGAATTCTTTTTTACCGATCTCATGCTTTCCAGCCTGGAGGAGAGATGTGGGGTCACAATAGACTCCTATTACAAGGGATGTTTACATTCCTTGTAATAGGAATAAAAGTGATTAAAAAAAAAAAAAGTAAAAAAAAGTGTAAAAAAAAAAAAAAAAGGAAAAAACAAAAAAAAATATAATAAACAAAATTTAAAACGCCCCTGTCCCCGTTGGCTCGCGCTCAGAAGTGAACACACACGTAAGTCCCGCCCACATATGTAAACGCCGTTAAAACCACACATGTGAGGTATTGCTGCGTGCGGTAGAACGAGTGCAACAATTCTAGCACTAGACCTCCTCTGTAATGCGAAAATGGTAACGTGTAAAAGTTTTTAAAGCATCGCCTATGGAGATTTTTAAGTACTGCAGTTTGGTGTCATTCCATGAGTGTGCACAATTTTAAAGCGTGACATGTTAGGTATCTATTTACTCAGCATAATAACATCTTTCACATTATACAAAAAAATTGGGCTCACTTTACTGTTTTGTAATTTTTATAATTCATGAAACCATTTAAAAAAAAATAATGCGTTTGAAAATTTATTGCGCAAATACCGACCGAGATAAAAATTTGCAATGACCGCCATTTTATTCCCTAGGGTGTCTGCTAAAAATATATATATAATGTTTGGGGGTTCTAATGAATTTTATAGCCATAAAATTATGATTTTTACATGGAGGAGAGACATGCCAGAATAGGCCCGGTGCTGAAGTGGTTAAAATATCCCAATTTTTTTTTTGTCGGTCTTTTGTATTTATAGAAAAAAACCAAAAAATTATTACCTTTTCATTGGGTTACAGTGTTGTATGACCACGCAATTGTCATTCAAAGTGCATCAGCGCTGAAAGTTGAAAATTGGTCTGGGCAGGAAGGGGGTTTAAGTGGCCAGTAAACAAGTGGTTAATATAAGGCTACATGCACACGGACGTTTTTCCAGCCGCTTATTTGAGCGTTTTTTGCAGCTTAAAAACGCCTCTCCATGTTAGCCTATGGCCTCATGGCCACCATGGCGTTTTTGAGCTGTAAATGGCATAGCCGTTTTTAGGCCCCATGTACACTGGACGCTGGTGCAAAGTCTTCAGAACTAAGGTTGAAAGCGACGTTTCTAAACGTGCGTTTTGTCGCGTTTGCATGCCGCGTTTTACCGCATTTGCATCTATAAGCGTTTAGTTAGTTAACATCATAAGGAGCCGCCCTAATCTAAAAAAACAGTATTATTAACCATTTCAGCTATTTTGTGAGACCAGAGTGAGTAGCAGCAGCTGAGAGAGCAGCAGTGTACTTGTATTTAGCGTGTCACTTGCCACATCACTTGCCACAAATTGTGGATTGTCCACTTGCCACGTCACCTGCCACAAGTTGTGGATTGTCCTCTTGCCACGTCACCTGGCACAAGTTGTGGATTGTCCACTTGCCATGTCACCTGGCCATGCCACCTGGCACAAGTTGTGGATTGTCCACTTGCCACGTCACCTGGCCACGTCACCTGACACAAGTTGTGGATTGTCCACAATGCAATGTAAGCAATTACATTTTTTTTGTATATATATTTTTAATGTCTTTTCATCATTTGCCATAATTTTTGAGTTTTTCAATGTAAAAAAATAGGTCACCTTTAAAAACGCTTCTAAACGAGAAAACGCAGCTAAACGCCAGTACCGCGTCTGAAATGTGGAAATCTTTGGCGTCTGAATGCATTTTTTGGCTTTCTGAAAAACGAGGTTAAACGATAATGCCTAAGGGGCAGTTCACACCTTGGAAACGCAGTCCGGATGCATTCCAGGTGCTTTTCTGCATGCGTGTTTTTGATGCAGTCCAGTGCTTTTTTTCCCCCTCTTTCTTCTTAGGCCTCATGCCCACGGGCGGACATTTTAAAAAACGGCCTGTAAGGCTCGATTCACACTAATGCGTTTTTTGGTGCATTTTGCATAAATGCAGGGAAATTTTTTAACATGGGTTCCTATGGAACATGTTCACATCAATGCGTTTTTGTGCTTCTGCGTTTTTGGAAAGGGTCGGGGACTTTTTTTCCCCAGCAAAAAACAGCGTTTTGCATGTAATAAAATGTAATGGACCCGCATCCAAATGCAAGTACCGCAATTTTCATTTTTTGATTTTTTAACCTGTTTATAGCTGGTTGTTAAAGGAAATGTAAAAAAAATAAACATTGCCGGCTATAAAAAAAAATCGAGAAAAAAACAGCGTGGGGTCCCCCCCAGGTCCATACCAGGCCCTTGGGTCTAGTATGGATTCAGAGGGGACCCCCCCCCCCACACCAAAATGTAAAAAAAAATGGCGTGGGGGTCCCCCCAAAATCCATACCAGACCCTTATCCGAGCACGCAGCCCGGCAGGTCAGGAAATGGGGGCCCTGATCCGTACCAGGCCGCATGCCCTCAACATGGGGGGGTTGGGTGCTTTGGGGTAGGGGGCGCCCTGCGCCCCCCTACCCCAAAGCACCCTGCCCCCATGTTGATGGGGACAAGGGCCTCTTCCCAACAACCCTGGCCGTTGGTTGTCGGGGTCTGCGGGCGGGGGCCTTATCGGAATCCGGGAGCCCCCCCACCCTATGTGAATGAGTATGGGGTACATCGTACCCCTTCCCATTCACCTGGTGGCAAAAAAAGTCAATAAAAAAACACAACACAGGCTTCTAAAGTAATTTATTAGGTAGCTCCGGGGGTCTTCTTCTGACTTCGGGGGTCTTCTTCTGACTTCGGGGGTCTTCTTCCAACTTTGGGGGTCTTCTTCCAACTTCGGGGGTCTTCTTCCGACTTTGGGGGTCTCTTCTTCTGCTCTCCGGTGTCGTCTCCGCGCTCTCTGGTTCTTCTCCCGCTCTCCGGTGCCTTCTCCATCTCCGGTTCTTTCTGCCTTCTGCCGGGCGCCCGCTATCATCTTCCAGCTCTTTTGCTAGCGGGGTCCCGGTCTTCATCGTCATCTTCTTCCCTCTTCTCTCCGCCGGATGTTGCCTCATCGCTGTCTGCCGCTACAATGCTGTGCGCGGAGCGCAATGACTTATATTGGCATGAGGCGTGGTCACCGGGTGATGCCACCCGGTGACCCCGCCCCTGTATGACGTCACAGTCCCATCATTCCCCAGATCTGTGATGTCATACGGGGGCGGGGTCAACGGGTGGCATCACCCAGGGACCACGCCCTATGGCAATATAAGTCGTTGCGCTCTGCGCACACAGCATTGTAGCGGCAGACGAGGCAACATCGGGCGGAGAGAAGAGGGAAGAAGACGACGATGAAGACCGGGACCCCGCTAGCAAAAGAGCTGGAAGATGATAGCGGGGCACCCGGAAGAAGGCAGAAAGAACCGGAGATCGTGGAGAAGGCACCGGAGAGCGGGAGAAGAACCAGAGAGCGTGGAGACGACACCGGAGAGCAGAAGAAGAGACTCCCGAAGTCGGGAAGAAGACCCCCATAGTTGTAAGAAGACCCCCGAAGTTGGAAGAAGACCCCTGAAGTCAGAAGAAGACCCCCGGAGCTGCCTAATAAATTACTTTAAAAACCTGTGTTGTGTTTTTTTATTGACATTTTTTTGCCACCAGGTGAATGGGTAGGGGTACGATGTACCCCATACTCATTCACATAGGGTGGGGGGGCCGGGATCTGGGGGCCCCCTTATTAAAGGGGCTCCCGGATTTCGATAAGCCCCCCGCCCGCAGAGGCCCTTGTCCCCATCAACATGGGGCAGGGTGCTTTGGGGTGGGGGGGAGCAGGGCGCCCCCTGCCCCAAAGCACCCCCCCATGTTGAGGGCATGCGGCCTGGTACGGTTCAGGAGGGGGGGAGCTTGCCCGTCCCCCCTTTCCTGACCTGTTGGGCTGCGTGCTCGGATAAGGGTCTGGTATGGATTTTGGGGGGACCCCCATGCCATTTTTTCGGCGTAGGGGGGGTTTCCCCTTAAAATCCATACCAGACCTAAGGGCCTGGTATGCTCCTGGAGGGGAACACATGACGTTTTTTATTTAAAATTTGGCGTGGAGTTCCCCTTCATGATTCATACCAAACACAGGGGACAGCGAGCGCGAGGCTTGCAGTACCTTGTCGCCGAGAACATTCTCGGGCAGGTACTTCAAGTCACCTCCAGGACACGACTTGAGCGTCTGCTTCACGCTCAAGTCATGTCCAAGTTGCCTCGCAAAGTCGCGCTGCCCCTGTGTCAACCGGCACATGAGTCACCCCCACAAGTCGGATCGTCTTGATCCGACTTCCCGGGCGACCTCTATTCAAATCAATGGGCTCCCATAGGGAACCATTCATTTTGAATAGAGATACAAGCGCCGCTGACATTTTTATTTACTATAACAGTGCGCCGCCGGTTAATGCGCCCAATTAAGGATTTATCCGGCGCACCAATTAAGGTATGAACCGGCACAGCGCACTGTTGTTAGTAAATCACCCCCATAGTATTGCATTGTCTACTGCCCATGCTTGTCACCATGTGGCAGAAATATCCTTTATGCTTTGGTAACATTGTGGTGGGAAAGATAAAATGGCTCCTAAATATACCCCCATTTTGAATCATGACTAGTGATGAGCCGAACACCCCCGGGTTCGGTTCGCACCAGAACCCGCGAACGGACCGAAAGTTCGTACGAACATTAGAACCCTATTAAATACAATGGATGCGAACGTTCGAATTCTAAAGTGCTAATTATAACAACTATTATGCATGTTATTGTCCTAAAAAGGGTTTGGGAACCCGGGTTCTGCACCAGGGGACATGTATCAATGCAAAAAGAAGTTTTAAAAACGGTTGTTTTTCGGGAGCAGTCATTTTAATGATGCATAAAGTGAAAAAAAAAAAGTCAAATATTCCTTTAAATATCGTACCTGGGGGGTGTCTAAAGTATGCCTGTGAAGTGCCACGTGTTTCCCGTGTTTAGAACTGTCCCTGCACAAAATGACACTTCTAAAGGAAAAAAAAGCCATTTAAAACTGCTTGCGGCTTTAATGTAATGTCTGGTCCCGGTAATATGGATGAAAATCTTTAAGAAAAATGGCATAGCTACCCCATGACCCCCCCCCCCTACCCCAGCCCATTACCAGCCCCTTTGGGTCTTGTATGGATATTAAGGGGAACCCCGCACATAAAATAAAAAAGGCCCTATATACTCTGAACAGCCGTATACAGGCGGTGCATACAAGACAGGGACTGTATGTTTGTTCTTATGTAGAATGTGTTTGTAATTTTGAACAGGTACATTGTTTAAGTGTAGCTCCAGCCCAAAAATCTATTTTTAAACTTTTTGGAAAACATAGGTAAGGGTTATCACCCCTGTAACATTTGTTTTGCTGTCTGTGCCCCTGTTCAGAACATTTCACCTCACTTTCCGTCCCAATGACAACTGTTTTTGAAATGTGGTGTTTTTCTTGAAACAAGGATTGCTGATAAAGCATCAGTACAGAGGAGACACCTTTCTCCCATATTAATTCTTACAGGAGAGAATTTTCCTTCCTAGGGGTAGATTTCCTCTCACTTCCTGTTGTCTTCTTGCGTTTGCAAGTAGGAGTCGTTTGTAAGTTGGATGTTTGAAAGTAGGGACCTGCCGTATATAATCTGCAGAAATAGGCCCCTTAGTTGGTGTTGGCACAACACTGTAAGCACTCACAGTTACTCTTGGTTGGTGCTGGAACGCCCTGCTGTCAACTATTATATCAGGAATTGTAATTACATATAATTGTTGAACAGTGGTAGTAAAAATTGGGCCTTTGATGGTGGTGCTGGTGCCACAACACTGTAAGCCCTGACAGTTACTCTTGGTGGGTGCAGCAATGGGCCCTGCTGTGAATTATTAGATCAAGAATTGTAATTGCATGCCCCTGTTGAACAGGGGCTGAAAAATTGGGCCTTTCGTGGTGGTGGTGGTGGTGGTGGTGTTGCCACAACACTGTAAGCCCTCAGAGTTACTCTTGCTTGGTGGGTGCAGGAATGGGCCCTGCTGTGAATTATTAGATCAATAATTGTAATTACATGCCCCTGTTGAACAGGGGCTGAAAAATTGGGCCTTAGGCACTGGTGGCACAACACTGCAACCCCTCACAGATACTGTACTTGGAGCACAGCAATGAGCCCTGTTGCAAAGTATTGCTTCAAAAATTGTAATGACACGCCCCTGTTAAACAGGGGCTGAAAAATTGGGCCTTAGGCACTGGTGGCACAACACTCCAACCCCTCACACATACTGTACTTGGAGCACAGCAATGAGCCCTGTTGCAAAGTATTGCTTCAAAAATTGTAATTACACGCCCCTGTTAAACAGGGGCTGAAAAATTGGGCCTTAGCCACTGGTGGCGGCACCCATAAACAAAAATGATCTTCCAAGCTATCATCATCAATCGTATCATTGAGGACTCGGAGGAGGAGGATAGCCAGTCAACATAACAGCACAGGCACTCAGCATCAGCATCAGTCTTGAAGGGATGTGACATGTTAAAATCAATTAGTCTGTTATATCAGCATCAGGTGTGTGGTAGCTGGTGGTGATCCAAGACTGGTTCATCTTGATGAAAGTCAGTCGATCAACCGAGTTGGTGGACAGGCGCACCCTGTGATCCGTGACAAATCCTCCAGCAGCACTGAATGTGCGTTCCGAAAGAACGCTGGATGCAGGACAGGCCAGTAGCTCAATTGCATACTGTGCAAGCTCTGGCCAGTGATCCATCCTCAAGACCCAGTAAGCCAGAGGATTTTCGGTGGGGAAGGTGTCCAAGTCTGACCTTGCCCCTAGATATTCCTGCACCATGTTTATCAGACGCTGGCGATGGTTGCTGGAACCGATCATACTTTGGGGCTGCGGACTAAAGAATTGTCTGAACGCATCGGTCAGACGGCCACCTTCCCCACCGCTCCTTCTTTGACTGGCCGAAGCCTCAGCAACTCGTTGTCCAGGACCAGGAGTTTGTAACCTCCCAGTCTCTGGGAACGCGTTGCACAGACCTTTCTGCAAGGCCTCCCGGAGTTGTCTCATCCTCTGCTCCCTCTGCGACGGTAACATAAGGTCCGCAACCTTACCCTTGTACCGTGGATCAAGGAGAGTGGCCAGCCAGTAATGGTCCCTCTCCTTGATCCGAAGAATACGAGGATCCTTCCGCAGACTTTGCAGGATCAGGGAGGCCATGCAGCGTAGGTTTGCTGAGGCATTCGCTCCGGAGTCCTCTGGGTCACTAAGGACGACATGATCCGCAGTCACCTCCTCCCAGCCACGTACAAGTCCACTGGTTTCTTGGGACTGTAAATCATCCCTAAAAGACTGCTGCTGATGATGCTGAGTGCCAGCCTCCACCTCCATGCTGACACAATCCTCCTCCTCCTCCTCCTCCTCCTCCTCTTCCTGTGCGATGGGTGGGACAGAAGGAACACTGTCTGGGTAAAGGGGGCCTTGAGAGGCAAGGAAGTCCTCCTCTTCCTGCCTCTGTTCTGCCTCAAGTGCCCTGTCCATTATTCCACGCAGCGTGTGCTCCAACAGGTGGACAAGAGGTACAGTGTCACTGATGCATGCACTGTCACTGCTCACCATCCTCGTGGCCTCCTCAAATGGTGCCAGGACAGTGCATGCATCCCTGATCATGCCCCACTGGCGTGGAGAAAAAAAACCAAGCTCCCCTGACCCTGTCCTGGTGCCGTAGTCGCACAGGTACTCATTGATGGCCCTCTGCTGCGTGTGCAGCCGCTGCAGCATGGCCAACGTTGAGTTCCACCTGGTGGGCATGTCACATATAAGGCGGTTCTTGGGCAGGTTCAACTCCTTTTGCAGCTCAGCCAGGCGAGCACTGGCATTATAAGATCTGCGGAAATGCACACAGACTTTCCTGGCCTGCCTCAGGACATCCTGTAAGCCCGGGTACCTGCCCAAGAAACGCTGCACCACCAGGTTAAGGACGTGAGCCACACAGGGCACATGGGTCAGTTGTCCCTGTCGAAGGGCGGAGAGGAGGTTGGTGCCATTGTCGCAAACCACCATTCCTGGCTTAAGCTGGCGTGGCGTCAACCACCTCTCGGCCTGGCCCTGCAGAGCAGACAGGACCTCTGCCCCAGTGTGGCTTCTGTCCCCCAAACACACCAGCGCAAGCACGGCATGGCATCTTTTTGCCTGCGTACTTGCGTAGCCCCGTGAACGGCTACGGAGCACCGCTGGTTCATAGGACAAACCACAGGAAGAGGAAATGGAGGAAGAAGAAGAGGAGGGGGTGGAGGAGAGAGGTGTGTCACAACCAGTAGTAGCATTTTGGAGGCGTGGCGGTGGGACAACCTCCAACACTACTGCACCTTGTCCTGCATCCTTCCCAGCTGCCAAAAGAGTGACCCAATGGGCCGTGAAAGAAAGGTAACGTCCCTGTCCATGCCTGCTGGACCATGAGTCAGCGGTAATATGCACCTTACCGCTGACCGCCCTGTCCAGCGAGGCCAAGACATTGCCTTCCACATGCCGGTAGAGAGCCGGAATAGTCTTCCGTGAGAAAAAGTGGCGTTTGGGAACCTGCCACTGAGGAACCGCACATTGCACAAACTCACGGAAGGGGGCCGAGTCTACCAACTGAAAAGGCAGCAGTTGAAGCGCTAGCAATTTAGCCAAGCTAGCATTCAACCGCTGGGCATGTGGATGGCTGGGAGTGAACTTCTTTCGACGGTCCAGCAGCTGGGGCAGGGAAATTTGCCTGCTAGAATCGGACGTCGGTGTACTGCTAGCAGAGTGGCCGCAAGTACTTGGCTGTGACACACCTAATTCTACACCTTCATTCCTCTCAGTGCATGTTTCAGAGAGGACTGAAGTTATAGTGGGGTTGGAGATCCCAGCTGATGCGGTGCAAGGAGAGGTCCGCTTTGTTCTTTGATGTGGGTCTTTGAGGTAGGCTTGCCAACGAGCTGCATGGCAGGTCAACATATGTCTGGTCAGGCATGTGGTACCCAAGCGGCTGATGTTTTGGCCACGCGATATACGCTTGAGACATATGTTGCAAACAGCAGCTGTGCGATCTGATGCACTAGCCTCAAAAAAGGCCCACACCAAGGAACTTTTTGAATGACGGGCAGAGGCAGCGCCCTGCACAGGCGGAGCTCTGCGGTGTGATTCCGTCGGTGTACTGCCCTTACGCTGGCCACCAAAGGGCATCCTGCCTCGTTGGAGATGTGCCTCCTCCTCATCCTCCTCCTCCTCCTCTCTCCTATTAGGCACCCATGTGGAGTCAGTGACCTCATCATCCCCTCCCTCCTCATCACTGGAGCCAATCTGGCAGTATGCTGCAGCTGCTGGAACATGACTGCCAGATTGGTGTCCTTCTTGAGCATCCCCTCTGTCTGCTCTCACCCTACTGCCTTCCTGTAGCTGGGTTTCATCATCAGACCCTTCGAAACGCTGGGCATCCTCCTGGAGCATGTACCCAACACTGTGCTCAAACAGTTCGGGGGACTCCTCAGGAGGAGGACATGGTGGGTCTAGGGAAGGAGTGACTGATGATGAGTCTGACATTGATACCAGGGAAGAGGACGCTTTGGCAGCTGCTTTGCCAGTACCCTGAGCCTGGGTGAGAGAGGATGAGGAGGAGGAGGAGGGCTTGGTCATCCACTCTACCAAGTCTTCGGCATGATGTGGCTCAACATGTCCAGCTGCCGAAAAGAAGGACAAGCGTGTCCCATGGCCATGTGCTGATGACAATGCACCGCGTCCACGACCAGCACTGTTGCCCCCAGACACAGAGCCTGCTTGCCCTCTTTTATTGCCTCCTGACTGTCTGCCTCTCCTTGTTTGCCTTCCAGACATTCTAATAGATGGCCTGCAGGGAGATGGGAAAAAAGCAATAAGGGCTACCTTCAGGTGTCCTTCTCTGTCCCTTTACTTAAGGATTTCTAAATATGGTTCAGGATGATTGCTTTTGCACAGAATAGCACAACGACAATTTCCCTGACTGTCCAAAAAACAAGGATTTCAAAGATGGTTGATGAGGAATGCTTTAGCACACTATAGCACAAGGAGAATTCACTCACTGTCCTTCCCAGTCCCTAGAAACAAGGACTTGCACAGTGAAAGAAACTGACACTCTCCCTACCTACAGTTTTCTGTCCCTAGAAAAAATGTTTTTTTTAAGCACACTATAGCACAAGGAGAATTCACTCACTGTCCTTCCCAGTCCCTAGAAACAAGGACTTGCACAGTGAAAGAAACTGACACTCTCCCTACCTACAGTTTTCTGTCCCTAGAAAAAATGTTTTTTTTAAGCACACTATAGCACAAGGAGAATTCACTCACTGTCCTTCCCAGTCCCTAGAAACAAGGACTTGCACAGTGAAAGAAACTGACACTCTCCCTACCTACAGTTTTCTGTCCCTAGAAAAAATGTTTTTTTAAGCACACTATAGCACAAGGAGAATTCACTCACTGTCCTTCCCAGTCCCTAGAAACAAGGACTTGCACAGTGAAAGAAACTGACACTCTCCCTACCTACAGTTTTCTGTCCCTAGAAAAAATGTTTTTTTTAAGCACACTATAGCACAAGGAGAATTCACTCACTGTCCTTCCCAGTCCCTAGAAACAAGGACTTGCACAGTGAAAGAAACTGACACTCTCCCTACCTAGAGTTTTCTGTCCCTAGAAAAAATGTTTTTTTTAAGCACACTATAGCACAAGGAGAATTCACTCACTGTCCTTCCCAGTCCCTAGAAACAAGGACTTGCACAGTGAAAGAAACTGACACTCTCCCTACCTACAGTTTTCTGTCCCTAGAAAAAATGTTTTTTTTAAGCACACTATAGCACAAGGAGAATTCACTCACTGTCCTTCCCAGTCCCTAGAAACAAGGACTTGCACAGTGAAAGAAACTGACACTCTCCCTACCTACAGTTTTCTGTCCCTAGAAAAAATGTTTTTTTTAAGCACACTATAGCACAAGGAGAATTCACTCACTGTCCTTCCCAGTCCCTAGAAACAAGGACTTGCACAGTGAAAGAAACTGACACTCTCCCTACCTAGAGTTTTCTGTCCCTAGAAAAAATGTTTTTTTTTAAGCACACTATAGCACAAGGAGAATTCACTCACTGTCCTTCCCAGTCCCTAGAAACAAGGACTTGCACAGTGAAAGAAACTGACACTCTCCCTACCTAGAGTTTTCTGTCCCTAGAAAAAATGTTTTTTTAAGCACACTATAGCACAAGGAGAATTCACTCACTGTCCTTCCCAGTCCCTAGAAACAAGGACTTGCACAGTGAAAGAAACTGACACTCTCCCTACCTAGAGTTTTCTGTCCCTAGAAAAAATGTTTTTTTTAAGCACACTATAGCACAAGGAGAATTCACTCACTGTCCTTCCCAGTCCCTAGAAACAAGGACTTGCACAGTGAAAGAAACTGACACTCTCCCTACCTACAGTTTTCTGTCCCTAGAAAAAATGTTTTTTTTAAGCACACTATAGCACAAGGAGAATTCACTCACTGTCCTTCCCAGTCCCTAGAAACAAGGACTTGCACAGTGAAAGAAACTGACACTCTCCCTACCTACAGTTTTCTGTCCCTAGAAAAAATGTTTTTTTTAAGCACACTATAGCACAAGGAGAATTCACTCACTGTCCTTCCCAGTCCCTAGAAACAAGGACTTGCACAGTGAAAGAAACTGACACTCTCCCTACCTACAGTTTTCTGTCCCTAGAAAAAATGTTTTTTTTAAGCACACTATAGCACAAGGAGAATTCACTCACTGTCCTTCCCAGTCCCTAGAAACAAGGACTTGCACAGTGAAAGAAACTGACACTCTCCCTACCTACAGTTTTCTGTCCCTAGAAAAAATGTTTTTTTTAAGCACACTATAGCACAAGGAGAATTCACTCACTGTCCTTCCCAGTCCCTAGAAACAAGGACTTGCACAGTGAAAGAAACTGACACTCTCCCTACCTACAGTTTTCTGTCCCTAGAAAAAAATGTTTTTTTTAAGCACACTATAGCACAAGGAGAATTCACTCACTGTCCTTCCCAGTCCCTAGAAACAAGGACTTGCACAGTGAAAGAAACTGACACTCTCCCTACCTACAGTTTTCTGTCCCTAGAAAAAATGTTTTTTTTAAGCACACTATAGCACAAGGAGAATTCACTCACTGTCCTTCCCAGTCCCTAGAAACAAGGACTTGCACAGTGAAAGAAACTGACACTCTCCCTACCTACAGTTTTCTGTCCCTAGAAAAAATGTTTTTTTTAAGCACACTATAGCACAAGGAGAATTCACTCACTGTCCTTCCCAGTCCCTAGAAACAAGGACTTGCACAGTGAAAGAAACTGACACTCTCCCTACCTACAGTTTTCTGTCCCTAGAAAAAAATGTTTTTTTTAAGCACACTATAGCACAAGGAGAATTCACTCACTGTCCTTCCCAGTCCCTAGAAACAAGGACTTGCACAGTGAAAGAAACTGACACTCTCCCTACCTACAGTTTTCTGTCCCTAGAAAAAATGTTTTTTTTAAGCACACTATAGCACAAGGAGAATTCACTCACTGTCTTTCCCAGTCCCTAGAAACAAGGACTTGCACAGTGAAAGAAACTGACACTCTCCCTACCTACAGTTTTCTGTCCCTAGAAAAAATGTTTTTTTTAAGCACACTATAGCACAAGGAGAATTCACTCACTGTCCTTCCCAGTCCCTAGAAACAAGGACTTGCACAGTGAAAGAAACTGACACTCTCCCTACCTACAGTTTTCTGTCCCTAGAAAAAATGTTTTTTTTAAGCACACTATAGCACAAGGAGAATTCACTCACTGTCCTTCCCAGTCCCTAGAAACAAGGACTTGCACAGTGAAAGAAACTGACACTCTCCCTACCTACAGTTTTCTGTCCCTAGAAAAAATGTTTTTTTTAAGCACACTATAGCACAAGGAGAATTCACTCACTGTCCTTCCCAGTCCCTAGAAACAAGGACTTGCACAGTGAAAGAAACTGACACTCTCCCTACCTAGAGTTTTCTGTCCCTAGAAAAAATGTTTTTTTTAAGCACACTATAGCACAAGGAGAATTCACTCACTGTCCTTCCCAGTCCCTAGAAACAAGGACTTGCACAGTGAAAGAAACTGACACTCTCCCTACCTACAGTTTTCTGTCCCTAGAAAAAATGTTTTTTTTAAGCACACTATAGCACAAGGAGAATTCACTCACTGTCCTTCCCAGTCCCTAGAAACAAGGACTTGCACAGTGAAAGAAACTGACACTCTCCCTACCTACAGTTTTCTGTCCCTAGAAAAAAATGTTTTTTTAAGCACACTATAGCACAAGGAGAATTCACTCACTGTCCTTCCCAGTCCCTAGAAACAAGGACTTGCACAGTGAAAGAAACTGACACTCTCCCTACCTAGAGTTTTCTGTCCCTAGAAAAAATGTTTTTTTTAAGCACACAATAGCACAAGGAGAATTCACTCACTGTCCTTCCCAGTCCCTAGAAACAAGGACTTGCACAGTGAAAGAAACTGACACTCTCCCTACCTACAGTTTTCTGTCCCTAGAAAAAATGTTTTTTTTAAGCACACTATAGCACAAGGAGAATTCACTCACTGTCCTTCCCAGTCCCTAGAAACAAGGACTTGCACAGTGAAAGAAACTGACACTCTCCCTACCTACAGTTTTCTGTCCCTAGAAAAAATGTTTTTTTTAAGCACACTATAGCACAAGGAGAATTCACTCACTGTCCTTCCCAGTCCCTAGAAACAAGGACTTGCACAGTGAAAGAAACTGACACTCTCCCTACCTAGAGTTTTCTGTCCCTAGAAAAAATGTTTTTTTTAAGCACACTATAGCACAAGGAGAATTCACTCACTGTCCTTCCCAGTCCCTAGAAACAAGGACTTGCACAGTGAAAGAAACTGACACTCTCCCTACCTACAGTTTTCTGTCCCTAGAAAAAATGTTTTTTTTAAGCACACTATAGCACAAGGAGAATTCACTCACTGTCCTTCCCAGTCCCTAGAAACAAGGACTTGCACAGTGAAAGAAACTGACACTCTCCCTACCTACAGTTTTCTGTCCCTAGAAAAAATGTTTTTTTTAAGCACACTATAGCACAAGGAGAATTCACTCACTGTCCTTCCCAGTCCCTAGAAACAAGGACTTGCACAGTGAAAGAAACTGACACTCTCCCTACCTACAGTTTTCTGTCCCTAGAAAAAATGTTTTTTTTAAGCACACTATAGCACAAGCACAAAACACACTGACACTCTCCCTACCTATCCTTCTCTTTCCCTAAACTAAAGGAATCCAGGTTAAGCAAGAAAGAAATAAAAGTCACTGTCCCTGCCTATGCTGCTCTTTCCCTGCTCCGGAACACACTACACTAGGCCGCCGTGCTGGCGGCCTTTTATAGTGTGGGGCGTGTACTAAACACCCTCAGCAATAATTGGCCACAGGCATCCTGCCTGTGGCCAATCATTGCTCTCCTCGCTGCCGGCGCTGTGATTGGCCAAGCATGCGGGGTCACAGTGCATGCTTGGCCAATCACAGCGCCTGGATGACACTGCGATGGCGTAGTGCATTGTGGGCCGTTCGCGTCACTCGAATTTGGCGCGAACGGCCCAAATCGTTCGATCTTCGTCGAACGATCGAACAGCCGATGTTCGAGTCGAACGTATGTTCGACTCGAACACGAAGCTCATCCCTAATCATGACACATAGTTTGAGTACCCTTCCCTAAAGCAACCCATATAAAAACCCTCCCTTTAGTGAATTTAAAGTGGAAGGTAAATATAAGGGAGATACTGTAGGTTGAAGAGTAGCGTAAATACCTTTTTTTGCAATCCTTTCTAGCAGCTCCAGCTCCTCTGTGACAGAAAAAGGCTGCTACAGGGGAGAAGCTGGAGTACTAACAACGGAGGGGCAATGGGAGCTGGTGGGTGAATTTACAGCCATACTCAAGCGCCTACCTCCACAGGAAAGCCTGAGCTGCTGGGTCATGTGACTGGACCAGACCTGATTAAAAGTATTTACAGGCATACCCCACTTTAAGTACACTCACTTTACATACACTCGTGAGTACGGACAAACCTGCAAGTGTACGTAATGTAGCTCGCAAGTACAGACATCTCGTGCCTCGCAGCCACAGTATGGCCTGTAAAAGGCGGAGCTGCCGCCTGGAGTTGTTGCCGCCTGGAGTTGCCGCCTGGAGTTGTTGCCAGTAAAGAGGCCTCAAGTGAAGAGGCAAAGTTCTCGCCAGCCAGCCCAGAGTTTCCCACCAGTCAGCCCAGAGTTGCCTGCCAGCCATGCCTGCCAGCCCAGAGTGGATTACTGTATAGTACTATAAACTTCACTCCCTCACCCCCCCACTACAGCCCATGACCCTCTACTATAGCCCCTGATCCCCCCACTACAGCCCCTGACACCACCACTACTGACCCTGACCTCCCACTACAGCCCCTGACCCAGTGGCGGTTGGTGTTTTTTTTGGGAGGGGGGGGCAGCAAACAACCACGCATCCCCCCGAGCAGCTCCCACCCCCAGCTATTTGCACTTACCCCATTGTGGCAGTTGGCTGGTGGCAGGCAGCGTGGTGCAGCGGTTGGGCTTCGAGTATCCTCTCCTCCATGGTGGCTGCTTCCAGCTCCTCCCCTCCTCCTCCTAGGCCTACATTAGGATTGCATGTCCTTTCAGCCAATTGGGTGGCCGGTGTCAAAACCTACTTCCTGATTGGCTGGTAGGAGGATCAGTGTTACAACAGCGAATATTGATTTGCTGTTGTAACACACCTGGGTGGGCTCGGATCGCCCTCTCTGCGCCCCAAGCCCACCCTATATTAAAGCCTATTAGAGCCTCTGACTCTAATCAGTGCTTCCAAAAAAATCCCCTCCGCATTGGAATACATGCGCCGATGTCCTGAAAGGGGCCAGATGCATGGATAGGGTTGGCGGTGACGGGCCAATCCTTAATGGATGGCCCGCAACTGCCCTGACCCTCCAGAAGTAAAAAAAGGTATTGCTTCACTTGAACCACTTCAGCCCCGGAAGATTTTACCCCCTTCCTGACTAGAGCACTTTTTACAATTTGGCACTGCGTTGCTTTAACCACTTCCCGACCGCCACCTGTACATATATGTCGGCAGAATGGCACGGCTGCACAAAGTAACGTATATTTCCGTCACTTTGAATTTTGCGTTGTGCGGGTGCGCGCTCCCCTGACTCGATGTCCGCCGGTGTCCCGCGATCGTGTCACGGAGCTGCAAAATGGGGGGATGCCTGTGTAAACAAGGCTTCTCCCTGTTCTGCCTAGTGACAGGACACTGATCGTCTGTTCCCTGTCACCGGGAGCAGTGATCAGTGTCATGTCACAGTAAGCCCAGCCCCCACACAGTTAGAATCACTCCCTAGGACACACTTAACCCCTTTCTCGCCCCCTGGTGGTTAACCCCTTCACTGCCAATGTCATTTACACAGTAATCAGTGCATTTTTATAGCACTGATCGCTGTATAAATGACAATGGTCCCAAAATAGCGTCAAAAGTGTCCGATGTGTTCGCCATAATGTCCCAGTCACGATAAAAATCGATGATCGCCGCCATTACTAGTAAAAAAAAAATATTAATAAAAATGCCATAAAACTATCCCCTATTTTGTAGACGCTATAACTTTTGCGCAAACGAATCAATAAACGCTTATTGCGATTTTTTTTACCAAAAATATGTAGAAGAATATGTATCGGCTTAAACTGAATTTTTTGTATATATTTTTGGGGGATATTTATTATAGCACAATGTAAAAAATATTGCTTTTTTTTTTTAATTGTCGCTATTATTTTGTTTATAGCGCAAAAAATTTAAACTGCAGAGGTGATCAAATACCACCAAAAGAAAGCTCTATTTGTGGGAAAAAAAGGACGTCAATTTTGTTTGGGAGCCACGTCGCACGACCAAGCAAATGTCAGTTAAAACAACGCAGTGCCGAATCGCAAAAAGTGGCCCGTCATTTGGCAGCCAAATCCCTCCGGGGCTGAAGTGGTTAACTGACAATTGTGCGAATCTGTAGCCAAACAAAATTTGCGTCCTTTTTTTCCCACAAATAGAGCTTTCTTTTGGTGGTATTTGATCACCTCTGCCGTTTTTTTTTGCGCTATAAACAAAAAAAAAAAGCAACAATTTAAAAAAAATAATAATAATAATTTTTGCTATAATAAATATCCCTACAAATGTTTTTAAAAACTAATTTCTTCATCAGTTTAGGCCAATATATAGTCTTCTACATATTTCTGGTAAAAAAATCGCAATAAGCGTATATTGATTGGTTTACGCAAAATTTATAGTGTCTACAAACTATGGGAAAGATTTATGGCATCGGGTCCCCCGCTGTGCAGCACGTGCTTCCGGCGGCGCGCGCGCGCCCTCTGGCTTAAAGGGAAACCCGTATCTGTACGGGATTTCGCCCTGTCTGTCGGGAACCGGTTAAGTACATTTTCGTTTTACGTACATGCACTGGTCCCATTGTATACTTAAAAGTGGGGTATGCCTGTACACTAATATTTTTTATCTGGGCTATGCAGAATAGGTAGGAGAAGGGTGAAGACAGCTTTTTAAGAATAATGGTTACTTGCCTTTACTAACACCTTAAAAGGAAACTAAATTTGAAATATAACAAATTGTTAGCACATAGATTTTTATGTTACAAGGGACTCTGTATGTCTCTTTTGGCCAGAAAATCCCCTTCCCTTCATGTTTAAAAAACGTTTTTAAAGTAAACTGATTGCCACAAACAATGTAACTTCTGTGCCAAGCAAAGATAGAAGACACTGGACCAAGGAGAAGACTGGGGAAAGATGCCAGTGGTAGCAAGTGAATAGAGTGATAAGAGGAAGAACAAACCTCACATCACTAAAGAAGGGCACTAGAAGAAGTAAATCTGCAAAGATGTCCAAGTATGTTGTGCATACAGTACCTATACTTTATGCCAAAAGCTCTATGGACACCATGTGAATACAATATCATTTAACCACATGACAACTGGGCACTTAAACCCCCTTCATACCCAGACCAATTTTCAGCTTTCAGCGCTGACGTACTTTGAATGACAATTGCGCGGTCATACAACGCTGTACCCAAATGATATTTTTATCATTTTTTTCCCACAAATAGAGCTTTCTTTTGGTGGTATTTGATCACCTCTGCGGTTTTTATTTTTTGCACTATAAGCAAAAAAAAAACAGAAAATTTTGAAAAAAAAACAATATTTTTTGCTATAATAATATCCCAATTTTTTTTTAAAAACAATTTTTTTTCTCAGTTTAGGCCGATACGTATTCTTCTATATATTTTTGGTAAAAAAAATTGCAATAAGCGTATAGTGATTGGTTTGCGAAAAAGTTATAGCGCCTACAAAATAGGGGATAGAATTATGAAATTTTTATTATATATTTTTTTTATTACTTGTAATAGGGGCGATCTGCGATTTTTGTCAGGCCTGCAATATTGCAGCGGACATATCGGACACTTTTGACACTATTTTGGGACCATTCACATTTATTCAGCGAACGGTGCTATAAATATGCACTGATTACTGTATAAATGTGACTGGCAGGGAAGGCGAACACTAGGGGTCGATCAAGGGGTTAAATATGTTCCCTATTAGGGATTCTTACTGTGTGGGGGAGGGGACTGACTGGGGGAGGAGACCGATCTGTGTCCCTATGTACAAGGGACACAGCATCGGTCTCCTCTCTCCCTGACAGGACGTGGATCTCTGTTTACACACAGAGATCCACGTCCTGCCTCTGTAACAGCCGATCGCGTGTACCTGGCGGACATTGCGGCCGCCAGGCTCACGCATCGACAACACGTGACCACGGCGGTGCGCAGGGGGAGTGAAAGAGGCAGGACATCCATGGACGTCCACTCAGCAATTGAGAGCCGCGCTGCAGACGTCTTTTGTCTATATCGGGGGTCTCAAGTGGTTAAGCACTTGTGTGCGTATTCACTTTTCCTGTGCCAGAAGCCTCTAAACTGAAGACTAGCCTTGCTTTCATGGCTCTAAAGCTGCCCATGTCTGTTTCCATGTTTATACATCTACATCCCAGCCATGGGTGCTCGTATCTTTGCAGTCACATGGGACACCTCCCATACAGCCTGGGTAAAAGGGCGCATGGGTACAAGGGTAACAGCGCTGCTCCTGCGTAGGCATAAAGAAAGGCAGTGTTGTCCCCCTAACACAGGAAATGAAAGAGTAGGTATATGATGGCAGGATCATCATATATTTAAAAATGTAAAATCAACACTTTTTCATCATAAAGCTTTCATGACAATTGTAAACTTTATTTTTTAACAAAAAAAATTCCTGAAATGCTAGATATTTGTCTGTTATGTTGACCCTCTTTCCTCAGTACATTGAGTCATAGACCTGGAAAAAGGATATAGATAAGGACTAGGGATGAGCTTCGTGTTCGAGTCGAACATACGTTCGACTCGAACATCGGCTGTTCGATCGTTCGACGAAGATCGAACGATTTGGGCCGTTCGCGCCAAATTCGAGTGACGCGAACGGCCCACAATGCACTACGCCATCGCAGTGTCATCCAGGCGCTGTGATTGGCCAAGCATGCACTGTGACCCCGCATGCTTGGCCAATCACAGCGCCGGCAGCGAGAAGAGCAATGATTGGCCACAGGCAGGATGCCTGTGGCCAATTATTGCTGAGGGTGTTTAGTACACGCCCCACACTATAAAAGGCCGCCAGCACGGCGGCCTAGTGTAGTGTGTTCCGGAGCAGGGATAGAGCAGCATAGGCAGGGACAGTGACTTTTATTTCTTTCTTGCTTAACCTGGATTCCTTTAGTTTAGGGAAAGAGAAGGATAGGTAGGGAGAGTGTCAGTGTGTTTTGTGCTTGTGCTATAGTGTGCTTAAAAAAAACATTTTTTCTAGGGACAGAAAACTGTAGGTAGGGAGAGTGTCAGTTTCTTTCACTGTGCAAGTCCTTGTTTCTAGGGACCTGGAAGGACAGTGAGTGAATTCTCCTTGTGCTATATTGTGCTTAAAAAAAACATTTTTTCTAGGGACAGAAAACTGTAGGTAGGGAGAGTGTCAGTTTCTTTCACTGTGCAAGTCCTTGTTTCCAGGGACCTTAAAGGACAGTGAGTGAATTCTCCTTGTGCTATATTGTGCTTAAAAAAAACATTTTTTCTAGGGACAGAAAACTGTAGGTAGGGAGAGTGTCAGTTTCTTTCACTGTGCAAGTCCTTGTTTCTAGGGACTGGGAAGGACAGTGAGTGAATTCTCCTTGTGCTATAGTGTGCTTAAAAAAAACATTTTTTCTAGGGACAGAAAACTGTAGGTAGGGAGAGTGTCAGTTTCTTTCACTGTGCAAGTCCTTGTTTCTAGGGACCTGGAAGGACAGTGAGTGAATTCTCCTTGTGCTATATTGTGCTTAAAAAAAACATTTTTTCTAGGGACAGAAAACTGTAGGTAGGGAGAGTGTCAGTTTCTTTCACTGTGCAAGTACTTGTTTCCAGGGACCTGGAAGGACAGTGAGTGAATTCTCCTTGTGCTATATTGTGCTTAAAAAAAACATTTTTTCTAGGGACAGAAAACTGTAGGTAGGGAGAGTGTCAGTTTCTTTCACTGTGCAAGTCCTTGTTTCTAGGGACTGGGAAGGACAGTGAGTGAATTCTCCTTGTGCTATAGTGTGCTTAAAAAAAACATTTTTTCTAGGGACAGAAAACTGTAGGTAGGGAGAGTGTCAGTTTCTTTCACTGTGCAAGTCCTTGTTTCTAGGGACTGGGAAGGACAGTGAGTGAATTCTCCTTGTGCTATAGTGTGCTTAAAAAAAACATTTTTTCTAGGGACAGAAAACTGTAGGTAGGGAGAGTGTCAGTTTCTTTCACTGTGCAAGTCCTTGTTTCTAGGGACCTGGAAGGACAGTGAGTGAATTCTCCTTGTGCTATATTGTGCTTAAAAAAAACATTTTTTCTAGGGACAGAAAACTGTAGGTAGGGAGAGTGTCAGTTTCTTTCACTGTGCAAGTCCTTGTTTCTAGGGACTGGGAAGGACAGTGAGTGAATTCTCCTTGTGCTATAGTGTGCTTAAAAAAAACATTTTTTCTAGGGACAGAAAACTGTAGGTAGGGAGAGTGTCAGTTTCTTTCACTGTGCAAGTCCTTGTTTCTAGGGACTGGGAAGGACAGTGAGTGAATTCTCCTTGTGCTATAGTGTGCTTAAAAAAAACATTTTTTCTAGGGACAGAAAACTGTAGGTAGGGAGAGTGTCAGTTTCTTTCACTGTGCAAGTCCTTGTTTCTAGGGACCTGGAAGGACAGTGAGTGAATTCTCCTTGTGCTATATTGTGCTTAAAAAAAACATTTTTTCTAGGGACAGAAAACTGTAGGTAGGGAGAGTGTCAGTTTCTTTCACTGTGCAAGTCCTTGTTTCCAGGGACCTGGAAGGACAGTGAGTGAATTCTCCTTGTGCTATATTGTGCTTAAAAAAAACATTTTTTCTAGGGACAGAAAACTGTAGGTAGGGAGAGTGTCAGTTTCTTTCACTGTGCAAGTCCTTGTTTCTAGGGACCTGGAAGGACAGTGAGTGAATTTTCCTTGTGCTATATTGTGCTTAAAAAAAACATTTTTTCTAGGGACAGAAAACTGTAGGTAGGGAGAGTGTCAGTTTCTTTCACTGTGTAAGTCCTTGTTTCTAGGGACCTGGAAGGACAGTGAGTGAATTCTCCTTGTGCTATATTGTGCTTAAAAAAAACATTTTTTCTAGGGACAGAAAACTGTAGGTAGGGAGAGTGTCAGTTTCTTTCACTGTGCAAGTCCTTGTTTCCAGGAACCTGGAAGGACAGTGAGTGAATTCTCCTTGTGCTATATTGTGCTTAAAAAAACATTTTTTCTAGGGACAGAAAACTGTAGGTAGGGAGAGTGTCAGTTTCTTTCACTGTGCAAGTCCTTGTTTCTAGGGACCTGGAAGGACAGTGAGTGAATTCTCCTTGTGCTATATTGTGCTTAAAAAAAACATTTTTTCTAGGGACAGAAAACTGTAGGTAGGGAGAGTGTCAGTTTCTTTCACTGTGCAAGTCCTTGTTTCTAGGGACCTGGAAGGACAGTGAGTGAATTCTCCTTGTGCTATATTGTGCTTAAAAAAAACATTTTTTCTAGGGACAGAAAACTGTAGGTAGGGAGAGTGTCAGTTTCTTTCACTGTGCAAGTCCTTGTTTCAAGGGACAGAGAAGGACACCTGAAGGTAGCCCTTATTGCTTTTTTCCCATCTCCCTGCAGGCCATCTATTAGAATGTCTGGAAGGCAAACAAGGAGAGGCAGACAGTCAGGAGGCAATAAAAGAGGGCAAGCAGGCTCTGTGTCTGGGGGCAACAGTGCTGGTCGTGGACGCGGTGCATTGTCATCAGCACATGGCCATGGGACACGCTTGTCCTTCTTTTCCGCAGCTGGACATGTTGAGCCACATCATGCCGAAGACTTGGTAGAGTGGATGACCAAGCCCTCCTCCTCCTCCTCATCCTCTCTCACCCAGGCTCAGGGTACTGGCAAAGCAGCTGCCAAAGCGTCCTCTTCCCTGGTATCAATGTCAGACTCATCATCAGTCACTCCTTCCCTAGACCCACCATGTCCTCCTCCTGAGGAGTCCCCCGAACTGTTTGAGCACAGTGTTGGGTACATGCTCCAGGAGGATGCCCAGCGTTTCGAAGGGTCTGATGATGAAACCCAGCTACAGGAAGGCAGTAGGGTGAGAGCAGACAGAGGGGATGCTCAAGAAGGACACCAATCTGGCAGTCATGTTCCAGCAGCTGCAGCATACTGCCAGATTGGCTCCAGTGATGAGGAGGGAGGGGATGATGAGGTCACTGACTCCACGTGGGTGCAGAATAGGAGAGAGGAGGAGGAGGAGGATGAGGAGGAGGCACATCTCCAACGAGACAGGATGCCCTTTGGTGGCCAGCGTAAGGGCAGTACACCGACGGAATCACACCGCAGAGCTCCGCCTGTGCAGGGCGCTGCCTCTGCCCGTCATTCAAAAAGTTCCTTGGTGTGGGCCTTTTTTGAGGCTAGTGCATCAGATCGCACAGCTGCTGTTTGCAACATATGTCTCAAGCGTATATCGTGTGGCCAAAACATCAGCCGCTTGGGTACCACATGCCTGACCAGACATATGTTGACCTGCCATGCAGCTCGTTGGCAAGCCTACCTCAAAGACCCACACCAAAGAACAAAGCGGACCTCTCCTTGCACCGCATCAGCTGGGATCTCCAACCCCACTATAACTTCAGTCCTCTCTGAAACATGCACTGAGAGGAATGAAGGTGTAGAATTAGGTGTGTCACAGCCAAGTACTTGCGGCCACTCTGCTAGCAGTACACCGACGTCCGATTCTAGCAGGCAAATTTCCCTGCCCCAGCTGCTGGACCGTCGAAAGAAGTTCACTCCCAGCCATCCACATGCCCAGCGGTTGAATGCTAGCTTGGCTAAATTGCTAGCGCTTCAACTGCTGCCTTTTCAGTTGGTAGACTCGGCCCCCTTCCGTGAGTTTGTGCAATGTGCGGTTCCTCAGTGGCAGGTTCCCAAACGCCACTTTTTCTCACGGAAGGCTATTCCGGCTCTCTACCGGCATGTGGAAGGCAATGTCTTGGCCTCGCTGGACAGGGCGGTCAGCGGTAAGGTGCATATTACCGCTGACTCATGGTCCAGCAGGCATGGACAGGGACGTTACCTTTCTTTCACGGCCCATTGGGTCACTCTTTTGGCAGCTGGGAAGGATGCAGGACAAGGTGCAGTAGTGTTGGAGGTTGTCCCACCGCCACGCCTCCAAAATGCTACTACTGGTTGTGACACACCTCTCTCCTCCACCCCCTCCTCTTCTTCTTCCTCCATGGCCTCTTCCTGTGGTTTGTCCTATGAACCAGCGGTGCTCCGTAGCCGTTCACGGGGCTACGCAAGTACGCAGGCAAAAAGATGCCATGCCGTGCTTGCGCTGGTGTGTTTGGGGGACAGAAGCCACACTGGGGCAGAGGTCCTGTCTGCTCTGCAGGGCCAGGCCGAGAGGTGGTTGACGCCACGCCAGCTTAAGCCAGGAATGGTGGTTTGCGACAATGGCACCAACCTCCTCTCCGCCCTCCGACAGGGACAACTGACCCATGTGCCCTGTGTGGCTCACGTCCTTAACCTGGTGGTGCAGCGGTTCTTGGGCAGGTACCCGGGCTTACAGGATGTCCTGAGGCAGGCCAGGAAAGTCTGTGTGCATTTCCGCAGATCTTATAATGCCAGTGCTCGCCTGGCTGAGCTGCAAAAGGAGTTGAACCTGCCCAAGAACCGCCTTATATGTGACATGCCCACCAGGTGGAACTCAACGTTGGCCATGCTGCAGCGGCTGCACACGCAGCAGAGGGCCATCAATGAGTACCTGTGCGACTACGGCACCAGGACAGGGTCAGGGGAGCTTGTTTTTTTTTCTCCACGCCAGTGGGGCATGATCAGGGATGCATGCACTGTCCTGGCACCATTTGAGGAGGCCACGAGGATGGTGAGCAGTGACAGTGCATGCATCAGTGACACTGTACCTCTTGTCCACCTGTTGGAGCACACGCTGCGTGGAATAATGGACAGGGCACTTGAGGCAGAACAGAGGCAGGAAGAGGAGGACTTCCTTGCCTCTCAAGGCCCCCTTTACCCAGACAGTGTTCCTTCTGTCCCACCCATCGCACAGGAAGAGGAAGAGGAGGAGGAGGAGGAGGAGGAGGAGGATTGTGTCAGCATGGAGGTGGAGGCTGGCACTCAGCATCATCAGCAGCAGTCTTTTAGGGATGATTTACAGTCCCAAGAAACCAGTGGACTTGTACGTGGCTGGGAGGAGGTGACTGCGGATCATGTCGTCCTTAGTGACCCAGAGGACTCCGGAGCGAATGCCTCAGCAAACCTACGCTGCATGGCCTCCCTGATCCTGCAAAGTCTGCGGAAGGATCCTCGTATTCTTCGGATCAAGGAGAGGGACCATTACTGGCTGGCCACTCTCCTTGATCCACGGTACAAGGGTAAGGTTGCGGACCTTATGTTACCGTCGCAGAGGGAGCAGAGGATGAGACAACTCCGGGAGGCCTTGCAGAAAGGTCTGTGCAACGCGTTCCCAGAGACTGGGAGGTTACAAACTCCTGGTCCAGGACAACGAGTTGCTGAGGCTTCGGCCAGTCAAAGAAGGAGTGGTGGGGAAGGTGGCCGTCTGACCGATGCGTTCAGACAATTCTTTAGTCCGCAGCCCCAAAGTATGATTGGTTCCAGCAACCATCGCCAGCGTCTGATAAACATGGTGCAGGAATATCTAGGGGCAAGGTCAGACTTGGACACCTTCCCCACCGAAAATCCTCTGGCTTACTGGGTCTTGAGGATGGATCACTGGCCAGAGCTTGCACAGTATGCAATTGAGCTACTGGCCTGTCCTGCATCCAGCGTTCTTTCGGAACGCACATTCAGTGCTGCTGGAGGATTTGTCACGGATCACAGGGTGCGCCTGTCCACCGACTCGGTTGATCGACTGACTTTCATCAAGATGAACCAGTCTTGGATCACCACCAGCTACCACACACCTGATGCTGATATAACAGACTAATTGATTTTAACATGTCACGTCCCTTCAAGACTGATGCTGATGCTGAGTGCCTGTGCTGTTATGTTGACTGGCTATCCTCCTCCTCCGAGTCCTCAATGATACGATTGATGATGATAGCTTGGAAGATCATTTTTGTTTATGGGTGCCGCCACCAGTGGCTAAGGCCCAATTTTTCAGCCCCTGTTTTACAGGGGCGTGTACTTACAATTTTTTTAGCAATAATTTGCCATAGGGCTCATTGCTGTGCTCCAAGTACAGTATCTGTGAGGGGTTGTAGTGTTGTGCCACCAGTGCCTAAGGCCCAATTTTTCAGCCCCTGTTTAACAGGGGCGTGTCATTACAATTTTTGAAGCAATACTTTGCAACAGGGCTCATTGCTGTGCTCCAAGTACAGTATCTGTGAGGGGTTGTAGTGTTGTGCCACCAGTGCCTAAGGCCCAATTTTTCAGCCCCTGTTCAACAGGGGCATGCAATTACAATTCTTGATGTAATAATTCACAGCAGGGCCCATTCCTGCACCCACCAAGAGTAAGTCTGAGGGCTTACAGTGTTGTGGCAACGCCACCACCACCACCACCACGAAAGGCCCAAATTTTCAGCCACTGTTCAAAAGGGGCATGTAATTACAATTCTTGATCTAATAATTCACAGCAGGGCCCATTCCTGCACCCACCAAGAGTAACTCTGAGGGCTTACAGTGTTGTGGCAACACCACCACCACCACCACCACCACGAAAAGCCCAATTTTTCAGCCCCTGTTCAACAGGGGCATGCAATTACAATTCTTGATCTAATAATTCACAGCAGGGCCCATTGCTGCACCCACCAAGAGTAACTGTCAGGGCTTACAGTGTTGTGGCACCAGCACCACCATCAAAGCCCCAATTTTTACTACCACTGTTCAACAATTATATGTAATTAAAATTCCTGATATAATAGTTGACAGCAGGGCGTTCCAGCACCAACCAAGAGTAACTGTGAGTGCTTACAGTGTTGTGCCAACACCAACAACTAAGGGGCCTATTTCTGCAGAGTATATACGGCAGGTCCCTACTTTCAAACATCCAACTTACAAACGACTCCTACTTGCAAACGAAAGAAGACAACAGGAAGTGAGAGGAAATCTACCCCTAGGAAGGAAAATTCTCTCCTGTAAGAATAAATATGGGAGAAAGGTGTCTCCTCTGTACTGATGCTTTATCAGCAATCCTTGTTTCAAGAAAAACACCACATTTCAAAAACAGTTGTCATTGGGACGGAAAGTGAGGTGAAATGTTCTGAACAGGGGCACAGACAGCAAAACAAATGTTACAGGGGTGATAACCCTTACCTATGTTTCCCAAAAAGTTTAAAAATAGATTTTTGGGCTGGAGCTACAGTTCAACAATGTACCTGTTCAAAATTACAAACACATTCTACATAAGAACAAACCTACAGTCCCTGTCTTGTATGCACCGCCTGTATACGGCTGTTCAGAGTATATAGGGCCTTTTTTATTTTATGTGCGGGGTTCCCCTTAATATCCATACAAGACCCAAAGGGGCTGGTAATGGGCTGGGGTAGGGGGGGGGGTCATGGGGTAGCTATGCCATTTTTCTTAAAGATTTTCATCCATATTACCGGGACCAGACATTACATTAAAGCCGCAAGAAGTTTTAAATGGCTTTTTTTTCCTTTAGAAGTGTCATTTTGTGCAGGGACAGTTCTAAACACGGGAAACACGTGGCACTTCACAGGCATACTTTAGACACCCCCCAGGTACGATATTTAAAGGAATATTTGACTTTTTTTTTTCACTTTATGCATCATTAAAATGACTGCTCCCGAAAAACGACCGTTTTTAAAACTTCTTTTTGCATTGATACATGTCCCCTGGTGCAGAACCCGGGTTCCCAAACCCTTTTTAGGACAATAACATGCATAATAGTTGTTATAATTAGCACTTTAGAATTCGAACGTTCGCATCCATTGTATTTAATAGGGTTCTAATGTTCGTACGAACTTTCGGTCCGTTCGCGGGTTCTGGTGCGAACCGAACCCGGGGGTGTTCGGCTCATCACTAATAAGGACATCTGTCTTTTCTTTAACATGCCCAGTCTGCATACTAGCATTGGGTTACTTTGCCCTTTCATGATCGAAGGTTATTAAAATCCAGATGTCCAAGCCAAATTTAGCAGTGTCATTATGCCTTGACTAATTTTTGCGTTGGACATATTTGTTTTTATTTTATACTACTATTTTGTACTTTACTGTTTAAATAAATACCTGGTTAATATCTTTTTCTATAGGTTGACAAGTGGATATCAATGTAAAAAAAAAAGTGGTTTTATTTATTATTTTACACATAATTGTTTTTATTCAATTTCAAACTTTAAAAGGTAACTCCACTTTCGTGAGAAAAAAATAGCAAATAAAAAAAGTAATGTATAGCATATACAATTGCGACTCAAGTCATAATGTAACCGAATGTTATTAAAATGACCTTTCCTTTTTAATCTGCAGTGCTGTAATTTTCCATAAATGCAATGCAATATGACGTAGGTGTAAGGCTGAGCGGACCTGATGCGGAACGTGAGAAGGGGCGGGTCTATTCATTTTTTTACACTGCGGAGGAAGTTCCCTAAGTACAAGGGACACAGCATCGGTCTCCTCTCTCCCTGACAGGACGTGGATCTCTGTTTACACACAGAGATCCACGTCCTGCCTCTGTCACAGCCGATCGCGTGTACCTGGCGGACATCGCGGCCGTATCCCTAAGATAGGAGGGCACCCCCACCCCCTCGTACTTCAGACCCCGCCTACATCATTGGCTGAGCGGACCTGATGGGGAACTTCCTCTGCAGTGTAGGTCCGCTCAGCCAATGACGTTTTGTGTGGAGTGGAGACTGCAGCGGTGGACATCGGATCGCCACGGGACACTGGATTACATCGCTGGAATGGGATTTTTTTTTTTCTTACATCCTCCCCATGTTGAGGGCATGTGGCCTGGTACGGTTCAGGAGGGGGGGGCGCTCTCTCGCCCCCCCCCCCTCTTTTCCTGCGGCCTGCCAGGTTGCGTGCTCGGATAAAGGGTCTGGTATGGATTTTTGGGGGAACTCCACGCCATTTTTTTTCAATTTGGGGTGGAGTTCCCCTTAAAATCCATACCAGACCTGAAGGGTCTAGTATGGATATTTGGGGGGAACCCCACGTCATTTTTTTTTTAATTTGACGCAGGGTTCCCCTTAATATCCATATCAGACCTGAAGGGCCTGGTAATTGAATTTGGGAGGACCCCCACGCATTTTTTATTTTTATTTTTTATCAATGACTTTTCTCTGTATTGCCAGGAACCGACAATTCATTATAGCCGCGAGTGCTTTTAAATTACTTTTTCCTTCAGAAATGACACTTTGCGCAGGGACAGTTCTAAGCACGGGAAACAAGCGCTACTTTACAGGCATACTATACACACACCCCAGGTATGAAATTTAAAGGAATATTTCACTTTTATTGTTTCACTTTAAGCATTATTAAAATCACTGCTCCTGAAAAAACTGCAATTTTTAAAACTTTTTTTTGCATTGATACATGTCCCCTGGGGCAGGACCCGGGTCCCCAAACACTTTTTATGACAATAACTTGCATATAAGCCTTTAAAATTAGTACTTTAGATTTCTCCCATAGACTTTTTTCAGGGTGTTCCGCGGCTGCCACTTACACTATTCTTCTATAGCCAAACGGGAATTTGCTGACCTGCTTTTGATGTGCATTTCAAAAGCAGCAAAACAACATCTGTGTCCTTAGGCCCTTATTCAAAACACATTTTTTCTAAAGGAAACGTGTGCTGCCAGAACATGGTAACTACTATCACTTGCTTCTGACAATGATAGTTGATTGGCAGTAATGTTGCTCCTCTGACTCCAGTACATTCTGAGCCACTGATCGAAAACAAGCATGTGCGTAGCAAGTGAAGTCAGAGCTTACGATCTGCATACTTGTTCTTGGTCAGTAATTCAGTAAATTTAAAGCTAAAGAATGGCAGCCAGGCCTGATCCGGAATTGAAGCCGGGAGAGTCAGCAGGATTGCCAGGCAAATTTCAGAAGAACATTCACAATGGCAGCCTCCGTGTTTTTATAAGCACAGATTCCTATTATTAATACAATTATTTTTAACAGATGTCAAAATCTGTTTTAGGCTCGGTTTCCTCTAGTGCGACTTGTCATGCGACTTGGGACTGCAAAGTCGCATAACTCGTGATACCCCATGATTTCCAATGAGTAACGCTCATATCTGTGCGACTTAAAATTAGTCCCTGCACTACTTTGGTCCCACTTTGATGCGACTTTGGGTCCATAGACCTCAAGAATACACACGCAAAAATCGCTGCAAAATCACGCGACTTTTAGGTCGCAATAGTGCAAACCTAGCCTTACAGGAAAATCCAATGAATGCATACCTTGCTGTTACTGAGATGATACATTAATTTGGTTATGACATAGCTATAATGCATGCAAAACAATTCTTCATTATAGTGGTTAATGGATATAAAGGCAAATATTAGACCCCTTTCACACTGAGGCAGTTTTCAGGCATTTTAACGCTAAAAATAGCACCTGTAAAGAGCCTGAAAACGGCCTCTCGTGCCTCCCCAGTGTGAAAGCCTGAGTGCTTACACAGTGGGGTGGTGCGCTTGCGGGACAGGAAAAAAAGTCCTGCAAGCAGCATCTTTGCTGTATACAGCGCTCCTACACTGCCCCTGCCCATTGGAATGAATGGACAGTGCTTCCGAAGCGCCGCAACATGGATGCTTTTAACCCCTTCTTGGGGGTTAAAAGCACCCCGCCAGTGAAGTTAAAGTGAACCTTTCAGTAACTTTAACCACTTCAGAAGATTTGGCTGCTCATTGACCAGGCCATTTTTTGCGATACGGCACTGCGTCGCTTTAACTGAGAATTGCGTGGTCATCTTTTTTTTCCCACAAATAGAGCTTTCTTTTGGTGGTATTTGATCACCTCTGCGGTTTTTATTTTTTGCGCTATAAACAAAAGAAAAAAAAAAAACAATATCTTTTACTTTTTGCTATAATAAATATTCCTATTAAAAAAAAAAATACTTTAGTTTAGGCCGATATGTATTCTTCTACATATTTTTGGTAAAAAATCACAATAAACGTATATTGATTGGTTTGCGCAAACGTTATAGCATCTACAAATTAGGGGATAGATTTATGGCATTTTTATTATTATTATTTTTACTAGTAATGGCGGTGATCTGTGATTTTTATCAGGACTGCGATATTGCTGCGGACAGATCGGACACTTTTGACATATTTTTGGGACCATTGACAATTATACAGCGACCAGTGCTATAAAAATGCACTGATTACTGTATAAATGTCACTGGCAGGGAAGGTGTTAACATTAGGGGGCGATCAAGGGGTTAACTGTGTTCCCTAGGTGTGTTCTAACTGTGGGGTGATGGGGCTGACTAGGAGGAGAGAGAGATCGGTGTTCATACTTAGTATGAACACACGATCCGTCTCCTCTCCCCTGAGAGAACCCGGGATCTGTGTGTTTACACACACAGATCCCGGTACTCGCTTTGTCACGAGCGTTCGCAGGTGCCCAGCGGTCATCACACCCGCCGGGCACCCCCATTGGCTTTGGGCACACGCTGTGGGTGCGCCGCGCCTCCTACAGCGTCTTAAAGGGCTGACATACAGTTACGGTGGCTCGCCCAGGGGAGCCATTCTGCCGCAGTAAAACTGCGGCGGCCGGTCGGGGAGCGGTTAAAAGTCAGCATTAATAAATTCCTGATATGTCATGTATTTTTTTTTTTAACACCCTTTATCATTAGAAAGCAGTCCTTGAGGTGCCCCTGACGACGTCAGGTATGACGAAACACGTTCAGTCAAGCTACGTACACATGCTACTATGCATTTCAATAAAAACAAATACAACAATTTCCGCGCTGCTAATGAAAAGAGAAAAGCAGCTACAAAACCAATAAACAAAAAAGCTGCATATACAAAATAACAAATAAATTGTAGCGCTGATGAATGTGAATAAACAAATGAATGAATAACACCCTGCAGAAAAAACTCAAAATCTCTCGATTCAAGTGTTATTAGTCCATCATAGTGAAAAACTAACTGAAACATCTCTGGTGAATGATATCAAATAAGTTTGTGATGATATAAATATTCCAATGATGTTCCAACAGTACTCCAAAATATGTTCGTAATGATTAACCAGTGCCAAACAATCTTGAATGAATATGTGAAGAAAACCACCACCAGTAAAGAGGAGGCTTACCGGACTCTGTGGTCCCTACTAGACGTACGTCTAGAGGGTCGACTTAGACTTTGGATGTATATCCCTGAAGGATCCGCAGCTGATGATTCGCCCCAGGAGCGTCACTCACAGCAGCCCACAGTAGGAGAGTGATTAAAAACTTGAAAGATGTTGGCCCAATGATGGTGTGCCAAAATGAAAGCCAAATATAAAGGAAAAAGAAGGGCACATAGCGTAATACTGCTTAAAAAGTATATATTTAATGTAGGTAGATACACTTACATTCAGGTGGTCATAAAAAGCACTTCATAAAATATCAGTGGCAACAGTGGAAAGCCCCCCCCCATTTATCCAGTTCCTTGACGTTATTCATTCTAAATCAGTGGTGGCTGGTGCTCAAATTTTTTGGGGGGTGCAAACAAAAATGAAAAAATCAATTGCCGCCACTGTGCCCATTAAACGCAGCCACTGTGCCCATCAAACGCCGCCAGTTTTCCCCCTCAAATGCTGCCAGTTTCCCCTCAAATGCAGCCAGTTTCCCCCCAAATGCAGCCAGTTTCCCCCCAAATGCAGTCAGTTTGTCCCCAAATGCAGCCAGTTTTCCCCCAAATGCAGCCAGTTTGTCCCCAAATGCAGTCAGTTTCCTCTCAAATGCAGCCAGTTTGTCCCCAAATGAGGCAATTTTTTCCCCAAATGCAGCCGGTTTCCCCCCAAATGCAGCCAGTTTCCCCCCAAATAGCGCCAGTTTCCCCCCAAATACAGCCAGTTTGTCCCCAAATGCAGCCAGTTTCCTCTCAAATGGAGCCAGTTTCCTCTCAAATGCAGCCAGTTTGTCCCCAAATGAGGCCAGTTTGTCCCCAAATGCAGCCAGTTTGTCCCCAAATGCAGCCAGTTTCCCCCAAATACAGTCAGTTTGTCCCCAAATGTAGCCAGTTTGTCCCCAAATGCCGCCAGTTTGTCCCCAAATGCCGCCAGTTTTCCCCCAAATGCCGCCAGTTTGTCCCCAGCCCGGCACTTACCTTCCTCGTGTCAGCGCCATCCTCCTCCACGCTCCCTCCGCTCCCTCATGTCTTCTCCCGTCCTCGATGTTGCTTCAGCCAATCAGGTGACCGGTAACCAGACCCGGTGCACCTGATTGGCTGAGAGGCGGGTCAGTGTTAGGGAAGCGATTCCCTAACACAGCATGGTTTAAACAGGGAACGCACAGCCTGTGCGCCCTCTGCTTAACCATTTGGAAGCTGATTAGAGCCCACAGGCTCTAATCGGGAAGCCTATTAGAGTCTCTTACTCTAACCAGGCACTTCCAAAACACGCCCACCGCTGTTATTCAGATGGCCGGCGCTCAACAGGGACCCGGACACCTGAATAGTGGGCGGCAGCGGCGACAATAGATATATTCATGCAATGCATGAATATATCTATTGTTGAGTGACGGGTGCAGGGGAGAGAGGGGGCGGCTCTCCTGCACCCACTCTGGACGCACCGCCACTGTGAGGACGTTCCAGTGATTGTGATCTAAAGAAAGCCAATTTTACCACTCTTATCAGGGGGATAAGAAATCTCTGGCTGGTGACACCTCTGACACCACTTTCAGGGCATGTGGCATTCTTCATCTTGAGTGCTCTGAAGTACCTATGTGGAATTGCTGTCTACATGGACTTTATTGGATTTATTACCAATTTTCGCACTATTGATTTTCTATTTATGATTGTTCGGTGTCTGGACATTGTGCATAGCTGCTGTCACTGCTTATTATTTTGTATTGGCTTATACCATTTTTATATTTTTTATTTATTGTTTTTGGTCATACCACACGCCATGTATCCAGCACAGCCACTCTACATTCATACTTTATGGGTTTTTGTACCTATTATTACCTTCAGATCTTTTTTGCATTTGCGTTTTGACATATAGCATCATTTGCAAACCGCTATGTCTTTTGTTATATACATGCTTTTAGATATATCCATAATTCTTTTCAGACACACTGTTGGTTTCCCGGGGTGCCCAGCAATTGCTGGCTGGGTATTTCCCACAGACCGCACAGTCTATCCGGATTCTCCACGGGGCGCTGTTCGTATGCCTCGCCTCCTCAGCTCCCGAGCCGGACTTTGGGTTTGCCGCCGGTTTTGGTACGTGGTGATTGGCTTTTTTGGTCCAGACTCTGGTGAGTATAAGGTTAACCTTTGGTTTGACCCCCTCACCATCCCCCACACCCTCTACCACAATGTTGTCATATATTCATTTTTTTCATCATTTTTTCTACCTCATAACAGATATGATGATTGTGCATCTGCCCCTGATGAGCGAGTAGAGCTCGCGAAATGCGTATGGCTCACCTGATGCCCCATCCATCTGATTTACCAAGTATCTGCGCCACTGCACTTGACTCACTATATATGCCAACATTATATGTACCTCACATGAGTTCATGTACTTTTTACATTGTGTGCAATCAACTGTACTGGTCCACCTGTACATTTACTTTTTATCATTGTCATATGGATGTATTGTTGTTTGTTTTTTATCTATGTTCTGTACTTTTGCTGTACATCATGGCCACTATGCCCGGCGACACACACTTATTGTTGTCTCCTCCTTTGGTGTACAGACATATCTGTTACAAATAAAATAGATTACATCACAATTCCTCCTTGTTTACATGTGCCTATCTCCTCCACCTCACACAAAGTCTCAGGGCGTTTCTCTTTTGTTTTTATTATTTTGTATTCACTTTTAGTGCAGATTTTTTATATACATATATGTTACACTTATTCATTACTTATCATGTATGCACTTAACATGAAATAATTTATCTGAAGCTAGGTCCACTTTAAAATATCATGTACCAGCTTACGTAATATTTACATTAATATTGTACAGTAGATTCTCAAATAACCATTTTATGCATAATTCACGTTTTATACTAAATATTCTGTATTTCTATTACTACAAGACATCTAGCTAGCAAATTAAAGTTTAATCAAAAAGATTTTGCCAATTCTAGTTCTGTGTAATAAAATAATAATTTCATCTTGCATGATGATTACCATTCTGCTCCCACCGGATGCATTATCTGAACAATCTCTTCACAAAAGTTACAAGGAAAAGATAATGCTAAGGGTGACCAAAGATGTCCAGATTAGGATTAACCAAGGAAGTTGCCACCAAACTCCCCAAGGATCTAATATTTTGTTACTTGGGTGACAAACAATAGCAATGCACACACAGCTGCTAACATCTTTTCTAATAATTTGTTTTTAGAAAAGGGAATAGTTTGAGCTGGATGCTTCAATGTTATTTTTATGATTTTATTTTCATAAGGAATCCCCGTGCTGCCTATTTCATATTTTACCTTCACAAGGGATGCTTGTATTGGACCCCTTAGAACTATACTTTTTTGCTTTGCTTTATGCATTACTAACCAGTTGGCACTACTCACAACAACTGGCTACATTCTATATTAGCTATTTTATGTTTCACTTTTTTGTGAAACTCACCTTGACTTCCCTACCAGATGCTGCTGGTAAACGGACGTTTAGGAGCAGTTCCCCCTATATATTTGAGGCTCTCCCATACACTACCCCCCCTCCATGCAGTCATACATTACCTCCCCCCCTATATATTTTAGGCTCTCCCATACACTACCCCCCTCCATGCAGTGATACATTACCTCCCACCCTATATATTTTAGGCTCTCTCACCTAAGAGTTACACGCTCCCAAAAGCATTGCGGGAGTCCAGTTTTCCCTTCAATAACCTTTGGATTACAATTTGTACTGTGCACCAATGTTTTGCTAGCGAAGACTCCTACCACTGAGGAACTTGTACATTAAATTTAGTCAGGCCTGACCAGAACTGACAGTGACGGGACACAGGGTGTTATTGCCCACTAGGGGGAGCTCGCGAGCATATAGTTCAGCCACATAATTAGACATTAATACTGCAAGTTAAGATATATTGTCTATAATAGTAACTATTTATTTTATTATTGATTCTCGCAGGGCCCTGCAGAGTCAAATGTATGTATAACCTTGTTTTCCCTTTATATCTTACCAAATAAAGTTCACCCATGGTTAAGTGCAAACCTGTGTGCAGTTTCTCTGTCACCCTGTGGGACAAGTGGCCATTTCAAGGTAACAATTTATATTGCAATTTTACTGTGGTGTGGTTTTATTGTGTTCCCCATCAACCAGTGGGTTCCACAATATCTGTATATACCAGTTGTGCCAAGGGAGGGTTCGAGTCAATTCCAAGGGGTTGATAGGCGGAACATGGACCCAAAACAAAACCAGCAGCTCCTACGGGGGTAGTGCTACACGTGGGGGCTCGTCCAGGATTTCTACAGTTCTGCAATCAACTCCCCCCTAGACAGGACCCTTGTCAGTACAACCATGGACCCTACTGCTTCAGCCCGGTGGTGTCTGGAGGAAAACATCCTTCCGGGAAACGGTCTAGTGATCGAAATCAAAAGAGAAGTCTGGACAGAGGAGCAGCTACTCCCAGTTTTGAGAACACTGTCCACAGACAGGAAACCATGGGTGATTGACATGAGAACAGACACCATCAACCCACACACCTATGCACTGTGTGAATGGAAGAAGGGAGTTTCAGACCACTTTAAAGGCACTAGTATAAAGACTGCCAACCAAGTAGAATTCTTCCTGATACACCCAGAAGGACCCAGGGAAGGTCCCACCTCCACTAGCCAAGCAGGGCCCAGCACAGGGGCGGATGGCCAGAAAGAGAGTTCCGGTTCATCACCATTGACTACCATTGGGCCAGAGCTATGCGCTGTTCTCGGGGAAATTGTAGCTAAATGTAAGAAGGATTCCCCAGACTACCTGATGACTGGATACAGGAAACTCAGGACTTTCTCTGGGAAGCAACCAATGCCTTCTGTGGAGGATGGGTTTGAAGAATGGCTAGATCACGCCACTCAGGCTCTGGAAGAGTGGGAAATACCCGAAAAACGCAAGAAGCAAAGGATTGCAGAGAGTCTAAAGGGGCATGCCCTGGAGGCCATACGTAACCTCAAGCTCAGTAAGAGAGACTGCACTGCACAGGATAACCTGGATATACTACAGGATGTGTTTGGCCGGACAGAAAAAGTTACTGAACTTCTCTACCAACTGGAGCACTGTTACCAGAAAGAGGGAGAGAAACTGTCTGAATTCATCAGGCGCCTGGATAAGATCCTGCATCGGATCCTGTTAAAAAAAGGAATGGATCCTCGGAAAGTGGATGAGACCCGTGCACAACAAGTCCTAAGGGGAGCCCAACCTCTAGATCCCATTGCACCTCTATTGCGAACCCACCAGGGCGGTGGCATTCTGGAGTACCCTGACCTGATCCAGATGGTCAGGGAGGAAGAGATCCCGTTGGACTATAAAAAGAAGAACCAGCAATGAGAACCAACTGCTCGAGTCAGAGTGATCAGCGCTGTTAAAGGCGACTCTCAAGTTGAGCTTCTGAGGACCCAGGTGTCTCAGTTGATAGAGATGGTGTCCACGCTGACTGGCCAGGCAAAAGTTCTACCCAGCAAAAATACTCCAGAAGAACCCAAGAAGTCCCTCAACTCTGAGGCTGATCAAGTGCAGAAGCCGAAAAGACTGATAACTTGCTTCAACTGTGGAGGAGTTGGACATGTTAGAGGAGTATTTCCGAGCCCGGATAAAGCTGCACAACAACCCCGCAAGCCGGCGGAAAACTTCAGAGGGCCCCGGTGAAGGAGTCAACCGGGTGCCCACCCGTCTCAGCTAACTCCAAGAAATCCAACAATGCCAGGAGGCAATGTCAGGAGCACAGGTCTTTACCAAGCACCCCCATTGTTACCTCTGAGCGACCCAATGCTTCCCGTTCCACTACTCAAATTTCTGGACGGCGGGAAGTCAATGCACATCAGGCCCAGTAGGGATCAAGATCCAGTAAAGATCCAAGGAAGAAGGGAGTAAGAGTGCAAATTACATAACCAAACAGGAAGGTCACTCCAAGAAAACTCCCTGCCAATCTAGTGGGGCCTTCCCCAATAGTGTCAATCCAAGTAGAAGGAATCTATACAAAGGTCCTTCTAGACACTGGAGCTCAAGTGACTCTTCTATATAGGGACTTCTATAAGAAGCACCTCAGACATCTGCCACTGCAGAAACTGGAAGAACTGGAGATATGGGGCATTGGGACTCAAAGTTTCCCTTATGATGGACAATCAAACTGACTTTTGACCCCTCAGCAAGAGCTCCCTCATCATAGGGACCAACACTGACCTAGTCAGGAGACTGTTGACCCCCTTAGCCCAGGAGCAGGATACCTTCACAACAAGAGTTCACCCCATGTTACAGCAAGTGTACCAACGCCTGGTAATGGAGCAGAAGGCCCCCCAGCAGAAGGAATTGGAAAAATCTGGAAGCTGGACAGAACAGAAAAAGTGTTACAACCAGGAGAGGTGACTTGTTTGAGAGCTTCTGTTAAACTTACCTGGAAACAACCAGGCCCCTTTGTCATCCTTGAACCAGACCCACAGGAAAAACAAACAGGGATCAAAGTCATTCCTGAAGTGATTCCCTTGAAGGCCCTAAAGAAAAGTCACGGGAGGGTCTCAGTAAGCATCAGCAATACTGCTACCACAACAGTGAAGGTACCCGCTAAAATGCTGCTGGGCCGAGTGAACCAAGCCACCCCGGTTGCCCCATCTGACTTAAAGAGAGAAGAAAGGGGTGAAGTCACTGTGAAGAAGCTATGTTCTGAAGACTCAACCCTCCCACCAGTATGGAAGGAGAGGGCCATGGCCCAACTCGCTCGATGGCAGAAATTTTTCTATAAAAACGAGTTTGATGTGGGGTGTGCAAAGAGTGCCACTCAAAAGATTCCCCTGCAGGAAAATAGGCCGTTTAGAGAAAGAGTCCGACGGGTTCCTTTGGCTGACCTGGAGGATTAAAAACAATCTGCAAGACAAAGGCATAATGAGCTAGTATGACTAGCATACTAGCTCATTATGCATCACTTACCTTAGATCGGGGCCCCTGAAACCATCCTCGTCTCCCTCTCCAGCCGCAGCCATTGCTGCGGCGATAGCCGGAATGTTACTTCCGGGTATCGCCGCTCCAGCCAATCATAGCGCCGCTCCGGCGCTGTGATTGGCCGGAGCGGCAAAAACGTGACTCTGCGCATGCGCGCGGGAGCCGTCAAATCCGGCTAAGCCGGATTTGTGAATGGGATTAACCCCATGAATGCGCCGTTGTCTACGGCGCGCATGCGCCGTAGACACCGATGCATGTAATTTTTAGCAAATATCTCCTAAACCGTGAAGGTTTAGGAGATATTTCTTGCACGTACAGGTAAGCCTTAATCTAGGCTTACCTGTAGGTGCAAGTTGCATAAGTGGGTTTACAACCACTTTAGGAGGACAATCATTATCCGAGAGTCCAGGAGCGCTTACGCCTCCCCCATAGTGGTAGTCCGGAAGAAAAATGGGTCACTGAGGCTGTGTATCGACTATCGGACACTCAACAAGAGGACCATACCTGACCAGTATACCACTCCCAGAATAGAAGATGCTTTGCAGAGTTTGTCAGGGACCAAGTGGTTCAGTGTGATGGATTTGAAAAGTGGATACTATCAAATTCCCATGAATGTTGAAGATCAGGAGAAAACAGCTTTCATCACTCCAGTAGGCTTCTTCGAGTTCAACCGCATGCCTCAGGGTTTGTCAGGAGCCCCAGCCACTTTCCAAAGACTTATGGAGAAGACTGTGGGTGACATGAATCTGATTGAGGTACTGGTATACTTTGACGACATCATTGTTTCCGAAAGAACTCCGGAAGAACACGAAGAGCGGCTGGAAAAGGTCCTAAAGAGGCTCCATGATGAAGGCCTGAAGCTTTCGTTGGAGAAGTGTCAATTTTACCAGCCCTCAGTCCATTACCTGGGTCACATTGTATCCGATGAAGGGATATCCACAGACCCCGGGAAGCTGGAGGCCATCACCTCTTGGCCTAGGCCCACTAATGTGACCGAGCTTCGGTCGTTTTTGGGATTCTGTTCTTATTACAGAAGGTTCGTGGAGGGATTTGCCAAGATTGCCTGACCCCTGAACGAACTGCTGAGGACTGAAGAGGAAGATGATGTTCCAGAATCAGTCAAACCAGTGAAATCCACCATGGGGCCTAGGAAGCCTAAAGAGTCTATCCAATATCAGTGGACCACCAAGTGTGAGGAGGCATTCATCCAACTCAAGAAAAGCCTAACTACTGCTCCTGTGTTGGCTTATGCAGATACTGCAAAACCTTACGGGCTGCATGTGGATGCCAGTAGAGATGGATTGGGCGGGGTCCTGTACCAAGAGCACAATGGTCACCTACGGCCCGTTGCATATGTGAGTCGGAGTCTGGTGCAAGCTGAGAAGTATTATCCCACACACAAGCTGGAATTCCTGGCTCTAAAATGGGCCATAGTGAATAAGCTACGAGACTATCTATATGGGGCCGAGTTCGTGGTAAAGACTGACAACAATCCGCTCACCTACTTATTAACCACTGCAAAACTGGATGCCACAGGACATAGGTGGTTAGCTGCCCTCTCAGGATTCACGTTCAGCCTGAAATACCGACCAGATGTTGGAAACAGAGATGCGGATGCTCTATCTAGAAGACCCCATTGCCTCATTGACCCCACAGAGGAATGGACCCAAGTGACCACAGAAGGAGTGCAAGCCCTGTACCAGGGGGCTGAATTCCAAGCTGGAGGGGGGTCCAGAGCAGAAGAGATTGGAGTTACGGCGGTGGGAATACCCAAACATTAAAGTAACATGACCCAAGTGGGAGAAGAAGGTCTACCCAAATTGTCCAGGAAGGACCTGAGGAAGGACCAAATGGTGGATCCCCTTGGAAGATTAGTGTTGAAGGCTTTGGAGGGCCGCTGTCCCTATGTGCTTCTCACAGATTCTCCAAAAGAGGCTCGACTGCTACATAGAGAGTGGGACCGATTACAGCTGCGCCAAGGGGTGGTCTACCGAAGGGGCCCCTCTGATGGTCCAGAAGAAAAGTGGCAGCTGTTCCTGCCCAGCAAGCACAGAGAAACAGTTCTAACTGCCCTTCATGACCATCATGGTCATCTGGGCCCGGAAAGGACCTTCCAGCTAGTAAGAGACAGATTCTACTGGCCCTGCATGCGGGCTGAAGTTGAAGGCTACTGTCACTCCTGTATCCGGGGTATTCAAAGGAAGACCCTACCTCACCAAGCTGCCTCAATGTGCCATCTTCAGAGTCAGGGACCTATGGAACTGGTGTGCATTGATTTCCTTTGCTTGGAGCCTGACCTGAGTGGGCAAGAGAATGTTCTGGTAGTAACTGATCATTTCACCAGATATGCCCAAGCATACCCAACAAAGGATCAGCAGGCTTCAACTGTGGCAAAAGTCCTAGTAGAAAAATGATTTGTCCACTATGGATTACCCCAGCGTATCCACTCAGATCAAGGGAGAGACTATGAGAGCAATCTTATAAAGAAGCTGTTGGATTTGCTGGGCATCAAGAAAACCAGAACCACTCCCTATCACCTACAAGGGGATGCTCAGCCTGAGCGTTTTAACCGAACCCTCCTGGATATGTTGGGAAGTCTAAGCTCGGAAAAGAAGCAGCACTGGAGTAAGCATGTAGCTGCCATTGTACATGCATACAACAGCACTGCAGGTGATGCTACTGGGTATTCTCCTTACCGTCTGATGTTTGGGCGAGAGGCTTGGCTACCTGTGGATCTGGCCTTTGGCACATTCCTTGATCATACATCAGTAACCTCCCATAAGGGATATGTGGATTGGCTCCGGAAAAGTCTAAAAACAGCCTATGAAAAGGCCCAAGCTACATCAGATCAGAGGGGGCTGAGGAACATGAGGAACTTCGACCTCAAGGTCAGGGTACAAGATTTGCAACCAGGGGATCAAGTGTTTTTTAAGAAATCTGGGTATCCCTGGAAAGCATAAATTCGCTGATCGCTGGAAGTCACAACCATACATCATCTGTAAGCAGTTACCAGGCCTCCCAGTGTATCAGATTAGACCAGAGGGAAGTGTACGCCCAGTAAAGACCTGGCACAGGAATCACCTGCTGCCCCTCTCTGAAGCAGTTCGCCTACCTCCTGCATCAGCCTCACAAGAGTTACCCTCAACCTCTCAAGGGTCTCGACCAGTCACCAGATCTCAGTCGACACTTCAGGACATAGAAGATGAAGACTCTGAAGATGAATGGGTAGGGTTAGATTGGTTGTGGTCATCTCAACAATCAGTGTCCAGGACCTCTCCTCTACCATTACCTGAGGTAACTGACAGTAGAATTCTCCAACCGGAGGTCCCTGAGTTTGTGCCTCACAGTATGCTCACTGAGGAGTTGGAGGAAGATGAGGAGTCTTTGTTAACAGGATGCTCCGGAGAGGTTTCAATTTTGTCTGAAGAAGAATTAGATACTCCAGGGGACATAGAGTCTAGTGTACCTAAACCTGAAGATGAAGAAACAGAGTCTATCATTCCTGAAACATTAACACCTAAGGAGCAAAGAGAAAGACAAGTTATTCACCCTCCAAGGAGACTGACTTATGATCAATTGGGTGAATGTTCGGAAGAGACTATTCTCACTTCTAAAAGGACAAGTAACATGCCTAGATCTCCTCCACTGCAAATTTAGTGGAAGACAACCCCAGCTCACTCCCTGGCACATCTGGGCAGGACATTTCAGTGTCAATGATTTGTGTCCAGTCTATGTCATGGTATGAGCTTGAGTTTGAACACTGTTACTGGAAATGCAAATTGTTTATTGTCCTGCGTAACCTAACTGAAAATTTCTCTGCATGTATTGACAAAGCATGTATCAGGCTACAAACTGTTGTCCTCTTTGGGGACCAAAGACTTTAAGCGGGGGAGTGTGTAGCAAGGTTCCCGTTTTTCCTATGTAGATACAGACTACAGTTGACAAACTAGAAGGAACTTAGCTCCCTCCGGTGTTCAATCTTTATATTGCATCTACTTACTATTTTCAATTATATCAAAGCAAGGCATGCTGGAACTCGTAGTACAGGGAGAAAGAGACTCCATTTGCCATTGATAGTAAATAGACTATAGTACCCACAGTGCAGCTGTACTCCCAACGTGCATTGCCTCGTCGCTTGGCCTTCTGGGACTGCTTACTTAAAGGAGGGGAGGAGCTACGGAAGGTCTCTCTGGACATCGCCCTGCTAGCAAGTGGAGCGTCTGAGAGGCCTGCTGTGTGTGTGTAGGCCGCATAACCTGGGCCTACTGTCTTCAGAGAGGCCTGTCTGCTAAAGAGAGAAAAATTCCCCTTTGGGAAGCCCAGCTGACATTCCAAGATGTCCAGATATCTCCACCTACCGACGTCTCGTGTGGTGGAGTGAGGGACAGAAGACCGGGACAGCGGAGAGATTGTGTACCGGAGCATCAGCAACGGAACCTGCCAGGCAGACTAGGCTTATTCGGTCGGCACATACATGCGGACAAGGTGGTTATTTGCCGAAAAGACAAAGATAATGTTGAGTACCATATTGACACCTTTGATAAGCATTGGAAGCCGTTGGTGTTGCCGCATCCTCAGTATTATCTGTTAAGAGACTAGACTTTTGTTGTTTGCCTTTTATGTCGGGAGCCCAGAACAGTTTGCCCTGATAAAGAGTGTTCTACTTATTGGAGGAACGGGAGCAGTTTGTGTTTTTTCTCCCTCTTCCACACTGCAAAGACATAAGGACTTTGAGGTAGAATAGTTCAGAGCAGGGCCAAAGAAGAAGAAGAGGAGGTTTTACCCAAAAGTAAAGTTTCTTTCAGGACGAGTGTTCTGACGGTGGCACTCCCACTAGGTGGTGTTGCATTGTCTAAAAGCAAAGGGAAAAGACTTTGAAAAAAAAATGTGTTTTACTTTTAGAAGGGAAGGATTGTTCCTTCGGGGAGAATCTTTTCACTTCTATTGTGAATATGTTGGTTTTATGTTGTGCTTTCTCCCTCTGCAGGTGGATACCGATCAAGACACTGAGAATGGGGTGGGTTTGACTAGTGTAGATGGGAAGAGAATGTAATGGTTAAGATAATGTTTATGTGACATTTGAGACTGTGATGTGCACATTATGTTTTACTGAACTTCTTTCATTTCTGCTTTTAATTCCCTTTTCCCCATGTTAGGTTCCGGCACAAACAAGCAGTTTTAAAATTTGTTTTCGTTTTTTCTGTCTCTGGACCAAGCCTATGTTAACTCGGATTTAGGAGGCATGGGTTTGCTCCAGACACTGGGGACCAGTGTCCATAAGTGGGGGGAATGTGTAGCGGGGTGTTCAATTTAAGGGAAGTGTCTGAGTGTTCTCGGGGGTTAATGCTGGTGATGTGTTCCCTGTGGCCAGAGGGTGGCGCTGCCATCCTGGGCCAGGGTTGAACCGCGAGCACAGTGCTGTGCCTTTTGTGTCCCCTCTCGGCAGCCGTACAGTGGGGCGAGGAACCTGCTGTGCATGCCGGGAGAGGATATAAAAGGGGTGGACATCTTCTGAGAAGGGGCTTTGTCCATCCACGCCCAGGCACCTTCAGCCTGGGTGTGTGTGTGTGTGGTTCGTCATCTTCGGGTGCCCTAGGTCTGGAGGCCTTGTTCCGGTTCCACCTCAGGCACCTTTAGCCTGGGGTGAGGTACTACCTCACCGTTCCTGTTCGTCTGGGCATGGAGGCCCAGGAGTTGCAGTAATGGCCTGGAGCCCAGCAGCCTTTGGCTGGGGTCCGCAAGGGATCGAGGAGTCCAGGGTGCCGCCTTGTGAGGGGACAAGCACCCTAAGAGAAGGGAGGACCTGTTCCGAAGGACCAGTGTTGTGGACACGGTGAAGGAAGGGGTCTGTTGACACTCTGAGGGGGATGTCTTCTCCCTGAAAGGGGCTATGTCCTAGGAAGGAAATCAAGATTCACTCGGTCAGTGGCAGTGACCATATTCACCAGGTCAGTGGCAGTGACCATATTCACCAGGTCAGTGGCAGTGACCCTATTCACAAGGTCTGTGGCAGAGACCAACCTCATGGTCTGTGGCAGAGATCATGCGCCAAAACTGTTTGAGAATCTGAACAGTCCTAAGAGTTTGAGCTACGTTTGTGCCTGGACCTCCTCCTCACCTTAACGCTGTCCTGTGTCTTTACTCCAACCTTTCGCCTATCCAAGAGAATATGTGTTGTGCAAGCGGAAAATAAATATTGAGTTGGACTTTCAGCTGGTGTGGACATTCACATTCCTGGGGAAGTCAAGGACTTGCATCTACACACTGTAGAGGTGAGAATCATTCTCAGGAGGACTTTATGCTCTGGCTGCAGACAAGGCCCAAAAACAACACCGCCTAACCTCTTGACACGGGAGGGTACGGGCTTGTGGTGCGGTGTGCCCCTTTCTCCTGAGGGGAGCCGAAGCAGACAAGGAGAAGGGAGTGTGTGCGCTACATATATATATATATTGTGACAGCATGCAGATAAAATCACCAGGTTGCATCCAGGATGGAAGGTATATATGTCCTAGATTCAGGCTTTATGCCGATTTATACCACTAGGGGCAGTGTGGGGAGTCTTGCAGGGGAAGAGTTAATGAGCCCAGCTGAAGTAAGTGGACTCGTTAGGGCCTCTACAAGAACTCCCAGCATGCTAAGGGAGATGCTCCAACCTGGAACCAGATCTGTGTGGATAGTCTGGGGAGTGTGATCTCTGTGCGGTGAGCCAAAGCCTGTGTGGTTATTGCTAAGAACTTCAAAAAAGCAGGGAGCTAGGGACTGGGACAGCACAGGGCTGTACCCAGTTGTTAGTTAGGGACACCAACGTGTGTAGTGAGCGGTCAAGTTGACCAGGATTTCTTTTCATGTTTCTTTTGTTTTTGCTGTATTTTTGTTTGTATATAGTTCAAATAAAACCACACCCTTTTGTTTTCTCCTACCACTGTCTGCTGTGCCTGTTTTTGTGTGGTGAACCCATCCAGGGGGTCACACACACCCGCTGCTGAGCTAACCCCCTCACAGTTGGTGGAGAATGCGGGCAGTTTTTTTTAAGGCCAGCATGGAGGAGATACTGAAACAGCTGGCTCTAGCAAATGCCAATCAGCAGCAGACAAATGCAGGTTTGCAAGAGAGCCTTGTAGCCCAGCAGCAAGCTCATCAACAGAGCCTTGCAGCCCAGCAGCAAGCTCATCAACAGAGCCTTACAGCCCAGCAGCAGACAAATGCAACTTTGCAACAGAGTCTGGAAGCTCAGCAACAAGCCCAGCAGCAATCTGAGGCCCGCTTCATAGACCTGTTACAGAAGCAAGAACAGAGACTACAGCAACAAATGGAAACGTTAATGCAGCAACTTCCGCAGACCAGTGAGGCAAGTAGTTCCACTAATACTGCATCCTTTGGGGTGAGCAAAACAGGAAAAGGATTTTTCTGGATAGCAGCACTCCAAGATAAAAAGCCTTTATTTCAAAAATCCAGGAATCCAAAGCATACACTGTCCTTTGGGGTGAGTCGTTTATTGACAAAAATGACTGGAGAGGATGATCCAGAGGTGTTTTTGACCACATTTGAAAGGACTGATGAAAGAGAAAAGTGGCCTAAGGAGCAGTGGGCTGGACTGGTGGCTCCTCTGTTAACTGGTGAATCGCAGAAAGCTTACTATGACCTAGAGCCTGACCAAGCAAAAGACTATGTGATGCTAAAAACTGAAATATTGGCACGGCTGGGTGTCACCCTGGCTGTCCGGGCTCAGCGTGTGCATAGCTGGACTTTCCGGCTTGGAAAACCCCCCAGGTCTCAAATGTATGATCTCATTCACCTGAGCAGGAAGTGGCTACAGCCAGAGACTTTGTCCGCACCAAAGATTGTGGAACGTGTTGTGATGGATCGTTTCTTGAGAGCTCTTCCTACTGCCATCCAAAAGTGGGTAAGCCATGGAGACCCAGAAACGGCCGATAATCTTGTGGATCGTGTAGAGAAGTACTTGGCTACAGAGAACCTGACTGCCTCTTCCAGAGACTCATGGACTTTCCACCCTAAGACCAGACCATCCCCAGTGGCGGGTAAGATGATTCCAAGGGGTGAGGGTGGAAGGAGTGAGAGGGTGGGAGTTCTACCCAAGGTTTGGCGAGAACAGCCTGGGAAGTCAGGGCTTCAAGAGGCAGCAAGAAGGATTGTTTGTTACCGCTGCCGACAAGAGGGACATATTGCAGCAAATTGCCCGGTTGTGGATGAACCCATGCAATGCGACTTTCTAACGGACAAACGTCAGTCGCTGTTTGCGACAGTCGCATGCACTACCATGCGAGGAACTGAGAAACATTTATGCAAAATGTCTGTTAATGGTAGAAATGTTGTTGTATTGCTGGATTCAGGTAGCCTCGTGACACTGATAAAGGCTGAATTAGTTACTACAGAGGTCTCTGGGAATAACAAGGTAGCTGTTATTTGTGTGCATGGGGACACCCGAGAGTATCCGGTGACTACAGTGTGTTTTGAGACCCCCAAAGGTACCCTCTCTCATCGGGTGGGATTAGTGTCTCACTTGCCTCATGATGCCATTGTGGGAAGGGATTTTCCAAAGTTCTGGGAACTATGGGATTGTCCTGAGCCCCCCACTGGTGCCCCTATATACCCGGAATGTGATAGCCAGAATTCCTCGGAGAGTGGTGAGGACTCTCCAGAATTTCCCTTGTCAGTATTGGCAGGGGAGACTCGAGAAACTGGGGAGGAGCCAACATCCTCAGACGAAAACATGCCGTCTGTGGAGTTTTCTGATCTCGAGGTTCACAAGGAAAATTTTGCCACAGAACAGTTAAAAGACCACACCCTAATAAAGGCATGGGAAAACGTAGTGGAAATAGATGGCGAGTTAGTGAACCCAGATGAGACCTACACTTACCCATACTTCATCGTGGAAAAGGACCTACTGTATCGGGTGGCTAAAAGGGCAGAAGAAACCATTGAGCAGCTTGTGGTGCCCAAACCTTACAGGAAGTTGGTGTTAGAGTTGGCCCATGGGCACATTCTTGGAGGTCATCTAGGGACAGAGAAAACCAGAGAGAGAGTATTGCAGAGATTCTATTGGCCTGGGGTCATGAAGGAAACAGAAAATTATTGTTCCTCCTGCCCTGTGTGTCAGAGGTCGGCACCGATGTCACATTTCCGTAACCCGCTGGTACCTCTTCCCATCATTGAGGTCCCCTTTGAGAGGATCGCAATGAATTTGGTAGGTCCGATAATGAAGTCCGCTAGGGGGCACCAGTACACCTTGGTTATAATGGACTATGCCACCCGTTATCCGGAAGCGATTCCTCTCCAAAATACCTCGGCCAAAACCATAGCCAAAGAGCTATCTCTTGTTTTTAGCCATGTGGGTATTTGTAAGGAACTGCTTACGGACCAAGGTACACCCTTTATGTCCCGGGTTATGAAAGAGCTGTGCAAGTTGTTCAAAGTGATACAATTGCGTACATCTGTGTATCACCCCCAAACAGATGGGTTGGTTGAAAGATTCAACAAAACTCTAAAACAAATGTTAAAGAAGGTGGTGGATAAAGATGGAAAGGATTGGGACTGTCTAATTCCCTATTTAATGTTTGCTATTAGGGAGGTACCCCAATCCTCTACGGGTTTCTCACCCTTTGAGTTACTCTATGGGAGACACCCAAGTGGGCTGTTGGATATCGCCAAGGAAACTTGGGAAACTGAGAGTTCTCCCCACAGGAGTGTGATTGAGCATGTCGCCCTGATGCAAGATAGAATTGCACAGGTAATGCCAATCGTAAAGGAACATTTGGCCCAAACGTAGTTGGCACAGCAGAGAGTGTACAACCGTGGAGCCAAGACCCGGACCTTTTCCCCGGGGGATAAGATATTGGTACTTGTCCCTACGGTTGAAAGCAAGTTCCTCGCCAAATGGCAAGGCCCCTACGAGATAATGGAAAAAGTGAGCGAAGTGAATTACAAGGTCAGACAACCAGGAAGGCGAAAGCCCGAACAGATCTATCACATTAATCTGTTGAAAGCCTGGAGGGATAGGGAATCCCTAGTCGCAGAAACTTTGTCACCAGCTCAGTCTGATTGCGAGATTCCTGAGGTTGGAATAGCAGTCACCTTGTCAAACCCCCAACAACAGGAGGTTAAGGAGTTTGTGCTTCGCAACAAGGAGGTTTTCTCTGAGCTGCCGGGACAAACGTATGGGGTAGAGCATGATATTATTACCCTGCCCGGTGAAAGGGTGAAGCTAAAAACCCTATCGGATCCCCAGAGGCCCGACGTGAGGCAATACGTGAGGAAGTACAGAAAATGCTTAAGTTAGGGGTGATAGAGGAATCCCAAAGTGATTGGTCAAGTCCCATAGTGTTAGTGCCTAAACCGGATGGGAGCTGGCGATTTTGTAACAATTTCCGACAACTGAACAAAGTTACAAAATTTGACACCTACCCCATGCCACGTATAGATGAGTTGGTCGACTGGTTGGGAACAGCCCGATACATGACAACTCTTGATCTCACCAAAGGGTATTGGCAAATTCCCCTGGCCAAGTCGGCCAAGGAGAAAAACGCATTTGTAACCCCAGACGGGGCGTTCCAATATAAAAGAACGCCGTTTGGTTTACAGAATGCGCCGGCAACATTCCAGCGGAAAATGGACCAGATACTGAGGCCCCATCAGAAGTATGCTGCGGCTTACCTAGATGATGTAATTATCTATAGCACAGATTGGGCCTCACATCTGCCAAAAGTGCAAGCAGTCCTAGACTCTATCCGGGAAGCTGGGTTTACGGCCAACCCCAAGAAGTGTACCATTGGACAGGAGGAGGCCAAGTATCTTGGGTACACCATTGGGAGGGGAGTAATAAAACTCCAAGTCAATAAAGTTGAGGCCATACAGAATTGGCCGCGTCCTAACAGCAAGAAGCAGGTACGAGCCTTTCTGGGAATCGCTGGTTATTATCGGCGATTCATTCCCCACTTTGCTACTCAGGCTGTGCCCCTAACCAACCTGACAAAAGGGAAAGAGTCTGTCATGGTTAAATGGACCTCAGAGGCTGAGGCAGCATTTCAATTCTTAAAAAAAGCCTTATGTAGCCAGCCAGTGTTGTACTCACCAGACTTCTCTAGGGACTTTGTCGTACAAAGTGATGCATCCGACATTGGGTTAGGAGCAGTATTGTCCCAGGTCTGGAACGCGGAAGGGCACCCAGTCATTTACCTCAGCAGGAAATTGAAGTCCCATGAGGTAAATTACGCCACGATTGAGAAGGAGTGTTCAGCGGTGAAGTGGGCTCTAGATTCCCTTCAGTACTATCTGCTAGGTAGGCACTTTGACATGATTACTGATCACGCTCCTTTAAAGTGGATGGCTTAAAACAAAGAGACAAATAGAAGAGTAAATAGGTGGTTCCTGGCCCTACAGGAATTCAACTTTACGGTAAAGCATCGCCCTGGCGTTCAAATGGGGAATGTGGATGCTTTTGTCTCGAGTACATGCATGCCTGATTGCTTGTGTTCCAACCCCAAGGTTAAAACAAGAGGGGGGGTATGTGACAGCATGCAGGTAAAATCACCAGGTTGCATCCAGGATGGAAGGTATATATGTCCTAGATTCAGGCTTTAGGCCGATTTATACCACTAGGGGCAGTGCGGGGAGTCTTGCAGGGGAAGAGTTAATGAGCCCAGCTGAAGTAAGTGGGCTCGTTAGGGCCTCTACAAGAACTCCCAGCATGCTAAGGGAGATGCTCCAACCTGGAACCAGATCTGTGTGAATAGTCTGGGGAGTGTGATCTCTGTGCGGTGAGCCAAAGCCTGTGTGGTTATTGCTAAGAACTTCAAAAAAGCAGGGAGCTAGGGACTGGGACAGCACAAGGCTGTACCCAGTTGTTAGTTAGGGACACCAACGTGTGTAGTAAGCGGTCAAGTTGACCAGGATTTCTTTTCATGTTTCTTTTGTTTTTGCTGTATTTTTGTCTGTATATAGTTCAAATAAAACAACACCCTTTTGTTTTCTCCTACCACTGTCTGCTGTGCCTGTTTTTGTGTGGTGAACCCATCCAGGGGGTCACACACACCCGCTGCTGAGCTAACCCCCTCACAATATATATATATATATATATATATATATATATACATACACACACATATTATATACATGTGTATGCCCGCCCAAGCGTATGACTCTCTTTACTTTGCTGCTATGGGCTCTAGCCCCAGATCTTTGGTAGACTTAGCAACGCCCCTGTTCTCAGCTATCATTGAGGACGACAGAAACCCTCCTGCACCCCGTTATGTTATGGAGAAGAGGAGAAGTGACAGGTTTTGTCCTACTGTTACAACTCTACTTCTCCATAGATGTAGTAAAGTAAGGGAGCGCATCACTCTAGAACATAGGTGTGCACAGCCTATTGCATTAGGGTGTGCACCTCAAAGCTCAAATGTAGTGATGAGCCGAACACCCCCGGGTTCGGTTCGCACCAGAACCCGCGAACGGACCGAAAGTTCGCACGAACTTTAGAACCCTATTAAATACAATGGATGCGAACGTTCGAAATCTAAAGTGCTAATTATAACGACTATTATGCATGTTATTGTCCTAAAAAGGGTTTGGGAACCAGGGGACATGTATCAATGCAAAAAGAAGTTTTAAAAACGGCCGTTTTTCTGGAGCAGTCATTTTAATGATGTATAAAGTGAAAAAAAAAGAGTCAAATATTCCTTTAAATATCGTACCTGGGGGGTGTCTAAAGTATGCCTGTGAAGTGCCACGTGTTTCCCGTGTTTAGAACTGTCCCTGCACAAAGGGACACTTCTAAAGGAAAAAAAAGCCATTTAAAACTGCTTGCGGCTTTAATGTAATGTCTGGTCCCGGTAATATGGATGAAAATCTTTAAGAAAAATGGCATAGCTACCCCATGACCCCCCCCCCTACCCCAGCCCATTACCAGCCCCTTTGGGTCTTGTATGGATATTAAGGGGAACCCCGCACATAAAATAAAAAAGGCCCTATATACTCTGAACAGCCGTATACAGGCGGTGCATACAAGACAGGGACTGTAGGTTTGTTCTTATGTAGAATCTGTTTGTAATTTTGAACAGGTACATTGTTTAAGTGTAGCTCCAGCCCAAAAATCTATTTTTAAACTTTTTGGAAAACATAGGTAAGGGTTATCACCCCTGTAACATTTGTTTTGCTGTCTGTGCCCCTGTTCAGAACATTTCACCTCACTTTCCGTCCCAATGACAACTGTTTTTGAAATGTGGTGTTTTTCTTGAAACAAGGATTGGTGATAAAGCATCAGTACAGAGGAGACACCTTTCTCCCATATTAATTCTTACAGGAGAGAATTTTCCTTCCAAGGGGTAGATTCCCTCTCACTTCCTGTTGTCTTCTTGCGTTTGCAAGTAGGAGTCGTTTGTAAGTTGGATGTTTGAAAGTAGGAACCTGCCGTATATACTCTGCAGAAATAGGCCCCTTAGTTGTTGGTGTTGGCACAACACTGTAAGCACTCACAGTTACTCTTGGTTGGTGATGGAACGCCCTGCTGTCAACTATTATATCAGGAATTTTAATTACATATAATTGTTGAATAGGGATGAGCTTCGTGTTCGAGTCGAACATACGTTCGACTCGAACATTGGCTGTTCGATCGTTCGACGAAGATCGAACGATTTGGGCCGTTCGCGCCAAATTCGAGTGACGCGAACGGCCCACAATGCACTACGCCATCGCAGTGTCATCCAGGCGCTGTGATTGGCCAAGCATGCACTGTGACCCCGCATGCTTGGCCAATCACAGCGCCGGCAGCGAGGAGAGCAATGATTGGCCACAGGCAGGATGCCTGTGGCCAATTATTGCTGAGGGTGTTTAGTACACGCCCCACACTATAAAAGGCCGCCAGCACGGCGGCCTAGTGTAGTGTGTTCCGGAGCAGGGATAGAGTAGCATAGGCAGGGACAGTGACTGTTATTTCTTTCTTGCTTAACCTGGATTCCTTTAGTTTAGGGAAAGAGAAGGATAGGTAGGGAGAGTGTCAGTGTGTTTTGTGCTTCTGCTATAGTGTGCTTAAAAAAAACATTTATTCTAGGGACAGAAAACTCTAGGTAGGGACAGTGTCAGTTTCTTTCACTCTGCAAGTCCTTGTTTCCAGGGACCTGTAAGGACAGTGAGTTAATTGTCCTTGTGCTATATTGTGATTAAAAAAAACATTTATTCTAGGGACAGAAAACTCTAGGTAGGGACAGTGTCAGTTTCTTTCACTCTGCAAGTCCTTGTTTCCAGGGACCTGTAAGGACAGTGAGTTAATTGTCCTTGTGCTATATTGTGATTAAAAAAAACATTTATTCTAGGGACAGAAAACTCTAGGTAGGGACAGTGTCAGTTTCTTTCACTCTGCAAGTCCTTGTTTCCAGGGACCTGTAAGGACAGTGAGTTAATTTTCCTTGTGCTATATTGTGATTAAAAAAAACATTTTTTCTAGGGACAGAAAACTGTAGGTAGGGAGAGTGTTTTTTTTCTTTCACTCTGCAAGTCCTTGTTTCCAGGGACCTGTAAGGACAGTGAGTTAATTGTCCTTGTGCTATATTGTGCTTAAAAAAAACATTTATTCTAGGGACAGAAAACTCTAGGTAGGGACAGTGTCAGTTTCTTTCACTCTGCAAGTCCTTGTTTCCAGGGACCTGTAAGGACAGTGAGTTAATTTTCCTTGTGCTATATTGTGATTAAAAAAAACATTTATTCTAGGGACAGAAAACTCTAGGTAGGGACAGTGTCAGTTTCTTTCACTCTGCAAGTCCTTGTTTCCAGGGACCTGTAAGGACAGTGAGTTAATTTTCCTTGTGCTATATTGTGATTAAAAAAAACATTTTTTCTAGGGACAGAAAACTGTAGGTAGGGAGAGTGTTTTTTTTCTTTCACTCTGCAAGTCCTTGTTTCCAGGGACCTGTAAGGACAGTGAGTTAATTTTCCTTGTGCTATATTGTGCTTAAAAAAAACATTTTTTCTAGGGACAGAAAACTGTAGGTAGGGAGAGTGTTTTTTTTCTTTCACTCTGCAAGTCCTTGTTTCCAGGGACCTGTAAGGACAGTGAGTTAATTGTCCTTGTGCTATATTGTGCTTAAAAAAAACATTTATTCTAGGGACAGAAAACTCTAGGTAGGGACAGTGTCAGTTTCTTTCACTCTGCAAGTCCTTGTTTCCAGGGACCTGTAAGGACAGTGAGTTAATTTTCCTTGTGCTATATTGTGATTAAAAAAAACATTTATTCTAGGGACAGAAAACTCTAGGTAGGGACAGTGTCAGTTTCTTTCACTCTGCAAGTCCTTGTTTCCAGGGACCTGTAAGGACAGTGAGTTAATTTTCCTTGTGCTATATTGTGATTAAAAAAAACATTTTTTCTAGGGACAGAAAACTGTAGGTAGGGAGAGTGTTTTTTTTCTTTCACTCTGCAAGTCCTTGTTTCCAGGGACCTGTAAGGACAGTGAGTTAATTTTCCTTGTGCTATATTGTGCTTAAAAAAAACATTTTTTCTAGGGACAGAAAACTGTAGGTAGGGAGAGTGTTTTTTTTCTTTCACTCTGCAAGTCCTTGTTTCCAGGGACCTGTAAGGACAGTGAGTTAATTGTCCTTGTGCTATATTGTGCTTAAAAAAAACATTTATTCTAGGGACAGAAAACTCTAGGTAGGGACAGTGTCAGTTTCTTTCACTCTGCAAGTCCTTGTTTCCAGGGACCTGTAAGGACAGTGAGTTAATTTTCCTTGTGCTATATTGTGATTAAAAAAAACATTTTTTCTAGGGACAGAAAACTGTAGGTAGGGAGAGTGTTTTTTTTCTTTCACTCTGCAAGTCCTTGTTTCCAGGGACCTGTAAGGACAGTGAGTTAATTGTCCTTGTGCTATATTGTGCTTAAAAAAAACATTTTTTCTAGGGACAGAAAACTCTAGGTAGGGAGAGTGTTTTTTTTTTTTCACTCTGCAAGTCCTTGTTTCCAGGGACCTGTAAGGACAGTGAGTTAATTGTCCTTGTGCTATATTGTGCTTAAAAAAAACATTTATTCTAGGGACAGAAAACTCTAGGTAGGGACAGTGTCAGTTTCTTTCACTCTGCAAGTCCTTGTTTCCAGGGACCTGTAAGGACAGTGAGTTAATTTTCCTTGTGCTATATTGTGCTTAAAAAAAACATTTATTCTAGGGACAGAAAACTCTAGGTAGGGACAGTGTCAGTTTCTTTCACTCTGCAAGTCCTTGTTTCCAGGGACCTGTAAGGACAGTGAGTTAATTGTCCTTGTGCTATATTGTGCTTAAAAAAAACATTTATTCTAGGGACAGAAAACTCTAGGTAGGGACAGTGTCAGTTTCTTTCACTCTGCAAGTCCTTGTTTCCAGGGACCTGTAAGGACAGTGAGTTAATTTTCCTTGTGCTATATTGTGATTAAAAAAAACATTTATTCTAGGGACAGAAAACTCTAGGTAGGGACAGTGTCAGTTTCTTTCACTCTGCAAGTCCTTGTTTCCAGGGACCTGTAAGGACAGTGAGTTAATTTTCCTTGTGCTATATTGTGATTAAAAAAAACATTTTTTCTAGGGACAGAAAACTGTAGGTAGGGAGAGTGTTTTTTTTCTTTCACTCTGCAAGTCCTTGTTTCCAGGGACCTGTAAGGACAGTGAGTTAATTTTCCTTGTGCTATATTGTGCTTAAAAAAAACATTTTTTCTAGGGACAGAAAACTGTAGGTAGGGAGAGTGTTTTTTTTCTTTCACTCTGCAAGTCCTTGTTTCCAGGGACCTGTAAGGACAGTGAGTTAATTGTCCTTGTGCTATATTGTGCTTAAAAAAAACATTTATTCTAGGGACAGAAAACTCTAGGTAGGGACAGTGTCAGTTTCTTTCACTCTGCAAGTCCTTGTTTCCAGGGACCTGTAAGGACAGTGAGTTAATTTTCCTTGTGCTATATTGTGATTAAAAAAAACATTTTTTCTAGGGACAGAAAACTGTAGGTAGGGAGAGTGTTTTTTTTCTTTCACTCTGCAAGTCCTTGTTTCCAGGGACCTGTAAGGACAGTGAGTTAATTGTCCTTGTGCTATATTGTGCTTAAAAAAAACATTTATTCTAGGGACAGAAAACTCTAGGTAGGGACAGTGTCAGTTTCTTTCACTCTGCAAGTCCTTGTTTCCAGGGACCTGTAAGGACAGTGAGTTAATTTTCCTTGTGCTATATTGTGATTAAAAAAAACATTTTTTCTAGGGACAGAAAACTGTAGGTAGGGAGAGTGTTTTTTTTCTTTCACTCTGCAAGTCCTTGTTTCCAGGGACCTGTAAGGACAGTGAGTTAATTGTCCTTGTGCTATATTGTGCTTAAAAAAAACATTTTTTCTAGGGACAGAAAACTCTAGGTAGGGAGAGTGTTTTTTTTTTTCACTCTGCAAGTCCTTGTTTCCAGGGACCTGTAAGGACAGTGAGTTAATTGTCCTTGTGCTATATTGTGCTTAAAAAAAACATTTATTCTAGGGACAGAAAACTCTAGGTAGGGACAGTGTCAGTTTCTTTCACTCTGCAAGTCCTTGTTTCCAGGGACCTGTAAGGACAGTGAGTTAATTTTCCTTGTGCTATATTGTGCTTAAAAAAAACATTTATTCTAGGGACAGAAAACTCTAGGTAGGGACAGTGTCAGTTTCTTTCACTCTGCAAGTCCTTGTTTCCAGGGACCTGTAAGGACAGTGAGTTAATTGTCCTTGTGCTATATTGTGCTTAAAAAAAACATTTATTCTAGGGACAGAAAACTCTAGGTAGGGACAGTGTCAGTTTCTTTCACTCTGCAAGTCCTTGTTTCCAGGGACCTGTAAGGACAGTGAGTTAATTTTCCTTGTGCTATATTGTGATTAAAAAAAAACATTTATTCTAGGGACAGAAAACTCTAGGTAGGGACAGTGTCAGTTTCTTTCACTCTGCAAGTCCTTGTTTCCAGGGACCTGTAAGGACAGTGAGTTAATTTTCCTTGTGCTATATTGTGATTAAAAAAAACATTTTTTCTAGGGACAGAAAACTGTAGGTAGGGAGAGTGTTTTTTTTCTTTCACTCTGCAAGTCCTTGTTTCCAGGGACCTGTAAGGACAGTGAGTTAATTTTCCTTGTGCTATATTGTGCTTAAAAAAAACATTTTTTCTAGGGACAGAAAACTGTAGGTAGGGAGAGTGTTTTTTTTCTTTCACTCTGCAAGTCCTTGTTTCCAGGGACCTGTAAGGACAGTGAGTTAATTGTCCTTGTGCTATATTGTGCTTAAAAAAAACATTTATTCTAGGGACAGAAAACTCTAGGTAGGGACAGTGTCAGTTTCTTTCACTCTGCAAGTCCTTGTTTCCAGGGACCTGTAAGGACAGTGAGTTAATTTTCCTTGTGCTATATTGTGATTAAAAAAAAACATTTTTTCTAGGGACAGAAAACTGTAGGTAGGGAGAGTGTTTTTTTTCTTTCACTCTGCAAGTCCTTGTTTCCAGGGACCTGTAAGGACAGTGAGTTAATTGTCCTTGTGCTATATTGTGCTTAAAAAAAACATTTTTTCTAGGGACAGAAAACTCTAGGTAGGGAGAGTGTTTTTTTTTTTTCACTCTGCAAGTCCTTGTTTCCAGGGACCTGTAAGGACAGTGAGTTAATTGTCCTTGTGCTATATTGTGCTTAAAAAAAACATTTATTCTAGGGACAGAAAACTCTAGGTAGGGACAGTGTCAGTTTCTTTCACTCTGCAAGTCCTTGTTTCCAGGGACCTGTAAGGACAGTGAGTTAATTTTCCTTGTGCTATATTGTGCTTAAAAAAAAACATTTATTCTAGGGACAGAAAACTCTAGGTAGGGACAGTGTCAGTTTCTTTCACTCTGCAAGTCCTTGTTTCCAGGGACCTGTAAGGACAGTGAGTTAATTGTCCTTGTGCTATATTGTGCTTAAAAAAAACATTTATTCTAGGGACAGAAAACTCTAGGTAGGGACAGTGTCAGTTTCTTTCACTCTGCAAGTCCTTGTTTCCAGGGACCTGTAAGGACAGTGAGTTAATTTTCCTTGTGCTATATTGTGATTAAAAAAAACATTTTTTCTAGGGACAGAAAACTGTAGGTAGGGAGAGTGTTTTTTTTCTTTCACTCTGCAAGTCCTTGTTTCCAGGGACCTGTAAGGACAGTGAGTTAATTTTCCTTGTGCTATATTGTGCTTAAAAAAAACATTTATTCTAGGGACAGAAAACTCTAGGTAGGGACAGTGTCAGTTTCTTTCACTCTGCAAGTCCTTGTTTCCAGGGACCTGGAGAGACATTGAGTGAATTGTCCTTGTGCTATATTGTGATTAAAAAAAACATTTATTCTAGGGACAGAAAACTCTAGGTAGGGACAGTGTCAGTTTCTTTCACTGTGAAAGTCCTTGTTTCAAGGGACAGAGAAGGACACCTGAAGGTAGCCCTTATTGCTTTTTTCCCATCTCCCTGCAGGCCATCTATTAGAATGTCTGGAAGGCAAACAAGGAGAGGCAGACAGTCAGGAGGCAATAAAAGAGGGCAAGCAGGCTCTGTGTCTGGGGGCAACAGTGCTGGTCGTGGACGCGGTGCATTGTCATCAGCACATGGCCATGGGACACGCTTGTCCTTCTTTTCGGCAGCTGGACATGTTGAGCCACATCATGCCGAAGACTTGGTAGAGTGGATGACCAAGCCCTCCTCCTCCTCCTCATCCTCTCTCACCCAGGCTCAGGGTACTGGAAAAGCAGCTGCCAAAGCGTCGTCTTCCCTGGTATCAATGTCAGACAAATCATCAGTCACTCCTTCCCTAGACCCACCATGTCCTCCTCCTGAGGAGTCCCCCGAACTGTTTCAGCACAGTGTTGGGTACATGCTCCAGGAGGATGCCCAGCGTTTCGAAGGGTCTGATGATGAAACCCAGCTAGAGGAAGGCAGTAGCGTGAGAGCAGACAGAGGGGATGCTCAAGAAGGACACCAATCTGGCAGTCATGTTCCAGCAGCTGCAGCATACTGCCAGATTGGCTCCAGTGATGAGGAGGGAGGGGATGATGAGGTCAATGACTCCACGTGGGTGCCTAATAGGAGAGAGGAGGAGGAGGAGGATGAGGAGGAGGCACATCTCCAACGAGGCAGGATGCCCTTTGGTGGCCAGCGTAAGGGCAGTACACCGACGGAATCACACCGCAGAGCTCCGCCTGTGCAGGGCGCTGCCTCTGCCCGTCATTCAAAAAGTTCTTTGGTGTGGGCCTTTTTTGAGGCTAGTGCATCAGATCGCACAGCTGCTGTTTGCAACATATGTCTCAAGCGTATATCGCGTGGCCAAAACATCAGCCGCTTGGGTACCACATGCCTGACCAGACATATGTTGACCTGCCATGCAGCTCGTTGGCAAGCCTACCTCAAAGACCCACACCAAATAACAAAGCGGACCTCTCCTTGCACCGCATCAGCTGGGATCTCCAACCCCACTATAACTTCAGTCCTCTCTGAAACATGCACTGAGAGGAATGAAGGTGTAGAATTAGGTGTGTCACAGCCAAGTACTTGCGCCCACTCTGCTAGCAGTACACCGACGTCCGATTCTAGCAGGCAAATTTCCCTGCCCCAGCTGCTGGACCGTCGAAAGAAGTTCACTCCCAGCCATCCACATGCCCAGCGGTTGAATGCTAGCTTGGCTAAATTGCTAGCGCTTCAACTGCTGCCTTTTCAGTTGGTAGACTCGGCCCCCTTCCGTGAGTTTGTGCAATGTGCGGTTCCTCAGTGGCAGGTTCCCAAACGCCACTTTTTCTCACGGAAGGCTATTCCGGCTCTCTACCGGCATGTGGAAGGCAATGTCTTGGCCTCGCTGGACAGGGCGGTCAGCGGTAAGGTGCATATTACCGCTGACTCATGGTCCAGCAGGCATGGACAGGGACGTTACCTTTCTTTCACGGCCCATTGGGTCACTCTTTTGGCAGCTGGGAAGGATTCAGGACAAGGTGCAGTAGTGTTGGAGGTTGTCCCACCGCCACGCCTCCAAAATGCTACTACTGGTTGTGACACACCTCTCTCCTCCACCCCCTCCTCTTCTTCTTCCTCCATGGCCTCTTCCTGTGGTTTGTCCTATGAACCAGCGGTGCTCCGTAGCCGTTCACGGGGCTACGCAAGTACGCAGGCAAAAAGATGCCATGCCGTGCTTGCGCTGGTGTGTTTGGGGGACAGAAGCCACACTGGGGCAGAGGTCCTGTCTGCTCTGCAGGGCCAGGCCGAGAGGTGGTTGACGCCACGCCAGCTTAAGCCAGGAATGGTGGTTTGCGACAATGGCACCAACCTCCTCTCCGCCCTCCGACAGGGACAACTGACCCATGTGCCCTGTGTGGCTCACGTCCTTAACCTGGTGGTGCAGCGCTTCTTGGGCAGGTACCCGGGCTTACAGGATGTCCTGAGGCAGGCCAGGAAAGTCTGTGTGCATTTCCGCAGATCTTATAATGCCAGTGCTCGCCTGGCTGAGCTGCAAAAGGAGTTGAACCTGCCCAAGAACCGCCTTATATGTGACATGCCCACCAGGTGGAACTCAACGTTGGCCATGCTGCAGCGGCTGCACACGCAGCAGAGGGCCATCAATGAGTACCTGTGCGACTACGGCACCAGGACAGGGTCAGGGGAGCTTGGTTTTTTTTCTCCACGCCAGTGGGGCATGATCAGGGATGCATGCACTGTCCTGGCACCATTTGAGGAGGCCACGAGGATGGTGAGCAGTGACAGTGCATGCATCAGTGACACTGTACCTCTTGTCCACCTGTTGGAGCACACGCTGCGTGGAATAATGGACAGGGCACTTGAGGCAGAACAGAGGCAGGAAGAGGAGGACTTCCTTGCCTCTCAAGGCCCCCTTTACCCAGACAGTGTTCCTTCTGTCCCACCCATCGCACAGGAAGAGGAGGAGGAGGAGGAGGAGGAGGAGGAGGAGGAGGATTGTGTCAGCATGGAGGTGGAGGCTGGCACTCAGCATCATCAGCAGCAGTCTTTTAGGGATGATTTACAGTCCCAAGAAACCAGTGGACTTGTACGTGGCTGGGAGGAGGTGGCTGCGGATCATGTCGTCCTTAGTGACCCAGAGGACTCCGGAGCGAATGCCTCAGCAAACCTACGCTGCATGGCCTCCCTGATCCTGCAAAGTCTGCGGAAGGATCCTCGTATTCTTCGGATCAAGGAGAGGGACCATTACTGGCTGGCCACTCTCCTTGATCCACGGTACAAGGGTAAGGTTGCGGACCTTATGTTACCGTCGCAGAGGGAGCAGAGGATGAGACAACTCCGGGAGGCCTTGCAGAAAGGTCTGTGCAACGCGTTCCCAGAGACTGGGAGGTTGCAAACTCCTGGTCCTGGACAACGAGTTGCTGAGGCTTCGGCCAGTCAAAGAAGGAGCGGTGGGGAAGGTGGCCGTCTGACCGATGCGTTCAGACAATTCTTTAGTCCGCAGCCCCAAAGTATGATCGGTTCCAGCAACCATCGCCAGCGTCTGATAAACATGGTGCAGGAATATCTAGGGGCAAGGTCAGACTTGGACACCTTCCCCACCGAAAATCCTCTGGCTTACTGGGTCTTGAGGATGGATCACTGGCCAGAGCTTGCACAGTATGCAATTGAGCTACTGGCCTGTCCTGCATCCAGCGTTCTTTCGGAACGCACATTCAGTGCTGCTGGAGGATTTGTCACGGATCACAGGGTGCGCCTGTCCACCGACTCGGTTGATCGACTGACTTTCATCAAGATGAACCAGTCTTGGATCACCACCAGCTACCACACACCTGATGCTGATATAACAGACTAATTGATTTTAAAATGTCACATCCCTTCAAGACTGATGCTGATGCTGAGTGCCTGTGCTGTTATGTTGACTGGCTATCCTCCTCCTCCGAGTCCTCAATGATACGATTGATGATGATAGCTTGGAAGATCATTTTTGTTTATGGGTGCCGCCACCAGTGCCTAACGCCCAATTTTTCAGCCCCTGTTTAACAGGGGCGTGTAATTACAATTTTTGAAGCAATACTTTGCAACAGGGCTCATTGCTGTGCTCCAAGTACAGTATCTGTGAGGAGTTGCAGTGTTGTGCCACCAGTGCCTAAGGCCCATTTTTTCAGCCCCTGTTTAACAGGGGCGTGTCATTACAATTTTTGAAGCAATACTTTGCAACAGGGCTCATTGCTGTGCTCCAAGTACAGTATCTGTGAAGGGTTGCAGTGTTGTGCCACCAGTGCCTAAGGCCCAATTTTTCAGCCCCTGTTCAACAGGGGCATGTAATTACAATTCTTGATCTAATAATTCACAGCAGGGCCCATTGCTGCACCCACCAAGAGTAACTGTCAGGGCTTACAGTGTTGTGGCACCAGCACCACCATCAAAGGCCCAATTTTTACTACCACTGTTCAACAATTATATGTAATTAAAATTCCTGATATAATAGTTGACAGCAGGGCGTTCCAGCACCAACCAAGAGTAACTGTGAGTGCTTACAGTGTTGTGCCAACACCAACAACTAAGGGGCCTATTTCTGCAGAGTATATACGGCAGGTCCCTACTTTCAAACATCCAACTTACAAACGACTCCTACTTGCAAACGCAAGAAGACAACAGGAAGTGAGAGGAAATCTACCACTAGGAAGGAAAATTCTCTCCTGTAAGAATAAATATGGGAGAAAGGTGTCTCCTCTGTACTGATGCTTTATCAGCAATCCTTGTTTCAAGAAAAACACCACATTTCAAAAACAGTTGTCATTAGGACGGAAAGTGAGGTGAAATGTTCTGAACAGGGGCACAGACAGCAAAACAAATGTTACAGGGGTGATAACCCTTACCTATGTTTTCCAAAAAGTTTAAAAATAGATTTTTGGTCTGGAGCTACACTTCAACAATGTACCTGTTCAAAATTACAAACAGATTCTACATAAGAACAAACCTACAGTCCCTGTCTTGTATGCACCGCCTGTATACGGCTGTTCAGAGTATATAGGGCCTTTTTTATTTTATGTGCGGGGTTCCCCTTAATATCCATACAAGACCCAAAGGGGCTGGTAATGGGCTGGGGTAGGGGGGGGGTCATGGGGTAGCTATGCCATTTTTCTTAAAGATTTTCATCCATATTACCGGGACCAGACATTACATTAAAGCCGCAAGCAGTTTTAAATGGCTTTTTTTTCCTTTAGAAGTGTCATTTTGTGCAGGGACAGTTCTAAACACGGGAAACACGTGGCACTTCACAGGCATACTTTAGACACCCCCCAGGTACGATATTTAAAGGAATATTTGACTTTTTTTTTTTCACTTTATGCATCATTAAAATGACTGCTCCCGGAAAACGACCGTTTTTAAAACTTATTTTTGCATTGATACATGTCCCCTGGTGCAGAACCCGGGTTCCCAAACCCTTTTTAGGACAATAACATGCATAATAGTTGTTATAATTAGCACTTTAGAATTCGAACGTTCGCATCCATTGTATTTAATAGGGTTCTAATGTTCGTTCGAACTTTCGGTCCGTTCGCGGGTTCTGGTGCGAACCGAACCCGGGGGTGTTCGGCTCATCACTATTGTTGAACAGTGGTAGTAAAAATTGGGCCTTTGATGGTGGTGCTGGTGCCACAACACTGTAAGCCCTGACAATTACTCTTGGTGGGTGCAGCAATGGGCCCTGCTGTGAATTATTAGATCAAGAATTGTAATTGCATGCCCCTGTTGAACAGGGCCTGAAAAATTGGGCCTTTCGTGGTGGTGGTGGTGGTGTTGGTGCCACAACACTGTAAGCCCTCAGAGTTACTCTTGGTGGGTGCAGGAATGGGCCCTGCTGTGAATTATTAGATCAAGAATTGTAATTGCATGCCCCTTTTGAACAGGGGCTGAAAAATTGGGCCTTTCGTGGTGGTGGTGGTGGTGGCGGCGTTGCCACAACACTGTAAGCCCTCAGAGTTACTCTTGGTGGGTGCAGCAATGGGCCCTGCTGTGAATTATTAGATCAAGAATTGTAATTACATGCCCCTGTTGAACAGGGGCTGAAAAATTGGGCCTTAGGCACTGGTGGCACAACACTACAACCCCTCACAGATACTGTACTTGGAGCACAGCAATGAGCCCTGTTGCAAAGTATTGCTTCAAAAATTGTAATGACACGCCCCTTTTAAACAGGGGCTGAAAAATTGGGCCTTAGGCACTGGTGGCACAACACTCCAACCCCTCACAGATACTGTACTTGGAGCACAGCAATGAGCCCTGTTGCAAAGTATTGCTTCAAAAATTGTAATGACACGCCCCTGTTAAACAGGGGCTGAAAAATTGGGCCTTAGGCACTGGTGCCACAACACTCCAACCCCTCACAGATACTGTACTTGGAGCACAGCAATGAGCCCTATGGCAAATTATTGCTTCAAAAATTGTAATTACACGCCCCTGTTAAACAGGGGCTGAAAAATTGGGCCTTAGCCACTGGTGGCGGCACCCATAAACAAAAATGATCTTCCAAGCTATCATCATCAATCGTATCATTGAGGACTCGGAGGAGGAGGATAGCCAGTCAACATAACAGCACAGGCACTCAGCATCAGCATCAGTCTTGAAGGGATGTGACATGTTAAAATCAATTAGTCTGTTATATCAGCATCAGGTGTGTGGTAGCTGGTGGTGATCCAAGACTGGTTCATCTTGATGAAAGTCAGTCGATCAACCGAGTCGGTGGACAGGCGCACCCTGTGATCCGTGACAAATCCTCCAGCAGCACTGAATGTGCGTTCTGAAAGAACGCTGGATGCAGGACAGGCCAGTAGCTCAATTGCATACTGTGCAAGCTCTGGTCAGTGATCGATCCTCAAGACCCAGTAAGCCAGAGGATTTTCGGTGGGGAAGGTGTCCAAGTCTGACCTTGCCCCTAGATATTCCTGCACCATGTTTATCAGACGCTGGCGATGGTTGCTGGAACCGATCATACTTTGGGGCTGTGGACTAAAGAATTGTCTGAACGCATCGGTCAGACGGCCACCTTCCCCACCGCTCCTTCTTTGACTGGCCGAAGCCTCAGCAACTCGTTGTCCAGGACCAGGAGTTTGTAACCTCCCAGTCTCTGGGAACGCGTTGCACAGACCTTTCTGCAAGGCCTCCCGGAGTTGTCTCATCCTCTGCTCCCTCTGCGACGGTAACATAAGGTCCGCAACCTTACCCTTGTACCGTGGATCAAGGAGAGTGGTCAGCCAGTAATGGTCCCTCTCCTTGATCCGAAGAATACGAGGATCCTTCCGCAGACTTTGCAGGATCAGGGAGGCCATGCAGCGTAGGTTTGCTGAGCCATTCGTTCCGGAGTCCTCTGGGTCACTAAGGACGACATGATCCGCAGCCACCTCCTCCCAGCCACGTACAAGTCCACTGGTTTCTTGGGACTGTAAATCATCCCTAAAAGACTGCTGCTGATGATGCTGAGTGCCAGCCTCCACCTCCATGCTGACACAATCCTCCTCCTCCTCCTCCTCTTCCTGTGCGATGGGTGGGACAGAAGGAACACTGTCTGGGTAAAGGGGGCCTTGAGAGGCAAGGAAGTCCTCCTCTTCCTGCCTCTGTTCTGCCTCAAGTGCCCTGTCCATTATTCCACGCAGCGTGTGCTCCAACAGGTGGACAAGAGGTACAGTGTCACTGATGCATGCACTGTCACTGCTCACCATCCTCGTGGCCTCCTCAAATGGTGCCAGGACAGTGCATGCATCCCTGATCATGCCCCACTGGCGTGGAGAAAAAAAACAAGCTCCCCTGACCCTGTCCTGGTGCCGTAGTCGCACAGGTACTCATTGATGGCCCTCTGCTGCGTGTGCAGCCGCTGCAGCATGGCCAACGTTGAGTTCCACCTGGTGGGCATGTCACATATAAGGCAGTTCTTGGGCAGGTTCAACTCCTTTTGCAGCTCAGCCAGGCGAGCACTGGCATTATAAGATCTGCGGAAATGCACACAGACTTTCCTGGCCTGCCTCAGGACATCCTGTAAGCCCGGGTACCTGCCCAAGAACCGCTGCACCACCAGGTTAAGGATGTGAGCCACACAGGGCACATGGGTCAGTTGTCCCTGTCGGAGGGCGGAGAGGAGGTTGGTGCCATTGTCGCAAACCACCATTCCTGGCTTAAGCTGGCGTGGCGTCAACCACCTCTCGGCCTGGCCCTGCAGAGCAGACAGGACCTCTGCCCCAGTGTGGCTTCTGTCCCCCAAACACACCAGCGCAAGCACGGCATGGCATCTTTTTGCCTGCGTACTTGCGTAGCCCCTTGAACGGCTACGGAGCACCGCTGGTTCAGAGGACAAAGCACAGGAAGAGGCCATGGAGGAAGAAGAAGAGGAGGGGGTGGAGGAGAGAGGTGTGTCACAACCAGTAGTAGCATTTTGGAGGCGTGGCGGTGGAACAACCTCCAACACTACTGCACCTTGTCCTGCATCCTTCCCAGCTGCCAAAAGAGTGACCCAATGGGCCGTGAAAGAAAGGTAACGTCCCTGTCCATGCCTGCTGGACCATGAGTCAGCGGTAATATGCACCTTACCGCTGACCGCCCTGTCCAGCGAGGCCAAGACATTGCCTTCCACATGCCGGTAGAGAGCCGGAATAGCCTTCCGTGAGAAAAAGTGGCGTTTGGGAACCTGCCACTGAGGAACCGCACATTGCACAAACTCACGGAAGGGGGCCGAGTCTACCAACTGAAAAGGCAGCAGTTGAAGCGCTAGCAATTTAGCCAAGCTAGCATTCAACCGCTGGGCATGTGGATGGCTGGGAGTGAACTTCTTTCGACGGTCCAGCAGCTGGGGCAGGGAAATTTGCCTGCTAGAATCGGACGTCGGTGTACTGCTAGCAGAGTGGCCGCAAGTACTTGGCTGTGACACACCTAATTCTACACCTTCATTCCTCTCAGTGCATGTTTCAGAGAGGACTGAAGTTATAGTGGGGTTGGAGATCCCAGCTGATGCGGTGCAAGGAGAGGTCCGCTTTGTTCTTTGGTGTGGGTCTTTGAGGTAGGCTTGCCAACGAGCTGCATGGCAGGTCAACATATGTCTGGTCAGGCATGTGGTACCCAAGCGGCTGATGTTTTGGCCACGCGATATACGCTTGAGACATATGTTGCAAACAGCAGCTGTGCGATCTGATGCACTAGCCTCAAAAAAGGCCCACACCAAAGAACTTTTTGAATGACGGGCAGAGGCAGCGCCCTGCACAGGCGGAGCTCTGCGGTGTGATTCCGTCGGTGTACTGCCCTTACGCTGGCCACCAAAGGGCATCCTGCCTCGTTGGAGATGTGCCTCCTCCTCATCCTCCTCCTCCTCCTCTCTCCTATTAGGCACCCACGTGGAGTCAGTGACCTCATCATCCCCTCCCTCCTCATCACTGGAGCCAATCTGGCAGTATGCTGCAGCTGCTGGAACATGACTGCCAGATTGGTGTCCTTCTTGAGCATCCCCTCTGTCTGCTCTCACGCTACTGCCTTCCTGTAGCTGGGTTTCATCATCAGACCCTTCGAAACGCTGGGCATCCTCCTGGAGCATGTACCCAACACTGTGCTCAAACAGTTCGGGGGACTCCTCAGGAGGAGGACATGGTGGGTCTAGGGAAGGAGTGACTGATGATGAGTCTGACATTGATACCAGGGAAGAGGACGCTTTGGCAGCTGCTTTGCCAGTACCCTGAGCCTGGGTGAGAGAGGATGAGGAGGAGGAGGAGGGCTTGGTCATCCACTCTACCAAGTCTTCGGCATGATGTGGCTCAACATGTCCAGCTGCCGAAAAGAAGGACAAGCGTGTCCCATGGCCATGTGCTGATGACAATGCACCGCGTCCACGACCAGCACTGTTGCCCCCAGACACAGAGCCTGCTTGCCCTCTTTTATTGCCTCCTGACTGTCTGCCTCTCCTTGTTTGCCTTCCAGACATTCTAATAGATGGCCTTCAGGGAGATGGGAAAAAAGCAATAAGGGCTACCTTCAGGTGTCCTTCTCTGTCCCTTTACTTAAGGATTTCTAAATATGGTTGAGGATGATTGCTTTCGCACAGAATAGCACAACGACAATTTCCCTGACTGTCCAAAAAACAAGGATTTCAAAGATGGTTGATGAGGAATGCTTTAGCACAGTATAGCACAAGGAGAATTTCCCTCACTGTCCTTCCCTGTCCCTAGAAACAAGGATTATCACAGTGAAAGAAAATGACACTCTCCCTACCTATAGTTTTCTGTCCCTAGAAAAAATGTTTTTTTGAAGATGGTTGATGATCAATGCTTTAGCACAGTATAGCACAAGGAGAATTTCCCTCACTGTCCTTCCCTGTCCCTAGAAACAAGGATTATCACAGTGAAAGAAAATGACACTCTCCCTACCTATAGTTTTCTGTCCCTAGAAAAAATGTTTTTTTAAAGATGGTTGATGATCAATGCTTTAGCACAGTATAGCACAAGGAGAATTTCCCTCACTGTCCTTCCCTGTCCCTAGAAACAAGGATTATCACAGTGAAAGAAACTGACACTCTCCCTACCTATAGTTTTCTGTCCCTAGAAAAAATGTTTTTTTAAAGATGGTTGATGATCAATGCTTTAGCACAGTATAGCACAAGGAGAATTTCCCTCACTGTCCTTCCCTGTCCCTAGAAACAAGGATTATCACAGTGAAAGAAAATGACACTCTCCCTACCTATAGTTTTCTGTCCCTAGAAAAAATGTTTTTTTAAAGATGGTCGATGATCAATGCTTTAGCACAGTATAGCACAAGGAGAATTTCCCTCACTGTCCTTCCCTGTCCCTAGAAACAAGGATTATCACAGTGAAAGAAACTGACACTCTCCCTACCTATAGTTTTCTGTCCCTAGAAAAAATGTTTTTTTAAAGATGGTTGATGATCAATGCTTTAGCACAGTATAGCACAAGGAGAATTTCCCTCACTGTCCTTCCCTGTCCCTAGAAACAAGGATTATCACAGTGAAAGAAAATGACACTCTCCCTACCTATAGTTTTCTGTCCCTAGAAAAAATGTTTTTTTAAAGATGGTTGATGATCAATGCTTTAGCACAGTATAGCACAAGGAGAATTTCCCTCACTGTCCTTCCCTGTCCCTAGAAACAAGGATTATCACAGTGAAAGAAAATGACACTCTCCCTACCTATAGTTTTCTGTCCCTAGAAAAAATGTTTTTTTAAAGATGGTTGATGATCAATGCTTTAGCACAGTATAGCACAAGGAGAATTTCCCTCACTGTCCTTCCCTGTCCCTAGAAACAAGGATTATCACAGTGAAAGAAACTGACACTCTCCCTACCTATAGTTTTCTGTCCCTAGAAAAAATGTTTTTTTAAAGATGGTTGATGATCAATGCTTTAGCACAGTATAGCACAAGGAGAATTTCCCTCACTGTCCTTCCCTGTCCCTAGAAACAAGGATTATCACAGTGAAAGAAAATGACACTCTCCCTACCTATAGTTTTCTGTCCCTAGAAAAAATGTTTTTTTAAAGATGGTTGATGATCAATGCTTTAGCACAGTATAGCACAAGGAGAATTTCCCTCACTGTCCTTCCCTGTCCCTAGAAACAAGGATTATCACAGTGAAAGAAACTGACACTCTCCCTACCTATAGTTTTCTGTCCCTAGAAAAAATGTTTTTTTAAAGATGGTTGATGATCAATGCTTTAGCACAGTATAGCACAAGGAGAATTTCCCTCACTGTCCTTCCCTGTCCCTAGAAACAAGGATTATCACAGTGAAAGAAAATGACACTCTCCCTACCTATAGTTTTCTGTCCCTAGAAAAAATGTTTTTTTAAAGATGGTCGATGATCAATGCTTTAGCACAGTATAGCACAAGGAGAATTTCCCTCACTGTCCTTCCCTGTCCCTAGAAACAAGGATTATCACAGTGAAAGAAACTGACACTCTCCCTACCTATAGTTTTCTGTCCCTAGAAAAAATGTTTTTTTAAAGATGGTTGATGATCAATGCTTTAGCACAGTATAGCACAAGGAGAATTTCCCTCACTGTCCTTCCCTGTCCCTAGAAACAAGGATTATCACAGTGAAAGAAAATGACACTCTCCCTACCTATAGTTTTCTGTCCCTAGAAAAAATGTTTTTTTAAAGATGGTTGATGATCAATGCTTTAGCACAGTATAGCACAAGGAGAATTTCCCTCACTGTCCTTCCCTGTCCCTAGAAACAAGGATTATCACAGTGAAAGAAACTGACACTCTCCCTACCTATAGTTTTCTGTCCCTAGAAAAAATGTTTTTTTAAAGATGGTTGATGATCAATGCTTTAGCACAGTATAGCACAAGGAGAATTTCCCTCACTGTCCTTCCCTGTCCCTAGAAACAAGGATTATCACAGTGAAAGAAAATGACACTCTCCCTACCTATAGTTTTCTGTCCCTAGAAAAAATGTTTTTTTAAAGATGGTTGATGATCAATGCTTTAGCACAGTATAGCACAAGGAGAATTTCCCTCACTGTCCTTCCCTGTCCCTAGAAACAAGGATTATCACAGTGAAAGAAAATGACACTCTCCCTACCTATAGTTTTCTGTCCCTAGAAAAAAAGTTTTTTTAAAGATGGTTGATGATCAATGCTTTAGCACAGTATAGCACAAGGAGAATTTCCCTCACTGTCCTTCCCTGTCCCTAGAAACAAGGATTATCACAGTGAAAGAAACTGACACTCTCCCTACTTATAGTTTTCTGTCCCTAGAAAAAATGTTTTTTTAAAGATGGTTGATGATCAATGCTTTAGCACAGTATAGCACAAGGAGAATTTCCCTCACTGTCCTTCCCTGTCCCTAGAAACAAGGATTATCACAGTGAAAGAAACTGACACTCTCCCTACCTATAGTTTTCTGTCCCTAGAAAAAATGTTTTTTTAAAGATGGTCGATGATCAATGCTTTAGCACAGTATAGCACAAGGAGAATTTCCCTCACTGTCCTTCCCTGTCCCTAGAAACAAGGATTATCACAGTGAAAGAAACTGACACTCTCCCTACCTATAGTTTTCTGTCCCTAGAAAAAATGTTTTTTTAAAGATGGTTGATGATCAATGCTTTAGCACAGTATAGCACAAGGAGAATTTCCCTCACTGTCCTTCCCTGTCCCTAGAAACAAGGATTATCACAGTGAAAGAAACTGACACTCTCCCTACCTATAGTTTTCTGTCCCTAGAAAAAATGTTTTTTTAAAGATGGTTGATGATCAATGCTTTAGCACAGTATAGCACAAGGAGAATTTCCCTCACTGTCCTTCCCTGTCCCTAGAAACAAGGATTATCACAGTGAAAGAAACTGACACTCTCCCTACCTATAGTTTTCTGTCCCTAGAAAAAATGTTTTTTTAAAGATGGTTGATGATCAATGCTTTAGCACAGTATAGCACAAGGAGAATTTCCCTCACTGTCCTTCCCTGTCCCTAGAAACAAGGATTATCACAGTGAAAGAAAATGACACTCTCCCTACCTATAGTTTTCTGTCCCTAGAAAAAATGTTTTTTTAAAGATGGTTAATGATCAATGCTTTAGCACAGTATAGCACAAGGAGAATTTCCCTCACTGTCCTTCCCTGTCCCTAGAAACAAGGATTATCACAGTGAAAGAAAATGACACTCTCCCTACCTATAGTTTTCTGTCCCTAGAAAAAAAGTTTTTTTAAAGATGGTTGATGATCAATGCTTTAGCACAGTATAGCACAAGGAGAATTTCCCTCACTGTCCTTCCCTGTCCCTAGAAACAAGGATTATCACAGTGAAAGAAACTGACACTCTCCCTACTTATAGTTTTCTGTCCCTAGAAAAAATGTTTTTTTAAAGATGGTTGATGATCAATGCTTTAGCACAGTATAGCACAAGGAGAATTTCCCTCACTGTCCTTCCCTGTCCCTAGAAACAAGGATTATCACAGTGAAAGAAACTGACACTCTCCCTACCTATAGTTTTCTGTCCCTAGAAAAAATGTTTTTTTAAAGATGGTTGATGATCAATGCTTTAGCACAGTATAGCACAAGGAGAATTTCCCTCACTGTCCTTCCCTGTCCCTAGAAACAAGGATTATCACAGTGAAAGAAACTGACACTCTCCCTACCTATAGTTTTCTGTCCCTAGAAAAAATGTTTTTTTAAAGATGGTTGATGATCAATGCTTTAGCACAGTATAGCACAAGGAGAATTTCCCTCACTGTCCTTCCCTGTCCCTAGAAACAAGGATTATCACAGTGAAAGAAAATGACACTCTCCCTACCTATAGTTTTCTGTCCCTAGAAAAAATGTTTTTTTAAAGATGGTTGATGATCAATGCTTTAGCACAGTATAGCACAAGGAGAATTTCCCTCACTGTCCTTCCCTGTCCCTAGAAACAAGGATTATCACAGTGAAAGAAACTGACACTCTCCCTACTTATAGTTTTCTGTCCCTAGAAAAAATGTTTTTTTAAAGATGGTTGATGATCAATGCTTTAGCACAGTATAGCACAAGGAGAATTTCCCTCACTGTCCTTCCCTGTCCCTAGAAACAAGGATTATCACAGTGAAAGAAACTGACACTCTCCCTACCTATAGTTTTCTGTCCCTAGAAAATATGTTTTTTTAAAGATGGTTGATGATCAATGCTTTAGCACAGTATAGCACAAGGAGAATTTCCCTCACTGTCCTTCCCTGTCCCTAGAAACAAGGATTATCACAGTGAAAGAAAATGACACTCTCCCTACCTATAGTTTTCTGTCCCTAGAAAAAATGTTTTTTTAAAGATGGTTGATGATCAATGCTTTAGCACAGTATAGCACAAGGAGAATTTCCCTCACTGTCCTTCCCTGTCCCTAGAAACAAGGATTATCACAGTGAAAGAAACTGACACTCTCCCTACCTATAGTTTTCTGTCCCTAGAAAAAATGTTTTTTTAAAGATGGTTGATGATCAATGCTTTAGCACAGTATAGCACAAGGAGAATTTCCCTCACTGTCCTTCCCTGTCCCTAGAAACAAGGATTATCACAGTGAAAGAAACTGACACTCTCCCTACCTATAGTTTTCTGTCCCTAGAAAAAATGTTTTTTTAAAGATGGTTGATGATCAATGCTTTAGCACAGTATAGCACAAGGAGAATTTCCCTCACTGTCCTTCCCTGTCCCTAGAAACAAGGATTATCACAGTGAAAGAAACTGACACTCTCCCTACCTATAGTTTTCTGTCCCTAGAAAAAATGTTTTTTTAAAGATGGTTGATGATCAATGCTTTAGCACAGTATAGCACAAGGAGAATTTCCCTCACTGTCCTTCCCTGTCCCTAGAAACAAGGATTATCACAGTGAAAGAAACTGACACTCTCCCTACCTATAGTTTTCTGTCCCTAGAAAAAATGTTTTTTTAAAGATGGTTGATGATCAATGCTTTAGCACACTATAGCACAAGGAGAATTTCCCTCACTGTCCTTCCCTGTCCCTAGAAACAAGGATTATCACAGTGAAAGAAACTGACACTCTCCCTACCTATAGTTTTCTGTCCCTAGAATTTTTTTTTTTTAAAGATGGTTGATGATCAATGCTTTAGCACACTATAGCACAAGGATAATTTCCCTCACTGTCCTTCCCTGTCCCTAGAAACAAGGATTATCACAGTGAAAGAAACTGACACTCTCCCTACCTATAGTTTTCTGTCCCTAGAAAAAATGTTTTTTTAAAGATGGTTGATGATCAATGCTTTAGCACAGTATAGCACAAGGAGAATTTCCCTCACTGTCCTTCCCTGTCCCTAGAAACAAGGATTATCACAGTGAAAGAAACTGACACTCTCCCTACCTATAGTTTTCTGTCCCTAGAAAAAATGTTTTTTTAAAGATGGTTGATGATCAATGCTTTAGCACAGTATAGCACAAGGAGAATTTCCCTCACTGTCCTTCCCTGTCCCTAGAAACAAGGATTATCACAGTGAAAGAAACTGACACTCTCCCTACCTATAGTTTTCTGTCCCTAGAAAAAATGTTTTTTTAAAGATGGTTGATGATCAATGCTTTAGCACAGTATAGCACAAGGGGAATTTCCCTCACTGTCCTTCCCTGTCCCTAGAAACAAGGATTATCACAGTGAAAGAAACTGACACTCTCCCTACCTATAGTTTTCTGTCCCTAGAAAAAATGTTTTTTTAAAGATGGTTGATGATCAATGCTTTAGCACACTATAGCACAAGGAGAATTTCCCTCACTGTCCTTCCCTGTCCCTAGAAACAAGGATTATCACAGTGAAAGAAACTGACACTCTGCCTACCTATAGTTTTCTGTCCCTAGAAAAAATGTTTTTTTAAAGATGGTTGATGATCAATGCTTTAGCACAGTATAGCACAAGGAGAATTTCCCTCACTGTCCTTCCCTGTCCCTAGAAACAAGGATTATCACAGTGAAAGAAACTGACACTCTCCCTACCTATAGTTTTCTGTCCCTAGAAAAAATGTTTTTTTAAAGATGGTTGATGATCAATGCTTTAGCACAGTATAGCACAAGGAGAATTTCCCTCACTGTCCTTCCCTGTCCCTAGAAACAAGGATTATCACAGTGAAAGAAAATGACACTCTCCCTACCTATAGTTTTCTGTCCCTAGAAAAAATGTTTTTTTAAAGATGGTTGATGATCAATGCTTTAGCACAGTATAGCACAAGGAGAATTTCCCTCACTGTCCTTCCCTGTCCCTAGAAACAAGGATTATCACAGTGAAAGAAACTGACACTCTCCCTACCTATAGTTTTCTGTCCCTAGAAAAAATGTTTTTTTAAAGATGGTTGATGATCAATGCTTTAGCACAGTATAGCACAAGGAGAATTTCCCTCACTGTCCTTCCCTGTCCCTAGAAACAAGGATTATCACAGTGAAAGAAACTGACACTCTCCCTACCTATAGTTTTCTGTCCCTAGAAAAAATGTTTTTTTAAAGATGGTTGATGATCAATGCTTTAGCACAGTATAGCACAAGGAGAATTTCCCTCACTGTCCTTCCCTGTCCCTAGAAACAAGGATTATCACAGTGAAAGAAACTGACACTCTCCCTACCTATAGTTTTCTGTCCCTAGAAAAAATGTTTTTTTAAAGATGGTTGATGATCAATGCTTTAGCACAGTATAGCACAAGGAGAATTTCCCTCACTGTCCTTCCCTGTCCCTAGAAACAAGGATTATCACAGTGAAAGAAACTGACACTCTCCCTACCTATAGTTTTCTGTCCCTAGAAAAAATGTTTTTTTAAAGATGGTTGATGATCAATGCTTTAGCACACTATAGCACAAGGAGAATTTCCCTCACTGTCCTTCCCTGTCCCTAGAAACAAGGATTATCACAGTGAAAGAAACTGACACTCTCCCTACCTATAGTTTTCTGTCCCTAGAATTTTTTTTTTTTAAAGATGGTTGATGATCAATGCTTTAGCACACTATAGCACAAGGATAATTTCCCTCACTGTCCTTCCCTGTCCCTAGAAACAAGGATTATCACAGTGAAAGAAACTGACACTCTCCCTACCTATAGTTTTCTGTCCCTAGAAAAAATGTTTTTTTAAAGATGGTTGATGATCAATGCTTTAGCACAGTATAGCACAAGGAGAATTTCCCTCACTGTCCTTCCCTGTCCCTAGAAACAAGGATTATCACAGTGAAAGAAACTGACACTCTCCCTACCTATAGTTTTCTGTCCCTAGAAAAAATGTTTTTTTAAAGATGGTTGATGATCAATGCTTTAGCACAGTATAGCACAAGGAGAATTTCCCTCACTGTCCTTCCCTGTCCCTAGAAACAAGGATTATCACAGTGAAAGAAACTGACACTCTCCCTACCTATAGTTTTCTGTCCCTAGAAAAAATGTTTTTTTAAAGATGGTTGATGATCAATGCTTTAGCACAGTATAGCACAAGGGGAATTTCCCTCACTGTCCTTCCCTGTCCCTAGAAACAAGGATTATCACAGTGAAAGAAACTGACACTCTCCCTACCTATAGTTTTCTGTCCCTAGAAAAAATGTTTTTTTAAAGATGGTTGATGATCAATGCTATAGCACAGTATAGCACAAGGAGAATTTCCCTCACTGTCCTTCCCTGTCCCTAGAAACAAGGATTATCACAGTGAAAGAAACTGACACTGTCCCTACCTATAGTTTTCTGTCCCTATAAAAAATGTTTTTTTAAAGATGGTTGATGATCAATGCTTTAGCACAGTATAGCACAAGGAGAATTTCCCTCACTGTCCTTCCCTGTCCCTAGAAACAAGGATTATCACAGTGAAAGAAACTGACACTCTCCCTACCTATAGTTTTCTGTCCCTAGAAAAAATGTTTTTTTAAAGATGGTTGATGATCAATGCTTTAGCACACTATAGCACAAGGAGAATTTCCCTCACTGTCCTTCCCTGTCCCTAGAAACAAGGATTATCACAGTAAAACACACTGACACTCTCCCTACCTATAGTTTTCTGTCCCTAGAAAAAATGATTTTTTAAAGATGGTTGATGATCAATGCTTTAGCACACTATAGCACAAGGAGAATTTCCCTCACTGTCCTTCCCTGTCCCTAGAAACAAGGATTTGCACAGTAAAACACACTGACACTCTCCCTACCTATCCTTCTCTTTCCCTAAACTAAAGGAATCCAGGTTAAGCAAGAAAAAAAAATGTCACTGTCCCTGCCTATGCTTCTCTTTCCCTGCTCCGGAACACACTACACTAGGCCGCCGTGCTGGCGGCCTTTTATAGTGTGGGGCGTGTACTAAACACCCTCAGCAATAATTGGCCACAGGCATCCTGCCTGTGGCCAATCATTGCTCTCCTCACTGCCGGCACTGTGATTGGCCAAGCATGCGGGGTCACAGTGCATGCTTGGCCAATCACAGCACCTGGATGACACTGCGATGGCATAGTGCATTGTGGGCCGTTCGCGTCACTCGAATTAGACGCGAACGGCCCAAATCGTTCGATCTTCGTCGAACGATCGAACAGCCGATGTTTGAGTCGAACGTATGTTCGACTCGAACACCGAGCTCATCCCTAGACAAGAGGTACAGTGTCACTGATGCATGCACTGTCACTGCTCACCATCCTCGTGGCCTCCTCAAATGGTGCCAGGACAGTGCATGCATCCCTGATCATGCCCCACTGGCGTGGTGAAAAAAACCCGAGCTCCCCTGACCCTGTCCTGGTGCCGTACACAGGTACTCATTGATGGCCCTCTGCTGCGTATAGGTGGTTCTTGGGCAGGTTCAACTCCTTTTGCAGCTCAGCCAGGCGAGCACTGGCATTATAAGATCTGCCGAAATGCACACAGACTTTCCTGGCCTGCCTCAGGACATCCTGTAAGCCCGGGTACCTGCCCAAGAACCGCTGCACCACCAGGTTAAGGACGTGAGCCACACAGGGCACATGGGTCAGTTGTCCCTGTCGGAGAGCGGAGAGGAGGTTGGTGCCATTGTCACAAACTACCATTCCTGGCTTAAGCTGGCGTGTCGTCAACCACCTCTCGGCCTGCCCCTGCAGAGCAGACAGAACCTCTGCCCCAGTGTGGCTCCTGTCCCCCAAACACACCAGCGCAAGCACGGCATGGCATCTTTTTGCCTGCGTACTTGCGTAGCCCCTTGAACGCCTACGGAGCACCGCTGGTTCCGAGGACAAAGCACAGGAAGAGGCCACGGAGGAAGAAGAAGAGGAGGGGGTGGAGGACAGAGGTGTGTCACAACCAGTAGTAGCATTTTGGAGGCGTGGCGGTGGAACAACCTCCAACACTACTGCACCTTGTCCTGCATCCTTCCCAGCTGCCAAAAGAGTGACCCAATGGGCCGTGAAAGAAAGGTAACGTCCCTGTCCATGCCTGCTGGACCATGAGTCAGCGGTAATATGCACCTTACCACTGACCGCCCTGTCCAGCGAGGCCAAGACATTGCCTTCCACATGCCGGTAGAGAGCCGGAATCGCCTTCCGTGAGAAAAAGTGGCGTTTGGGAACCTGCCACTGAGGAACCACACATTGCACAAACTCACAGAAGGGGGCCGAGTCTACCAACTGAAAAGGCTGCAGTTGAAGCGCTAGCAATTTAGCCAAGCTAGCATTCAACCGCTGGGCATGTGGATGGCTGGGAGTGAACTTCTTTCGACGGTCCAGCAGCTGGGGCAGGGAAATTTGCCTGCTAGAATCGGACGTTGGTGTACTGCTAGCAGAGTGCCCGCAAGTACTTGGCTGTGACACACCTAATTCTACACCTTCTGTCCTCTCAGAGCAGGTTTCAGAGAGGACTGAAGGTATAGTGGGGTTGGAGATCCCAGCTGATGTGGTGCAAGAAGAGGTCAGCTTTGTTCTTTGGTGTGGGTCTTTAAGGTAGGCTTGCCAACGAGCTGCATGGCAGGTCAACATATGTCTGGTCAAGCATGTGGTGCCCAAGCGGGTGATGTTTTGGCCACGCGATATACGCTTGAGACATATGTTGCAAACAGCAGCTGTGCGATCTGATGCACTCGACTCAAAAAAGGCACACACCAAAGAACTTTTTGAATAACGGGCAGAGGCAGCGCCCTGCACAGACGGAGCTCTGCGGTGTGATTCCGTCGGTGTGCTGCCCTTACGCTGGCCCCCCGAGGGCATCCTGCCTCGTTGGAGATGTGCCTCCTCCTCATCCTCCTCCTCTCTCCTATTAGGCACCCACGTGGAGTCAGTGACCTCATCATCCCCTCCCTCCTCATCACTGGAGCCAATCTGGCAGTATGCTGCAGCTGCTGGAACATGACTGCCAGATTGGTGTCCTTCTTGAGCATTCCCTCTCTCTGCTCTCACGCTACTGCCTTCCTCTAGCTGGGTATCATCATCAGGCCCTTCGAAACGCTGGGCATCCTCCTGGAGCATGTACCCAACACTGTGCTCAAACAGTTCGGGGGACTCCTCAGGAGGACATGGTTGGTCTAGGGAAGGAGTGACTCTTGATGACATTGATACGAGGGAAGAGGACGCTTTGGCAGCTGCTTTGCCAGTACCCTGAGCCTGGGTGAGAGAGGATGAGGAGGATGAGGAGGGCTTGGTCATCCACTCTACCAAGTCTTTGGCATGATGCGGCTCAACACGTCCAGCTGCCAAAAAGAAGGACAAGCGTGTCCCATGGCCATGTGCTGATGGCGATGCACCGCGTCCACGACCAGCACTGTTGTCTCTAGACACAGAGCCTGCTTGCCCTCTTTTTTTGGCTCCTGACTGTCTGCCTCTCCTTGTTTGCCTTCCAGACATTCTAATGACCTGCAGGGAAATGGGAAAAGAAGCAATACAGGCTAAGTTAAGGTGTAATATGGTCAGGAGGCACACTCCGCCCGCTGTAAGTGCCGCAAAATCCTGTTGGTGTAACACACCAGGAAAAAGCAGCAATACAGGCTAATTAAGGTGTAATATGGTCAGGAGGCACACTCCGCCCGCTGTAAGTGCCGCAAAATCCTGTTTGTGTAACACACCAGGAAAAAGCAGCAATACAGGCTAAGTTAAGGTGTAATATGGTCAGGAGGCACACTCCGCCCGCTGTAAGTGCCGCAAAATCCTGTTTGTGTAACACACCAGGAAAAAGCAGCAATACAGGCTAAGTTAAGGTGTAATATGGTCAGGAGGTACACTCCGCCCGCTGTAAGTGCCGCAAAATCCTGTTGGTGTAACACACCAGGAAAAAGCAGCAATACAGGCTAAGTTAAGGTGTAATATGGTCAGGAGGTACACTCCGCCCGCTGTAAGTGCCGCAAAATCCTGTTGGTGTAACACACCAGGAAAAAGCAGCAATACGGGCTAACTTCAGGTGTATAATGTGCAGGAGGCTTAGCAACAATGACACTGACACTGTCCCCTGCCTAGCCTTCTCTCTCCCTGCACACAAGGTTTATCAAAGTATATGACACTGACACTCTCCCTGCCTATCCTTCTCTCTCCCTGCACACAAGGTTTAGCAAAGAATATGACACTGACACTGTCCCCTGCCTATCCTTCTCTCTCCCTGCACACAAGGTTTATCAAAGTATATGACACTGACACTCTCTCTGCCTATCCTTCTCTCTCCCTACACACAAGGTTTAGCAAAGAATATGACACTGACACTCTCCCTGCCTATCCTTCTCTGTCCCTACACACAAGGTTTAGCAAAGAATAGATATGACACTGTCCCTGCCTATCCTTCACTTTCCCTTCTCCGGAAAACACTACACAAGGCCGCCGCGCTGGCGGCCTTTTATAGTGTGGGGCGTATACTAAACCCCCTCAGCTATAATTGGCCACAGGCATCCTGCCTGTGGCCAATCATTGCTCTCCTCGCTGCCGGTGCTGTGATTGGCCAAGCATGCAGGGTCACAGTGCATGCTTGGCCAATCACAGTGCCGGGATTACACTGCGATGGCGCAGTGTATTGTGGGCCGTTCGCGTCACTCGAATTTGGCGCGAACGGCCCAAATCGTTCGTTGTTCGCCGAACGCACGAACAGCCGATGTTCGAGTCGAACCTATGTTCGACTCGAACACCGAGCTCATCCCTACTCAAATGTGTGTGCATGTGTATATACTGTATACTGATGGTGTCAGTAGAGCAGTGGATGGTGTCAGTAGAGCAGTGGACAGTGTCAGTAGTTTTTATTTTTATTATTTTATTTTTTATTATTTTTTACAACTATTACTTTTAAAAAAAAATGAAAAATTAGGAGCCCTGCTAGGGGGTTTTGGTGAAATATCAGGTGTTTAAACAGCGGGAATCTGCACCACACAGGGTTATTAGGGTGTGCCCAGGCCTATGCCCTAGAAGCAATGAATCACTACCAGGATTACCACATACAAATAAAGAGATCAAAAGCCTGAAAAAACTAATGATGTTGACACTTCAAAGGACTGGTAAGCTGCAATATGTAAAATATTTCTTCTTGGGTTTAAATACGATTTAACTATACAAACACTGCATTAATTTAAGCAACCCGATACCTAGATCAACTATTTTAGCATCTAATAGGGGCTAATTCTTGGGACTATGATAATGTTTTCTTTGTAAAACGTCATCATTTTTATTGTGGGGCATTCAATCGACCACCTACAATGCCGAGCACAGCGACAATACTTTAAAGCAAATTCTTGTTCAACCTATATTAGACATATGCTTGCTCGAATAACTTAACATAGTAAGCTGGAGATTTACTGGCATACATTTGCATGTTGCTTATGGTTAATTCTGTTGGAAATCAATGGAAAAAAAATAATTCTTACTCTATGACTAACAGAATACCAGCTGACAAGCTATAATTAGATTTTCAAAAAAGCTTTTGATAAGCTCTTTCTCTAAGGCTCTCTATAAAATTAAGCTGTAATGGACCAGAAAGTAAAATCCATAAATAGCAGTGGTTTAGGGATACAGGAGAAGTCTGTTGTACAAAGAATGGCATCCGAATGCATAGTAAATGTAGAGTACCGTATATACTCGAGTATAAGCCAAGTTTTTCAGCACATTTTTTGTGTGCTGAAAATGCCCCCCTCGGCTTACGTTCGAGTCAACTTTTTGCACCTGATCTCCCCGACTTTGGGGACCCGGTACCGGCAAACTTGGCACACATGTAGCCCCACTCTTCCTCTACAAGTTTGCAAAGTGTGTTGTCCAGGGGACCTATGGCCTGGGAGCACCGATTTTTCAAATCCGGGCACCCCTTCCATAGACTCCCATGTTAAACGGTAATTTCTCCAGTGAATTTGGGGACCCGGTACCGGCCGGTCGTAGGTCTCCAGGACCCGAATCTTGGCACACATATAGCTCCATTTCTCCTCTACATGTGTGCAAAGTTTGTTGTCTGGGGGACCTACAGACGGCGAGCACTGATTTTTCAAAGCCGGGCACCCCTTCCATAGACTCCCATGTTAAACGTCAGTCTAGTCATGGACACAGTGAGGCATGGGCACAGTGAGGCATGCACATGGACACAGTGAGGCACAGTGAGGCATGCAGATGGACACCTGTCAGAACATTTGGGGTTAAAAAGAATTATATAAAGGCCTTTATATTATGCATATTATGTATTTTTCATATGGTTCATATTCATGTATATTATGAGCCATTTTGTCTCTAAAGTTAAGCTTATAGCTCATGATGTGCTGTGAACAATACTACAGCCACCTTGGTTTCTACTTTCTCTTTAAGGGGTTAACCCACATTCGTATCTTTAAATGTATTTCCTGTCTCACAAGAAGGCATTGTTTTTCTGTATCTCTTTCCCAGACCATAAACTCAAAGCTTTTGAACATTTAAGAAAATATACCAGCCTCCCCGGGTGGTAATTCAAAGGTTTGACACTTAAAGACAAGGGGGGGTATGGATACGGGCTAGCCCAAACTGCGTAGTATTGTATTGACATAACATGATCAAAGGGCTATTCATAAATAGGCTGTGTACTGCATATCTTAAATAAGGTTTACTTTTTTAGTATCTTCACAAAGTATCTATACTAGTAAAACATGTAGAAACCCATGTATGCATAGATATAGATTAGTATTAAGGAGTTGTATACATGCTACTATATTAGTGGGGTAGCATTAGAAACTGCTTAAACCTACATTCCAGTGATTAAGTTCAAGGAATTTCCCAAAACATTAACAAATGGCCTGTGGGTAGATTTTCCCAAAACATTCACACCTGTAAATCTGAAGCGGTGCCAAGATAGCTGGGATACATGACAGGGTTGGCACCCTTAGACAATTAAGTGTGCTTTTCTAAGGCTTGGTCAACAGGGGGTCATAAATTTTAGTTCAACTCAGTGACCCCAACATTAGGAATTATTCCTTATACACCACTGCCCCTACAGGTTAAAAACGACATTGTTCAAGATGGCGTATATTTGGTTGTTAGGATAACCTTCCAAAACAGTTACCTAGTGACAAGATACACACCCACTTTTGGAGTCAGATAAAAGTAGCAGCGGAGATAGCAAAGGGGAGATAGGAACAGAGAAAAAACTGGGAAAGCTCTCGGAGAGGAAAGATCTTAAGAGGATTGGAAGAGCTGGGAGTTCTAAGATACTGAGAAAAGAAATCCCCTTTGTAACATACGGCAGACCTCATCTCAAACAAGAAGTTCAAAAGTGTTGGTAAAGTATAAATTATACATCCTATACGCGATAGATGATTTGAACAGATTCCAAATGAGGCCATTCTATTATCTTAGTAAGTGTTAATTGGTTCTGGGAGATTTCTAACTGCAGTGTGACATCTTACGGAGGCAATTAAAGAAAAAATATATATATACATATTTATATATATATCACAATATTATTGTGAATTCCAGTGAATGGCCTGATGTTGGGATATGTTTAAACAGGCAATGCATTAGAGGTGGCTCCGTGTTTTAATAGACATTCTTGGCTAATCTACCAAGAGCTGTCCACGGGACAAAATCTTGTCTGTGTATTTTCAGGAGTTGAGGGGAAGATCTATTTGTTGGAGAAGAGGTCTAATGCCCCATACACACGATCGTTTTTCATGCCGTTAAAACTGCCATTTTTAAAAATGGCCCTGAAAAATGATCGTGTGTATGCTCCAAAGCATTTTTAACGACGTGAAAAACGGCCATTAAAAATTTCGGACATGCTCTCTTTTTTCACGTCGTTTTTCATGTCGTTTTTTTTAACGACGTGAAAAACGATAGTGTGTATGCTTTCACGAGGTGAAAAAAAACGCGCATGCTCAGAAGCAACTATGAGACGGGAGCGCTCGTTTTGGTAAAGCTAATGTTGGAAATGGAGATGGCACATTCATCACGGTGGAATTAATAGCATCGTTTTAATGCTGCGCATTCCGTTCTTCTTTTGATAATGCTTAAAAATTACCTTCTTTTGCTAATGACATTGAGAGTTATGCCAAACTTGTTTCTAAAGTAATTCCAAATTGCTCTAATGATTGTAAAATATTATTTCTAAGCCGCACCTCCCTCCTAAATAATACTAATAATAATAAAATAATGTAAATATCCTTTTTTTTTTTTATTATATTTTACTATTGTATTTATAATTTTTGGGGCCTTGTTTTTTATTTTTTGGCTTAAATTATTCTTGTGTAAAGTTACCACACCAACCTTCAAAATGTGTCTCATTTGGCCTCAGGGAGGTTTGTGTCCCTTGATAATAACAATAATATTATTTGAGATGTCCCTGCCTGCTCCCTAGCAAGCTCTCTTTTAAAATACAAATCACATAGTCAAGTTTTTTAAGGCAAATAAAAAAACCTTTATTTCGGAACATAACAAATTAAAGGGAAAGGCAGCACTGGAGAGCCTGCTTGCATTTGTGCATCCTTTTGACCCCACAACAACCATCCAAGATGTGAAAACCAAAATAGAGATTAGATCCAAAAAAAAAGGAGCCCAATCTTGTCTTGAGCTCCCAGAGGTCAGGAGCCACAGCAGATAAGTCCTATATGTCCCCAGTCTGTGGTACTACAGCAGGCATTATTTTCTCCTCTTCCTTGTAGCCTTCTCTCCAGCCTTCTCTGCAGCCTTGGTTGGTTTCTTCCTTGGAGGCTGGGGATCAGGAGGAGAGGTTGTGGCAGGAGGAGTAGTAGGAGGAGGAGGAGGAGGTGGAGGAGTAGGGACAACCTCCGTTATATCGCTGTACATGGTGAGTTCACCCAGCAAGCCCTTATTGATCACTTTTAAAAGAAGGGTCTCACTATACACCTTTTGCCGTAAGTCCATTTGCCCTAGTTTGTGGGCGAGGACTGCAGCAAATCCCTCATCAACAGAGGGTGCCTCTCTGAGGGCCGCTGTTGCCTCTCTGATGAAGGCCCTGGTTTCCTCCCTCCACCTGCCTACCTCTCCTTGGCCCTCGTGGTTTAACTACCAGGGGAGGCATCTGGGCTCTTGTGCTGGGCCCAGCCTCCTCCTGGGTGCCACTGGGCCCGGCCTCCTCCTGATCCCCAACATCACCCTCTTCCTGGCTCTGCTCTGGCTGTAAAAAAAGAAAGGGACATTATTTATTTTGGCCCACTATCATTCACAGACATTGTTCAAATCAATGTCAAAAGTTATGTCATTTTCATTGATTCCGCATGCTGGTTTTGTTGCCTTGTCCACATAAAATTAGGCCACTACTGTATCTTGCTCTTAAAAAACTTTATTGGTAGAAGTTTACATACCTAACAATACTAACATCTATTTAAATTCTACAATTTTGTAAGATATAAATATAGATATCAATACTTTACCTGGCTCCATATATCCAAATCTGCCTCCTCAAGGACCTCATCTTGATCCTCAGAGGAAGCCAGAGCAGGGTTGCCAGGAAGGCTGGAGGACTGGCTGCAGGGAAGGCTGGAGGGTTGGCTACAAGGAAGGCTGGATTGACCTCTGGGGGGAAGGGTGGACAGAGATTCCCTCACTTCCAGCTGGTCATCCAGGAAAGATAACTTGCTGTAGTACCACAGACTGGGTTTATAAACCTTATCTGCTGGAGCACCTGACCTCTGGGACCTCAGGACCATAGTCCTCTGGGTCCTGTATGTCCCTCTGATGGTCGCTATTTTGGTTTTCACATCTTGGAGAGTTGTTGTGGGTATCTTGGTTTGCACAAATGCAAGCAGGCTCTCCAGTGCTGCTTTCCTGGCGTCTTTATTTTTATTCGCACCACTTTTGGTTTGCCATAGTATAGGTAGCTCTTGCCATTTGTCTATGAACTCCCCCATGAATTCCAGGTTTTTGAAAGTATTCATGATATCTGTAAAAGCGAGAAACAACAAAATATATATTTTTCAGGCAACATTCCTCAAATGTGCATTTTCTACATATTTTTTACGCACAAATCTCCTCGTCTGATGAACCTGAAATGCTTAAATTGTTAGGTACCTTCGTCAAGACGTTCGTTGCTAACTCCCTCTCCCGCCAAATGAACGTATTTTCGAGACATGGATCTTCACTTGATATACACTGCGCATGCGTGAAACTCCGCACGCTTTCCCCGCCCCCTGACGTTCGATATTGCACTTTCCCTGCCCCTTCTCGCTCGTCGTAGTGCTTAACAAAACATGGCGGAGACACAGGTGGCTGAGATTACCTCTACAGAGGAGGAAATTCCAGAGGAGCCCAAATCCAGATCCAGGAGATATAAGGCATCCAACATGTCATTCGAGGAAATGGTGGAGATGGTCGCCATTTTGAAGAGGGAGGATTATGATGCCAAGCATGGGCCGTATAAAAGGCCTAATCTGGTCAAGGCAAAAATTATGGGCAAAGTGGTCAAAAGTCTTCGCAAAAAATTCGGGGTGTGCAGAACGAAGGAACAGCTCAGAAAACGTTGGTCTGATCTGAAGTTGCGGGAGCCCGACCAATACAAAAGAATCAAGAAAGTTTTAGGAAAAAGTAAGTTATTTTTTAACCACTTAAGCCCCGGACCATTTGGTAGCTAAAGGACCAGAGGTGAATTCAGAATTTTGCACTGTGCTGCTTTAACTGTAAATTGTGCGGACATGCAATGTTGTACCCAAAGGAAATTTGCGTCCTTTTCTTCCCACAAATAGAGCTTTCTTTTAATGGTATTTGATTGCCTCTGCGATTTTTATTTTTTGCGATATAAACGGAAAAAGACCGAAAATTTTGAAAAAAAATGATATTTTCTACTTTTTGTTATAAGAAAAATCGAATAAACTCAATTTTAGTCATACATTTAGGCCAAAATGTATTCAGCCACATGTCTTTAGTAAAAAAAATGTCAATAAGCATTTATCGGTTTGCGCAAAAGTTATAGCGTTTACAAACTAGGGTACATTTTCTGGAATTTACACAGCTTTAAATTTATGACTGCCTATCTCATTTCTTGAGGTGCTAAAATGGCAGGGCAGTACAAAACCCCCCCAAATGACCCCATTTTAGAAAGTAGACACCCCAAGGAAATTGCTGAGAGGCATGTTGAGCCCATTGAATATTTTTTTTTGTCCCAAGTGATTGAATAATGACAAAAAAAAAAAAAAATTACTAAAAGTTGTCACTAAATGATATATTGCTCACACATGCCATGGTTATATGTGGAATTGCACCCCAAAATACATTCTGCTGCTTCTCCTGAGTACGGGGATACCACATGTGTGGGACTTTTTAGGAGCCTAGCCACGTACGGGACCCCGGAAACCAAGCACCGCCTTCAGAATTTCTAATGCCCCATACACACGATCGTTTTTCTTGCCATTTTTTTTCTTGCCGTTTTTCACGTCGTTTTTTTCATGTTTCCTCTCAAGCCTGTCTTGCGTACACACGATCATTTAAAAAAACGATCAAGCAAAGCGCAGTGACGTACAACACGTACGACGGCACTATAAAGGGGAAGTTCCGTTCGAATGGCGCCACCCTTCATGTTAGTAAAGTTTGTTGAGCGACGATTCGCTCTTTTCAGTCTCGTGCTTTTCAGTCCGTGACTGCGTGACGAATGTGCTATCTCCATTACGAACGCTAGTTTTACCAGAACGAGCGCTCCTGTCTCATACTTGATTCTGAGCATGCGCGTTTTTTTCACGTCGTTAAAGCATACACACTATCGTTTTCACGTCGTTAAAAAAAACGACATGAAAAACGACGTGAAAAAAGAGAGCATGTTCGAAATTTTTAATGGCCGTTTTTCACGTCGTTAAAAATGCTCTGGAGCCTACACACGATCATTTTTAATGGCCATTTTTTTTAATGGCATTTTAAACGGCATGAAAAACGATCGTGTGTATGGGGCATAAGGGTGTAAATTTTTGAATTCACTCCTCACTACCTATCACAGTTTTGAAGGCCATAAAATGCCAAAATAGCACAAACCCCCCCCAAATGACCCCATTTTAGAAAGTAGACACCCCAAGGAAATTGCTGAGAGGCCTGTTGAGCCCATTGAATATTTTTTATTTTTTTTCCCAAGTGATTGAATAATAACAAAAAAATAAATAAAAAATTACAAAAAGTTGTCACTAAATGATATATTGCTCACACATGCCATGGTTATATGTGGAATTGCACCCCAAAATAAATTTTGCTGCTTCTCCTGAGTACGGAGATACCACATGTGTGGGACTTTTTAGGAGCCTAGCCGCGTACGGGACCCCGAAAACCAAGCACCGCCTTCAGGATTTCTAGGCACAAATTTTTGATTTGACTCCTCACTACCTACCACAGTTTCGAAGGCCATAAAATGCCAAAATAGCACAAAACCCCCCCAAATTACCCCATTTTGGAAAGTAGACACCCCAAGCTGTTTGCTGAGAGGCATGGTGAGTATTTTACAGCTCTCATTTGTTTTTGAAAATGAAGAAAGAACATTTTTTTTTTTCTTTTTTTTTTTCAATTTTCAAAACTTTGTGACAAAAAGCGAGATCTGCAAAATACTCACAATACCTCTCAGCAAATAGCTTGGGGTGTCTACTTTCCAAAATGGGGTCATTTGGGGGGGTTTTGTGCCATCTGGGCATTCCATGGCCTCCAAAACTGTGATAGGCAGTGAGAAGTGAAATCAAAAATTTACACCCTTTAGAAAGCCTGAAGGCGGTGATTGGTTTTTGGGGTCCCAAAAAGTCTCACACATGTGGTATCCCCGTACTCAGGAGAAGCAACAGAATGTATTTTGGGGTGTAATTCCACATATGCCCATGGCATGTTTGAGCAATATATCATTTAGTGACAACTTTGTGCAAAAAAAAAAAAAAAAATTGTCTTTTTTCCGCAACTTGTGTCAACATATAAAATATTCCATGGACTCGACATGCCTCTCAGTATATAGCTTGGGGTGTCTACTTTCCAAAATGGGGTCATTTGGGGGGGGGGTTTGAACTGTTCTGGCATTTTATACACAACATTAGGAAGCTTACATCCACTCTTCTAACCACTTGAAGACAAAGCCCTTTTTGACACTTTTTGTTTACATGAAAACATATTTTTTTTTGCAAGAAAATTATGTTGAACCCCCAAACATTATATATATTTTTAAAGCAAAGGCCCTACAGAATAAAATGGTGGGTGTTGCATTTTTTTTTTCTACACAGTATTTGCGCAGCGATTTTTCAAACGCATTTTTTGGGGAAAAATACACTTTTTTTAATTTTAATGCACTAAAACACACTATATTGCCAAAATGTTTGATGAAATAAAAAAGATGATCTTAGGCCGAGTACATAGATACCAAACACGACATGCTTTAAAATTTCGCACAAACGCGCATTGGCGACAAACTACATACATTTTTAAAAGCCTTTAAAAGCCTTTACAGGTTACCCCGTTAGATTTACAGAGGAGGTCTACTGCTAACATTACTGCCCTCGATCTGACCTTCGCGGTGATACCTCACATGCATGGTGCAATTGCTGTTTACATATGACGCCAGACCGACGCTTGTGTTCGCCATTGGGCAAGAGCAGGGCAGGACAGGGGTGCTTTTTTTTTTTAATTTATTTTTTTATTATTAATTTTGCTTTTTTATTTTATTTTTAAACTGTTGCTTCCATATTTTTTTATTTTTTTATCATTTTTATTGTTATCTCAGGGAATGTAAATATCCCCTATGATAGCTATAGGTAATGACAGGTACTCTTTTTTGAAAAAACTGGGGTCTATTGGACCCTAGATCTTTCCTCTGCCCTCAAAGCATCTGACCACACCAAGATCGGTGTGATAAAATGCTTTCCCAATTTCCCAATGGCGCTTTTTATATCCGGGGGGGTCATTCCCTCCCACTGCTTGTAAAAGCAGTCCAGAGGCTAATTAGCCACTAGGATTGCTTTTACATGAAAGCCGGCCGCTGGCTGAAAAGAATGATACCAAGATGATACCTAAACCCGCAGGCATCATTCTGGTATAAACATTCAAAGTCCAGCAACATACCAGTACGTTGCTGGTCCTTGTTGGACATGTATTGTAATCTTTTTTTTCATGCAGCCTGTTGGCTGAACGAAAAAAAAAGATTGATCGGTGGGTATGCCCACCATTAGAATACCGCCCTTCATCCACCCACTTCTAATGATGGGCATACATGCACCATTTATATATGCCGAAGCATGGGGGCATCTTCCCGCAAAAGTTATGCCGCATACACATGGTCAGACTTTTCCACGGGCAAGCCTCCGTCGGAATTTCGACTGTATGTACGCGGCATTAGGAGCAAAATCGCTCCTCCGCCCCTGCTGCCCCAATGCTTCGGCATATATGCTTTTTTTTTTTTAACTGTGGTGGCGAAATCACCTCCTACAGCACTGGAGTCGCAGGGATCAGGCCTGTCTCTGCGAACGCTGCAGTTATGTGTGTTGTGTTTTGCAAGTGACAGTGATCGATCGATACTGCACTTGGGTGGCCTGGGCTGGATGGAGGGGCAAAACGCAGGTGCTAGCAGGTATCTGGGCTGATTCCGCTAACACTGCATTTTTGGGAACCCTAAACTGCTGGGGACGCTAGTATAGATCTGATCAGATCAGATATTGATCTGTTCAGATACTATACCACTAAGGGGGGTTTATGCTTCACGCGTGGGTGTTAGCATTACTGGCACTAACCTGACGCTGCCTGGGGTGTGACGCAGACCCTCTCTGACGCTAAAACCTAATTGATATCACCCGCCGGGCGATCAGGGGGTTAAACCTTTATTGGGTTATATACGGCGGGTGCCCTGACACTATAAAAAGCAAACTAACTAACCAGCGTCACCCGTAACACTTATATGGTGATTACTGGTGAAAGGGTTAACTAGGGGCAATTAGGGGGTTAAAACCTTTATTAGGTAATATATGGGGGTACCTGACGCTATATAAAAACTTGACGGCGAACCTAAAAAAAAATTACTGGCTACCGATCTGCATCACCGACACTAAGACAACGATCATAAAAACGATCGCTTAGCAACAGTGGTGATAGGGGGTGAAAGGGTTACCTGGGGGGCGATCAGGGGGTTAAACCTTTATTAGATAATATATGGGGGTACCTGACGCTATAAAAACCTGCGGCGAACCTAAAAAAAATTACTGGCTACCGATCTGCATCACCGACGCTAAGACAGCGATCAGAAAAATGATCGCTTAGCGACAGTGGTGATAGGGGGTGAAAGGGTTACCTGGGGGGCGATCAAGGGGGTTAAACCTTTATTAGGTAATATATTGGGGTACCTGACGCTATAAAAACCTGCGGCGAACCTAAAAAAAATTACTGGCTACCGATCTGCATCACCGACGCTAAGACAGCGATCAGAAAAATTATCGCTTAGTGACAGTGGTGATAGGGGGTGAAAGGGTTACCTGGGGGGCGATCAAGGGGGTTAAACCTTTATTAGGTAATATATGGGGGTACCCGACGCTATAAAAACCTGCGGCGAACCTAAAAAAAATTACTGGCTACCGATCAGCATCACCGACGCTAAGACATCGATCAGAAAAATGATCGCTTAGTGACGGCGGTGCTAGGGGGTGAAAGGGTTACCTGGGGGGTGATCAAGGGGGTTAAACCTTTATTAGGTAATATATGGGGGTACCCGACGCTATAAAAACCTGCGGCGAACCTAAAAAAAATTACTGGCTACCGATCAGCATCGCCGACGCTAAAACATCGATCAGAAAAATTATCGCTTAGTGACCGTGGTGATAGGGGGTGAAAGGGTTACCTGGGGGGCGATCAAGGGGGTTAAACCTTTATTAGGTAATATATGGGGGTACCCGACGCTATAAAAACCTGCGGCGAACCTAAAAAAAATTACTGGCTACCGATCAGCATCACCGACGCTAAGACATCGATCAGAAAAATGATCGCTTAGCGACGGCGGTACTAGGGGGTGAAAGGGTTATCTGGGGGGTGATCAGGGGGTTAAACCTTTATTAGGGGGGGTTAGGGGGCTACACTGGACCTAAAACTAAATGTACTGACACTTTTACAGTCACAAATGTCACTGATTGCAGTGATCACTAAATAAATGGTCACTGCAATCAGTGACACTGTGACTGGGGGCTGGGGGGTGATCTGGGGGGTTATCTGGGGGGGTCTGGGGGGCCTGGGGGGGCGATTTATGTACCTATGTGTCCTGGTGTCAGTGTAGTGTTGTGTGCACTAACCTGCATCTTCTCCTGTACGGCGCTCGGTATATGTGAGCGCTGCAGGAGAGATGACATCACTTCCTCCAGCCTGTGTAAACAAGCAGACAGGCAGGGGAAGCTCTCATTCGCCGGGAGCGATCGAGAGGGGGTGGCCGGAATCGAACGGCCGTCCCCTCATGCCGGATCGCTCCCGAAGGTAAAACGACCGCTCACTGTAAAGAAGGGGGGTCCGATCGGACCCCCCAACTATACAAAGGCAATCACGTACATATACGTGATTCTGCCTGTCGGTGCCATTCTGCCGACGTATATTTACAGTGGGCGGTCGTTAATTGGTTAATATTTTCCATGGTACAAATTATTTACTTGTATTCTGTCGTGTATTTTTGACTTTGATATAGTACAGTGAAAGATACCATCTTTCAGGTTCGTCCGCACAGTAAACGGACGTATTAAACCTCTTTCTCCGTACAGTTCCTCAAACGATGTTTTAGGATCATCCAGTGTGAACACCCATGTATTTTATTTTATTTGGGGGAGCGAATTTTGTAATCACTTATTTTTTAGGTGCTAATCCAAAGGACATTTGTTCGTTTGAAAAAAGGATATGCATGGTAATGTTAAGGGAGTGAATGCTCAGCAGCTGATGAAACATCTGAACGCAGTAGTACAAGTGTGGGCCTAAAGCCAAAAAGCTTGAGGGTGTCACACACAGGTGATCCTGTGTAGATACTTTGGGGTGTTACAATGTGTCAAATTTGTGTTTAAAAAGTATATGCTATGGTTTTGGCTATGTATCCAATCATGTGTTCCGGTTGGCACTGGGGGTCCATTTTAAAATGGAGCAGGCTTCAAAAGAATGTTTACAAAGTATTTTATCATGTTTATTTTTTTTGAAAAATTGAGTCGCTACTAATGAAACTATACCTTTTATTTCAATCTCCCTAGGGATTCCAATAGCTACCTCAGATGAGCCGATAATTGCAACACCTACAACAATACCCCCAGAACCCCAGGATGGAGAGGAACGTGATGTTGTGGAAGTGGAAAGTGGCACCACAACAGGTCAGAGAGAAACCAGACACATGCATGTTAAATAGATGTAGGCCTACATATTCTATCCTACATTTTTCTTTTTACATTTAGGTGCAGTTCTGGCCGAAGACCCCAAAAAGTTGACACATCACAGTGCCCAGATCCTGATCCAATACCTCATGGTCTGCTGTCGTGACCTCGAAAAAATTAAGGGAGACTTGATAGAGATCAGGGCAAATACCAAGCGGGTGGAGGAAAGGCTCCAAAATATCATGGCTGTGCTTGGGCGTGTCTAATGTTTTTACACCAAAGAACGTTTAAATTGCTGAGTTTTGGAAGGTTTTTTGTTGTTTTACCCTTTAATGACTAGCACATGTTTAGCTTTTTCACAATTTTTTAGAATATAGTTTGTTTACGCATGGCTGGTCATGCGTTTTAATACCCCAAAAATTAAGGGAACATCAACATTTCAAAGGAAGTTTACCACCAAAAAAAGAAATAAAGGTATGTTTACATTCCAAACAATTGTGGCTTCATTATGTAAATGTGGTGCTGAGTGAACTAATCAATGTTTTGTGTTTACACTGACAATGAAGGCTAATTAAGAATGATAAATACACATGGCAATACAAGTGCACTAGGTAAACCTACATGAAACATAAAACATTATAAAATGAAAACACCAAACCAATCTTTACTCCATAAAATAATGTATTTATTTGAAAACAAAATTTTAAACATTTTCTGGCATTTCAATGGCCCCCCTACCCATAAAATATTCCACATATTGGTTACGGACCTCACGTCCAGTTGGGGGGCCAAGCCAGGACGGCCAGGTTCCAGGGCCACTAAAGTTTCTTGATTGAGTAAAGAGGCCTCAGGTCCACTCAAAGCTATATAACTGGTGGAATGCACCCGTAGGAAATTATGAAGCACACAGCAAGTCATTACCACATGGTTCCATTTGTATGGGGCAAGGTGGATGGAAGTCAGGAAGAGGCGAAATCGGCTGGCCATGATGCCAAAGGCATTTTCCACCACCCTTCTGGCTCTGGCCAGCCGATAATTGAACACCCTCCTCTCAGGGGTGAGGGTGCGTTGCGGGAATGGCCTCATCAAATGGGGTCCCAGGCCAAACGCCTCATCCGCAACAAACACAAAAGGTAGTCCCTCCACATTCTGCTCCGCTGGTGGCAAGGCCAGCAGATCCAAAAGGAGCCGTTCCCCAAACTCCGTCTGGGCAAATACTCCTCCATCAGACATCCTGCCATTCTTGCCAACGTCCACATAGAGGAACTCGTAGGTGGCCGACACCACTGCCATCATCACGATGCTGTGGAACCCCTTATAGTTATAATAAAAGGATCCCGAATGGGGTGGTGGGACGACCCGAACATGTTTGCCGTCGATGGCTCCTCCACAGTTCGGAAAGTTCCATCGCTGGGCAAACTCGGAAGCCACATTCTGCCATTCATGTGGCGAAGAAGGGAACTGTGGAATTAAAGAAAGAATAAATTAATACTTTGAGCCAGAAACATTGAAAGCTGATTTCATAAAAACATTCATGTCCAACATTGGTAGAAACTGTAAAAAAAAAAGATTAGTAAGCAACAACAAACCTAAAAAAAACAATAAATAAAAATTGGGGGGGGGGGGTTGAAGATGAGTTGGGAATATCACAAATGAAGGCTGTAGCACTCTGTATGAAGTAAAAAAAAAAGGATCATTCCTAGGCAATCTTTAGGTTGCGTTTTGGGTAAAGCACTACGATGGAACATAGAATAAAATACATGGAAATGACTAGGCAAGGTAGGTATGGCCCCAGGATAGCATGCTGGAGAGTTTAGGTAAGCCAAATTTACAGGTAGGCCTCAAAACCCAAACTTTTACTATTAAAACATGGGGAGAAAGGGGACATTCCCTGCAGCTAAGAATCATGTGAATTAGGGACTGCTAATAAAGAAAAATAAAAAGTATCCAAAACAAAAATACATACAATGTGAAGTTTTTAAGAAGAACACTTACCTTAATATAGTCCTCCTGCAAAACTTGAAGGATGGCAGAACACGTCTCTGGTATAATGATACCCAGAGCCTGGGGGGATATGCCTGTGGAGAACTTAAGGTCCTGCAGGCTTCTCCCAGTCGCCAGGTATCGCAACGTGGCAATGAGCCTCTGCTCAGCACTGATGGCTTCACGCATAACGGTGTCCTGCCTGGTAATGTAGGGGGACACCAAAGCCAACAGATGCTGAAATACGGGGTCAGACATCCTGAGAAAATTCCTGAAATCATCAGGATTATTCTCCCTGATCTCCCGCAACAAAGGCATGTGACAGAATTGGTGCCGCTGGAGCAACCAATTCTTGGTCCATGAACTACTCCTGACCCTGCTCATGGCATGGAGTCGGGATAGAGCATGAACCCCTGCACCAACTACAGCACGAACTCTACGACGAGTACGTAGCCGCAACATGGCTAGATAACGGTCGGCTGAACAGAACGAACTAGAAGAATGCACGGAAGAACAGCAAGGCCAATGAAGAACAAGCTGAAAAACAGGAACGAGCAGAGCAGACCGCACTGAATAAACAGATACGAACTGACTACACGCACTGCCAAACAGATACGAACCCACAGGCACAAACTGAACTCCACAAAACGATCTTCAAAGCACGAAGACTGAAAAGCACGAATCGTCTCTCACCAAACTTTTACTAACACGCGGTAACACGGAATTAGCAAAAGCGTCCCAAAGGGTGGCGTCATTAGAATGGAACTTCCCCTTTATAGTGCCGTCGTACGTGTTGTACGTCACTACGCTTTGCTTCATCGTTTTTTAAAATGATCGTGTGTACGCAAGACAGGCTTGAGAGGAAACATGAAAAAAAATGACGTGAAAAACGGCAAGAAAAAAAATGGCAAGAAAATCGATCGTGTGTCAATTTCCACGCTTGATTGTTTATGTACTGTAATCCGTTAGTCATTAGAACCATTCATTATATCCGGGATGGCAATTTAGTATTCGCTTAGAAAGTTTTTAACCAAGGTAACAGGTTAAGATCTTACCTTATCTTTTATTTACTTGGTTGAAAAGTAGATTTCTATCCGGTATTACCATCAAGTATATGTTTGATATTCTGCACTGAATTTTTCTTGAATAAATATATATATTTTTTGCACTATATTCGTTTATATTTTCATCTGGTCTTCAACTTAGCGCGGATAAAAGAACTTGAGTTGTTTTATTGATTTGTGGAAACAAGGGGTAATCTCCATAAATTTAGATCGCTGTTTGTTTCCATAAATATTATATTGTTTTAATATTTCAGTATAAACATTCTGACACACCCTAGGCTTATACTCGAGTCAATACGTTTTCCCATTTTTTTGTGGTAAAATTAGGTGCCTCAGCTTATATTCGGGTCGGCTTATACTCGAGTATATACGGTAAGTAGTTTGCTCCTGGTGGAAATTAAATATTTTACATATATTATCCTGTTGTTATTGTATATGATTTATACTGATGTTCAGCACATATAATCTAAAAGGCAGGTTAGGATGACATATGCAATCTTGCTTTTACAAAGCTCTATTGTGAGAATGAAATATAATGTGTTACATTGATTCTGGGATACAATAGATTGGTATTATAGGAAGCATTTACTTGAAGCTACAATGAGCAGCTTCATTTTTATCTCCCTTTAGAAAGTCTTATTAGTTTTTCAAAACACGCAGATTTGATTGACTGTATTCATTACAGAATAAAAGCTACTTACTGTTCACCATATACCTTGACAGATTGTCCATCTGCCCAAAGCAAACACACTCTATATAGATTTGCTTGGCTATTATGAAAAGCAGTGACGCTCCATTGTACACGGAAGCAGCTCATTTGATAATGACAGAGATAACAATGAAAAGTAACTCTTGTACATTTTGCTTTTGAGAGCCTGTATGAATGACGACATGCAGTTTGGTGACACAAAGAATGAGAACTTGAAATGCATGGATAATACACTCACATAGTGAAGATGAACACTTTTCTTATCATAGTTTGTAGCAAAGTCTTATTTTAGCTGAAAAGAAAGACATTACTTCATAAATACAGTGCCTTGAAAAATTATTCATTCCCCCTTTATATTTTCCACATTTTGTCATGTTACAACCAAAAATGTAAATCTATTTTATTGGTATTTTATGTGATAGACCAACACAAAGTGGCACATAATTGTGAAGTTGGCAGGGCTGGGCTCAGCACTTCCTTCTCAGAGCTCTATGCTCAGCTGTCGGTTAATTGCCAAAGACTCTTTCTTCCACGGTGTCTCACCTGGTTTTCATTTCCTGCTCATCAGCTAGAGCTGCTGGATATATAAACTCCTTGGATCAGATCTTCTATGCCTTTGCCTTGGTCAACATATCCGGACTCTCTCTTATGAGTTAAATTATCCTGATCTGGCCATTCAAGATGGGCAAAGATCCCGAGCCCAGAAGCAGACCAGTTTAGAACGCTAGTACCAGTGAAGGAGTGAGGAAATGTGACTATAGTTCTACTTTGAAGGCTAGGTTCACCTTGTTTTTTCTAAATTTCAACTCCCCTATGTACCAGTATAGCATTATTGTACTTATTCTGCAAAAATATCAAACCTTTCCATTAATTCTACAGATGCTTACCTCACTGTCTTCAAGGATATTGCAAAACATGTATCCATTACTTCTGCCTTACTTCCTGGGCAGACTATAGGTCATGACACAGGAAGGAGTTGACAAGCTGACCTCATTAGCACGCAGCCTGCATCATCCACCCTCCTACCTACCCACTCATTTACAGGTGCATGTTTTTTAAATGAAATGCAACCAACCAGTTATCACCCTTCTCACTAAATACACAGGCAATGATTCTTTTTTTTCTACCTTAAAGTGATTGTAAAGATAATTTTTTTTAAATGTTTTTTAAATAAAAAATCATGTTATACTTACCTCTTCTGTGCAAGAGTTTTGCACAGAGTGGCCCAGAGCCTCCTTTTCTGGGGTTCCCCTGGGGAGCTCCTGGCTCCTCCTCTTTTCGAGTGCCCCCACGGAGAGCTGCTTTCCATGGGGGCACTCGTGCGGGCACGCTCCTGAGTCCTGCTGCTGCGTCCAATGGCTCCTGCTGCTATCAATCTATTCAATGAGGACCGAGACAGCGGCTGGAGCTGCTGTGCTCATCACTGGAATGATTGGGCTCAGGTAGGAAAAAGGGGTGGGGTCTGGGGGGGGTGCTGCAGTACAAAAGGTTTTTTAGGCATTAAGGTGAAAAAGCGTGAGGGTTTACAACCCCTTTAACTTTAAACATGCATAGATCGTTCAGTTGGCATTTTGAAGTGTGCATGAAATAAGAGATGGGATAACAGCCTATGTGGAGCAGAGATGTAGTATTGAAAACAGGAGGATTGTGCCTTGTACATAGTAAATAGTACACAGGAGGGAGTGGACATAAACACTCAGCTGTCAAGCCCCTTTTACATGTCTGCATAGTGGGAACTCACATTCCTACATGCGTTTTTTTTTTACACGCAACATTCACCCCAAAGAAGCTTTAGAACTTTTTTTAGAGCGGAGCTTGGTGTATTTTTTACTGTGATTTTTGGTGCAGCGCATTTCTGAAATGCAAGGAAATGCACAGATGTGAATGGAGCCTCATTGTTCTTGTGGTAATGCACCAATTTCACTTTCAGGCCCCATTCACATCTAGCATAGTGGGAGCACACATTTTGTGGCTCATTTTTCCTGTGACACGCATAGGGCAGCCTGTTGATTTCAATGGGCTGCACTTCATTTGGCTCATGGGACATTTTGGCATGTTGTGGGTTGCGTGTTTTTTACTGTGCATTTTGCAGCATTTGCCACTCGTTTTTTTCACACGGCAAAATGTGGGTTTGCTTTTGTGTTTGATGTGCCATTGACAACTAATGCCACTGAAAGCGCAACTAGGAATTTTAGGTGTATAATGGTGGCCATATTCTATTGTAAAGCATGGATAATCTGCGCATCCCCTATAGTGCAAAGAAATTATAAGTACAAAGACCAAAAGCTGCTTTGTGCAAAAAATGCAAAGAACATATACATACAAACAAAAACACAATATGAAAGTGTTTATGTGCAAAAATGAATCCTTATATGAAAGGATAAGATGAGGGAAAAAATTCTCAAACATTAATGACAGGTGCTGCACTTTAAAAAAATAGCTGGAATATACAGTGTGACAGCAGGCAGGTAAAATCACCAGGTTGCATCCAGGATGGAAGGTATATATGTCCTAGATTCAGGCTTTATGCCGATTTATACCACTAGGGGGAGTGCTGGGAGTCTTGCAAGGGAAGAGTTAATGAGCCCAGCTGAAGTAAGTGGGCTCATTAGGGCCTCTACAAGAACTCCCCGCATGCTAAGGGAGATGCTCCAACCTGGAACCAGATCTGTGTGGATAGTCTGGGGAGTGTGATCTCTGTGCGGTGAGCCAAAGCCTGTGTGGTTAGTGATAAGAACTTCTAAAAGCAGGGAGCTAGGGACTGGGACAGCACAAGGCTTTACCCAGTTGTTAGTTAGGGACACCAACGTGTGTAGTGAGCGGTCAAGTTGACCAGGATTTCTTTTCCTGTTTCTTTTGTTTTTGCTGTATTTTTTTTGTCTGTATAAAGTTCAAATAAAACCACACCCTTTTGTTTTCTCCTACCACTGTCTGCTGTGCCTGTTTTTGTGTGGTGAACCCATCCAGGGGGTCACACACACCCGCTGCTGAGTTAACCCCCTCACAACAGCTATACAATAATTGTCAAAAATAGTAAAAAGTGCGCTACCAAAAATATGTGCAAAGAACAATGGGCAAACAAACGATAATATGTGCAAATATATGCAAAAAAATAGTTCAAGGTGGATTGCTGTCAGATAGTGTCCTAATAAACAAACAGCTAGGAAATAGCTTGCTGCATTCAGGCCAATAAGAATAAATCAATGAAGAAAAAGGGTGAAGGGGAATGTTGATCTCTTCCTCCAAACTTTTCCAAACTTTTCCAGCCGGATGAGACAAAATATTAAAAAGGGACCGCTTACCGAATCAGGTGGATCTCTGTCACGGAGATCATAGAAGCTCAGCACACCATAGGACTCCTCTGTATCCCGGCGTCAATCCCGCAGCAGGTCCGCTCTCTCCTTAAGATGTCCAGGAACACAGCTTCCAGCAGCCAGGATTCACTCCCAATGTAATGGCATGATAAGCGTGGGTGTCATAGGGAAGATAAAAAGAGGCTCATGGTATGTTTTTTATTTATCAGTATATTTCAGCTTTAGAGCTCCTTTGAAACAATACAAACCTTATATATTACAATAACATTATATGAGGTCGAGAAATTATGACCCTTCATTTTTTCTTTATAAATCCTTCTATTACCTTACATGTTATATATTATTACTAAATCTGGTTTGTAATTACAAAATTCAACACTAAGCATATATTTTAGCAAGTCTCCAGATAATGGTCAACATATGTTAAACTTAAATTACTGTTTTTTTTCTCCTCTTCTGTTGTTGTTGCCTTCAAAAATCACTGGAGCTTGACATAAATATCTAATTTGTGTTCTCCTTAACTGCTACTATTTATAGTGACTATGTTTATTGACAATATATGCTTGTAATTTTGAAAATGTAATAAACAAATTTGACAAGAAAAGAGGCTCATGGTGCAGTAGATTTTAAAATATATTGAAGTCCCTTTATTTAAAAAGTAACAATACTGACTTCCAGAGTCTCTTACAAACAAAATTCAAAAATCAGCAGTAAGACGAGACAACCAGCCGCGGCTCAGGCCACTCAGCTGGGGCCGCGGGGAAGATTGCCTCCTTCCCTGTTGATGCCTTGTATAGGAGAAACGCAGCGTCGGGCGGAGCAATCATCTCTGACGTCACCACGCCCCAGCTGGGTGGCCTGAGCCGCGGCTGGTTGTCTCGTCTTACCGCTGATTTTTGAATTTCGTTTGTAAGAGACTCTGGATGTCAGTATTGTTACTTTTTAAATAAAGGGAACTATTTTTTTGCATATATTTGCACATATTATCGTTTGTTTGCACATTGTTCTTTGCACATATTTTTGGTAGCGCACTTTTTACTATTTTTGACAATTATTGTATAGCTGTTGTGAGGGGGTTAACTCAGCAGCGGGTGTGTGTGACCCCCTGGATGGGTTCACCACACAAAAACAGGCACAGCAGACAGTGGTTTGCACATTGTTCTTTGCACATATTTTTGGTAGCACATTTTTAAATTTTTTTGGCCATATTCCATACAATCTGATTGCAATCTCCTTTAGATTTACCAAATCTATATAAAAGGAGGAAACACCTATCTAGCCAATCACTCTATATCCAATCAGGCAGGCCCTTGCACTACATAGTTGATGGTAGATCTAAAGGAGATTGCACAATCAGATTGTATAGTGTATGGTGAGCTTTACAGAGCCCAGGACATACTTTTAATACTACAGCTCTATCCACATATGCTGTTATCTCATCTCTCATTTCCTGCACACTTCAAAATGGCAAATGAACAATCTATGCACGATTAAATTTAAGGTAGGAAAAATAAATTTGATGCCTGTGTATTTAGTGAGAAGGGAGATCACTGATTGATTGCATTTAATTTACTTCCTGTGTCATGACCTATAGTCTGCCCAGGAAGTAAGGCAGAAGTAATGGATACATGTTTTGAAACATCCACAAAGACAGTGAGGTAAGCCTGTGTAGAATTAATGGAAAGCTGTTTTTTTTTTGCAAAAGAAGTACATTAATGCTATATTGGTACATAGGAGAGCTGGAATTTAGAAAAAAAAAAAAGGCGAACAAAGGTGAACTTATCCTTTAAGGCTGTTTCACACCTATGCATTGCGCTAATACATGGTACCAATACACATGGAAACCTATAGCAGTTCGTACATTGAGGCATCACTCATTTAGAATGGCACCCCAAAGTACAAGTACAGAAGGTGCTGAAGACCCATACAGAATCTCACCACACTACATGTACCTTGTGCTGTGGTTCACTTTTTTTTGCCAACAAAGACCAGTTCTTCTATTACTCTGCATTGGCAGCCCATTCTAAATAAATGTATTACTACAAAGTGCGTACAGTAACACAGCTCAAGGGATTGCCATTGATAATGAAACTTTTAGCACAGTTAGCCATTAAATGTCCACTTATCCCACCAGCAAATAAAAAGATACCGTAAGTGTAATAAATGGCTACAACAAGATTGATTACTTAGCAAAAATAATCTTCCATTGTGGATAAACTGAAGCTTTAATCACTTCAAGTTTATCCACCAGTGCTTTATACTAGCACATGACTTGGCATTCAGCTTCTGTTTGTTTGCAAAGCTAAGAGAACAATAATGTTGAAATGTGAACAGCTAGTTTCCTAAGTGAGTAGTCTCCCCTCCTTTAGCAAATCAACCCACTTTTGGGTCTTTTCATACACTGTCAAATATTTCTATACATAGATCTTTTTCCGCACTGGAGGAGAAAAGGCACAGCGAATATTTCATGATCTAAAGCATCAGTCTCCAAACTGCGGCTCAGGAGCCGGATGCGGCCCTTTTCTTGCTTTTATCCGGCCCTTGGGGCACTATTTCATCCACTGATGCCAACACTGGGGCATAATTGAATAAGGAAAAAAAAGTATTCCTTTTTTGAAAAGATATGTACAATGCTGTAAAAACAGCCTTGACTAAGGACTAACGTCTGAAACACCTAGGTTGGAGCTGTTATATGGGAAGCTTGTAGCGCCTACACCCCAGCTTTCCGCCAATGGGGCATAATTCCCTCCACTGACACCAATGAAGGGGCACAATTCCTTCCAATGACACCAACAATGGGGCCCAATGACACCACTGATGGGGCACAATTCCTCCCAATGACAACAACGATGGGGCACCATTCCTCCCACTGACTTCTTACTCCCAGTGGCCAATCCGGCCCTCCTAAAGTCTGAAGGACAGAAGCTGGCCCTTTGTTTAGAAAGTTTGAAGACCCCTGGTCTAAAGACAAACAATTGGGTGCGGTGTGAATTTCACTATAAGTAACATGCCACCCACAAGTTTCAGCTATCACTAACATTTCTGAAATTAAAGGGATACATTTATAAAGCAGTAAACCTGACATTCAACAAACATTCACTGTAAGTGAATAAAATAGAGGAAGTTCCAATTTTTTATGTCACATGATATTAGTGTAACCGGATAATGAGTGCACCTAATGAGCATACAAATAATAATAATAGGTATCACAACATCATATCAAAGAATATGTGAAACATCAGAGAATATGTGAAACACAAAAGTGAATAAGTCCCAAGTGATAAGCAATGTTGAGTCCAGCTGTGAAAGTGCATCAATCCAAGTCCTCAAGCTGATGCTAGAATAACACAAACTATGGTAACTGAATAGAAGTCATTCCAAATATCAGAAATAAAAATAAAACAGAATGATGATTTGTGTTCTTGTGCAGAAAACTGTGACTTGGTAATAAAAACAATTGGTGATGGTGCTGGTGCCAGATAATCCAAAGTGAAGTGACGTATTTGAGAGGGAACTTTCCTATTTCCCTTGTGATTAGTATAGATGTCCCCTTACCTTACTGCTGTAAGGTAACAGCATATAAAGATATAGATAGGTGGATCCAGCGTATATTCCGGCCAATCCCCGGTGTGGCGTCTCCTAGCGGTGTATGGTCTCTATCTTTACTGGGGTGATACACTGAACTTCCAGTTGGTGTAATATTAACCCTCACAGAAAAAAGGGAATAGGGTACGCCAATAGTGTAGTATATTAAAATACATTTATTGGCAATAACATCACAAAAAAAGGTACTCACAAAAGTAGCATAAAAGATGGCATATAGAAACGAGCAGCGAGCTCGCAAGTGTCACCTCCGGTGCCTCTGGTGTCTCGACGCGTGTTCGTCACTGTCACGTGACTTCATCACTCCTGATGAAGTCACGTGACAGTGACGAACACGCGTCGAGACACCAGAGGCACCGGAGGTGACACTTGCGAGCTCACTGCTCGTTTCTATATGCCATCTTTTATACTACTTTTGTGAGTACCTTTTTTTGTGATGTTATTGCCAATAAATATATTTTAATATACTACACTATTGGCGTACCCTATTCCCTTTTTTCTGTGAGGGTTAATATTACACCAACTGGAAGTTCAGTGTATCACCCCAGTAAAGATAGAGACCATACACCGCTAGGAGACGCCACACCGGGGATTGGCCGGAATATACGCTGGATCCACCTATCTATATCTTTATATGCTGTTACCTTACAGCAGTAAGGTAAGGGGACATCTACACTAATCACAAGGGAAATAGGAAAGTTCCCTCTCAAATACGTCACTTCACTTTGGATTATCTGGCACCAGCACCATCACCAATTGTTTTTATTACCAAGTCACAGTTTTCTGCACAAGAACACAAATCATCATTCTGTTTTATTTTTATTTCTGATATTTGGAATGACTTCTATTCAGTTACCATAGTTTGTGTTATTCTAGCATCAGCTTGAGGACTTGGATTGATGCACTTTCACAGCTGGACTCAACATTGCTTATCACTTGGGACTTATTCACTTTTGTGTTTCACATATTCTCTGATGTTTCACATATTCTTTGATATGATGTTGTGATACCTATTATTATTATTTGTATGCTCATTAGGTGCACTCATTATCTACCTTTCCCCCATCCCCCTTACAGCGCAGCATTACTTTTCTTTCATATCCATTTGGGTTTCTGATATACCTCCAGTGCTGCAGCAGTACCCTCTCCTTTTCCCCCTCCCTACCTCTTTTGGTAGTGCAGTAATACTATACTATTTCATATTAGTGTAACCGTTTATCATTTTAGGTAAAACAAAAAAGATAAGGTTGCGCCAAGTAAACAGATATGCAGCATGTCAAGCCTTAATGTTGCGCGTGCCCATGAAATGGGGACAAACATCGGTACCTAAAACTTTCCATAGATGAAGCTTTACAAGCTAACCAGTTTAGAGTTAACTTTGAATGATGGCCCTAGAATTATTGTTTTTATTCTAGCTTGTGCAACAATATATAAATAATGTTCTGGGCAAAATATATTTTTGTACGTAGGCACACCTAACGTGTGCATTTATGTACATATGAATGTGTACATGGGAGTAGGAGGGTTAAAAAAAAAAAAACATTTCTGGGGGGTACACGTTTTGGTGTCACTTTAATTTTAATTTTTTTTTTTTTTTTACTTTAAATTTTTATTTATTGAGAAAACAGAAGTAACATACAGGCATCGTTGCAACAAATGCACATTACTTTAGAAAACTACATCAGCCATAACTGCATACAAGGAAACAATATGCCACTCATCACAGGAGATTTCCATCTTTCTTGTAACACTATATTGACTCAGGAGTATCAACTCCATTGTATCAGTCCTGGACCTTAAGGCAGATTTAACATTTGGTCATAGAGCCTGTCACCCCTTCCGGGATCACACTGTGAGCAGGCTAGCTATAAGCAAGTCCAGGTACAGAGATCACAGCCCAGAGTTTGGCCGACTCGAGTTGCCCACGGGATTACTTTATAGCTACCGTCCTATGACGGAGAAATAGTATAACTGAAGTTATAGTCATATTGTAAACATTAACTATTTGAACATTACTACAATACCTGTATGCAGGTGCATTAATATACTAGTGCTAGTACCAACTACACTGCCCTGAGAATTCTACTGCACCACAGGACATCATTCCGCTTTAATACTTGCAATCAGCATATATTTTAACCAATGCTAGGGGGTATTATGTAGCGGAGGCCAGGGATCCCAGAATTTGTGGTATACATGTATTCTATCTAGTTTATACGCAAGCATCCTCTCCATTAAACTCTGGGTATTTACTCTATTTATTACTTCCAATACGGTCGGAGGATTCGTGGTTCTCCATTTTGCTGCTATAGAGATACGGGCAGCATGAAGGATATGTACAATCACTTTTCTACATGCATATGGGAAGAGTTCTATCCCTAATGTAAGGAGAGCTAATTCTGGAGAGGGTACGTAATTCATTTTAGAAATGTCCGATATAAGCTGAAACACGTCTCCCCAAAATTTTTGTAGTATGCTACAATGCCACATAATGTGAAGGAGATTACCCCTGTTCTGACAGTCCCTCCAACAAAGTGGGGAGAGAGTGGGTCTCATTATGTGTAAGCGTGTCGGCGTGATGTACCACCTATGTAGTATTTTGCACAAGTTGTCCCAATGGTCCACACAGGCTGAGGATGTTCTATTATATTTAATAGCAGTTAGCCATTGGGGAAATGTGAAGGATGTTTGTAGTTCCACCTCCCATTTGAGCATCGCTGGGGTTTTAGAGTATTTTATTTGTTGGTTACTGAATCTGTAGGAGAGTGATATACCCCTAGAGTTTTTTTTTGCTTTTATTCAGGAGGAAGTCCCAGATTGCTAATGGGACCTTAGTGGTGGTGTGAGGGTTCATTTTACTGTAACTCCTAATCTGTTGTATCATGAGAAAGTCGAGTGCTGTGGTCTGCTTTATGTCTGACACGTTAAAATGTATTCCCTTTTTTTTCCAGTGATGTGTCGAAAAGTTTTGAATAAGAAAAGTGTAGGTCGTCAAAGGGATATCTAATGTATGGGTGCGTTCCTCTGGGAATTTCAACTTGGTGAATAGAGACCATGCTGCAAGTGTGGCCTGTATCGTGGGGTAGTCTGGTATCAGGGGTTTATGATGAATCGTGGGTGCCATTAGTAAAGCAATGATATCATGGCTCGGAGTCACCTCTCTCTCTATTTGGTTCCAGAGATTGTCTTCCTGGCATGAGAACCAAAATTTCAGTTGGTCCATTATGGATGCTATGTAGTAGGCAAAAGCATTCGGTAAGCTTCCCCCACCCGCATTTTTGTGTATATAGAGGTATTTTAACGCTATTCTGGGTTTTTTATTCGCCCATATGTATTTGTTCAGATGTTTTGCCAGCTCAGAGAAAAATGTATGAGGGATAGGGATTGGGATAGTTCTGAAAAGATAGAGGATCTTTGGGAATACTTGCATCTGGTAAGCTGCTATCCGCCCTATCCATGATAGTTGAATTTTGGACAAGTGTGCAAAGTCTTTCTTGATCTGATCTAAAAGAGGTAGGAAGTTATCAGAATATAGCTTGGCTGTAGGATGGGTCAGTTGTATACCTAAGTAGGTGATGGATGGGGCATCCCATGTGCAGGGGAATAGTAGCTTGAGCCTGTTTACTGTTGTGGGGGGGATATGAAGGGGTAAGGCAAAACATTTAGAAGTATTGACTTTATAATATGTTATTTTCCCAAAATCGTGCATAAGTTCTGTGGCTTTCCTTAGGGAAGTTAATGGGTTGGTCAGGGTAAGGATCACATCATCCGCGAACAGACCTATTTTATGTTCTGTGTTCCCTATTTGGAGTCCTGTAACTTCTGTGGTAGACCTAACGAGTTCTGCTAGGGGTTCTATTGCTAGTGAGAAGACAATTGGGGACAATGGGCAACCCTGTCTCGTTCCATTAGTCAGGTTGAAGGAATCAGAGAGCATTCCTGATGTAAAGACCCTGGCCGATGGATTAGTATATAAAGACATGACTGCTGAGTGCAGAAATCCATGTATTCCAAATTTATGTAGTGTATGTGACAGGTAAGACCAGTGGACTCTATCAAACGCCTTTTCCGCGTCCAAGGCGACAAAGATGCTAGGCGTGTGTGTGAGTTCCGCATTTCTAAGTAGGTTTATCATTTTTCTAGTGCCGTCTGGGGCCTGTCTGCCCTTAACAAATCCTACTTGATCTAGTCCTATGAGTGTGGGGGTTATATGTAGTAATCTGTTTGCTAAAGCCTTTGCATAGATTTTAAGGTCCGAATTCAAGAGTGAGATGGGTCTGTAGTTCTGGGGGTGGGCAGGATCTTTCCCTGGTTTTTGAATGGTTACTATAATGGCTTGGAGCATTTCTTTGGGGAAAGCACTTGTGGTTGCAGCTGTGTTGTACAGCTCCACCAATCGGGGGGTGAGTAGTGACGAGAATGCTTGATAGTATTCGGCTGAGAACCCGTCAGCTCCCGGGGATTTATGTTTGGGGAGGTTCTTAATTACTTCCTCGATTTCGTCCTCTGTAAAAGGTTCATTAATTTTGTCTAGCGTTCTCTGATCTATAGATGGTAGGTCAATACGTTTGAGAAAGTCAGTGATTTCTGCTTCTGTGGGTTGGTGAGTAGTTTTGTCCTGGTTGAGGTTATACAGGGTTTCGTAAAAGTCTTTAAATGCATTCGCTATGTCTTTGGGATTTTGATATGAGTTGTCGTTAGTGGGATGTTTGAGCAATGATATCTTCGCTTGCGTTTGCTTTTTCTTCAGTTGAGCTGCTAACCGTTTACCTGCTCTATTGTTCTGGGAGTAGTATGATAATTGGAGTCTTTTGTAGTAAAGGTCATAGTCTGATTTTAACACCAGTCTCAGTTCTTCCCTGCTAGAATTCAGTTGTTGTAGTAAGGAGTGGTCCCCATTTTTTTTATGCTTAATTTCTAAGTCGGCTATCCGGTCATGAAGTTGCGTTATAAGTTTGTTTTTTTTCTTCTTTTCTCTGGCTGCTATCTGGATCAGGGTGCCTCTCGAGAAGGCTTTATGCGTGCACCAAACTGTGGAGGTGGGAGTACTAGGGGTTTCGTTAAACTCAAAGAATTCTAGTATTTTCTTGTGGACTTCCTCTTTAATGTGGGGCTGGGAGAGTAGGTAGGTGTTATTACGCCATAGAGGCGAAGCATTAGTTTTGTTAGCGGAAGTTATGTCAATGGTGATGGGGGCATGGTCAGACCAAGTGATGGAGTGAATGTCCGCCTTGATTACTTTTTGTAAAGTATATTTGTCTGTGAGGAAAAAGTCAATCCTAGAATAACTCTTGTGCATCGGTGAGAAGTAGGTGTAGTCCCTCTCTGTGGATCGGAGACAGCGCCACGGGTCATAGAGGTCTTCCCCCAGACAAAAATGATCTAGGTTTGGTCTTTGTCTCCGCCCCGCAGAGGAGGAGTCAAGCATATCATTCATGATTACATTAAAATCTCCACATATCACTAAATTACCTTTTTTCATTTTGTTAACTTTTTGTATAGTTTTGCGAATGAATCTTATCGGGTGTTTGTTTGGCGCATACAAATTCACCAGAGTATATATTTCATTGTTAATTTCGGACACAAGGATAATATACCTACCATTACTATCATATTGTTCATTTAGGAGCTTAAAAGACACTGAGTCCTTAATAGCTATCAACACCCCATTTGTTTTACTGGAGTTATTTGCCGTAAAAACATGCGGAAATTTTTTATGGGAGCATCTCGGGGTGTCGTGATCCAAAAAGTGGGTTTCTTGCGCAAATAACACATCACATGTCTTGTCCAGGGCGGTTTTCCATAGAGATCTACGCTTAAACGGGGAGTTGAGTCCTCTAGCATTGACAGATAAAAGTTTAAGTGTCATTAATTTCGTTTGTGGTGCTTCGGTGACATCTAGTGGCGCAGAATAAGTATTGCTTGAAGTGAGGAATTAATGAATTAGCAGTGAGAATCTGTAAGTTGGATTTTAAAACAGTAGTCTGGATTCTCCAAACTATATAACCACAAGTAACCATTGCAACGTCAATGGTCAGAGAACTAAAAGCTAGAACAGTCAACATCAATAGGATGGGTTTGGGATGATCCCAAACGCAGTATTGGGGTAAAGTCATCAAGGTGTTTACCTTGTCAGCCGAACATCAGGAGATTATCTCGGCAACGTCAGAAGGCAGATGAGGCATAGAAGATGTCAGGAGGAAACTAGGTAATTCATCACAGAATAAACGAATCCAACGTATTTTAGGGATGTCTAAGTGTCACGGTTGTTCCTGGTACTGCGACAATTGTTGATGTTTGATCTGGACGGGGTCTGGTCCATAGAGTCAGGGTAGTCGTCCTGGGGGAGGAGTCCCCACTTGCGGAGTAGCTCCAAGCCTTTGTCCAGGGAAGAGATGGTGTACCATGCATTGTTTTTCTCCAAAATGATTTTAGCAGGGAAGCCCCATCTATAGAGGATCTTGTGATTCCTTAGCATTTTAGTAACTGGAATCAGATTATTTCTAGCTTTCATGGTGGCCTGTGAGAGGTCAGCGTATATTGTGATCCCAGCATATGGGTCCGGGAGGGAGCTGTTCAGTCTGGAAAATCTCATAAGTTGATCTTTGATATGAAAGAAATGAATTCTGGCGATCACATCTCTGGGGATTTTCTCAGGGAGATGTTGTGGTTTGTGCAGCCTATGTGCTCTGTCGATAATGACATCCGAGGCAGTGAGAGAAGGGATTGCTTTTTTCATTAGCTGTTGAAGGAATGAACTCAGTTCAGCAGGTTTAACTGTTTCAGGAATTCCTCTAAACTTCACATTATTCCTGCGAGAGCGATCTTCGAGGTCAGAGACCTTTAAGCGGAGGGCTTTAAGCTCATCTTCTAAATCTACATGAGCATCCACTAGCTCATTGTGGGCTGCAGAGAAGTCATCCATTTTAGTTTCCACATAGGTAACCCTGTCTCCCATAGCACTCAGGTCCTTGCGTGTGGAGTGGGTGAGGTGAGCTATGTCTTGCTGGATGGCCCCTCTCAGATTCAGTATCATTTCTTTCATGAAAATATCAGTCATGGGCTGACCAGAGACAGGCATAGCATCCAGCTTCTGAGTATAGGAGTCAGCCTGCTCCATGTCACTACCTCCCTTCTCCTGTTCACTGCTATCTGCTCCTGGGGGATTAAACCTCCGTTTTTGTTTTACAGGGCTGCTGGATGGGGAGGGATGGGGGAGCTGAGGGTGATTGCTGTCCAGCGACTTACCTTGCAAGTTGTAGATCGCGCCATTCTCCTCCTCATGACACTGTGATGCAGATAGCCCTGCCACGGCGCCATCTTGGCAGCTCCTGCCTGCTATGTGGGGATAGAAATCTGTCAATTTCCTGGGTCCTTCTCTGTCCTTTCGCTTGGCCATGTCACTCGCAGGGTTCCTCCTGTATTCCGCCGCTCGGATGGGTATTTTATCAGCCTCAAAAGCCGCTTTTAGTTGCTGATAATCCCCTGATGTGACGGAGCTCTCCTCTCACCACACCATCCGCTCCGGCCGCCGGCTCCGCCCTTTAATTTTTAATTTTAATTGAATTGAATTTTTTGTATTTACATTTTTTTTACTTAACCTATTGGGGATAAGTAGCCTCCTATGTGACAGCATTTTTACTGGTATAGGTACTCTTTAATAAGACATCAGGAGTCTATCAGATTCCTAATGTCTTCCTTGTATTCTACGGAAGCTAATGAAGCACAGATCACACTGTTAGAAAGTGACAACAGAAACCGGATCACTAACTGGGGAAAGTGACAGCAGAAACTGGAAGTGACATAGGCCCCTTTCACATGGATCCAACTGTCATTTTTTCAGGCAGAACCGATCGGAACCTCCATTCTTCTCTATGAAACAGCGGATCTCAGCGGACACATGTCCGATCCGCCAGCATCCGTTCCGGTCCACTAAAAACAGACGGATAGGGATCCGTTCCTCATCCATCCAGCTGATCGGGTAACAGTTTAATGGAAACATACAGGCGTTCCGTTTCCATCCGACCGCCCCATAGAGAACAGCGGGCTGTGATGGTGTCCGTTCTGCATCAGCGCAGTGGACATGGACTTGTCATCCGCCTGTCATCCGCCGGGATCAGTGGAGAGATTCCCCTGCTGAGCAGGCAAATTCACTGCCACCGTGTACCCCCAGTGTGAAAGGGGCAAAAATATTCTTCGCTCCTGGGTTCTAACTAGATAGAGGAGATCCCAGATAGCAAGGTTACCTTGCCACAAATTTGTGGCAGTGTTGAATTGTAAGTCTGTTAACTTGCTGCACATCTTCCCTGGCAAGTTGTACACTTGCAGAGCACTTAAATGCACGAGTTCTAGTTGGCACTTTTCCAATTTGTAGCAAATTTACGTGGCAAGTCTCTAGCAAGATCAAAGTTTTAATGGTGAGTCTACAGCAAGAGCTCTGCATGTCTACTGCATTAAATTAAGCCACAGTGACCCTTGTGGTGGGATGACTATTGCACAAGATAACTGAACCAGAACTTACAGTGGACTTGCAGAATGTTTGCAAAGAACGTTGATCTGGAGTCATGCAATGAGGACTTGCTGCAATTGTGTAACAAACTTGTGAAGCCTGGCAAGTCCAGCAATGGCTTAGCAAGTCATTTTCAAACTTGCAGCACAATTGCTTGCTATCTGGGATCAGCTAAATACAAGGAGTACAAGCCACCTTAGTGTCCACAGCCTATAATTAGAAAATGAAGAAGCAGCAGCAGACAAATCCGGTCATCGCTCTGCCCTCTACTTCCCTCAACATGTCCTTATCAGCACATGTGCATATAGCTGGTTCCAGGGCTGGGACTAGGGTGACCACATTTCCAAACTACCATTCAGGGACACTCCCCCTTCCCAAAAATCAGCTTGTGCTGTAACGAATCACAGCACAGTGATTGGACACAAGAGGCGGGATTTATGATTTCTCCAATCAAAAGCAGGGGCAGGGATTGTGCTCCTCTAGGCATTTTTTGGGGGCATCTGATTGGCCTGGGGGATAGCTGTGTCAGTTTCATTCCAGGACACTGTATTGTCCTGGAATGAAGGTGCCCGGGACAGACCTGCAAAATGCTGGACTGCCCGGGCAATCTGGGACACGTGGTCACCCTAGCCGGGACAAGGGGTGGGCAGGAGGGGAAGTTGCCCTGGGCGCAGTGAAGCAAAGGGGCAAAAAATGGATGCAGGGTGGTACACCCATTCTTTGGCATGTATTAATACTGGGGGAGGGGGCACAATTCTGGATCCTTGCCCTGGGTGCTGGACAACACTGTCCCTGTACTGGCCTGCTCAGAGAACCTACCTTCCCTCCCTCGCCTAATCTGAGTTCTATTGCACGTGGGTTTACCATGGGCTAATAGCAAGACAATTTAAAGAGCTTACATTAGTTGCATTTTTTTCATCTTATATTTTCCTAGCAATCAGACTTACGATGACCATGTTTATAAATGTATCTATAAAAAAAACCTTCCATTTTCCATGTCATGACAAGGAACGTCAAACTATGAATGTAACCCAATCATGATGGGTTTAGGAGCACTAGCTGGGCAGTCAAGTGTCTCTGGATATAGTTTTAATATTGACAGTTATGGCTTTGGTGCTCATGATCTTTTCTTGAGTGATCACACCAAAGCTGATGGGCAGTCATATATCTCGGTTATCTGAGGGACACACTGAGCTTTCCCAGAATGAATCTGAGGATGCAGAAAGTCGAGCAGATAATGCTTTTTACTTATACTGTTCAAGGTTAAATATTTATTTTCTATTTAAATGACTTACTTGTATGGTCTTTTAAATGCAACTCTCAATACCAGTCTATGATCCTTTCCGGTTTAGCTGATATTCTTCATAGCCTTGGATAACACTGATGAATTGATACAGCAGTGAGCTCATGGTCTTTCCGATCATTTCTTATTTCAGTGAGTTTTATGGTTATTCCTGTTCTGTGTACTGAAGTGTAGAGCCAGTAATAACTTATCCGGACACACAGTCATAATACTTTTTTTGTTATTGAACATCTATAAAGTCTTGCTCCGCAGCTAATGGGAAACTGGACAAATGAATAAATTCTAATTGGTCACTGGTGAAATTGAGGGGGTGTTTGTAAAAAAACACAAGGAGAAAAATGTTTGTTCTTTTCTATTTTTTTTTAATAAGCTTTAACCACTTGCCGACCAGCCACCACAGTTTTACTGTGCCAGAATGGCATGGCTGGGCGAAACGACGTTACCTTATGTCGCTTCGCCTTTTGACCACTAGGGGCGCACCCGCAGTGTGTACAAGGAGCTGAATCGAGTGCCCGGTGGGCAAGATGACCGCCGGGCACCCGTGATCACTCGTGACAGAGCGAGAACCGTGATCTGTGTGTGTAAACACACAGATCACGGTTCTCTCAGGGGAGAGGGGACAGATTGTGTGTTCATACAATGTATGAACACCGATCTCTCTCTTCCCCTAGTCATCCCCCATCCCCCCCACAGTTAGAACACATCTAGGGAACACAGTTAACCCCTTGATTTCCCCCTAGCGTTAACCCCTTCCCTGCCAGTGACATTTATACAGTAATCAGTGCATTTTTATAGCACTAATTGCTGTATAACCACTTCTCTACTGTGCACGAAAACCCCCTTCCTGCCCAAGCCATTTTTCAGCTTTCAGCGCTGTCACACTTTGAATGACAATTGCGCGGTCGTGCGACGTGGCTCCCAAACGAAATTTGCGTCCTTTTTTTCCCACAAATAGAGCTTTCTTTTGGTGGTATTTGATCACCTCTGCAGTTTTTATTTTTTGCGCTATAAACAAAAGAAGAGCGTCCAGTTTGGAAAAAAAACACAATTTTTTACTTTTTGCTATAATAAATACCCATTTTTTTTTGTAAATAAAATCTTCCTCAGTTTAGGCCGATACGTATTCTTCTACATATTTTTGGTAAAAAAAAAAATCTCAATAAGCGCGTATTGATTGGTTTGTGCAAAAGTTATAGCGTCTACAAAATAGGGGATAGATTTATAGCATTTTTTTTATTTAATTTTTTATTAGTAATGGCAGCGATCTGCGATTTTTATTGTGACTGCGATATTGCGGCGGACACATCGGACACTTTTGACACATTTTTGGGACCATTCACATTTATACAGCGATCCCTGCTATAAAAATGCATTGATTACTGTATAAATGTGACTGGCAGGGAAGGGGTTAACCACTAGGGGGCGGGAAGGGGTTAAATATGTTCCCTTAATGTGTTCTTACTGTGGGGGGAGGGGACTGACTGGGGGAGGTGACCGATGGTTGTCCCTATGTACAAGGGACACACCATCGGTCCCCTCTCCCTCACAGGACGTGGATCTCTGTGTTTACACACAGAGATCCACTTTCCTGCTCGTTTCCCGGGCAATCGTGGGTGCCCGGCGGCAATCGCGGCCGCCGGGCACGCGCATTGGGGCCTTGGGAACGCGGCGCGCGCGCGCCTCCTAGCTCACTTTAAAGGGAGGACGTCATATGACGTCCTCCCAGAACGAGAGTGTCCTCCGCCCGCCGTCAATTGACAGTGGGCGGGAGACAAGTGGATAATTGTCAATGGTCCAAAAAAAGGTGTCAAAAGTGTCCGATCTGTCCGTCGCAAAATTGCAGTCCCGATAAAAATCGCTGATTGCCGTCATTACTAGTAAAAAAAAAATGTATAATAAAAATGCCATAAATCTATCCCCTATTTTGTAGACGCTATAACTTTTGCGCAAACCAATAAATATACGCTTATTGCTTTTTTTTTATTTTATTTTACCAAAAATATGTAGAAGAATACATATTGGCCTAAACTGAGGAAAAAAATTGTTTTTGGGATATTTATTGTAGCAAAGAGTAAAAGATATTGGGGGTTATTTACGAAAGGCAAATAAATCCACAAGTGCAAACTACAAGTGCAAAGTGCACTTGAAATTGCTCTGAAAGTGCACTTGGAAGTGCAGTCGCTGTAAATCTGAGGGGTAGATCTGAAATGAGGGGAATCTCTGCAGATTTTTTCATCCAATCATGTGCAAGATAAAATGCTGTTTTTTATTTTCCTTGCATGTCCCCCTCGGATCTACAGTGACTGAACTTCCAAGTGCACTTTTAGTGCAATTTCAAGTGCACTTTGCACTTGTAGTGCAAAGTGGATTTGCCTTTCGTAAATGACCGCCATTGTGTTTTTTTCAACATTGTCACTCTTCTTTTGTTTATAGAGCAAAAAATAAAAACCACCAAAAGAAAGCTCTATTTGTGGGGAAAAAAACAATGTTTTGCTTGGGTACAGCGTCACACAACCACGCAATTGTCAGTTAAAGCGACGCAGTGCCGTATCGCAAAAAATGGCCTGGTCATTGAGCAGCCAAATCTTCCGGGGCTGAAGTGGTTAAGAAAAACAAGGGATCTGATAGGATGCATTCTGTTTTCCGACATCGAAAATAAAGGGATTTTTATAACAGCTTACCTGTAAAATCCTTTTCTTGGAGTACATCACGGGACACAGAGCGACTTAGTCATTACTAATGGGTTATATAGTTTACCTTCAGGTGCTGGCACTGGCAACTTCCAAACCGGAAGTACCCTCCCCTATATAAGCCCCTCCCATCCGGGAGCACCTCAGTTTTGTAGCAAAGCAATAAGTGTCCCAAAAAAGAGGGGTGGGAGCTCTGTGTCCCGTGATGTACTCCAAGAAAAGGATTTTACAGGTAAGCTGTTATAAAAATCCCTTTTTCTTTTTCGTACATCACGGGACACAGAGCGACTTAGTCATTACTAATGGGACGTCCCAAAGCAATGCCCAATGAGGGGAGGGATACACTATACATAAGCTGGGCGCCATCAGGCATGAGGCTCTTTTGCGGCCTGCAACACACTGCGCCCAAAGGCGACATCCTCCTGACTTCTGACGTCTACCTGGTAGAATCTAGTAAACGTGTGTACTAAGGACCATGTTGTGGCCTTACAGACTTGAGCCAGGGAGGCTTGGTGATGCACTGCCCATGAAGTTCCAACTGCTCTTGTGGAGTGCGCCCTAACTTTGAACGGAGGCGGTCTCCTTTTCAAGCCATAGGCTTGTATTATGACCTGTCGAATCCACTTGGCTAAAGTAGATTCTTGATGCTGCCTGACCCTTTCTGGGGCCTTCCGGCAGAACAAATAAAGTATCCGTTCTACGAATCTGAGCAGTGGCTTTAAGATAAGCTTTAACTGCTCTTACTACATCCAAAGAATGCAATAACTTTTCCTCTACCGAACTAGGTTTGGGGAAAAAGGAAGGAAGAACCACATCTTGGTTCAAATGGAACCTCGATACCACCTTAGGAAGAAGGCTGGATGAGGACGTAATACTACTCTGTCCTTATGGACAACCAGATATGGCTCCTTACAGGACAAGGCGGCTAATTCCGATACTCTTTTAGCCGAACAAATGGCTACTAAGAAAAAAAATTTCCTGGTGAAAAGAACCAAGGAAATGTGCCGCAATGGTTCAAATGGTTGTTTCTGTAGAACCGACAGAACCAGGTTTAAGTCCCATGGACATATGGGAATACTAACCGGAGGGCTAATACGCATCACTCCTTGTATGAAAGCTTTGACTAATGAATGCAAAGCCAAGGGCCTTTGAAAAAATATTGACAAGGCCGTCTGACCCTTGATAGTACTCAAGGCAAGCTTCCTATGTACAGCCCACTGTAGGAAGTCCAGAATCCTACCTATTACGTACTTACGTGGATGCCATTTCTTGGCCTCACACCACGTGATGTACGCCTTCTAGATCCTATAATAGATCTGCCTGGATACCGGCTTCCTGGCATTGATCATGGTAGATACCACAGGATTAGAGAGCCCTCTCTTTTTTAGAATGTGGGCTTCAATAGCCAGGCCGTCAAACCTAGGGCTGGTAAGGAAGGGTAGTATATCGGTCCTTGCGAAAGCAGGTCCGGACGATGTGGGAGGGTCCAAGGACTTCCCACTGACATTTTTACAATCTCTGCGTACCATGCCCTTCGGGGCCACGCTGGAGCCACCAGAATCACTGGTTTCTTTTCTACCCTGATTCTGCGGATTAATCGCGGTGGGAATGCATATATCAGCTTGAACTGATCCCAAGGGAACACTAGGGCATCCGAACCGCAAGCTAGGGGATCCTTTGTGCGAGACACAAATCTGTCCACCTTTGCGTTGAATCTGGATGCTAGCAGATCTACATCCGGTGTTCCCCACTGCTGGCATATTGCCTGGAAAACCTCGGGGTGAAGAGACCATTCCCCCGGGCATAATTGCTGGCGACTTAAAAAGTCCGCTCTCCAATTTTCCACTCCTGGGATGAAAACTGCGGATATGGCTGTGACATATCTTTCTGCCCATTCCAGGATGCAATTCGCTTCCCTCTGGGCTGCACGACTCCTGGTGCCACCCTGGTGATTGATATATGCCACTGCTGTGGCATTGTCTGATTGAATTCTGACAGGTGACCCTTGGAGTCTGGATGTCCATGCTACTAGGGCATACCGGGCTGCTCGTATCTCTAAGAGATTGGTGGGCAGGGCCTTCTCTGCTTCTGACCACTTGCCCTGGAGAGACCATTGCTCCAGTACTGCCCCCCCCAGCCTATGAGGCTGGCATCTGTAGTGACCACCTTCCAAGAAACCGGACTGAAGGGTTTCCCTTTTTCCAGATTCTGGGGCACCAACCACCAATGGAGGCTCTTGCGAACGGAAGGGGACAGGGACATTGGTAAGTCTAAAGCCTGAACTTTTTTGTTCCAGGCTGACAGTATGGCCCTCTGCAAGTTCCTTGAATGGAATTGACCGTAGGGTACTGCTTCGAATGAAGCCACCATTTTTCCCAGCAGCCTCATACACAGGCGTATGGATGGTTTTCTTTTTTGTACCCACTAAGTGGGTCAAATCTTTCAAAGACGACACCTTCTCTGGAGGTAAGAAAATCTTTCTCTGATTTGAATCCAGTCTTAGCCCCCAAGTATTCCAGACTTTTGACTGGTTTTAGGGCTGACTTGTCTCGGTTGATAATGCAACCGTGAGATTCCAGATACTTGATTATCTTGTGAACGACCACTTCTAGTTTTTTTCACTGAGTGGTCTATCAGCAACAAGTCGTCTAGATATGCCATTATCGTTACACCTTGTGTTCCTAGTTTGGCCAATCGTAGGGCCAGAATTTTTGTGAACACTCGTGGTGCTGTGGCCAGACCGAAAGGTAAGGCTCTGAACTGAAAATGGCCCCCTTCTACTGCAAAGCGTAGAAATTTCTGGTGGGCCGGACAGATGGGAATATGCAAATAAGCATCCCTTATGTCGATCGAGGCTAACCATTCCTGCCCTTGTAGGGCGGTGGCCACCGATCGGATCGACTCCATCCGAAAAAGTCCTGATATGTAGGAACTTGTTTAGCCCTTTTATATTTAATATGGGCCTCACGTCCCCATTCGGTTTGGGGACTGTGACAAGGTTCGAGTAAAACCCGAACCCGCTTTCTTCCAAGGGAACCTTCATGATTACCCTTGGAGCAATAGTTGTTCTAGTGCCAGAAGGAGGGATCCACTCTTCTGGGGATCGCTTGGCACGTTTGACCTTATAAAATGGGCAGGAGGAATGTCTTTTAACTCCAGCCTGTATCCCAGACTTACTGCGGAGATCACCCATCTGTCTCTGATGGTGTCCCGCCAGGTCTCTGTGAACAACTGACGTCTTCCCCTCACCCGATTGAGTGGGGGCAACCCTTCATGACTTGGGGGGACGTTTTGTACCTCTCTTGACCCAGGGTTTCTTGTTACCCTGTGATTGTCCCTGGTTTCTGCCCCCTGGATTTGAACGCGGAGGCCGTCGGAACTGTTTCACAGCCGATGTGCCAGGGACTGGAGAAGTAGGCCTCTTAAAAGAACTTCTACCCTTGTTCTTAACCGGCAAGAGTGTACTTTTACCGGCAGAAGTTTTCTGGATATATTTGTCCAGATCATCTCCAGATAAGCGTTCTCCATGAAATGGGAAGCTAATCAGCAATTTCTTACAGGGAGCTTCAGCAGACCAGTTTTTGAGCCATAGAAGCCTACGCATATGTCTACAGACAGCGTAAAGCGGGATGCCTGTTGGATTGTATCCTTTATGGCGTCCACCGCAACACAAGGCTCTAGGTAGGTCAGCTAGGGCAAGAGCCTGCTGATCTGGTAAGTCCCTTAAGACTTGTTTCAACTGATCTTTCATTGCTTGGCAGACTCCAATCGCTGCTACTGCAGGTTGTGTCACCATGCTTGCTGTAGAGAAAGCAGATTTTAGTAAAGACTCCAATTTTTTATCTATTGGGTCTTTGAACATTGGAACATTATCTACTGGACGTGTCAGTGATTTATTTACACAAGAGATGGCTGTGTCTACTGTAGGGACCCTCCATTTTTTTATGAACTTATCCTCCATGGGATAGATCACTGGAAATCTCTTGGGGGGAGTAAATATTTTATCAGGATGCTCCCAATCCTGATAAATAAGCCCTTCCAATAAAGGGTGGATTGGGAAGGAACAGACAGCCTGGGGAGCTTTCAGCGACCCCAGCGAGGAAACCGTAGTGGTTGATGGTTCCGCCAGAGGCATTTTAAATGCTGATCGAACCATGTTAGTCAGAGACTGAACCCATAATCTTTCAGCCTGAGATGCTGAGAAAGGTTCTTCCACTGTTGATTCCTCTATAACTGAATCAACCTCATCCTGATCCCCTTCAGGTAGGTCGATCTCTGTGTGGGGCTGTTCCTCCACTAACAGGCACTCTGAAGGAGGAGACGGAGATCGGACGCGCTTTCCCTGTGACAGGGAAGCAGCGATCAATGCTGTTAATTTCTCTTCCAATCCTCCCAGAGTTGAGGATAAAACCTCCTCTGTTATATATACAGGAGCAGGTGGACTGGGGACAGCCGCAGCACCAGGCACTCCTGCGGGGTTCCTACGGCTACTGACCTCTGAATTTTCAGGGGAGATTGGTGCAGTACAAGCATGCCCAATATCCTCAGAGCCCGATGGAGACCCCTTTGGCTTCCTGGAAGACTTATTTCCGGAGCGTCTGGACGACATATCCTTTAAGCACAAAGCTGAGGTATTCCCGTCGTCATACACCAATTTTGCTGGTAATAGTCTAACACAGTTGCTGCTATATACCAGCTGGTGTCCACTAAAGTGCCTTTCTATGGGGATGCCTGCATCAACCGCCTCTGTGTGCCACCGTTTTGTTGCTAGCTCTGTTTGCATCCAGCTGACACTTGTACTGTGTCTTTTATACATGCTGGGACGCCTGCACATGCGCAGAAGTGCCGCGGCGCGCATCGAGCGTCATCCACCCGCCCCGCCCCTTTTTTTTCATAGGAGGCGCGTGCCCGCCCGCGCGCCCGTGCGCCATTGGCGCCCTTTTTTGAAACCAAGCAGGGACTAGGAGCCAGGGCCCTTTTTGCCGGAGGGCCTGTGCGGTGGATGAGCGCAGCAACAGGGCAGAGGAACTGGATTCCCACAGAGAAACTTACCAACTGCCTGGATCTTTTGACTTGAGAAAACCAAAGATCCACATGACAAGAAAAATGGACCACAGCGGCCTCTAGTGGTTTAACACAGGTACCGCGGTCCTCTTTTTTTTTTTTTTCTTGACTACTATTAAAATTTTACATTTTCCAGTAGTTATAGGCATACACAGATATTAGCGGGAATACCGTTAGGTAACAGACAGAAAGACAAATTAGGCTTGGGGGTCCCCCAATAGAACCAAGTTCCTGGGGGCCCCCACTTACCTGTTCCCCGCCGCAGGACTCTGTTTGGTCCACAGAAGCCCAAACTTCACCTATCACGGCAGGCATTGTAATTAAACCTTCAGGGACCGGGTTCCCAAGGATTCCACTCCCCTGGACCTGTATAGCACCCTGCACAGAAAACATCTTGGTCGCGGGTATGACCAGAGCTCTGGATCCCAGGGTCCAGCCCTCCTAAGAGAGGCATTACAGGCAAAACCTTGCTCTTCTGTTGCAAGGCCCGGGTACCGACCGTTTAGCTATGAAGCTTTTTTGGTGGGATCCGGAACAGCTTACTAAGGCCCGTAAAAGAACCTGTACGCAAGCCCAGGAAAACACATGTTACTCTTTGGTCAACACCTTAGACACTGGCAAAAAACTGAGGTGCTCCAGGATAGGAGGGGCTTATATAGGGGAGGGTACTTCCGGTTTGGAAGTTGCCAGTGCCAGCACCTGAAGGTAAACTATATAACCCATTAGTAATGACTAAGTCGCTCTGTGTCCCGTGATGTACGAAAAAGAAAATTGTATAAAGAACCAATAAATACTTAATAAAAGCGTCATGTTTTAACTACTTACCAATAACTCCTTTTTAACTTACCATTAAAGCGCATGTAAACTCTAACAAGGAACTTATCTTATTTGCTTCTGATTGAGAGGTTTAAAGTTATATTAAAGCTCTGTGTTTTTTTTTTTTTTATAACAAACATGTTATACTTACCTGCTCCGTGCAATGGTTTTGCACAGAGCAGCCCCAATCTTCTTATTTCCGGGTCCCTCACCAGTGCTCCTGGCTCCTCCCCCTCGAGCAGTGCCCTCAGAGAAATCTGCTTGCCCTGGGGGCACCACTGCGTGCTCGCTCCCAAGCCCCTGCTCTATGCATCCAGAAGACAAATAGAGCAGTGGCTCAACCCCCGCCCCCTCCTCATTGGCTCACTGTCTGTAATTGACAGCAGTGTGAGCCAATGAGCTCCCACTGCTGTCTCAGCCAAAGAGGAGGAAGAGCCCCCATACAGCTGAGGCTATTGTGGACATCGCTGGATCGAAGGGGGCACAGGTGAGAATTTGGGGGCTGGAGGGGGGGGTCAGCTACACAAAGAAGGTTTTTACTTTCAAGCATAGAATTCATGAAGATAAAAAACTGTCAGCCTCTAGAACCGCTTTAAATTTATATTTGGAAGCATTTTGTTACATCTGTTTGATAAGTGCAAAACATACCTGCTGATCCTGCAAAAATTAGAGTGAGCTTTAACTTCCTGTGCATATCTCGGTGACCTACAAGTCATCTCCTGGATGGTTATGGAGTTGAATAGAGGAGGAGATTATCTGTAGGCCTGAAAAAGTACTGAAGAAATAAAACTAATGCAGTTACCACATGTAAGAACTGGTAAGCTGTAATGCATTACACTTAGATTCTTGGGTTTAGGAACTTTAATGGTTTTTGGTCAGGTCAAATTTAGCAGCATCAGCATGCATTGGTTGAATTACTTATTTGCGTACCTAATCAATTTTTTTTGTTTTAAATGTGGATGGGTAGGAGCACATCATATTAGTAATATGGCAGGTGGTCCGGGGTTCTGGTAGTCCCAAGGAGTCTCAGAGATATCCAGAGGTGTAATTCTATGGCAACATATACTGAAGTGGCCGGCAGATGGAAGCCACAACCCTCCTGGATACTGGGAAGACAGCTAGGCTGTCTGAGACAGCATGGAAGCCGACCAGCAACCAGCGTGAACAGAAAACCGGAAGTTATGTCATCAACATGCGATGCGTTTCCGAACAGCTAATTGGTTCCTTCTTCAAGCAATGACAATGACAAACTGTAACAAATCTCGGAGGACATCGTTGATAAATTCCTGGAAAACGGCGTTGCAAAGACCAAAGGGTATAACTAGATATTCATAATGAGAGAAAGGTGTACCGCTCTAAGGTTCCAGGTTCCTTCAATTAGCTCCCGCCCTGCTCCACTCCCAGGTGCTGGCTGTGCTCTAATGCATGAAGAGAAAAAGTTGTCTGGACTGCTGCACTCTGGTCAAGCGTTTTATTAACAAAGAAAATTAAAATGCCAAAAAATCCAAAGAAAAATAAACAAAATCCATCAAAACAGCAATCAAACATGAAAAGGGACATGCAGGGCAAAGGCTAACGTGTTTCACATCAGGGTGTGATGCTTACTCATAGCTAGGGTGTAAGTGACTAAAACTGTGTATATAAGGGTGTCCTAAGAGACCTCTCAACCAATAGGGGCTGTTGAGCACAGTGGTAGAATATTAGACACTAAATTGGATCTGTTACACTCTATGTTTGTGAAGCACCTGTTGAATGCCAAAACTATTGATAAGGATTGGCAGGTGAAATCTTACATATATATATGAAGTGTATAAAGTGTATGAAATATGTTAAAAGGAGAAAGAACTCCATGTCAAAAAACTTTTTTTTTTTAAATATGTGTATGTCTGCTTAACGCAGAACAGGTGCTTTAAACAAATGTTTTGTCTATACCATGAACGAACTATATCGTATGTGTGTGGTGCATCCAGACAAGGATGCTATTGTAAAACGAAAACAAAAACAAAGACAAAACCTCAAGGTGCATGAGTGGTGTAAGTTGAAAAAAGTGAAAGCTAATCGGAACCAAAAAGAAATAAGTATACATAAATCTTAATATTGGCATTAAACTCATAAAAATGAGAATAAATATATATAAATATATATAAATATATAAATATATAAAATATATAAATATAAATATCTAGAATCATAGATAATGATAATAATAATAATTATTTGTATGTACAGAAACCTATATGTTCCAAATGCTAAAGTTAATACAACTAGATACTAAACATGAAACCACAATGAGATAATATAATTGTGATGTATGTTAAAAATATGTGTAATTATTATATGACTATAGATAAAACGTATTCATCCTATATGACTATTCTGCATGTCTGTTTGAGGAGGGGCAAAATGATTATAATATATTGATCAATGTATGTATCTGATATTTGTGTTATGAGACACAAATTTTCCTAACCTCCAAAAAGACATGCAGAAATAGTGGATGAATATGAAGGCGAACCCTGCTTACAGTGTATAAATATGAATAGTCGAGTCGAGACACACACATATATTTTTTATATGTATATGTTATCATTTCTATTTTCGTTTTTGACACACACGTGAATTTTTTCTCTATATGTATATATTGACATTTCTATTTTCGTTTTTGACATACCTGTCCAATGGCAAAATATGTCAAATATATATATATAATATTGTGTGTGTTTAATGGTTCAAGTGCAACAGCAACCAGAACCATACTGAAGAAACAAGAAAAAAGAAGAAATTCCACTGTGTATGGAGATTAAGCAAAAAGTGGAAGAGAACAAGAACGAGAAAGAACTGGGCAATGGCCGTATCCTATATTCGTAAAACAAATAATCAATTCTAATTTTTAATTTTGATTTTGATTTGGTTTAATTTTTGATTTGATTAAATTTTGGTTTTTGAACAGGACATGGACTCAGGTGTAGAACTCAGGTGTGGAAAGAAATCCATATATGGGCTTCATCACACCAGCCGAGGGATACGGTGAGACACAAAATAACAAAACGACAATGCCATGGCCTGTATAGCTGCCTACAAGCATAATATCGTAAATGTATAAAGTTTGTGTGGCAAAAGTATATATTTGAGTCCTGTACAAAGAAACGAGGAGATATGAGGAAATATAAAATGTCCGTAAGAAGCCTTGCGTGCAAAAGTGAACACCTTAGATGATTTATAAGAAGGTGGCTACAGCAAATGTTAGGCCTAAACCAACTAGTCAAACAGAACTATTCAAACAAAAGCGCGTGGCTAGACCAAAAGGTGCGTGGCTAAACCAAAAAAATGCCTGGAAAATGACAAGCATGTTGCAATATTGCAATGTATAATAACGGTGGTATGATATGTATGGATAACCGCAATGAAAGATAACCTAGATGGGGGAGAGGGAGGGGGAGGGAAGGGGGGGAGGAAAGACTGGAGGAAAAGGGGGAAGGGAGGAAGGGGAAGGCGGGGAAGAGAGGAAATGGGGGGGGGAGGGTGGAGGAGAGCAACAGTATGATTATCAAGTCCACAAATGTCTCTGTCAATTCTTCAATTGTGAGAGCACATTGCTTGTGTTATTTCTTATATGAAGTGTGAGGGGGTTAGCTCGGCAGCGGGTGTGTGTGACCCCCGGGATGGGCTCCCCACACAAAACAGGCCCAGCAAACGGAGGTTGTGGTTTTCAAAATCAAAAAGGTGCGGTTTATTTTCTATTTACAGTGACAAAACACAGCAAAGCAAAAGAAACATAACCAAAATAAATCCTGGTCAAGTTGACCTCTGACTAAACATACAGGTTTCCTAACTAACAACTGGGATCAGCCTAGTGCTGTCCTAGTCCCTAAGTCCCTGGTTTTAAATGTCCAAGCAAATAGCCACACAGGCTTTTTCTCACCGCACAGGGGTTCACTCTCCCTAGACAGTCCACACAGGTCTGGTTCCAGGCATGAGCTAACATCTAATGAAGCTGGGAGTTTTTATAGAGGCCTAAATGAGCTGACAAGTTTCAGCTGGTCTCATCAACTCCCTGTCTGCACGACGCCCAGCCCTCTCCCTAGAGGTATGAGTCATCCATGAGCCCACTAGCCTCAGCTGGGCCTATACAACACTCCACCTAGTTGTATAAGTCGGCGTAAAGCCTGAATCTGGGCGAAATATATCTACCCCCCTGGATGCAACCAGGTGACTTTACCTTCCTGCTGTCACATACCCCCCCCCTCTTGTTTTAACCTCGGGGTTGGAACACCAGCAATCAGGCATTCATGTACTCGAGACAAAGCATCCACATTCCCCATTTGAACGCCAGGGCGATGCTTTACTGTGAAGTTGAATTCCTGGAGGGCCAGGAACCACCTATTCACTCTTCTATTTGTTTCCTTGTTTTGAGCCATCCACTTTAACGGAGCGTGATCCGTAACCATGTCAAAGTGCCTACCTAGCAGGTAGTACCGAAGGGAATCTAGAGCCCACTTCACCGCTAAACACTCCTTTTCAACGGTGGCGTAATTTACCTCATGGGACTTCAACTTCCTGCTGAGGTAAATGACTGGGTGCTCTTCCCCGTTCCAGACCTGGGACAATACTGCTCCTAACCCCACATCTGACGCATCACTTTGTACGACAAAGTCTTTAGAGAAGTCGGGTGAGTACAACACTGGCTGGCTACATAAGGCTTGTTTCAAGAATTGGAATGCTGCCTCAGCCTCGGGGGTCCATTTAATCATGACCGACCCTTTCCCCTTCGTCAGGTTGGTTAGGGGCACAGCCTTAGAAGCAAAGTGGGGAATGAATCGCCGATAATACCCAGCGATTCCCAGAAAGGCTCGTACCTGCTTCTTGCTGTTGGGACGTGGCCAACTCTGGATGGCCTCGACTTTGTTGAGTTGGGGTTTTATTACTCCCCTCCCAATGGTGTACCCAAGATATTTGGCCTCCTCCTGCCCAATGGTACACTTCTTGGGGTTAGCCGTAAACCCCGCTTCCCGAACAGAGTCCAGGACTGCTTGCACTTTTGGCAGATGTGAGGCCCAATCTGTGCTATGGACAATTACGTCATCCAGGTAAGCCGCAGCATACTTCCGATGGGGCCTCAGCATCTGGTCCATTTTCCGCTGGAATGTGGCCGGCGCATTCTGTAACCCGAACGGCATTCTTTTATATTGGAACGCCCCGTCTGGGGTTACAAATGCGGTTTTCTCTTTGGCCGACTTGGCCAGGGGGATTTGCCAATACCCTTTTGTGAGGTCAAGAGTCGTCATGTATCGGGCTGTTCCCAGCCGGTCGATCAACTCATCTATACGTGGCATGGGGTAGGTGTCAAATTTTGTAACTTTGTTCAACTGACGAAAATCGTTACAAAATCGCCAGCTCCCATCCGGTTTAGGCACCAACACGATGGGACTAGACCAATCACTTTGGGACTCCTCTATCACCCCTAAGTTCAGCATTTTCTGTACTTCCTCCCGTATTGCCTCCCGTCGAGCCTCTGGGATCCGATAGGGTTTTAACTTCACCCTTTCACCGGGCGGGGTAATGATGTCATGCTCTACCCCAGATGTTTGTCCCGGCAGCTCAGAGAATACCTCCTTGTTGCGAAGCACAAACTCCTTAACCTCCTGTTGTTGGGGTTGTGACAAGGTGGCTGCTATTCCAACCTCAGGAATCACGCAACCAGTTTGAGCTGGTGACCAAGTGTCTGCGACTAGGGACTCTCTATCCCTCCAGGCTTTCAACAGATTAACGTGATAGATCTGTTCGGGCTTTCGCCTTCCTGGTTGTCTGACCTTGTAATTCACTTCGCTCACTTTTTCCATTATCTCGTAGGGGCCTTGCCATTTGGCAAGGAATTTACTTTCAACCGTAGGGACAAGTACCAATATCCTATCCCCCGGGGAAAAGGTACGGGTCTTGGCTCCACGGTTGTACACTCTCTGCTGTGCCAACTGCGCTTGGGCCAAATGTTCCTTCACGATGGGCATTACCTGTGCAATTCGATCTTGCATCAGGGCGACATGCTCAATCACACTCCTGTGGGGAGAACTCTCACTTTCCCAAGTTTCCTTGGCAATATCCAACAGCCCTCTTGGGTGTCTCCCATACAGTAACTCAAAGGGGGAGAATCCCGTAGAGGATTGGGGCACCTCCCTAATAGCAAACATCAAATAAGGAAGTAAACAGTCCCAATCCTTTCCATCTCTATCCACCACTTTCTTCAACATTTGTTTTAGGGTTTTGTTGAATCTTTCAACCAGCCCATCGGTTTGGGGGTGATACACAGACGTACGCAATTGCGTCACTTTGAACAATTTACACAGCTCTTTCATAACCCGGGACATAAAGGGTGTACCTTGGTCCGTAAGCAGTTCTTTACAAATACCCACCCGGCTAAAAACAAGAGATAGCTCTTTGGCTATGGTTTTGGCCGAGGTATTTCGGAGAGGGATCGCTTCTGGATAACGGGTGGCATAGTCCATTATAACTAATATGTACTGGTGCCCCCTAGCGGACTTGATTATAGGACCTACCAAATCCATGGCGATCCTCTCAAACGGGACCTCAATGATGGGTAGAGGGACCAGCGGGCTACGGAAATGTGGCATCGGGGCCAACCTCTGACACACAGGGCAGGAGGAACAATAATTTTCTACGTCCTTCATCACCCCCGGCCAATAGAATCTCTGTAATACCCTCTCTCGGGTTTTCTCTGTCCCCAGATGACCTCCAAGAATGTGCCCATGGGCCAACTCCAACACCAACTTCCTGTAAGGTTTGGGCACCACAAGCTGCTCAACGGTTTCTTCTGCCCTTTTTGCCACCCGATACAGTAGGTCCTTCTCTACGCTGAAGTATGGGTAAGTGCAGGTATTATCTGGGTTCACTAACTCGCCATCTATTTTCACTACGTTTTCCCGTGCCTTTATTAGGGCGGGGTCTTTCAACTGTTCTGTGGCAAAGTTTTCCCTGTGAACCTCAAGATCAGAAAACTCCACAGACGGTAGGTTTTCGTCTGAGGAGGTGGGCTCCTCTCCAGTTTCTTGAGTCTCCCCTGCCAATACTGATAAGGGAAATTCCGGAGAGTCCTCACCACTCTCAGGGGAGTTCTGGCTATCACATTCCTGGTACATAGGGGCACCAGTGAGGGGCTCAGGATCATCCCACAGTTCCCAGAACTTCGGAAAATCCCTTCCCACAATGGCGTCATACGGTAACTGAGATACTAAGCCCACTGGATGAGAGAGGGTACCTTTGGGGGTCTCGAAACACACTGTAGTCACTGGATACTCTCGGGTGTCCCCATGCACACAAATAACAGCTACCTTGCTATTCCCAGAGACCTCTGTTTTAACTAACTCAGCCTTTATCAGGGTCACAAGGCTACCTGAATCCAGCAATACCACAACATTTCTACCATTAACACACATTTTGCATAAATGTTTCTCAGTTCCTCGAATGGCAGTGCATGCGACTGTCGCACACAGCGACTGACGTCTGCCCGTCAGAAAGTCACACTGCATGGGTTCCTCCACAACCGGGCAATTGGCTGCAATATGTCCCGCTTGCCGGCAGCGGTAGCAAACGATCCTTCTTGCCGCCTCTTGAGCCGCTGATTTCCCAGGCTGTTCTCGCCAAACTTGGGGTAGAGCTCCCACCCTCTCACTCTCTCCACCCTTACCCCTTGGAATCCTCTTATCCGCCCCTGGGGATGGTCTGGTCTTAGGGTGGAAAGTCCGAGTGTCTCTGGAAGAGGCCGTCAGGTTCTCTGTAGCCAAGTATTTCTCCACATGATCCACAAGACCATCGGCCGTCTCTGGGTCTCCATGGCTTACCCACTTTTGGATGGCAGTAGGAAGAGCTCTCAAAAACCGATCCATTACAACACGTTCCACAATCTTTGGTGCGGACAAAGTCTCTGGCTGTAGCCACTTTCTGCTCAGGTGAATGAGATCATACATTTGAGACCTGGGGGGGTTTTCCAAGCTGGAAAGTCCAGTTATGCACACGCTGAGCCCGGACAGCCTGGGTGACACCCAGCCTTGCCAATATTTCAGCTTTTAGCATCACATAGTCTTTTGCTTGGTCAGGCTCTAGGTCATAGTAAGCCTTCTGCGATTCACCAGTTAACAGAGGAGCCACCAGTCCAGCCCACTGCTCCTCAGGCCACTTTTCTCTTTCAGCAGTCCTTTCAAATGTGGTCAAAAATACCTCTGGATCATCCTCTCCAGTCATTTTTGTCAATAAACGACTCACCCCAAAGGACGCGGTATTAGTGGGACGGCTTTCCTCACTGGTCTGCGGACGTTGCTGCATTACTGCTTCCATTTGTTGTAGTCTCTGCTCTTGCTTCTGTAACAGGTCTATGAAGCGGGCCTCAGATTGCTGCTGGGCTTGTTGATGAGCTTGCTGCTGGGCTGCAAGGCTCCTTTGCAAACCTGCATTTGTCTGCTGTTGATTGGCATTTGCTAGAGCCAGCTGTTTCAGTATCTCCTCCATGCTGGCTTAAAAAAAACTGCCCGCATTCTCCACCAACTGTGAGGGGGTTAGCTCGGCAGCGGGTGTGTGTGACCCCCGGGATGGGCTCCCCACACAAAACAGGCCCAGCAAACGGAGGTTGTGGTTTTCAAAATCAAAAAGGTGCGGTTTATTTTCTATTTACAGTGACAAAACACAGCAAAGCAAAAGAAACATAACCAAAATAAATCCTGGTCAAGTTGACCTCTGACTAAACATACAGGTTTCCTAACTAACAACTGGGATCAGCCTAGTGCTGTCCTAGTCCCTAAGTCCCTGGTTTTAAATGTCCAAGCAAATAGCCACACAGGCTTTTTCTCACCGCACAGGGGTTCACTCTCCCTAGACAGTCCACACAGGTCTGGTTCCAGGCATGAGCTAACATCTAATGAAGCTGGGAGTTTTTATAGAGGCCTAAATGAGCTGACAAGTTTCAGCTGGTCTCATCAACTCCCTGTCTGCACGACGCCCAGCCCTCTCCCTAGAGGTATGAGTCATCCATGAGCCCACTAGCCTCAGCTGGGCCTATACAACACTCCACGTAGTTGTATAAGTCGGCGTAAAGCCTGAATCTGGGCGAAATATATCTACCCCCCTGGATGCAACCAGGTGACTTTACCTTCCTGCTGTCACAGAAGTCACACAGCACCTATGTGTCTTATGCAACAGGCCAGGTGCTGTAAGGGGGATAATGGACAAGAGCAAGAAGAGAGGAAGGAAAACCATGATGTGCAGAGGGTACGGTGGAAAACAAAAAAGAGGAAATGACCAAACATGATAAATTACTGGATTAGTAAAAGTGGGAGATATCCCACTCAAAGTTTAATCCAGAAGGTCGTCTAGTGTTTAAAATAAAAATCCACCGTACTTCTTGTCTGCACAGGAGGTTAAACTTATCGCCTCCTCTCAAAGGTTTTACTATTTTTTCTATGCCTTGTATAACCAAACTGGAAGTGTCATGAACTTCATTCCAGTGTCGCGCTACATTCGTTGTGTGGTTTTTATCAATATCATAGATGTGATCGTATAGGCGGTCTTTTAATCTCCTGGTGGTCCTGCCTACATATTGGATTGAGCATAAATTGCATGTAATAACATAAACAACATATCGTGTGTTGCAATTAATAAAAGAGTGCAGCTTATGAACTTTTCCTGTAGACTTGGAAGTAACAGTGTCTCCCCTCTGTATAAATGGGCAATAAACACAATTATGTCTGCCACATTTAAAAGTGCCTTTAAACGAGAGCCAATTAGCAGGGGTATTTTTGGTAGAAAAAAGACTGGGTGACAAAAGACTGCCTAGAGAAGGTGCCCTCCTGGACACTGTACGGATCCCTTTTTTAAGAATTTCGCCATATATTGGATCGTGTGATAGAATCGGGAGGTACTTTGTGACAATGTGTTTTACTTTATGATATTCCATGCTGTATGAGGTTGAAAAGGTAGGAATAAAGTTATCTACCCTATTTTTTCTGTTGTTACATTGATTTACACTCATGTTTTTAACCCTACCACGTTTGTGTGCATTGGTGGATTTTTTTGAAAGCAAAATGTCTCGCGTGGTACCTCTTGCTATCTGTAATCCTCTATTAATGGCCGATTTGGGATAACCCCTACTCTCAAATCTGGCTGTCATGGCTTGTGCTTCAATTTCAAAGTCAGAGTCTCTGCTGCAGAGCCTCCTGAGTCTAAGAAATTGTCCGACTGGAATGTTTTGTACTGTGTGTACTGGGTGGCTCGAATCCGCCCTTAAAAGGGTATTGCCTGCACTGGGCTTCCTGTACAGATTAGAAATAATCGTATTGCTTTCACTCGTGAGCCTTACATCCAAAAAATCAATGTTTTTTGCATTTAGTGTACCTGTAAAGTGTAGATTGAGTGGATTATCGTTCATGTATGCTAACCATGATTGGAGGTCTTCACAAGAGTTATTAACGATGAACAGGAGGTCATCTATATACCTGCAGAAAAATATGGTGTCCTTTCGGCGGGGACTACTAGGTCAAAAAATGCGGAGCCTCTCCCACCATCCCATATAAAGGTTTGCTAGAGACGGCGAGAATTTGGCGCCCATGGAGGCTCCGCATTTTTGGAGGTAGTACTCCCCATCGAGCATAAAAAAATTGTGGGTTAAAAGATATTCCAAACACATAATGATAAATTCCTGCAGTATAAGAGAAAAACGTCCTGATTGCTGTAAAAAGAAAGATACGGCTTGCAGTCCCAAAATATGTGGTATAGAAGAATATAGGTTAGAGACGTCACAAGAAATCCACTGGTAATTGTCTTGCCATGTTATGTCTTTCAAATTGGTAAGTAAGTGATTAGTATCACAGATGTATCCCGGCAGGTTCAAAACCAGTGGTTGTAGCTGTTCGTCTACCCATTGTCCCAAACGTTCATTCAAAGAGTCTATTCCTGCGACAATGGGTCTACCCGTCAACGGTGAAAGGCCCTTGTGTAGTTTGGGAAGGTGATGGAAAATGGGCATGACAGGAAACGTGGGTATTAGAGTCTCTTTTTCTTTGTCCGTGAAAATGCCTATGGCAACAGCTCTATCTAACAGGGAAGAGAGTTCTTTCCTGAAGGAGTCAGTGTGGTCACTTTTGAGTTTAAGGTAGGTCTTAGAATCTGACAACTGTCTCAAGGCTTCTTGCTTATATGTACTAGCATCCATGACCACCACAACTCCACCTTTATCTGCATTCTTTATCACTATAGAAGAGTCTTTGTGTAGTTTAGATATTCATAATGTCCTGTTCTGGTATTAAACGCAGTTTTCCATTCATCGCCCTCCTTGAGCCTCACGAGATTGTATGTCCCTTGCAAATCAAGCTTCGTAAAAACCGTTGCTCCCTTGAGGCGGTCAAATAACTCCGTAATCAAGGGAATCGCATACACGTTCTTAATCGTGAAGCAATTGAGACCCCTATAATCAATACAAGGTCTCAGTTCACCATTCTTCTTTTTCACAAAAAATAAACCAGCACCAGCAGAAGACGAGGATCTATGGATGAATCCTCGAGAAAGTACGCTGGCCACATACTCCTCCATGACTTTATCCTCCGAGACAGACAAAGGGTAAACCCAACCACGAGGGGGTATGGCACCAGGTTGTAGGTCAATTGGGCAATCATACGACCAGTGCGGAGGCAAACTACCGGCTTGACCTTTGTCAAAGACATCGCAAAATTTCCGGTATTCCTCCGGCAGGGAGGAGAGTGAAGGGGTGCAAAAGACCTTAGCCACTTTTGGAAAACATGTCTCCCAGCATTGTGGCAACCAGGAAGGAACCTCAGCATGAAGCCAATCAAAAGAGGGGTTGTGCCTCTGTAACCAATGATAACCAATAACCACCGGAAAATGAGGTGAGTAAATGACTTGGAATTTGATTATCTCATGGTGAAGAGCCCCTACGGCCATGGTAAGTGGAGTGGCATGAAGCTGCAGCAGAATGGAGTGCTTGTACACAAAAGCACTATCTATCAACAAGCTTGCAGCCCCAGAGTCGATTAGAGCCAGTATTATTATTTTTATTATACAGGGTTTATATAGCGGCAACAGTTTACGCAGCACTTATCTCGATGGACGACTCAGACCAAGAAAGGGTAACTGGTACCAGGGACTTATCCTTCTCAATAATTAGGGATTTAAGAACGCCACCTAAGGTCTGTCCCCTTCAGGACCTCAGGTGCCAGCGTTTTCCCCGACGGGTAGGACAAGACTTCAGGAAGTGACCTGCCTGGCCACAATAAAGGCACAAACTCTCCCTCCTCCTAAAGGCCCTCTCATCTGCAGAGAGACGTGTGAAGCCCAACTGCATGGGTTCTACCTCACTGGCAGGCTCGGTACAGGAGGTATGGGAGGTGAAGGACTGCAAAGCTCGAAGCCTAACATACAGGAGGCTTCCGCAAGCGCTCCTTAAAAGAGGGTCTCTCTCGGAGTCTGGAGTCAATGAGGATGGCAAACGTGATCAACCTCTCCAGCTCAGTGGGTATGTCTCTGGCTGCTATCTCATCCTCGATGTGATCTGAGAGACCATGAGAAAAATCAGCCACGAGGGCCTCATTATTCCAAGCAACCTCTGCTGCCAGATTACAGAACTTAATGGAGTAAAAGGCAATAGTTCTTGTACCCTCTTTGATGGACATCAGACCTTTAGCAGCAGATGTGGAGCATGTGGGAATATCAAATACCCTCTTAAAGGAAGCCACAAACTCTGGGTAACTCTGGACAACCGGTTTTTGCATCTCCCATAGAGGGTTTGCCCAGGCCAAGGCTCTCTCAGAAAGCAAAGATATCATGAAGCCTACTTTGCTTCTGTCCATGGGAAATGCCTAGGGGCAGCATCTCAAAGTAAATCTCAACCTGGTTGAGGAACGCTGGGGAAGCGGAGCGGAACCAGACATAACTCTTATAGATTTGAATATTCAAGGCAGGTGCCAGCACTGAGACCGGAGCAGCCACAGTGGGAGGTTCAGGTGAGCAGTGCGATTCAGTAGCATCTGTAATGCTAAGGCAAACTGATCGATACGGTGATCCTGCTCATCCAATCTGGAAAAATTATTACCAACAAGTGGATTGGCTACCACTTCTGAATTCATGGCCTTTGCCTACTGTCAGAAACCATGAATCAGACTGAGACAGAAGTGCAGTAAAAATCACACTATTTAATAAAATGGTGAAATGGTATAAACAGAGCAAACATAGTCAAAAAAGAGCCAGAGTTCGGTAACCAGGACGGGTAGTCAGACAAGCCAGAGAAACAGGAGTCCAGAGATCAGCGAAGTCGGGTGCAGCAAACAGGATCAGGAACCAGAAGGGAAGTCAGCCAAGAAAAAGTCTTTCAAAGGAAAACACAGCAGAGAGAGTTACATAGTTACATAATTACATAGTTAGTCAGGTTGAAAAAAGACACAAGTCCATCCAGTTTAACCATAAAAAAATAAAATAATAATATCATACAATCCCATATACCTAATTCTATACCCACAGTTTATCCAGAGGAAGGTGAAAAAACCCAGCAGAGCATGATCCAATTTGCTACAGCAGGGGAAAAAATCCCTTCCTGATCCCCCGAGGGGCAATCAGATGTTCCCCGGATCAACTTTACCTATAAATGTTAGTACCCAGTTATATTATGTACATTTAAGAAAGAATCCAGGCCTTTCTTAAAGCAATCTACTGAGCTGGCCAGAACCACCTCTGCAGGGAGTCTATTCCACATTTTCACAGCGCTTACTGTGAAGAAACCTTTCCATATTTGGAGGTGAAATCTCTTTTCCTCTAGACATAAAGAGTGTCCCCTTGTCCTTTGTGTTGACCATAAAGTGAATAACTCAACACCAAGTTCACTATATGGACCCCTTATATATTTGTACATGTTGATCATATCCCCCCTTAATCTCCTCTTCTCAAGAGTGAATAAATTCAGTTCCTCTAATCTTTCCTCATAGCTGAGCTCCTCCATGCCTCTTATCAGTTTGGTTGCCCTTCTCTGCACTTTCTCCAGTTCCCCGATATCCTTTTTGAGAACTGGAGCCCAAAACTGAACTGCATATTCCAGATGAGGTCTTACTAATGATTTGTACAGGGGAAAAATTATATCTCTCTCTCTGGAGTCCATACCTCTCTTAATACAAGAAAGGACTTTGCTCGCTTTGGAAACCGCAGCTTGGCATTGCATGCCATTGCATGCCATTATTGAGCTTATGATCTACCAAAACCCCCAGATCCTTCTCCACTACAGATCCCCCCAGTTGTACCCCCCCCCTAGTATGTATGATGCATTCATATTCTTAGCCCCCAAGTGCATAACTTTACATTTATCAACATTAAACCTCATCTGCCACATAGTCGCCCAATTAGACAGAGCATTGAGGTCGGCTTGTAAATTGGCGACATCATGTAAGGAAATTATTCCACTGCATAGCTTAGTGTCATCTGTAAAGACAGAATTGTTACTTTTGATCTCAGACCCAATATCATTTATAAAGATATTAAAAAGTAAGGGTCCCAGCACTGAACCTTGGGGTACACCACTGATAACCTTAGACCATTCAGAGTAAGAATCATTAACCACGACTCTCTGAATTCTGTCTTTTAGACAGTTTTCTCTCCATTTACAAACTGATATATCCAATCCTGTAGACTTTACCTTACACATGTGCCGTGTGTGGGGAACTGTATCGAACGCTTTTGCAAAATCCAAGTATACCACGTCCACCGCCACCCCTATGTCCAAGGTTTTACTTACCTCTTCATAAAAAGAAATCAGGTTTGTCTGACAACTTCTGTCTTTCATGAATCCATGCTGTCTGTTGCTTAACCACTACAGGCCCGCGCTATAGCCGAATGACGTCAATTGACGTCCGCCCCTTTCCTCGCTCCCTGCGCGCGCTCCTGCGCGGTTCGGGGAACTTCTGTGCTGGCCGTGTCCCTTGGACACAGCCAATCACAGATCGCGGTAAATAGCCAATCACAGCGGCTATTTACAGTGCGATCGCCGTGGCCAATGAGAGATGATCTCAAATGTAAACATATGAGATCATCTCTCATTGCCGACTTTCCCTCCTCACACAGAGACCGCGTGTGAGGAGGGAGAGAGATCTGTGAGTGATTACAGTGCTCATTACAGTGCCCATTACAATGCTCATTACAGTGCCCATTACAGTGCCCATTACAGTGCCCCATTGGTACCACAGTGCCCCTTTGGTACCACAGTGCCTGTTGGGGATCTGTGCCCACCTGTGCTGTGCCCATCTACCAATCTGACCACCTGTGCCATCAGTGATCAGTGCCCACCTGTGCCATCAGTGCCCACCTGTGCCATCAGTGCCCACCTGTGCCATCAGTGATCAGTGCCCACCTGTGCCACCAGTGATCATTGCCCACCTGTGCCTGCCCCATCAGTGCCCACCTGTGCCGCCTCATCAGTGCCCACCTGTGCCGCCTCATCAGTGCCCACCTGTGCCACCAGTGATCAGTGCCCACCTGTGCCACCAGTGATCAGTGCCCACCTGTGCCACCAGTGATCAGTGCCCACCTGTGCCCATCAGTGCCCACCTGTGCCGCCTCATCAGTGCACATCTGTTCCACCAATCAGTGCACATCTGTTTCACCAATCAGTGCACATCTGTTCCACCAATCAGTGCCCATCTGTTCCGCCTCATCTGTGCCATAAATCACTGCCCATCTGTGCCATAAATCAGTGCCCATCTGTGCCATAAATCAGTACCCATCTGTGCCATAAATCAGTGCCCATCTGTGCAATCAGTGCCCATCTGTGCAGATTCATCAGTGCCCATCTGTGCAGATTCATCAGTGCCCATCTGTGCCACCACCTCAGTGCCCATCTGTGCCACCGCCTCAGTGCCCATCTGTGCCACCTCATCAGCGCATCACCACCAGCAACCATGTCCAAAAGATGCTATTCTGCCGAGGAGGCGTACCAAATCCTTTCCACGCCTGACGAGAACAACGGCGAACCATCTTTTTCAGATTCCCCTTCAAATTCTGAGTCGGACTCAGAATATGAGCCAGTCCTCACTAGTGCAACACTGACCGACTCAGAGGAGGAAGGTCTGCCCGCCAAACGAAGGCGTTCCACCAGCACCGCAGTGCCATCCACCAGCACCACAGTGCCATCCACCAGCACCACAGTGCCATCCTCCAGCACCACAGTGCCATCCTCCAGCACCGCAGTGCCATCCTCCAGCACCGCAGTACCTCGGCAAGAAAGGCCAAGGACCCATGCTGGCCTTCCCTATGCCCTCCAGAACCCCTTGTGGCTTCCTCCTAATTCAGGAGAAGCCAACATTCCCCCTTTCACTGCCCAGCCAGGAGTCCAGGTGAACACGGACAATTTTTCCCCAATCAATTTTTTTAAACTAATTTTTACTGAGGACATGCTATCCAACATTGTCACCCAGTGCAACCTTTATGCCCAGCAATTTATTGCAAATAACCCAACCTCATATTATGCCCGTCCCTTCAAGTGGAGAGACCTAACGGTAGAGGAGTTGAAGATTTTTTTAGAACTCACATTTTGTATGGGACTCAACCCAAAAAACACCTTGCGTTCCTTTTGGTCCAAACGCCCCATCTACCATATGCCAATCTTCTCCAAGGCAATGCCCAGAACCAGGTACCTCATGATCATGAGGTTCCTCCACTTCAATGATAACACCCAGTGCCTTCACCGAAATCACCCAAATTATGACAGGCTTTTCAAAATTCGGCCCTTACTAATATATTTTTCAGAAGTATTCCCCCAGTTATATACCCCGGACAAACACATATGTGTGGATGAGTCCCTTGTTAAGTTTAGTGGCAGGCTTAAAATAAAGCAATTTATCCCCAGCAAAAGGGTCCGCTATGGGGTGAAGGTTTACAAGCTATGTGACCGAGTCACAGGGTACCTGTATGGCTTCTTAGTGTACGAGGGGAAGGACACCCAGCTGCATCCCCTCAATTGCCCAGACTACTTGGGAACAAGCGGGAAAGTTGTTTGGCAACTCATCAGCCCCCTACTGGAAAAAGGCTACCATCTGTACGTTGACAACTTTTATACATCTCTTCCCCTGTTCCGCAACCTTCATCTGAAGAAGACGCCAGCATGTGGCACGGTAAGAACGAACCGGAAGGGCTTTCCTCAAAGTCTTGTCAATAAGAAGCTGAGAAAAGGAGAATCGGCAAGTCTGCGAAACCAGGAGGTTCTGGCAGTGAAGTGGAGGGACAGAAGAGATGTGTATATGTTGTCTTCCATCCACAATGATACCTTAGTGGAAATCCCCAGAAGGAACGGCCCCATCCAAAAGCCCACATGCATCCAGGACTAAAATTTGTTTATGGGGGGAGTCGACTTCAACGACCAGATGCTGGAACCCTACCTAGCCACAAGACGGACATACCATTGGTACAAAAAAGTCGCAATTTATTTTTTTCAATTGGCCATATATAACTCATATATCATATACCGCAACTCCACCCAAAACCCCAAACCCTTCCTTGGCTACCAGGAGGACCTTGTCACTGCCCTTATATTCCAGAACAGCCCACCCCAAAACATCCGAACTGATGTTCTTAGTCGACTCTCCGAACGCTACTTTCCCGATAAAATCCTTCCCACAGCAACAGGCCAACGACATCAAAAAAGATGTAAGGTGTGTACCAGTGGAGGAGTCAGACGAGACACATCTTATTATTGTGCCGAGTGTCCTTCCCAACCAGGCCTCTGTGTAATTGACTGTTTTCGCTGTTACCATACTTCACTAAATTATTAGTGAAGTATGGTAAACGTAATCCTCAGTTCCTGCCTTCACACCCCTTATGCCACTGCCTGCTCTGTAACTGACCCTGGCTTGTTATTCGACCACGCTTCTGCCTAACGATTCTGTACTACCTCTGCCTGATCTGAAACTGACCCTGGCTTGTTATTCGACCACGCTTCTGGCTAACGATTCTGTACTACCTCTGCCTGATCTGGAACTGACCCTGGACTGTTATTCGACCATGCTTCTGCCTAACGATTCTGTACATACCTCTGCCTGATCTGGAACTGACCTTGGACTGTTTGACCATGCTTTTTTCCTGCCTCTTGGATTGATCTTGTACCCTGCTACTGGACTAGTGGGATTCAACACAGGGGTCTCACATATGTGAGGGGCTCCAGAAAAGTTTTTCTGGATGAAGAAAACAATTTTTTTTGTTTTCTCATCCTAGATTAGGGTCTGGAGACTCGGAGGCTTCAAAGAGATTTGGGTGGGAGAAGCCTCTACCCCTATCCCCATTCTGTCCTGAACAAGGCCCTACGTCTGCCTGCTGCCTGTAGGACCTATGCCATCATGCCTCTGCCTGTCACATGAACTGACCACACCACATGGACCTGCCTACTACCAGGACCAATATTTTTGGCACTGCTGACAATATCTCTGCCTGCACTGACCCTGTACTGTATATGGACAGTATCCCTGCCTGCTGCCTGGACAATTGTGTATGCCGTTGCTGACCAAGTCCCTGCCTGCTGCCTGGACCAGTGCTATCCTGCTGTGTAGAACTGCGCTACTAAAACCACAGGTAATCTTTTTTTTATGCTCTGCTCAGCATAATGTATTTGGGGGTGTAATTCTTGGTATGTGCATGCTATGTGTCCCTAGAACATCTGATGGTGTTCCTTGCATGTTGGGCCTCTGTATGTGGACAGGCTGTGTAAAAGTCCCACACATTTGGTATTGCCATACTCAGGAGGAGTAGCAGAATGTATTTTGTGGTGTAATTTTTGCTATGTACATGCTATGTGTTGGAAATATCTTATAAACGGACAACTTTGCGTAAAAAAAATGCGTTTTCATTTTTTTCCACATTTTCCAAAAACTTCTGGAAAAAAATGAACCGTTCAAAAGAGTCATTATGCCTCATAGATTATACGTTGGGGTGTTAGCTTTCCAAAACGGGGTAATTTTGTGGGTGGTTCCATTGTCCTGGTGCTCCAGAGCCTTCAAAAGTGTAATAGGTGGTTGAGAAATGAGATGTGTAATTTATGCCCCTAGAACGCCTGAAGGTGCTACTTCAATGTAGGTCCTCTGTATGTGGACAGGCTGTGTAAAAGTCCCACACATTTGGTATTGCCATACTCAGGAGGAGTAGCAGAATGTATTTTGGGGTGTCATTTTTGCTATGTACATGCTATGTGTTGGAAATATCTTATAAACTGACAACTTTGCGTAAAAAAAATGTGTTTTCATTTTTTTTCCACATTTTCCAAAAACTTCTGTAAAAAAATTAACCGTTAAAAAGAGTCATCATGCCTCATAGATTATACGTTGGGGTGTTAGCTTTCCAAAATTGGGTCATTTTGTGGCTGTTTCCATTGTCCTGGTGCTCCAGGGCCTTCAAAAGTGTAATAGGTAGTCAACTAGTTAGATGTGTAATTTATGCTCCTAGAACACCTGATAGTGCTCCCTGCATGTTGGGCCTCTCTATGTGGCCAGGCAGTAAAAAAGTCCCGCACATGTGGTATTGTAATACTCAGAAGGAGTAGCAGAATGTATTTTGTGGTGTCATTTTTGCTATGTACATGCTATGTGTTGGAAATATCTTATAAACGGACAACTTTGCGTAAAAAAATGTGTTTTCATTTTTTTCCACATTTTCCAAAAACTTCTGGAAAAAAATGAACCGTTCAAAAGAGTCATTATGCCTCATAGATTATACGTTGGGGTGTTAGCTTTCCAAAACGGGGTAATTTTGAGGGTGTTTCCATTGTCCTGGTGCTCCAGGGCCTTCAAAAGTGTAATAGGTGGTTGAGAAATGAGATGTTGGGCCTCTCTATGTGGCCAGGCAGTAAAAAAGTCCCACACATGTGGTATCATAATACTCAGGAGGAGTAGCAGAATGTATTTTGGGGTGTCATTTGTGGTATGCACATGCCATGTGAGAGAAATAAGCTATTACAATGACAATTTTGAGAAAAAATAAAAACAAGAAATAAAAATCTTAATTTTGCAAAGAATCGTGGGAAAAAATTACAACTTCAAATAACTCACCATGCTTCTTACTAAATACCTTGGAATGTCTACTTTCCAAAAAGGGGTTATTTGGGGGGCATTTCTACTTTCCTGGCTTGTTAGGGTCTCAAGAAATGAGATAGGCCGACAGTACATAAGATGTGATAATTTTTTTATGATTTGCACTATAGCTTGTAGACTCTAAAACTTTCACACAGACCAAATAATTTCCCCAAAATTTGGGTTATTTTTATCAAAGATATGTAGCAGTATAAATTGTGGCCAAAATTTATGAAGAAAAATTTATAATTTGCAAAATTTTATCACAGAAACTAAGAAAAATTCATTTTTTTTCAAAATTTTCGGTCTTTTTTCATTTATAGCGCAAAAAATAAAAAACTCAGAGGTGATCAAATACCACCAAAAGAAATCTCTATTTGTATGAAAAAAAGGACAAAAAAATCATTTGGGTACAGTGTTGCATGACTGAGTAATTGTCATTCAAAGTGTGAGAGCACTGAAAGCTGAAAATTGGTCTGGGCAGGAGGGGTGTTTAAGTGCCCAGTAAGCATGTGGTTAAAATATTTTTTTACAGCAAGAACTCATCTATGTGGTCTTTTATTAATCTCTCCAGTATCTTCCTGATTATAGAAGTTAAACTAACAGGTCTATAGTTACTTGGTAAAGAGATTGTTCCCTTTTTAAATATAGGCACTACATTGGCCCTGTGCCAATTCAGTGGTACTATTCCTGTCATTAATGAGTCCCTAAAAATTAGATACAATGGCTTTGAAATTACAGAGCTCAATTCTTTTAGGATCCGTGGGTGTATGCCATCTGGTCCAGGTGCTTTATCCACCTTTATTCTGTCTAAATATTTCTGGACCATATCACTTTTGAGCCATTGTGTACTTGGGGCTGTGTCACTACCACCCCCATTTTGGACATGAGCTCCCCCATGCTCTTTTGTATACACAGAACTGAAGAAAGTATTTAATAAATTAGCCTTCTCTTTGTCCCCAGTCACCCACTCTAGATTGTTTTGTAAAGGGCCTACATGCTCAGACTTGACCTTTTTACTATTAATATATTTGAAGAATTTTTTGGGGGGTTTGTCCTACTATCTTTTGCAATCTGTCGTTCATTTAGAATTTTTGCATCCTTGATTTCCTTTTTACATATCCTGTTATATTCTTTGTAACATTTAAATGACACTAGTGTTCCCTCATTTTTATATTTTTTAAAAGCTCCTTTCTTATAGTTTATAGCTTTTTTAACTTTGGCCGTGAGCCACATAGGTTTTATTTTTAGCCTTTTAATATTATTGCTCATGGGAATATACTTTGCAGTGAGTTCACAAACAGTCTTTTTGAAGAATTCCCATTTCTGTTCTGTGCCCATTGATGCCAATATTCCCTCCCAGTCTAAGTCCTGGAGAGCAGCCCTCATCCTTGGAAAATTTGCTCTCTTGAAATTAAGTGTTTTTATCTTTCCCGTATGTGATTTTTGTTTACAGCTAACATCAATTGAAATCATGTTATGGTCACTGCTACCCAGGTGTTCCTTTATCTGAACATTAGTTATACGCTCTGCATGGTTTGAGATTACCAGGTCCAAAAGAGCATCATTCCTAGTTGGGGCCTCAAAAAACTGGACCATAAAATTGTCCTGCAATAGGTTTATAAATGTTTGCCCTTTAACTGTCCCAGCAGTGCCATTACTCCAGTAAATTTCTGGGTAGTTAAAATCCCCCATTATTATCACCGTGCCAGCCCCTGCAGCCCTTTCCATCTGTGCAAGGAGCTGAGTCTCCACCTCCTCATTAACATTGGGTGGTCTATAACAAACTCCAATGATTAACTTTCAACTACACACATCTGTATGCAGTTCCACCCATAATGCTACAGACTCATCCCACTCTCCATCCACCAGGTCCTCTTTCACACTCGCTTTGAGATCACTTCTCACATAGAGACAGACCCCTCCACCTTTCCTTTTTACCCTGTCTTTCCGAAAGAGTGCATAGCCAGGAATATTAATAGCCCAGTCATGTGAGGAATGAAGCCAAGTTTCAGCAATACCGATTACATCATAGCTCTCCTCAAGCACCAGAGCTTTCAACTCACCTATTTTGCTTGGCAGACTTCTGGCATTGGTGAACAAACACTTTAATGCATTAATATATTTTGACCGGTCACATACTATCCTCTTGGGTGTTCCGAGATTGCAACTAGGACTTGCTACTATACTTACCTTGGGTTTATGTGCTTTAGTTAACCTACCACTAATGCCCCTAATACTACCCTCTGGAATATGTTACAAGCAGACTCTCTCTATCTCTGAACCCTCCCCCCGTCGCCTAGTTTAAAAACCCCTCTAACTTTTTGGCCATCCTTATTCCCAGCTGATCTGCACCCTCCTCATTTAGGTGCCTTCTATAGTACTGGTTATCGACTGAGAAGTCGGCCCAGTCCTCCAGGAACCCATACCCCTCCTTACTACACCAGCTCTTCAGCCACTTGTTCACTTCCCTAATCTCCCTCTGCCTTTCTGGTGTGGCTCGATGTACCGGTAGTATTCCTGAGAATACTACCTTGGAGGTCCCTTTCCTCAATTTAGCTCCCAAGTCCCTAAAATCGTTCTTTAGGACACTCCATCTGCCACTGACTTTGTCATTGGTGCCAACGTGCACCATGACAGCTGGGTCTTCCCCAGCCCCTCCCAGTAATCTGTCCACCAGATCCATGATGCGCCGAACCCGAGCGCCCGGGAGACAATATACAGTTCAGCGCTTCAGGTCTTTGTTACAGATTACCCTCTCTGTCCTTCTAAGAATTGAGTCCCCTACCACCAGAATCTGTCTTTCCTTTCCCTTCGCTTCCCCCCCACTCTCACTGGAGGAGTTCTTCTCCCAGAAGCTAGGAGAGTCCCTCAGCTCCAGCGGTGCTGGTCCCTGACTGGTTTCACCAATGTCACTCAATGGAGCACATTAATTGGGATGCTCCAGCCCTGGATTGGCATCCCTGGGACTTCCCCCTCTACCCTTCCTGACTGTCACCCATCTACTATTTTCTAGTGCCTGCACCTCTTTGTCTCCACCCACCTCTGTGCTGGCCCCTGCCATCACCTGCCGGGTACGTTTCGGGCTCTCCTTTAGTGTGGAGGGTTTTCCCAGTGCTGACAGTTGCTTCCCCAGATTCAGAACCTGGGCTTCCAGGGAAACAATGTGCTTACATTTTGCACAGCAGTAATCGCCCTCGATCAGATGATCAAGGATTGCATACATGCCGCAAGATGTACACCGAGTCACCTCGCCACACCCGCCGGGCATCGTACCTATTAATTTAATGAGGATTAGAGATTATACCCTGTCCAAATTACCTAACAACTAGCTTCCTGACACAACAACTCAACAAGACAATACACAGGTACTCAACAAGACAATACACAGGTACTCAACAAGACAATACACAGACCAGCGGACCTACGTGCACTCGCAGACCAGCGGACCTACGTGCACTCGCAGACCAGCGTGCACTCGCAGACCAATGAACCCGCGTGCACTCACAGACCAGCATGCACTCGCAGACCAACGGACCTACGTGCACTTGCAGACCAGTGTGCACTCGCAGACCAACATGCACTCACAGACCAACGGACTCGCGTGCACTCGCAGACCAACAGACCTGCGTGCACTCGCAGACCAGTGTGCACTCGCAGACCAGCATGCACTCGCAGACCAACAGACCTGCGTGCACTCGCAGACCAGCGTGCACTCGCAGACCTGCGTGCACTCGCAGACCAACGGACCTTCGTGCACTCGCAGACCAACAGACATGTGTGCACTCGCAGACCAGCATGCACCCACAATACACAAGTACTAACGATCCACACACACTACTCAGACAACACTCAGGTACTCACACTACACAGCTAGAGATATGTTGACCAAGGCAAAGGCACAGAAGATCTGATCCAAGGAGTTTATATAACCAGTAGCTCTAGCTGACGAGCAGGAAATGAAAAGCAGGTGAGTCACCGTGGAAGGAACAGTCTTTGGCAATTAACTGACAGCTGAGCACAGAGCTCTGAGAAAGAAGGGCTGAGCCCAGCCCTGACAACTTCACAATTATGTGCTACTTTATGTTGGTTTATTACATTAAATCCCAATTAAATACATTTACGTTTTTAGTTGTAACATGACAGAATGTGGAAAATTTAAAGGGGTATGGATACTTTTTCAAGGCACTGTATATCCACTCACATGTATAAGTGCGCTTTAACTTTGTGCACCAAAGATGTCAAGTGCCTTTAAAAAAAAAAAAAAATCACGGTTACCAGCAATCAGTATACAAACACTTTAAAAAAAATCCACTTCCTAATTCAGCTCCATTTTATGATGTCGCAAGGCTCCGCCCCAACATGTTTCAACAACAATCACGTGACTTCCTCAGGGGGGATCCCGTTCTGGAGTGGGAGGCTATTTTATTATCCTTGTCCAATAAAGGGGGGGTCCCCATTACTACTTGTCTCTAAAATATAAAAGGTAGAAAGGGGAAGTGATGTCATCCCTCATGCGGCGCTCACATATACCGAGCGCCGCATGAGAGAAGACACAGAGGTTAGTGCAAAAACACTACACTAACACCAGCACACATAGGTACATAAATCGCCCCCCCAGGCCCCCCCAGACACCCCCAGATCACCCCCAGCCCCCAGTCACAGTGTCACTGATTGCAGTGACCATTTATTTACTGATCACTGCAATCAGTGACATTTGTGACTGTAAAAGTGTTAGGGCAGTTAGTTTTAGGTCCAGTGTAGCCCCTAACCCCCCCTAATAAAGGTTTAACCCCTTGATCGCCCCCCCAGGTAACCCTTTCACCCCCTAGCACCGCCTTCACTAAGCGATCGTTTTTATGATCGCTGTTTTAGTGTCGGTGATGCCGATAGGTAGCCAGTTATTTTTTTTTACGTTCGCCGCAGGTTTTTATAGCGTCGGGTACCCCCATATATTACCTAATAAAGGTTTAACCCCTTGATCCCCCCCCAGGTAACCCTTTCATCCCCTAGCACCGCTGTCACTAAGCAATCATTTTTCTGATCGCTGTCTTAGTGTCGGTGATGCCGATAGGTAGCCAGTTATTTTTTTTAGGTTTGCCGCAGGTTTTTATAGCGTCGGGTGCCCCCATATATTACCTAATAAAGGTTTAACACCTTGATCGCCCCCCCAGGCTTTCACCCCCTTTTGCCAACAGGCTGCATGAAAAAAAAGATTACGATACATGTCCAACAAGGACCAGCAACGTACTGGTATGTTGCTGGACTTTGAATGGTTATACCAGATTGATGCCTGCGGGTTTAGGTATCATCTTGGTATCATTCTTTTCAGCCAGCGGCCGGCTTTCATGTAAAAGCAATCCTAGTGGCTAATTAGCCTCTGGACTGCTTTTACAAGCAGTGGGAGGGAATGTCCCCCCTGGATATAAAAAGCGCCATTGGGAAATTGGGAAAGCATTTTATCACACCGATCTTGGTGTGGTCAGATGCTTTGAGGGCAGAGGAAAGATCTAGGGTCTAATAGACCCCAGTTTTTTTCAAAAAAAGAGTACCTGTCACTACCTATTGCTATCATAGGGGTTATTTACATTCCCTGAGATAACAATAAAAATGATAAAAAAAAAAATATGGAAGGAACAGCAAAGGTCAGATCGAGGGCAGTCATTTTAGCAGTAGACCTCCTCTGTAAATCTAACGTGGTAATCTGTAAAGGCTTTTAAAAATGTGTGTTGTTTGTCGCCAATGCGCGTTTGTGCGAAATTTTAAAGCATGTCGTGTTTGGTATCTATGTACTCGGCCTAAGATCATCTTTTTTATTTCATCAAACATTTGGGCAATATAGTGTGTTTTAGTGCATTAAAATTAAAAAAAGTGTATTTATTCCCCAAAAAATGTGTTTAAAAAATCGCTGCGCAAATACTGTGTGGAAAAAAAAAAAGCAACAAGCACCATTTTAATCTGTAGGGCCTTTTCTTTAAAAAAATATATAATGTTTGGGGGTTCAACATAATTTTCTTGCAAAAAATAACTATGTTTTCATGTAAACAAAAAGTGTCAGAAAGGGCTTTGTCTTCAAGTGGTTAGAAGAGTGGATGTAACCTTCCTAATGTTGTGTATAAAATGCCAGGACAGTTCAAAACCCCCCCCCCCCCCAAATGACCCCATTTTGGAAAGTAGACACCCCAAGCTATATAATGAGAGGCATGTCGAGTCCATTGAATATTTTATATGTTGACACAAGTTGCGGAAAAAAGACAATTTATTTTTATTTTTAATTTTTTTTGCACAAAGTTGTCACTAAATGATATATTGCTCAAACATGCCATGGGCATATGTGGAATTACACCCCAAAATACATTCTGTTGCTTCTCCTGAGTACGGGGATACCACATGTGTGGGACTTTTTGGGAGCCTAGCCGCTTACGGGACCCCAAAAACCAAGCACCGCCTTCAGGCTTTCTAAGGGTGTAAATTTTTGATTTCACTCCTCACTGCCTATCACAGTTTCGGAGGCCATGGAATGCCCAGATGGCACAAAACCCACACCCAAGCTATTTGCTGAGAGGTATGGTGAGTATTTAGCAGATCTCATTTTTTGTCACAAAGTTTTGAAAATTGAAAAAAAAAACAATTATTTTCTTTCTTCATTTTCAAAAACAAATGAGAGCTGTAAAATACTCAGCATGACTCTCAGCAAATAGCTTGGGGTGTCTACTTTCCAAAATGGGGTCATTTGGGGGGGGTTTTGTGCTATTTTGGCATTTTATGGCCTTCAAAACTGTGATAGGTAGTGAGGAGTGAAATCAAAAATTTGTGCCCTTAGAAATCCTGAAGGCGGTGCTTGGTTTTCGGGGTCCCGTAACGCGGCTAGGCTCCTAAAAAGTCCCACACATGTGGTATCCCCATACTCAGGAGAGACAGCAAAATGTATTTTGGGGTGCAATTTCACATATAACCATGGCATGTGTGAGCAATATATCATTTAGTGACAACTTTTTGTAATTTTTATTTTTTTTGTCATTATTCAATCACTTGGGACAAAAAAAAAAATATTCAATGGGCTCAACATGCCTCTCAGCAATTTCCTTGGGGTGTCTACTTTCTAAAATGGGGTCATTTGGGGGGGGGGGGTTTGTGCTATTTTTGCATTTTATGGCCTTCGAAACTGTGATAGGTAGTGAGGAGTGAAATGAAAATTTTGTGCCCTTAGAAATCCTGAAGGCGGTGCTTGGTTTTCGGGGGCCCGTACGCGGCTAGGCTCCCAAAAAGTCCCACACATGTGGTATCCCCGTACTCAGGAGAAGCAGCAAAATGTATTTTGGGGTGCAATTCCACATATAACCATGGCATGTGTGAGCAATATATCATTTAGTGACAACTTTTTGTATTTTTTTTTTTTTTTTAGTCATTCAATCACTTGAGACAAAAAAATTAAAATATTCAATGAGCTCAACATGCCTCTCAGCAATTTCCCTGGGATGTCTACTTTCCAAAATGGGGTCATTTGGGGGGGTTTTGTACTGCCCTGCCATTTTAGCACCTCAAGAAATGAGATAGGCAGTCATAAATTAAAAGCTGTGTAAATTCCAGAAAATGTACCCTAGTTTGTAGACGCTATAACGTTTGCGCAAACCAATAAATATACGCTTATTGACATTTTTTTTACTAAAGACATGTGGCTGAATACATTTTGGCCTACATGTATGACTAAAATTGAGTTTATTCGATTTTTCTTATAACAAAAAGTAGAAAATATCATTTTTTTTTCAAAATTTTCAGTCTTTTTCCGTTTATATCGCAAAAAATAAAAATCGCAGAGGCAATCAAATACCATTAAAAGAAAGCTCTATTTGTGGTAAGAAAAGGACACAAATTTCGTTTGGGTACAACATTGCATGACCGCACAATTTCCAGTTAAAGCAGCGCAGTGCCAAATTGTGAAATCACCTCTGGTCCTTTAGCTACAAAATGGTCCGGGGCTTAAGTGGTTAAACAATTTGTCATCAGAAGAGATGTCTCCATTGTCCACTTTGAAATATTTCCCCTTTATTCCTGTTCTATGTGACTACTAAAGATTTGGGTTTTCACATCACTTCCTGTGCCAGAGACAATGGCCACTGCGACAATTAGAGAGTGTAATTCTCCCTATAGAATAAAATAGTGGCTTTAGAAATACTTTAGATATACTTTAGCAATGCCTGTCCTGTCTACCACTTGACCTCTTTTCTCTGGTCACTGTGTGTAGCTGTAACCAGTAACAGAGCCCTGTAATTATTTACATCCTTTAAATACTTTAAAACATTTTAGGAATCATAACTTAATAGGACTTTTTTTTTTTACCTTTTGCTAGCCTTTAAATGTCAGAAAAAAGCAAAGTTCCTTTCCCCCTCTTTTATAGTGAGTACACACAGTAGGATAAATATAATTTGCATTTCAAATTTGTTTGCAGATTTTTATATGTTTATGTTCAACACAGCTGGAGGTACCAGTTGGGAACCGGCAAGTAGTGTATTATTTTTTTTATATGTCATTTTTAGTTCCTAGCTGTCATGTATAGTTCTATGGACCATTAATCCTTTGGATTAGTGTTGCTACGGAGTGAAACAGTGTCATACTCTATTTCCATGCTGGTGGTTAGTGTCTGAAATCCTGCATTGCACACTAAGGATGAGGCGAACACCCCCCCCCCGGTTCGGTTTGCACCAGAACTTGCGAACAGGCAAAAAATTTGTTCGAACAGGCGTTAAAGTCTATGGGACACGAAAAGTGCTAATTTTAAAGGCTTATATGCATGGTATTGTCATAAAAAGTGTTCGGGACCCGGGTCCTGCCCCAGGGGGCATGTAACAAAGCAAAAAAAAAAACGGTTTTAAAAACATCCATTTTTTTCGGGAGCAGTGATTTTAATATTGCTTAAAGTGAAACAATAAAAGTGAAATATTCCTTTACATTTCGTGCCTGGGGGTGTCTATAGTATGCCTGTAAAGTGGCGCATTTTTCCAGTGTTTAGAACAGTCCCGCAGCAAAAAATGTGACTAGTGGAGGGTCCACTTGATGTTTGTCACTAACTTGCCATCTATTCACGGTTGGATACCTTGCGGATTGTACCTGTTCATAAGCCATTCTCTTTGTGCTCCAGCATATAGTCTCTAGTCTGTATAAGCTTTATCATTTTAGATCATGCCCATTAAGAGACCACAATTAGGGCACATAAAATAAAATATGAAAACATATTGGTACAGTAAGTAAAAAAAAAATGATAAAGCTTATACAGACTAGAGACTATATGCTGGAGCACAAAGAGAATGGCTTATGAACAGGTACAATCCACAAGGTATCCAACCGTGAATAGATGGCAAGTTAGTGACAAACACCAAGTGGACCCTCCATTAGTCACACTATGCGCTCACCTCCCAGAATGGCCCCTAATTTGGCCTAGTAGCACCTTCCCTTCTTGGGGTCACAATCCGAGATTACTGTTTAAACTCCCATCCATGGGTTCCTGCAGGTGTAGTGTAGCGACCTCAACCCATCTCTTTTGTCCAGGGGTATGTCACACGACAGGGTGAGATGCGGAACCGGAATCCACGGGGAGCTTGAGGCCATCCCGACTGTCTGCTGCTCCATCACGCACTGACCACGCGCCGAAGTCTCCACGTGAGTTCCTCCACATGGCCAGACTCCTCCCATGACTTGCACATTTTCGCAGGCTTCCATCAGGCTCCGCCCACGAACTGCGCAGTCACGGGGTGCCTCATGGCGCAGTGCAATAAAAGCCCCCACATGTAGTACTTCACACGGCTGGACTCTTCCCTCTTCTCGCTCCTCTGCATGGGCCTTTCCCGTCCTAGGGTCATTTCCACGACTTTGAGCAGGGATGCACTTTGGCCAATCACATGGCCGACCTGCTCGGAACTCCTCCGGGCAGCAAAGTCTAGACACAGCCATTCTCACTTCCAATGTCAAAACACACATCATCCCGGACTCAAGAGCCCCCACGTGTAGCTACCTCACCCCATCTCTTTTGTCTAGGGGTATGTCACACGACAGGGTGAGATGCGCTATGGCCCATGTCCTCCCCATAGCTGTAGGTGAGGTGAAGGCCAGTACCAGATATTTCCTCGGGCCTGTGTGGTTTTGTCTAGAATTAAGTCCTGCTGTGCCAACACTTCCCTTTGCTCCCATTAACCAGAGTTCCACACACCGATCACAGTCCAACTCTTGTTTTATTGCATATCTCACAATAAACAGTGCTTCAGTAGCCAACTGGTTGCAACTTGATAACATTTTGATACGGGGGTGAGCAGGTCGAGGCACTATCCTGGTTGTTAGCTAAACCACTGCGATCTCGCCAGCGGTTACTATAGCATTAGCTAGGAAGGACTTAGAACTTGAGAGTCTCTACCAGCGACTCAAGAGAACATAGATAGGAGTACCTTCGCTGCGCTGCGGCCCCTGTCAGGGGAAGATGTCCCTCCAAGGGAGTTACCAGAGGCCCATCCGTCACTGGGTTGATGCTGCTCCAGACTCTCCGAATGGGTAACCTCCCCGGCCTCCTCACCTCAGACATGGGCCCCATCCACTTCAGGGACCCTCTTACTTCTCCACCCTCGCGGGACCCAGTCGAAGTCACTGGGCCCCAGGCCTCCTGGTTTAGTACCTCACCCCAGGCTGAAGGTGACTGAGATGGACTCCAACTCCATTCCGGTCAGGCCTAGGGCGCCTGGGCCGGAATCCGGAATCGCCCGCACCCAGGCCTAAGGTGCCTGGGCGCGTGAAGAAGATTCTCCAGAAGACCTCGTGGTTAGGGCGTCTCCCCCTTTTATATCCTCCCATCGACACCACGGCAGGTTCCCCGCCCTCGCCGTACCATCTCCGGAAAGGGACAAAAAGGGTAGCACTGTGACGGCCAATCTACCTTGAGCCTACGGGTACCCCGCCACCCAGAGGCCAAGGAGATTATTACACCATCCAATTCTCCACGAACACAAATGGTCCATTATTCCCATACTTACACACCTGAGTGTTCTACCTAAATTTAGAAACCCTGCTACATACTCCCCCCTGTGATTTGACGCTGGTCCCCAGCGTCTGGTGCAAACCCATGTCTCCCATGGAGTGATGACATAAGCCTAGCCCCAGAGGTTATCCCTAAAATTTTGAACCTTAACCATACCAAGACCTGCTCAACGGGGAAGGGAACATAAGACAATAAAACCTTTCCCTAAAATCATCTAACATGTACACATATACAATCCCTCCCTTCACTGTCTAAGAACCACCCCATACTCAGCAGTCTTGACAGACGAATCTCCTGCAGAAGGGAAACAAAAAAAAGAAAACACAACATCCTAACATTTTGTGTTAATTTGGAATGAATGGGTCCATCAGCCAATAGACCCATTCGCTCCAATGAGTAAAGTGATGCGCGTGTAAAAAAAACCACAGCCGTTGCACAACACTGCCACCTGGTGACAGTGCCACGGTAATGACACTTGGTGCAATCTTCATTCTTCCTGTGTCCCTACACTGATTCTACCCCCAAAGTCTGTCTTTGAACTGTGAGGAAGAGAGAACAAACAAAAACTGCTCTCATTCCTCCAAAGAGTAGAAAACAAAACCCCAAATAAAAAACTAGGGCACAGTTCAGATGCTCCGACAGGAACACTTCTAGAAGGTTGTGGGAAAGAAAAACAAACAAACGAGTCTCTTCTCACAAATAGAACTTCGGGTCAGGCAAGAACAAAGGTTTCAAATGTTTATCGAAAACCTCAATTGAATAGTCAGCGTCCTCTCCATCTTTCCTACAGATGCGCACTTTGTCTGCGTGGATATGGCGGCCCCACATCCAGTCTGCTCTGCAGTCCCTAAACTTTTTCGACACAGGTGGCGAACAGGACAAATATCTTCGTGCATGGGGTACTTTGAGTTTTTCCCAAACAAATTCGTCATACCATCTCTGGCGTATGACCTCAACTTCAAAAAGTAAGTCCCGAGGCAAGTAAGGATATTCCCACCCATACTCACGGGCGACTCTCTGTGAGAAAAGTCGTTGCAATCTGGCCAAAGGAGGCATGGCATCCCGCTCACCTTCTCCGGGTTGAACGATGGCCTCCGGGTGCCGAGGTACTTTCACTACCTCTGATGACTTTTCTCTCGGTGCTCGTAGTGATGCGCGTTGCATCCCCACCACCAAGACGGGCGATGTTGTAGATTGTGGGAAGGTAATTTGAGGACTAGGCTTCCTCGTAGACTCCGGGGCTTGTACCCGGGGTGTGCTGTCTCCTATTGACATAGGGGAATCCTGCGGTGCACGTAACATAGGTAACGGGCGTTTGTCCCAGCCCTTCTGGTGAAACAGTTCATCGATCTCACCATCATCTCCACAATCCGACAGTGACTCTAGGTCGGAAGTGTCATACATCGCGGCGGGAAGGTAGTCTCTGGTAGACGTGGTACTACCCTCCCTTGCGGGCTCCACCGACTGTGGACCCCCGACACCTCCACCCACCATCACAGTCCCAGCCCCTGGCTCACCTTGACCTTTTATAGAACTGGGATGTCCAGGACTCTTCCAACCGGATCCATCCAGGCCAGACAAGCGACGGGGTGAAGCTCTTCCACGACCACAGGAGGCCTGCACCAGGCCGACTTTCCTCTTCGGAGATGGGAGCAGAGAATCTGTGGTGACCGAAGCAGCATCCTCGGATTTTCCTCTCTCAGTCTCTGATTGGGCAGTCACATCGCCCTGGTCAGTGTGTACGGGAACCTTCGCAAAGGCCTGGATCTCTCCTTCCAGAGTAGCGGTACCTGTGAGGCTGTTGAGGCGAAGGGCCCGGGGCCTTACTGTGGATGGCTCCACCTCGAACAAGAACTCTTTGCATGCTTCGCAATGCCCGAATGGCTTCAGGTGAACCACCAGTCCCAAGCATCCGGGACAGATCACGCCGAGGGCCTCCGTGTCTCTGCATGAGTACAAAGCCAACTGTCCTCGGGGCCTGAGTCTTATCCCCGTGTCTGTAAGGGGAGCAGCGAACGTAGTCATCTTCGTGGGGTAGGGAACCGGAATCCACTGGGAGCTTGAGGCCATCCCGACTGTCTGCTGCTCCATCACGCACTGACCACGCGCCGAAGTCTCCACGTGAGTTCCTCCACATGGACAGACTCCTCCCATGACTTGCACGTTTTTGCGGGCTTCCATCAGGCTCCGCCCACGAACTGCGCAGTCACGGGGTGCCTCATGGCGCAGTGCAATAAAAGCCCCCACATGTAGTACTTCACACGGCTGGACTCTTCCCTCTTCTCGCTCCTCTGCATGGGCCTTTCCCGTCCTAGGGTCATTGCCACGACTTTGAGCAGGGATGCACTTTGGCCAATCACATGGCCCACCTGCTCGGAACTCCTCTGGGCAGCAAAGTCTAGACACAGCCATTCTCACTTCCAAAGTCAAAACACACATCATCCCGGACTCACGAGCCCCCACGTGTAGCTACCTCACCCCATCTCTTTTGTCTAGGGGTATGTCACACGACAGGGTGAGATGCGCTACGGCCCATGTCCTCCCCATAGCTGTGGGTGAGGTGAAGGCCAGTACCAGATATTTCCTCGGGCCTGTGTGGTTTTGTCTAGAATTAAGTCCTGCTGTGCCAACACTTCCCTTTGCTCCCATTAACCAGAGTTCCACACACCGATCACAGTCCAACTCTTGTTTTATTGCATATCTCACAATAAACAGTGCTTCAGTAGCCAACTGGTTGCAACTTGATAACATTTTGATACGGGGGTGAGCAGGTCGAGGCACTATCCTGGTTGTTAGCTAAACCACTGCGATCTCACCAGCGGTTACTATAGCATTAGCTAGGAAGGACTTAGAACTTGAGAGTCTCTACCAGCGACTCAAGAGAACATAGATAGGAGTACCTTCGCTGCGCTGCGGCCCCTGTCAGGGGAAGATGTCCCTCCAAGGGAGTTACCAGAGGCCCATCTGTCACTGGGTTGATGCTGCTCCAGACTCTCCGAATGGGTAACCTCCCCGGCCTCCTCACCTCAGACATGGGCCCCATCCATTTCAGGGACCCTCGGACTTCTCCACCCTCGCGAGACCCAGTCGAAGTCACTGGGCCCCAGGCCTGCTGGTTTAGTACCTCACCCCAGGCTGAAGGTGCCTGGGATGGACTCCAACTCCATTCCAGTCAGGCCTAGGGCGCCTGGGCCGGAATCCGGAATCGCCCGCACCCAGGCCTAAGGTGCCTGGGCGCGTGAAGAAGATCCTCCAGAAGACCTCGTGGTTAGGGCGTCTCCCCCTTTTATATCCTCCCATCGACACCACGGCAGGTTCCCCGCCCTCGCCGTACCATCTCTGGAAAGGGACAAAAAGGGTAGCACTGTGACGGCCAATCTACCTTGAGCCTACGGGTACCCCGCCACCCAGAGGCCAAGGAGATTATTACACCATCCAATCCTCCACGAACACAAATGGTCCATTATTCCCATACTTACACACCTGAGTGTTCTACCTAAATTTAGAAACCCTGCTACAGTAGTCTTTCATAGGTGATGGCAACATAAGTTACGCTCCAGATGACTTCAGCACGACGAAACCTGTAGAGCGGGGTCAGCACATGTTCGCATCACTTCCGGTTTGACAGACCAGTGTCAGCACTACATGCACTTTCAATTTTGTTCAAATGTGAGTACTTTTCTACTTTTTCTTAATAAACTGTGTTTTAAAACGGTATCACACTATTGGGCGTCCCCTTTCTCCTTTCCATGGGTTACAACTGAAGCCATACTACCATCGCAGCAGTGACAGGTGAATCGCCAGGGTGCCCCACAGTGGCAGACACTGTGAATGCTTCATACCCTTAGTGGGGGTGAAATATCTGGTCAGTGCAGCCTAAATAAGAGCAAGGATATCCACGTTTTCTGTGATCACCCATTGGAATACTACAAGGATTTTCCACAGGACACGCACCACGTTTTTCAATTATCAAGCACCAGTGACTTTATTCATCATTTATGCACTTTTTTAGCATATCATTTTTCTCATGATGGATTTTTTTATCACCTTTTAATACTTTTTATATATATATTTTTTGATTAATTGTAATATTGTATTTACTAGCATTTTTTGCACGTACTAATTTTGCACGTATTTGTTCATATTTGCACTCCGTGAAATCTATGCTGTATTGGATACTGATATTTTTCCCATAGCTTATTTGCACACGTATTATTTGCACTTTATATCAATGTATAGAGCAAACATTAGAACAGCGCCACATCTACTTTCTCACGTTATACAATAATAACATAATGTTGCAATAATAACATATTTTTTACCTCCACAACGGGCCACTGTTGTGCACTTTGTTTTGTTTATTTAAAATCAAAAGTGTCATATTTATTACTCCCACTAGGGGACACTGTTGTGCACATACTGTTTATATTGCTAGGTAAACAATTTATATGTGTGGTATTAAGGTAGCGCTTTTATATATTTTTTCGCGTGTCTGTATATGTGTATTAAGAATTCCAGTATCTTTGTATATTGTTTTCACTAAGGAGGAACGTTTTTTAAATATATCTATGCTCTCAGCTAATATCACTACCTGGGAAAGGGAATTTCACATTTTCGCAGCTCTAACAGTAAAGAACCCCCTATGCAGTTTAAGAGTAATCCCCCTTTCATCCACATTTAGGTTGTGGTGTGTTTTCCTCAGGAACCATACAGTAAACAGTTTATTACAGCTACTACAATCATCAATGATACATTTGTACTTTGAAATTATGTCCCCTCTCTGCTTCTTCTCCGGGGTGAATACGTTTCAGTTGCTCACTCTTAAATTGCAATTACTGTATTTATCGGTGTATAACACGCACTGGATATTTATTATAGCAAAAAGTAAAAAATATTGTTTTTATTTCAAAATGATTGTTTTTTTGTTTATAGCTAGAGTTGAGCGGACACCTGGATGTTCGGGTTCGACGGGTTCGGCCGAACTTCGGAAAAAAGTTCGGGTTCGGGACCGAACTTTAACCCGAAGCCGAACCCGAACCCGAACCCCATTGAAGTCAATGGGGACCCGGACTTCTAAGGACTAAAAAGGCTCTAAAAAAAGTAATGGAAAGGGCTAGAGGGCTGCAAATGGCAGCAAAATGTTGTTAAGAGCATGGCAAGTGCTCTGCAAACAAATGTGGATAGGGAAATAACTTAAAATAACATAAAACAAATAAAAAAATAAAAAAATATGCTGGAGGCCCCCTTTTCAGCAGAAGAGGTACGGGAAGTCATTAAGAACCTCAGAAACTCAATGGCACGATGCCACACATATGGTGGGAATGCCCCAGAATACGCCCTTTCTGGAATAAATTATTCAATTTAATGGATAAGCTAGTGGGAAAATAAAATACTTTGAAATAAAAATGTAGCGGGGTGCTAAATTTAAGGGAAGTGTTTGAGTGGTAAATAGGCTCAAACACCCTAATTCTGTAGGATTCATGGACCATTTTGTCCTCGGGGGACAGTATTGGTGTGCAGTTCCCTGCGGCCTACAGGTGGCGCTGCCATGGTAGGCTAGGGTTGAACCGCCGATACAATGCTGTGCCTTTCGTGTCCCCTCTTGGCAGTAGTACAGGGGGGCGGGGAACCTGCTGTGCATGCCGGGAGAGCATATAAAAGGGGCAGACCTTTGGCCTGGGGGCTGATGTCCAGTGGGGTCCACGCCCAGGTGCCTTCGGCCTGGGTGGATGTGTTCCTATTCCATCTCGGGTACCTTTAGCCCGGGGTGAGGTACTATCCTGGAGTTCCTGCTGCCCTGGGTATGGAGGCCTAGGTGCGGGAGTAAAGCCTGGAGTCCAGAGCCTTCGTCTGGAGTCCGCTAAGGGTCGAGGAGTCTTAGGGTGCCGCCTCGTGTAGGGGACCATGTTCCAGGGAAGGGAGGATCATTCTGATGGACCGATGCGGGAGTCACGGTGAAGGAAGGGTCTGTTGACTCCCTGGAGAGATGTCTTCCCCTTGATATGGGCTAGGTTCGTAGAAGGAGAAGCTCAAGGTCATCTTGACTGTATCAGAGGCCTTATTCACCCGGCCCGTGGCCGGGGCCTTATACACCCTGGTCTGTGGCAGAGACCAAAGTTCTCCAGGTCCGTGGCAGGGGCCTTGTACACCCGGTCTGTGGCAGAGACCAACCTCAAGGTCTGTGGCAGAGACCGTGCACCTAAAACTGTTTGAGAAACCTAAGCAGTGAAGTGAATGTGCTACGTTTGTGCCTGGACCGCCTCCACACCTTAAGCTGTCCTGTTTCTTTGCTCTAACCTTTTCTATCCGAGTAGAGTTTATTTTGCCATGAGAGAATAAGAGTTGTAATTTCAGCTGGTGTGGACATTGACTTTACTGGGAATTAAAGGACTTGCCTCTACCTACAGTAGAGGTGAGAATCATCAACCCAATCTACTATCGCCTGTACTTGTCCTGGCCTAAACATACGTACAGCCTCATTAGGCGCGACAAAATACCGCCGCAGGCTCGGTCGCCTACTCGCACCTGAGGAAGGTGTTTCACTTGTGCGTGTATCTGGCACAGATCCACCACATCCTCTCCCTGCAACAGGAGCTCCACCAGCAGCACCACGACCGGGGCCACCACGTCCCTTTGACCTTCTCCTCATATTTTCCAAATTAAGATGTTGCCCTAAATGGGTGTTTTTGGAAGAGCAGAACACACCCACAGTACATAACCGCTGAATCGCACAGCTACAGAACTGCAGAAAATGCTATTCAAAAAAAATTTTTTTTTTTAGTATAGCACAGTAGAAGAAAACTATTTAGAAATTGTTTATTTCACACACCTCCACATATGTATAACACACTGCAAAATATTTTTTGTGGCCCTAAATGGCGTTTTTTGGAAGACCACAACACACCCACAGTACGTAACCGCTGAATCACACAGCTACAGAACTGCAGAAAATGCTATTCAAAAAAATGTTTGTTTTTTTAGTATAGCACAGTAGAAGAAAACTATTTAGAAATTGTTTATTTCACACACCTCCACATATGTATAACACACTGCAAAATATTTTTTGTGGCCCTAAATGGCGTTTTTTGGAAGACCACAATACACCCACAGTATGTAACCGCTGAATCGCACAGCTACAGAACTGCAGAAAATGCTATTCAAAAAATGTTTTGTTTTTTTAGTATGGCACAGTAGAAGAAAACTATTTAGAAATTGTTTATTTCACACACCTCCACATATGTATAACACACTGCAAAATATTTTTTGTGGCCCTAAATGGCTCTTTTTGCAAGCGTACATTAAAGTGCAATTTTTTTTTTTTTTTTTGCCCTAAACGGGTCTTTTTTTGCACGAGCAAAATAAAATGGAATTTTTTTTTTTTTTTTGCCCAATGGGTCTTTTGGAAAAGAGCACAATAAAGTGCCTTTTTTTTTTTGTCCTAAATGGATCTTTTTCCAAGAGCAGAATACACCCACAGTATGGAAACGGTGTATCTCTCAACGTAATATATGCAGTGCTGGTGCACTGAGCTTGCAGATAAAAGGTAGATTTTCTCTGACACTGGGCTCATAGCAGTGTAAAAAGACTGCACTGCAACACAAACAGGTAAACCTATGCAGATCGCTGAGTTATATCTCTGAATCTGGACTCCTATTCCTATATAATATATCTCTCTCCCTAAAAGCAAAAAACAGGAACCTGGCCCTACACTACACTGTCTCTCTATCTTTTCCCTCAGATTCCAGAATCAGGACTAACTCATGTATTTTTCTATCTCTCCCTAAAAGCAGCAGCAGCAGCAGACAAGATCCTCTCCCTATCTATTCTGAAGCAGAGTGACGTGTGTGCTGTGTGCCTCTAGCTTATATAGAAGCTGGGTCACATGTTGCACTGACCAATCACAGCCATGCCATTAGTAGGCATGGCTATGATGGCTTCTAAGGGCACACCAGCTAATCAAAAGGTGATTGGCTGGCCCCTGAAGCATTTCTAACTGCGTAATTAGATTCCCGAACCCGAACCCAGACTTTTGCGCAAAGTCCGGGTTCGGGTTCGGGTTCGGGAAAAAGCTAAAGTTCGGTACGGACCCGAACTTTACAGTTCGGGTTCGCTCAACACTATTTATAGCGCAAAAAATAAAAACTACCGAGGTGATCAAATACCACAAAAAAAAAGCTCTATTCGTGGGGGAAAAGGGACATCAATTTTGTTTGGGTACAATGTCGCACTACCGCGCAATTGTCAATTAAAGAGACGCAGTGCCGTATTTTGCAAAAAATGGCCTGGTCATTAAGGGGGCAAATCCTTCCGGTCCTTAAGTGGTTAATAAAAACAACTTACAGAATTGAACCTTAGGATAAAATTAAAAGATTTGGGGGAAAGAAGGGGTGAGTGCATGATTACATATTAGGGAAAATATAACAGTTTTAGGTCAGTTGTATTTTAGTTCTTTTGTATGAAAGATTATACATATTTAAACCTTTTCTTTTTAAGATGCTTTTATATTATGTATGTAAATTTGTTGTTTCACAAATAAACATGTAATACACGACTAAGGATTCCTAGAGCACCAGGGGTTAGCTCAAGTACATATTTGTTTTGTAAATGATGCATGCAAATAAATTATATACCTGTTCATCAGACATGCAAAATGTATGTCATACCTAATTTTTGAGCCTATAGATGGTCGTTTGCATTGTTTTCATAAATATTTGTGACATAAGGGAATAGGGGTTAAGCAAAAGCTGATCCTTTTCCTGTAGCTTTTAAGTCACCATCCTATAAAGTGAGTACATTTGTGACAGCTCAGTAGTCTGCACTTAATTGCTTCTTTCTTTTAGAATCTACATTTTTGTTTCAGGTCATAAAACCACAAAACTATGAAGCCAGCACTGCATCAGTCAGTAAGCATATATTTAATTTTCACTTTTATTGCTGGCCTTGCTTTGCTGCATGTGCTATTGTGCAATCCAGCCTAAGCTGTTTCTGATTTTGTTAATGTATTCCTATAGTTCAGCAAGTGCATTCATGGAACTGCTTAAGTTCTACTACAGCCACTCTCTATTTTAAAACATTATGTGTTTTAATCTCTTCTTCATTTGCCCAAAGCCTGTGATATACTAGACACAAACATTTTTTATAAAAGCACAATAGATTTTAAAATGTTTAAAATGTTAATAACATAAAAAAAAAAAAAAAAAGATATACAACATGGGTAGAAAGTGGGTGGAATGCTGGGGAAATGTTGGCTGGTTCAGGAATTTTATATAAAAATGTGGATAGTCCAGGGTGAACAGACAATGTATCCTGGGTGATAACCTCAGGAATATGTGACAGTCTGGAGGTCAACACTGGAAAGGCAGCATTCTGAAGATCAGAAGCAACTCTGATATTATGACATAAAAACAAAAGAGCAGCGCCAACCTAAGTGTAGAGGTTAAAAAGCAAGGTTTAATCACAAGATATTGCACTCCCTAGACAGTGGTGATTTTAGGGCACATCTGTAATAGCGACAAAGGCGTGTCCCAGACTGGATGTGGAGAGCGCAGGAGGAAGTCATCAGCAGGACTCACAGGTGTCAGACAGTCAGCTACAGCATGATGCAGGATGATGCACGCGTTCGGAGCACGCGTGCTCTTTCCTCAGGCAATGCCGTCGGCCATCTTTAGTGTGGTTAATTAGGGCTGGCAAATAGTCACTAAGCCCTCCCATCAGCCATAGACAACCACAACAGAGATGTCGAGGGACAGAATAGATCTAGGAAAATGTCTCAGGGTACTCGCTGGCCATGGAAAGCATGTTTTAGACACACACATCTTTCAAGAACATCCTTCAAAAAATATCTTTTAAAAAAACAACACGTTTTTCAAAAAACAGCCGACATCTACGAAGGCTCGCTCTTTGACATATATAAAAGACAAATGAAAACAATGTTATATCATATTGTCAGGTAGCTAATTAATTAATTGATCACATCAGTTGATTACAAAGAATGGGAATTAAAAATAAATTGGGAATTAACCACCTGCCGACCAGCGCACGCATTTTTACAGGTATGTTCCTTTAAATTTGCCACGCGGGCGACCCTGCCGCGAGCTCCGTGACCGTGTCCGTAAGACCCGCGGACTCGATGTCCGCCGGTGTCCAGCGATCGTCTCACGGAGCTGAAGAACGGGGAGATGTCAGTGTAAACACAACATCTCCCTGTTCTTCCTAGTGACATGTCACTGATCGAATGTTCCCTCTCATCGGGAGCAGCGATCAGTGACTTGTCACTCGTAGCCATGCCCCCTAACAGAAAGAATCACTCCCTAGGACACACTTAACACCTTCCTAGCCCCCTAGCGGTTAATCCCTTCACTGCCAGTCACATTTACACAGTAATCAATGCATTTTTATAGCACTGATCGCTGTATAAATGTGAATGGTCCCAAAATAGCACCAAAAGTGTCTGATGTGTCTGCCATAATGTCGCAGTCATGATAAAAATCGCTGATCGCCGCCATTACTAGTAAAAAAAATATTAATAAAAATGCATTAAAACTATCCCCTATTTTGTAGACGCTATAATTTTTGCGCAAACCAATCAATAAACGCTTATTGCAATCTTTTTTACCAAAAATATGTAGAAGAATATGTATCAGCCTAAACTGAGGAAAAAAAACATTTTTTATATATTTTTTGGGGATATTTATTATAGCAAAAATAAAAAATATTGAATTTTTTTCAAAACTGTCACTTTATTTTTGTTTATAGTACAAAAAATAAAAACCTGCAGAGGTGATCAAATACCCCCAAAAGTAAGCTCTATTGGTGGGAAAAAAAGGACCTCAATTTTGTTTGGGAGCTACGTCGCACGACTGCGCAATTGTCAGTTAAAGCGAAGCAGTGCCGAATCGCAAAAAGTACTCTGGTCTTTGGCCAGCCAAATGGTCCGGGGCTTAAGTGGTTAAAAAAGATGGGAATTAAAAAATGGGATTAAAAAAAAATATATATAAATACACAGTATTTCTGGAATATATATAGTATATAATATGTGTGGTAGAAGCAGGGCTGCTGTTAGAAATCACGGGGCCCCGTACAGCCTACCTGACAGGGCCCCCCGAAAAAAATATCAAAACAATATTTTTGCTAACAATACACCACAAAAATGACCTTTATATTCACCAGACTGGCTGATACTTTACAATACACACAAGTACAGACTTAATTAACACAATGAAAGATCCTTAGACGCCATCCTAGATTAATTTACATCACACAGGCAGGTAACACATCTCCCAATTAACATGTTGAGTTCAGGGTAAGTAAATAGTCCTTTACAGATATCCTTGGGAATATGGTGGATAAATAGTACAGACCCATTTTAGGTAGTCCAAGATATTTTTCTTAATGTCTATTATTTCCTGGCTCACCCTGTGTCCAAAGTGACCCTCCTGTCACACATCTCCCCTTTCGGCAGGAGACTAACACAGGAGGTGACCCCAGATGGGTTGACTCCGAAGTTAGTCCATAGGTCCATTCTTCTAATGCCGGTATCCACACAGTACCCCAAATAAATTGCTCCAAACAGAGCATCACTTACCCAGCCAACCTCTGCCACTCTCAGAGAACATACCCACTGCTGGGGAGAAGACAGGGTGACTGGGCTCAGTCTGTCATGCTGTTGGGGATCTGGGCCGACTTCCCAGCATCCCTGGGGTATACAAGTGGAGACTGAAGTCCCCTCCACTTGTGGTAGGTGAAAATCCCCCAGTGCTTGCAAAGCAAGGCTGACATCCTCCTGTCTCAGTGTCACACCATTTTCTGGGGTTGGGTCAGTGAGGACCGAAGTCCCATCCGGTACCACAGGAACTCCTTCTTCTGTTAGTTGAGAGCAGAGGCCCGCGGCACTCTGCTCTGTTGCCAGCTCTTGTGCTGGGTTGCTGTGAGTGGAGACCGCAGTCCCATCCACCAATATCCGCTCAAGTGGCAGTTGTGTGCAGCGGCCAGTAGCATTCTGCCCTGCTGCCAGTGATTCAGCTGGGGGTAAAACCACCTCAGCTTGTTGCTGGAGAGATGGGCCAACTGCCCCGGCTCCCTGAAAATTCACAGCTGTTTCCGGTGCTGGGCAGAGGTTGGTATCACTCTGCCCTGTTGCCAGCACTTCTGCTGGGGACTCCACACCATCTGCTCTGGCTAACTGTTGGGGAGGGAAAAGATCTGCTTCTCCCCCCTGCATCTCTGAAATCCCCTGGGAAAGAGGAACCATCACCTTCTCACCTCGGGCCTCCAAAACTGCCTCGGGTGTAGAGCAGGGGTCTGCAGTACTCTGTCCTGCTGCCAGTACTTGGGAAGGCGATGCATAATCCCTAACATCCTCTGAACAGTCCCTCAAGTCTATACCTTCTGTAATCTGTGGCTGGGGAGATGAGCCAACTGCCCTAGCTCCCTGGAACTCCATATCATCCACTTCGGCTTTAGGGCTGGCAATCTTTAGATTTTCCACTGCCGATTCTTCAGCCAGGCTAGCTACCTGGAACTCCATATCATCCACTTCGGCTTTAGGGATGGCAATCTTCAGATTTTCCACTGCCGATTCTTCAGCCAGGCTAGCTCCCTGGAACTCCATATCATCCACTTCGACTTTAGGGATGGCAATCTTCAGATTTTCCACTGCCGATTCTTCAGCCAGGATTTCAGAGTTGTCCACTGGTATTTCCTGATAGTCCCAGGCAAAGGTAGCACCACCCTGCTGCTGAGCAGATTCTAGCAGCTGTCTGTAGGCGATCTCAGATTGTCGTATTACCGCCATTCTCCACTCCTGTTGCCGCTCTAGTTCTCTCTTTTGTCGCGCATCCTGCAGCTGGATGCCTCTAATGGCTTCCTGTATGGCGGTCTCTGATGGGTTAGCACCATATAATGCCAACCGCTGTCGCACTCGTTGCTGAAACAAATCTTCAACTGACCGGGGTCCTGCATCACCGTCTCTCTGGTCCATCTCGGCTAGCTCCTGTCACGGTCACCTGTGGCCAGGTGACAGATGCACACCGTAGGGGGACAGGAGTGCACCGCGAGGTAGTGAACCCTATGGCTGGCTTCTGCGGATAGGAAACTGGGTGGTTGTGGAAAGCGGGACCAGAGGAGCACAACCGGGATCCTAACGGAAGCTAGAGCCAAAATTCCCCAGGGCGCGGAGTCTAAGACCCAGCAGGTCTTCTCCAGGGCCTCTAGTGGTGAGGATGTTATGCTGCAGGCTGGGTCCAGGTCGCGGCCCCTGGAGTTTCCTAGCTCACGCCCCGTAGGATAAGGGGAAAAGAGGGGAAGCAGCAGCACAAGATAAGAGAGAACCGAATAACAAGCTGAAGGTCAGGGGCCACAAGCAGACAAGGATAACGAAAGAACGAGCCGAAGGTCAAGGGTCACGAGCAGACAGGGATAGTCGGGGACAAGCCAATAACGTAACAGAGAGACAGACGTAGCACACGGCAGGCAGGAACCCAAACACACAATGCCTAACAAACACATTGATCAGCAAAGCAGGCTTGCAGTGCACAGGTTAATATAGTGTTCTGTGATAGGGCCTGGGGTGGAGTCAGGCTGGGAGGAGATTATAAAGGAAGCCAGGTGAAGGAGGTCTGGTCTCTAAGATGAACACAAGAGGAGGAAGGTAAGATGGCAGACAGACATTAATGCATATCCATGACAGTACCCTCCCTCTTACGAGGCCTCCCCCTTCCCCGCCTGGGCCCAGGTTTAGAGGGAAACTTCAGATGAAACTCCTTTAACAGACGAGGTGCAAAGACCTCAGATGCAGTGATCCAAGACCTCTCCTCAGGACCAAACCCTTTCCAATGAACGAGGTACTGAAGAACGCCTTTACAGAGTCGGGAGTCCAGAATTTGACTGATCTCGTACTCCTGATTATCCTCAGAGACAGGCGCCACGGTAGGGAGAGGATGAGAGAATTTATTGAGGACTAAAGGCTTTAGAAGAGCAACATGAAAGGAGTTAGTGATTTTAAGGCTCTTAGGAATCTGGAGTTTGAAACAAACCGGATTCAGTTTAGCAGTTACCGTGTATGGACCGATGAATCGTGGAGCAAACTTCAGAGAAGGAACTCGGAGCTTGATGTTCCTGGTAGAGAGCCAGACTTTGTCCCCTGGCTGAAGAGAAGGCGGTTTACGCCTGCGGCGGTCGGCAAAGCCTTTGAATTTTTCAGCAGCTGCCCGGAGGGAATCATGAACGTGACCCCAAACGGAATTGAGAGACTCCTGAACCGAAGCCAAAGCTGGAATGTCTGGAGAACAGATCATGGGAAGAGGAAGTTGAGGGTGTTTTCCATAAACTGTGAAAAAGGGTGTCTTCTGCGAACTGGTATTCACATGATTGTTATGGGGAAATTCTGCCCACGGGAGTAGAGAGGACCAATCGTCATGGTGAGAAGACACAAAGGTGCGAAGAAAGACCTCTAACTCCTGATTAACCCTCTCAGTCTGTCCATTGGATTGGGGATGGTAAGAAGAAGAAAAATCCAAGACAATATTGAGGGATTTGCAAAAGGCTCTCCAAAAACGAGACGTAAATTGGACTCTCCTGTCGGAAACAATATGAGAAGGGACCCCATGTAGGCGGAGAATTTCTCGAATGAAAATGGGAACCAAGGCAGGGGCAGAAGGAAGACCAGGAAGAGGAACAAAATGAGCCATCTTGGAGAATCGATCGATTACCACCCAAATGACTGTATTATTCTCAGACAGTGGGAGATCGGTGATAAAATCCATGGCAATATGGGCCCAGGGTTCCTTAGGAATGGGCAAGGGCATGAGGAGACCAGCAGGAGCTTGTGTGGAGGATTTGGACTGAGCACAGACATGACAAGCTTTAACGTAGTCTTTGACGTCTGAGCGGAGATTAGGCCACCAGTAGTGACGACTGATGAGTAGGAAGGATCGGAGGAATCCAGAATGCCCTGCCACCTTGGAATCATGTCCCCAACGAAGGATCTTAGCTCTTAGCTCAGTGGGGACAAAGGTCTTACCAGGCGGAATTTTTGACTTCAGGGTGGTAGAGTGGGCAACAATGCATGAGGTTGGAATGATCGGCTCAGGTTCAGGGGCGGACTCCTTGTCCAAAGTGTCAAATGACCTAGAGAGCGCATCAGCCCGACCGTTGCAGGAACCAGGTTTGTAGGTAATCGTGAAATTAAAACGGGCAAAGAAGAGACTCCACCTGGCCTGTCTAGGATTCAGACGTTTAGCATTCTGTAGATACTGTAAATTCTTGTGATCGGTAAAGATCGTTATGGAGTGAGGGGAACCCTCCAAGAGATGACGCCACTCCTCTAACGCCAATTTAATTGCGGGAAGTTCCCGATCACCGATGGCATAATTCCTCTCTGCCTGAGAATTTTTTTGGGAGAAGAACGCACATGGTTGGCGTCTCTTCTCAAAGATTTGAAGAAGCACAGCTCCCACCCCCATTGAGGAAGCGTCCACTTCAATAAAAAATGCATTCCCAGGATTTGGTCTCCTCAAGAGGGGGCCAGAAACAAAGGCCTGTTTCAGGTTGTGAAATGCAGAGACAGCTTAGGGAGGCCAGTCTCTGGCATTCACACCCTTCTTGGTCAAAGCGATAATAGGCGCGGCAATGGAAGAGTAATTCCTTATGAACTGCCTATAATAATTAGTGAAGCCAAGAAAGCGCTGTGTGGCCTTGAGGCTAGCAGGAAGAGGCCAGTTGGTGATAGCCAGGACCTTCCCAGGGTCCATACGAAGACCCGAGCATGAGACGAAGCACCCCAAAAACAGGACCTCAGAACATTCAAAGGAACATTTCTCCAGCTTGGCATAGAGATTGTTCTCTCTAAGACGTTGAAGTACAGTGCGGACATGGTTTCTGTGGACGAGCAGATTTTCAGAAAAGATCAGAATGTCATCCAGATAGATGACAACAAACTGGTACAGCAGATCTCTGAAGATTTCATTGACAAAGTTTTGAAACACGGCTGGAGCATTACACAGACCAAAAGGCATCACCAGATATTCGTAATGCCCGTCTCTAGTGTTGAATGCAGTCTTCCATTCGTCACCCTCCCGTATTCGAATGAGATTGTACGCGCCTCTGAGATCCAACTTGGTGAAAATGGAGGCACCCTTCAACCTATCGAATAGCTCAGATATTAAGGGTAAGGGGTATCGATTTTTAATAGTAACCGCATTTAAACCCCGATAATCGATGCAGGGTCTTAAGGTACCATCCTTTTTGGCAACAAAAAAGAACCCTGCCCCTGCAGGCGATGAGGATTTCCGGATGAAACCTCTCTCCAGATTCTCTGCGACATACTCCGACATGGCCTGGGTCTCTGGGATGGACAGAGGGTAGGTACGACCCCTGGGTAGAGTTGCTCCGGGGACAAGATCAATAGCACAGTCAAAAGACCTGTGGGGAGGAAGCACCTCAGCTGATTTCTTACAGAACACATCCCGGTAATCGCTGTATGCAGCAGGAAGATCAGAAGAAACAGAAGTGGCAGCAACCGGAAGACTCTCCTTGGGGGTCACCTTGAGAAGACACGACGAGAAACATGAGGAACCCCAGGCCAGGATCTGCCCAGAGACCCAGTCCACATGTGGAGAGTGGAGCTGTAGCCAAGGGAGGCCCAATACAACTGGGGTAGAGGCCTTGGGTAGAATAAGAAAGGATATCCACTCCTGGTGGAGAATCCCTACCGACATCCTAATGGGTAGCGTCTGGAAGCGAATAGGGCCCCCTGGGAGAACAGTGCCATCAATTGCCGAGACTACCAATGGGGTAGTGAGAGGTGAAAGGGTAAGCTTCATAGAAGAAGCAGTTCTCCAATCCATAAAATTGCCGGCAGCCCCGGAATCCAGGTATGCAAGGGTTGACTGAGGAGAAGTGCCTACATGAAGGAACACCGGCAAGAGCAGGCGAGAAGGTGATGTTTCTGGGTCCAATACTCCACCTTCCAAATGTATTAGACCCGAGCGTTTCCCGGACGAAGCGAGCAGGAGTCACGAAAATGACCCTTGCCCCCACAATAGAGGCACAAGCCCAGAGTTCTGCGCCTAGCACGTTCTTCGGGGGTTAGTCTGGTCCGGCCCAGCTGCATAGGTTCTTCAGCAGGTAGAGGATGCTCCACGGAATGAAGGGAGGGGAGCTCAGACTGGCTAGGACCCAGAGAGTGCTGGCGTCTTTTTTCTAAGGACCTCTCTTGAAAACGAATGTCGATCTGGTTGCATAATGAAATTACATCGTCCAGACCGACGGGAATGGCTCTTCCCGCTAATTCGTCTTTCACTCGGTCAGAGAGGCCATGTAAAAAGGTAGCGACCAGGGCCTCATTATTCCAGCTCAATTCAGCTGTGTGGATACGGAACTGAAGAGCATATTGCCCCACTGAACTAGATTCTTGGCGAAGACGTAAGACAGCACTAGCCGCTGAAGAAGCCCGAGCCGGCTCTTCGAAGATATTGCGAAAGAGCTTCAAGAAATCGGACAGGCTGGAAACCACCGGATCGTTCCTCTCCCACAGGGGGGCAGCCCAGGCCAAAGCTTCACCGGAGAGGAGGGAAATGATATAGGCTACCTTAGCCCGGTCAGACAGGAAGCTTTGAGGCTGAAGCTCAAAATGAATTGTGCATTGGCTGAGAAACCCCCTGCAGGCCTTGGAGTCCCCAGAGAAACGGAACGGAGCTGGCAATCTTAGTGAGTGTGAGGCTGCGACTGGTGCGATAGGTACAGCCGCTGGTTGTACTTGGGGTTGCGGATTCAGGGTTCCCAAGGAGACCTGAAGCTGCTCGAATCGAGAAGCCAGATCCTGGAGGAATCGCATCACCTGAGTCTGATTTGATTCCTGGGTTTCAAGTCTGCGAACTATGCCCTGCAATGGATCATCCGCGGGGAGCGGGATGTCAGCCGGGTTCATGGCTGATCAAACTGTCACTGTCACCTGTGGCCAGGTGACAGATGCACACCGTAGGGGGACAGGAGTGCACCGCGAGGTAGTGAACCCTATGGCTGGCTTCTGCGGATAGGAAACTGGGTGGTTGTGGAAAGCGGGACCAGAGGAGCACAACCGGGATCCTAACGGAAGCTAGAGCCAAGATTCCCCAGGGCGCGGAGTCTAAGACCCAGCAGGTCTTCTCCAGGGCCTCTAGTGGTGAGGATGTTATGCTGCAGGCTGGGACCAGGTCGCGGCCCCTGGAGTTTCCTAGCTCACGCCCCGTAGGATAAGGGGAAAAGAGGGGAAGCAGCAGCACAAGATAAGAGAGAACCGAATAACAAGCTGAAGGTCAGGGGCCACAAGCAGACAAGGATAACGAAAGAACGAGCCGAAGGTCAAGGGTCACGAGCAGACAGGGATAGTCGGGGACAAGCCAATAACGTAACAGAGAGACAGACGTAGCACACGGCAGGCAGGAACCCAAACACACAATGCCTAACAAACACGTTGATCAGCAAAGCAGGCTTGCAGTGCACAGGTTAATATAGTGTTCTGTGATAGGGCCTGGGGTGGAGTCAGGCTGGGAGGAGATTATAAAGGAAGCCAGGTGAAGGAGGTCTGGTCTCTAAGATGAACACAAGAGGAGGAAGGTAAGATGGCAGACAGACATTAATGCATATCCATGACAGCTCCCTGATCAAGGTGGCCTTGTTCTTTGTCCCACTGGTCCCTTCACGGCTCTCAAGTAGGTCCTTCAGCGTGGCTTTCCTGCAGGCTGCATAGCTGGTCATTCACTGTGGTGGCTTGGAGTGTCCCAGGAACTGGAGGGAAAATCCCGCTGCTGCCAACAATGTAACAGCACCCCAAATACGAAAGGGTGTAAACGCCGTTTAAAGATATTCCCTCTCCTGGACACAAATTCACTGTCGATCCTCCACAGCCAGAAGACCACTTCCCATAGGAATTAATCCTTCCAAAAGAACGAGACAACATGCTCTGTATCTTTCCAAAAATAGACTGCCTTTATTGCCAAAAACATTGAAACTCTTATACACATCCAATACTGCATTAACCTGAATGAACAATGGTCCAGCTCCACCCACAACATAACAAGCCCCAATACACATTATTTTGATGTCTGCTAGGAGACAACAGGTTCTAATCCCCTTTATGTTTAAATGACTATGCATGACCTTTATATTCACCAGACTGTCTGATACTTTACAATACACACAAGTACAGACTTAATTAACACAATGAAAGATCCTTAGACGCCATCCTAGATTCATTTACATCACACAGGCAGGTAACACATCTCCCAATTAACCTGTTGAGTTCAGGGTAAGTAAATAGTCCTTTACAGATATCCTTGGGAATATGGTGGATAAATAGTACAGACCCATTTTAGGTAGTCCAAGATATTTTTCTTAATGTCCATTATTTCCTGGCTCACCCTGTGTCCAAAGTGACCCTCCTGTCACACTATCTATTCTGGCAGGCTGTCAATGGGCTAAATATACAACAGGAATGACAACTCCCCTCTTCCCTCCCTTTCAGAGTTTATGTCTCTCTTCTGGTGCTTTGCAGGAGTTAAAGAAGGATCCCGAGGTGGAGCATCTTACTACTGCTGCTGCTTGTGCGGGTGGGATGTGTACTGCACCAATCACATGGGATGAATATGAGAAGAGGGTCAGCGGGGATTGGCGCAGTACACAGTACACATCTCACCCACACAAGCAGCAGTAGTAAGATGCTCCACCTCAGGGTTCTTCCTTAAGCTCTGAAAAAAATGGGGTGGGGATGAGAACCATGGTGTAGGGGAGAAAGAGGAAGGGGGGTAAAAGTGGGGCTGGGTATAAGATGGGGGATGGGTAGAGAAGAACTGGAATGAGACTGGGGCAATCCTGGTCTGTATAGGGATAAAAAAGGAGGAGGATTTGTGCAGGAAGGAAGGGCGGATAGATGGCCGTCAAGGGGACTGGAGAGGGATAATCAGAGATGGGTATGGGGCATACTCTCAGCTGGTAAGAAATAGCCATAGTATAAAAACAGTAAATGGGCTGTCTGACAGGGAGGGGAGAGGGAGTGATCTCTATTGCCTAGTAAAGAGACAGTGTTGGGGGTGTGCAGGGTGGGGGATTCCTGCCATTTGTAATGTTTGTAGATCCTGGGACACACACCTGTGTGAAGGTGAAGTGTCTGCAGAGGAAAAGACAGGCAAGGGAGGGGGGTGTGAGAGATAACAACCATCTGAGAGGAGCAGTGTGACAGGCAAAGATGAATGGAACCGTGTGAGGAGGACAGGGAGCAGGACGGCCCAGATGGTGGCTGAGGCGGGGAGGAAGATGCCAGGGAGGGAGAGAGAGCAATGCAGACATCAGAGAGACAGATAACAGAACTGACCTGTACTGTAGCAAAAGAGACAGCCAAAGTGAGGAGAACTGTTACCACTGCCCGAAACTGCCGGGAGGAAACTTCAAAGGCCCCCTCATGCATCTAGGACCCCTGGGCAGTTCGCAAAAGTGCCTGTGCATTAAGACAGGCAAGCCCTCCCCCACTCTCAGTGTCCTGATGAATCCCCCTGCTTTCAGGGAAAGGAAAACAGGCAGTGCTGAGGGGAGACCAGGCACCTATGGGAGGATCATATGTGGCCCGAACAGGGAGGCAGACCTGTGCGCTGTGACAGTTACAGAAACGATGCCGTGTATCTCTCCTTCCAGCAGCTGAAAGCTGACAGGAGGGAGAGGGAGAGACACACACGGAATTGTTTCTGTAACTGTCACAGCTCACCGATCTGCCTCCCTGTCCGGGCCCCCATGTGTGCCCTGGCCCTCTACTGGAGGGCTGGTGGTCCCCCCTATCAGCGGCCCTGAGTAGAAGATGAAAATATATGATATGTGATCAATAATACATTGTGCAATGTATATAGAATGCTTTTACACATGTATGTATAAAACAGGTGTGCACTCAAGGTGTAGAGGTTATAGTGGAATGAATCATAGTTTCTATACACATATACACACACACACACGTATATATACTGTATATACATATAGATATATATATAGTGTGGGAGATTAGCTTGTGGGGATCAACTTTCTGTATCACAGTCCGCAAACAGGCACTTTCTTAAAAGTCTGGCGGATGCCAGGTTTTATTTATAAGAGGTTTGCAGGTATAAACAAACAAAACAGTAAATAAATCCTTGCCGTCCGGCGCTAAACTAAACAAAATATTATCCTCTCTATACAGTGCGGGGCCGGTCCCCGTCACCCACAAAACATGCGATAAAGCAAACCTTTTCTTTTTGATCCACTCCAACAGAGCTCTCATTAGACTTGTGCACAACGGAAAAATTTGTTTTGTTGAAACAACTTAACTCCCAAAAGCAATGTTCAGGGCTTCATCAACAAGCCAATGTCAAATTTTGAATGGAGGTCAAGTGCCACAATTCCACAAGAAAAAATCTCAGACCACCTTAGACTCAAGTGTGCAAAATCCCTTACTGGATATAGATATGATCTCCAAATGATAAGAGATCTACAACACAGAGAAATAACCACTATGGATTAGACTTGTGCACAACGGAAAAATTAGTTCCGTTTCGGTTCGTTTCTTTCCGGTCCTGTTGATTCGTAATCATTCATAATTTTGCTAGACGGGATTTTTCGTGTTCGGACTCATTCGTATTTTTGCAAGCGACATTTTTCGTTGAATTTTTTGTTGCTTTATAATTCGTACTTTCGGTAGAGTACGTTGTTTTTCGTTGATTCTGGACACAACTCCTACTTTCGTAACTTTTTTTGGGTTCGTTGATTCGTAATTTTCCGTGTCTCTCTCACAACGACGCTGCCTATTATGCCTAATGTGCTTCGAATGGATTTGTACTTTTCTAAATACATCGCGGTTATTTGTAACGATTCGAAATCTCGTATTTTACTTTCGTTTTTTACATGCGGCTATAGGCTCCGCCCCTGTACACCATTTTGAGAGGGTTCAGCACGGTGAGGGAGAAGCAGAGAGCAGAGCAGAGTGTTATTGTGCTTCGAATGGATTCGAAATCTCGTATTTTACTTTCGTTTTTTACATGCGGCTATAACCTCCGCCCCTGTACACCATTTTGAGAGGGAGTTCAGCACGGTGTGGGAGAAGCAGAGAGCAGAGCAGAGTGAGTGTTATTGTGCTTCGTATGGATTCGTACATTCGTAACTTTTTCATAACGAATTATGCCGAAGACATTCGGGCATTCGCTATTTGCGGTATAATTTATTTCGGATTCGGTCTTATTCGTAATTGCTTTGTTCGGAAATTCGAATGCTTCCGAATGTCCGAAAGTTGCTAAATTCGGACGAATTTCAATTCGTTACGAAACGAATTGCACAAGCCTAGCTCTCATTCAGGTTCCCTCCTGAGTCTCCAAAACCAGAGCAATCCTGTGCTCTCTTCCTGGATCTTTAAAGCCCAGCTGACTGTGGATTCTAGTGAACCCGAACAACTGGACCGGAACCCAGCAGACCACAGAGGCTGTAAAAACCTGGGCCGGATTCTAGTTCAGTCCCTTACAATGGACCGAATGCGAGGTGAAATGTAGCGATTATCATGTATCTCACCTCGCATACCGTCACATATCCTCCCCCTCTGCTCAAGCCCCTGCGGCTGAGCACTTGACCCAGCCATACAGTGCACGCGGGAGAGGGCATCAGCATTATCCTGGAGTTTGCCCGGCCTGTGCTCAACCGTGAACTTAAAGGGCTGTAAAGCCAGTAACCACCTTGTCACACAGGCATTTTTTTCCCTGTTGTCACACATCCACTTCAGGGGAGCATGGTCAGAGACCTGTCTAAATGACCTCCCGAGTAGATAATACCTCAGGCTGTCTAAGGCCCATTTAATGGCAAGACACTCCATCTCCACGATGGCATAGTTCATTTCGTGTTTGTTCAGCTTCCGGCTCAGGTATACAACTGGGTGCTCCTCACCATCCCTGACCTGCGACAGTACGGCCCCTAGGCCCACCTCAGAGGCGTCTGTCTGTACGACAAACTCCTTTGTGAAGTCCAGAGTCACCAGCACCGGTAGTGCACAAAGGGCCTGTTTTAATTTTTGAAACGCCTTTTCTGCCTCAGGGTTCCATTTGACCATGACCGACCCTCTGCTCTTCATCAGGTCAGTCAGGGACGGCAATGGTCGCAAAGTCAGGTATAAACCGTCGGTAATACCCCGTAATGCCTAGGAAGGCCCAAACTTGTTTCTTGTTTACGGGTTGGGGCCACTTTTGAATTGCCTCAATCTTATTGGTCTGAGGCTTGACAAGTCCCCGGCCAATAACGTAGCCAAGATACTTGGCCTCCTCTAGTCCTATGGCACACTTCTTTGGGTTAGCCGTGAGGCCTGCTTTCCTAAGGGAATCTACCACCGCCTGTACCCGGGGCTGGTGCAATTCCCAATCTGGGCTGTGGATGACCACATCGTCCAAATAAGCAGCCGCATACGGGCGATGTGGTCTCAAAGTTTTGTCCATCATTCGTTGGAATGATGCAGGGGTCCCATGCAGACCAAAAGGCATACGCTTGTACTGAAACGAGCCCTCAGGAGTGGAAAAGGCAGTCTTCTCCTTGGCCGATCCAGATAGCGGTATTTGCCAATAGCCTTTTGTCAGGTCTAGGGTCGTTATATAGTGAGCCTGTCCCAACCTGTCCACAAGTTCGTCGACCCGGGGCATCGGGTATGCATCGAACTTGGATACACTGTTGAGTTTCCGAAAGTCATTACAAAACCTGATAGTGCCATCAGGTTTTGGGACCAGCACTATGGGGCTCGACCACTCACTGTGGGACTCTTCTATCACATCCAACTCCAACATGTTTTTAATTTCTTTCGTGACTGCCTCACGCCTGGCCTCTGGGATTCTATACGGCTTCACATTTACCCGAACCTCTGGTTCCGTCACTATGTCATGTTGGATCACGTTGGTCAGTCCGGGTAAGGGGGAGAAAAAATCTCTATTTTTATGCACGAACACCCTAACATCACTTTGTTGTGCCACGGACAGGGTATCCATAATGGGAACGTCAGGTGTCACAGGTACCCGGTTTGTTGGAGGCGGGGACGTGGCCAGTAATGTCTCTCGGTCCTTCCAGGGTTTTAAGAGATTCACATGGTAAATTTGGTGTGGTTTCCATTTCCCTGGCTGGTAGACTTTGTAGTTTACCTCACCGACCCTTTCGACAACCTCGAAGGGACCCTGCCACTTGGCTAAAAACGTACTTTCCACCGTGGGGACCAATACCAACACTCTGTCCCCAGGGCTGAAAGTACGGACCGTGGCACTTCGGTCATAGACCCTCCTTTGGGCCTCCTGGGCTCGCTCCATATGTTCTCGCACCAGGGGTAGGACAGCTGCGATTCGATCCTGCATCAAGGAGACATGCTCTATGATGCTTTTATATGGGGTTGCCTCACCTTCCCATGTTTCCTTGGCAACATCTAGCAGCCCCCTGGAAAGCCTACCATACAAGAGTTCAAAGGGGGAATAGCCTGTGGACGCCTGCGGAACCTCACGTATTGCAAACATGAGATATGGCAGCAAAAAATCCCAGTTTCTCCCATCTTTGTCGACCACCTTTTTCAGCATACTTTTCAAAGTTTTATTAAATCTTTCGACCAGACCATCTGTTTGGGGGTGGTAGACAGAGGTACGGAGATGGGAGATTTTGTATAACTTACAAAGCTCCTTGGTAACCTTGGACATAAAGGGGGTGCCCTGATTGGTTAAGATCTCTTTTGGGATCCCCAGTCGACTAAAGACATGGACCAATTCCTTGGCGATAGCCTTAGCAGAGGTATTGTGCAAGGGTATGGCCTCAGGATAGCGGGTAGCATAGTCCAGAATCACCAGAATATGCTGGTGACCGCGGGCAGATTTCACAACCGGCCCCACCAGGTCCATGCCAATCCTCTCAAAGGGGACCTCGATTATTGGCAGAGGAACAAGGGGGCTGCGAAAATGGGGTGAAGGTGCCGACATTTGGCACTCGGGGCACGATTCGCAGTACTCCTTGACATCTGCATGCAAGCCGGGCCAGAAAAATCTCTGGGCGATTCTCTCCCTGTTTTTTTCAACACCGAGATGCCCCCCCATTACATCACCATGGGCCAGGTCTAGCACCACCCTGTGGAAGGGTTTGGGAACTAGTAGCTGTTCTACCTCGTCCTCTCCATGTTTTATCACTCGGTACAATAAATTGTTTTTAATTGCCATGTAAGGGAAAGACACCACCCAATTAGGATGCACCGGGTTCCCATCCAACATCTTAACGTTTTCCCTGGCTCTCATGAGGGTGGCCTCTTGTAGTTGCTTGGTACAGAAATCCTCTCTCCTGACCTCTAAATCGGATACCACATTTTGGCTACTCTCAATGTCAGGGTCAGAGGGGTTCTCCTGTTCGTTACCCTCAGGCTGGGGGCTAGCTTCCAGGTCCTCCGGCTCCCCAGCCATGCTGGGCCGCCTGTTGAACTGCAGCGGCGTCCTGTTGTGCTGCCTGTTGTGCTGTGACTTGGCGGTTGGTTTCCCGCTGAGCTGCATTGGCCTGTAGCAGGGCCTTTAACATTTCCTCCATCTTCAGAAAGTGCCCGCTGAATCCACCATGTGTGGGAGATTAGCTTGTGGGGATCAACTTTCTGAATCACAGTCCGCAAACAGGCACTTTCTTAAAAGTCTGGCGGATGCCAGGTTTTATTTATAAGAGGTTTGCAGGTGTAAACAAACAAAACAGTAAATAAATCCTTGCCGTCCGGCGCTAAACTAAACAAAATAGTATCCTCTCTATATAGTGCGGGGCTGGTCCCCGTCACCCACAAAACATGCGATAAAGCAAACCTTTTATTTTTGATCCACTCCAACAGAGCTCTCACTCAGGTTCCCTCCTGAGTCTCCAAAACCAGAGCAATCCTGTGCTCTCTTCCTGGATCTTTAAAGCCCAGCTGACTGTGGATTCTAGTGAACCCGAACAACTGGACCGGAACCCAGCAGACCACAGAGGCTGTAAAAACCTGGGCCGGATTCTAGTTCAGTCCCTTACAATGGACCGAATGCGAGGTGAAATGTAGCGATTATCATGTATCTCACCTCGCATACCGTCACATATCCTCCCCCTCTGCTCAAGCCCCTGCGGCTGAGCACTTGACCCAGCCATACAGTGCACGCGGGAGAGGGCATCAGCATTATCCTGGAGTTTGCCCGGCCTGTGCTCAACCGTGAACTTAAAGGGCTGTAAAGCCAGTAACCACCTTGTCACACAGGCATTTTTTTCCCTGTTGTCACACATCCACTTCAGGGGAGCATGGTCAGAGACCTGTCTAAATGACCTCCCGAGTAGATAATACCTCAGGCTGTCTAAGGCCCATTTAATGGCAAGACACTCCATATCCACGATGGCATAGTTCCTTTCGTGTTTGTTCAGCTTCCGGCTCAGGTATACAACTGGGTGCTCCTCACCATCCCTGACCTGCGACAGTACGGCCCCTAGGCCCACCTCAGAGGCGTCTGTCTGTACGACAAACTCCTTTGTGAAGTCCAGAGTCACCAGCACCGGTAGTGCACAAAGGGCCTGTTTTAATTTTTGAAACGCCTTTTCTGCCTCAGGGTTCCATTTGACCATGACCGACCCTCTGCTCTTCGTCAGGTCAGTCAGGGACGGCAATGGTCGCAAAGTCAGGTATAAACCGTCGGTAATACCCCGTAATGCCTAGGAAGGCCCAAACTTGTTTCTTGTTTACGGGTTGGGGCCACTTTTGAATTGCCTCAATCTTATTGGTCTGAGGCTTGACAAGTCCCCGGCCAATAACGTAGCCAAGATACTTGGCCTCCTCTAGTCCTATGGCACACTTCTTTGGGTTAGCCGTGAGGCCTGCTTTCCTAAGGGAATCTACCACCGCCTGTACCCGGGGCTGGTGCGATTCCCAATCTGGGCTGTGGATGACCACATCGTCCAAATAAGCAGCCGCATACGGGCGATGTGGTCTCAAAGTTTTGTCCATCATTCGTTGGAATGATGCAGGGGTCCCATGCAGACCAAAAGGCATACGCTTGTACTGAAACGAGCCCTCAGGAGTGGAAAAGGCAGTCTTCTCCTTGGCCGATCCAGATAGCGGTATTTGCCAATAGCCTTTTGTCAGGTCTAGGGTCGTTATATAGTGAGCCTGTCCCAACCTGTCCACAAGTTCGTCGACCCGGGGCATCGGGTATGCATCGAACTTGGATACACTGTTGAGTTTCCGAAAGTCATTACAAAACCTGATAGTGCCATCAGGTTTTGGGACCAGCACTATGGGGCTCGACCACTCACTGTGGGACTCTTCTATCACATCCAACTCCAACATGTTTTTAATTTCTTTCGTGACTGCCTCACGCCTGGCCTCTGGGATTCTATACGGCTTCACATTTACCCGAACCTCTGGTTCCGTCACTATGTCATGTTGGATCACGTTGGTCAGTCCGGGTAAGGGGGAGAAAAAATCTCTATTTTTATGCACGAACACCCTAACATCACTTTGTTGTGCCACGGACAGGGTATCCATAATGGGAACGTCAGGTGTCACGGGTACCCGGTTTGTTGGAGGCGGGGACGTGGCCAGTAATGTCTCTCGGTCCTTCCAGGGTTTTAAGAGATTCACATGGTAAATTTGGTGTGGTTTCCATTTCCCTGGCTGGTAGACTTTGTAGTTTACCTCACCGACCCTTTCGACAACCTCGAAGGGACCCTGCCACTTGGCTAAAAACGTACTTTCCACCGTGGGGACCAATACCAACACTCTGTCCCCAGGGCTGAAAGTACGGACCGTGGCACTTCGGTCATAGACCCTCCTTTGGGCCTCCTGGGCTCGCTCCATATGTTCTCGCACCAGGGGTAGGACAGCTGCGATTCGATCCTGCATCAAGGAGACATGCTCTATGATGCTTTTATATGGGGTTGCCTCACCTTCCCATGTTTCCTTGGCAACATCTAGCAGCCCCCTGGAAAGCCTACCATACAAGAGTTCAAAGGGGGAATAGCCTGTGGACGCCTGCGGAACCTCACGTATTGCAAACATGAGATATGGCAGCAAAAAATCCCAGTTTCTCCCATCTTTGTCGACCACCTTTTTCAGCATACTTTTCAAAGTTTTATTAAATCTTTCGACCAGACCATCTGTTTGGGGGTGGTAGACAGAGGTACGGAGATGGGAGATTTTGTATAACTTACAAAGCTCCTTGGTAACCTTGGACATAAAGGGGGTGCCCTGATCGGTTAAGATCTCTTTTGGGATCCCCAGTCGACTAAAGACATGGACCAATTCCTTGGCGATAGCCTTAGCAGAGGTATTGTGCAAGGGTATGGCCTCAGGATAGCGGGTAGCATAGTCCAGAATCACCAGAATATGCTGGTGACCGCGGGCAGATTTCACAACCGGCCCCACCAGGTCCATGCCAATTCTCTCAAAGGGGACCTCGATTATTGGCAGAGGAACAAGGGGGCTGCGAAAATGGGGTGAAGGTGCCGACATTTGGCACTCGGGGCACGATTCGCAGTACTCCTTGACATCTGCATGCAAGCCGGGCCAGAAAAATCTCTGGGCGATTCTCTCCCTGTTTTTTTCAACACCGAGATGCCCCCCCATTACATCACCATGGGCCAGGTCTAGCACCACCCTGTGGAAGGGTTTGGGAACTAGTAGCTGTTCTACCTCGTCCTCTCCATGTTTTATCACTCGGTACAATAAATTGTTTTTAATTGCCATGTAAGGGAAAGACACCACCCAATTAGGATGCACCGGGTTCCCATCCAACATCTTAACGTTTTCCCTGGCTCTCATGAGGGTGGCCTCTTGTAGTTGCTTGGTACAGAAATCCTCTCTCCTGACCTCTAAATCGGGTACCACATTTTGGCTACTCTCAATGTCAGGGTCAGAGGGGTTCTCCTGTTCGTTACCCTCAGGCTGGGGGCTAGCTTCCAGGTCCTCCGGCTCCCCAGCCATGCTGGGCCGCCTGTTGAACTGCAGCGGCGTCCTGTTGTGCTGCCTGTTGTGCTGTGACTTGGCGGTTGGTTTCCCGCTGAGCTGCATTGGCCTGTAGCAGGGCCTTTAACATTTCCTCCATCTTCAGAAAGTGCCCGCTGAATCCACCATGTGTGGGAGATTAGCTTGTGGGGATCAACTTTCTGAATCACAGTCCGCAAACAGGCACTTTCTTAAAAGTCTGGCGGATGCCAGGTTTTATTTATAAGAGGTTTGCAGGTGTAAACAAACAAAACAGTAAATAAATCCTTGCCGTCCGGCGCTAAACTAAACAAAATAGTATCCTCTCTATATAGTGCGGGGCTGGTCCCCGTCACCCACAAAACATGCGATAAAGCAAACCTTTTATTTTTGATCCACTCCAACAGAGCTCTCACTCAGGTTCCCTCCTGAGTCTCCAAAACCAGAGCAATCCTGTGCTCTCTTCCTGGATCTTTAAAGCCCAGCTGACTGTGGATTCTAGTGAACCCGAACAACTGGACCGGAACCCAGCCAACCACAGAGGCTGGAAAAACCTGGGCCGGATTCTAGTTCAGTCCCTTACAAAGGACCGAATGCGAGGTGAAATGTAGCGATTATCATGTATCTCACCTCGCATACCGTCACAATATCTATATATATATATATATAGATATATATATATAAATATAGATAGATATATCTATATATATTGTGAGGGGGTTAGCTCGGCAGCGGGTGTGTGTGACCCCCGGGATGGGCTCCCCACACAAAAACAGGCCCAGCAGACGGAGGTTGTGGTTTTCAAAATCAAAAAGGTGCCGTTTATTTTCTATTTACAGTGACAAAAACACAGCAAAGCAAAAGAAACAAACAAAATAAATCCTGGTCAACTTGACCTCTGACTAAACATACAGGTTTCCTAACTAACAACTGGGATCAGCCTAGTGCTGTCCTAGTCCCTGGTTTTAAATGTCCAAGCAAAATATAGCCACACAGGCTTTCTCTCACCGCACAGGGGTTCACTCTCCCTAGACAGTCCACACAGGTCTGCTTCCAGGCATGAGCTAACATCTAATGAATCTGGGAGTTTTTATAGAGGCCTTAAACGAACTGACAGGCTTCAGCTGGCCTCATCAACTCCCTGCCTGCACGACGCCCAGCCCTCTCCCTAGAGGTATGAGTCATCAATGAGCCCACTAGTCTCAGCTGGGCTTACACAACTCTCCACCTAGCTGTATAAATCGGCTGTGAGGGGGCTAGCTCGGCAGCGGGTATGTGTGACCCCCGGGATGGGCTCCCCACCCAAAAACAGGCCCAGCAGACGGAGGTTGTGGTTTTCAAAATCAAAAAAGGTGCGGTTTATTTTCTATTTACAGTGACAAAAACACAGCAAGGCAAAAAAAAAACAAACACAAAATAAATCCTGGTCAACTTGACCTCTGACTAAACTTACAGGTTTCCTAACTAACGACTGGGATCAGCCTAGTGCTGTCCTAGTCCCTGGTTTTAAATGTCCAAGCAAAATATAGCCACACAGGCTTTCTCTCACCGCACAGGGGTTCACTCTCCCTAGACAGTCCACACAGGTCTGCTTCCAGGCATGAGCCAACATCTAATGAATCTGGGCTTTCTTATAGAGGCCTAAATGAGCTGACAAGGTTCAGCTGGACTCATCAACTCCCTGTCTGCACGACGCCCAGCCCTCTCCCTAGAGGTATGAGTCATCAATGAGCCCACTAGTCTCAGCTGGGCTTATACAACTCTCCACCTAGCTGTATAAATCGGCGTAAAGCCTGAATCTGGGCGAAATATATCTACCCCCCTGGATGCAACCAGGTGACTTTACCTTCCTGCTGTCACATACCCCCCCTCTTGTTTTAACCTCGGGGTTGGAACACCAGCAATCAGGCATTCATGTACTCGAGACAAAGCATCCACATTCCCCATTTGAACGCCAGGGCGATGCTTTACTGTGAAGTTGAATTCCTGGAGGGCCAGGAACCACCTATTCACTCTTCTATTTGTTTCCTTGTTTTGAGCCATCCACTTTAACGGAGCGTGATCCGTAACCATGTCAAAGTGCCTACCTAGCAGGTAGTACCGAAGGGAATCTAGAGCCCACTTCACCGCTAAACACTCCTTTTCAACGGTGGCGTAATTTACCTCATGGGACTTCAACTTCCTGCTGAGGTAAATGACTGGGTGCTCTTCCCCGTTCCAGACCTGGGACAATACTGCTCCTAACCCCACATCTGACGCATCACTTTGTACGACAAAGTCTTTAGAGAAGTCGGGTGAGTACAACACTGGCTGGCTACATAAGGCTTGTTTCAAGAATTGGAATGCTGCCTCAGCCTCGGGGGTCCATTTAATCATGACCGACCCTTTCCCCTTCGTCAGGTTGGTTAGGGGCACAGCCTTAGAAGCAAAGTGGGGAATGAATCGCCGATAATACCCAGCGATTCCCAGAAAGGCTCGTACCTGCTTCTTGCTGTTGGGACGTGGCCAACTCTGGATGGCCTCGACTTTGTTGAGTTGGGGTTTTATTACTCCCCTCCCAATGGTGTACCCAAGATATTTGGCCTCCTCCTGCCCAATGGTACACTTCTTGGGGTTAGCCGTAAACCCTGCTTCCCGAACAGAGTCCAGGACTGCTTGCACTTTTGGCAGATGTGAGGCCCAATCTGTGCTATGGACAATTACGTCATCCAGGTAAGCCGCAGCATACTTCCGATGGGGCCTCAGCATCTGGTCCATTTTCCGCTGGAATGTGGCCGGCGCATTCTGTAACCCGAACGGCATTCTTTTATATTGGAACGCCCCGTCTGGGGTTACAAATGCGGTTTTCTCTTTGGCTGACTTGGCCAGGGGGATTTGCCAATACCCTTTTGTGAGGTCAAGAGTCGTCATGTATCGGGCTGTTCCCAGCCGGTCGATCAACTCATCTATACGTGGCATGGGGTAGGTGTCAAATTTTGTAACTTTGTTCAACTGACGAAAATCGTTACAAAATCGCCAGCTCCCATCCGGTTTAGGCACCAACACAATGGGACTAGACCAATCACTTTGGGACTCCTCTATCACCCCTAAGTTCAGCATTTTCTGTACTTCCTCCCGTATTGCCTCCCGTCGGGCCTCTGGGATCCGATAGGGTTTTAACTTCACCCTTTCACCGGGCGGGGTAATAATGTCATGCTCTACCCCAGATGTTTGTCCCGGCAGCTCAGAGAATACCTCCTTGTTGCGAAGCACAAACTCCTTAACCTCCTGTTGTTGGGGTTGTGACAAGGTGGCTGCGATTCCAACCTCAGGAATCACGCAACCAGTTTGAGCTGGTGACCAAGTGTCTGCGACTAGGGACTCTCTATCCCTCCAGGCTTTCAACAGATTAACGTGATAGATCTGTTCGGGCTTTCGCCTTCCTGGTTGTCTGACCTTGTAATTCACTTCGCTCACTTTTTCCATTATCTCGTAGGGGCCTTGCCATTTGGCAAGGAATTTACTTTCAACCGTAGGGACAAGTACCAATATCCTATCCCCCGGGGAAAAGGTACGGGTCTTGGCTCCACGGTTGTACACTCTCTGCTGTGCCAACTGCGCTTGGGCCAAATGTTCCTTCACGATGGGCATTACCTGTGCAATTCGATCTTGCATCAGGGCGACATGCTCAATCACACTCCTGTGGGGAGAACTCTCACTTTCCCAAGTTTCCTTGGCAATATCCAACAGCCCTCTTGGGTGTCTCCCATACAGTAACTCAAAGGGGGAGAATCCCGTAGAGGATTGGGGCACCTCCCTAATAGCAAACATCAAATAAGGAAGTAGACAGTCCCAATCCTTTCCATCCCTATCCACCACTTTCTTCAACATTTGTTTTAGGGTTTTGTTGAATCTTTCAACCAGCCCATCGGTTTGGGGGTGATACACAGATGTACGTAATTGCGTCACTTTGAACAATTTACACAGCTCCTTCATAACCCGGGACATAAAGGGTGTACCTTGGTCCGTAAGCAGTTCTTTACAAATACCCACCCGGCTAAAAACAAGAGATAGCTGTTTGGCTATGGTTTTGGCCGAGGTATTTCTGAGAGGGATCGCTTCTGGATAACGGGTGGCATAGTCCATTATAACCAATATGTACTGGTGCCCCCTAGCGGACTTGATTATAGGACCTACCAAATCCATTGCGATTCTCTCAAACGGGACCTCAATGATGGGTAGAGGGACCAGCGGGCTACGGAAGTGTGGCATCGGGGCCGACCTCTGACACACAGGGCAGGAGGAACAATAATTTTCTATGTCCTTCATCACCCCAGGCCAATAGAATCTCTGTAATACCCTCTCTCGGGTTTTCTCTGTCCCCAGATGACCTCCAAGAATGTGCCCATGGGCCAACTCCAACACCAACTTCCTGTAAGGTTTGGGCACCACCAGCTGCTCAACGGTTTCTTCTGCCCTTTTTGCCACCCGATACAGTAGGTCCTTCTCTACGCTGAAGTATGGGTAAGTGCAGGTATTATCTGGGTTCACTAACTCGCCATCTATTTTCACTACGTTTTCCCGTGCCTTTATTAGGGCGGGGTCTTTCAACTGTTCTGTGGCAAAGTTTTCCCTGTGAACCTCAAGATCAGAAAACTCCACAGACGGTAGGTTTTCGTCTGAGGAGGTGGGCTCCTCTCCAGTTTCTTGAGTCTCCCCTGCCAATACTGACAAGGGAAATTCGGGAGAGTCCTCACCACTCTCAGAGGAGTTCTGGCTATCATATTCCTGGTACATAGGGGCACCAGTGGGGGGCTCATGATCATCCCACAGTTCCCAGAACTTCGGAAAATCCCTTCCCACAATGGCGTCATGCGGTAACTGAGACACTAAGCCCACTGGATGAGAAAGGGTACCTTTGGGGGTCTCGAAACACACTGTAGTCACTGGATACTCTCGGGTGTCCCCATGCACACAAATAACGGCTACCTTGCTATTCCCAGAGACCTCTGTTTTAACTAACTCAGCCTTTATCAGGGTCACAAGGCTACCTGAATCCAGCAATACCACAACATTTCTACCATTAATACACATTTTGCATAAATGTTTCTCAGTTCCCCGAATGGCAGTGCATGCGACTGTCGCACACAGCGACTGACGTCTGCCCGTCAGAAAGTCACACTGCATGGGTTCCTCCAAAACCGGGCAATTTGCTGCAATATGTCCCGCTTGCCGGCAGCGGTAGCAAATGATCCTTCTTGCCGCCTCTTGAGCCGCTGATTTCCCAGGCTGTTCTCGCCAAACTTGGGGTAGAGCTCCCACCCTCTCACTCTCTCCACCCTTACCCCTTGGAATCATCTTATCCGCCCCTGGGGATGGTCTGGTCTTAGGGTGGAAAGTCCGAGTGTCTCTGGAAGAGGCCGTCAGGTTCTCTGTAGCCAAGTATTTCTCCACACGATCCACAAGACCATCGGCCGTCTCTGGGTCTCCATGGCTTACCCACTTTTGGATGGCAGTAGGAAGAGCTCTCAAAAACCGATCCATTACAACACGTTCCACAATCTTTGGTGCGGACAAAGTCTCTGGCTGTAGCCACTTTCTGCTCAGGTGAATGAGATCATACATTTGAGACCTGGGGGGTTTTCCAAGCTGGAAAGTCCAGTTATGCACACGCTGAGCCCGGACAGCCAGGGTGACACCCAGCCTTGCCAATATTTCAGCTTTTAGCATCACATAGTCTTTTGCTTGGTCAGGCTCTAGGTCATAGTAAGCTTTCTGCGATTCACCCGTTAACAGAGGAGCCACCAGTCCAGCCCACTGCTCCTCAGGCCAATTTTCTCTTTCAGCGGTCCTTTCAAATGTGGTCAAAAATACCTCTGGATCATCCTCTCCAGTCATTTTTGTCAATAAACGACTCACCCCAAAGGACGCGGTATTAGTGGGACGGCTTTCCTCACCGGTCTGCGGACGTTGCTGCATTACTGCTTCCATCTGTTGTTGTAGTCTCTGCTCTTGCTTCTGCAACAGGTCTATGAAGCGGGCCTCAGATTGCTGTTGGGCTTGTTGCTGAGCCTCCAGACTCTGTTGTAAAGTTGCAAGGCTCTGTTGATGAGCTTGCTGCTGGGCTGCAAGGCTCCTTTGCAAACCTGCATTTGTCTGCTGTTGATTGGCATTTGCTAGAGCCAGCTGTTTCAGTATCTCCTCCATGCTGGCTTAAAAAAAAACTGCCCGCATTCTCCACCAACTGTGAGGGGGCTAGCTCGGCAGCGGGTATGTGTGACCCCCGGGATGGGCTCCCCACCCAAAAACAGGCCCAGCAGACGGAGGTTGTGGTTTTCAAAATCAAAAAAGGTGCGGTTTATTTTCTATTTACAGTGACAAAAACACAGCAAGGCAAAAAAAAAACAAACACAAAATAAATCCTGGTCAACTTGACCTCTGACTAAACTTACAGGTTTCCTAACTAACGACTGGGATCAGCCTAGTGCTGTCCTAGTCCCTGGTTTTAAATGTCCAAGCAAAATATAGCCACACAGGCTTTCTCTCACCGCACAGGGGTTCACTCTCCCTAGACAGTCCACACAGGTCTGCTTCCAGGCATGAGCCAACATCTAATGAATCTGGGCTTTCTTATAGAGGCCTAAATGAGCTGACAAGGTTCAGCTGGACTCATCAACTCCCTGTCTGCACGACGCCCAGCCCTCTCCCTAGAGGTATGAGTCATCAATGAGCCCACTAGTCTCAGCTGGGCTTATACAACTCTCCACCTAGCTGTATAAATCGGCGTAAAGCCTGAATCTGGGCGAAATATATCTACCCCCCTGGATGCAACCAGGTGACTTTACCTTCCTGCTGTCACACGGCGTAAAGCCTGAATCTGGGCGAAATATATCTACCCCCCTGGATGCAACCAGGTGACTTTACCTTCCTGCTGTCACATACCCCCCCCTCTTGTTTTAACCTCGGGGTTGGAACACCAGCAATCAGGCATTCATGTACTCGAGACAAAGCATCCACATTCCCCATTTGAACGCCAGGGCGATGCTTTACTGTGAAGTTGAATTCCTGGAGGGCCAGGAACCACCTATTCACTCTTCTATTTGTTTCCTTGTTTTGAGCCATCCACTTTAACGGAGCGTGATCCGTAACCATGTCAAAGTGCCTACCTAGCAGGTAGTACCGAAGGGAATCTAGAGCCCACTTCACCGCTAAACACTCCTTTTCAACGGTGGCGTAATTTACCTCATGGGACTTCAACTTCCTGCTGAGGTAAATGACTGGGTGCTCTTCCCCGTTCCAGACCTGGGACAATACTGCTCCTAACCCCACATCTGACGCATCACTTTGTACGACAAAGTCTTTAGAGAAGTCGGGTGAGTACAACACTGGCTGGCTACATAAGGCTTGTTTCAAGAATTGGAATGCTGCCTCAGCCTCGGGGGTCCATTTAATCATGACCGACCCTTTCCCCTTCGTCAGGTTGGTTAGGGGCACAGCCTTAGAAGCAAAGTGGGGAATGAATCGCCGATAATACCCAGCGATTCCCAGAAAGGCTCGTACCTGCTTCTTGCTGTTGGGACGTGGCCAACTCTGGATGGCCTCGACTTTGTTGAGTTGGGGTTTTATTACTCCCCTCCCAATGGTGTACCCAAGATATTTGGCCTCCTCCTGCCCAATGGTACACTTCTTGGGGTTAGCCGTAAACCCTGCTTCCCGAACAGAGTCCAGGACTGCTTGCACTTTTGGCAGATGTGAGGCCCAATCTGTGCTATGGACAATTACGTCATCCAGGTAAGCCGCAGCATACTTCCGATGGGGCCTCAGCATCTGGTCCATTTTCCGCTGGAATGTGGCCGGCGCATTCTGTAACCCGAACGGCATTCTTTTATATTGGAACGCCCCGTCTGGGGTTACAAATGCGGTTTTCTCTTTGGCTGACTTGGCCAGGGGGATTTGCCAATACCCTTTTGTGAGGTCAAGAGTCGTCATGTATCGGGCTGTTCCCAGCCGGTCGATCAACTCATCTATACGTGGCATGGGGTAGGTGTCAAATTTTGTAACTTTGTTCAACTGACGAAAATCGTTACAAAATCGCCAGCTCCCATCCGGTTTAGGCACCAACACAATGGGACTAGACCAATCACTTTGGGACTCCTCTATCACCCCTAAGTTCAGCATTTTCTGTACTTCCTCCCGTATTGCCTCCCGTCGGGCCTCTGGGATCCGATAGGGTTTTAACTTCACCCTTTCACCGGGCGGGGTAATAATGTCATGCTCTACCCCAGATGTTTGTCCCGGCAGCTCAGAGAATACCTCCTTGTTGCGAAGCACAAACTCCTTAACCTCCTGTTGTTGGGGTTGTGACAAGGTGGCTGCGATTCCAACCTCAGGAATCACGCAACCAGTTTGAGCTGGTGACCAAGTGTCTGCGACTAGGGACTCTCTATCCCTCCAGGCTTTCAACAGATTAACGTGATAGATCTGTTCGGGCTTTCGCCTTCCTGGTTGTCTGACCTTGTAATTCACTTCGCTCACTTTTTCCATTATCTCGTAGGGGCCTTGCCATTTGGCAAGGAATTTACTTTCAACCGTAGGGACAAGTACCAATATCCTATCCCCCGGGGAAAAGGTACGGGTCTTGGCTCCACGGTTGTACACTCTCTGCTGTGCCAACTGCGCTTGGGCCAAATGTTCCTTCACGATGGGCATTACCTGTGCAATTCGATCTTGCATCAGGGCGACATGCTCAATCACACTCCTGTGGGGAGAACTCTCACTTTCCCAAGTTTCCTTGGCAATATCCAACAGCCCTCTTGGGTGTCTCCCATACAGTAACTCAAAGGGGGAGAATCCCGTAGAGGATTGGGGCACCTCCCTAATAGCAAACATCAAATAAGGAAGTAGACAGTCCCAATCCTTTCCATCCCTATCCACCACTTTCTTCAACATTTGTTTTAGGGTTTTGTTGAATCTTTCAACCAGCCCATCGGTTTGGGGGTGATACACAGATGTACGTAATTGCGTCACTTTGAACAATTTACACAGCTCCTTCATAACCCGGGACATAAAGGGTGTACCTTGGTCCGTAAGCAGTTCTTTACAAATACCCACCCGGCTAAAAACAAGAGATAGCTCTTTGGCTATGGTTTTGGCCGAGGTATTTCTGAGAGGGATCGCTTCTGGATAACGGGTGGCATAGTCCATTATAACCAATATGTACTGGTGCCCCCTAGCGGACTTGATTATAGGACCTACCAAATCCATTGCGATTCTCTCAAACGGGACCTCAATGATGGGTAGAGGGACCAGCGGGCTACGGAAGTGTGGCATCGGGGCCGACCTCTGACACACAGGGCAGGAGGAACAATAATTTTCTATGTCCTTCATCACCCCAGGCCAATAGAATCTCTGTAATACCCTCTCTCGGGTTTTCTCTGTCCCCAGATGACCTCCAAGAATGTGCCCATGGGCCAACTCCAACACCAACTTCCTGTAAGGTTTGGGCACCACAAGCTGCTCAACGGTTTCTTCTGCCCTTTTTGCCACCCGATACAGTAGGTCCTTCTCTACGCTGAAGTATGGGTAAGTGCAGGTATTATCTGGGTTCACTAACTCGCCATCTATTTTCACTACGTTTTCCCGTGCCTTTATTAGGGCGGGGTCTTTCAACTGTTCTGTGGCAAAGTTTTCCCTGTGAACCTCAAGATCAGAAAACTCCACAGACGGTAGGTTTTCGTCTGAGGAGGTGGGCTCCTCTCCAGTTTCTTGAGTCTCCCCTGCCAATACTGACAAGGGAAATTCGGGAGAGTCCTCACCACTCTCAGAGGAGTTCTGGCTATCATATTCCTGGTACATAGGGGCACCAGTGGGGGGCTCAGGATCATCCCACAGTTCCCAGAACTTCGGAAAATCCCTTCCCACAATGGCGTCATGCGGTAACTGAGACACTAAGCCCACTGGATGAGAAAGGGTACCTTTGGGGGTCTCGAAACACACTGTAGTCACTGGATACTCTCGGGTGTCCCCATGCACACAAATAACAGCTACCTTGCTATTCCCAGAGACCTCTGTTTTAACTAATTCAGCCTTTATCAGGGTCACAAGGCTACCTGAATCCAGCAATACCACAACATTTCTACCATTAATACACATTTTGCATAAATGTTTCTCAGTTCCCCGAATGGCAGTGCATGCGACTGTCGCACACAGCGACTGACGTCTGCCCGTCAGAAAGTCACACTGCATGGGTTCCTCCAAAACCGGGCAATTGGCTGCAATATGTCCCGCTTGCCGGCAGCGGTAGCAAATGATCCTTCTTGCCGCCTCTTGAGCCGCTGATTTCCCAGGCTGTTCTCGCCAAACTTGGGGTAGAGCTCCCACCCTCTCACTCTCTCCACCCTTACCCCTTGGAATCATCTTATCCGCCCCTGGGGATGGTCTGGTCTTAGGGTGGAAAGTCCGAGTGTCTCTGGAAGAGGCCGTCAGGTTCTCTGTAGCCAAGTATTTCTCCACACGATCCACAAGACCATCGGCCGTCTCTGGGTCTCCATGGCTTACCCACTTTTGGATGGCAGTAGGAAGAGCTCTCAAAAACCGATCCATTACAACACGTTCCACAATCTTTGGTGCGGACAAAGTCTCTGGCTGTAGCCACTTTCTGCTCAGGTGAATGAGATCATACATTTGAGACCTGGGGGGTTTTCCAAGCTGGAAAGTCCAGTTATGCACACGCTGAGCCCGGACAGCCAGGGTGACACCCAGCCTTGCCAATATTTCAGCTTTTAGCATCACATAGTCTTTTGCTTGGTCAGGCTCTAGGTCATAGTAAGCTTTCTGCGATTCACCCGTTAACAGAGGAGCCACCAGTCCAGCCCACTGCTCCTCAGGCCACTTTTCTCTTTCAGCAGTCCTTTCAAACGTGGTCAAAAATACCTCTGGATCATCCTCTCCAGTCATTTTTGTCAATAAACGACTCACCCCAAAGGACGCGGTATTAGTGGGACGGCTTTCCTCACTGGTCTGCGGACGTTGCTGCATTACTGCTTCCATTTGTTGTAGTCTCTGCTCTTGCTTCTGTAATAGGTCTATGAAGCGGGCCTCAGATCGTTGCTGGGCTTGTTGCTGAGCTTCCAGACTCTGTTGGTGAGCTTGCTGCTGGGCTGCAAGGCTCTGTTGATGAGCTTGCTGCTGGGCTGCGAAGTTCTGTTGTTGAGCTGCAAGGCTCTTTTGCAAACCTGCATTTGTCTGCTGTTGATTGGCATTTGCTAGAGCCAGCTGTTTCAGTATCTCCTCCATGCTGGCTTAAAAAAAAACTGCCACTGGTTCTCCACCAACTGTGAGGGGGTTAGCTCGGCAGCGGGTGTGTGTGACCCCCGGGATGGGCTCCCCACACAAAAACAGGCCCAGCAGACGGAGGTTGTGGTTTTCAAAATCAAAAAGGTGCCGTTTATTTTCTATTTACAGTGACAAAAACACAGCAAAGCAAAAGAAACAAACAAAATAAATCCTGGTCAACTTGACCTCTGACTAAACATACAGGTTTCCTAACTAACAACTGGGATCAGCCTAGTGCTGTCCTAGTCCCTGGTTTTAAATGTCCAAGCAAAATATAGCCACACAGGCTTTCTCTCACCGCACAGGGGTTCACTCTCCCTAGACAGTCCACACAGGTCTGCTTCCAGGCATGAGCTAACATCTAATGAATCTGGGAGTTTTTATAGAGGCCTTAAACGAACTGACAGGCTTCAGCTGGCCTCATCAACTCCCTGCCTGCACGACGCCCAGCCCTCTCCCTAGAGGTATGAGTCATCAATGAGCCCACTAGTCTCAGCTGGGCTTACACAACTCTCCACCTAGCTGTATAAATCGGCGTAAAGCCTGAATCTGGGCGAAATATATCTACCCCCCTGGATGCAACCAGGTGACTTTACCTTCCTGCTGTCACAATATATATATATATATACAGTATATATATATCTATATATATATATATATATCTATATCTATATATATATATATATATATATATATATAGATATATATATATATATATATGCACACACATACGCATATATACACATACACATATATACATACTACATACATGCGCGGACATTATGGAATAATTAAGAAAACACAATGACTATACTATATCAGTTTTACTTACGTATAGATGATTCTATGTGTGAAGTATATAATTTTCTGGGACGCTACATAGATGATATAATTATCATCCAGAATGCATCCATAACAGAATTTGTCACTCATTGCAACTCCAGTAATCTGGGGCTTTCCTTCACCCTCTGTCTGCAGCCCCGACAGAGGCAGACTGGCCTTCTTAGACCTAGAACTTTGTCATACTGCCAATACCATTTATGCAAAAAAACTACACTATACCTATAGCAGCCAGTTTAATCGCCTGAAACTTAACTGTACATGTGATATAGAATATACCATACAAGGCAACCTCCTCAAAACTAAATTTGAGGACAAAGGATATCCGTCATCCCTAGTAGACAAGACCTTTGATAATTTTCTAGATGACACATCCACCACCAATCCAGAAGATTCTTCTCATTCACAAGCTGCAACCACTCAAATCCAAACTACCAGGTTCATTACACAATTCCATGCCTGACATAAAAAGATGGAAAGCATTTTCGAGAAGCATTGGAACATACTATTGGAAGACCCCTTACTAAAGCCATCTCTTTCCAGTGTACCAAAAATCACATACAGAAAAGCCAAAAATATTAAGAGTCGTATCGCACCCAGTAAACTTAAAACTGCCAAAATAAAACCAATTCCATCTCTCACTTTTTTGTCCATCAAAGGTATGGCTTTTTAAGCATCTCTGCGAAAGGGAGACATTCTGGTTCTACACCATAGAGGCCCTTGCGCCAAGAGGCTTAAACAAAGGCATAGAGATCAACTCTCTCGGGGACACGCCCCTAGATGTGAGCAACGGCGGACGTTTTCTTAAGGAGCTCCGGAAAGCCTGAGTACCATCCGCCGCCATCGGTGCCTCTGTTCACCCATCCACACCTAAAAAAACATTCCAGCCTGCTCAGCTCGGTCCCCTGCAGCGTCCTGTACCACTATTTTGGGGCAATTCGGCTCCCGAGGCCGCCGCCATCTTGTAGTCCTGTGGCCTCCCGGAGGAACCCGATCCCGACAGTTTTGGAGGTAAAGGACCAGCACCCGTCCCCCCCTGCCACCCATCCACCCACCTGGAGCAGTCCGGAATACGAGCAGAGTCTCGTGGACATCCGTGGTGGCCGCGGCTGGTGCGGCCTAGTGAGGCCTGTGCATCCCCGGTGTTTCCTGAGGCTGCGCCCCATGGGAGCGCACCGCGGCCGGTCCGCTTCAGCTTCAGAGGCGCGAGTCCCCACTGGGCATTCACCCGGTCACGCTTCCTAGGCTTTGCCATAGCCGAGGGTGCTATTAAGTACTGCCTACCTGAACAATATATTGACTGTAAAGCTAGTATACAGCGGCCATCTTGGTACACCTTGGCAGACACCTGAGGCCTTCAGTCCCCTTGCAGCCTGATACAGACCCCGTCCCTCCACCGTAGCCCCCAAACCGGACAGTAAGGCGCTCTAGTAGAGGATTGAGGCGGGTTTCCTCCCTATCAGTGGAGTGGATAGCAACTGCAGCCCCGATCCCATAGCCCCGTTGGGCAGACATCTTGCTACACCCGATCTCAATTTTACAGTGATCTCCCTTATCCCTCTGCAGATGATCAACTTCCTGCAACACAATTAAAGTGACATAGCCTGAAATACTATTTCCAGAGTTCACCATCAGAAGAGACTTTCTGGAGGGACCTGCTGTGGATGAACTTCGCTAACCCTGACTAAATCCACGGTCATCCTGAGCCAGCGTTTTGGGATTCAGCTTCCAAACCGCCCATCCTTGTTCTTGGACTCCCCCCTAAGTCGTCCCCTACCTGGATCATGATCCCCAGCCAGCCGCTTACTCTACAATCCGACCCTCGGCCTGCTCCATCCAATGTTGTTGAGGGGGCCCGGTGGGAGACAGCGCTCCGTGGTTACAGGGTCCCGCGGCCTCCTCACCGGACTGCATGCATCCCCACAAAGGTATGGAAGCAAGTTATTAACCGGGGATAAAGGTGACAGGATGAGCTAAAAGACACATCCTCAACTAAGTGGGGCGCATGTGAGGCGTGATGCAGGACGGCAGCTCTCTGTAACAGCTCCGCCGGTCAAGGAGGAATATAGCTTATCCACTGGGCTAAAACACAGACAAACCACCATCACCCCTGCAGGATACATCCGTGCATGCCTGGAAACTACAGGACCCATGGTCGCTGGTCAAAACACTCTCCAACCAGCATTTTACTCCGCTCCAAAGTGAAAGGCAAGGTGTCCCAGGATAGCGCCCGTCCCTCTCCACAGGCCTCTCCAGCAACTTCACATGCCTCTCAGAGAACAGCCTGTTGATTTTTAAATATTAATATTTAATATTTAATATTCAATTAATATGATTATGATTATTGATATGGTTTAAATAAGAGTCCTTTTTGACAGGATTTGAAAACTTCAATATGACAAGCATTTATTAAAGAATTAAGGTTATTAGTCTATCTAATACACCGCAAACATTTACAGTCTTTGGCAAGGGAGTAAATATTAGTTTCAAACACAAAGTATATACATTACATTACAAATAGACAGACAAACCTAGGAAAAATGCAAGCATAAGGGGTAAGTGCTGGGAGATGGTCTTAATAATTACCTATAATGAATCCTGGGCCCAGGTTCTCTCATCTCTCCCTCTCTACTGGATGGGGGGTCCTTTTTATGGAGCCCTCTCCCATTGACTAACCCAGGGCGGCTACGATTGGTTGTGGTTATTTCTCTCCTCCTTCCTGCCGTTATATTAATTTCCCACCCTAGCCCACTCTTTAGTGATAATTGGATTTGAAGATAAATTAATTAAACCGGAGGTCGTTAACTTCCCTTGAAGGGGGCGCTTAGCTATGCATGGAACTAGCCAGGAAGAATTACCCCTTAAATGGATATGGGTGTTAATATGGGAGAATACACACGCCTTTATCTAGAGGATAAAAACGGTGCCGCATAGACTACCAGTTTCAGATGTGATCTCTTTTCTAGCTTGTTGACTCCTAAGTTATCTCGTCAGACCCTAAGACTCCGCAGCTCTTGTTACCCTGCATTCATGCATATTCAAATAAGAGGACAGGTAATTAGATTGTCCTCAAGCCCAGCTTGTCAGCCCAGTTTAACCCTTTGCAGACCCACATATTTCCTACTCTAAATTATATATATACATATATGTTACAGATATTCCCAGTTTACAAGGAAATTACACATAAAAATTCCTCATAAGGCAACAGATGACCCCTTGTGGCCCGTTGAGACAGAAAAGATGAGGCCACACTTACGTGAGTAATTGTTTATGTCTAATTTCCGTTAAATTGTTAAGTTTCTCCCTCTGCCATCTTAGAAGTCGGCCAAGATATATCTCCATGCCCGTCATGAAAATCAGTACCCCACATTGCAATATGAGAACACCTTTTATTCCCATTTCCACCCAGGTCCTAGTTGTGACTAAGCTGAAATCCCCATCATGTAAAAGTTCATTCAACCCTTTCCCTGTTTTCACCATATCATTACTAATTTGAATTATATGGGTATCCTTCCTTGCAAGCAGATTGTGAAGATTTACTGACAGAGTATCAATTTGTACATCAACATGGGGTATGTATGTGATAGGATCTGGGACATCGGGGGTACTCTCAATGATATAATCTTCTGTTAACACGGGTATGGGGGTTACTACAGTTTCCCCACTAGTAGTGTACTCCTGTGGAATGAAGCAAAAATTTGGATAGGGTATTGGACACGACTGACCCCCATAGAGAAATGTCTGGTGATTGGTAACGACACAGTACAGTCCATCCATGTGGTAGGTGACCCTTGTGCTTGGTGTTCTCCATTTTGACAACTTCACTGGGCAGTTTAGCTTACATCTCATTTGGCTGGAGGTGGTTGGCATGGACTGGTTTCTTGAGGTGGTTGGCGTGGACTTTCCAGTTGGGGGTCCCTTGCTACTTTGGCTGTGGGATCTGGGTCATTGCTTAGACCACAGACTGGAGTGTCAATTTCGAACACATCACAGCGGCATAAGTATCTATTGTCTTTGACAGTGCAGCAGGCAGTGTGTGGTGCTTTCCATCGCCCCTGAACTTGAATGAGCATTTCGGGGAGGTGCAACCTTTCCTTGTACACGTCATTTTCGAGGTATCCGAGGGAGTGTATGGACGCCATTGTGTGGAAGTAGTCATCTTGTGGATGGAACACGGGCAGCGACATTGTGAAGGACACGTACAGTAGGTCACGGTATGTGGGCAGTGACTGGCTCTTCTTGAAAGCAAATGGCCCTCTATTTGGGTTGTGGTGTCACTATCCCTATATTTCAAATTGTGGAAACTGGCACAGGTTTGCACTTGTCTCCAGAATGTACATTCATTCCACCACTAGTATTAGTGTGAGTACAATACCACTGGGTAAGGTCTATATCTTTTACTTTCCATACGCAGTGCATTATACATCTTTGCCCATACCATCCTCTCTAGCTTCATGTTATAAACCGTAAACCTTTCCTCCTCTGCAAGCCCCTCAACTCCCTGCAGAACTGGTTTCAGCACTTGCCGACCCTCCTTCTGTTAAAAATTTCCGATATGCCTGCGAATTGCTGACAGATCGGCTCTGTTCCAAATTGACATGCCAGATCCATAAAGTCCTGGGATGGACGCGAGTATGCTGTCCAAGCCCTTTAACTTTCTGGATCTGAAAATGCCCCTGTGGGGAGGGAGGTTTGGTTCTGCAAATGGATCCTGAGTTCGGCTTGCATGGGAGGCAATCAAATCTACTAGCAAGTGTGACAGCAGGAAGGTAAAGTCACCTGGTTGCATCCAGGGGGGTAGATATATTTCGCCCAGATTCAGGCTTTACGCCGACTTATACAGCTAGGTGGAGAGTTGTATAAGCCCAGCTGAGACTAGTGGGCTCATTGATGACTCATACCTCTAGGGAGAGGGCTGGGCGTCGTGCAGACAGGGAGTTGATGAGACCAGCTGAAACTTGTCAGCTCATTTAGGCCTCTATAAAAACTCCCAGATTCATTAGATGTTAGCTCATGCCTGGAACCAGACCTGTGTGGACTGTCTAGGGAGAGTGAACCCCTGTGCGGTGAGAAAAAGCCTGTGTGGCTATTTGCTTGGACATTTAAAACCAGGGACTTAGGGACTGGGACAGCACTAGGCTGATCCCAGTTGTTAGTTAGGAAACCTGTATGTTTAGTCAGAGGTCAAGTTGACCAGGATTTATTTTGTTTATGTTTTTTTTTGCCTTGCTGTGTTTTTGTCACTGTAAATAGAAAATAAACCGCACCTTTTTGATTTTGAAAACCACAACCTCCGTCTGCTGGGCCTGTTTTTGGGTGGGGAGCCCATCCCGGGGGTCACACACACCCGCTGCCGAGCTAACCCCCTCACAGTTGGTGGAGAACCAGTGGCAGTTTTTTTTTTAAGCCAGCATGGAGGAGATACTGAAACAGCTGGCTCTAGCAAATGCCAATCAACAGCAGACAAATGCAGGTTTGCAAAGGAGCCTTGCAGCCCAGCAGCAAGCTCATCAACAGAGCCTTGCAACTTTACAACAGAGTCTGGAGGCTCAGCAACAAGCCCAACAGCAATCTGAGGCCCGCTTCATAGACCTGTTGCAGAAGCAAGAGCAGAGACTACAACAACAGATGGAAGCAGTAATGCAGCAACGTCCGCAGACCAGTGAGGAAAGCCGTCCCACTAATACCGCGTCCTTTGGGGTGAGTCGTTTATTGACAAAAATGACTGGAGAGGATGATCCAGAGGTATTTTTGACCACATTTGAAAGGACCGCTGAAAGAGAAAAGTGGCCTGAGGAGCAGTGGGCTGGACTGGTGGCTCCTCTGTTAACGGGTGAATCGCAGAAGGCTTACTATGACCTAGAGCCTGACCAAGCAAAAGACTATGTGATGCTAAAAGCTGAAATATTGGCAAGGCTGGGTGTCACCCTGGCTGTCCGGGCTCAGCGTGTGCATAACTGGACTTTCCAGCTTGGAAAACCCCCCAGGTCTCAAATGTATGATCTCATTCACCTGAGCAGAAAGTGGCTACAGCCAGAGACTTTGTCCGCACCAAAGATTGTGGAACGTGGTGTAATGGATCGGTTTTTGAGAGCTCTTCCTACTGCCATCCAAAAGTGGGTAAGCCATGGAGACCCAGAGACGGCCGATGGTCTTGTGGATCGTGTGGAGAAATACTTGGCTACAGAGAACCTGACGGCCTCTTCCAGAGACACTCGGACTTTCCACCCTAAGACCAGACCATCCCCAGGGGCGGATAAGAGGATTCCAAGGGGTGAGGGTGGAGAGAGTGAGAGGGTGGGAGCTCTACCCCAAGTTTGGCGAGAACAGCCTGGGAAATCAGCGGCTCAAGAGGCCGCAAGAAGGATCGTTTGCTACCGCTGCCGGCAAGCGGGACATATTGCAGCAAATTGCCCGGTTGTGGAGGAACCCATGCAGTGTGACTTTCTGACGGGCAGACGTCAGTCGCTGTGTGCGACAGTCGCATGCACTGCCATTCGGGGAACTGAGAAACATTTATGCAAAATGTGTATTAATGGTAGAAATGTTGTGGTATTGCTGGATTCAGGTAGCCTTGTGACCCTGATAAAGGCTGAGTTAGTTAAAACAGAGGTCTCTGGGAATAGCAAGGTAGCCGTTATTTGTGTGCATGGGGACACCCGAGAGTATCCAGTGACTACAGTGTGTTTCGAGACCCCCAAAGGTACCCTCTCTCATCCAGTGGGCTTAGTATCTCAGTTACCGCATGACGCCATTGTGGGAAGGGATTTTCCGAAGTTCTGGGAACTGTGGGATGATCCTGAGCCCCCCACTGGTGCCCCTATGTACCAGGAATGTGATAGCCAGAACTCCCCTGAGAGTGGTGAGGACTCTCCGGAATTTCCCTTGTCAGTATTGGCAGGGGAGACTCAAGAAACTGGAGAGGAGCCCACCTCCTCAGACGAAAACCTACCGTCTGTGGAGTTTTCTGATCTTGAGGTTCACAGGGAAAACTTTGCCACAGAACAGTTGAAAGACCCCGCCCTAATAAAGGCACGGGAAAACGTAGTGAAAATAGATGGCGAGTTAGTGAACCCAGATAATACCGGCACTTACCCATACTTCAGCGTAGAGAAGGACCTACTGTATCGGGTGGCAAAAAGGGCAGAAGAAACCGTTGAGCAGCTTGTGGTGCCCAAACCTTACAGGAAGTTGGTGTTGGAGTTGGCCCATGGGCACATTCTTGGAGGTCATCTGGGGACAGAGAAAACCCGAGAGAGGGTATTACAGAGATTCTATTGGCCTGGGGTGATGAAGGACATAGAAAATTATTGTTCCTCCTGCCCTGTGTGTCAGAGGTCGGCCCCGATGCCACATTTCCGTAGCCCGCTGGTCCCTCTACCCATCATTGAGGTCCCGTTTGAGAGAATCGCAATGGATTTGGTAGGTCCTATAATCAAGTCCGCTAGGGGGCACCAGTACATATTGGTTATAATGGACTATGCCACCCGTTATCCAGAAGCGATCCCTCTCAGAAATACCTCGGCCAAAACCATAGCCAAAGAGCTATCTCTTGTTTTTAGCCGGGTGGGTATTTGTAAAGAACTGCTTACGGACCAAGGTACACCCTTTATGTCCCGGGTTATGAAAGAGCTGTGTAAATTGTTCAAAGTGACGCAATTGCGTACATCTGTGTATCACCCCCAAACCGATGGGCTGGTTGAAAGATTCAACAAAACCCTAAAACAAATGTTGAAGAAAGTGGTGGATAGAGATGGAAGGGATTGGGACTGTCTACTTCCTTATTTGATGTTTGCTATTAGGGAGGTGCCCCAATCCTCTACGGGATTCTCCCCCTTTGAGTTACTGTATGGGAGACACCCAAGAGGGCTGTTGGATATTGCCAAGGAAACTTGGGAAAGTGAGAGTTCTCCCCACAGGAGTGTGATTGAGCATGTCGCCCTGATGCAAGATCGAATTGCACAGGTAATGCCCATCGTGAAGGAACATTTGGCCCAAGCGCAGTTGGCACAGCAGAGAGTGTACAACCGTGGAGCCAAGACCCGTACCTTTTCCCCGGGGGATAGGATATTGGTACTTGTCCCTACGGTTGAAAGTAAATTCCTTGCCAAATGGCAAGGCCCCTACGAGATAATGGAAAAAGTGAGCGAAGTGAATTACAAGGTCAGACAACCAGGAAGGCGAAAGCCCGAACAGATCTATCACGTTAATCTGTTGAAAGCCTGGAGGGATAGAGAGTCCCTAGTCGCAGACACTTGGTCACCAGCTCAAACTGGTTGCGTGATTCCTGAGGTTGGAATCGCAGCCACCTTGTCACAACCCCAACAACAGGAGGTTAAGGAGTTTGTGCTTCGCAACAAGGAGGTATTCTCTGAGCTGCCGGGACAAACATCTGGGGTAGAGCATGACATTATTACCCCGCCCGGTGAAAGGGTGAAGTTAAAACCCTATCGGATCCCAGAGGCCCGACGGGAGGCAATACGGGAGGAAGTACAGAAAATGCTGAACTTAGGGGTGATAGAGGAGTCCCAAAGTGATTGGTCTAGTCCCATTGTGTTGGTGCCTAAACCGGATGGGAGCTGGCGATTTTGTAACGATTTTCGTCAGTTGAACAAAGTTACAAAATTTGACACCTACCCCATGCCACGTATAGATGAGTTGATCGACCGGCTGGGAACAGCCCGATACATGACGACTCTTGACCTCACAAAAGGGTATTGGCAAATCCCCCTGGCCAAGTCGGCCAAAGAGAAAACCGCATTTGTAACCCCAGACGGGGCGTTCCAATATAAAAGAATGCCGTTCGGGTTACAGAATGCGCCGGCCACATTCCAGCGGAAAATGGACCAGATGCTGAGGCCCCATCGGAAGTATGCTGCGGCTTACCTGGATGACATAATTGTCCATAGCACAGATTGGGCCTCACATCTGCCAAAAGTGCAAGCAGTCCTGGACTCTGTTCGGGAAGCAGGGTTTACGGCTAACCCCAAGAAGTGTACCATTGGGCAGGAGGAGGCCAAATATCTTGGGTACACCATTGGGAGGGGAGTAATAAAACCCCAACTCAACAAAGTCGAGGCCATCCAGAGTTGGCCACGTCCCAACAGCAAGAAGCAGGTACGAGCCTTTCTGGGAATCGCTGGGTATTATCGGCGATTCATTCCCCACTTTGCTTCTAAGGCTGTGCCCCTAACCAACCTGACGAAGGGGAAAGGGTCGGTCATGATTAAATGGACCCCCGAGGCTGAGGCAGCATTCCAATTCTTGAAACAAGCCTTATGTAGCCAGCCAGTGTTGTACTCACCCGACTTCTCTAAAGACTTTGTCGTACAAAGTGATGCGTCAGATGTGGGGTTAGGAGCAGTATTGTCCCAGGTCTGGAACGGGGAAGAGCACCCAGTCATTTACCTCAGCAGGAAGTTGAAGTCCCATGAGGTAAATTACGCCACCGTTGAAAAGGAGTGTTTAGCGGTGAAGTGGGCTCTAGATTCCCTTCGGTACTACCTGCTAGGTAGGCACTTTGACATGGTTACGGATCACGCTCCGTTAAAGTGGATGGCTCAAAACAAGGAAACAAATAGAAGAGTGAATAGGTGGTTCCTGGCCCTCCAGGAATTCAACTTCACAGTAAAGCATCGCCCTGGCGTTCAAATGGGGAATGTGGATGCTTTGTCTCGAGTACATGAATGCCTGATTGCTGGTGTTCCAACCCCGAGGTTAAAACAAGAGGGGGGGGTATGTGACAGCAGGAAGGTAAAGTCACCTGGTTGCATCCAGGGGGGTAGATATATTTCGCCCAGATTCAGGCTTTACGCCGACTTATACAGCTAGGTGGAGAGTTGTATAAGCCCAGCTGAGACTAGTGGGCTCATTGATGACTCATACCTCTAGGGAGAGGGCTGGGCGTCGTGCAGACAGGGAGTTGATGAGACCAGCTGAAACTTGTCAGCTCATTTAGGCCTCTATAAAAACTCCCAGATTCATTAGATGTTAGCTCATGCCTGGAACCAGACCTGTGTGGACTGTCTAGGGAGAGTGAACCCCTGTGCGGTGAGAAAAAGCCTGTGTGGCTATTTGCTTGGACATTTAAAACCAGGGACTTAGGGACTGGGACAGCACTAGGCTGATCCCAGTTGTTAGTTAGGAAACCTGTATGTTTAGTCAGAGGTCAAGTTGACCAGGATTTATTTTGTTTATGTTTTTTTTTGCCTTGCTGTGTTTTTGTCACTGTAAATAGAAAATAAACCGCACCTTTTTGATTTTGAAAACCACAACCTCCGTCTGCTGGGCCTGTTTTTGGGTGGGGAGCCCATCCCGGGGGTCACACACACCCGCTGCCGAGCTAACCCCCTCACACAAGGAAGAGTAAAACAGACCCATTTGTCCGGGCACATGAGCCGAATTCGGCCATGTTCCACTGGGACAAATTAAGTACCAACGGCACATGAATGAACTTAACGTTATTAAACAATATTACAGGGATTGAGGTTGCCGTTAGGCTGCTAGGTGGTCCCTCTTGCATTGATGGGCATTCCAAGGATGTTGGTTCATAATAGGGGATTGCAACTGTATTTTTGGGCACAGTTGTAGGAGCAGGGGTGTTAGTCTTTGGGGACACATGTAATAAGATGGATTTCCCCTCTAGGTAGTAGCCCGGATTCTTGGTCAACGATCACGCTGATGAGCATTCCAGTCTCCTCTCCCTTGGTGTGTCTGATCAGATGGAGCAGGATCACAATCCACCTCGACTTCATGGCTCTAAAAGGGAAGAAAGCAGAACATTTTAGTTGCAGGATTTTGTGAGGGCACAAACGCTGGGGCACAAGACTGAGTCCAGTAAATTCCAAGGAATTTCCCAGATCTCCCCCCCTTGTGCTCCTTGTTTGGCCAAACAATCCGCTACCTCATTTTGTTCCCAGTATGGGGCAGTGCCTAAATTACCTTTTACTTTGCACCCCCATGGTTTGACTGGCAACTTTTGCACCAATGTTACAATAAATTTCAACAGGGATGCATGTTTAAGTGGAGACCCATCTGAGGACATGTACTGGTGGGTGTGCCAGAAGGGCAGAATTTCTGAAATAGTATTACAGACCCACGCGGAATCTGAGTATAAAACTATTTCTTGGTCCCTTTTCATCAGTTCTAGGGCATGAGAAATTGAAGCCAGCTCAGCAAATTGTGCTGATTTGACTTGCCATGACCGAAAGATTGATGTTTGGGTCTTTGCATGTGGATTGTTAAGGTATATTCCAAATCCTGCATGTGGTGAACCCTCCACGTAAAAACATGATCCATCTGTGAAAAATTGGACTGCATTTTCAGGGACATTTTCCTTTGCTGACAAAGGTCTAAAGAATTGTTGCGCAACTGATTGTGGTATGATATCACATTCCTGTGGTACTCCTTGGTAAAGGAAGCCATGGGCCCTAGTGGAAGAATTATTTGTGTGTTTGTCTCGATCATGGAGCAACCGAGGCCAATAGTTTTCCTGTGACAGAACCGCTGACATGGTTGTCTCTGATATGGCAGTCTCACTGTGAAAGGGCAGTTGGTACTTTGGGTTGGCTAATGCTGGCGCTTGCGCTAAAGCTTCTTTAAGCTCCTGCACTGGATTGGTGTGTTGCTCAGTCCAGTGCCATCGGGTATCCTTTTTCCACCAATCATACAGTGGTGCAGACTTTTGGGCACAATCAGGGATGAAAGGCCACAAATAATTTACCATTCCTAGGAAAGATCTGATAGTAGGCATACTTACTGACAGAGGTAATTGTAGACTGGTTTCTACCTTCTCAGTTACTATCTTACTACCGTATGCTGTCACTGTAATCCCAAGAGAAGACACAAATTCCTGCAACAATTGTGCCTTAATGGGATTACACTTCAGTTCCGTTTTTCCTAGGATCCGTAGGAGTTCCTCCAATAGCCGCAAATGCTTTTCTTTGTCGCATGTGGCTTTAAGTAAATTGTCAATGTACTGAAAAAGATTCTTTGGGGAAGAAAAATCAGTTAAAATATCTGTCATGGTTGCATATGAAGTCATGTGTTCACTAGATTAAATTTTGTCAATGAAATCAGCCACACCCATAAGTATTTTTACCGGTTGAATTGGATATACATTGGAAATCACCTCATTTCCTTCATTATCAAACCCCAAAAATGTTTGATTTCCTTCAGTAGAGGAGGAGATCTGGGTCCTAACCATGATGGGGAACTTGACATGTTCCTCATTTGTGGATAGCTGGTCCCCATTGTCTGGTGGGTCTATGACCATGGTGCATTCTCGATTTTCCTGTGGCGCTGCGATTTCTCCCATTGCCACTGGAAAAGTAGAATTAGGATCCATATCTTCCTCTCCCCAATACTCTTCATATTTCTCAGTATCCCCAATTTCATAGGCACAAGTAGGTGCCGTAGCAATACTATGTTCGCATGTGCTGGCCATAGTCTGTCCTTTAAGGATTGAAATTGTTTGTAGCAACTGTGGCTCTGTTTGCGTGCCCTGTGTGCGCTCTAGCACTTTGTATGCACTTGTTATATGGTCCAGTTCAGTCTCAGCTTTAGTTAGCATGCTTTTATATTGTACCACGTCTTTTTGGGCCAATTTGTTATTTTTACAATTTTCCTCCTGTGAGGCATTAACTATTTGATTAAGGGTAGTTAAGATCTGTAATTGGCTTTGTAAAGCTGTATTCTCCTTTTCCCTCTCAGAAATTGTAATATTTTGATTATAGACTATATCTTTCAATTTCTGTATTTTAGCCTTCATAGCCAATATGCCTGCTATGGCTAGACTTTTAAGCTTGTTGTTATTTTTGGTTGCTTTTGCTTGTTCTTCCAATAATTTAGCATCACAGGCAAATTCATTGCTCTTATGTTTAAGAGTATAAGTTGCTACAAAACTTTCTAGACAGATCATGGCAGCCATTGTGATAGTATGCACAATTTGTGAGCTAAATTAAATTAATTGTTCCCTTATACTATAAATTCACTTGTGATTACAGTAAAAGGAAAAAAAAGAAAAGGAAGCAAAAAAAAAAAAAAACAATAAATAGGAACTCAAATGAAATAAGCTGCAGAAAATGTAGTAAAAGTCAAACAATATTTTCCAGCTCTCAATCAACAATCTTTCAGATTAGTGGGGAAAACTAATTATACTAACAATAGCATTTAGCCTATCTTGTCTGAGCCTACTCAATAGACCAAGGGACAATAGAAGCCCCACAGGGATCAATTAGAATGAATACCTGTAGTCTGATAATAGGAATGTCAACACGGCAGTGTTTACACTACTATTTGTAACACTCAATTCAGTAGAAAAAAAAAACAACAACAAAAAACAAAAACAAAAAAAAAAAAGTTCAATGCACCTTTTAAAATCCTAATAATCTTTCTCAGGTTTCAGTAGCAAGACTTCCACAGACTTGTACTTTAATTGACACCAATGAGAATATGACTGTTTGTAACTTCTTACAGTTAAAAAAAAAGGTACAATAAAAACCAAAAACAAAAATAAGAGTAAAGAAGAAAAAAAAATCTCTTGTAGGTTATTTGCAATGTCCTATTTTTAATGTTAGTGGACATGCAAATTAAATAACAAGCAAAACCCTATTGAGCCTGTTTCAACCTACACACACCAGAACACAAGCACGTGTCTGTGTCTTAAACAAAGAAACTAAAACCCCAAAAAAATAAAAAATAAAGGCTAAAACTAAGCCAGGTTACCAAAAATTTATGATAACAAGAATTATTAAAAAAAAAAATAATAATTCAATAACAAAATTTTAAATTAAAATTAATAAATTGCAAAAAAAAGTAAATACACTTTTTCTCCACAAAACCAAGGACCACGATTTCAGTGTCCTCCTTCCAATAAAACAACAAAAATCAAAACAAAAAATGTTTTCGCTCTGTAAAAATATATTTTTTTTCACAAAACTAAGGATCACTATTCAAGTGTCTCAAAAACAACAATTAATAAAACAAAAAAATGTTCCCATTCTGTACTTCCTCCCCATTAAATTGACCGGTTATAATGGTACATCCAAAGTATTTTTATCAATTATGATTTTGGGATAAAAAAAAAATAACCTGTGGTGTATATTCTCTCCTTGGAGGTAATACCCACTAATAAAACAAAAATATTTACCTATATTTTCCCTAGATAGATTGGCTAAGCTGACCCAGCTTGAATTCCTCCTAATAACCTTAATCTCCAATATACAGATTTTGTTATTATATTAAATGCTTTCAGTCCTGTACTTATCTTCGTGGTCGCCAACTGTTGATTTTTAAATATTAATATTTAATATTTAATATTCAATTAATATGATTATGATTATTGATATGGTTTAAATAAGAGTCCTTTTTGACAGGATTTGAAAACTTCAATATAACAAGCATTTATTAAAGAATTAAGGTTATTAGTCTATCTAATACACCGCAAACATTTACAGTCTTTGGCAAGGGAGTAAATATTAGTTTCAAACACAAATTATATACATTACATTACAAATAGACAGACAAACCTAGGAAGAATGCAAGCATAAGGGGTAAGTGCTGGGAGATGGTCTTAATAATTACCTATAATGAATCCTGGGCCCAGGTTCTCTCATCTCTCCCTCTCTACTGGATGGGGGGTCCTTTTTATGGAGCCCTCTCCCATTGACTAACCCAGGGCGGCTACGATTGGTTGTGGTTATTTCTCTCCTCCTTCCTGCCGTTATATTAATTTCCCACCCTAGCCCACTCTTTAGTGATAATTGGATTTGAAGATAAATTAATTAAACTGGAGGTCGTTAACTTCCCTTGAAGGGGGCGCTTAGCTATGCATGGAACTAGCCAGGAAGAATTACCCCTTAAATGGATATGGGTGTTAATATGGGAGAATACACACGCCTTTATCTAGAGGATAAAAACAGTGCCGCATAGACTACCAGTTTCAGATGTGATCTCTTTTCTAGCTTGTTGACTCCTAAGTTATCTCGTCAGACCCTAAGACTCCGCAGCTCTTGTTACCCTGCATTCATGCATATTCAAATAAGAGGACAGGTAATTAGATTGTCCTCAAGCCCAGCTTGTCAGCCCAGTTTAACCCTTTGCAGACCCACATATTTCCTACTCTAAATTATATATATACATATATGTTACAGATATTCCCAGTTTACAAGGAAATTATACATAAAAATTCCTCATAAGGCAACAGATGACCCCTTGTGGCCCGTTGAGACAGAAAAGACGAGGCCACACTTACGTGAGTAATTGTTTATGTCTAATTTCCGTTAAATTGTTAAGTTTCTCCCTCTGCCATCTTAGAAGTCGGCCAAGATATATCTCCATGCCCGTCATGAAAATCAGTACCCCACATTGCAATATGAGAACACCTTTTATTCCCATTTCCACCCAGGTCCTAGTTGTGACTAAGCTGAAATCCCCATCATGTAAAAGTTCATTCAACCCTTTCCCTGTTTTCACCATATCATTACTAATTTGAATTATATGGGTATCCTTCCTTGCAAGCAGATTGTGAAGATTTACTGACAGAGTATCAATTTGTACATCAACATGGGGTATGTATGTGATAGGATCTGGGACATCGGGGGTACTCTCAATGATATAATCTTCTGTTAACACGGGTATGGGGGTTACTACAGTTTCCCCACTAGTAGTGTACTCCTGTGGAATGAAGCAAAAATTTGGATAGGGTATTGGACACGACTGACCCCCATAGAGAAATGTCTGGTGATTGGTAACGACACAGTACAGTCCATCCATGTGGTAGGTGACCCTTGTGCTTGGTGTTCTCCATTTTGACAACTTCACTGGGCAGTTTAGCTTACATCTCATTTGGCTGGAGGTGGTTGGCATGGACTGGTTTCTTGAGGTGGTTGGCGTGGACTTTCCAGTTGGGGGTCCCTTGCTACTTTGGCTGTGGGATCTGGGTCATTGCTTAGACCACAGACTGGAGTGTCAATTTCGAACACATCACAGCGGCATAAGTATCTATTGTCTTTGACAGTGCAGCAGGCAGTGTGTGGTGCTTTCCATCGCCCCTGAACTTGAATGAGCATTTCGGGGAGGTGCAACCTTTCCTTGTACACGTCATTTTCGAGGTATCCGAGGGAGTGTATGGACGCCATTGTGTGGAAGTAGTCATCTTGTGGATGGAACACGGGCAGCGACATTGTGAAGGACACGTACAGTAGGTCACGGTATGTGGGCAGTGACTGGCTCTTCTTGAAAGCAAATGGCCCTCTATTTGGGTTGTGGTGTCACTATCCCTATATTTCAAATTGTGGAAACTGGCACAGGTTTGCACTTGTCTCCAGAATGTACATTCATTCCACCACTAGTATTAGTGTGAGTACAATACCACTGGGTAAGGTCTATATCTTTTACTTTCCATACGCAGTGCATTATACCTCTTTGCCCATACCATCCTCTCTAGCTTCATGTTATAAACCGTAAACCTTTCCTCCTCTGCAAGCCCCTCAACTCCCTGCAGAACTGGTTTCAGCACTTGCCGACCCTCCTTCTGTTAAAAATTTCCGATATGCCTGCGAATTGCTGACAGATCGTCTCTGTTCCAAATTGACATGCCAGATCCATAAAGTCCTGGGATGGATGCGAGTATGCTGTCCAAGCCCTTTAACTTTCTGGATCTGAAAATGCCCCTGTGGGGAGGGAGGTTTGGTTCTGCAAATGGATCCTGAGTTCGGCTTGCATGGGAGGCAATCAAATCTACTAGCAAGGAAGAGTAAAACAGACCCATTTGTCCGGGCACATGAGCCGAATTCGGCCATGTTCCACTGGGACAAATTAAGTACCAACGGCACATGAATGAACTTAACGTTATTAAACAATATTACAGGGATTGAGGTTGCCGTTAGGCTGCTAGGTGGTCCCTCTTGCATTGATGGGCATTCCAAGGATGTTGGTTCATAATAGGGGATTGCAACTGTATTTTTGGGCACAGTTGTAGGAGCAGGGGTGTTAGTCTTTGGGGACACATGTAATAAGATGGATTTCCCCTCTAGGTAGTAGCCCGGATTCTTGGTCAACGATCACGCTGATGAGCATTCCAGTCTCCTCTCCCTTGGTGTGTCTGATCAGATGGAGCAGGATCACAATCCACCTCGACTTCATGGCTCTAAAAGGGAAGAAAGCAGAACATTTTAGTTGCAGGATTTTGTGAGGGCACAAACGCTGGGGCACAAGACTGAGTCCAGTAAATTCCAAGGAATTTCCCAGATCTCCCCCCCTTGTGCTCCTTGTTTGGCCAAACAATCCGCTACCTCATTTTGTTCCCAGTATGGGGCAGTGCCTAAATTACCTTTTACTTTGCACCCCCATGGTTTGACTGGCATCTTTTGCACCAATGTTACAATAAATTTCAACAGGGATGCATGTTTAAGTGGAGACCCATCTGAGGACATGTACTGGTGGGTGTGCCAGAAGGGCAGAATTTCTGAAATAGTATTACAGACCCACGCGGAATCTGAGTATAAAACTATTTCTTGGTCCCTTTTCATCAGTTCTAGGGCATGAGAAATTGAAGCCAGCTCAGCAAATTGTGCTGATTTGACTTGCCATGACCGAAAGATTGATGTTTGGGTCTTTGCATGTGGATTGTTAAGGTATATTCCAAATCCTGCATGTGGTGAACCCTCCACGTAAAAACATGATCCATCTGTGAAAAATTGGACTGCATTTTCAGGGACATTTTCCTTTGCTGACAAAGGTCTAAAGAATTGTTGCGCAACTGATTGTGGTATGATATCACATTCCTGTGGTACTCCTTGGTAAAGGAGGCCATGGGCCCTAGTGGAAGAATTATTTGTGTGTTTGTCTCGATCATGGAGCAACCGAGGCCAATAGTTTTCCTGTGACAGAACCGCTGACATGGTTGTCTCTGATATGGCAGTCTCACTGTGAAAGGGCAGTTGGTACTTTGGGTTGGCTAATGCTGGCGCTTGCGCTAAAGCTTCTTTAAGCTCCTGCACTGGATTGGTGTGTTGCTCAGTCCAGTGCCATCGGGTATCCTTTTTCCACCAATCATACAGTGGTGCAGACTTTTGGGCACAATCAGGGATGAAAGGCCGCAAATAATTTACCATTCCTAGGAAAGATCTGATAGTAGGCATACTTACTGACAGAGGTAATTGTAGACTGGTTTCTACCTTCTCAGTTACTATCTTACTACCGTATGCTGTCACTGTAATCCCAAGAGAAGACACAAATTCCTGCAACAATTGTGCCTTAATGGGATTACACTTCAGTTCCGTTTTTCCTAGGATCCGTAGGAGTTCCTCCAATAGCCGCAAATGCTTTTCTTTGTCGCATGTGGCTTTAAGTAAATTGTCAATGTACTGAAAAAGATTCTTTGGGGAAGAAAAATCAGTTAAAATATCTGTCATGGTTGCATATGAAGTCATGTGTTCACTAGATTTAATTTTGTCAATGAAATCAGCCACACCCATAAGTATTTTTACCGGTTGAATTGGATATACATTGGAAATCACCTCATTTCCTTCATTATCAAACCCCAAAAATGTTTGATTTCCTTCAGTAGAGGAGGAGATCTGGGTCCTAACCATGATGGGGAACTTGACATGCTCCTCATTTGTGGATAGCTGGTCCCCATTGTCTGGTGGGTCTATGACCATGGTGCATTCTCGATTTTCCTGTGGCTCTGCGATTTCTCCCATTGCCACTGGAAAAGTAGAATTAGGATCCATATCTTCCTCTCCCCAATACTCTTAATATTTCTCAGTATCCCCAATTTCGTAGGCACAAGTAGGTGCCGTAGCAATACTATGTTCGCATGTGCTGGCCATAGTCTGTCCTTTAAGGATTGAAATTGTTTGTAGTGTGAGGGGGTTAGCTCGGCAGCGGGTGTGTGTGACCCCCGGGATGGGCTCCCCACACAAAACAGGCCCAGCAAACGGAGGTTGTGGTTTTCAAAATCAAAAAAAGGTGCGGTTTATTTTCTATTTACAGTGACAAAACACAGCAAAGCAAAAGAAACATAACCAAAATAAATCCTGGTCAAGTTGACCTCTGACTAAACATACAGGTTTCCTAACTAACAACTGGGATCAGCCTAGTGCTGTCCTAGTCCCTAAGTCCCTGGTTTTAAATGTCCAAGCAAATAGCCACACAGGCTTTGTCTCACCGCACAGGGGTTCACTCTCCCTAGACAGTCCACACAGGTCTGGTTCCAGGCATGAGCTAACATCTAATGAAGCTGGGAGTTCTTATAGAGGCCCAAACGAGCTGACAAGCTTCAGCTGGTCTCATCAACTCCCTGTCTGCACGACGCCCAGCCCTCTCCCTAGAGGTATGAGTCATCCATGAGCCCACTAGCCTTATACAACTCTCCACCTAGTTGTATAAGTCGGCGTAAAGCCTGAATCTGGGCGAAATATATCTACCCCCCTGGATGCAACCAGGGGACTTTACCTTCCTGCTGTCACATACCCCCCCCTCTTGTTTTAACCTCGGGGTTGGAACACCAGCAATCAGGCATTCATGTACTCGAGACAAAGCATCCACATTCCCCATTTGAACGCCAGGGCGATGCTTTACTGTGAAGTTGAATTCCTGGAGGGCCAGGAACCACCTATTCACTCTTCTATTTGTTTCCTTGTTTTGAGCCATCCACTTTAACGGAGCGTGATCCGTAACCATGTCAAAGTGCCTACCTAGCAGGTAGTACCGAAGGGAATCTAGAGCCCACTTCACCGCTAAACACTCCTTTTCAACGGTGGCGTAATTTACCTCATGGGACTTCAACTTCCTGCTGAGGTAAATGACTGGGTGCTCTTCCCCGTTCCAGACCTGGGACAATACTGCTCCTAACCCCACATCTGACGCATCACTTTGTACGACAAAGTCTTTAGAGAAGTCGGGTGAGTACAACACTGGCTGGCTACATAAGGCTTGTTTCAAGAATTGGAATGCTGCCTCAGCCTCGGGGGTCCATTTAATCATGACCGACCCTTTCCCCTTCGTCAGGTTGGTTAGGGGCACAGCCTTAGAAGCAAAGTGGGGAATGAATCGCCGATAATACCCAGCGATTCCCAGAAAGGCTCGTACCTGCTTCTTGCTGTTGGGACGTGGCCAACTCTGGATGGCCTCGACTTTGTTGAGTTGGGGTTTTATTACTCCCCTCCCAATGGTGTACCCAAGATATTTGGCCTCCTCCTGCCCAATGGTACACTTCTTGGGGTTAGCCGTAAACCCCGCTTCCCGAACAGAGTCCAGGACTGCTTGCACTTTTGGCAGATGTGAGGCCCAATCTGTGCTATGGACAATTACGTCATCCAGGTAAGCCGCAGCATACTTCCGATGGGGCCTCAGCATCTGGTCCATTTTCCGCTGGAATGTGGCCGGCGCATTCTGTAACCCGAACGGCATTCTTTTATATTGGAACGCCCCGTCTGGGGTTACAAATGCGGTTTTCTCTTTGGCCGACTTGGCCAGGGGGATTTGCCAATACCCTTTTGTGAGGTCAAGAGTCGTCATGTATCGGGCTGTTCCCAGCCGGTCGATCAACTCATCTATACGTGGCATGGGGTAGGTGTCAAATTTTGTAACTTTGTTCAACTGACGAAAATCGTTACAAAATCGCCAGCTCCCATCCGGTTTAGGCACCAACACGATGGGACTAGACCAATCACTTTGGGACTCCTCTATCACCCCTAAGTTCAGCATTTTCTGTACTTCCTCCCGTATTGCCTCCCGTCGAGCCTCTGGGATCCGATAGGGTTTTAACTTCACCCTTTCACCGGGCGGGGTAATGATGTCATGCTCTACCCCAGATGTTTGTCCCGGCAGCTCAGAGAATACCTCCTTGTTGCGAAGCACAAACTCCTTAACCTCCTGTTGTTGGGGTTGTGACAAGGTGGCTGCTATTCCAACCTCAGGAATCACGCAACCAGTTTGAGCTGGTGACCAAGTGTCTGCGACTAGGGACTCTCTATCCCTCCAGGCTTTCAACAGATTAACGTGATAGATCTGTTCGGGCTTTCGCCTTCCTGGTTGTCTGACCTTGTAATTCACTTCGCTCACTTTTTCCATTATCTCGTAGGGGCCTTGCCATTTGGCAAGGAATTTACTTTCAACCGTAGGGACAAGTACCAATATCCTATCCCCCGGGGAAAAGGTACGGGTCTTGGCTCCACGGTTGTACACTCTCTGCTGTGCCAACTGCGCTTGGGCCAAATGTTCCTTCACGATGGGCATTACCTGTGCAATTCGATCTTGCATCAGGGCGACATGCTCAATCACACTCCTGTGGGGAGAACTCTCACTTTCCCAAGTTTCCTTGGCAATATCCAACAGCCCTCTTGGGTGTCTCCCATACAGTAACTCAAAGGGGGAGAATCCCGTAGAGGATTGGGGCACCTCCCTAATAGCAAACATCAAATAAGGAAGTAAACAGTCCCAATCCTTTCCATCTCTATCCACCACTTTCTTCAACATTTGTTTTAGGGTTTTGTTGAATCTTTCAACCAGCCCATCGGTTTGGGGGTGATACACAAACGTACGCAATTGCGTCACTTTGAACAATTTACACAGCTCTTTCATAACCCGGGACATAAAGGGTGTACCTTGGTCCGTAAGCAGTTCTTTACAAATACCCACCCGGCTAAAAACAAGAGATAGCTCTTTGGCTATGGTTTTGGCCGAGGTATTTCGGAGAGGGATCGCTTCTGGATAACGGGTGGCATAGTCCATTATAACTAATATGTACTGGTGCCCCCTAGCGGACTTGATTATAGGACCTACCAAATCCATGGCGATCCTCTCAAACGGGACCTCAATGATGGGTAGAGGGACCAGCGGGCTACGGAAATGTGGCATCGGGGCCAACCTCTGACACACAGGGCAGGAGGAACAATAATTTTCTACGTCCTTCATCACCCCCGGCCAATAGAATCTCTGTAATACCCTCTCTCGGGTTTTCTCTGTCCCCAGATGACCTCCAAGAATGTGCCCATGGGCCAACTCCAACACCAACTTCCTGTAAGGTTTGGGCACCACAAGCTGCTCAACGGTTTCTTCTGCCCTTTTTGCCACCCGATACAGTAGGTCCTTCTCTACGCTGAAGTATGGGTAAGTGCAGGTATTATCTGGGTTCACTAACTCGCCATCTATTTTCACTACGTTTTCCCGTGCCTTTATTAGGGCGGGGTCTTTCAACTGTTCTGTGGCAAAGTTTTCCCTGTGAACCTCAAGATCAGAAAACTCCACAGACGGTAGGTTTTCGTCTGAGGAGGTGGGCTCCTCTCCAGTTTCTTGAGTCTCCCCTGCCAATACTGATAAGGGAAATTCCGGAGAGTCCTCACCACTCTCAGGGGAGTTCTGGCTATCACATTCCTGGTACATAGGGGCACCAGTGAGGGGCTCAGGATCATCCCACAGTTCCCAGAACTTCGGAAAATCCCTTCCCACAATGGCGTCATGCGGTAACTGAGATACTAAGCCCACTGGATGAGAGAGGGTACCTTTGGGGGTCTCGAAACACACTGTAGTCACTGGATACTCTCGGGTGTCCCCATGCACACAAATAACAGCTACCTTGCTATTCCCAGAGACCTCTGTTTTAACTAACTCAGCCTTTATCAGGGTCACAAGGCTACCTGAATCCAGCAATACCACAACATTTCTACCATTAACACACATTTTGCATAAATGTTTCTCAGTTCCTCGAATGGCAGTGCATGCGACTGTCGCACACAGCGACTGACGTCTGCCCGTCAGAAAGTCACACTGCATGGGTTCCTCCACAACCGGGCAATTGGCTGCAATATGTCCCGCTTGCCGGCAGCGGTAGCAAACGATCCTTCTTGCCGCCTCTTGAGCCGCTGATTTCCCAGGCTGTTCTCGCCAAACTTGGGGTAGAGCTCCCACCCTCTCACTCTCTCCACCCTCACCCCTTGGAATCCTCTTATCCGCCCCTGGGGATGGTCTGGTCTTAGGGTGGAAAGTCAGAGTGTCTCTGGAAGAGGCCGTCAGGTTCTCTGTAGCCAAGTATTTCTCCACACGATCCACAAGACCATCGGCCGTCTCTGGGTCTCCATGGCTTACCCACTTTTGGATGGCAGTAGGAAGAGCTCTCAAAAACCGATCCATTACAACACGTTCCACAATCTTTGGTGCGGACAAAGTCTCTGGCTGTAGCCACTTTCTGCTCAGGTGAATGAGATCATACATTTGAGACCTGGGGGGTTTTCCAAGCTGGAAAGTCCAGTTATGCACACGCTGAGCCCGGACAGCCTGGGTGACACCCAGCCTTGCCAATATTTCAGCTTTTAGCATCACATAGTCTTTTGCTTGGTTAGGCTCTAGGTCATAGTAAGCTTTCTGCGATTCACCAGTTAACAGAGGAGCCACCAGTCCAGCCCACTGCTCCTCAGGCCACTTTTCTCTTTCAGCGGTCCTTTCAAATGTGGTCAAAAATACCTCTGGATCATCCTCTCCAGTCATTTTTGTCAATAAACGACTCACCCCAAAGGATGCGGTATTAGTGGGACGGCTTTCCTCACTGGTCTGCGGACGTTGCTGCATTACTGCTTCCATCTGTTGTTGTAGTCTCTGCTCTTGCTTCTGCAACAGGTCTATGAAGCGGGCCTCAGATTGCTGCTGGGCTCGTTGCTGAGCCTCCAGACTCTGTTGCAAAGTTGCGTTTGTCTGCTGCTGGGCTGCAAGGCTCCTTTGCAAACCTGCATTTCTCTGCTGTTGATTGGCATTTGCTAGAGCCAGCTGCTTCAGTATCTCCTCCATGCTGGCTTAAAAAAAAACTGCCACTGGTTCTCCACCAACTGTGAGGGGGTTAGCTCGGCAGCGGGTGTGTGTGACCCCCGGGATGGGCTCCCCACACAAAACAGGCCCAGCAAACGGAGGTTGTGGTTTTCAAAATCAAAAAAAGGTGCGGTTTATTTTCTATTTACAGTGACAAAACACAGCAAAGCAAAAGAAACATAACCAAAATAAATCCTGGTCAAGTTGACCTCTGACTAAACATACAGGTTTCCTAACTAACAACTGGGATCAGCCTAGTGCTGTCCTAGTCCCTAAGTCCCTGGTTTTAAATGTCCAAGCAAATAGCCACACAGGCTTTGTCTCACCGCACAGGGGTTCACTCTCCCTAGACAGTCCACACAGGTCTGGTTCCAGGCATGAGCTAACATCTAATGAAGCTGGGAGTTCTTATAGAGGCCCAAACGAGCTGACAAGCTTCAGCTGGTCTCATCAACTCCCTGTCTGCACGACGCCCAGCCCTCTCCCTAGAGGTATGAGTCATCCATGAGCCCACTAGCCTTATACAACTCTCCACCTAGTTGTATAAGTCGGCGTAAAGCCTGAATCTGGGCGAAATATATCTACCCCCCTGGATGCAACCAGGGGACTTTACCTTCCTGCTGTCACAGTAGCAACTGTGGCTCTGTTTGCGTGCCCTGTGTGCGCTCTAGCACTTTGTATGCACTTGTTATATGGTCCAGTTCAGTCTCAGCTTTAGTTAGCATGCTTTTATATTGTACCACGTCTTTTTGGGCCAATTTGTAATTTTTACAATTTTCCTCCTGTGAGGCATTAACTATTTGATTAAGGGTAGTTAAGGTCTGTAATTGGCTTTGTAAAGCTGTATTCTCCTTTTCCCTCTCAGAAATTGTAATATTTTGATTATAGACTATATCTTTCAATTTCTGTATTTTAGCCTTCATAGCCAATATGCCTGCTATGGCTAGACTTTTAAGCTTTTTGTTATTTTTGGTTGCTTTTGCTTGTTCTTCCAATAATTTAGCATCACAGGCAAATTCATTGCTCTTATGTTTAAGAGTATAAGTTGCTACAAAACTTTCTAGACAGGTCATGGCAGCCATTGTGATAGTATGCACAATTTGTGAGCTAAATTAAATTAATTGTTCCCTTATACTATAAATTCACTTGTGATTACAGTAAAAGGAAAAAAAAGAAAAGGAAGCAAAAAAAAAAAAAAACAATAAATAGGAACTCAAATGAAATAAGCTGCAGAAAATGTAGTAAAAGTCAAACAATATTTTCCAGCTCTCAATCAACAATCTTTCAGATTAGTGGGGAAAACTAATTATACTAACAATAGCATTTAGCCTATCTTGTCTGAGCCTACTCAATAGACCAAGGGACAATAGAAGCCCCACAGGGATCAATTAGAATGAATACCTGTAGTCTGATAATAGGAATGTCAACACGGCAGTGTTTACACTACTATTTGTAACACTCAATTCAGTAGAAAAAAAAACAACAACAAAAAAAAAAAAAGTTCAATGCACCTTTTAAAATCCTAATAATCTTTCTCAGGTTTCAGTAGCAAGACTTCCACAGACTTGTACTTTAATTGACACCAATGAGAATATGACTGTTTGTAACTTCTTACAGTTAAAAAAAAAAGGTACAATAAAAACCAAAAACAAAAATAAGAGTAAAGAAGAAAAAAAAAATCTCTTGTAGGTTATTTGCAATGTCCTATTTTTAATGTTAGTGGACATGCAAATTAAATAACAAGCAAAACCCTATTGAGCCTGTTTCAGCCTACACACACCAGAACACAAGCACGTGTCTGTGTCTTAAACAAAGAAACTAAAACCCAAAAAAAATAAAAAATAAAGGCTAAAACTAAGCCAGGTTACCAAAAATTTATGATAACAAGAATTATTAAAAAAAATAATAATAATTCAATAACAAAATTTTAAATTAAAATTAATAAATTGCAAAAAAAGTAAATACACTTTTTCTCCACAAAACCAAGGACCACGATTTCAGTGTCCTCCCTCCAATAAAACAACAAAAATCAAAACAAAAAATGTTTTCGCTCTGTAAAAATATATTTTTTTTTCACAAAACTAAGGATCACTATTCAAGTGTCTCAAAAACAACAATTAATAAAACAAAATTTTTTTCCCATTCTGTACTTCCTCCCCATTAAATTGACCGGTTATAATGGTACATCCAAAGTATTTTTTATCAATTATGATTTTGGGATAAAAAAAAAATAACCTGTGGTGTATATTTTCTCCTTGGAGGTAATACCCACTAATAAAACAAAAATATTTACCTATATTTTCCCTAGATAGATTGGCTAAGCTGACTCAGCTTGAATTCCTCCTAATAACCTTAATCTCCAATATACAGATTTTGTTATTATATTAAATGCTTTCAGTCCTGTACTTATCTTCGTGGTCGCCAACTGTTGATTTTTAAATATTAATATTTAATATTTAATATTCAATTAATATGATTATGATTATTGATATGGTTTAAATAAGAGTCCTTTTTGACAGGATTTGAAAACTTCAATATAACAAGCATGATTATATGATTATGATTATTGATATGGTTTAAATAAGAGTCCTTTTTGACAGGATTTGAAAACTTCAATATAACAAGCATTTATTAAAGAATTAAGGTTATTAGTCTATCTAATACACCGCAAACATTTACAGTCTTTGGCAAGGGAGTAAATATTAGTTTCAAACACAAAGTATATACATTACATTACAAATAGACAGACAAACCTAGGAAAAATGCAAGCATAAGGGGTAAGTGCTGGGAGATGGTCTTAATAATTACCTATAATGAATCCTGGGCCCAGGTTCTCTCATCTCTCCCTCTCTACTGGATGGGGGGTCCTTTTTATGGAGCCCTCTCCCATTGACTAACCCAGGGCGGCTACGATTGGTTGTGGTTATTTCTCTCCTCCTTCCTGCCATTATATTAATTTCCCACCCTAGCCCACTCTTTAGTGATAATTGGATTTGAAGATAAATTAATTAAACCGGAGGTCGTTAACTTCCCTTGAAGGGGGCGCTTGGCTATGCATGGAACTAGCCAGGAAGAATTACCCCTTAAATGGATATGGGTGTTAATATGGCAGAATACACACGCCTTTATCTAGAGGATAAAAACGGTGCCGCATAGACTACCAGTTTCAGATGTGATCTCTTTTCTAGCTTGTTGACTCCTAAGTTATCTCGTCAGACCCTAAGACTCCGCAGCTCTTGTTACCCTGCATTCATGCATATTCAAATAAGAGGACAGGTAATTAGATTGTCCTCAAGCCCAGCTTGTCAGCCCAGTTTAACCCTTTGCAGACCCACATATTTCCTACTCTAAATTATATATATACATATATGTTACAGATATTCCCAGTTTACAAGGAAATTATACATAAAAATTCCTCATAAGGCAACAAGCCTCATCCAAATAAGTAAGTGAGTTCCCCTCACAGCTCACTAAAGCTGATCTGGATGCCAGTCTCTCTATCATGTATGACAAGCTAGTAAACAAATACCATTAAGAACTGAAGGCATCCACTAGCACACTACAGCAGGAGATAGCTTCCCTGGGAGGGCATACAGACTTGTTAGAGACAAAGCACGATGAGTTGTCATTAGCCCACAATGCTCTGAGAAAGGATTTTGAGCTATTAGCTGAAAACTATTCCTATCTCCAAACACATGTGGAAGATTTGGACAACAGAAACCGAAGGAACAATTTAAGAATCCACGGTGTTCCAGAGTCTGTAACAGATTTAATACCTGCTGCCTCAAAGCTATTCCAGTCTCTAGTTCCTGACACCCCATCACAGTCCTTCACATGTGATAGAATTCACAGGGCTCTGCGACCCAAACCTCCTGTAGACAAGCCACCTTGTGACATTATCCTTTGTATGAAGGACTTTATCACAAAGGAGAATATATTAAGGGCCGCCAGAAACTGGCACAACATGGAGTTTGAGGAAACAAGGATTCAAATATACCCTGACATCTCACAGGCCACCCTTGAAAGAAGGCGCAAGATGAAGGAAATAACATCAATCCTACAATCTGCCCATATCAGATACAGGTGGGTATTTCCTTTCAGACTAATTGTTCCTCATAATGGCACCATATATTCTGGCAAAGAGCTCCTACTCAAATTAGGATTGCTGGATCCGGAAGTAAACCCAAGACCACCATGTACACCACACTCATCACTCATTTGGGCCACTCCCTCTTCAAGACGCGATCAAAGGAGAATGAGATCATCCATGCGATTCGCCAACCCATCAAAGTCGCTTAAGACAAGTTTGTTCTTCTTTTTTTTCTCTTCCCCATCTTTGTGATTTGCTGATCAGAGAAAGAAAGTTTTGTTCCTATTTAGGCTCTTTTCATTCAGATGCGATTTGGTATCACATGAAAGACGTCTCAAATAATTCTTCACTGGTTATATCTTCCCTACAATTTTCTAACTCAAAAAGAGAAGAAACGAGACGCATCATGCAAGTTCATTATCTTCCATTTCAGCTACACGATTTGCTAGTCCATGATAGAATCCATAATTAAGGTTAAACTCTTCAACCCATTTATGAGCTATGCAAATCCATGAAAGTCGCATCTATCAAATCTGTTCCTTTATTTTATTTTAATTTTTTTTGTTACTCTTATATTCTGCTTTTTCTTGATAAATGCTACTGACAGGCAGTAAAACTCTAGCTCTTTTTTGCATTATACCAGCCTAGAACAATCGCACTCAACAAACTTCATAATATTATTTCATCTGAGCGATTTGCTAATCAAGGAAATACACCACAAACTAACACAAACTATCTAGTTTATCCATGGGACATACTAGATCTTGGAAGATACCTCAAGAAAAATGAAACTTTTGTTTTTGTTTTGTTTTATTTTATTTTAACTTTTTCTCTCACCCATGCGATCAGTGAATCCATGTGAATTGCACCAAAGTAATGAAACCTTTTCTCTTCCTGTCACAAGATAGCACTCACCAAGCTTTGGGGCGTGTACTAAATTCTTTTTTTTGTTAAAAATGTGGCTTGGTTAAAGCTGGAATTCTTGTACGCAAATTTTTTCAATTTATTGGAAGAGACAGGAGGAGGTGGAAGAGAAAAACAGAGGAGAGAAAATTATATAGTTAAAAAATGGAGAGTTGTTTAATCTCTCCGCCTCCGCTTGATTGACCCCCCTCTCACTTTTGGAGTCTAGATATGGATCTTACAGCACGTTTTCTGGTGCTTTTGGTCCTACTTTTAGCTGCCCATTTCGGCAAGACTCCCGTAGTGAGATATGGACATTCCTGTCCAAAGGTTATTGTTTTTAAGTCAAACTGTTTTTTTCAGCTTGACCCCTTGTTATTTTATATTCATTCTTTCCAGTTTTATAGCAAGTTTGGTAACATGTTTAGTTACCCTATAAATTTTTAAATGTTCTTTTGTTTTATTTTGTTGTGTTCTATTGCACGCAAGTCTCACATAACAAACAGATTTATTAGATACTGGTTTGGTAAAGATTTCATGCCTAGGATTAACACATTGCTATCATATGTCTCATCAAGTTTGGTACTTACATACAATACGATTACATATTGGGGTGCTCGGTATGTTGCCAATCTATCATCATATTTTATTTTCATTTTTCATTACTCAAAAATAACTATCTGGTATTACTATCTATCATGCCAGAGCATTTATCTATACATTCTAAATGGGACTTAAAGTAATTTCCCACAATGCTAATGGCATAAATTCTCCCCAAAAAAGGAAAAAAGCCTTCCGCCATTATAAAAGACTAGGGGCATCCAAGCACCCCAATTTTTTTGACAAAACATATGGTCAATTCTATTATACAACATTCAATTCCAAGACAAGAGGAACAGCTATTTTTATTAAAAATTCTATAGTGTTTGAAACCCAAAATGTCTTTAAAGACCCAGAGAGATGTGTTCTGATTGTCAAAGGTTCCATAGGAGGACGTAAGGTCACAATAGCCTCTGTATATGCACCTAATGAAGCTCATGCATCCTTTTTTTCAAATTTCTTTGATACATTCGATAAATACTCCTCCCCCCATTTGATTGTAGGCGGAGACTTCAATTTAGCTGCACATTCAACCTTAAATAGAAGTAGAGTTGTACCCTGATACAAAGCCTTCCCTAAAACATTAAACCGCACATTACATAACCACCAACTCATCGACACATGGAGAGCACATAACATTGGCATAAAAAATTACACTTTTTACTCACACCCACATGATTGCTCCGCTAGATTAGATTACATTTTTTGCACCCCAATTTTAGTAGCTAATTCATCAAAAGCTGACATTCATTCTTGTCCCTGGTCGGATCACCAGATCGTATCTTTTACCACTTCAAACATAGGTCTTGCCAATACACAACATAAATGGTGCATCAATGATGCACTATTAACAGACCATCTGAATCTACAACAGCTAACAAGCAACATGTAAGAGTACTTTACACTTAACTCTTCCCCAGACATTCTTCCCACATCACAGTGGATGGCCCACAAGGCTGTCATGAGAGGCTAATCAAGATGGCATCTACCAAAAATAGGATGAAACTGACTGACATAAAAACACTAACTAGAGATCTAGACAAGCTATACCATAAACACAGTCAATCCCTCTCTGGCGATATACTAAAACAAATTAAAGAAAAATGTACGGCCCTAGACACATTAGTAACTTCAGACACAGAAAAAGCCCTTAGATGGTCCAAAGCAAGATTCTTATTATACAGTAACTCCTCATCCACCATGTTTGCCAGAAAATTTAACAAATCCATGAAATCTCCCCATACTTATAAACTAAGAAACGCTGCAGGAAACTTAATCTCCCATCCTAAAGGAGTCATGGAATTTTTTTTTTTTTTTTTATAAGAAACTTCTATCCTCTCCTCAAAACACCCCAAAACAATCCTCGACACAATGGCTTGATGAAATTCCTCTACCCACTCTATCTACCCAACAAATTGAGGCGTTAAATGCACCTTGTTCAGAAACAGAAATAAATAGGATAATAAGTTCATTAAAGACCTCCACGGCCCCAGGTCCAGATGGCTTTTCAACATCATATTACAAAAAAATTGCTTCAATTTTAATTCCCCACCTTGTTAAACTATTTAACCATATCCTACAAGGCAACCAATTCCCTTCCGAAATGCTCCTAGCATTTATGTCCCTATTACCTAAACCAAACAAAGACCACTCCACCCCACAGAACTTCCGCCCGATCTCAGTCATAGATAATGACCTCAAAATTTTTGGCAAGATGTTAGCTGTAAGATTGGCCTCAGTCATCCCACCCTTAATCCACCCGGATCAATCAGGGTTTATCCCAGACAGGCAAATCACAGACAATATAAGATTAGCAACAAATATTATCCAAGACTCCAACCTACACACTAGAACCACACTACTACTTAGTTTAGACATGCATAAGGCTTTCGATAGTGTCAACTGGTCCTACTTAGACTCACTACTCCCCAGATACGGTATAAGGAATGAGTTTCTGCACAGGTTTAAAGCCCTATACAATGATCCACATACTCGTATCAAACTCCCCGGCCACAATTCAGAGTTTTTCCCACTTAGCAAAGGCACAAGACGGGGCTGCCCTTTATCCCCTCTCCTATTTGCTCTAGCTATTGAGCCCCTTGCATGCCCCATCCGCAATAATATTAACATCAAAGGATACACAAAAGGTTTGACAGAATTTAAATTAAGTCTCTATGCAGACAACGTCCTCTTGTTCCTCACTGAACCATTAATTTCACTACCAAACCTTATCAAAACTTTGGATACATTCCATGACCTCACAGGTTTAAGTATAAACGTATCTAAATGTTCAGCCCTTCCAATCAACTGCCCCCCTGATTTGACTGCTATATTAAAAGAGAAATTTCATTTTCAATGGTGTTCAACATACTTTAGATATTTAGGTATCCATATCACCCCATCTTACAAGACCCTATACCACACTAATTACCCTAGAATATTCCAAAACATCAGAGAATTACTCAAATCATGGTCTACATACCATATTTCATTTATGGGTAGGATAGTTGCTACAAAAATGGTTATACTACCAAAACTACTATTCTTCTTTAGAGCACGTCCTCTCTTGGTACCTAAAAACACCCTAAATTCTATACAGAGAGAGATAAACAAGTTCATATGGCAAAATAAAAAATCTAGATTTGTATATGCATTGATGTTCAGACCTCAATCGAAGGGAGGGCTGAGTATATCCAACCTATAGCTATATTATCTTTCAGCTAGATATACACAACTCGCACAATGGTATGCAACATCCAGCCATATACCGTGGTTATTATTTGAGGAAAAATCTGTCCTACCGTACCACCTTCAGGGCCTTCCTTGGTCCAAAGCCATCAAAACTCAAAAAATTGGCCACCTCAACAAAAGCATAAATTTAACATCTCATCAGAGATTCCTCCCTTAGGCTCCTTCATAGGGGACCCCCTTTCTACCCCCCCTGACCTAAACTCAAATCAATATTCTATATGGCAACTCCTCAAACTATCTAATCTAAAATCACTCACAAAAAATAATTAATTTCGTACATTCTCAGATTTGCAAACAGAATACAAACTTACAGAAACTGAACTCTCTGACTACAACAATATCAAGCTTTTCTACAAAAAATACTTCTCACTCACCCTCCAAACCCCTTTTATGATATTTGAACAAATCTGTCTTAATTCCTCTCGTGATAGGGGTTTAATATCCAGGATTTATAAAAGCCTAAATGAACACAACACACCAGATAAAACACGTCAGATGTCCCAGTGGGAATCAGACTTCTCTATAGAACAATGGGACATTATGATCAACAATTTACGAAAATGCACCAAGACAGCCTCCATCAGGGAATCCGCCATCAAACTTCAGTATAGGTGGCACCTCACCCCAGACAGAATCAACTCATTATATCCAACAACCTCTCCCCTATGCTTTAGAGGATGCCCAGTACAGGGTTCCCTTATACACACATTCTGGGATTGTACACACCTTAAAACTACATGACAACAAGCTAAAAACAAAATAGAACAAATAATAGGTAGAAGAATTAAACTGACATCTAAAATGTGCCTCCTTTTCTATCCTATTCCTGATATTTCTATAGCACATACCAGGCTAATACACACATTGTTCAGCTCAATACACTGGGCTATAGCTCTTAACTGGCGTTCCCCTACTGTGCCATGGTCTCAAATTATGAATCACATGCTGGCCATCAAGCTATCAGAACATATCCATCACACTTTATTTGATACTATGGACACATATGATAAAAAATGGAAACCTTGGGATCTATCTCTGTTAGTTCATGGAACTACAATATGATACTGTTGTTTTTTTTATCAATAAAAAAATCCATAAGACATTATAGAGGTATAAAGACCTTATCAATGATTCAATTATACGTCCCAATGTTTGTATCCCTCCCTCTTATATCACTGCTACTTATACATTATGCTGATATTTTTTGCACCCTTCTTTATGTATGTACCTCTTACCACTGTACAGTTAAAATTGTATTGAGACTCATTTTTCAATAAACCGTTTGTAAACGAAAAAAAAAAAGAGATCAACTCTCTCTTATAACAATGTTCCACTCAATATCCCAGTTAACCGCAAAATAAATTTCTTCATTCTTTTATATGAGAACATAGAGTAAGTGTGAATGTACATATGCGCATGCATTCACACGCATACATGTGTGCATGTGTGTGCGTATGTGTACATATATTTGTATTTGTGTTCCTTTTTGGTCCATTTCAATAATCATCTTTTATCATATATTCCTCCACAGCACCTTTATAGTATTAAAGAAAATAATATACTTCACACAAATTATCATCTATAAGTAAGGACAACCGATATAGTATAGTCATTGTGTTTTCTTAATTATTCAATAAACTGTCCATAATGTCTGCACATGTGTGTATATATGTGTATATATATATATATATATATATATATATATATATATATATATACACGTGTGTGTGTGTGTATAGAAACTATGATTAATTCCACTATAATCTCTGCACACCTGTTTTATACATACATGTGTAAAAGCATTCTATATACCGTATTTATCGGCGTATAACACACACTTTTTTCCCCTTAAAATCAGGGGAAAATCGTGGGTGCGTGTTATACGCCGATACTCACCTATCCCCCGTCGAATCTCCGCTGACTGAGCAGAGCGCAGCGATCGCCGCCGAGATACACATAGCCGAGTGTACTCGGCTTTTCTCGGCTCCGCTCACAGTCACGCCCAGTCCCGCCATTGGACCTGTGTTATGTCCATCATAGGGCGGGACTCGGCGTGACTGTGAGAAGAGCCGACTAGAGCCGAGTACACTCGGCTATGTGTATCTCGGCTCCGCCCAGTCCCTGTGGTCTCGGCGGCGGCGTCCCGCTCCACCCAGTCTCTGCAGCGATCTCGGCGGCGCCATTTTTGAAATGCGGGCAAGGCTGTGCTGGGCACTGAGGCAAGGCTGTGCTGGGCACTGAGGCAAGGCTGTACTGGACACTGGGGAAAGGCTGCAATGGACACTGCTGACAAGGCTGCACTGGACACTGGGGCAAGACTGCAATGGACACTGCTGGCAAGGCTGCACTGGACACTGGGGCAAGGCTGCAATGGACACTGCTGGCAAGGCTGCAATGGACACTGCTGGCAAGGCTGCAATGGACACTGCTGGCAAGGCTGCACTGACAAGGCTGCAATGGACACTGGTAAGGCTGCATTTAAATGTAAGTTTAAATGTAAACATTTTTTCCTTAAACTTCCCTCCTAAAAGTTTTTTTCCCTAAAATTCCCTCCTAAACTTGGGGTGCGTGTTATACACCGGCGCGTGTTATACGCCGATAAATACGGTACATTGCACAATTCATTATTTATCACATATACATTTTCATCTTCTACTACACATATTATATATTATACAGTATATATTACAGAAATATGTATATATTTTTTTTATGATCCCTTTTTTAATTCCCATCTTTTTTAATTCCCATTTCTTTTTTAATTCCCATTCTTTGTAATCAACTGATGTAATCAATTAAAATAATTAGCTAATTGACAATATGACATTACATTGTTTTCATTTGTCTTTTATATATGTTAAAGAGTGAGCGTTCATAGATGTCTGCCATTTTTTTTTAAATGTGTTGTTTTTTTTTAAAAGATGTTTTTTGAAGGATGTTCTTGAAAGATGTGTGTGTCCAAAGCATGCTTTCCTTGGCCAGCCAGTACCCTTATACCGATGTAAACAGTCCGATGAAGCAATGGGCACCATCAGTCTTTTTTCCATCTGTGAAAAAAAATAGAACATGTTTTAAATTTATCCGATGGGGAAAAAAAGATAGCAAATTCCGATTGTCTGTGTGAAACTCCATCGGACAAAAAAAACATGCATGCTCAGAATCAAGTCGACGCATGCTCAGAAGCATTGAACTTAATTTTTCTCAGCTTGTCGTAGTGTTTTACGTCACAGCGTTTGGGACGGTCGGATTTTTGACTGATGGTGTGTAGGCAAGACTGATGGAAGTCAGCTTCATCGGATTTCCGATGGAAAAATCCATCGGATTAGAATCCATAGGAAATCCGATCATGTGTACAGGGGTTAAGACATTTTCCTTGATCTATTCTATCCTTCGACCTCTCTGTTGTGGTGATGGGAGAGCTTAGTGATGTCACTGGCCCGTCCTATTTGCCAGCCCTATTTAACCACACTAAAGATGGCCGACGGCATTGCCTGAGGAAGGAGCACGCATGCTCCGAATGTGTGCATCATCCTGCATCATGCTGTAGCTGACTGTATGACAACTGTGAGTCCTGCTAACGACTTCCTCCTGTGCTCTCCACATCCAGCCCGGGACACCGGAAGCCACCGGCGCCGCCGAGTACGATGAAACCGGGCTGTTTTGAAGCCTCCCTGGACTCCTGAGACTCCCTTTGTCGCTATTACAGATGTGCCCTAAAACCACCACAGTGGTGAGTGCAATATCTTGTGATTAAACCTTGCTTCTTTTTTTTTTTCCCACAATAACGTTTTATTGAATATAATGAAGCATTACAGTAACATAAAAAAGGTCTTAGTAACACAGTGCGTGTAGAAATTACATAACAATTTGTGTGAACATCCTCTGCACTAAGATTGGCGCTGCTCTTTTGTTTTTATTTGTTTTTCCTTTTTTTCTTTTTTTTTAACCACCTCAGACTCAACCATAGCAAGAGACTTGGTCATATTTTGTATTCGTTTCTATCGTCTCTACTTCAGTTTCGCATCATTTGTGGTTTTCCTTATTCCTTCTCTTTTTTTTTTTTTGAGTCTCCTTATTAATTATTCATAAAAATAAAAAAAAACACAACCTTATGACCTTTTACACTTCTGTTTGTTAATACACCCCAACCCCCGCCCTTCCCCACCCCTTTCCCCGACCTCTCCTGTTTGAAATCCCTCAGTTTCCTTGCTCATTCTTTATTTATGCACTTTGTGTACTTTCCCCCTCCTCTCCAACTCTAATAATTTCTTATTTTAATATCTAGTTTTATATTATCTTGTTGTTGTTCAGTTTATATTATTTGTTGTGATGTGTATTATGTATTGTGTGTTGTGCGTTATGCGTTGTACGTTATGCCCCCATTATTTCTGCGTATCCCAGTGTATGTTTATAGACTATCCATTCTTTCCATTTTTTTTTCAAATTCTTCCATCCCCTCCCCGTCACAAAACGTGAGATATTCCAAGCCGTACATTTTATCTATTTTATTACACCAACCCCTCAGTGTTGGCCGTTCCGGGTTTTGCCAATTATCCTCACATAATTTCTCAAAGGGCCGCAGATTATCTACTGTTCTAATCGGCTGTGGTAGTTTTTCGAAGAAATGTTTTAACTGGGCATACCGACATTCGTCAAACAGCATCAGTCCACTCCTTTTTTTTAATTCCTGGTATGTGAGTAGTTTATTTTGCTCCATTACATCTTTTAATTGGGCGTTATCTTTTATAATCCATTTTCCGAACATTTTTTCTCTCCCTGGTATAAAATATTTTGTGTCAGTTAACGGTATTAGGGGTGAGTTAAAGTCCCAGTTTTCCTTTTTATGAATTTTGTCCCAAATTATTAATGCATTCCTAGTGATGCAGTGTGTGTCAGTGCCCAGTTTGCGATATTGTGCCGGGATCCAAATTACCCTCCCCAGTGAAGTTTTACTAATAATAGATTCCATATTTACCCATCTCTTTTCAGTGTTATTTTTAGCCCATTCAATTAAACGTGATATTACAATCGCGTTGTAGTAATTTTTCAAATCAGGTGCCCCCAAACCCCCCTGTGCCTTTTGCAGTGTCAATAAGGTCAGTTTAATTTGTGTTTTTTTACCTCGCCAGATAAATGTTAGGAATTGGGAGCATTTGTATTTTATAAACTATCTTAGGTAGGATCACCATTTTAAAAATGTTTATACGACCGCTCCATGAAATTTGCCCCGATGTGATTCTATTCAGTTCTGATTGAATGTAATTTAATAATGGGATAAAATTAGCTCTGTATAATGTCTCGGTAGTGGTTGTTAATTTAATTCCAAGATAATTTTATTCTTTTCTCCAGCTAAATGGAAAATCTGCTTGATATATGTCCTTTCTGATTTGGGGATGTTGAAACTCAGTATTTCAGATTTTGCTGAGTTTATTTTAAAATTAGACTGTATTCAGAATTCGCTGAAAGATTTCATTAAGTTGGGTAAGGTTATTTTTGGGTTGGTTATAAAACATAGGATGTCGTCCGCGTAAGCAGTAGGCTTGTGCAATTTGTTTCGTAACGAATCGAAATTCGTCCGAATTTAGCAACTTTCGGACATTCGGAAGCATTCGAATTTCCGAACAAAGCAATCACGAATAAAACCGAATCCGAAATAAATTATACCGCAAAATAGCGAATGCCCGAATGTCTTCGGCATAATTCGTTATGAAAAAAGTTACGAATGTACGAATCCATTCGAAGCACAATAACACTCACTCTGCTCTCTGCTTCTCCCTCACCATGCTGAACTCCCTCTCAAAATGGTGTACAGGGGCGGAGGCTATAGCCGCATGAAAAAACGAAAGTAAAATACGAGATTTCGAATCCATTCGAAGCACAATAACACTCTGCTCTGCTCTCTGCTTCTCCCTCACCGTGCTGAACCCTCTCAAAATGGTGTACAGGGGCGGAGGCTATAGCCGCATGTAAAAAACGAAAGTAAAATACGAGATTTCGAATCGTTACAAATAACCGCTATGTATTTAGAAAAGTACAAATCCATTCGAAGCACATTAGGCATAATAGGCAGCGTCGTTGTGAGAGAGACACGGAAAATTCCGAATCAACGAACCCAAAAAAAGTTACGAAAGTAGGAGTGTTGTCCAGAATCAAAGAAAAACAACGTACCCTACCGAAAGTACGAATTATAAATCAACTAAAAATTCAACTAAAAATGACGCTTGCGAAAATACGAATTAGTCCGAACACGAAAAATCCCGTCTAGCAAAATTACGAATGATTACGAATCAACAGGACCGAAAAGAAACAAACCGAAACTAAAAATGTTTTCCGTTGTGCACAAAAAACGAACCGAAACGAAACAAATTTTTCCGTTGTGCACAAGTCTAGTAAGCAGCGAGATTGTGGTCTTCTTCCCCAACTTCAATCCCCCTAATATCTACATTCCGCCTTATCCCCCTTAACAGAGGTTCCAATGCCAGCACGAACAATAACGGTGACAAAGGGCACCCTTGTCTGGTGCCATTTTTCATCTCGAATGGCATTGAGAATGTCCCATTTATTTTGATTCTTGCCGTAGGTCTGTTGTAGAGAGATCCTTTCCACTTAGTCATTCTTGGTCCTACACCCACTGCCTCAAGTGTACTCTGCATGAAGCCCCAGTCTACCCTGTCAAATGCTTTCAAGGCATCTATTGACAGGAGTAGACCTGGGGCCCCACTTTCTTTAATTTTCTGTATGGCTAGGAGAGTTCTAATTCCATTATCCCACCCCTCCCTTCCTGGGATAAATCCTACCTGATCGACATGGACCACATCTTTCATTATTGCTTTCATTCTATTAGCGAGGATTTTTGATTTTTTTTTTATATCGATATTCAAGAGTGAAATCGGTCTATAGCTGGAACAGAGTGTGGTGTCTTTGCCGTCTTTTGGGATTATTGTTATTATGGCTTCTAATGCCTCTTTCCGCATCTCCCATTTTGCGCCTATCCCGTTCATGTAGGAGCACATTTTCGGTGTTAGGGTGTCTATAAATTTTTTGTTGTACAATATCGTCAGGCCATCTTGTCCGGGACTCTTCCCATTTGGCCTGTCATGTATGATTTTTTTTATTTCCTCCTCTGTTATCGCGTCCTCTAGATAGCTAATTTTATCCTCCGGGATTTTATCTAAATCCTTCTCATTCAAGAAGGCTTTAATTTTCTCTCCTTTTTGTTTTACCTCTTCATGTGTATCGTTTGCATTAATTGAGTATAATTTGCTGTAGAAATCATGAAAAATGTTAACTATTTCTGATGTTTTGTGTCTTAGTTCCCCGGTATTTGTTTGTATTTTCTCTATATAACTAAGAGATTTTTTCTTTTTTTAAATTTTTGCTAGGTGCTTCCCCGATTTGTTTCCCCATTGGTAGCTCTCTTTCTTAATTTGATTGAAGACCATACGAGATTCTAGTTCAATTACCTCTCTCATCTCCTCTCTCTTAATACACAAATTCAGTAATAGTTATTTTCTTCCAGTTCTCTTATGTTGCTGTTCTAATTCGTATATTTCTTTTGTTAGTATAATTTTTTTCTCCTTAGTACTTCTCTTTTTTCCGCCCCCTCCCTGATTAGTATACCCCTAATGTATGCCTTATGGGTTTCCCAGACTGTTGCCTCTGACACACCTTCTGTACTATTCTCCCTGAAGAACCGTTCTAGTTCTAACCCTATTCTCTGAACTAGTTTTTTTCCTTTAAAAGTTCTTCGTTCAACCTCCAGCTATTAAACTTGTTTTGCACCTCTCCTATATTCATTTGGAGTGTTATTGGTGCATGATCTGAAAATGTTGTTATTCCAATATTTGTACCTTCCACAATCTCCAATAACTGATGCTCAACTAGAAAAAAATCAATCCTTAAATACGTCCCATGCACGGGGGAGTGGAATGTATAATCCCGTTGGTTTATGTGTTGCGTTCTCCACACATCCACTAACTGATGTTGGTGCATTTTCTTTTTTAGCTTATTCCTCAGGGCCACTCCAGTCCCCCTTGCATGTGACGTACTATCCATCTTTGGGTCCAGACCGATGTTAAAGTCTCCTGCCATAATAGCCTTCCCTTTCTTAAATTCCATGTACTCCTCCATAACCCTTATTAAATATTGAGTAGACTTTTTGTTTGGTCCATAAACATTTGCCAAAGAGACCTCGGCTCCATTCAATTTAAAAACAGGTAACGCCCCTCTGGATCCACTTTCCTCTCCTCTAGTATGAACCGGGTTCCCCTGGCAAACCCTATAGCGACTCCTTTGGCTCGACTTATGGGTGAGTCCCCATAATACCAGAGAGGGTAATCCTTTGAGGTAATTCGACTATTTGTGCCCGCCAGAAGATGGGTCTCCTGTAGGAGAACCACATCAGCCTTCATTGAGAGCATTTCTCGCATTATGTTAGCACATTTAACGGGGGCATTCAGTCCGTGCACATTATATGAAATTAAGTTGATTTTAGACATTGTAATGTAATAAAGAACCTTGCTTCAAGAGAAGGATTATTTCTTTCATAGATTTTCAGAGAAGCTCCTCTACTCACCCCCCCTCCAATCCCCCACCCCGTCCCTCCCCACCCTCCCTTCTCCCTCCCCACCCCCCTGTAGAGTTACATCTCCATATTTAACTGGTTGGTTAACTCTCATGTGAGCCCTAATTTGTTCCTTTTCTTGAAAATTATGGAATCTTGCTATCACATCTCTTGGGAGATCTCCAGCAATTCCAACAGGTTTTCTAATCCTGTGTATCCGTTCAAATTTGATTTTTTTTTCCACCTCTGTTATTCCCAGCATATGGCCGAATGTTTTGTCCCTAAGCTCTTGTAAATCCCCACTTTCTCCTTGCGTCTCCGGTACCCCCTTATCCTAATGTTTTTTCTCCTATTCCTATTTTCCTGGTCTTCAATTTTTTTTTTTTTTAACTCAATTTTATTGAGGATTTTACATATGTAACAGGTAATAAAACTAACAGTGAATATTGTATAGCTATACAGGCAGCATTCAAGTCATTACATCAATGGAGGGTCCACCTAGTGTTGGGAGTCAGCTAGGTGAAAGGTCATTCATGGGGGGTATGCAGTTAGGGTGTTTAATCCAAAGGTCCCAGTTTTTTGGGAATCTAGGGAGTTGTAAGTATGCTTTGGCGTGCATAAATTCCATTAGGCAATGGTTGTTCAAGAGGGCAGTTATTTCCGTGGTAGAGGGGGGGTTGGGAGATTTCCAAGTCTTGGCAATAGCCAGGCGTGTTGCAATGAATACATGGGAGACAACCGTGCGTGAAGAGCGAGGCCAAAGTTCCATGTCTAGGCCTAATAGTACCATTTGCGGTGTAAGGGGCACAGGGTCCGGAAGAATGGAAAGGAGGAGTTTGGAGAGCTTAGTCCACAATGTTGTGATGATTGGGCAGTCCCACCATATGTGAAGTGGGGTCCCTGGGAATCCACAGTTTCTCCAGCAGAGATTGGTTGAGTTTGGGTAGATCCGGGCAAGTTTAGATGGTGTAAGGTACCAGTTGTGGAATAATTTTTGCACAGTTTCCCAGTGGAGGAGACATTTGGATATTTTTAGAGGTGCTTGTAACGAGCGATGCCATTGTTGGGGAGTGTAGGAACATTGCAGTTTTTGCTCCCATTGTAGCATCGTTAGTGACTTTGAAGTGGGGCCGGTGTCAGTAAGAAGTTTATAGCAAATGGAGATTCCACATCGTCGAGATGTTTTGAGGTTGAAGAATGTGGTCATATGCCATGTCAGTAAATTATCAGTCCATTGTACTTTAGAGAGGATCGAGCGTATTCTCAGGTATAAGAAAAAATCTGTGTGTCCAATGTGGTAATCGGTTTGGAGTTTTTGGAAGGACTTAAGGGCGGATCCTTGGTACAGGATTCCAATGTTGGAGATGCCATTGCTAATCCAGTCAGAGATGTTGATGTTGGGTGTGAGAATGTGGAGGGCTTCCATTGGTATTTGCTTGAGCAGGCATAGTGGTATACCTCGAGAGGATTGTATGGTGGCTTTCCATATCCTGATGGTAGCATTAATAGTGTCCAGGTATGAATGAGTCCCTGAATGTTGCAGGAGAAGGGCGCAGAGAGTCAGTCTAGGGTGGGACAGTAGCGCTGCTTCTTCTATTTGAAGCCAGGTGGTTTGTTGCATAGGGTTCCACCAGACTCTGGCTTGATCAAGTATAGTCGCTTTGTAATAGGCTATTAAGTCCGGTGCTCCCATCCCTCCAGATGTTACTGGTTTGCACATAGTGCTACTCTTGAGACGTGATCGTTTTCCGCCCCATATGAAGGTTGTGATAATAGATTGTAGTTGCAGTAGTTGTTGTTTTAGGAAGGGTATTGGCAGAGTCCGGAATGTATATAAGACATGGGGTAGAAGATACATTTTGGCGAGGGCAATTCTACCTGCCCAAGAGACAGTAGTATGTCGAAGGTCTTGTATAGTTTTCTGGAGTTTGGTTACAAGATTATTAAAGTTGTTGGAGTGTAAGTGGGTTGAGGGTGCGGTTAATTGTATGCCTAAATACGTGAGTATGGAGTTGGGGGCCCATGAGAAAGACGTGGCATTGGTGATATCAGTTTTGGTGTTTTGGTTCAGTCCTATACTGAGCATGCTGGATTTGGAAAAGTTGATTTTATATAGTGAGGCCTTGCTGAATGCGTCTAAAGTGTGATGGAGAGCAGGGAGTGAGTTTGTAGGGTCAGTCAGGGAGATGATGACATCGTCAGCGTACAGGCCTATCTTTTGAGTTTTATCTGCAGTCGTTATCCCCGAGATGAGTGGGTTGTGTCGAATGGATTGGGCCAGGGGTTCCATAACAAGGGCGAAGATCAAGGGTGAGAGCGGGCACCCCTGACGTCTCCCATTAGAGATGTAGAAGGGGTCCGAGAGTAGTCCAGAAGTCATTACTCTAGCACTGGGCGAGGAGTAGAGGGAGAGTATAGCTTGCAGGATTGTCCCCGTGAAGCCAAATTTCTGAAGGACTGCCTGCAGGTACTACCAGTCCACTCAATCGAATGCCTTCTCTGCATCAAGAGAGATGAGCAGAGAAGGCGTTTGGTGGTGTTCCACCCATTGTATCAGGTCTATGAACCTACGGGTACCATCCAACGCTTGTCTGCCAGGCACAAAACCCACTTGGTCAATATGCACAAGTTGTGGGATGATGTTTGAAAGTCGTGTGGCCAAGATTTTGGCATATAGCTTGGTGTCAGTATTTAGCAGGGAGATGGGTCTGTAGCTGGCAGGGTCCTGGTCTTCAATTTTATACAACATATGTCTTTGTTCCCGGTATATCCCTTCCATCTGTTCCTTCAGTTCTTTTATTTCCACTCCATAGTTGTCCAGTCTATCTTCTGTTTCCTCTACCCTCTTGAGCATATGCTTCATATCTTGACGTAGAGTCGCTATTTCTCCCTTTATTGAGGTTTCCAATCTTGTTTCCATCCTTGCCAGCATTTCAACCATGTCACCCTTTGTCAGTGCTTGTCTTTTTTGTTGTCTAGTTTCCATGCCTTCTTCCTCTTCCTCTTCAGTCTCCTCACTAATGGGTAGAGGAGGGTCTGTTTTCTCTTGTTGTTTCCTAAGGGCCGATTTCTGTAAGCCCTCCGTGGCTTTGCTTTTAGTTCCCGTTTTTGTTCCTGGGCTATCTTTTCCCCCCTCATATACCATATATTTTTTGATTGTTCCTGGGCTAGCACTCATTTTTGGGAGGTTAGTAGCTGCACCTCTCCCCGAATGTGCCCGCATTTTCCAAAGTTTTATTCCTTTATTGCTCCGTTATTCTTTGCTTTTGTCACTTGCTTAGAGTGTAGCGGTGGCTGTAACTATGGAAGTATTTTACTTCCCTTACCCCTCACCTCCTTCTCTCTGCCTATATCCCTACTTGGTTGGAGGAAATTAAAGGGGATTAATGCAGAGTTGATCTTAGTTAGTAGCCCAATTAGTATCTCAATAGGTCACACTAGTTACATTTAATTGTATTATTGTATTTACCTTGTATTTACCTTGGTGCAGATACTGTGCAGCGTTTTGTACTCTTTTTTTTTTTGTACTATGCTTGATTTAGGGGGGATTAAAGGGAATTTGTACAGGATTGATCTGTGTAATCTTAGTTAGTAGCTCAATTAATTTCTTAATAAAAGCTCTAATTACTCATCCATGTATTCTTGTTTTACCTTGAAACAGGTTCTGTGCGGCCTTCTGTACTATACTCCCAAGGTACCAACCATGTTTCATCAAGTTATATGTTTGTGTACCTTGCTAGTCCTGTTTGAGAAACAGAGTAGCAATCCCCAGTCCACTCCAAAAATCACAGCCTTTATACACACTTCACTTCACTGTCCAAAGTGTGAGATTGGTGTGTGTGTAAGTGGCATTATGTGTATGTGAGCTACCCATACCACACATACCCACCGCATCAATTACAACAGCTGGAGAGGGAAAAAAATACACAAATAAAGGAAACAAGAGCTCACCCCTGTGTAGTTGAGGTCTCCAGTGACCAGGCTGTCCAGGTTATAGGTTTTTGATGGCAGTTAGATGGCTGTTAGTTGGCTGTTTGTATTTGTTCATAGCTGTTGGTAGCTGCCAATGGCTACTTAATCCAGATGGGCTGAGTGATCATGATGAGATGTAATGGAATGGGATGGGATGGGATGGAATGGATGGAGTGAGTGTAGTAAGTGAGAAAGGGTACACTCCCATCCAACCTCTGCGCCTTACCTCTGGCTTCGGCTTCGGGCCCCCCCCGCTCCTCCCTGCACCCGTCCACTGCACGGGGTTATCGCTCGGGGTCTCTTTCGGGATCCGGTCGGGATCAGATGTTGCTCCCCGGCAGCCCTGGCCGCACAGTTCCAGATGACCCTTCAAACAAACCCTTCAAACAATCCGGAGCGCCCGCACGCTGACGCACCCGCCGCCACGCTACCAAGTAATCCACTCCGACCCGCCCAGGCAGGAAAATGGCCACGGCAGCCAGGGAGTCCCGGGGAGACCACGAGCAGTATCAGGTGAGGTTCTGGTGAGGCAGTTCGGCCGGAAAGTGAACTTGCAAGTAAGAACTAAAAAAAAAAAAATAAATCATACGATACTAGTGCACGGATGCGGTTCCAGAGGATATCACTACCACTGCCCTCTAAATGCCGTGTTGGGGGAGACCTTCGTTAGATTCAGCAGCCTGCATTTAGTTAGTTGAAATGATCTAGCTGGGGTTTCTCCAGGGATCAAGGGTTCAAGGAGCCAACCTCATCCTCATCCTGAGCCGTCGTACTCCAGGAGGGAGTTAGCGGGCTTCACGAGCTTCCCGAGCTCAGCATGCTCTCCTGCCACGCGTCCACATCAGGCCCACCCCCCCAAATCATTATTTGTTTTTCCTGTGATATTAATCCCTTCTCCTTTTGCTTTTCCCAGCCTTTGATAATTTGAAATGGATTAAGAGAAATATTTAAGCAACACTTATTATAAGCTGTTGACTTTAATTGTCTAGGTGGATCTTAACGGAACCCAAATTGCTGCAAATGCTAGTAAATCAAGAAAAAATAACACATTCTCAAACTATGACTTATTCCTACAGTTGGACACATTATATTATTAAGCAACTGTACAGACGGCTGTTATAGATACTAACTGGTTTATAACATAGGAACCCACAGAGGATATCATTTTTAGGATCGATTTCTAAAGTAGCAATATGACTACTGTATTGTACTTACAGTGCTTAAAATGTATGTAAATCTAAAATCTTTAAAAAATGTAAAAAATATCTTTGTGTAATAATGCCTAGCACCATGACAATCCCACTAAAACAAATATTGTATTTCATCTACTCTTCTGGTCACCAGTGGTGGCTAGTGGTATATTTTTTTGGGGGGGGGCGGCAAACAATGCATCCCCCCTGGTCGGTCAGTCACCAGCCCTGCACTTACCTCATCTATCGGGCAGCTCCTCATCCGGGCAACTGGTGGTGGTTTCCCCTGCATATCCTCCTCGGCATCACGGCGGCTTCCGCCATGTCTCTCCTCCCTCCTCCTTCCTCCTCCACATAGACGGCCAATAGGATCGATTCTCCTTTCGGCCAATCGGGTGACAGGTCTCAGGGCTCGCTTCCTGATTGGCCGGGAGGAGAATCAGGAAGACAATAGTGAATATTCATTCGCTATTGTCACACAACTGGATGATCTGCTCTGCTCTGCTCTGCACCCTGAGTCCACCCTTTTTTAAAGCCTAAGCCTCAGGCTCTAATCCCGTGCTTCAAATTAAATAAAATAAATTGGAATCCATGCGTCCGGTGCCCTGCTTGTACATTAGGAGGCCAGATGGATGGATAGGGGGGCGGTACCCCTGCGCCCTGCATTATGGGCTGCCACTGCTGGTCACCTTCCCACCCCAGCCTATGCTTGGACAGTAAAGCAGCAGCATACTTATTAGCGCATATATCTGTTCACTCTACTGCTGTTAGTCAGTTATCTGTCAGCACATGTGCCCAGAGCCTGATTGGCTAGTAGTGCTTCCCCTCCCATCCCCAGTCTGAGCTATACAAATGATTACAAGAGGCTATTACCAAGTGAAATTAAAGGGGTTGTAAAGGTTCGTTTTTTATTTTCTAAATGGGTTCCTTTAAGCTAGTGCATTGTTGGTTCACTTACCTTTTCCTTCGATTTCCCTTCTAAATATTTTTTTTTTCTTTGTTTTCATTGTCTGAATTTCTCACTTCCTGTTCCTCCTCAGTAAGCTGTTCAGTAAGCTGTTCTGGCTGACTCCACACCACTCGGATGATGGTGTGAAGTTTAGTGAGGAGAAACAGGAAGTGAGAAATTCAGACAAAGAAAAAACCCATTTAGAAGGTAAATCAAAGGAAAAGGTAAGTGAACCAACAATGCACTAGCTTAAAGGAACCTATTTAGAAAATAAAAACCGAACCTTTACAAACCCCTTTAAGGGACGTATGCTAGTTGCAATCACAGTTCATTTTCCATTTAATTTTCCATTCATGGTTAATTATTTTTTATTTTGATGCTTTATTTGGCATTTCCTTTAAACCTGTCTGCCTTAAAGTGCATTTGTGCCTAAACTATGGACATTTTACATATTATTAAATATCACCACAGAATGGAAGGATTCTAATCCTGCACTCTTCAAGCTAATCATCCATGTTTACTAGGTACAACTGCTCTCCCAAAGAAATTACCAACAAGATCTGGACTGCAATCTGTAATGGAAGATAGGAAAGAAAAAAAAAACAACCAAAGCGCCCCCCTAGTGTAAAACCTAATTTTATTGTGACACATTAAAAAAGATTGTTTAAGATGCACTTACATGGTTCCAGTGAAACAACACCCTGTCACAGTGTAAAGGAAGCCAGAGTGATCCCATCCAACCACCAAGCTGAATGGTGCTCCACGATGTGCTTCTGTCTGCAGCCTGCGGGTCTGAGCCAGGGGGGAGGGGGGTCACGGAACACAAGTCTGTGTACTCCAAAATGCTGTGGATACTGCAACTAGTTTCTGAGGGCGTAGCATCCTTCTTCACGCATTCATCCAATATCTAAATTGCTGCATTTGTAAATTTCAAAAGCGAGTATAAAGGAATAGTAATTTGTATATTTCTCCTCTAAGGTGGCGTGGCAGGGGGTGTGTCCTATGTCTACATGCTTTTTCTAATAGGTGTCCCTCGTTCCCATCTTAAAAAGTTTGGAGGTATGCCGTATGTGCTTTTACTTGTGTAAACATCTATGCCCTTTTGCATCAGTGTTTTAACTGCACATTATATTATTATGTATTTTAGTTTTGGAAAGGTCCAAATCTGTGTGTTACTGTATTGATCTGAATTGAGTAGGTTTTCCCCTAATTTTCCATCTCAATAGCTATTGGCATCAGCTCCAGCCTTGAATTAAATACTCCCCAAAAAGAGTTATCATTTACCGCTTGCCGACCGCCGCACGAGGATTTACATCGACAGAATGGCACGGCTGTGCAAACTCGACGCCTGCCAGTGTCCCGCGATTGGGTCACAGAGCTGAAGAACGGGGAGAAGTTAGTGTAAACACAACATCTCCCGGTTCTTCCTAGTGACATGTCACTGATCGTCTGTCAGCGGGAACAGCGATCAGTGACGTGTCACGGCAAACCACGCCCCCTAACAGTTAGAATCACACTTAACCCCTTCAGCGCCCCCTACAGGTTAACCCCTTCACTGCCAGTGTCATTTTTACAGTAATCAGTGCATTTGTATAGCACTGATTGCTGTAAAAATGACAATGGTCCCAAAATGGTGTCGAAAGTGTCCGATGTGTCGGCCATAATGTCGCAGTCACGATAAAAATAGCTGATCGCCGCCATTACTAGTAAAAAAAAAAAATATTAGTAAAAATGCCATAAAACTATCCCCTATTTTGTCGACGCTATATCTTTTGCGCAAACCAATCAATAAACGCTTATTGCTAATTTTTTTACCAAAAATATGTAGAAGAATACATATCGGCCTAAAATGAGGAAAAAAAAATATTTTTTTTATATATACTGCTCAAAAAAATTAAAGGAACACTTTTGAATCAGAACTCCTGGGATATTGATCTGGTCAGTTAAGTAGCATAGGGGGAGGGGTGTATACAGAGGGGGTTGTTAATCAGTTTCAGCTGCTTTGCTGTTAATTGAAATTAACAACAGGTGCACTAGATGGGCAACAATAAGACGACCTCCAAAACAGGAATGTTTTTTCAGGTGGAGGTGTCTGACATTTTTTTTCCCTACTCATCTTTTCTGACTGTTTTTCACTAGTTTTGCATTTGGCTAGGGTCAGTGTCACTACTGGTAGCACAAGGCGATACTTGGACCCTATAAAGGTTGCACAGGCAGTCCAACTCCTCCAGGATTGCACATCAATACGTGTCATTGCCAGAAGGTTTGCCGTGTCTCCCAGCACAGTCTCAAGAGCATGGAGGAGATTCCAGGAGACAGGCAGTTACTCTAGGAGAGCTGGACAGAGCTGTAGAAGGTCCTTAACCCAACAACAGGACCGGTATCTGCTCCTTTGTGCAAGGAGGAACAGGATGAGCACTGCCAGAGCCCTACAAAATGACCTCCAGCAGGCCCCTAGTGTGAATGTCTCTGACCAAACAATCAGAAACAGACTTCATGGGGGTGGCATGAGGGCCTGACGTCCTCTAGTGTGCTCTGTGCTCACTGCCGGACACCGTGGAGCTCGATTGGCATTTTCCATTGAACACCAGAATTGGCAGGTCCGCCACTGGTGCCCCATGCTTTTCACAGATGAGAGCAGGTTCACCCTGAGCAAATGTGACAGACGTGAAAGGGTCTGGAGAAGCCGCAGAGAACTTTATGCTGCCTGTAACATCGTTCAGCATGACCGGTTTGGTGGTGGGTCAGTGATGGTCTGGAGAGGCATAGCCATGGAGGGACGCACAGACCTCTACAGGCTACACAATGTCAACCTGACTGCCATTAGGTATCAGGATTAAATCCTTGGACCCATTGTCAGACCCTACGCTGGTGCAGTTGGTCCTGGGTTCCTCCTGGTGCACGACAATGCCCGGCCTCATGTGAGCATGCAGCCAGTTCCTGGAGGATGAAGAAATTGATACCATTGAATGGCCCCCACGCTCACCTGACCTAAATCCAAAAGAACACCTCTGGGACATTATGTTTCGGTCCATCCGGTGCCACCAGGTTGCACCTCAGTCTGTTCAGGAGCTCAGTGATGCTCTGGTCCAGATCTGGGAGGAAATACCCCAGGACACCATTTGTCGTCTCATTAGGAGCATGCCCTGATGTTGTCAGGCATGCATACAAGCACTTGGGGGCCATACAAACTACTGAGGACCATTTTGAGTTGTTGCAATGAAATTTCAGCAAAATGGACTAGCTTGCTGCATAATTTTTTTACTTTGATTTTCGGGGGGTCTTTGAATTCAGCAACTATGTAGGTGGATAATTTTGATTTCCATGAAAAGATGTGCCATCCTTTCATTCCTAACACATTACCCAGTCCATATGAGATTTTTGCCTGTTGAGATCTGATGTGTTTTCAAAGTGTTCCTTTAATTTTTTTGAGCAGTGTATTTTTTGGGGAAATTTATTATAGCAAAAAGTAAAAAATATTGTTTTTTTTTAAAATTGTCCCTCTATTTTTGTTTATAGCGCAAAAAAAAAAAAAAAAAAAGAGAGGCGATCAAATACCACCAAAAGAAAGCTCTATTTGTGGGAAAAAAATACATAAATTTTGTTTGGGAGCCACGTCGCACGACCCCGCAATTGTCAGTTAAAGCGGCGCAGTGCCGAATCGCAAAAAGTGGCCTGGTCTTTGGCCAGCCAAATGGTCCGGGGCTTAAGTGGTTAAAGTAGAACTATATGCAAAACTTTCTTTTTTCATTGTCTGTGTCCCATTGTGGAGATTTTCTTTCACTTCCTGTCCCATAGCCAAACAGAAAGTGAGGGGAAATCCCTCCAAATTAGGGGAATGACTTGGGGACCCCCAGGTCCCCAGAACTAGTGGAAGAATTTACCCTTTATTATTTTTCTGGGAACAACCTAATTTTAGCTTTTTCACAATCGATGATTATGGTAAACAGGACATATCAAGAGGGTGAATCTCCATAATGGGAGCACTGACAGCATTAAAAACTGACATGAGTTTTATTCTCTCTGCACTCTATCCAGGACTAGAGGTTTTGGAACAGATGTTCTAAGATTACTTTTAGATGATCATAGTCACATACTGTATTTATAAAAAAAATTAAAGAGACTACAATTTTATTTTAAAGCGTTAGGCAGGCCATACACAGTTCGAATCGTGGCTGGTTCAGCAGGAACCGGCCAAGATTCAAACCATTAATGGGCAGGCAAAATGTACTAAGTTGATCGTTCGATCAACTTGGGTACAACCAGCCTGCCAGATTTGCTTGCAATTATCGCAAGTGGCTGCTATATCCACTAGTGATAGTCACTGTCTTTTTTCCTGCGGGGACGTCTTCCTTCACCTGCCCCGCTGGGAGCAGACAATTGCTCGGCAGGAGGGATTCCCTGTCAACAAAGTCTGTGTTGATGGGGAAATCTAGCAAATTTATTTCCTGCAACCACAGGAAACCACCCTGCAACCTTTCCTGCAACCACCAAAATATTTGCAATGTCTATGTCTGGCCTAACCCCACTTTTGTTGGAAAAAAAACACTCCCCTCTGGGTGATCAATGTACATTTAAGGGATGTTAACAAACTTTGTTGCAGAGTCTTACCTTTTTTGCTCTTAAAAAATGTCCTTTATATACCCATTCTAAATGGGAGGGTCTGGTTCATTGTTATCATTTGATGCACTCTGTGTGTTCTGACAAGGAAAGCAGCAGTGTCTGCATTCCTTTAAGTATTTAGTCCCTTGGGGAGTATCTCACCAAAACTAAAATTTCTATTGCAAAGGATGCCTAAAATTAGAATTGTGTCTTGTGCAGACTTCTGGGTACATCAGTGAGCGTTCAACTAGCAATGTACAGAACACCTCCAGGTTGTCATATTGCATTGAAATTTACAGAAAATTGCAATGGTTGCAAGTAATAACATTCATTTTCAATATGGCTTGTGTAGCAATTGTATATGTGCTATTTTGTTTTATTTGTTATATTTTTCTCACAAAAGTGGAGTTACCCTTTAAGCCTGCCTGGAAAATAATTCTTCAAACAAATGTATATCTAGATAGGGCACTGAGCTGCACTGCAGACTGCACATATTAAAAGAAAGTTCACATTTAGTCTGTACTGCAAACAGAAATAGTGCAGATTCATGAGATAAATCTCAGTAATATCTTTTCTAAACAGAACTGCTCTGGAAAATAAAATGCCTGAAGTTCTCTTCAGTACACACACGGGAAATCTATTCTGTTTGCACTAATCTTTTATGTCCTTAATGCAACATGTCAGATCTGTAAGAACATCTGTAATATTACAACTGTAAGTAGAAACAATGCAATTACTAGTAAGATATTATCATGTGTATAGTACCATAAGTAAGGTATAGTCTGTGAAGAGTCAAGATAGGTAACCTCATTTACTGTTTCTCTTTCAATTTTTTTTATTTTTTTTAGGTTCTGCAAAAGTGGAAGAACTTCAAATTATCACTGAGTTGTACAAAACCTGATTTCTGATAACCTGGGAATGTATAACCCCTTTGCCCCCAAACTCTCTGCACTCTTATCATTGTTCAAGATGGTTTCTATCTATTTACAATCCAAAATTGACAGAAAAAAGCCTGGTATAGTGGAGAAATACAACTTCCATCAAATGTACATAAGCTGCCAGAACTACAGTGGGGAAATTATTATTTGATCCACTGCAGATTTTGTAAGTTTGCCCACTTACAAAGAAATGAAGGGTGTATCATTTTTATCATAGGTGTATTTTTAATGACAGAGACAGAATATCAACCAAAAATCCAGAAAAAACACATCATATAAATGTTATAAATTGAGTTGCAGTTCAGTGAGTAAAATAAATATTTGATCCCCAAGCAAAACATGACTTAATACTTGGTGGAGAAACCCTTGTTGGCAAGCACAGAGGTAAGTAATTTCTTGTAGTTAGTGACCAGGTTTGCATACATCTCAGGAGAGATTTTGGTCCACTCTTCTTTACATATCTTCTCTAAATCCTTAAAGTGATTGTATGTTTTGGGTCATAGTCATGCTGAATGACCCATCCATGACCCATTTTCAGTGTTCTGGCTGAGGGAAGAAGGTTCTCATTCAAGATTTTACAAAACATGGCCCCGTCCATTGGCCCCTTAATGTGGCAAAGTCGGTCTGTACCTTTAGCACAGAAACAGTCCCAAAACATAATGTTTCCACCTCCGTGCTTGACTGTAGGCACGGGGTTCTTAGGCTCATAGTCAGCATTTTTCCTTTTCCAAACATGGTGAGTCCCCCTTCTCATGAAGGCACATGTACAGTCATGCCAATGAACATCTAAATTATTCAGAGCGTGATTGGGAGAAAGTGCTGTGGTCAGATGAGACCACAATTGAGTTTCTTGGCTTTAACTCGACTCAAACCTGGGCAGATTTGCTTATCCCCAAATAAAAGCTTAGAGGTCAAGCAGAAAGCATGTTTTATACATGTATTCTTGTACTGATTACCACAGCATTTATATTTATTAAGATTCTGCCAAACCAAAAAAATAAGTATTACAAAAAAAAATAAAAAAATTATGTACCCATGTGCAATCTGTGTAATAACTGATTCCCTACCAACCAATTTTACAGAGCCATAATGTTAGTCATCAGTGCATCATTATTTTAATAGCACTATGAAATGGTCCCGCAAAGTATAATGTTGTAATTGGGAAAAGGAAATAATTGTGCCTCCTAGAGAAATGTACACGTACTTCTGACTGCAGAGGATTTTCAATTTGCTCCTCTATCTTTGGACAGTTTGTTTTATTATTTTATTTGCGTATAAATCAAAAATAAAGGGCAGACAAATTTTCCCATTATCCCTTGCTTCAGTCATTTTCACATCCTGGCATTGAGGTGTTCTCTATTGCCATTTAGAAATGATATAGCTGTGTGTGTCAATAAATGGCAGCTGTATTTTACCCTGTGGTTTAAAAAAAATTGAATTTCTTGATTTCCTTTCTTTCCTTTTTTTTTTTTGAAAACCAACAGCACTTTGTAACCCAATATGATAGCTATGTTTGCTTCTTGGGACTGTTACTTGTCATGCATAATAGACACCTGCAATCCGTGGTTTACTTAAATTACTCTGCACAGCAAAATTGACATTTCATCTTAAAAAATATGAATCTATTTTAGATGCTCTACCAAAGGATAAAAGCATAAGGCTTTCTAAACCAAGGGAAAATGTTGTAGCTTACCTTTGAATTATTTTGCATATGCTGCAGAGATACGTGACACATAAACAATATGCAGCTGTCACGTACCTGGTTAGTGAGTCAGACCTGAAGAGGAAGACCTCTCGTACAGCTCCTGCTCAGGGGCCACTGGTAGTGGGACAGCAGCCACGACAGCACGGTGGGGTATGAGTGCCTGTGATCAGTCCAGTAGTCTGCGTGGTAGCAGTTGTCAGCAGGCAGATGTGGCAGCAGGACAAGCTAGTGACCAATGCGCTGGCACAGGGCTTGGTTGGCAGCAGATTGCGGAAGTGCAGCAGGTAGCAGGAGCCAGATGTGAGCTTGGTGGACTGAAGAAGTTGAAGCAGGCTGGATGAGAAGGGTGCATGATCTGACAAGCTGGGTAGGTAACAGACAGGCAGATCAGGCATAAACAGCAGGCAGAAAAGTAGTCGGGTCACAGCCAATTTCAGCAACAGTGAGGCAGATCAGGCAGGAATAAGAGGCAGAATCAAAGAACGAAGCCGATGTCAGGACAGGTAGCAGGCAAACGTAGTAAGGATTAAACCGGATCAAGATCAGAGGTCAGACACAGGAATCAGGGATAAACACACAGAATGCTGTAGCCCAAACAGTAATGAGCCAATGCTGCAGCCTGTAATGTTCTTATCCTGTAATGTTCTTATCTCTCCACTGGGGCTCCGACATCTCCACCAACTCCGTGTAATGTTCTTATCCTGTAATGTTCTTATCTCTCCACTGGGGGCTCTGACATCTCCACCAACTCCGTCGCAGATAGATGACGTCACAACGACATCACTCGGCTCCTCCTCTTATCCCTACTTAAACAGCCGCCGCCATTTGATTGACGTTTGTGCTAGGAACCTGACGCCAGGCAAAGACCTCCATCAGAAGACTGCCATCTTCACTCACTATTGGGCCAGTCAAAGCCCCGACTTCTATCTCCCTATCGGGCCAGACAGAGCCCCGACTGCCATCTCTCTTTTTGGGCCGGACAGAGCCCCCTCTGCCTCCTCACTTTTGGGCTGGACAGAGGTCCTCCAACTTCCAACTTTTGGGCCGGTCAGAGCCCCTTCCCCACTGGTAGTAAGAGGCTCTCCACTGACCTACCCTCAGTCAGCCTACTCTGCTGGCAGAACTCCCTTCCTATACCACTACACTAGGAGACCAGTATATCTATCCAGAAACCACTGGGTGACACCAACACCAGAAGTCCACTCACAGCAAGTATCCTTCCGTTTACTATAAACTGTATTCCTGTGCACTGCTACTACACTCATGTTACCTCTGGTGCTCCCCCTTATGACGGTGTATTACAACACTAAATAAAACCATTATAGTTACACTGCCTGAAGCATTACACAGCCTTGTTTAAATAGCCTGTTTGGCACCAGTATTGGTGACAGGCGCATGCCTCTCCGTGCACGCACGTGCGCATTCGCGCCTGCATATTCCCACGTCCATCACACATCTGCTCGGCCAGTTGCCGGCCTGCGCATGTGCATACATATGCACCTGGAACCTTCATCTGTACTATGGGCAAGCCTTCCCTGACAGCAGCACATATTAGAAAAATATGTGGAAGTCCTTTTGATTACAATTGCTACCTATCTATTATTTATCATCAAATTTATTTGTTTAAACTCTCCAGCAGTGGCAGAACTATAAAAAGCAAAGGGTGTGTAACTGTGGCCAGGGTTGAGGATGTATATAATTAATGCTTTGAAGGTCTGTAATGTTAAATGTTACTAAAGGCTAAGATTAAAAAAATACAAATAACAAACATGTCATACTTACCTGCTCTGTGCAATAGTTTTGAACAGAACAGCCCAGATCCTCCTCTTCTCGTGTCCTCTGCTGCAGCTCCTGGCCCCTTCCCCTGCTGGGTACCCCCATAGCAAGCTGCTTGCTCTGGGGGAACTTGTGCTTTCTCACTACTGAGCTTCCTCTGTGTGTCTTATAGACAGCTTGAAATCGTCCCCACTCCCTCCTGACTGGCTGTGATTGACAGCAGTGGGAGTCAATGGCTCCCGCTGCAGTGTCTCAGCCAATGAGGGGAGAAAGAGACCCGGGAGAGGCGATATTCTCATGCACATCGCTGGATCAAGATGGGGCTCAGGTAAGTAATGGGGGGAAGGGCTGAGGGAAGAGCTGCACACTGGAGGTTTTTTACCTTCATGCATAGAATTCACGAAGGTAAAAATCCTTCACCCTTTATAATCACTTCAAGGTTTGTGGAGGCCTACAATGAGCTAAGGTCATTAGCAGTTTCCACATATATAGATACAGTGGGGAGAGAATTTTAAAAGGGGTCAACAATTAAAATATCATGGACAGGACTGAGACAAGGGAGGGGAAGGTGATTATGGAGAGGGGACTCCCTGTTGAAATGGCCACAGAGTGTCAGCGTGACCCTGTGCTGGATTGCAGAGCATTTCAGCACCAGGCACCACTCCATTAGGCATCGCGAGGTGACACTGCAGATGCCTCTCTTGATGCAGCATAGTCGTATACCAACTATTAATACAGATGCTTTCCTAGGGAGTAAAGTCCTGTATTTTTACTCCCTAACCATGTGATTCCTCATCACATGACCCCCAGTCAAGGCCGTATGGATAACAGGTCTGAAGTAAGTGGTCTAAAGTGGAGAAACATGGGGGAACATTGGGGAATATCTGATGGATTCATCCACCACTACACAACCCACTATCAAGACAGATGCTTGCTGGGGAGTAAAGTCTTGTATTTTGACTCCCCAGCCATGTGATCCTTCATCATATGACCCCCCCCCCACTAGAGGCCTTATGGATAGCAGGTATAAAGTAAATGGAGAAACATGGGGGAATATCTGCTGCATTCATCTACCACTATACAACTCCCCCCCCCCACAATTGTCCCCTGAGAGCCTTCAGCCAGTTGCAGATCCCCTAAACTCCCACGGTGCCTCTCAACTTCTCATAGGGCTCCCAGACCCCCTCAGAGCCTCCATCCCAGAGACCTTGTCCTCCCCATAGTTGTTCCAAGCATATATCCAGAACCTCCATTCCCTCAGACCCACAAAGTATTCTGCAGAGTCCCCTAATCGGCTCCAAAACCCTCATCCTCCTACAGTGACACCCAGCCCCATGCAGTGCCTTCCAGTTCCCCAGCCCTAGTCAGATCCCCTAGCATACTTCAAAGTCCACCAATTTTCCCTCCCACTGACACCAATAATAGGGTATCTTTTCTTCCTACTGACCACTTATGCCAGTGAATTCTTACTTAGGAGACGAAAGGTGGGGTGGCATGAGGGACAGCTGTGAAGGAGTTCTGATTTTACCTTATTAAACCTTATTTTAAAATGTTTTAAATATTTTCTTGTCTTGAAAAAACTGACTCGTGCATGATAAACCGACTGAGGTAGGCACAGTTAACCATCTTTGCCCTGGGCATTGGAAGGCCTTTCCCTGCACTGATCATGGCCATAGTATATTGGAGAAAATGGAATCTAAACTCCCTTTCTACAAAGCTAAGATGCCTACAAGTAGTGATATTCAGAAAAGATTTAAATTTCCAGTTAAAGTCAAAATTCCTGGGTGCATGCGCGGCAGCTCCTGACATGGACGTGTAGTCAGGGAGCTCCGTTCAACTCTGGCCGTCAGAGGTTAATAACGCCATGAATACCCCAAGTTTTTGCCTGGATCACCCCTCCATGGGCAGCGGAAGTTTCAGGGACCCCCCCCGATGTATTCGGGGGCAGCAAGGAGAAGCCTTAGCACCGCTTTTGAGACTGAAATCTCGCGGGCCGCGAGTCCCAAGATGGCGGCCGCCTCTCCTCACACTGCCTCAGACTATCCCGCCGTTCCTTCTCCCTTAAAGATGATGGGCATTACTGTGAGTACACCCTCTCTGGGTCCTGTATCCCCTGCCTCCATGGGGTGCCTGATTGAACAGACCCTGGACGAACTGGGCCTCTCTCCCATAGAATCTGGTCCTCCTCAGCCCCAGCTATCACTACAGCCCGGGGATTCGGGCCTAGTCCTCCCTGTTACAGTGGCTGATATGTTTAATAAATTTGCTGAACTCCTGGACAGGGGCCTTCACAATACTGCCACAAGGATCACTAATGACATTAAAGCAGATCTCCACACAATAGGATCCTGCATAGAGATCATTGAAAGCAATTTGGATACCACCATTGCCAGAACGAATCAAAATACTAACTGTATCCAGACCCTCCAAGATCAACTCGAGACTGCCAATGCTAAAATTGATGACCTCGAGAACAGGAACAGGCACTATAATTTCAGGGTTAGAGGTCTCCCAGACTCTTATAAGGATGTCCCTGACACAATCCGCACCCTCATTAAAGATCTGATTCCTGATATCTCTCATCACAGACTGGAGCTGGACCGGGCCCATAGAGCCATGAGGCCACCTAGGTCTGATGGCCTCCCAAGGGACATAGTGGTGAAGCCACATTTCTATACTGTCAAGGAAGAGGTTATGCGCAAATCACGAGCAATATCTAAGCTCTCGTTTCAAGGCCATGAGCCCCAAATTTTCGCTGATCTGTCTCCTTCCACCATTCAAAAGAGGAGAGCCCTCAAACCACTGCTCAACATCTTAATAGAAAAATAAATCAAATACCGGTGGCTGTTTCCTTTCTAACTCAAGCTCATCTTCAAGGGCAATCCCTCTACTTTTGCATCCCTGCAGAAGGGAGAAAAACGTCTACTGTCACAAGGCCTCATCAGGCAAGACCCGAATCTGCCGCCCACTAGCCACGCTTCCACCTCGTCAAAAAGGCAGCTTTCTACTAGTCCTCTTCAACCAGTTTGGGAAACCACCAGATCCAAGAAGTCCAGGGAAACCCCTCCGCCCTGAGATGTTTGGAACTCTTGGACCTCACTCTTTTTCCCTGTCTACAGGGACAGCTCGAACTCACATTAGGATCTCTCTGAGCTACCTTACCCCGTGTACTCTTTCTTGCCTCGGCTGAGGCAGACCCAAGACACTTTTGCCTGTAGGGGCTTAGGGCTTATCAGTTGTGTGTTGTTTTTGTTATAATTTTTTATTTAAAAAAAATTGCCCACCTGCACATCCATGACCCAATGAGTGGCGGGGGTTAGTCCCCCTCTACAGCCCCTTTGTTCCTGACCACAGAGCAGAGTTGGCAGGATCCATCCCCTTCCCCAGTCCCCATCCCCCCTCTCCCGCTTCTCCCTATCCCATTCCTGCTCTCCCGCTCCCACCCAATCCTTTCCACTTCATATTCGCAGGACCCAGAGGGTCGTGATGATCCGGGTTGCTGTTCAAGTTATTGGTTATAATGTTATGTTTACTAGGGGTGCTCGATCTGTCTGAGGTCACTAGGCCCTCTTTAATAGGGATGAGCTTCGAGTTCGAGTTGAACTCATGTTCGACTCGAACATTGCCTGTTCGCCCGTTCGCCGAACAGCGAACAAATTGGGGTGTTCGCGGCAAATTCGAAAAATCTATGGGAGAAATCTAAAGTGCTAATTATAAAGGCTTATATGCAAGTTATTGTCCTAAAAAGTGTTTGGGGACCCGGGTCCTGCCCCAGGGGACATGTATCAATGCAAAAAGATGTTTTAAAAACGGCCGTTTTTTCGGGAGCAGTGATTTTAATAATGCTTAAAATGAAAAAATAAAAGTGAAATATTCCTTTAAATTTCGTACCTGGGGGGTGTGTATGATATGCATGTAAAGTGGCGCATGTTTCCCGTGCTTAGAACTGTCCCTGCAAAAAGTGTCATTTTTGAAAGAAAAAAATGCATTTAAAACTGACTCGCGGCTATTAATGAATTGTCGGCTCCCGGCAATACATACAAAAGTCATTGATAAAAAAAAAAAAAAAAGCGTGGGGGTTCCCCAGAATTCAATTACCAGGCCCTTCAGGTCTGGAATGGATATTAAGGGGAACCCCGCCGCAAATAAAAAAAAAATTGACGTGGGGTTCCCCCAAATATCCATTCCAGGCCCTTCAGATCTGGCATGGATTTTAAGGGGAACTCCACCCCAAATTAAAAAAAAAATGGCGTGGAGTCCCCCTAAAAATCCATACCAGACCCCTTATCCGAGCATGCAACCTGGCCGGCCGCAGGGGAAAAGGGGGGGACGAGAGAGCGGCCCCCCCTCCCTCCTGAACCGTACCAAGCCACATGCCCTCAACATGGGGAGGATGTCCCCATGTTGATGGGGACAAGGGCCTCATCCCCACAACCCTTGCCCGGTGGTTGTGGGGGTCTGCGGGCGGGGGGCTTATCGGAATCTGGAAGACCCCTTTAACAAAGAGGACCCCCAGATCCCGGCCCCCCCCCCTATGTGAATTGGTAAGGGGTACATTGTACCCCTACCATTTCACGAAGAAAGCGTAAAAAAATGTTTAAAAAAACACACAAACACCTTGAAAAAGTCCTTTATTTAAAAAAAAAAAAAAAAAAACATTCCAGCGGTGAAATCCAGTGTCCCGCGGCGATCCCGATGTCCAGCGCTGTCCGTCATTGGTTGTGCCTGAGCGGACCTGATGGGGAACTCCCTCTCAGTATTTTAAATGTATAGACCCGCCCCTTCTAAAGTTCCCCATCAGGTCCGCTCAGCGGACCAGATGCGGAACATGAGAAGGGGCGGGTCTATACATGTATTACCAAAGTGAGAGCAGTTCCCCATCAGGTCCGCCTCCTCGGTATGTCAGACCCGCCTACGTCATTGGCTTGAGCGGGGAACTTCCTTCACTATGTAAATTTAAATTTACATAGTGAAGGAAGTTCCCCGCTCAAGCCAATGACGTAGGCGGGTCTGACATACCGAGGGGGCGGACCTGATGGGGAACTGCTCTCACTTTGGTAATACATGTATAGACCCGCCCCTTCTCATGTTCCGCATCTCGTCCGCTGAGCGGACCTGATGGGGAACTTTAGAAGGGGCGGGTCTATACATTTAAAATACTGAGAGGGAGTTCTCCATCAGGTCCGCTCAGGCACAACCAATGAAGGACAGCGCTGGACATCGGAATCGCCGCGGGACACTGGATTTCACCGCTGGAATGTTTATTTATTTATTTTTTTAAATAAAGGACTTTTTCAAGGTGTTTGTGTGTTTTTTTAAACATTTTTTTTACGCTTTCTTCGTGAAATGGTAGGGGTACAATGTACCCGTTACCAATTCACATAGGGGGGGGGGATCTGGGGGTCCCCTTTGTTAAAGGGGTCTTCCAGATTCCGATAAGCCCCCCGCCCGCAGACCCCCACAACCACCGGGCAAGGGTTGTGGGGATGAGGCCCTTGTCCCCATCAACATGGGGACATCCTCCCCATGTTGAGGGCATGTGGCTTGGTACGGTTCAGGAGGGAGGGGGGGCCGCTCTCTCGTCCCCCCCTTTTCCCCTGCGGCCGGCCAGGTTGCGTGCTCGGATAAGGGGTCTGGTATGGATTTTTAGGGGGACTCCACGCCATTTTTTTTTAAACTTGGGGTGGAGTTCCCCTTAAAATCCATGCCAGATCTGAAGGGCCTGGTAATTGAATTCTGGGGAACCCCCACGCTTTTTTTTTTTTTTTTCTCAATGACTTTTGTATGTATTGCCGGGAGCCGACAATTCATTAATAGCCGCGAGTCAGTTTTAAATGCATTTTTTTTCTTTCAAAAATGACATTTTTTGCAGGGACAGTTCTAAGCACGGGAAACATGCGCCACTTCACATGCATATCATACACACCCCCCAGGTACGAAATTTAAAGGAATATTTCACTTTTATTTTTTCATTTTAAGCATTATTAAAATCACTGCTCCCGAAAAAACGGCCGTTTTTAAAACTTCTTTTTGCATTGATACATGTCCCCTGGGGCAGGACCCAGGTCCCCAAACACTTTTTAGGACAATAACTTGCATATTAGCCTTTATAATTAACACTTTAGATTTCGAACGTTCGAGTCCATTGTATTTAATAGGGTTCTAAAGTTTACACGAACATTTTGTCTGTTCGCAGGTTCTGGTGCGAACCGAACAGGGGGGTGTTCGGCTCATCCCTGCTCTTTAACTATCTTTGTCTGTCTGTCAAGTTAGCCTCGTGGCTGGAGTGGTGCTCATGCACCTCGTCCTGTCTATTAGAACAGGTTTTGCACCTTTCTCTCGACAGAATTGTTCCCTTCTTCACGGAGGGGATCCCCAATTTGGTTCACCTTAAGGATGGAGGGCTCTCTTTCCTCCACTCCCCGGGAAACTCCCTTGTTTCTCGGCTCTCTCTTTTTTCTCTGTTCCTCTTTCTTCCTGCATCTTTCTAATGTTTTTTCTCAATTCTTGCCGGCAGATTTGGATTTCGTTTTTTTGCAGATTGAGTGCTTTGGAGCTTGTGGAGAAACAACGGTAAGTGCTCTTGATTTCGTAACATGGTCCACCCTTCTGCTCTATGGCTGACGAGCCCCCAGTATCGCAACCCCTAAAGGTTGTATCTCACAATGTCCAGGGCCTAAACTCCCCGTCCAAGAGGCGAAAAGTTCTGCAACATCTACACTCTCAAAAAGTAGACGTAGCCCTTCTACAGGAAACTTACTTTCCTAAAAGTTACCGCCCAACATTTCTCCACTCTAAATTCCCTACCTTTTACTTGTCCAATGCAGACGATAAAATGAAGGGGGTGGGCATTATATTCTCTCACAAGTGTAAATTCTCCCTAAAATTGGAACATAAAGACCCAGAAGGCAGATATATTTTGGTAATTGGGGAGCTGGATGACCAAACCTATTCTTTCCTCTCATATTATGCCCCCAACAAGGGTCAACTCTCCTTTTTTAAATCCATGTTGAAGACCCTAACCCCCCTTCTGGAGGGCACAGTAATAATCGGAGGAAACACAGCCTTTGACCAGGGCCTAGACAAATCCCGTCCACCAGGCAGCCGTCTCTCTAGACCTACGAAACAGAGTGTACATATCGCTAAACTCATCTTCCAACACGGCCTTGTCAACATTTGGAGGGAAATCAATCCAACAATGCGAGATTACACCCATTACTCTACTAGTCCTCACAGTTCCTTTGCTCGGATAGACCACATTTTCATTCCTACCGCTGCAGTACTACTGGCTTCTAAGTCATACATTAGAGACTCCGTCTGGTCGGATTACTCTATGGTCTTTCTGACTCTACAGCGTCCTTCGGGCTGTTGTTCATATGGCCGCTGGAGACTTAATGAGTCCATCTTGAGTGACCCGATCAGAGTGAAGGAGGTAGAAGGCACTATTGAACATTACTTTCAAACGAATGATGTCCCCGACACTACACCTTCATGCCTCTGGGCAGCCCATAAAGCCGTGATCAGAGTAAAGCTCATCCAAATAGCTTCCCAGATACACAGGGCCAGGAGAAACGATATAGCAAAATTAGAGCAGGATTTTGTAACTCGTTCAAGAAAACACAAAATCTTGACTCGGCTCGCACGGCCCTTAATTTGGCCTTGACTACAAAAGCTGAGAAATAGCTTTGATGGAACAGAGCTTGATTCTACTGTCAAGGAGATAGAATAGGATCTATGCTTGCGGGTAGGCTCACTCCGAGAATTCGATCATTTGCCCTCCCCAAAATTAAAATTAACTGCGGCACACATTTCCAGAACCCGCAACGTATTATGGAGGAATTCCAAACCTTCTACAAATCTCTGTATTGTGGGGGCGATCACCCACCCCAAAACTCTATAGACCAATTTCTTGATAATTTCTAGATCCCCAGATTAGAAGACAGACACTGCCTGAAATTAGAAGCCTTTATATCGTCGGAAGAGGTATGCGTGGTGTAACGACACCGTTAAAAACTTAAAGTCACACTCAGCCCCTGGCCCGGATGGATTTTCCGTCCCTTATTACAAAACCTTCGCCACAACACTTGCACCCTATTTGACTCGCTTCTTCAACGCTCTACGTAAGGGAGACCCTCTGGATAAGTCGAGTAACTCAGCTTATATTTCTGTTCTCCCTAAACCAGGGAAGGACCCTAGCTCGATAAGCAACTACTGACCGATATCGCTCATAAATAACGATCTGAAGAATTTCTGACTAAAATACTTACGAACCGCTTATCCTCCTTCATTAGCCTATATGTTAATAAGGTCCAAGTGGGCTTCATCCCTGGGAGACAGGGCCCAGACCAAATCCGTTGAGCGATTGACATCATATCCCTTCTCAACTCAAACTGGGATAATGACTCTCCACGGCAAGGATGTCTCCTCTCACTAGACCTCCAAAAGGCCTTCGACTCTGTCTACTGGCCCTATATCTTCGCCACCCTGAAGCACTGGGGATTCGGAGAATCCTTTGTCAACATTTTACATGCTCTATATTCAACCCCAGAGGCTCAGGTGCGTCTGCAGGGATTTTACTCAGAATCTTTCCAAATTTTTAGAGGTACCAGATAGGGTTGTCCACTTTCACCCCTGATCTTCGCCATAGCAATAGAGAGTCTAACAATAGCTATTAGAACTAATCCAGATATTCACGGCATTAAATGTGGCTCTCGGTCCCATAAATGTGCACTATTCGCCGATGACATACTCCTTTTCGTTTCATCCCCTCTAGTATCTCTCCCCAACATCTACCGGCTTTTAGATGACTTTGGTAAAATATCGGGACTACTGGTCAACTTCAATAAGTCTCAGGCGCTCAACATTAATATTCCAGACACTCTGCTTACCAGGATTAGTGAGGACTTCCGATTTAACTGGAGCGACAATCAAGTATCTGGGGATCAAGCTAACCCCTAAAATCAAACTCCTTTATCAGGCAGACATCTCCGGTTGGTCAAGGTGCTCTCTGTCCTGGCTGGGTAGAATCGCTGCGATAAAAATGACATTACTCCCGCGTATTTTATACTACTTTAGGGCGCTTCCTATCCCCCTTGTCAAGGCCCATCTAAAACAATTCCAAAACAAAATCATTAAATTTGTTTGGGCAGGAAAAGGTCACAGGCTTTCGAAATCTGTCCTATTCCGCTCAAGGGAAGAGGGAGGCCTGGGCCTCTCAAACTTACTTCGATATTTTCAAGCGGCACAAATTGCCCAGATCTCTGCGGTCTACTCCCGCTGGGAACTACCTGATTGGATACACATTGAACGCCAGGCAGTTCCACTCCACACCCTGGACTATCTCTTGTGGTGCCCAAAAAAACTGCGACCCTCTATATTGTCCCCTACACTTTCTCACTCATTTGCCCTCTGGGACAGTCTAAGGGACAATGAGCAGCTGACATCACCCATTACTCCTCTAAAACACTTATTCCAAAACCCGGCTTCCCCTCCAGGGCTAAACACAAAGGCTTTCAGATGGTGGCTTGATAGGGGACTATATAGAATAGGGCACTTCCTCTGACCCATGGGTCCACACCCTAAAACATATTACATTAACGACCTGGACATGCCACCATCGGAACTCTTTTGTTACACCCAGATCTCCAACTTCCTCCACAAATTATGGAAAGCACATCCTGATAGTCCCCGAATCACATCATATGAACAGTTGTGCGGCCAGGCCGATGAGCAGAAGGGGGGAATCATGGTAATCTACAGGGCACTATCCTCCACTTGCTCCAAAACTTCCATTATGCTGGCATGGGAGGAGGATCTTTCCCAACAATGGAAAATGGAGACTTGGAATATAATTTTTTTTCAGTCATACAAAGGTATTCTCATTTCTAGCCTTGCAGAAGCTAGCTTAAAAGTAATCTCCTGATGGTATTTAGTCCCCACGAGACTGGCCAAGCTATCCCCGGTGACATCCCCCCTGTGTTTTTGGGGTTGTAACCTTAGAGGAGACATGTTACATGTGTGGTGGGGATGCCCCAGAATACAGAGTTTCTGGAACAAAGTTTTCTCCTGGATACGCAAAATAACCAAAGCCCCCATTCCAACTTCTCCCCAGATTGCCCTCCTTAACTTTCTGGTGAGGGCAGTGTCCAGGAGTGCACAACGCCTGATTTTCTTTATCCTTTTAGGAGCCAAACTAACTTTAGCCAAAGCTTGGAAAAAGCCAGTTGTATCTGCCCTACTAGCAAAGAGAAAGATTTCCTGGATTATGATGCAAGAGAAGGTAGCAAGTGTACTCCTGGACCGCACTTAGGGAGCCCTGGGCCACCTTTATTAAAGTCTCGTTACACCCCATCTCCACTCTGTCCACTCTCTCTCCCGCTCTTCCCTAGTCGGTCTCTTCCTCTATCACCTCCAATATTTTCTCTCCTTTCTTCTCCTTCTTTCTTCTTCTTTCTATCTCTTCTCTCCAAGGGTTGTGGTCTCAGCACTAGCGTTGCTAGCCAGGTGCTGGGGGGGCGGGCCGCACCCGGGTGACACCCACCAGAGGGGTGACACCCGTGGGTAGCGCAGCGGCACCACACTGACATCGCCCGCCCGCCCGCTGCCCTGTGCCTTAGGCTCACGCTGCGGCTGTGTCCCTCAGCGGAGCGGAAGGAAGCCTCCTCTCTGTTTACATCCACAGAGGAGGAGGAGGAGCCCGCGCTCAAGAGACACACCGCTGTGTGTATCTGCCGCTCTGTTCTGAGGTCTGTAAGGTAAGGGGGGCATCTTTACTGATGGGGGAGGGGGTGTCTGTACTGCTGGGGTCTGCACCAGGGGGGGTGTCTGTACTGAGGGGGGTGTCTGGTACCAAGGGGGGTGTCTGGTACTGAGGGGGGTGTCTGGTACTGAGGGGGGTGTCTGGTACTGAGCGGGGTGTCTGGTACTGAGGGGGGTGTCTGGTACTGAGGGGGTGTCTGTACTGAGGGACGGGGTCTGTACTGAGGGGGGGGTCTGTACTGAGGGGGGTGTCTGGTACTGAGGGGGGTGTCTGGTACTGAGGGGGGTGTCTGGTACTGAGGGGGGTGTCTGTACTGAGGGGGGGTCTGTAACTGAGGGGGGGTCTGTAACTGAGGGGGGTTCTGTAACTGAGGGGATCTGTAACTGAGGGGGGATCTGTTACTGAGGGGATGTCTGTTACTGAGGGGGATCTGTAACTGAGGGGGGGGTCTGTAACTGAGGGGGTGTCTGTTACTGAGGGGGGTCTGTTACTGTGGGGGGTGTCTGTACTGAGGGGGGTGTCTGTACTGAGGGGGTGTCTGTACTGAGGGGGGGTCTGGTACTGAGGGGGGGTCTGTAACTGAGGGGGGTCTGTAACTGAGGGGGTCTGCACTGGGGTGGGGGTGTCTGTACTGATAGAGCGGTCTGCACTGAGGTGGGGGTGTCTGTACTGAGGGGGAGGTTCATACTGAGGGAGGCGGGTCTATATTAATGTCGGGGAGTCTGTACTTAGTGGAGAAGGTTTGTACTGAGGGAGGGGATCTATACTGTGGGAGTGGGGTCTGTAGTTAGTGGAGGGGGGTCTGTACTGAGGGGGGACTATAGTTGTTGTGGGGTGACACCATTTTTTTTCGCACCGGGTGACACCAACCCTAGTGACGCCACTGGGTCTCAGGTCCACACCCTCACTGACCCAGCCAATCCTGAGGTTGGGTCAACTAGCAATAATTACCATGTTACTTCCCCATTTGTTGTTTTGTTTATTGTTTATTGTTTTGTTTATTGGTAATTCGACAGGTGCCACTTCTCACCTAGCCATCTAATTGGTGCTATGTGCCTTGACTGGTGCTCTGAGCCCTTTCTTTTTTTAAGATTTTGCTTGGTCTACCTTAAACCAGATTACACCTAAGAGTCTTGAACTAGGGGGGTTAGAGCTCCAGCCACAGCATGATCCCTTTTGGGGTAGCGGGAAGGCTCCGCGGGACCCCCGAACCAGACTCTTTCTTCACAGTTTTAAAGGATGCATGGCTCTTAGTTTCTGTATCACAGGCTACATATTGATGATGGTATATATGTTTCCTTCATTGCATATCATTGAATCATATTGTATTTTTTACCTGTTGGATTACTTCCTTTTCTTTAGCCATGTTGGCTTTCACAGGACAAATGGTCCTACTCTTGTCTATGTTATGTGTATGCTTTCTTAAAACTAATAAAAATTTATTGAAAGTAAAGTAAAAATTCCTAAAGCTATGTAGATATAAAAACACCAGTTAATACGGTTATGTATTCAATACAAAAACCTGTATTGTTGCCATGCTGCTGCAGTGGCAGTGAGTGAAAGGGGTGCAAATACAGTAGAGAGAAGAGGTGTAAGTGCAGTGATGAGATTATTAGGCTTATTTACTAAATATTCTGGGAATGTCCACACAATAAATGGCATGAATATTCACTTCAATTATACAATCAAGTGCAGGTGATATTAGTAAACAGATTTTTTTTTCACATCATTGAATGATCTAAGTGACACTTCACACAATTTAAAGTCTGAACATTCTCAAATTTGGTCAGTGTAAAGTATTTATTAATAGTTGGTAGTCAGTCATGAGTGTAACATTAAAGATTAGTGGTAGGTGCACCCTAAAACATTGGTGGTCAGGGCACCCTAAAACATTGGTGGCCAGTGCTCAATGGCTGACCTAAATGGTAGTGGTCACTGCCCCATACAATATTGGTGTTCAGTTGTCAGTTTCCTCTACATCATTTATTGGTCAGAGCTCCTGCAGCATTGCTGAGTGCTGGAACGATGTAGGTATTAGTGGCTTCAGACTTTGCACCATGATGCATGCTTCACCACCTCCCCCCCCCCCGAAACCTGTGAAACAATATGTGCCATGCATGCAAAAATAGCCAAAAATGCCCCTGCACATGCCACACTAATGTTATAATCAATATTAGAATTAAATACATACAAAATCATAAATTATTGAGAAAACTGTGCTGCCGCTGAAATTCACTAGTATACCACACGCCAAACAAACACCATTATCATAACAATTCCACAATTGCACCTCCAGAATTAATATATAATTATGGAGTCTACATGTGTGTAGCACCCTGATGTTTAGGCAGGGCTGCTAGTAAATTTACCAGCCAGGTGTAGTCGCCGTGGCCAATTGATAGGGGATCAGTTGATTCCACCCTAATTATGGAATTGCTGCACTTCTCTCTGGTGACATTAGATGAGACAAGGGCGTTGCAAGGACAGATTAGGAATAGATGGGGTATCTCAGACAACAGGCAGGGATCTTCTTTAGTCCCTTGGCCTTCTGGGAGAGCCTATTTATTTGGGTGAGGTTAGGTGATCGGGGTTCTGTGCCACCTGGTTGGCTGTCTGGGGGGACGTGTGTTGTGCTGCCTGAGGCCTATCCCGGGGACATCTGGCTGCTAGGCTGTCTAAGGGGCTATCCAAAAAGCAGAGAGCAGCGTAGGGTTGGGATTGCGGCTTGCAGTCCAATCAGAAGTAACGGTTTTGCCAACCAGAGAACCTGTCATGTTCAGAGGTAGAGGGGAAGCTTTTGCCACTAAGGGGCCATCCACCTTATTACCAGGGACCACTGTGAGTAGCTGTGTAACTGTGTGTTCAAGATCGTTGCCATAGGAGACAGAGTGTCTTCAAATGCAGATGTGGTGTCCGGCTGGGTGCCTTTCCGTGCATGGCTGTCCACTTATAGAAGTCTCAGAGTCTGCTAATTAACATTGCAACTACTAAAGGGTGTCTTGGCCCTAAACCCTCTCTCCCACTGTTCTGTTTAAGAGACAATAAATCTCTTTCCTTTCAAGAAGTGTCTGGCACCCATGAATATACCTTGCATTACACCCACCATACCTCGTTACCCACTCTAAACAGAAGGATGTACGCAGTCTCTAGTTCTGGAGGTCACCATTAGGCTTCTGGAGGCTTGGGACCTTGCTATACAGGCAGTCCCTGAGTTACGAACGGGCTAGGGACTGTAGGTTTGTAGTCAAATATGTTCTTAAGTCGGAACAGCATGCGCAGAACGGCAGAGACATCATTTTCCGATGTTCTGTCGAAAATGCCCGCCGTCAAAAAGTGGCCGCGCAGGCGCAGAACGGCAGAGATGTCACGTCGCCTCCCGTTCATAAGTAGGAGTCGTTCGCAATTCGGATGTTTGTAACTCGGGGACTGCCTGTATGTGTGAAATAGAAATTCCAACACACCATAAATAAACAAACCAATAAAAAAAAAAAAAAAATGTGTAAGAATATCCTGTGCAGTGTGTTCTTATTTATAATTTCCAAAATCTCTTGACAAAGAATTCTTCTGTGCTTCACACACTAAGCCAAACACCACCACCATCAGTCATTCACCTTATACCTTGACCTATAAAAAATAGTTCATGTGCGCTTGTCCCTCTAAGGGAAATTTCGGGAAAAAAAACATATAAAAATCATCATTGCGATTTCCATCTAATTACAGTATATATTAGGGTTGTCCCGATACCGATACTAGTATCGGTATCGGCACCGATACCGAGCATTTCCCCAAGTACTTGTACTCGGGGAAAATGCTCCGATGCTTCACCCGATACCTGGGCAGTCACGGATGATCGGTGCGGCGGGGGGAATTACAAGCACTGATCTGCCTGTATACATTTCAATAAAGCCTGACAGCTTCTCCCCCCAGACCCCCCCCCCCTTTTTAGCTGCTTTAGTGAAATTTATACAGCGGTGATCGGTGCTTGTAACTCCCCCCCAACACGCACTGATCACCGCTGACTGTCACTGTATCTTTCTCTGTGCTGCTGCTATACTCCTCCACGCTCTGTGTCCCCCTGTGTGCTGTTCTCCCCCTCCGTGCTCTGTGTCCCCCTCAGCGCTGCTCTCCCTCTCCGGTTCGTTGTCCCCCTCTGTGCTGCTCTCCCCCTCCATGCTCCCCTTGGTGCTGCTCTCCTTCTCCGGGTGTCCTTGTATCCCCCTCCGTGCTGCTGCTGTCGGCGCTCCGTGTCCTGTGTCACCCTCCTGCTGCTCTCCCCCTCTGCGCTCCAAGTCCCCCCACCATGTCTTCCTCCACCCCCTCTGTCCTCAGTATCTCAGGATGGAGAGTGGAGGTAGGAGCCGCTAAAGCCGGCTCCTTCCTTTTCGAATGAACAGAGTCAGTGATCACTGACTCTGTTCATTCATATAACTGAAACATCGTAACCTGTGTTTACGATGCTTCAGTTTATGAATGGAGAGGAGCCTCCTGTCCATTCATTTTAGCTGAGACTGCAGAGAAAGGGACTGGGGAATCTGTGTTCTCAGTACCTTTCTCTGTCTCATAGGGGAGATGTCAGGGGTCTGTTAAGACCCCTGAAATCTCACCAAAGCCCCCCAACAGCGCTAAAAAAAAAAAAAAAAAAAGGGGGGGGAAAAATGAATTGTAAAAAAAAAAAAAAAAAAACACACTGACACAATCCACTCCCCCCGCCCCTAAAATAAATAAATAAAATAAAGCATTGTAAAAAAAAAAAAAAAAAATTGTAAAAAAATAAATAAAATACTGACACATGACATTAAATAAAAGTATCGGTAATCGGTATCGGCGAGTACTTGAAAAAAAGTATTGGTACTTGTACTCGGTCTTAAAAAAGTAGTATCGGGACAACCCTAGTATATATATTTATTATATATTGATTACATAATAACCACAAAAGGAAATACACTCACAATCAAGGTGCACGAGACTGCTGCACCACAAATACAGTATATCACACATAAAGGACAACCCCAGAGGGCGCCTGCAGCTTGTGGATGAAATCCCAGTGTTTGTTATACTATTCCCCTTTAAACTGCTATGTGTAGTAAAGTGTAGCTCAGTGTTCATGACTAAGGACTAACATCCGAAACACGTAGGCTGCTTTTACAACTTTGTACATGTCTTTTCAATAAATGAATACTATTTTTTGGATGTCATCCTGAGTGCCGACCATCCCTTCCCTTATTCTGCTTTGGTAGGAATAGACTGTATCTAGATAGGTAAGTTGAAGCTCTTTTGAAGGGAAAATGGTTAGATGGTTGTATCTAAACTACAATCTGGGGGAAGGGATCACTAAATAATATACCATATAGTGAGCAGGGTTCAATGTGAGCACTGGATCGGATACCTGGGAGGGAGGAATGAGGAGAAGCAGGGCTCAAGATAGTTTTAACCACTTGCCGACCAGCTGCCGTCATTATACTGCGGCAGGTTGGCACGATCCTGCGAGCCGTCGTAGCTGTACGTCGGCTCCTTTTAAGCAGGATAGCAGGCACACGTTGCACTGCGGGGGGTGCCGATGCACATGGCCGGCAGTCGCAATGACCGCCGGCCATGCGCGATCGCGGGTACGAGAGGCAGAACAGGGACGTGTGTGTGTGTAAACACACACACGTCCCTGTTCTGTGAGGAGAGGCAGATTGTGAGTTCCTACTAGCTAGGAACCACAATCTGTCATTTATTTCAGTCACTCCCATCCCCCTACAGTTAGAACACACACTAGGGAACACAGTTAACCCCATTGATTGCCCCCTAGTGTTAACCCCTTCCCTGCCAGTGACATTTACACAGTAATCAGTGCATTTTTATAGCACTGATAGCTGTATAATTGTCAATGGTCCCAAACATGTGTCAAAAGTGTCCGGTCTGTCCGCCATAATGTCGCAGTCCCAATAAAAATCGCAGATCACCTCCATTACTAGTAAAAAAATAATAATAAAAATGCCACAAATCTTTCCCTTATTTTGTAGACGCTATAACTTTTGCGCAAGCCAATCAATATACGCTTATTGCAATTTTTATTACCACAAATATGTAGAAGAATACATATCGGCTTAAACTGAGAAAAAAATAGCTTTTTTTGAAAAAAAAATGGGGATATTTATTATAGCAACAAGTTCAAAATATTGTGTTTTTTTTCAAATTTGTCACTATTTTTTTGTTTATAGCGCAAAAAAATAAAAATGGCAGAGGTGATCAAATACCACCAAAAGAAAGTTCTATTTGTGGAAAAAAAAGGACGCCAATTTTGTTTGGGTACAACGTCGCACGACCGCGCAATTGTCAGTTAAAGCGACACAGAGCCGTATCGCAAAAAATGGCCTGGTCATTGAGCAGCCAAATCTTCTGGGGCTATAGTGGTTAAATGGAATTATATTATCTACTGTAAACCCAATGGAGATTTGAAGAGATCTGAAGTAAATAGTGAGAAATAATAAAATAATAATCACTGGTCCAAAATTAAAAATGATGTACACAAGTTCAAGAAGCCTGGCAAACAAAATGGAATAGCTGGAACTTTTGTTATATCAGGAGGATTTTAACTTTGTGGGGGTATCGGAAACTTGGTTGGACAGCTTAAATGACTGGATATCTAATATCCAGGGGTGAACTCTATTTTAGGGGGACAGGGTAGGTACAGTAGGAGGAGGGGTATGCCTGTATGTCAAGAGTGATCTGTAAGGGAAGGTGAAAGATGACATCAATAAAAGATATGATTGAAACAAATAATGCTTTATTTGTGGGCATATGGTATAAGCCCCTTGCATTAAAGATGAGGAAGAGACTCATCTCCTTCTACAGATTGAAATTGCATGGAAACAGGGCAATGTTATTATTATGGGTGACTTGAATTATCATAATATTGATTGGACAAATGGAAGTGCTCATTCAACTAAGGCTTGTCATTTCTTGAACTTATTGTAGAACAATTTCACGGGTCAGATGTGAAAAGCCTAAATAGAAATAATGCTCTGTTCTGCCTATTAATTTCAAACAACACGGAGCACATTACAAATGTTAAAATTTGAGGCAACTTGGGTAACAGTGATCACATTATGTTTGCAGTAAGTTACAGGAAGGAGAGGCATGTAGGTATAACAAAAACTCTCCAAAAGGCCTACTTCAAAAAGCTGTGCTCCTTACTATATGATATTAAATAGGACTAATGCCTTGTACACACGATCGGAATTTCCAATGGCCTAAAATGCGATGGAATATTTAGTTGAAATTCTGTTCAAGCTGTCTTGCATACACACTGTCAGACCAAATTCCGACCGTCCAAAACGCGGTGACTTAAAACACTACAACGAGCCGTGAAAAATTAAGTTCAATGCTTCCGAGCATGCGTCAACTTGATTCTGAGCATGCGTGTTTTTTTCTCCGGCGGAGTTCACCACAGACGATAGAAATTTCCTATCGGATTTTTTTCCATCAGAAAGAAATAAAACATGTTCTATTTCTAAACTCCGACGGAAAAAACTCTGATGGGGCCCACACACGGTCGGAATATCCGAAGAAAAAATTCCTTCAGACTTTTTTCATCTGAAATTCCGATCGTGTGTACAAGGCATAATTCTTCTTAACGAAGAACACAGAGGACGAGTGGGGTGTATCACAGAAGTATTGGCATTCAACAGTGCATTCCATTGGGTAACACATATAAAAGATCAAAAGTTAAACCCATGATACTAAATTCTACTGTAGAAAAAAATCATCAATGAGAAAAAATGGGTTTGAAATGGCAAGTTTGAAGGGTTATTTATGGCATTTCACAGTTACAAGGAAGAGAAGCAAGAGTGAAATCAGGGCAGCTAAAATAGGTTACAAACAGTATATTGTCACAGTAAGTAAAAAAAAATAAGAATTTCCCCCAAAATTCCCCAAATATATCAATAGTAAGGAAGGTAAAGACAGAAAATGCAGGCCTCATAAAAGATTAGCATAGGAAGTTGGTCACAAATGATAAAGAGACTGGAGATGTACTAAATACATTTTTGCATAGCTATATACAAAAGAAAAAGATGGGTTTAACAGACAGAATGAGGCCAGAAAACCTTAATGAGAATAAATCTTAATGACCAGGCAGTCCTCAAGTAGCTTAGCTCTGTTATAGCCAAGCTGCAATTTCTAAAGATAATTAAACACACCTTACTGATCGGAATGATTCCAAATGATTGGCGTAGAACAAATGTGGTATCAGTATTAAAAGGATTGAAATGTCTACCAGGAAACTACAGACCAGTCAGCCTAACATCAATAGTATGTAAAGTATTTGAGGGAATGGTTAAGAATTTATCCCCAGAATGGTATCATAAGTAATAACCAGAATAGTTTTATGAAAGACCATTTTTGTCAGATCAACCTATTAACATTTTATAAGAGATGTTTAGTAATTTGAAAAGAAAGTAGAAGTTAGTTAATCCAGATTCTAGATTGTGCTAAAGCATTGGATACTGTACCTCATAATAATTTACAAATTAAGGCCCTATTGGCATTGAAGAAACTGTATGTACATGGACAGAAAGCTGGTTAGACAAACACGTTCCAAGATCGGTGATAAATGGCTCTTTCTCCAAATGGTCTACAATTGAGAGCAGTGTGCCCCAGGTTTCTGGTTTAGGGCAAATGCTGTTTACCTTGTTTATAAATGAAACTGAGCTTGAGCTCAAGAGCTCAATTTAATTGTTTGCTGATGATACCAAATAAGGCATGTAAAAACACTAGCCACAGGATATAGCAAACGTTACAGGAAGATCTTGATAGAGTAGAGGAATGGCGGATGAGGTTAAATATAGAAAAATTTAAAGATATGGAGTAAAATGATGCATGTAAAATACCCATTAGTAGGGGCTCCTCTGGGGCAAACAGAAAAGGACTTGACAGTCGTTATATATCACAGCCTTAGCAATAGTATTCAATGCCAAGATGCACCTAGCAAAGCTAGCAGAATTCTCTTATGCAATTAAAAGGATATTTGCTCAATGGATAAATCAATAATTGTACTCCTTTACAAATCTCCAGTTTGGCCTTATCTTGAGGATGGGTTCAGTTTTGGTCATCAATCCTCAGGAAAGATGTCCATAAGCTAAAAAAGTAACGTTAAGGGCAACAAGGTTTAAAAAGGGGACCTCAACTATGTGGAACAATTACAATAATTACTCTTACCCATCCCGGAGAAGTAGTGTTTAAGGGAAGATTTGATCATAATGTACAAATGTATCAATGTTGACTGCAGTAATTGTAATTAACTGTTTAGTCTAGGGTCTCTGAGGAAGACATGCAGTCACAGTTTGAGACTAGAGAAAAAGAGATTTAATCCTAAACTACGTAGGGTTTTTTTTAAAGTAAGAGCAGTTAAAATGTGAAACTACCTTCCCCAGGTATTAGCTGGAAGTGGCGTTAAACATAAAAACAAAAATGGAATATATTGTGGCTAACTGATCCTCCTTAGATATTGTGGCTGCTATAGTGTTGATTTTTTGTCTTTTTTTTTCCCTTTATTTTCACCTGGTGATCCTGCCAGCAAATCTATTATGTTGCAACTTTCTTTACTAGACCAAGCTTTCCAGCAAAAACTGCATTCGTGCTGAAGTAAACCATCTAACACTGACAGGGGTGCTTTCAGTGGTCATCTTTTATTTATTTATATAAAACCTTTATCTCCAAAGGGAAAAAAAAATGTTGTTGCAACTACTTAAAAGGTGTTAGCAAGAGTACAGCTTTAATGTGTTAGTTAAGTCCATCTAAATCTGCTAGTGCATCTAACACTACCTTCTCCCCAGGGCGACATTGCCGCTGTCCAAAGGTAGCCCTTTGCTCCTTAGGGTGGAGACACCCTAAGACAGAAAGTGTTTTACTGGCTGGATCACCAAGTGAGAGAATGATGGGCAAAAAGCCTAGAAAAAAAGAAAACAAATGCAGCCACCACATTTAAAGACTGATAAGCTGCAATATAATAAACTTTTGTTTTTGAATATAATATTGCTTTAATAACTCAAAACCACACATAAACACACACACGCACAGAACTGGTCAAAACTGTATTTTTTTTAGCCTTATCGGCCATGTAACTATGTCCACCAAACAATTCAACCAATATACAATGTGTATATCAGGCTTAAATTCATTTTACTTCCTGTATTCCTTCTAAAGTAACAATAGGATATTCATAGAATCAATATCCTGCATCACAGAGCTATAATAATTGCTTTAAGAGATTACCCGCAGTGGGAACAGCAATAGGATTTTAAATGTGATCCCTGTATTGTGATTGCTCTGGCTGTTATGAATACATTATGTGGGATAGTTCAAGAATATTAACTACTAATAGGTCCCTATGCATGGAAAATTAAATATGAGCATATTTTTTGTGCAACATACCTAAGATTAGTTATTTTTGATTAACCACTTCAGACCTTAATGACTAGGCCCTTTTTTGCAATACATCACTGTGTCGCTTTAACTGACAGTTGCGCGATTGTGCGATGCTGTACCCAAACAAAATGTATGTTCTTTGTTCCCCACAAATAGAGCTTTCTTTTGGTGGCATTTGATTACCTCTGCGGTTTTTATTTTTTGCGCTATAAACAAAAAACAGAGCGACAATTTAAAAATATATATATATATTTTACTTTTTAATAATTATCCCCAACAAAAAGTAAAAAAATGAAATTTCTTTCTCAGTTTAGGCCAATATGTATTCTACTACATATTTTTGTTAAAAAAAAAAATCACAATAAGCGTATATTAATTGGTTTGCGCAAAAGATATAGCGTCTACAAACTTTGGGATAGATTTATGGGCCATAATTTTATGGCATTTTTTTTTTATACTAGTAATGTCGGTGAATTGCAATTTTTAGCAGGACTGCGACATTGCGGCGGACAGATCGGACACTTTTGACACTTTTTTGGGACCATTGACATTTACACAGCAATCAGAGCTAAAAATAGCCACTGATTACTATATAAATGTCACTGGCAGGGAAGGGGTTAAGTGTGTTCCCTGGGAGGTGTTGCTAACTGTATGGGGGCTGGGCTGACTGAAGGGGGAGACAGATCGCTGTTCCTAATCACTAGGAACAGAGGATCTGTCTCTCTTCCCCTGACAGAACGGGAATCTGTTTGTTTACACTGACAGATCACCGTTCTGCCTGTCTCTGAAGCGATCGCGGGTGGCCAGCGGACATGGAGTCCTCCGGACCTGCTGGTTGACTCCCCCGCTCGTGAATGGGTGTGCACGCCCACAAATAGCCGTGTACGTGCCCGACGCACAATGATGGGGATTCGCGCAGTGGAGCCAACTTGCTGCAGTACAACTGCGGCGGACGGTCGGTAACTAGTTAAACATCGTTGATTGCATGCTTAAGAAAATTAGTTCATCACACAAATGGCTAGCCCTTTATCGCTGATTGATTGGGTTGGGGCTTGCTTCCTAATTTTCTTTCAACATGTTTATTATTCTTTGACTGGCCTTTGCACTTGTGGCCCCCTATAGACTGAGCACTACACAAAGGCAACACTCCTTAGGGTATCTGGTGGTAACCCTTCCTCCTGTTGTCCTCTCCTTGTCCCGTCCTGCTCCCTGTTTAATCTGATGGATCTGATGGATCTGTCGTGTATGACCCTGGTTTGATTACGTTTATGATTATATCTCAATCCTGTATTCACGTTTGGTTTAGAGTTACTTTTGTGTGTCACCGTGGTTGTTTGCTGGTTGCTTTATTGTTTATGACTTATCCTTCTAATAAATCTCACTATATTTACTTTGCATGTGTTTTGGTATTCCATGTTGCAGTCCACACATCTCTGGTCGCACCCACTTATGACACAGTCCCTGGATTCCTCAGATGAGGAATGCAACAATCCAAACATCCATCAAAGAACAGTCCCTATTAAGGATGAGCCGAACACCCCCTGGTTCGGTTCGCACCAGAACTTGCGAACAGGCAAAAAATTAGTTCGAACACGTGAACATCGTTAAAGTCTATGGGACACGAACATGAAAAATCTAAAGTGCTAATTTTAAAGGCTAATATGCATGGTATTGTCATAAAAAGTGTTTGGGTACCCGGGTCCTGCCCCAGGGTAGACATTTGTGATTCGTTTCGTACGAATCGAAAATTCGTACGAATTTCCAAAAATTCGTATGAATTTCCGAAAATTCGTACATTCGGAAGCATCCGAAATACGTATTGCTATGCTTCCGAATTTTATATGATATATGAAATTTCGTTGACGAATTTCAGATCCAAATTCCGTTACAACGGAAATGTGACTGGTGTTTTGTTGACCAATCAGAGGTTTTATTCTGCTGCTGAGTGAGGGTTGGGAAAATTACCTTTTTTAATATGGGAGTGGGAGACTGGTACTGGTAGTCAATGGGAGATTCAGAATCAGACAAAATAAGAATGTTCAGTAATATAGTTTTATTATTGTCATAATAATTACGATTATTCGTTATGATGAATTTAAAAACCCAGGAAGTCAGCACAGCACAGGGATGGTGGGAGCCCCTCATAATGAGCACAGCAGGGGTACAGCACCAGGAGGAAGTCAGCACAGCATAGGGATGGTGTGAGCCCCTCATAATGAGCACAGCAGGGGTACAGCCCCAGGAGGAAGTCAGCACAGCACAGGGATGGTGGGAGCCCCTCATAATGAGCAGAGCAGGGGTACAGCCCCAGGAAGTCAGCACAGCACAGGGATGGTGGGAGCCCCTCATAATGAGCACAGCAGGGTTACAGCCCCAGGAGGAAGTCAGCACAGCACAGGGATGGTGGGAGCCCCTCATAATGAGCATAATGAGTCGACGACTGCCATATTGAGAAAGGTATTTTTTGCTTTTTAAATTCATCATAACGAATGTTTGTAATTGTTACGAAAAGTTAACGAACCTAACGAAAATTCGTATTTTGTGCGAATCCAAATTGAATTTCGGACACGAATTACGAAATACGAATTAACGGCTAATACGAAACAGGAAGGAACGAAATGAAACAAATTTATTGATGGCGCACATGTCTACCTTAGGGGACATGTATCAATGCAAATTTTCTTTTAAAAATTGCATTTTTTTCGGGATCATTGATTTTAATAATGCTTAAAGAGAAACAATAAAAGTGAAATATTCCTTTAAATTTCATACCTGGGGGGTGTCTATAGTATGCCTGTAAAGTGGCGCATTTTTCCCGTGTTTATAACAGTCCCACAGCAAAATTACATTTCTAAAGGAAAAAAGTCATTTAAAAATACTGGCAGCTGTAATGAATTGTTGGGTCTCGGCAATACAGATAAAAGTCATTGAAAAAAACGGCATGGGTTCCCCCCCCCCAGTCCATTACCAGGCCCTTTGGGTCTGGTATGAATATTAAGGGGAACCCCAAACCAAAATGAAAAAAAAAATGCGTGGGGTTCCCCCCAAATTCCATACCAGGCCCTTCAGGTCTGGTGTGGATATTAAGGGGAACCCTGTGCCAATTTTTTTTTTAAAAATGGCGTAGGGGTCCCCCTCAAAATCCATACCAGACCCTTCAGGTCTGGTATGGATTTTAAGGGGAACCCTGTGCCCAAAAAGAGTCCCCCCAAAAATCCATACCAGACCCTTATCTAAGCACGTGGCAGGCCGCAGGAAGAGGGGGGTGAGAGAGCGCCCCCCTCCTGAACCGTACCAGGCCACATGCCCTCAACATGGGGGGATGGGTGCTTTGGGGCAGGGAGAACTCTGCACCCCCCCACCCCAAAGCACCTTGTCCCCATGTTGATGGGGACAAGGGCCTCATCCCCACAACCCTTGCCCGGTGGTTGTGGGGGTCTGCGGGTGGGGGGGCTTATCGGAATCTGGAAGCCCCCTTTAACAAGGGAACCCCCAAATACTGCCCCCCATGTGAATTGGTAACGGGGTAGACAAGAGACAGCTTGGGAGAAGTCGTTTATTAAAAAATAAAAAAAAATAAAAATTTCCAGCGATGTAGGTCCATCTTGTGCCGCCCGACCGAGAGATAAAAAAAAGTCGCAACAGCTCCTGCCGAATGACGTGTCTCCTGCTCTGGCAACTGTTATATAGCTGAGGGCGGGGCCACCCGTGACTTAACCGGGTGACCCCGCCCCCCCCCCCCCCTTTATGCTACGGGGGCTTTACCGCTGACGCCGCCCCCGCCCCAGTGTGAAAGGGGTCTTAGGGTTTCTGTCTTTTTATTGCCCTTAACGGTTTCATGGCTTGTAGTATTGCTTCTTTATAACATCCTTGTATCTTTGTATTTTCTGTACAAAATACACCATTTAATATTTTTGGAATGTATAAAATTAATAAGTTGGTCCCTGAATACGCTTAACTTCACAAGCTCAATTAGTTTTATTCCTGGTTGGATGTGTTTCAAGTTGCAGGGTTTCACTGCTACACCATGCTGGGCTTATTCTCATAGTACTGTAATGCCAATCTCAAGCAATGTACCCAAGGGGACCCGATGGAGCCCTAGTCAAGGAAGAAGCTCATAGGTTGTAACGAGGCCTCCCAGACATCCACCAGACCCTAGACTCCTGCCTTACTAATTGTGTGTCCTAAATTTGTGTATTTATGGTCTTACTAAGTTTGATGTGCTGGTAAGTCCTCCGGAATGTGATATATCTGAGGGAGGTCTTTTTTTTCATGTCCAACTGCTCCCTGATATCAATGGCTGATTTTACATGTGGTTCATATAGTTAAAAAACAGTGTGGGATGACTCATATACAGTCCTTAAAGAGGAACTGCAGTCTGCTCACATAATTTGTAATAAAAACATCTTTGCCATTCTGAAGCTTCCCTCCAACCACTTTGCATATTATTTTATATATACTGTGATTCTGTACTTGCCAAATATGCTGCAGAAATCTCCCTCCACTAAGTCTGGCTGAATCCATTTTAACTGTGGGCAGCTGAACCTGCTGCCTGTTCACTTCCTGGATTTACATAGACACACAGAGGCACACCCCCAGCTCTGCAGCTCTCATTGGCCCTCTTACGAGTTGTCACCCCTCCCTTCCTGGCAAACTCTCATGAGAGTGAGAGAGAGAGAGCTGTGCATGATGTCATAAGCCTAGGCTTTTTTCAGACAAGAAACAGGAAGTGGGCTCTATAAGGTATTTACTAGCAGAAAAAAAAATGTTTTACTATCCAAGTTAAAACAACAAGGGCAGAAGATTTAATAGATGGAAATTTGAAAAAATTACTAAAGTTCCACTTTAATACTGATTCCATAAGTTGATGGTATGCATTCTATTATCTTGAGTGTATGACATCTAGATTGTCTTTTTTTATGGTGGTGGAAGGTTGTTTATTTTCTATATATTTGTAAATTAATAAAAATCTTTTTCATATATATATATATATATATATATATATATATATATATATATATATATATATATATTTATATATTATTAATTTTTTTTTGAGATTTGTGTTGTTAATAATTGTGGTTGCCTTTAGCCCCCGGCTTGGTCACATGGTCCTTTTTTTGGCTGATTGTTCTCTTGTGTGACATTTTTTGTACCTACTAGTAGGTTGACCATGGAGCCCCACTGGTTACTTTATTAGTGAGTGGGCAAGTGACCGCAGGGTTCCCTGTATATGATGTCCCTGGTTTTTATTTAATTTTTGGTTCATATAGTAAACACATTAGTGTATTTGGAATTCACCTCAGAAATCTTGCTGTACATATTATATGACATAATTGGACCATATGTTTATAATTATTTTCCAAATGTATCTATTGCTACAATCATATGATTATGCTGTATCAAAGTCTTGCATATTATGCTGTTTATACAATTTGAACTGAATAAAGATAACGATCTATGTGCCGTTTGTCTCAATTTGAAAGATTCACAATAAGGCAGGCAACACTTAAAATCTTTCACCAACTCCAGGATAGAGGTGAGCTGGTCCCATAGTCATAGAGGAATTTTTGTATTACTGTATAGATTCATTGCTACAACCATATTGATTTTTGAAGCTTCGTCTTAGATTTGTTAAACTTTGGCTTGGAAGAAAAAAAAAAGAAACTTCCTTCTCACATGCAATAAATTATAGGCCCATTGTCACTTTATAATTGCTCCCAGTATGTAAATCTATTCATCTGACATTTTCCCTTTCATAGATGGAAAGTATCAGCTTTAAAACACATTACAAATGGATCAATAGCTAATTCAGTCAAAAGCAAAGCAGCTTTATAGCTCTATAATAGGTTGATTTAGAAATTAGGATGTCATAAATTACCATCACATGTTAAAGAAAATTGTAGTGGAAGTAAAATTAAAGCATTTAATAAAATGTAACATTGATTTGGAATGGAATGAAGATACCACAAAATAACATGGAGACGTGAAACAAAATGAGGAGGCTAATGCAGTGTTTTCTGTCTTCTTTTTCTCCTCTCTAAAAAATTATCAACGTATTTCTATGAAAAGCTACACGGTAGAGACAAAAAGCCATGATACACAGTTGGTGCAGCCGTGTCATTATTTATCAGTAATAAATTGCACATTATAAATGGATTTTCCATGTTTCTTTTCCAAAGCATAAGGTAGAGTAGATATAGCAGGGCTTTTTTTCAGGGGGAACTTGGTGGAACTCAGTTCCGCCACCTCTGGCTCAGACCCTTGGGGGGGGCTGCTCACCACAATCACTTGTAAACACAGAAGTCCGGTTTCTTTATTTACAAGTGACTGCTCTGCACTCTGTGTGTAACCCCCCTGAACTCTGCACTCTGTATGTAATGCAATCCTGGTATTTAATGCCCCTTTAAAACTCTCCTTCTGTTCGTGAAATTTGACTGACCACACCCACTATTTGATGTGATTTGGTGGGTGTGTGTTTAGGGGGAGGGGTTTTGGGGGGTCGTGGTTGAGTTCCAGCACCTATTGTTTGAGAAAAAAAGCACTGAGATATAGAGATCTAATAAAGATTGTGTGTATAATGGGGAGGTGTGAAAGAGGGGATATACAGCACACTGTTCAGAATGTAGTTGTGAGGAATAGGGAATGTATAGCACAATATACATGATAAAACAAAAGATCAAGTCTTCTGGACAGCAGCACTCCAATAAAAAGCCTTGATTAAACACTAAGAAAGTGTGAAACTAGTCAGCTCTATACCAGAATTTTGTGACTTGCTGTGTTGTATTTGGATTTTTGAAGATTTTTCATAATAAAGGCCTTTTATTGGAGTGCTGCTGTCCAGAAGACTTGATCTTTTGTTTTGCCTGAAATTGCATTGCCTGCACCCTTGGCTGTTGGGAGGAGATAACCACCTAGAGGACATCTACACCTGAGCGTTTTTTGTTTTTTGTTCACAATATACATGATGGTAGATTTAAAATACAGTACTGTGCAAACGTTTAGGGAGGTTTGAAGAAATGCTGTAAAGTAAGAATACTTAAATATATATATATATATTTTAATTGTTTATTTTATCAATTTACAAAATGCAAAGTGAGTGAACAAAAAAAAAATCTAAATCAAATTAATATTTGCTGTGACTACCCTTTGGCTTCAAAACTACATCAGTTTTTACACTTGCACACTTTATACACTTGCAAAAAGTGAGGGATTTTGTAAGATTAGAGTCAGGCGCATCATTAATCAATTATACTAACCAGGCACTAATGATCATCAATTTCATATGCAGATTAAAGTATAGTCATTAACCGAAACAGAAGAACAAATGTGCCAAGGTGTTGGATCAGTAAAAAGCGTCAGAATTAATTTTACACAAAATATTTACACTTACATTTAGGCAAACAAAGAGCAGCACCTAGGTAGAGGCTGGTGATTCATAACACAGCAGCACAAACCAAGAGAGTGATCGATGAGCTGGATGATGGTGAGCCAGGACCGCCAGAATACAATCACAAGTGGCATCTGTATCGGCCTGTTTGAAACAGAAACAACTGTGTAGGAGGCTTAAAACTGGGTGAGGAACAATTAAAATTCTGCTACTAAGGCGAGGTTGTGTTCATGTCACAGGTCATACACCGTGGCAAAGCACAGCAAGAAGACTCAAGGTAGTTAAACCGCATCAGCAAGGTTTCTCCCAGGCAAAGATTTTAATGCAGACTAGGGTTTCAAGATTATGAATGTAGCACACAGACCTTTTTCCTGCCTTTGGCTCACTTGCAGGTCAAGGCACACCGCGCTATATGCCCGTACCCTCCTGTTTCAAGAGGTTGAGCGGTGTTAACAATTTTGGGTCCTGCAGCAAGTTATCCCCTTCAACTGGTTCTTGTCTCCTAGAGTGTAGGAACAAGTCTCTATTTTTCCCCAGGAAGGCCAATGTCCACACCACTTTAACTCCAACGCTGAGTTTATTTTATAAGCAAAGTTCAAGTTCAGCAGAAAGGAAAGGTGGATGAGAGAAAAGGACAGTAAGGTTTGGGAGATAGGTCCAGGCACAAACTGGTACAATAGTCACCACTCGATCCCGAGTAGGTTTAGCTCACCCGAATAGTCCCCTGTAAGAGCGGATCCTAGCAGCTGTAGTGATGCTCGAAGTTCACTTTAGGTTTTCTAGAGATACGATCGGGAGATCCTCTGCCACAGAATCCTTCTCAGCATTTGCAACACAAGAACAGGTGCCAGCGATAGCACGTTGCAAGGCCTGTGACGGATCTTTGAATCCCTCCAGAAGGTAACCAGGCCTCTCTTTCACCATGAACTCTCACCGGTCCATCAGAAAGGTCCTCCCCCGGTCTCCTCTTCTTAGAGCGGGTCCACCCTCTCCTGGGCACCCTGGGATTCCTCTTTTGGAGATAAGCCTCAGCTAAAGGTGCTGGGCCTACTAGTGAAGTTGCAGCCCCAGGCTAAAGGTGCCTGAGACTGATACTCGCACGCACCCCTGGCCTGGAGGGCCAGGTGGCGCGAACCGCTCACTCTCCAGTGCTTCACTCCCCCTAGAAGATGGTGTCTGCCCCTTATGTATCCTCTCCCAGCAAGCACAGCCAGCCAACCACGCCCACTGCACCACTGTCGAGAGAGGGCACCCTAAGGCATAGCAATGTCACCCTGGTTCAACCCTGACCTGATATGGCAGTGCCACCTACAGGCCACAGGGAACTGTACATCAGGTTACATCACATAGGCAGAAGCGAATACTAACAATCAAAGTGGTCTGAGCCTGGCTACTAGCTCAGACCAACCCCTAAATTTAGGTACATAGCACCCCTGAAAGTAAAGGGGCGCTACATGAAGAAGCACTGAAAATGGCATCATTGAGGACCATACATGCAGTGGTCGGCCTAGGAAACTTAATGCAGCAGATTAATGACACATAATGCTTACTTCCCTTTGACATCGGAAAATGTCCAGCATGCCATCAGCACAGAACTGGCAGAGTTCAGTGGGGCCCAGGTACACTCATCTACTGTCTGGAAAAGTCTGGCCAGAAGTGGTCTTCATGGATGAATTGTGGCCAAAATGCCATACCTCCAACATGGAAACAAGGCTAAGTGACTCAACTATGCACAAAAATATAACTGGGGTGCAGAAAAATGTTAGCAGGTGCTTTGGACTGATGAGTCAAAATTTGGTATATTCGACTGTAGCAGTAGGCAGTTTTGCTCTTTGAAGGGAAGAGGAGAAATGGAATTGGAGATTTGGTCAGGATCAATGGTGTCCTCAATGCTGAGAAATATAGGCAGATACTTATAAATCCTGCCATATCATCAGAGAGGGATGTGATTGGTCCCACATTTATTCTACAGCAGGACAACGACCCCAAACATACAGCCAATGTCATTAAAGTGTTTGTTAACCCCACAAAAATAAAATTCTGATCCTGGTCCCTTAAAGCAGATTACACAGCACAATGCTTGTGCTGTGTAATCTGCCCCCCTCTAAACTGTAAAAAAAAAAAAAAAACTCCCTGAACCTGCCACTTCCTGTATCCCCTCTCTGTACTGACCATGAAAATCAGGGCTGCTGAACCCTGACTACCGTGGTCCGAGTGCGTTCCTCCATCATCCACAGCTGTCCTTTCTGCTCTCCTCTCTCCCCCTCCCTCCCTCTTGTCTGTCAGCTCCCTCTTTCTGTGTCTCCACCCCCCACCTACCACTATTATTAAAAAATAAAACCCTACAATAGTGATGAGCCGAACACCCCCGGGTTCGGTTCGCACCAGAACCCGCGAACGGACCGAAAGTTCGTACGAACATTAGAACCCTATTAAATACAATGGATGCGAACGTTCGAATTCTAAAGTGCTAATTATAACAACTATTATGCATGTTATTGTCCTAAAAAGGGTTTGGGAACCCGGGTTCTGCACCAGGGGACATGTATCAATGCAAAAATAGGATTTTTATAACAGCTTACCTGTAAAATCCTTTTCTTGGAGTACATCACGGGACACAGAGCGACATAGTCATTACTAATGGGTTATATAGATACCGTCAGGTGCTGGCACTGGCAACTTCCAAAACCGGAAGTACCCTCCCCTATATAAGCCCCTCCCATCCGGGAGTACCTCAGTTTTGTAGCAAAGCAATAAGTGTCCCCAAAGAGGGGCGGGAGCTCTGTGTCCCGTGATGTACTCCAAGAAAAGGATTTTACAGGTAAGCTGTTATAAAAATCCTATTTTCTTTCTCGTACATCACGGGACACAGAGCGACATAGTCATTACTAATGGGATGTCCTAAAGCAATGCCAAATGAGGGGGGGATACACCATATATAAGCTGAGCGCTATCAGACATGAGGATCTTTTGCGGCCTGCAACACACTGCGCCCAAAGGCGACATCCTCCTGACTTCTAACGTCCACCTGGTAGAACCTAGTAAACGTGTGAACTGAAGACCATGTTGCGGCCTTACAGATTTGAGCCAGGGAAGCCTGGTGATGCACTGCCCATGAAGTTCCAACTGCTCTCGTGGAGTGCGCTCTAACTTTGAACGGAGGCGGTCTCCTTCTCAAGCCATAAGCTTGCATAATGACCTGTCGAATCCACTTGGCTAAAGTAGATTTTGACGCTGCCTGATCCTTTCTGGGGCCTTCCGGCAGAATAAACAAAGTATCCGTTCTGCGAATCTGAGCAGTGGCTTTTAGATAAGCTTTAACTGCTCTTACTACATCCAAAGAATGCAATAACTTTTCCTCTACCGAAGTAGGTTTGGGGAAAAAAGAAGGAAGAACCACATCTTGGTTCAAATGAAACCTCGATACCACCTTAGGAAGAAAGGCTGGATGAGGACGTAACACTACTCTGTCCTTATGGATAACCAGATATGGCTCCTTACAGGACATAGCTGCTAATTCCGATACTCTTTTAGCCGAACAAATGGCTACTAGAAAAATCTATTTCCTGGTGAGAAGCACCAAGGAAATATGCTGTAATGGTTCAAATGGTTGTTTCTGTAGAACCGACAGAACCAAGTTTAGATCCCATGGACATATGGGAATATTAACCGGAGGACTAATACGCATCACTCCTTGTATAAAGGCTTTGACTAGTGAATGCGAAGCCAAGGGCCTTTGAAAAAATATTGACAAGGCCGAAATCTGACCCTTGATAGTACTCAAGGCAAGCTTCCTATCTACAGCCCACTGTAGGAAGTCCAGAATCCTACCTATTACGTACTTATGTGGATGCCATTTCTTGGCCTCACACCACGCGATGTACGCCTTCCAGATTCTATAGTAGATCTGCCTGGATACCGGCTTCCTGGCATTGATCATGGTAGATACCACAGCATTAGAGAGCCCTCTCTTTTTTAGAATGTGGGCTTCAATAGCCAGGCCGTCAAACCTAGGGCTGGTAAGGAAGGGTGGTATATCGGTCCTTGCGAAAGCAGGTCCGGACGACGTGGGAGAGTCCAAGGACTCCCCACTGAAATTTTACAATCTCCGCGTACCACGGTCTTCGGGGCCACGCTGGAGCCACCGGAATCACTGGTTTCTTTTCTACCCTGATTCTGCGGAGTAATCGAGGTAACCATTGTGGCGGTGTGAATGCATATATCAGCTTGAACTGATCCCAAGGGAACACTAGGGCATCCGAGCCGCAAGCTAGGGGATCCCTTGTCCGAGAGACAAACCTGTCCCCCTTTGCGTTGAATCTGGATGCTAGAAGATCTACATCCGATGTTCCCCACCGCTGACATATTGTCCAGAAAACCTCGGGGTGAAGGGACCCTTCCTCTGGGCCTAATTGCTGGCGACTTAGAAAGTCCGCCTTCCAATTCTCCACTCCTGGAATGAATACCGCAGATATGGCTGGGACATATTTTTCTGCCCATTTCAGGATGTAATTTACTTCCCTCTGGGCTGCACGACTCCTGGTGCCCCCCTGATGATTGATATATGCCACTGCTGTGGCATTGTCTGATTGAATTCTGACAGGGGACCCTTGGAGTTTGGATGTCCATGCTACTAGGGCATACCGGGCTGCTCGTATCTCTAAGAGATTGATGGGCAGGGCCTTTTCTGCATCCGACCATCTGCCCTGGAGAGAATATTGCTCCAGTACTGCTCCCCAGCCTATAAGGCTGGCATCTGTAGTGACCACCTTCCAAGAAATCGGACTGAAGGATTTCCTTTTTTCCAGATTCTGGGGAACCAACCACCAACGGAGGCTCTTGCGAACGGAAGGGGACAAGGACATTGTAAGTCTAGGGCCTGAACTTTTTTGTTCCAGGCTGACAGTATGGCCCCTTGCAAATTCCTTGAATGGAATTGACCGTAGGGTACTGCTTCGAATGATGCCACCATTTTTCCCAGCAGCCTCATATACAGGCGTATGGACGGCTGTCTTTTTTGTACCCACTAAGTGGATCAAATCTTTCAAAGACAACACCTTTCCTCGAGGCAAGAATATTTTTCTCTGGCCTGAATCCAACCCTAGCCCCAAGTATTCCAGACTTTTGACTGGTTTTTAGGGCTGACTTGTCTCGGTTGATAATCCAACCGTGAGATTCCAGATACTTGATTGTCTTGTGAACGACCACGTCTAGTTTTTTCACTGAGTGGTCTATCAGCAACAAGTCATCCAGATATGCCATTATCATTACACCTTGTGTTCTTAGATTGGCCAATAAAGGGCCAGAATTTTTGTAAACACTCGTGGTGCTGTGGCCAAACCGAAGGGTAAGGCTCTGAACTGAAAATGGCGCCCTTCTACTGCAAAGCGTAGAAATTTTTGGTGGACTGGAAAGATGGGAATGTGCAAATAAGCATCTTTGATGTCGATCGCGGCTAACCAATCCACTCCTTGTAGGGCAGTGGCCACCGATCGGATCGACTCCATCGGAAAGTCCTGATATACAGGAATTTGTATAGCCCTTTTAGAATTAATATGGGCCTCCCGTCCGCGTTTGCTTCGGGACTGTAAAGAGGTTTGAGTAAAACCCGAACCCTCATTCTTCCAGGGGAACCTCCATAATTACTCCTTGGAGCAATAGTTGTTCTAGTGCCAACAGGAGGGACTCTCTCTTCCGGGGATCCCTTGGCACGTTTGACCTTAAAAATGGGAAGGAGGAGAGTCTTTTAACTCCAAACTGTATCCCAAACCTACTGCGGAGAGCACCTATCTGTCTTGATCGTGTCCCGCCAGGTCTCTTGCGAACAACTGGAGTCCTCCCCCCACCCGACTGAGTGGGGGCTTCAATGAATTTAACTTTGGGGGAGGTTTTGTACCTCCCCTGACCCAGGGTTTCTCATTACCCTGCTACTGTCCCTGTTTTTTACCCCCGGGATTTGACCGAGGAGGCCGTCGGAACTGTTACACAGCCGATGCCCCAGGGACTGGAGAAGCAGGCCTCTTAAAGAGGGACCTCTAACTCTGTTTTTAACCGGCAAGAGCGTATTTTTACCGCTGGAAATTTTCTGGATATATTTGTCCAGGTTTTCCCTGAATAAGCGTTCACCATGAAATGGGACGCTAACCAGCCATTCTTTACAGGGAGCTTCAGCAGACCAGTTTTTGAGCCATAGGAGCCTACGCATATGTACTATAGACAGCGTAAGGCGGGAGGCCTGATGGACTGAATCCTTTATGGCGTCAACCGCAAAGCCTAAGGCTCTAGGTAGATCAGCTAGGGCAAAGCCTGCTGATCTGTCAAGTCCCTCAAGACCTGTTTCAACTGATCCTTCACTGCTTAGCAGACCCCAATAGCTGCTACTGCTGGTTGTATCACCAAGCAGATTTTCATAAGGACTCCAATCTTTTATCTATTGGGTTCTTGAACATTTGGACATTATCCACTGGACATGTCAGTGATTTATACATACAAGAGATGGCTGCGTCCACTGTAGGGACCTTCCATTTTTTTTTTTTTTTTTTTTTTATGAACTTATCCTCCATGGGATAGACCACCGGAAATCTCTTGGGGGAATAAATATTTTCTCAGGACGTTCCCAATCCTGGTAAATGAGCCCTTTCAGTAAAGGGTGAAGTGGAAAAGAACAAACAGTCTGGGGGCTTCTAGCGACCCCAACGAGGATACAGTAGTGGTTGATGGTTCCGCAAGGTGCATTTTTAAATGCTGATCGGACCATGTTAGTCAGAGACTGAACCCATAATCTTTCAGCCTGAGATGCTGAGAAAAGGTTCCCCCACTGTTGATTCCTCTATAACAGAATCAACCTCATCCTGATCCCCTTCAGGCAGGTCGATCCCTGTATGGGACTGTTGCTCTGCTAACAGGCACTCTGAAGGAGGAGACGGAGATCGGGCGTGCTTTCCCTGACAGGGAGGCAGCGATAAATGTTGACAATCTCTCTCTAATCCTCCCAGAGCTGAGGAAAAAACCTCCTCTGTTACATACACAGGAGCAGGTGAACTGAGGACAGCCACAGTACCAAGTACCCCTGCGGGGTCTCTACGGTCACTTACCTCTGAACTTCAGGGGAGACTGGTGCAGCAGAAGTATGCCCAAGATCCTCCGAGCCCGATGAGACCCCCTTCGCTTCCTGGAAGATTCAGTTCCGGAGCTTCTGGACGGCATATTCCTAAGCCTAAAGCTGAGGTATTCCAACCGTAATACACCACTTTTACTGAGAATAGTCTAGCACAATTGCTGCTATATCACAGTTGGTGTCTACTAATGTGCCTTTCTAGGGGATGCCTGTATCAACCGCTTGCTGTATGCCCTTTTTTTAAATGTTGCCAGCTCTGTCTCTGTACTTCATAGCCAGCTCACCACACAAAACTGTGGTTTTTACATGCTGGGACGCCCGCACATGCGCAGAAGCGCTGTGGCGCACACAGAGCGTCATCCCCCAGGCTCCGCCCCCTTTCCTGGCTCACCTCTATATATAGAGGCGCGTGCACGCGCACGCGCGCGGCCACGTGCGCCTTCGGCGCTAATTTTGAAAAATGGAGACTAGGGACAAGAGCCAGGGCCCCTCTTTGCCGCAGGCCGGGGGATGGACGAGCATTGCAACATGGCAGAGGAAGCAGTTTCCCATAAGAGAACTCACCATCTGCCTGGACTTGCTCTGCTGAGAAGAAACTAGTCCACATGACAAGAAACATTCCACAGCGGCCTCTAGTGGACAAACACAGGTACCGCAGTCTAATATCTTAAATATATATAAAAAAATATATATTTTTTTTTCTTGACCACCATTAAAAATTATTACATTTTTTTAGTAGTTACAGGCATGCACAGAATTTTGCGGGAATACCATTAGGTAACAGACAGAAAGACAAATTAGGCTTGGGGGTCCCCCAATAGAACCAAGTTCCTGGGGGCCCCCACTTACCTGTTCCCCGCCGCAGGACTTTGTTTGGTCCACAAAAGCCCAAACTTCACCTATCACGGCAGGCATTGTAATCAAACCTTCAGGGACCGGGTTCCCAAGGATTCCACTCCCCTGGACCTGTATAGCACCCTGCACAGAAAACATCTTGGTCGTGGGTATGACCAGAGCTCTGGATCCCAGGGTCCAGCTCTCCTAAGAGAAGCATTACAGGCAAAACCTTGCTCTTCTCTGCAAGGCCCGGGTACCGACCGTTTAGCTATGAAGCTTTTTTGGTCGGATCCGGAATAGCTTACTGAGGCCCAAAAGAACCTGTACGCAAGCTCAGTGAAAAACACATGTTTCTTCTTGGCCAACACCTTAGACACTGGCAAAAAACTGAGGTACTCCCGGATGGGAGGGGCTTATATAGGGGAGGGTACTTCCGGTTTTGGAAGTTGCCAGTGCCAGCACCTGACGGTATCTATATAACCCATTAGTAATGACTATGTCGCTCTGTGTCCCGTGATGTACGAGAAAGAAAAGAAGTTTTAAAAACGGTCGTTTTTCGGGAGCAGTCATTTTAATGATGCATAAAGTGAAAAAAAAAAAGTCAAATATTCCTTTAAATATCGTACCTGGGGGGTGTCTAAAGTATGCCTGTGAAGTGCCACGTGTTTCCCGTGTTTAGAACTGTCCCTGCACAAAATGACACTTCTAAAGGAAAAAAAAGCCATTTAAAACTGCTTGCGGCTTTAATGTAATGTCTGGTCCCGGTAATATGGATGAAAATCTTTAAGAAAAATGGCATAGCTACCCCATGACCCCCCCCCCCTACCCCAGCCCATTACCAGCCCCTTTGGGTCTTGTATGGATATTAAGGGGAACCCCGCACATAAAATAAAAAAGGCCCTATATACTCTGAACAGCCGTATACAGGCGGTGCATACAAGACAGGGACTGTATGTTTGTTCTTATGTAGAATGTGTTTGTAATTTTGAACAGGTACATTGTTTAAGTGTAGCTCCAGCCCAAAAATCTATTTTTAAACTTTTTGGAAAACATAGGTAAGGGTTATCACCCCTGTAACATTTGTTTTGCTGTCTGTGCCCCTGTTCAGAACATTTCACCTCACTTTCCGTCCCAATGACAACTGTTTTTGAAATGTGGTGTTTTTCTTGAAACAAGGATTGCTGATAAAGCATCAGTACAGAGGAGACACCTTTCTCCCATATTAATTCTTACAGGAGAGAATTTTCCTTCCTAGGGGTAGATTTCCTCTCACTTCCTGTTGTCTTCTTGCGTTTGCAAGTAGGAGTCGTTTGTAAGTTGGATGTTTGAAAGTAGGGACCTGCCGTATATAATCTGCAGAAATAGGCCCCTTAGTTGGTGTTGGCACAACACTGTAAGCACTCACAGTTACTCTTGGTTGGTGCTGGAACGCCCTGCTGTCAACTATTATATCAGGAATTGTAATTACATATAATTGTTGAACAGTGGTAGTAAAAATTGGGCCTTTGATGGTGGTGCTGGTGCCACAACACTGTAAGCCCTGACAGTTACTCTTGGTGGGTGCAGCAATGGGCCCTGCTGTGAATTATTAGATCAAGAATTGTAATTGCATGCCCCTGTTGAACAGGGGCTGAAAAATTGGGCCTTTCGTGGTGGTGGTGGTGGTGGTGGTGTTGCCACAACACTGTAAGCCCTCAGAGTTACTCTTGCTTGGTGGGTGCAGGAATGGGCCCTGCTGTGAATTATTAGATCACTAATTGTAATTACATGCCCCTGTTGAACAGGGGCTGAAAAATTGGGCCTTAGGCACTGGTGGCACAACACTGCAACCCCTCACAGATACTGTACTTGGAGCACAGCAATGAGCCCTGTTGCAAAGTATTGCTTCAAAAATTGTAATGACACGCCCCTGTTAAACAGGGGCTGAAAAATTGGGCCTTAGGCACTGGTGGCACAACACTCCAACCCCTCACACATACTGTACTTGGGGCACAGCAATGAGCCCTGTTGCAAAGTATTGCTTCAAAAATTGTAATTACACGCCCCTGTTAAACAGGGGCTGAAAAATTGGGCCTTAGCCACTGGTGGCGGCACCCATAAACAAAAATGATCTTCCAAGCTATCATCATCAATCGTATCATTGAGGACTCGGAGGAGGAGGATAGCCAGTCAACATAACAGCACAGGCACTCAGCATCAGCATCAGTCTTGAAGGGATGTGACATGTTAAAATCAATTAGTCTGTTATATCAGCATCAGGTGTGTGGTAGCTGGTGGTGATCCAAGACTGGTTCATCTTGATGAAAGTCAGTCGATCAACCGAGTCGGTGGACAGGCGCACCCTGTGATCCGTGACAAATCCTCCAGCAGCACTGAATGTGCGTTCCGAAAGAACGCTGGATGCAGGACAGGCCAGTAGCTCAATTGCATACTATGCAAGCTCTGGCCAGTGATCCATCCTCAAGACCCAGTAAGCCAGAGGATTTTCGGTGGGGAAGGTGTCCAAGTCTGACCTTGCCCCTAGATATTCCTGCACCATGTTTATCAGACGCTGGCGATGGTTGCTGGAACCGATCATACTTTGGGGCTGCGGACTAAAGAATTGTCTGAACGCATCGGTCAGACGGCCACCTTCCCCACCGCTCCTTCTTTGACTGGCCGAAGCCTCAGCAACTCGTTGTCCAGGACCAGGAGTTTGTAACCTCCCAGTCTCTGGGAACGCGTTGCACAGACCTTTCTGCAAGGCCTCCCGGAGTTGTCTCATCCTCTGCTCCCTCTGCGACGGTAACATAAGGTCCGCAACCTTACCCTTGTACCGTGGATCAAGGAGAGTGGCCAGCCAGTAATGGTCCCTCTCCTTGATCCGAAGAATACGAGGATCCTTCCGCAGACTTTGCAGGATCAGGGAGGCCATGCAGCGTAGGTTTGCTGAGGCATTCGCTCCGGAGTCCTCTGGGTCACTAAGGACGACATGATCCGCAGTCACCTCCTCCCAGCCACGTACAAGTCCACTGGTTTCTTGGGACTGTAAATCATCCCTAAAAGACTGCTGCTGATGATGCTGAGTGCCAGCCTCCACCTCCATGCTGACACAATCCTCCTCCTCCTCCTCCTCTTCCTGTGCGATGGGTGGGACAGAAGGAACACTGTCTGGGTAAAGGGGGCCTTGAGAGGCAAGGAAGTCCTCCTCTTCCTGCCTCTGTTCTGCCTCAAGTGCCCTGTCCATTATTCCACGCAGCGTGTGCTCCAACAGGTGGACAAGAGGTACAGTGTCACTGATGCATGCACTGTCACTGCTCACCATCCTCGTGGCCTCCTCAAATGGTGCCAGGACAGTGCATGCATCCCTGATCATGCCCCACTGGCGTGGAGAAAAAAAACCAAGCTCCCCTGACCCTGTCCTGGTGCCGTAGTCGCACAGGTACTCATTGATGGCCCTCTGCTGCGTGTGCAGCCGCTGCAGCATGGCCAACGTTGAGTTCCACCTGGTGGGCATGTCACATATAAGGCGGTTCTTGGGCAGGTTCAACTCCTTTTGCAGCTCAGCCAGGCGAGCACTGGCATTATAAGATCTGCGGAAATGCACACAGACTTTCCTGGCCTGCCTCAGGACATCCTGTAAGCCCGGGTACCTGCCCAAGAAACGCTGCACCACCAGGTTAAGGACGTGAGCCACACAGGGCACATGGGTCAGTTGTCCCTGTCGAAGGGCGGAGAGGAGGTTGGTGCCATTGTCGCAAACCACCATTCCTGGCTTAAGCTGGCGTGGCGTCAACCACCTCTCGGCCTGGCCCTGCAGAGCAGACAGGACCTCTGCCCCAGTGTGGCTTCTGTCCCCCAAACACACCAGCGCAAGCACGGCATGGCATCTTTTTGCCTGCGTACTTGCGTAGCCCCGTGAACGGCTACGGAGCACCGCTGGTTCATAGGACAAACCACAGGAAGAGGCCATGGAGGAAGAAGAAGAGGAGGGGGTGGAGGAGAGAGGTGTGTCACAACCAGTAGTAGCATTTTGGAGGCGTGGCGGTGGGACAACCTCCAACACTACTGCACCTTGTCCTGCATCCTTCCCAGCTGCCAAAAGAGTGACCCAATGGGCCGTGAAAGAAAGGTAACGTCCCTGTCCATGCCTGCTGGACCATGAGTCAGCGGTAATATGCACCTTACCGCTGACCGCCCTGTCCAGCGAGGCCAAGACATTGCCTTCCACATGCCGGTAGAGAGCCAGAATAGCCTTCCGTGAGAAAAAGTGGCGTTTGGGAACCTGCCACTGAGGAACCGCACATTGCACAAACTCACGGAAGGGGGCCGAGTCTACCAACTGAAAAGGCAGCAGTTGAAGCGCTAGCAATTTAGCCAAGCTAGCATTGAACCGCTGGGCATGTGGATGGCTGGGAGTGAACTTCTTTCGACGGTCCAGCAGCTGGGGCAGGGAAATTTGCCTGCTAGAATCGGACGTCGGTGTACTGCTAGCAGAGTGGCCGCAAGTACTTGGCTGTGACACACCTAATTCTACACCTTCATTCCTCTCAGTGCATGTTTCAGAGAGGACTGAAGTTATAGTGGGGTTGGAGATTCCAGCTGATGCGGTGCAAGGAGAGGTCCGCTTTGTTCTTTGGTGTGGGTCTTTGAGGTAGGCTTGCCAACGAGCTGCATGGCAGGTCAACATATGTCTGGTCAGGCATGTGGTACCCAAGCGGCTGATGTTTTGGCCACGCGATATACGCTTGAGACATATGTTGCAAACAGCAGCTGTGCGATCTGATGCACTAGCCTCAAAAAAGGCCCACACCAAGGAACTTTTTGAATGACGGGCAGAGGCAGCGCCCTGCACAGGCGGAGCTCTGCGGTGTGATTCCGTCGGTGTACTGCCCTTACGCTGGCCACCAAAGGGCATCCTGCCTCGTTGGAGATGTGCCTCCTCCTCATCCTCCTCCTCCTCCTCTCTCCTATTAGGCACCCATGTGGAGTCAGTGACCTCATCATCCCCTCCCTCCTCATCACTGGAGCCAATCTGGCAGTATGCTGCAGCTGCTGGAACATGACTGCCAGATTGGTGTCCTTCTTGAGCATCCCCTCTGTCTGCTCTCACCCTACTGCCTTCCTGTAGCTGGGTTTCATCATCAGACCCTTCGAAACGCTGGGCATCCTCCTGGAGCATGTACCCAACACTGTGCTCAAACAGTTCGGGGGACTCCTCAGGAGGAGGACATGGTGGGTCTAGGGAAGGAGTGACTGATGATGAGTCTGACATTGATACCAGGGAAGAGGACGCTTTGGCAGCTGCTTTGCCAGTACCCTGAGCCTGGGTGAGAGAGGATGAGGAGGAGGAGGAGGGCTTGGTCATCCACTCTACCAAGTCTTCGGCATGATGTGGCTCAACATGTCCAGCTGCCGAAAAGAAGGACAAGCGTGTCCCATGGCCATGTGCTGATGACAATGCACCGCGTCCACGACCAGCACTGTTGCCCCCAGACACAGAGCCTGCTTGCCCTCTTTTATTGCCTCCTGACTGTCTGCCTCTCCTTGTTTGCCTTCCAGACATTCTAATAGATGGCCTGCAGGGAGATGGGAAAAAAGCAATAAGGGCTACCTTCAGGTGTCCTTCTCTGTCCCTTTACTTAAGGATTTCTAAATATGGTTCAGGATGATTGCTTTTGCACAGAATAGCACAACGACAATTTCCCTGACTGTCCAAAAAACAAGGATTTCAAAGATGGTTGATGAGGAATGCTTTAGCACACTATAGCACAAGGAGAATTCACTCACTGTCCTTCCCAGTCCCTAGAAACAAGGACTTGCACAGTGAAAGAAACTGACACTCTCCCTACCTACAGTTTTCTGTCCCTAGAAAAAATGTTTTTTTAAGCACACTATAGCACAAGGAGAATTCACTCACTGTCCTTCCCAGTCCCTAGAAACAAGGACTTGCACAGTGAAAGAAACTGACACTCTCCCTACCTACAGTTTTCTGTCCCTAGAAAAAAATGTTTTTTTTAAGCACACTATAGCACAAGGAGAATTCACTCACTGTCCTTCCCAGTCCCTAGAAACAAGGACTTGCACAGTGAAAGAAACTGACACTCTCCCTACCTACAGTTTTCTGTCCCTAGAAAAAATGTTTTTTTTAAGCACACTATAGCACAAGGAGAATTCACTCACTGTCCTTCCCAGTCCCTAGAAACAAGGACTTGCACAGTGAAAGAAACTGACACTCTCCCTACCTACAGTTTTCTGTCCCTAGAAAAAATGTTTTTTTTAAGCACACTATAGCACAAGGAGAATTCACTCACTGTCCTTCCCAGTCCCTAGAAACAAGGACTTGCACAGTGAAAGAAACTGACACTCTCCCTACCTACAGTTTTCTGTCCCTAGAAAAAATGTTTTTTTTAAGCACACTATAGCACAAGGAGAATTCACTCACTGTCCTTCCCAGTCCCTAGAAACAAGGACTTGCACAGTGAAAGAAACTGACACTCTCCCTACCTACAGTTTTCTGTCCCTAGAAAAAATGTTTTTTTTTAAGCACACTATAGCACAAGGAGAATTCACTCACTGTCCTTCCCAGTCCCTAGAAACAAGGACTTGCACAGTGAAAGAAACTGACACTCTCCCTACCTACAGTTTTCTGTCCCTAGAAAAAATGTTTTTTTTAAGCACACTATAGCACAAGGAGAATTCACTCACTGTCCTTCCCAGTCCCTAGAAACAAGGACTTGCACAGTGAAAGAAACTGACACTCTCCCTACCTACAGTTTTCTGTCCCTAGAAAAAATGTTTTTTTTAAGCACACTATAGCACAAGGAGAATTCACTCACTGTCCTTCCCAGTCCCTAGAAACAAGGACTTGCACAGTGAAAGAAACTGGCACTCTCCCTACCTACAGTTTTCTGTCCCTAGAAAAAATGTTTTTTTAAGCACACTATAGCACAAGGAGAATTCACTCACTGTCCTTCCCAGTCCCTAGAAACAAGGACTTGCACAGTGAAAGAAACTGACACTCTCCCTACCTACAGTTTTCTGTCCCTAGAAAAAATGTTTTTTTTAAGCACACTATAGCACAAGGAGAATTCACTCACTGTCCTTCCCAGTCCCTAGAAACAAGGACTTGCACAGTGAAAGAAACTGACACTCTCCCTACCTACAGTTTTCTGTCCCTAGAAAAAATGTTTTTTTTAAGCACACTATAGCACAAGGAGAATTCACTCACTGTCCTTCCCAGTCCCTAGAAACAAGGACTTGCACAGTGAAAGAAACTGACACTCTCCCTACCTACAGTTTTCTGTCCCTAGAAAAAATGTTTTTTTTAAGCACACTATAGCACAAGGAGAATTCACTCACTGTCCTTCCCAGTCCCTAGAAACAAGGACTTGCACAGTGAAAGAAACTGACACTCTCCCTACCTACAGTTTTCTGTCCCTAGAAAAAATGTTTTTTTTAAGCACACTATAGCACAAGGAGAATTCACTCACTGTCCTTCCCAGTCCCTAGAAACAAGGACTTGCACAGTGAAAGAAACTGACACTCTCCCTACCTACAGTTTTCTGTCCCTAGAAAAAATGTTTTTTTTAAGCACACTATAGCACAAGGAGAATTCACTCACTGTCCTTCCCAGTCCCTAGAAACAAGGACTTGCACAGTGAAAGAAACTGACACTCTCCCTACCTACAGTTTTCTGTCCCTAGAAAAAATGTTTTTTTTAAGCACACTATAGCACAAGGAGAATTCACTCACTGTCCTTCCCAGTCCCTAGAAACAAGGACTTGCACAGTGAAAGAAACTGACACTCTCCCTACCTACAGTTTTCTGTCCCTAGAAAAAATGTTTTTTTTAAGCACACTATAGCACAAGGAGAATTCACTCACTGTCCTTCCCAGTCCCTAGAAACAAGGACTTGCACAGTGAAAGAAACTGACACTCTCCCTACCTACAGTTTTCTGTCCCTAGAAAAAATGTTTTTTTTAAGCACACTATAGCACAAGGAGAATTCACTCACTGTCCTTCCCAGTCCCTAGAAACAAGGACTTGCACAGTGAAAGAAACTGACACTCTCCCTACCTACAGTTTTCTGTCCCTAGAAAAAATGTTTTTTTTAAGCACACTATAGCACAAGGAGAATTCACTCACTGTCCTTCCCAGTCCCTAGAAACAAGGACTTGCACAGTGAAAGAAACTGACACTCTCCCTACCTACAGTTTTCTGTCCCTAGAAAAATGTTTTTTTTAAGCACACTATAGCACAAGGAGAATTCACTCACTGTCCTTCCCAGTCCCTAGAAACAAGGACTTGCACAGTGAAAGAAACTGACACTCTCCCTACCTACAGTTTTCTGTCCCTAGAAAAAATGTTTTTTTTAAGCACACTATAGCACAAGGAGAATTCACTCACTGTCCTTCCCAGTCCCTAGAAACAAGGACTTGCACAGTGAAAGAAACTGACACTCTCCCTACCTACAGTTTTCTGTCCCTAGAAAAATGTTTTTTTTAAGCACACTATAGCACAAGGAGAATTCACTCACTGTCCTTCCCAGTCCCTAGAAACAAGGACTTGCACAGTGAAAGAAACTGACACTCTCCCTACCTACAGTTTTCTGTCCCTAGAAAAAATGTTTTTTTTAAGCACACTATAGCACAAGGAGAATTCACTCACTGTCCTTCCCAGTCCCTAGAAACAAGGACTTGCACAGTGAAAGAAACTGACACTCTCCCTACCTACAGTTTTCTGTCCCTAGAAAAAATGTTTTTTTTTAAGCACACTATAGCACAAGGAGAATTCACTCACTGTCCTTCCCAGTCCCTAGAAACAAGGACTTGCACAGTGAAAGAAACTGACACTCTCCCTACCTACAGTTTTCTGTCCCTAGAAAAAATGTTTTTTTTAAGCACACTATAGCACAAGGAGAATTCACTCACTGTCCTTCCCAGTCCCTAGAAACAAGGACTTGCACAGTGAAAGAAACTGACACTCTCCCTACCTACAGTTTTCTGTCCCTAGAAAAAATGTTTTTTTTAAGCACACTATAGCACAAGGAGAATTCACTCACTGTCCTTCCCAGTCCCTAGAAACAAGGACTTGCACAGTGAAAGAAACTGACACTCTCCCTACCTACAGTTTTCTGTCCCTAGAAAAATGTTTTTTTTAAGCACACTATAGCACAAGGAGAATTCACTCACTGTCCTTCCCAGTCCCTAGAAACAAGGACTTGCACAGTGAAAGAAACTGACACTCTCCCTACCTACAGTTTTCTGTCCCTAGAAAAAATGTTTTTTTTAAGCACACTATAGCACAAGGAGAATTCACTCACTGTCCTTCCCAGTCCCTAGAAACAAGGACTTGCACAGTGAAAGAAACTGACACTCTCCCTACCTACAGTTTTCTGTCCCTAGAAAAAATGTTTTTTTTAAGCACACTATAGCACAAGGAGAATTCACTCACTGTCCTTCCCAGTCCCTAGAAACAAGGACTTGCACAGTGAAAGAAACTGACACTCTCCCTACCTACAGTTTTCTGTCCCTAGAAAAAATGTTTTTTTTAAGCACACTATAGCACAAGGAGAATTCACTCACTGTCCTTCCCAGTCCCTAGAAACAAGGACTTGCACAGTGAAAGAAACTGACACTCTCCCTACCTACAGTTTTCTGTCCCTAGAAAAAATGTTTTTTTTAAGCACACTATAGCACAAGGAGAATTCACTCACTGTCCTTCCCAGTCCCTAGAAACAAGGACTTGCACAGTGAAAGAAACTGACACTCTCCCTACCTACAGTTTTCTGTCCCTAGAAAAAATGTTTTTTTTAAGCACACTATAGCACAAGGAGAATTCACTCACTGTCCTTCCCAGTCCCTAGAAACAAGGACTTGCACAGTGAAAGAAACTGACACTCTCCCTACCTACAGTTTTCTGTCCCTAGAAAAAATGTTTTTTTTAAGCACACTATAGCACAAGGAGAATTCACTCACTGTCCTTCCCAGTCCCTAGAAACAAGGACTTGCACAGTGAAAGAAACTGACACTCTCCCTACCTACAGTTTTCTGTCCCTAGAAAAAATGTTTTTTTTAAGCACACTATAGCACAAGGAGAATTCACTCACTGTCCTTCCCAGTCCCTAGAAACAAGGACTTGCACAGTGAAAGAAACTGACACTCTCCCTACCTACAGTTTTCTGTCCCTAGAAAAAATGTTTTTTTTAAGCACACTATAGCACAAGGAGAATTCACTCACTGTCCTTCCCAGTCCCTAGAAACAAGGACTTGCACAGTGAAAGAAACTGACACTCTCCCTACCTACAGTTTTCTGTCCCTAGAAAAAATGTTTTTTTTAAGCACACTATAGCACAAGGAGAATTCACTCACTGTCCTTCCCAGTCCCTAGAAACAAGGACTTGCACAGTGAAAGAAACTGACACTCTCCCTACCTACAGTTTTCTGTCCCTAGAAAAAATGTTTTTTTTAAGCACACTATAGCACAAGGAGAATTCACTCACTGTCCTTCCCAGTCCCTAGAAACAAGGACTTGCACAGTGAAAGAAACTGACACTCTCCCTACCTACAGTTTTCTGTCCCTAGAAAAATGTTTTTTTTAAGCACACTATAGCACAAGGAGAATTCACTCACTGTCCTTCCCAGTCCCTAGAAACAAGGACTTGCACAGTGAAAGAAACTGACACTCTCCCTACCTACAGTTTTCTGTCCCTAGAAAAAATGTTTTTTTTAAGCACACTATAGCACAAGGAGAATTCACTCACTGTCCTTCCCAGTCCCTAGAAACAAGGACTTGCACAGTGAAAGAAACTGACACTCTCCCTACCTACAGTTTTCTGTCCCTAGAAAAAATGTTTTTTTTAAGCACACTATAGCACAAGGAGAATTCACTCACTGTCCTTCCCAGTCCCTAGAAACAAGGACTTGCACAGTGAAAGAAACTGACACTCTCCCTACCTACAGTTTTCTGTCCCTAGAAAAAATGTTTTTTTTAAGCACACTATAGCACAAGGAGAATTCACTCACTGTCCTTCCCAGTCCCTAGAAACAAGGACTTGCACAGTGAAAGAAACTGACACTCTCCCTACCTACAGTTTTCTGTCCCTAGAAAAAATGTTTTTTTTAAGCACACTATAGCACAAGGAGAATTCACTCACTGTCCTTCCCAGTCCCTAGAAACAAGGACTTGCACAGTGAAAGAAACTGACACTCTCCCTACCTACAGTTTTCTGTCCCTAGAAAAAATGTTTTTTTTAAGCACACTATAGCACAAGGAGAATTCACTCACTGTCCTTCCCAGTCCCTAGAAACAAGGACTTGCACAGTGAAAGAAACTGACACTCTCCCTACCTACAGTTTTCTGTCCCTAGAAAAAATGTTTTTTTTAAGCACACTATAGCACAAGGAGAATTCACTCACTGTCCTTCCCAGTCCCTAGAAACAAGGACTTGCACAGTGAAAGAAACTGACACTCTCCCTACCTACAGTTTTCTGTCCCTAGAAAAAATGTTTTTTTAAGCACACTATAGCACAAGGAGAATTCACTCACTGTCCTTCCCAGTCCCTAGAAACAAGGACTTGCACAGTGAAAGAAACTGACACTCTCCCTACCTACAGTTTTCTGTCCCTAGAAAAAATGTTTTTTTTAAGCACACTATAGCACAAGGAGAATTCACTCACTGTCCTTCCCAGTCCCTAGAAACAAGGACTTGCACAGTGAAAGAAACTGACACTCTCCCTACCTACAGTTTTCTGTCCCTAGAAAAAATGTTTTTTTTAAGCACACTATAGCACAAGGAGAATTCACTCACTGTCCTTCCCAGTCCCTAGAAACAAGGACTTGCACAGTGAAAGAAACTGACACTCTCCCTACCTACAGTTTTCTGTCCCTAGAAAAAATGTTTTTTTTAAGCACACTATAGCACAAGGAGAATTCACTCACTGTCCTTCCCAGTCCCTAGAAACAAGGACTTGCACAGTGAAAGAAACTGACACTCTCCCTACCTACAGTTTTCTGTCCCTAGAAAAAAATTTTTTTTAAGCACACTATAGCACAAGGAGAATTCACTCACTGTCCTTCCCAGTCCCTAGAAACAAGGACTTGCACAGTGAAAGAAACTGACACTCTCCCTACCTACAGTTTTCTGTCCCTAGAAAAAATGTTTTTTTTAAGCACACTATAGCACAAGGAGAATTCACTCACTGTCCTTCCCAGTCCCTAGAAACAAGGACTTGCACAGTGAAAGAAACTGACACTCTCCCTACCTACAGTTTTCTGTCCCTAGAAAAAATGTTTTTCTTAAGCACACTATAGCACAAGGAGAATTCACTCACTGTCCTTCCCAGTCCCTAGAAACAAGGACTTGCACAGTGAAAGAAACTGACACTCTCCCTACCTACAGTTTTCTGTCCCTAGAAAAAATGTTTTTTTAAGCACACTATAGCACAAGCACAAAACACACTGACACTCTCCCTACCTATCCTTCTCTTTCCCTAAACTAAAGGAATCCAGGTTAAGCAAGAAAGAAATAAAAGTCACTGTCCCTGCCTATGCTGCTCTTTCCCTGCTCCGGAACACACTACACTAGGCCGCCGTGCTGGTGGCCTTTTATAGTGTGGGGCGTGTACTAAACACCCTCAGCAATAATTGGCCACAGGCATCCTGCCTGTGGCCAATCATTGCTCTCCTCGCTGCCGGCGCTGTGATTGGCCAAGCATGCGGGGTCACAGTGCATGCTTGGCCAATCACAGCGCCTGGATGACACTGCGATGGCGTAGTGCATTGTGGGCCGTTCGCGTCACTCGAATTTGGCGCGAACGGCCCAAATCGTTCGATCTTCGTCGAACGATCGAACAGCCGATGTTCGAGTCGAACACGAAGCTCATCCCTACCCTACAATGTTCACTGCCAGCCCCTCTATTAGAGCCTGGCATACCACATTATGTATGTCGTTTCTAAAAACGAGTGTTGTAAATACCTATTTAGAGCTATCTTCAGGCCAGTCACTTGACTCGTGGTCGCTTGAGAGCTCCAAGAAAGCCTTCTGCGGGAGGCTATGTGATCTACCCGGCTGGCGTCAGAGGGAGATCTCGGCCCCTCCCGCAGAAGCCATGTATCGGAGCTGTAAAGTGGCCGCGAGTCACATGACCGGCCTGAAGATAGCTCTAAATAGGTATTTACAACGCTCGTTTTTAAAAAATGACTTTCATATTGAGATTGAACAAAATTTTGCTAGATGACGTCTCAGTGGTATCCATCGGAGGGAGTCCTATGGGAGGGAAATAAATATGTGATTAGGGGTGAGCTGATGTGCACATTTACTTTCAGAGAATACTGTCCACTCTACAGCAGGCAGAGCTCAAGCCTAAACACCAGGGAGATGCTGAGGCCCTCAAAAATTTGACCAATCTCAGGAAGTTATTCTCATGCCTTTTGGTCCGTCGCACCCATAGTCAATTACGCTATCTGTCCCACAGATTCTATGAGCATGGCAACAAGTGTGGCCACATGCATGCCAGCGCGCTGCGAAAAAGGCACGCTAACACTCACATACACAAACTCCAATCCCCTGGTGGTGAGGCGACCCTACATTCTTCCAGGATTGCCCCAATATTTCGGGACTATTACACAGATCTGTATAATTTAGAAAAAGATGTCCCCCCGGCAGAGAAAGCCTCTGAGCTACATGCTATTAGGGAATACCTTGCATTGGCGGGCCTCCCTTCTCTAAAGTCAGAACAACAATCAGATCTTGAATCTCCTATTTCCTCCCTGGAGATTGTTGCTACAGTAAAATATTTGCCCAATGGAAGAAGCCCTGGTCCGGATGGCTACACCAAAGCGTACTATGCTAAATTTTTCCCTCTACTGCTAAATCATTGATGTAAGTTCTTCAACTCGTTTGCCATCGGTAGCCCGATTCCTCCTGAAGCCTTGTTGGCTCATATTATGGTTCTCCCAAAAGAGGGTAGGGCTCCTACCCTCCCCCAAAGTTACCGTCCGATATCGCTGCTCAATGTGGATATCAAAATCTTTGTGAAAATTTTGGCGAACTACTTGAAATACCTCTTACTATCCATTGTACACCCAGATCAGACAGGCTTTATATCGGGGCGGGAAGCTAAGGACAACTCCATCCGGGCCATGCAGCTTATTCATTGGGCACGTTCTCGCCAAGACACTTTACTCTACCTCATTTTGTCTACTGATGCCAAAAAGGCATTTGACCGGGTTGACTGGTCATACCTGAGAGTGGTCCTAGAGGTCCTAGAGGTCCTGGGCTTAGGCCCACACATGCTACTGTGGATTATGGCTCTCTATACGACTCCAAGTGCGATGGTTCGGGTAAACGGCCTCTTCTCCCTTGGCAGGGGTGTCCCCTCTCTCCCCTTCTGTTTGCTCTGGTCCTGGAGCCATTTATCTGGACTGTTTAGGCACACCCTGACATTAAGGAGATAACAGTAGGTCTCACTGAACACATGCTCTCAGCTTATGCTGGAGACCCTTGGAGATAGATTCAGACGCTTCCCCATGGACTGGTGGCGATATAAACAACTACACCATTTTTTTGCGGCCAACAGAGGTTCTATTAGGAAGCTCTCTACTCTGACCCCCTATGAGAGGCTGTTCATTGAAAAGGAACCTACACCTCATATGATCTCTGAACTCTATAAGCTTCTGGGATTTGCCCCCACTATGCCAAAGCTCTTTTTTATTTTTTTTATTTAATCTTTACTTTATTGTGGAATCTTTTACATTACAGTACAAAATCCAAATACATAATAAAATATACATACATCCTCTTTTTATATACCATACCCCTATCTTCTCCCGCCCCCCCCCCCCCCCGATCTGTTGTTTCCTTGTCTTACATTCCTGCTAATCCTTCTGTTTCTATCATAGCTAATGCATACTTCTCTGACAGTTTAAAGGCGTCCCATTTTTCCCAGGTTGCTCTATATCTTTCTATCATCCTTGTTCCCTGCTGCAAAGGTACTCCATTTTGCTGGTATAGTCTATTCTCTGTAACCATTATTTTATAGTTGGTTTCTCTACGTGTAACCATTTTTTGGGGATTTTTTTTTTGCAACATTGAGCAGGGGTGGGATCAAAGTTTCCTTATGTTGTTTTTTTGTTTTATTGTTCCCATGGGACAAAACATTCCAAGGATTTGAGTCAATCTTTTCCCCGGTTATTGCCTCTATATATTCTAATATTAATTTCCAGTACTATTTTATTTTAGGACACTCCCACCATATGTGTATTGTTGTACCCTTTTGTTTACATTCTCTCCAACACTGCGGGGACTTATTTGATCGAAATGTATTAATTCTCTCTGGGGTCAGATGCCATCGTACCATACATTTATAGTTTGCCTCTATCATGTTAATATCTGAAGCAAAATGATGTACTGCTTCTATTATTTGTTTTTTCATCTAACTTTTTTTCTAAGTCTTGTTCCCATTTAACTATAAAGGGGAGTGCCCCGGTTCCTTCTAATTCTGTTAATATGTCATATATTTGAGATATTTCAATTTTTATTAGGCGTTTTGATATTGCAGAGCTTTTCAATTGGATTCAGTGTTTTCTCATCTCTGAGTGGTTGAGGGATTGTGCTTACTAAGTGTTTAAGTTGCAGATACTCCCAATCACTAAACTGCCGCCACCCATGTATTATTATTAAATCTTCTCTTGTCCTAATTTTACCTTGTGTCACTATATCCTTTAATTGTGTATTTCCCATTTGTGTTCCCAACCATGTCCCATTCCCTGGAAGGAAAAAACTTGTGCCTGTTAATGGAATTATTGGAGAATTATACTCCCATTTTTCTTTTCGGTATAGTGAATCCCATACCTTAAAAAACGTTTTGGGTAATTCATGTGTATCAGTACTAAGTGTTCTAAATTTCAGTGGTATCCAAATGTTTTTTTGTAGCTGTGCCGTGTTTTGTGTATCTTCCATTTTCACCCATCTCTTTTTAGTGTTTGTGTTTGTCCATTCTGCTAGCCTTGCCATTATAACCGCCATATAATATCTTTTGATGTCAGGGGCTGCCAACCCTCCCTTCTTTTTTTCCTAGATAGAAGAAGTTGTTTAGCTTTTTTATTCTGCCATATGTATTTCAAAATTATTGTTTTTATTACTCTAAAGAAGCATTGAGGTATCTCTATTGGAAGCATTTGGAATTTATATAATATTTTTGGTAAAATCACAATTTTTATCATATTTATCCTTCCTATCCAGGAGATGGGTCTCCTCGATAGTTTTTTTTATATCGGATTTAACTTCGTTAAGTAGCGGGATATAGTTGGCCTGGTACAGTTTTTCTAGAGTCGTTGTTAATTTAATTCCCAGATATGTCAAAGCTTCTGTCTCCCAGGAAAACGGGATTTCCTGTTGTAGTGCTATAGCCTCTTTCTTCTCTATTCCTAAGTTTAATATTACTGTTTTTGTTGGGTTTATTTTGAAATTCGTAAGTTCACCGTATTGTTTCAGTTCTCTTATTACATTGGGTAACGATATCCTTGGCCTGGTTATATAAAGAAGTATGTCGTCCGTGTATGCTGCCACTTTATGTTCTTCTTCTCCCACTCTGACCCCTCCTATATCAACATTTTTCCTTATTTTTTCCAATAATGGCTCTAGTGCAATTACATACAGGAGTGGTGAGAGCGGGCATCCTTGTCTTGTTCCTTTGAACATCTCAAAGGCGGACGACATACTTCCATTAACCTTAACCCTTGCCATGGGGTGTTTGTATAGGTTAGTAATCCATCTTATGAATCTTGGGCCCAAGCCAATGCTTCGTAGTGTATCCATCATAAATCCCCAGTCTACTCGGTCAAATACTTTCTCAGCATCTATTGACACGAGCAAGACTGGGGATTTCTTCTTTTGACCCGTACGCATTAATAACATTGGTCTTATACTGTTATCCCTTCCCTCTCTTCCTGGAACAAAGCCTGCTTGTTCTACATTTATCAGGTCTGGCATCAGGTTTTTTAATCTCGATGCTAAGATTTTGCATATAGTTTTATATCTGCGTTTAGTAGCGCAATAGGACTACTTTTGGTATTATTGTAATATCTGCCAGTAGAGATTCCCTTCTTATTTCTTCATCTTCCCCTATTTTATTTAGGTAATTACATAAAACTGATACTAATTGTTCCTTAAATCTTTTATAATATTTTATCGTGAAGCCGTCCGGACTTGGGCTTTCCCCCCTGGTATTTCTTTTAGGGCGTTATTAATTTCTTCTTGTGTGATTGATTTCTCTAGGAGCTCTGTGCTTTCTGCTGTTATCTTAGGTAAATTTGCTTCTAGTAAATATTGTTGTATTTTGATTTTCCTGTCCTTCTCCTCCTGCCATGTTTCTTTATTTATAATTGCATGTAATGAACTGTAGTACTTTTTGAAAATCTTTGCAATATCATTTGTTTTATATATTTTATTTCTCCTTTTTCATTTTTTATCTTTTCTATATAATTTAAAGTTTTTTTTCCCCTTGAGATTTTTGCTAAGTATTTCCCGGGCTTATTTCCCCATCTATATCTTTCTTTTGCGACATTGCTAAATACTTTTCTAGTTTCCTGTTCCATCAGTTCCCTTAGTTGTCCCCTTTTTATAACTACCCTCTGATGTGTTTCCCTATCTGAATGTGTTTTATGTATTTGTTCCAAGTCGTGCAGTTCGCTTATTACTCTTTTCATCATTATTTCCCTTTCTTTTTTTTTCCCTGCTCCTATTGAGATTAATTTACCCCTAATATACGCCTTATGGGATTCCCAGATTGTGACCATTGTTACGTCTGGTGTATCATTATTGCAATAAAATTGTTCAAATTCAGTAGTTATGTTTTTACCTACTTCTACATCATCTATGAGATCTTCGTTTAACCTCCATGTCCCTTTTCTTTGTTCCTTGTCCTTAAATCTAATCTTTACTGTTACGGGGCGTGGTTCGAGATTGTTGTTATCTCTATTGAAGTCTCAACTACATACTCTAAAGCACCGTGGTCCACTAAGATATAGTCCAGTCTTGAGTATGTGTCGTGCACCGATGAATGAAATGTGTAATCCTTTTTACTTGAGTGTGTTACTCTCCATACGTCATCCAGTTGCTGGATGTGCATTTTTTTTAAATCAATTTCAGTTGTTTATTCTCTCTAATTGGTGCACCAGACGTACTATCAAAATCGTGATCCATTGAAAAGTTGAAATCTCCTGCCACCGCTAAATGTCCCTGTTTAAAATCTATCAAGGTGTCGAGGATCCCCTTTAAGTATTTTTTAGAACATTTATTAGGGCAGTACACATTTAATAACGTGTATTTTTTTCTTTGTAGGGACCCTTTCAGAAACAAAAAGCGACCCTCTGGGTCAACTTTCCTGTCTTCCAAAATAAAACTTATATTTTTCCCCATACCTATGGCTACTCCTTTTGCCCTTTTATTTGGTGAATCTCCATAATACCAGGTTGGGATAGCCCGTGAATATATGTAGCGCCCTGCTCCCAATGAGTGGGCGCTATATGTCGAAATTATAGTTGTCTTGGCATTAGTTTGGCCCAGAAAGGTTTATTCAAATTGTGGCGCCGTTTCAGTTTAGCTGGTTGCGTGAAAGGCAACAGGCTGGACGTATTGGGTGCCTCTTTCCCAGAGGTAGCGCAGGGGGAGTGGTGAACCCACTGTGCATGCTGGGAGAGGGTACTTAAGGGGCGGATGCCATTTTTTGGTCGGTCGTTGGTTGGTGGTTCGTCCCCGATCCTCACCTGAGGGCCCTCCTGGCCTCAGGGATGTGTTGGCAGTTCCCTCCTCGGCGCCACGTTGGCCCGAGGCCTCGCAACTGAGATGTAGAACCAGGAGTTACTGGGGTCTACCGATCCAGTGAGATCCTGTGTCGCCTTGCCTGATGGAAGGGACCGAGCAATTGAGGCCTTAATTGGAGGATGCTCCCGGATCCTAAAAGTCTACCTCACAGTGCTGCCAGAGCGGCTGAAAGATCCTGGCACTGAGAGCTGTGTTATTTCTGAGAGAGCTAACCCAGTGAGGGGTTACACAAGTCTGTGGCAGAGACTATTGAACAAATTCCAATACCTAGTCTGTGGCAGAGACTATCTTTGATCGAGCTTCGCACGGGTTGCTAGGCCGGTGAGAGTGGGCCTATCCGGTGGTTGCCGAGTCCAGCGTGGAGATAGTTGCTCCTCTGGACCTAGGAGATTTCCGTGATTGACAAGTAAGATACCTGAGTCCTCCCCATTCCTCTACCCCTCTGTTGGAACGTTTATTCAAATAAATCCTTGAAAGAGACTTTGTGTTGGTGCATACATTTCTTCCAGAGAAACTCTTCAAGGAGAACCCCTGGAGCCGAACATTTGGAACAGTGAGGTAACGTGCAGACCCAAAACTAAACCAGCAGCTCCTACGGGGGTACCGCTACATATAATTTTGTGTTTGAGTCAAGCGATATATGTGTGTCCTGTAAGAAAATGATCTCCGCAAAGTACCTTTCTAGCTCTCTTAGCACCATGTGTTTTTTTTTTCGGGAGTGTTCAGTTCTCTTACATTATATGTCATAAATTTAACATCGGTCATTGACTTTGTTTTCTTTTACGCTTACTTACTCCAACTAATAAAATATTATTATAGGATGTACAGTTCTTCTTCCTATTTCTTACATCAACAATTTTTTTTTTATACAAGGATACACAGATCTTACCCCCCTCCCCTCCCGTTCCCTCCCCCTACCATTCCCCCCCCCCTACCATTCCCCCCCTTCCCATGGTGGTATTTTGACCTCATGGCCTGGAGCAAGTACTTCCCCTCCTTGGGGACACCCTTGTCCCCTTGCTCTCTCAGGCCCGAGGTGGAGTTCTGTATGGCGCTATCGGACTCGCCTCCCTTGCTACTGGAGAGGGGTTTCCGGAACTTGCCAAGAGTCCAAGTCTCCTTATCCCCATTTTTATGTCTTTCATCTTTTCAGACCGTCTCCCACACCGCCCTTCACACCTCCCCCCTCCCTTCACACCTCCCCCTCCCTCCCCCCCACCCCCATCCATCCTGCCGGTCTTTCTGAGTATCGAAAAAAAAAAGGGGGTCTCCGTATAGTTTCGGGTCCTCTTTCTTCTTCCAGAAAAAAAAAAAGAAAAAAGGGGAAAAGTTCCGGTCTATGCTTTTGGGACATCTTTCTCGTTCTTCTTATTTATTCTGTCTTTCTGTACATTCTTCTTGTCTTGACCCTGTCACCGGACAATTTTCTGGTGTTGGTACAGTATCTCCAGTTTTTGGCAAAATTCAGGCATCTCTTCCATGAATCTTAATCTAGCCATCCGACCATTTTTCCTACCTATCAGGCAGGAGGGCGAAGCCCCACTTATATTGAACTCCATTTTCCTGTAGAGTCGCCAACAGCGGCTTTAAAGTTCTCCTTCTGTTTAAAGTTACCTGTGACAGATCTTGAAAGATTTGGATGTTGTTTCCTTCAAACTTTATTGGCGACTTCCCCCTCAGATTTCTCCACACAGATTTTTTTCCTCCCAGTTTTCAAATCGCACTATAATGTCTCTTGGGTTCTCCTGCGGAATTGCTCTCGGTCTTCTTAGTCTATGTGCTCTCTCAATTTTTATTGGGTTTGTTATTTCTTTGTCCATCACTGGGTTAAAAATCTTCCTTATTATTTCTGTAAGGTCTTCATGCTGGGGAGAATCTGGGACACCACGGATTCTTAAGTTCTTTCTTCGATCCCTATTTTCTTGGTCCTCTAATTTATATGCCTGTTCCTGTTTTCTTGTCTTTTTAGGCTTTTCATTTCTCCTTCTAAGTTTTTTATTCTAGTTGCATTGAGATCCGTTACTTTTTCCACTTCTTCCACTCGTTCAAGCATATGGCCCAAATTTCTATGGACTATCTCCATTTCCGCCTTTAGCGATTTTTCCAAAGCCGCAAACATAGATTCCATTTCAGTTTTAGTTGGTAATAGGTCTTTATTTTGATGTTCCTCCTCTCTCCTTTGTTCATGTTCTGCCTCCAACTCTTGTTCTATTCTTGAGTCTGATAATGTATCAGTCTCAGTGATAGTTTTATTCTGACCCTTTTTCTTTTCTTTCTTTTTCTCCTTCTCCTTGCTCTCGATCTGACTGCTTTTGGCCGTTTGCTGTTTTTCCACTAAGTATAAATACTTAGGAAAGGAGGTTGAGGAGGTATGTGCTGACGTCACCACGCTGTTTTGTTTAGAAGGATGGGAGCTTGTATTGTAACCGGCCGGCTTCGAAATTTTTATACAAGATTTTATCTTCTGTTTGTTGTAATAATCCTTACCTCCTGGAATGGCTGATTGGGTACCGTAATGGATCAAATACAGGCTATATAAGAGTTTCACTGATTCTCGTCTCTCAAGAGGTCTGTTAGCAATATCCATCCACCTTTTCTTTGATCGCGTCTGGAGAATGCTATCTGGAGGGGACACTTCTAAACGCCGGTCGGTAACCTGGGAAGGGAATCTTCACTATCCTGGTGGCGCTCCAGCTACATTGCTAAGCCTATTTTGACCCCCCTGAGAAGGGCTGTCGCTGGCTTTCTGGTAAGCCTTCATTTTATCACAAGGTGACGGGCAGCACTGATGGTGAATGTTACCTCCATTTTTCCAAATTGGATATCACCCAATGAACACGTATTGAACATTTAAGTTTTGTTTTTGTGTGTCATACACATATTCACTGCATATGCAGTTGGTCTTTATGGACTTCTAATTGCTTATGATTTGCACCTTATGAGTTTATGTACATATGTTGTGCACTTATCACTGTATTTTATATGTTTTCAACACTATATAGTTTATTATCCAGCGCTGCACTCTTTTTCTATACATTGAAAAAAGTGTCCAACTGACTCTGAACGTACGTTTAGCAGTGTCCCGTGTACATGGGGCCTTATTACCACCAGCTGTTCTCCTTGACTGACAGTTAAAATCTAGAGGTGAGGTGAACACCTGCCAGCCAATCAGAACGGCAAAGCTGTACTCTGAGTGCTGAGAGCAGGAATACTTGTTGCATGGCCATGATCGATGGCTAGATCGCGATCAACCAATTGCCAACTCCCCATTTAACATCTCCCCACTTCATTCACAACTACAAAAGTTTTGCATTTACATTCACTCTAAAACGTATATAAGACGAGAGAGATGGGGGATATTTACTAAAACTTTTGCACTCAGAATCTGGTACAGTTGTCCATAGTAACCAATCATCTTCTAGGTTATATTGTCAAAGCTTAATTGAGAAAGTTGAAGTAAGAAGCTGATTGGTTGCTATGCACCGCTGCACTAGATTCTATGTGTATCAGTTTTAGTAAATCTCCTCCAGTAGGCTGAGGTTACTTATCTCCTGAAAATGCAGGCCGCCTGTCTTCTGTATCACTGACTAGAAAAAAAGTATGCTGAGCTGTTTAGGAAAAAAAATATATATATATGTATATATATATATATATATTGTGACAGCAGGAAGGTAAAGTCACCTGGTTGCATCCAGGGGGGTAGATATATTTCGCCCAGATTCAGGCTTTACGCCGACTTATACAACTAGGTGGAGAGTTGTATAAGGCTAGTGGGCTCATGGATGACTCATACCTCTAGGGAGAGTGTGGGGCGTCGTGCAGACAGAGATGAGGAGACCAGCTGAACCTTGTCAGCTCATTTAGGCCTCTATAAGAACTCCCAGCTTCATTAGATGTTAGCTCATGCCTGGAACCAGACCTGTGTGGACTGTCTAGGGAGAGTGAACCCCTGTGCGGTGAGAAAAAGCCTGTGTGGCTATTTGCTTGGACATTTAAAACCAGGGACTTAGGGACTAGGACAGCACTAGGCTGATCCCAGTTGTTAGTTAGGAAACCTGTATGTTTAGTCAGAGGTCAAGTTGACCAGGATTTATTTTATTTATGTTTCTTTTGCTTTGCTGTGTTTTGTCACTGTAAATAGAAAATAAACCGCACCTTTTTGATTTTGAAAACCACAACCTCCGTTTGCTGGGCCTGTTTTTGTCTGGGGAGCCCATCCCGGGGGTCACACACACCCGCTGCCGAGCTAACCCCCTCACAGTTGGTGGAGAATGCGGGCAGTTTTTTTTTTAAGCCAGCATGGAGGAGATACTGAAACAGCTGGCTCTAGCAAATGCCAATCAACAGCAGACAAATGCAGGTTTGCAAAGGAGCCTTGCAGCCCAGCAGCAAGCTCATCAACAGAGCCTTGCAGCCCAGCAGCAAGCTCACCAACAGAGTCTGGAAGCTCAGCAACAAGCCCAGCAGCAATCTGAGGCCCGCTTCATAGACCTGTTACAGAAGCAAGAGCAGAGACTACAACAAATGGAAGCAGTAATGCAGCAACGTCCGCAGACCAGTGAGGAAAGCCGTCCCACTAATACCGCGTCCTTTGGGGTGAGTCGTTTATTGACAAAAATGACTGGAGAGGATGATCCAGAGGTATTTTTGACCACATTTGAAAGGACCGCTGAAAGAGAAAAGTGGCCTGAGGAGCAGTGGGCTGGACTGGTGGCTCCTCTGTTAACTGGTGAATCGCAGAAAGCTTACTATGACCTAGAGCCTAACCAAGCAAAAGACTATGTGATGCTAAAAGCTGAAATTTTGGCAAGGCTGGGTGTCACCCAGGCTGTCCGAGCTCAGCGTGTGCATAACTGGACTTTCCAGCTTGGAAAACCCCCCAGGTCTCAAATGTATGATCTCATTCACCTGAGCAGAAAGTGGCTACAGCCAGAGACTTTGTCCGCACCAAAGATTGTGGAACGTGTTGTAATGGATCGGTTTTTGAGAGCTCTTCCTACTGCCATCCAAAAGTGGGTAAGCCATGGAGACCCAGAAACGGCCGGTAAACTTGTGGATCGGGTAGAGAGATACTTGGCTGCAGAGAACCTGACGGCCTCTTCCAGAGACACTCAGACTTTCCACCCTAAGACCAGACCATCCCCAGGGGCGGATAAGAGGATTCCAAGGGGTGAGGGTGGAGCGAGTGAGAGGGTGGGAGCTCTACCCCAAGTTTGGCGAGAACAGCCTGGGAAATCAGCGGCTCAAGAGGCGGCAAGAAGGATCGTTTGCTACCGCTGCCGGCAAGCGGGACATATTGCAGCCAATTGCCCGGTTGTGGAGGAACCCATGCAGTGTGACTTTCTGACGGGCAGACGTCAGTCGCTGTGTGCGACAGTCGCATGCACTGCCATTCGAGGAACTGAGAAACATTTATGCAAAATGTGTGTTAATGGTAGAAATGTTGTGGTATTGCTGGATTCAGGTAGCCTTGTGACCCTGATAAAGGCTGAGTTAGTTAAAACAGAGGTCTTTGGGAATAGCAAGGTAGCTGTTATTTGTGTGCATGGGGACACCCGAGAGTATCCAGTGACTACAGTGTGTTTCGAGACCCCCAAAGGTACCCTCTCTCATCCAGTGGGCTTAGTATCTCAGTTACCGCATGACGCCATTGTGGGAAGGGATTTTCCGAAGTTCTGGGAACTGTGGGATGATCCTGAGCCCCCCACTGGTGCCCCTATGTACCAGGAATGTGATAGCCAGAACTCCCCTGAGAGTGGTGAGGACTCTCCGGAATTTCCCTTATCAGTATTGGCAGGGGAGACTCAAGAAACTGGAGAGGAGCCCACCTCCTCAGACGAAAACCTACCGTCTGTGGAGTTTTCTGATCTTGAGGTTCACAGGGAAAACTTTGCCACAGAACAGTTGAAAGACCCCGCCCTAATAAAGGCACAGGAAAACGTAGTGAAAATAGATGGCGAGTTAGTGAACCCAGATAATACCTGCACTTACCCATACTTCAGCGTAGAGAAGGACCTACTGTATCGGGTGGCAAAAAGGGCAGAAGAAACCGTTGAGCAGCTTGTGGTGCCCAAACCTTACAGGAAGTTGGTGTTGGAGTTGGCCCATGGGCACATTCTTGGAGGTCATCTGGGGACAGAGAAAACCCGAGAGAGGGTATTACAGAGATTCTATTGGCCGGGGGTGATGAAGGACATAGAAAATTATTGTTCCTCCTGCCCTGTGTGTCAGAGGTCGGCCCCGATGCCACATTTCCGTAGCCCGCTGGTCCCTCTACCCATCATTGAGGTCCCGTTTGAGAGGATCGCCATGGATTTGGTAGGGCCTATAATCAAGTCCGCTAGGGGGCACCAGTACATATTAGTTATAATGGACTATGCCACCCGTTATCCAGAAGCGATCCCTCTCCGAAATACCTCGGCCAAGACCATAGCCAAAGAGCTATCTCTTGTGTTTAGCCGGGTGGGTATTTGTAAAGAACTGCTTACGGACCAAGGTACACCCTTTATGTCCCGGGTTATGAAGGAGCTGTGTAAATTGTTCAAAGTGACGCAATTACGTACATCTGTGTATCACCCCCAAACCGATGGGCTGGTTGAAAGATTCAACAAAACCCTAAAACAAATGTTGAAGAAAGTGGTGGATAGAGATGGAAAGGATTGGGACTGTCTACTTCCTTATCTGATGTTTGCTATTAGGGAGGTGCCCCAATCCTCTACGGGATTCTCCCCCTTTGAGTTACTGTATGGGAGACACCCAAGAGGGCTGTTGGATATTGCCAAGGAAACTTGGGAAAGTGAGAGTTCTCCCCACAGGAGTGTGATTGAGCATGTCGCCCTGATGCAAGACCGAATTGCACAGGTAATGCCCATCGTGAAGGAACATTTGGCCCAAGCGCAGTTAGCACAGCAGAGAGTGTACAACCGTGGAGCCAAGACCCGTACCTTTTCCCTGGGGGATAGGATACTGGTACTTGTCCCTACGGTTGAAAGTAAATTCCTTGCCAAATGGCAAGGCCCCTATGAGATAATGGAAAAAGTGAGCGAAGTGAATTACAAGGTCAGACAACCAGGAAGGCGAAAGCCCGAACAGATCTATCACGTTAATCTGTTGAAAGCCTGGAGGGATAGAGAGTCCCTAGTCGCAGACACTTGGTCACCAGCTCAAACTGGTTGCGTGATTCCTGAGGTTGGAATAGCAGCCACCTTGTCACAACCCCAACAACAGGAGGTTAAGGAGTTTGTGCTTCGCAACAAGGAGGTATTCTCTGAGCTGCCGGGACAAACATCTGGGGTAGAGCATGACATCATTACCCCGCCCGGTGAAAGGGTGAAGTTAAAACCCTATCGGATCCCAGAGGCCCGACGGGAGGCAATACGGGAGGAAGTACAGAAAATGCTGAACTTAGGGGTGATAGAGGAGTCCCAAAGTGATTGGTCTAGTCCCATTGTGTTGGTGCCTAAACCGGATGGGAGCTGGCGATTTTGTAACGATTTTCGTCAGTTGAACAAAGTTACAAAATTTGACACCTACCCCATGCCACGTATAGATGAGTTGATCGACCGGCTGGGAACAGCCCGATACATGACGACTCTTGACCTCACAAAAGGGTATTGGCAAATCCCCCTGGCCAAGTCGGCCAAAGAGAAAACCGCATTTGTAACCCCAGACGGGGCGTTCCAATATAAAAGAATGCCGTTCGGGTTACAGAATGCGCCGGCCACATTCCAGCGGAAAATGGACCAGATGCTGAGGCCCCATCGGAAGTATGCTGCGGCTTACCTGGATGACGTAATTGTCCATAGCACAGATTGGGCCTCACATCTGCCAAAAGTGCAAGCAGTCCTGGACTCTGTTCGGGAAGCGGGGTTTACGGCTAACCCCAAGAAGTGTACCATTGGGCAGGAGGAGGCCAAATATCTTGGGTACACCATTGGGAGGGGAGTAATAAAACCCCAACTCAACAAAGTCGAGGCCATCCAGAGTTGGCCACGTCCCAACAGCAAGAAGCAGGTACGAGCCTTTCTGGGAATCGCTGGGTATTATCGGCGATTCATTCCCCACTTTGCTTCTAAGGCTGTGCCCCTAACCAACCTGACGAAGGGGAAAGGGTCGGTCATGATTAAATGGACCCCCGAGTCTGAGGCAGCATTCCAATTCTTGAAACAAGCCTTATGTAGCCAGCCAGTGTTGTACTCACCCGACTTCTCTAAAGACTTTGTCGTACAAAGTGATGCGTCAGATGTGGGGTTAGGAGCAGTATTGTCCCAGGTCTGGAACGGGGAAGAGCACCCAGTCATTTACCTCAGCAGGAAGTTGAAGTCCCATGAGGTAAATTACGCCACCGTTGAAAAGGAGTGTTTAGCGGTGAAGTGGGCTCTAGATTCCCTTCGGTACTACCTGCTAGGTAGGCACTTTGACATGGTTACGGATCACGCTCCGTTAAAGTGGATGGCTCAAAACAAGGAAACAAATAGAAGAGTGAATAGGTGGTTCCTGGCCCTCCAGGAATTCAACTTCACAGTAAAGCATCGCCCTGGCGTTCAAATGGGGAATGTGGATGCTTTGTCTCGAGTACATGAATGCCTGATTGCTGGTGTTCCAACCCCGAGGTTAAAACAAGAGGGGGGGGTATGTGACAGCAGGAAGGTAAAGTCACCTGGTTGCATCCAGGGGGGTAGATATATTTCGCCCAGATTCAGGCTTTACGCCGACTTATACAACTAGGTGGAGAGTTGTATAAGGCTAGTGGGCTCATGGATGACTCATACCTCTAGGGAGAGTGTGGGGCGTCGTGCAGACAGAGATGAGGAGACCAGCTGAACCTTGTCAGCTCATTTAGGCCTCTATAAGAACTCCCAGCTTCATTAGATGTTAGCTCATGCCTGGAACCAGACCTGTGTGGACTGTCTAGGGAGAGTGAACCCCTGTGCGGTGAGAAAAAGCCTGTGTGGCTATTTGCTTGGACATTTAAAACCAGGGACTTAGGGACTAGGACAGCACTAGGCTGATCCCAGTTGTTAGTTAGGAAACCTGTATGTTTAGTCAGAGGTCAAGTTGACCAGGATTTATTTTATTTATGTTTCTTTTGCTTTGCTGTGTTTTGTCACTGTAAATAGAAAATAAACCGCACCTTTTTGATTTTGAAAACCACAACCTCCGTTTGCTGGGCCTGTTTTTGTCTGGGGAGCCCATCCCGGGGGTCACACACACCCGCTGCCGAGCTAACCCCCTCACAATATTTAAAATAAATAAATAAATATATATATATATATATATTGTGACAGCAGGAAGGTAAAGTCACCTGGTTGCATCCAGGGGGGTAGATATATTTCGCCCAGATTCAGGCTTTACGCCGACTTATACAACTAGGGAGTTGATGAAGCCCAGCTGAGGCTAGTGGGCTCATGGATGACTCATACCTCTAGGGAGAGGGCTGGGCGTCGTGCAGGCAGGGAGTTGATGAGACCAGCTGAAGCTTGTCAGCTCATTTAGGCCTCTATAAGAACTCCCAGCTTCATTAGATGTTAGCTCATGCCTGGAACAAGACCTGTGTGGACTGTCTAGGGAGAGTGAACCCCTGTGCGGTGAGGCAAAGCCTGTGTGGCTATTTGTTTGGACTTTTACTAAACCAGGGACTTAGGGACTAGGACAGCACTAGGCTGATCCCAGTTGTTAGTTAGGAAACCTGTATGTTTAGTCAGAGGTCAACTTGACCAGGATTTATTTTGGTTATGTTTCTTTTGCTTTGCTGTGTTTTGTCACTGTAAATAGAAAATAAACCGCACCTTTTTTTGATTTTGAAAACCACAACCTCCGTTTGCTGGGCCTGTTTTGTGTGGGGAGCCCATCCCGGGGGTCACACACACCCGCTGCCGAGCTAACCCCCTGACAGTTGGTGGAGAACCAGTGGCAGTTTTTTTTAAGCCAGCATGGAGGAGATACTGAAGCAGCTGGCTCTAGCAAATGCCAATCAACAGCAGACAAATGCAGGTTTGCAAAGGAGCCTTGCAGCCCAGCAGCAGACAAACGCAACTTTGCAACAGAGTCTGGAGGCTCAGCAACGAGCCCAGCAGCAATCTGAGGCCCGCTTCATAGACCTGTTGCAGAAGCAAGAGCAGAGACTACAACAACAGATGGAAGCAGTAATGCAGCAACGTCCGCAGACCAGTGAGGAAAGCCGTCCCACTAATACCGCGTCCTTTGGGGTGAGTCGTTTATTGACAAAAATGACTGGAGAGGATGATCCAGAGGTATTTTTGACCACATTTGAAAGGACCGCTGAAAGAGAAAAGTGGCCTGAGGAGCAGTGGGCTGGACTGGTGGCTCCTCTGTTAACTGGTGAATCGCAGAAAGCTTACTATGACCTAGAGCCTAACCAAGCAAAAGACTATGTGATGCTAAAAGCTGAAATATTGGCAAGGCTGGGTGTCACCCAGGCTGTCCGGGCTCAGCGTGTGCATAACTGGACTTTCCAGCTTGGAAAACCCCCCAGGTCTCAAATGTATGATCTCATTCACCTGAGCAGAAAGTGGCTACAGCCAGAGACTTTGTCCGCACCAAAGATTGTGGAACGTGTTGTAATGGATCGGTTTTTGAGAGCTCTTCCTACTGCCATCCAAAAGTGGGTAAGCCATGGAGACCCAGAGACGGCCGATGGTCTTGTGGATCGTGTGGAGAAATACTTGGCTACAGAGAACCTGACGGCCTCTTCCAGAGACACTCGGACTTTCCACCCTAAGACCAGACCATCCCCAGGGGCGGATAAGAGGATTCCAAGGGGTGAGGGTGGAGAGAGTGAGAGGGTGGGAGCTCTACCCCAAGTTTGGCGAGAACAGCCTGGGAAATCAGCGGCTCAAGAGGCGGCAAGAAGGATCGTTTGCTACCGCTGCCGGCAAGCGGGACATATTGCAGCCAATTGCCCGGTTGTGGAGGAACCCATGCAGTGTGACTTTCTGACGGGCAGACGTCAGTCGCTGTGTGCGACAGTCGCATGCACTGCCATTCGAGGAACTGAGAAACATTTATGCAAAATGTGTGTTAATGGTAGAAATGTTGTGGTATTGCTGGATTCAGGTAGCCTTGTGACCCTGATAAAGGCTGAGTTAGTTAAAACAGAGGTCTCTGGGAATAGCAAGGTAGCTGTTATTTGTGTGCATGGGGACACCCGAGAGTATCCAGTGACTACAGTGTGTTTCGAGACCCCCAAAGGTACCCTCTCTCATCCAGTGGGCTTAGTATCTCAGTTACCGCATGACGCCATTGTGGGAAGGGATTTTCCGAAGTTCTGGGAACTGTGGGATGATCCTGAGCCCCTCACTGGTGCCCCTATGTACCAGGAATGTGATAGCCAGAACTCCCCTGAGAGTGGTGAGGACTCTCCGGAATTTCCCTTATCAGTATTGGCAGGGGAGACTCAAGAAACTGGAGAGGAGCCCACCTCCTCAGACGAAAACCTACCGTCTGTGGAGTTTTCTGATCTTGAGGTTCACAGGGAAAACTTTGCCACAGAACAGTTGAAAGACCCCGCCCTAATAAAGGCACGGGAAAACGTAGTGAAAATAGATGGTGAGTTAGTGAACCCAGATAATACCTGCACTTACCCATACTTCAGCGTAGAGAAGGACCTACTGTATCGGGTGGCAAAAAGGGCAGAAGAAACCGTTGAGCAGCTTGTGGTGCCCAAACCTTACAGGAAGTTGGTGTTGGAGTTGGCCCATGGGCACATTCTTGGAGGTCATCTGGGGACAGAGAAAACCCGAGAGAGGGTATTACAGAGATTCTATTGGCCGGGGGTGATGAAGGACGTAGAAAATTATTGTTCCTCCTGCCCTGTGTGTCAGAGGTTGGCCCCGATGCCACATTTCCGTAGCCCGCTGGTCCCTCTACCCATCATTGAGGTCCCGTTTGAGAGGATCGCCATGGATTTGGTAGGTCCTATAATCAAGTCCGCTAGGGGGCACCAGTACATATTAGTTATAATGGACTATGCCACCCGTTATCCAGAAGCGATCCCTCTCCGAAATACCTCGGCCAAAACCATAGCCAAAGAGCTATCTCTTGTTTTTAGCCGGGTGGGTATTTGTAAAGAACTGCTTACGGACCAAGGTACACCCTTTATGTCCCGGGTTATGAAAGAGCTGTGTAAATTGTTCAAAGTGACGCAATTGCGTACGTCTGTGTATCACCCCCAAACCGATGGGCTGGTTGAAAGATTCAACAAAACCCTAAAACAAATGTTGAAGAAAGTGGTGGATAGAGATGGAAAGGATTGGGACTGTTTACTTCCTTATTTGATGTTTGCTATTAGGGAGGTGCCCCAATCCTCTACGGGATTCTCCCCCTTTGAGTTACTGTATGGGAGACACCCAAGAGGGCTGTTGGATATTGCCAAGGAAACTTGGGAAAGTGAGAGTTCTCCCCACAGGAGTGTGATTGAGCATGTCGCCCTGATGCAAGATCGAATTGCACAGGTAATGCCCATCGTGAAGGAACATTTGGCCCAAGCGCAGTTGGCACAGCAGAGAGTGTACAACCGTGGAGCCAAGACCCGTACCTTTTCCCCGGGGGATAGGATATTGGTACTTGTCCCTACGGTTGAAAGTAAATTCCTTGCCAAATGGCAAGGCCCCTACGAGATAATGGAAAAAGTGAGCGAAGTGAATTACAAGGTCAGACAACCAGGAAGGCAAAAGCCCGAACAGATCTATCACGTTAATCTGTTGAAAGCCTGGAGGGATAGAGAGTCCCTAGTCGCAGACACTTGGTCACCAGCTCAAACTGGTTGCGTGATTCCTGAGGTTGGAATAGCAGCCACCTTGTCACAACCCCAACAACAGGAGGTTAAGGAGTTTGTGCTTCGCAACAAGGAGGTATTCTCTGAGCTGCCGGGACAAACATTTGGGGTAGAGCATGACATCATTACCCCGCCCGGTGAAAGGGTGAAGTTAAAACCCTATCGGATCCCAGAGGCTCGACGGGAGGCAATACGGGAGGAAGTACAGAAAATGCTGAACTTAGGGGTGATAGAGGAGTCCCAAAGTGATTGGTCTAGTCCCATCGTGTTGGTGCCTAAACCGGATGGGAGCTGGCGATTTTGTAACGATTTTCGTCAGTTGAACAAAGTTACAAAATTTGACACCTACCCCATGCCACGTATAGATGAGTTGATCGACCGGCTGGGAACAGCCCGATACATGACGACTCTTGACCTCACAAAAGGGTATTGGCAAATCCCCCTGGCCAAGTCGGCCAAAGAGAAAACCGCATTTGTAACCCCAGACGGGGCGTTCCAATATAAAAGAATGCCGTTCGGGTTACAGAATGCGCCGGCCACATTCCAGCGGAAAATGGACCAGATGCTGAGGCCCCATCGGAAGTATGCTGCGGCTTACCTGGATGACGTAATTGTCCATAGCACAGATTGGGCCTCACATCTGCCAAAAGTGCAAGCAGTCCTGGACTCTGTTCGGGAAGCGGGGTTTACGGCTAACCCCAAGAAGTGTACCATTGGGCAGGAGGAGGCCAAATATCTTGGGTACACCATTGGGAGGGGAGTAATAAAACCCCAACTCAACAAAGTCGAGGCCATCCAGAGTTGGCCACGTCCCAACAGCAAGAAGCAGGTACGAGCCTTTCTGGGAATCGCTGGGTATTATCGGCGATTCATTCCCCACTTTGCTTCTAAGGCTGTGCCCCTAACCAACCTGACGAAGGGGAAAGGGTCGGTCATGATTAAATGGACCCCCGAGGCTGAGGCAGCATTCCAATTCTTGAAACAAGCCTTATGTAGCCAGCCAGTGTTGTACTCACCCGACTTCTCTAAAGACTTTGTCGTACAAAGTGATGCGTCAGATGTGGGGTTAGGAGCAGTATTGTCCCAGGTCTGGAACGGGGAAGAGCACCCAGTCATTTACCTCAGCAGGAAGTTGAAGTCCCATGAGGTAAATTACGCCACCGTTGAAAAGGAGTGTTTAGCGGTGAAGTGGGCTCTAGATTCCCTTCGGTACTACCTGCTAGGTAGGCACTTTGACATGGTTACGGATCACGCTCCGTTAAAGTGGATGGCTCAAAACAAGGAAACAAATAGAAGAGTGAATAGGTGGTTCCTGGCCCTCCAGGAATTCAACTTCACAGTAAAGCATCGCCCTGGCGTTCAAATGGGGAATGTGGATGCTTTGTCTCGAGTACATGAATGCCTGATTGCTGGTGTTCCAACCCCGAGGTTAAAACAAGAGGGGGGGGTATGTGACAGCAGGAAGGTAAAGTCACCTGGTTGCATCCAGGGGGGTAGATATATTTCGCCCAGATTCAGGCTTTACGCCGACTTATACAACTAGGGAGTTGATGAAGCCCAGCTGAGGCTAGTGGGCTCATGGATGACTCATACCTCTAGGGAGAGGGCTGGGCGTCGTGCAGGCAGGGAGTTGATGAGACCAGCTGAAGCTTGTCAGCTCATTTAGGCCTCTATAAGAACTCCCAGCTTCATTAGATGTTAGCTCATGCCTGGAACCAGACCTGTGTGGACTGTCTAGGGAGAGTGAACCCCTGTGCGGTGAGGCAAAGCCTGTGTGGCTATTTGTTTGGACTTTTACTAAACCAGGGACTTAGGGACTAGGACAGCACTAGGCTGATCCCAGTTGTTAGTTAGGAAACCTGTATGTTTAGTCAGAGGTCAACTTGACCAGGATTTATTTTGGTTATGTTTCTTTTGCTTTGCTGTGTTTTGTCACTGTAAATAGAAAATAAACCGCACCTTTTTTTGATTTTGAAAACCACAACCTCCGTTTGCTGGGCCTGTTTTGTGTGGGGAGCCCATCCCGGGGGTCACACACACCCGCTGCCGAGCTAACCCCCTCACAATATATATATATATATATATATATATATATACAGCATGCTGGGTAGCAGTTATCCTATTCTTGTCAGTGAAAAAAAACACGTTAGGTATTGTTCTGAAAAAGCAGTAGCAGAAATCAGTCTTGATAATTAGTGTATAGTAGTAAACTGGAAGCGTGACAAATTAACACCATATCTTAATTTTTTGCTGTTAGACTCATGCATCAAAATGTCTTTTGGATTCATTTCACGGTCTAGTTGATCAGCTGTAGTTGCTGAGCTGAGTGAATAAACAGCTAATGCTTAGGGTGAGATGCATGCTCGGTTTGATGCAATGCCTAAGAGTTTCATTATGCGACTTTGATGAAGCACACAGTCATCTCATGCAGAACACAGCTTCTCCTCTGACGAGATTAGACAGCTCAGTCCATTGAAATGCAGGCTGCCAAATCCATCTTATACCAGAGTCAGTCACCAAACAGCCCACATTCTCTAGCCAAGTAATCAACAGCATACCGTATATAATTAATACAATAACCATTTACAGGGGGAAGGAGTCAGCAGATGTGTTTTCCTTAAAATGGACCTGACATTTATGTAGAGAACAAAACTGCTTATATAGGAGACAGTAGTGTTAGATATACTATACAGGACTATATTTCTATTTATATGACTTTTAACCCCTTCAATACGGGGCATTTCCCGCCCAGGTCAATTTTCCGCTTTCAGCGCTGTAACATTTTGAATGACAATTGCGTGGTCATACAACACTGTACCCATATAAAAAAAAATCCCCACAAATAGAGCTTTCTGTTGGTGGTATTTGATCACCTCTGTGGTTTTTAAAGAGCGACAGCTTTGAAAAAAAAAAAATTTTTTTACTTTTTGCTATAATAAATTTCCCAATTTAAAAAACAAAAAAAACATCTTGTGAAACAAAAAAAACAAAAAACAAAAAACAAAAACAAAAAAATCTTCCCCAGTTTAGGTTGATATGTATTCTTCTACATATTTTTGGTAAAAAAAATCGCAATAAGTATATATTGATTGGTTTGCACAAAAGTTATAGCGCCTACAATATAGGGGATAGATTTATGGCATTTTTATTATTATATATTTTTTTTACTAGTAATGGCGTGATCTGCGATTTTTGTCAGGACTTTTGGCGGACAGATCGGACACTTTTGACACTATTTTGGAACCATTGACAATTATACAGCGATCGGTGCTATAAATATGCACTGATTACTGTATACATTTCACTGGCAGGGAAGGGGTTAACACTAGGGGGCGATCAAGGGGTTAAATGTGTTACCTAGGGAGTGATTCAACTGTGGGGGCAGGGGACTGACCGGTGGAGGAGACCGATCAGTGTTCCTATATACAAACAACACGCGATCTGTCTCCTCTCCCCTGATGTGACGTGGATCTGTGTGTTTACACACACAGATCCACGTCCCTGCTCTGTGACAAACAATTGCGGGAGCCCGGCAGACATTGCTGCCGCCAGGCACGCGCATCGGCTCCCGAGTGACGCGACGAGCGTGCACACCCCCTAGACTGCCGGGAAGCCGAGGACGTCATATGACGGCCGCCTGGGATTGCAGAGCCACCTTTCGGCCGTCATATTACTATACACGGGATGGGAAGTGGTTAAACAAAAATCCTTATATCTCATGTTTCAGATTTACTTATGTAGCGCCCTGCTCCCAATGACGGGGCGCTATTTTTCAATTTAGAGGCTATCTGAGCCAATAGCTAGGCTCAGATGTAAATAATTGATGTTAAATTAGCCTCTGTTCCGGCTATGGCTGTGTTGGGAAATCGTCCCATTGTTGCCTATAGGTGGCGTTACCACCTCAGGCCAATGTGGAAGATTGACAAGCCAGAGTGTATTGTGTACCTTCCCCCTGGAACAGTTCAGTGGGCGTGGTCTACCCGCTGAGCATGCTGGGGAAGGGTACTTAAGGGGCAGACGCCATCTTTTGGGGTCTTCGTCCCCTCATGGCCCTCCTGGCGTTAGGGGTGTATTGTGTGATTCTTGGCCTTGGAACCATGCTGGTCCAAGGCTGCAACTTCAACAGGCAGGCCCAGTTATGCTGACTGGGTCTGCACTTTGAAGGTAATCCTGTGCTGTCCGTCCTGAGGCAGGAAGCCACTCAATGGAGGAAACCAGGGGAGGACCTGTCCTGGAAAAGACCAAGCGGAAGGCTGGTGTCTTGAGGAGGGCCTGGTAATTCTATTGGAGGATACACCACAACAAAAGTTACCTTGCAGTCTGCCGAGTCGGCTTAAAGGCTCTTGATTGCTTGGCTGGAAGTTCGGGTGTTGAGTCCTGTGGCAGAGGATCCCGGATTATCCAAATTCTGTGCACTGCCAGTCTGTGGCAGAAACTGGTCCTGACTTATCGTTCGTGCATCCGCTGCTAGGCCAGGTGAGAGGGGCCTATCCGGGTGAGCAATACCCACTCCAGGGAGAGTGGTGAGTGACTGTATTTTTGAGGAGTTCTCCCCAGTGATCTGTACCGTGTCACATTGTTTTGAGTATAGCCTCACTTACAAAGATATAATAAAGAAAAAAATAGTGCCATCATCCAAAATAGATACTGAAAAATTGGACCGGGTGAACATGGGGTGATGGTTGCTAATGCCAATTCGCCCACAGGGACACCAGAAAAAGGGATATTGGGTGGACTTTTCTGGGCACTGATAACATAACAAACAAAAATTGTTTATATAAAAGTATATTTATTACATAAAAGAACAACAATTACAATTAAAAACATTTGAGCCAAACCCCACAAGAAAAACAGCTAAGTTGCTAACGGCTAACCCGTCACACATCTGTTAGTGGTGGAGAAGGCGAAAAACCTCAACCGGTTTTGCGATTAATACCGCTTCTTCAGGAGGGTCTGTATAATACATAATATACAATAAATGAGCTAGCAATGACAATTACATATAACATATAAGGGTACAATATTTTAGAAACATAAATACAGTCAAAAAATGTTTTTTCTGCTCACCGAGTGATATTCATGGGTCAGGCAAAGGCTCAAATGGAACCCCCCATGGCGAACAAGGGGGACATATGTGGTGCTCTCTGGTAAGGTAATTAATTACTGTTAGGATGTATTTAAGGTTATAACTCTGAGTAATAGGGGAGGGAACACCAGGTGTGAGTGTGAAAAGGGGGGAGGGAGAGGAGGAAGAAAGAGTAGAAAGGGGAGGGAGGGGGAAGGGAAGGAGGAGTAGGTAAGAATTGGGAGGGGGGAGAGAAAAACAATATGGAAAGAAGAAGGGACAAGAGGGAGGGGGGGAGGGAAAGAAAAAGAAAGAAGAAGGGGGAGGGAAACAAAGGAGATAGGATAAATGTGGGGGAGGAGGGGGAGGGAAAAAGGGTAGGGGGAAAGGGAGGGGTGGGAGCGCAGATGGGGAAGGGAGAGAGCAAAAGAGGGGGGGAGGGAAGAGGAGGGAGAAAAAGGGGGGAGGGGAGAGACGGGGGGAGGAAAGAGAGAGGAAATTCAGGGGAAGGAAAGAAAGAGAGGGAGAAAAGGGAAGAAAGGGGACAAGAGAAAAGAGTACACAAGGGAAGAAGAGAGAAAGGAAAAAGCAGGACACCATACCATCCGTATCCCGAGAGATGTGTATTGGAAACAACCATCACCAAGAGATTACATTAATAGTCTTACCACAATATGGAGAGATTAGATTATGCTGGGGTAATAGAAGCAGTATGCAGATGGACTAAGAAGTCTGCAGTGTGGCCAACCCAGCACAACTGACCAAGCCAGCACTTCTACAGGGGCGCAGGGGAAGCCAAGTCTGAAGACTGCAGGATAAAAGATGGAAAAATTAACGGTGTTAAGTCACCCATGTTTGAGGCACTATATCTGTATAAGTCTACACATAGAGATGGCGCTTACCTTGATGTATAGTCCAATCGCAGTACCCCAGGGAGAGTGATCACCACTCACACCAGCGGTTTGTAATAGAGCCGCTTAAGTGTGATCCCCAACCCCGCCGCACATCACGCCGCAAGCAACGTGTGGCGTGTGACGTAACAGGGTCAGCACTTCCACACTAGGCAGAGCCTTGTATGCTACTGCACAAGTGCGCAACCACGAGACCCATTGGCCGTAGGGCCAGGTCTGTTGTTGCAAGTCGGGAACAGCCATAGGCTGTTCCGACCAGGAAGTGCACTCATTCGCCGATAGGATGAAAAGAAGAGCGAGTGCCATGTCACATGATGCCTCGGAGACAGGAAAACATAAACAATTGGCCGCATCCGTTTTAAATTATACAAGCCAAGTTTTAAAGTAGTGTACATCTCAAAGTAGTTAGATTACCAGAGAAGTATGGTAATAATCACCAACTATAGATCCTGGAATAAAAAGGGGGGGGGGGGACATCGCTAAAAGGGAGAACTGTATCTAAATATTCACTGACACTGGGGCTAACAGATAGTTTTAAAGAAATACTGAATAACTGAATAATAGGGCCAGTACAGGTCGGATCATCGTGAAGGGGGGGGGGGGGTAGGAGGCAGTAAAAATAAGGAAAGGAGGGAAGGGAAAGGAGAGATAAGGAAGAAGGTTGTTGAGGGGGGGGAGGAAAGGGAGAAGGGAAGGGACAGGGGAAGGGGGGGAAAGGAAGGAGGAAAAGGGAGGGAGGAAAAAAGGGGGGGAAGGGGGGGAGGGGAGGAGAAAAAGGATTGCACAAGAGGGGGGTTTGGAAGGCAAACTTTATAGAAAAGGTTGATATGAATTCATCTCATTTAACCCCGGGGGTGTGGTCGCATTTAGATGTTCTATCCACAGGGTTTCCCTTTGTAAGATGGTCTTATCCCAGTCACCACCCCTGGGGTTGGGCCTTACAACCTCAAGGACCAGGAATCTCACCGTGGATAGGTCGTATCGATGATACAGACCTATGTGTCGCCCAATAGTGTTACAACCTCAAGGACCAGGAATCTCACCGTGGATAGGTCGTATCGATGATACAGACCTATGTGTCGCAATGGGGACTTTGTGCGCTCCGGCCTACGCCAATCTTTATTTGGGTGGGTGGGAGTGACTTATAAATGCAGATGAAAAATACATTGAATTTCTTGAACATGTACTACTTTGGTACAGGTACATTGATGACCTGTTCCTGGTCTGGACCGGGACCAATGTACAACTTCTACAGTTTGTCAACGAGAATGACCTCAATCTGAGTTTTACATTTCAGTTTGATGATGCGCAGATCCCATTTTTGGATCTGGTCATCATCAAACAAACAAACAGACGGTACCCTCAGTACCAATCTATACCGCAAGCCAATGGCCGGCAATACTCTATTGTATGCAACTAGTGCCCACCCTCAACCACTTATACGAAGCATTCCATTTGCGCAGTATCTGCGACTTCGCAGGAACTGCACATTGCAAAGTGACTTAAAAACCCAGGCCAATGCTTTGCGAGAACGCCTATTGTTAAGAGGCTATTCTCGTACTAATCTGAAAAAAGCCTACAATAAGGCATGTCTCCGGTCCAGACAATCATTACTTTACCCCCCCCCTAAACCTAAAACTCCCCCACAATCAGTTAGATTCATTACCACTTTTTCTGCCCACCATAGTACGCTCCGGAATATCTTAACTAAACACTGGCATCTATTGACAGAACACAATACCTTACACAAACATCTAAAACCCAACCCCGAATTGGTATTTCGTAGAGCCCACTCACTACGCGATCGTTTGACTCAAAGTCACTACACATCCCACAATGTTTCCAAACTAGGACCCAATGGTACTTTCAAATGTGGTAACTGTCCCCGTTGCCCATGGGTTTTGGAGGGTAGGAATTTCATCCTCCCCAATGTAGAGTACTTCCACCCCTCCCTATACGCTGACAGTAGCACCATGGGTGTCATCTACTTGATCGTATGTAACTGTAGATCATTCTACGTAGGTAAAACCATTAGGGAATTTAGACAACGCATTGGGGATCACTTATACTATTCGGGCAATGGCAAACTTACCACTATTGGGCGACACATAGGTCTGTATCATCGATACGACCTATCCACAAATGCGACCACACCCTGGGGGTTAAATGAGATGAATTCATATCAACCTTTTCTATAAAGTTTGCCTTCCAAACCCCCCTCTTGTGCAATCCTTTTTCTCCTCCCCTCCCCCCTTTTTTCCTCCCTCCCTTTCCCCTCCCTTTTCCTCCTTCCTTTTTCCCCCCTTCCCCTGTCCCTTCCCTTCTCCCTTTCCTCCCCCCCCCTCAACAACCTTCTTCCTTATCTCTCCTTTCCCTTCCCTCCTTTCCTTATTTTTACTCCTCCTACCCCCGACCTCCCCACCACCCCCCCCCCCCTTCACGATGATCCGACCTGTACTGGCCCTATTATTCAGTTATTCAGTATTTCTTTAAAACTATCTGTTAGCCCCAGTGTCAGTGAATATTTAGATACAGTTCTCCCTTTTAGCGATGTCCCCCCCCTTTTTATTCCAGGATCTATAGTTGGTGATTATTACCATACTTCTCTGGTAATCTAACTACTTTAAGATGTACACTACTTTAAAACTTGGCTTGTATAATTTAAAACGGATGCGGCCAATTGTTTATGTTTTCCTGTCTCCGAGGCATCATGTGACATGGCACTCGCTCTTCTTTTCACCCTATCGGCGAATGAGTGCACTTCCTGGTCGGAATAGCCTATGGCTGTTCCCGACTTGCAACAACAGACCTGGCCCTACGGCCAATGGGTCTCGTGGTTGCGCACTTGCGCAGTAGCATACAAGGCTCTGCCTAGTGTGGAAGTGCTGACCCCGTTACGTCACACACCGCACGTTACTTGCGGCGTGATGTGCGGCGGGGTTGGGGATCACACTTAAGCGGCTCTATTACGAAACGCTGGTGTGAGTGGTGATCACTCTCCCTGGGGTACTGCGATTGGACTATACATCAAGGTAAGCGCCATCTCTATGTGTAGACTTATACAGATATAGTGCCTCAAACATGGGTGATTTAACACCGTTAATTTTTCCATCTTTTATCCTGCAGTCTTCAGACTTGGCTTCCCCTGCGCCCCTGTAGCAGTGCTGGCTTGGTCAGTTGTGCTGGGTTGGCCACACTGCAGACTTCTTAGTCCATCTGCATACTGCTTCCATTACCCCAGCATAATCTAATCTCTCCATATTGTGGTAAGACTATTAATGTAATCTCTTGGTGATGGTTGTTTCCAATACACATCTCTCGGGATACGGATGGTATGGTGTCCTGCTTTTTCCTTTCTCTCTTCTTCCCTTGTGCACTCTTTTCTCTTGTCCCCTTTCTTCCCTTTTCTCCCTCTCTTTCTTTCCTTCCCCTGAATTTCCTCTCTCTTTCCCCCCCCGTCTCTCCCCTCCCCCCCCTTTTTCTCCCTCCTCTTCCCTCCCCCCTCTTTTGCTCTCTCCCTTCCCCATCTGCGCTCTCACCCCCCCTCCCTTTCCCCCTCCCCTTTTTCCCTCCCCCTTCCTCCCCCACATTTATCCTATCTCCTTTCTTCCCCCCCCCTTCTTCTTTGTTTGTCTTTCCTTCCCCCCCTCCCTCTTGTCCCTTCTTCTTTCCATATTGTTTTTCTCTCCCCCCCTCCCAATTCTTACCTACTCCTCCTTCCCTTCCCCCCTCCCTCCCCCTTTCTTCTCTTTCTTCCTCCTCTCCCTCCCCCCTTTTCACACTCACACCTGGTGTTCCCTCCCCTATTACTCAGAGTTATAACCTTAGATACATCCTAACAGTAATTAATTACCTTACCAGAGAGCACCACATATGTCCCCCTTGTTCGCCGCGGGGGGTTCCATTTGAGCCTTTGCCTGACCCATGAATATCACTCGGTGAGCAGAAAAACATTTTTTGACTGTATTTATGTTTCTAAAATATTGTACCCTTATATGTTATATGCAATTGTCATTGCTAGCTCATTTATTGTATAGTATGTATTATACAGACCCTCCTGAAGAAGCGGTATTAACCGCGAAACCGTTTGAGGTTTTTCGCCTTCTCCACCACTAACACATGTGTGACAGGTTAGCCGTTAGCAACTTAGCTGTTTTTCTCGTGGGGTTTGGCTCAAATGTTTTTAATTGTAATTGTTGTTCTTTTATGTAATAAATATACTTTTATATAAACAATTTTTGTTTGTTATGTTATCAGTGCCCAGAAAAGTACACCCAATATCCCTTTTTCTGGTGTCCCTGTGGGCGAATTGGCATTAGCAACCATCACCCCATGTTCACCCGGTCCAATTTTTCAGTATCTGTACCGTGTGCCTGAACCTACCCTTTCCCTTCACCCTTTTATATGTTTATGCAAAGAAAAGGAAAATAAAACCTAACTGTTTAAGGTTTTACGTCTTGTATGGAGTTTCTACAGACTTTCTTACCTTGGACAACGAATACTGAGGTAACGTGCTGGCCCAAAATTAAACCAGTAGCTCCTACAGGGGTGTGCTACACTTACTTAAAATATCACTAAGGCAAAAGTATGTTTTTCGTTGTTTGTTAGAGTAAGGAAGGGTAATAACCTCTGTCAGGTTTTTTTTTTGCCATTTATGTCCTATTTGGGGAGAATTCACTTTAATGCCTGTCCCATAGCCGAACCATGAAGTGAGAGAAAATCCCTCAAAACTGAAGGAATCCCAGGGTGTCACCAGGGTCAACAGAAACAGTGGGGGAGATTTACTAAAACTTGTGTACACAGAATCTGGTGCAGCTGTGCATAGTAACCAATCAGCTTCTAACTTCAGCTTCTTCAGGATAACTCCACTTTAATGGAGAAAAAAAAAAAGCAAATAAAGAAAAAATAATATAGCACATATAATTGCAACACGTCATATTGTAATTGAATGGTATTAAAAATTACCTTTCCTTTTCAATCTGCAGCCACTGTAATTTTCTGAGAATGCATTGCAATATGGCTACCTGGAGTTGTTCTGTACACAGAGTGTGTACTGACCACTCCCCAGAAACATAATTAACTGCTTGTTGGATTGGCTCATCAATTTTCCCATAAGTCTGCCTAAGATACAAGTCAGATTTCAGGCATACCTTGCAACACAAATTTCATTTTTGGAGAGATACTTTCAATAGGAACACGTCTAAAGGGATGCAGACCCAGCAGCTTTTCCTCATTAGTGCTCTGCAGCTGCCACAGCTGACAGTTAATTATGAAACCACTCCCATTAGACCAACTCAGTACAGAGGCACAGACAAACACACAGGGATTTCTTCAGAATAACAAAAGGTAGAAATCTGCAACAAAGGTTGTTATAATCCTTGCAATGTACATCGATCACCCAGAGGGGAATGTTTTTTTCTCAACAAAAGTGGAGTTACGCTTTAAGCTTTGACAATAAAACCTAGAAGTTGATTGGTTACTAAGCTGCTCCAGATTCTGTGTGTAACAGTGTTAGTAAATCTCCCTTACCTATTTGTACCTATTGGAAGATTTCCCCTCTATTACTGTTCTGATGTCAACTCAAAATTTGGGATTTTCCTTTACTTTCACTTCCAATGATAATGTTAAACAGGACAAATAGAGAGGGTGTATCTCCCTAACGGGGGCTCAGACAGCAATAAAAACCTGACATCGGTTCTAATCCCTCTTTACTCTATTAAAAACTAAAATAAAAACAGTTTGCCTTTAGTGACATTTTAAGAGAAAAAAAACAAACAAAAATAAACCTCTAGTTTCAGTATGAGCAATCATATAACTGCCTAAAGATATCATTTAGTGCAGAGGTAGGCAACCTGGGGCTCTCCAGCTGTTGTGGAACTACATTTCCCATGAGGCAATGCAAGGCTGGCTGTTACAATTACTCCCAGAGGCATGATGGGACTTGTAGTTCTGCAACAGCTGGAGGTCCCCATGTTGCCTGCCCCTGATTTAGTGTATAAGGCAAACTTCTATATACAAAATGGAGCACTCTACAGACAATCTGACACTGCTCATTTTCAGAGAAAAGACAATGGTGCTCATACTGGAAACACACACCTAACCAATCCCAGGGAATGTCTTTCTAGGTTGGAAAGGGCCTACAGACATACTGTAACTGTTGCCCAGTCCAACTATTACCAATGAAATGAGGCAAAGGGTCTCTAATATCTGTAGGCACTACAGATACTATACAAAAGCCAGAATTATATACAGCTGTGAGCCAATGATCATAAATCTAAAAGGAGGAACAAGAAGAAATGCGCCACGTTTGACGTAAACACCTTATAGTTGCTAAATGAGAGAAATAAAGGAAGAAAAATGAAATTCAAGTTTCCTCTTCAATTTTAGTCCGTATATATACAGATTGCATCTGCTGCTCTGCATAATAATCCTGTAGGAGTTTGAATAATTTAGGTGTGCAGAGTAGGTTAATTTAAGTGTATATTATTCATTATTTCCAGTTTCTAAGTGTAATTACTTTAGACAAAAAAAGACAATAATAATAATCATTGGGATTAGCTAGAGCTTTTCAGGGCTTCGCAGATTACTGCAGTTCATTTTTTAGCTTGGTGAGTGATTATTTCGTTTTCAAACACAGTTCAGCATATGGGACCTTCTGACAAGGAGTATTGTTCAGATTTGTCACTCAACATTGTTTGACTTCAATATTGTTTGAAATGAGATGCGTCTAGAGAAGTATAAGAAGGGTTCTTTTTAATGAATATGCTTTCATGTGGGGATTAAGCACCATGCTAATTAAAAGCAATTATTACAGCACTTTGAAGTAGCAATTTCATTTTCCTTTTTATATATATATATATATTTTTTTTGTTGTCATTGTTTTCTCCCAAATGCTTAAACACAATTTAGACTGTGAATAAATAAACATTTAATGTGCAATTGCCCTTAAAATGTTACAAAATTACAGAATAGTCACTATAGCAGTGATGGCAAACCTTGGCACCCCAGATGTTTTGGAACTACATTTCCCATGATGCTCATGCACTCTGCAGTGTAGTGGAGCATCATGGGAAATGTAGTTCCAAAACATCTGGGGTGCCAAGGTTCGCCATCACTGCACTATAGAATGTGATTTAAAGAGATTCAGGTTCAAGTAAAAGCACATTATACATCTGCATGACCATACTAGAAATATGTGGAAATATAGTAACATTTTTGTACATGCAAAAATCAGCCTCAGTATGCAAAATAGCTCCCCTGGCGAACCCCATAACAAAATAATTCCTTGGCACCAAGCTTCCTACCAGGGTGATGAAGGAATGGATTAGGTACATTCTGGAAGCCCCAGAAACTCTAGTATGTTGTATTTTTTTATTGATTCTGAAGATCATATACTTTCTATATGCACAGCACCTTCTGGGAATTTTATGCCTGTCAGGAAGCAAAGGATTCAGAGTTTAATATCTTTTTTACTCAGATCTGCCTACAGAGGAAGAAGGGAAGCCACACCAGAATGAAACCTTTTTGAAATTTTCTGCATCACAATGACTGTGGCTTGTCATGTGGGTACTGGAAACAGAATTTTTTTTAAACAGAGATGGTTGCTGCTCCTCTAAAACAATACTTGTGTTTTTTTTTTAATTGTAAGTTTAGAATTTAAATAATGATCCCTGAAGGTCTTCATTAACAGGAACTAAAAAAAACAACATACTTTCACAGCACAGTAAAAAATGGTGACAACAAACTAAAGGCAGAACATGTGCAGCCTAGTGTACAGCCTTGGCCAAATATTTGGAGAATGACACAAATATACATTTTCACAAAGTCTGCTGCTTCAGTGTTTTTAGATCTTTTTGTCAGATGTTACTATGGTATACTGAAGTATAATTACAAGCATTTCATAAGCGTCAAAGGCTTTTGTTTACAATTACATTAAATTTATGCAAAGAGTCAATATTTGTAGTGTTGACCCTTCTTTTTCAAGATCTCTGCAATTCGCCCTGGCATGCTGTCAATCATCTTTTGGGCCACATCCTGACTGATGGCAGCCTATTATTGCATAATCAATTCATGGTGTTTGCCAGAATTTGTGTTTTTTTTTTTTGTTCACCTGCCTCTTAAGGATTGACCACAAGTTCTCAATGGGATTAAGGTCTGGGGAGTTTCCTGGCCATGGAACCAAAATATAGATTTTTTGTTCCCCAAGCCACTTAGTTATCACTTTTGCTTTATAGCAAGGTGCTCCATCATGCTGCAAAAGGCATTGTTTGTCACCCAATTGTTACTGGATAGTTGGGAGAAGTTGCTCTCAGAGGATGTTTTGTGAGCCCACTCCCTTGGCTGAGAAGCAACCCCACAGGACTGATGGTAGCACTCACCGTTTCCTCTCTGGACAAGGTTTTTTCTGGATGCCCCAAATTAATCAGAAAGGGGATTTATCATAAAAAAAATTACTTTACCCCATCCCTCAGCAGTCCAATCCCTGCACCTTTTGCAAAATATCAGTCTGTCCCTGATGTTTTTCCTCAATCCCGCAGCTAAATCAACTGTAGGAGATGGTTCTAGCTCTTGCTGGACTTTCTTGGGCGCCCTGGAGCCTTCTTCACAAATGCAGTGGAAATGTTTTTTATAGGATTAAGTTCATTTTCATGGCAAAGAGAGACTTTGCAATTAATTGCAATTCATCTGATCACTCTTCATAACCTTCTGGAGTATATGCAAATTGGCATCATAAAGACTGAGGCAGCAGACTTTGTGAAAATTAATATTTGTGTCATTATCAAGACTTTTGGCCATGGCTGTACACTCTACAAAAGACTCTGAGCAGGCATTGCATGTCTCTTCTGCATTAAAAGGCTGCCCGATACTATTTTTTTATTATAGACTTTAATTCCACTTTAAGTAAATCAGGCTGTCAGGGATCTCGTGCAGCAGGTGCTCACTCCCGCGCCATTCCCGTACAGCAGGTGGTCATTCTTATGCGCATAGAAGCTCAAGATGAGCAAGTACTGAAATGCACATCACAAATGAACATCCGATCATGTGCAAGCACGTAGGCGTGTGCACGCATCCACAGATTCTGGCTCCCAGCAACCTATTTAAAATAAAAATCTGCCTGGCCTCAGTGCTGGATTGTCTTCAGCTCTGGTTCCTGATTCCAGAAAGTTTGCTAACCTTGTTCCTGACCCAGCTACGTCTGACACCTCTCTTGGATCACCCCTGCTTGTTATGTCTACTGCTTGCTTGTGTAACCGACCTTAGCTTGGACTACGTCTCCGCTTCCTGATTTGGTACCCCGCTGCCAGCACATTACCGACTTTTGTCTGTTTCTAACCTTGAACCCGATTCTGACTCTGCATCTGTCTGCCTGGCTGCTGCTGAACAAGGCTTGTGACCAGACTCCATACCACCACTGTAAGGACTCCTGCGTCTCCAAGCTTCAGCTCACTACTACAGCTTTCTGGCACCTGCGCCCTTCCACTGCCCTAGCAGTCTCTGTCTTCACTACCAGGGGTGCTTGAACGGGAATTGCGCAATGGGACACCCTCATCCACTCGTGCTCCACAGTCAGGTACGTGACACAGGCCCACAGTGTCTGCCTGCAGTACAGCAAAGTGTCTAAACCTAAAGCTGAATAGACAGAAAAATACAGGAAATGTGAGTAGGACTCTTTACTTATCCTTTACACACAGACCATCATGCCAACCATCTGGTCTTTTCAGGGTCCTCAGCAATAAATTACCTAGGGACGGGTGGGAGGACCTACAGCATTGTGTCTTAGGATGCAGTCAACACTACAGAAAGTATTGAATGCTAAAGACTGTGACAAAGGTTGTACTGCTTGAATACAGTGGAGTTCAAACTCCAGCTATGAGCCAGAGAGGTTAGTATTTAGTGTCCTCTAATGCAGGAGCCAAGCTTTGTTTTTTATTTTGAAAAATTGCAAGAACCAGATAGCCATATACTGTATGTATATATAGTATATAATTAAGAATGCAAATTTGAGATCATTAAATAAAAAGTAAAGAACAAACAAAACATTGTCTTTATTACAACACATAACATACACTAATGTACAATAAATACAGATGCTTGGTATCCGGTAACAGATACCACATAATAAATTAAGAGTATATTACATGGGTTCATTGAATTTGGTGAAACAGCTAAAGTAGGAATCATATAAATTTTGCATTACAATGATACACATTACCTTAAAACTGGAAAAAAATTGTACCTAAAGTAAAAATGACATGGTTAGAAAAGTGGAGATAAATCGGTCTACTAAATTTTAAGTTTGGCACATGAAAAGGGTTAGAGAACAGAAAATATGGTATATTAAATGATACCATTTATAGTTCTATATTTACACATTTAGTTTCATTCTTTACAAATGCCTATATCAAGCACATCTTTGCTGAATATTGTATGTAGAAAAAAAATGTTTGATGTCTGTTCACTGTACTTGCCTGGTAATTAAACAAGCTTGATAGCTGAAGTGGCCATCACCTTAACAAAATGTATAAAAAGGGGGTTTCCAATTTCGGAACTCCTATTTAATTTGGGATAGGGACTCTCCAACCTTTGCAAGGTTACTTTTGGAGGGAATGGGGCCCTGAACCAAAATGAAAGTGGCTTCCCTATCTGATTACTCAATACTAGTGGTGAGCAGCTTTGAAAAAAAGACTCAGTGCCATTTTGCCATGTTTCATGAGAAAATCAAGTGCCTCACTACAGTCAAATCCCAGCACTACTATCATAACTAGACTTACAGTTGTGTTAGGTAGTATGTCTAAGATATTAAAGCTCTTGCCTTTCTACAAAAAGTCTTAAAATGGCATAATATGTTCCTTTATTAGTCTACATAGATCAGTTTGTTACACCCTTTGTTTTTGAATGATAAATGGCTATAACAAACACCTTAAAGGAAATTTCCATGTTCACTCAAAACAATGTATGTATAATTATTACACCATTTTGCATTTTAATATTTTTAAAACATTACTTTTCCATTTCAGTCTGATGCCGCTAAGCAGGTATTTTCTTGTAATATCGAAACATGAGTTTAGTCTGTATATTGTATCCACAATGCCCCTAGAAATCTAATTTCTTGCTGATCTGACTGGCTCATGTCTTTTATCAGAAGTTTGCAAGAGTTTGAAGTCTAATTAAGGGCATAAGCTGCAAAAAAAAGTTTAAAGGAAACCCGAACTGAGAAAATGTGTAGGTAACAAAAAAAAAAACATGATACTATTGCTAATTTGCAAAAAAAATGCTAGTTGCATAGCTCTCTCCTATTTCAGTACTTTCTGAGTCACTGGCCCAAAATAAGTATGCAGACATTTAAGTCAGAGTGAAGTAATAACCACAGATCTACACATGTCCCAAGTCAGTGACTCACAAATTACTGAAGATTCTAGATCAGCATGACTACTAGGCATCCAGAATTTTCAAACAGAGCTCAGTAATAGCAGCTTGAATATTTCAATGAGCATAGGTTTCCTTTCATTTTTGTTTATATACTTTTTAAGACTGTTGCACATCTAAATAGATGCAGATGGATGGCCAGAATAACAAATAATTTCTTCACAACAGAAAATGGCAAGAATCCACAATGCAATTTGCTAAAATAATTGCAATATTCTTCAGAAAGTTATCAGATAACCTAAAAAAATGATCAGGGAATTATTTATTTTTATACTGAAATAAGCTATATACAGGGGTGGCCTCTCCAGAGAAATGCAGCAGAAGTCTGTTAACCTCCCTGGCCGTATGATTCTGTCAGATTTTAGGTGCTGAAGAAGGTACAATTATTTTGCATGGAAATTTGGCGTTTTATATTGTAGGCCTGCAATTCTTAGGAATAACTCACTTAAATCTGTCCAAACAAGAGTCTAGTAGACATCCCAGGTATGATAAAGTTTGAAACACAAATTCATAAATTATAATATAATAAATAACTATAAATAATGATAAAAAATAATAATATAATAATAATAAAAATTATTCAATAATGTAATCTAATCAAAAACACTGAAATTTGCTCAGTTGCAGAATTGTCGCTGTCATTAGATTTAGTGTTTGATGACGAATTTCCCCACAAATCATTATCGCTGAATTCTGCAAGTGATTCTAATTTATTATCGCTGTTTTCTAGCTGGTCTAAAACCACTTTTTACATAAAGGGACACTTTTTGGTTGCTATGGACAATCTCCAGTTTCCAGGCAGAAAGAAATGTATTTATAATATAAAACTGCATGCAGTGCAGGGCACTGGACAGACCACTAGGGACAAAGGGGATGTGTAATTATTTGATACAGTACTGTAATCTGTAAGATTACGGTATGCTGTATCTATACTGTCTTTTTCCCTTTTTGAATTTGGCAACAAACTCCGTCCCCGTGCGCTGCAACGTTGCAGGGAACGGAGCTCAGCACTCGGCAGTGTGAATCGAGCGAGACACAGCTCGCACACACTGCGGGGAGAAATCGCAGGATCCAGGGGACAAGGTAAGTAACTCTCCCTGGATACTGCGATGCAGCCTGAGTCTGGCTCGGGGTTACCGCTTTTGGTAGTAAAAACTCACCCCGAGCCAGACTCACACCTGATTGGCCCCCAGTCCTACCCTATCCTTTCACAGTCTGCGTTTTGCTGTATGGGTGATTAAAGCTGATACCAAATTAAATTTCAATACTCCCTGTCCTTTATATCTTCCTGGAGTTCAGCTTCAAAAACCGAAATTTGAGCGAGGATTGCCCTTGGGCATGTGCTGGGCCTGAGGAACCTCGGTTGCCTCATGGGTAATCCCTGTCTGCAGAAGCAGATTCAATACAGTTCAAGCATACATTTAAACACAAAAGTTATATAGCCAATAGATCAAAACATTATTTGCAAACCAACCAAAAAAATGTACCTATTATTACGTATTTTTCAGTCTTCATCATTATTATGTGCATTTTAAAAGGAAACAGTATGGGAATTTGGGAACTGCTATTCATGACAGCTCATAGCTATCATGCTCATCTTCTCATCACTACTTGGCAAGTCACTGACTTTATTTAAAATATGCATTAGGTACCTAGATACCTCAACCTTTGCATGCATGCTGTATGTCAGCAATTCACTAAGTAGTGCAACAAGCATAGCTTCAGAGCCAAAACTTTGCAAAAAAGTATAATTATTGTTTCCATATATTTCATTTATCCTGAGATATTCACTTTCAATTGTGATGTTCTGTAAACTGGCATACAGTTGGGGTGTTATATCAGCAGTGGTCCAGGATCCCTTTGTCTTAAAAATCTATTTCCTAGACTGCAGTGTGCCAGATGCATGTAAGCTATCCCCTCCACTCATCTCTGCTCCACTACCTGCATTCTTTTGCAAGAGCCACAGAAGTGATGAATTCAACTTTGGTCTGCAGATATCAGAACATCCCTTAATGTTCAGCATAGCAGTACTCCCTTTATGTAACTGTAACTGCGCTATAAACCCTTTACTAATAGACAGCTGTCAAAAGCTACACAATGCACACTTTATCAATGATTGACAGTGGAAGATGATCTGATATCTATATTTTGCAATGGTGTAGCCATGCCATGAACTTTGTCCAGAATTGAGATGGCGAAGCAAATGTAAGGGGCGAAAAGTGGCGACAAGCACCTGGATCACTTCTTCCTGGGGGTTCAGAAAATAGGAGTCCTAAGCAATTACCTGGTTTGGACCACCATTACAAAGCTGGCTGTGTACCTTGGAGCCCTGAACATGCTAAGTTAGAATGTCACATCTTGAGAGCTTGGAACTTTATAAGAGGGCCTGTGACAACAATTTAACAAAATAGTGACTGTAAGATTCAACAAAAAAGTAGCTTATTTCTGTGTAATGGACACTCTTACAGATACCAGTTATTCAAAGGGGACATATTTGTTTTTTCTTGCAATGAACCTGTTGTCAGTTTGTGACCAATGCTCTCCTGTCTTCTTCTGTCAGAATGTAGCAACTCTAAAATGGCCTTAAAAATATAATTAAAAAACGTACAAAAAAAATGCATATTTTATTCCTTAAAATTAATGATTTGAGTGAGGAGACAAAAATATCTTTGTTATTTTTAATTCACAATAGGAATAACAGAACAGTTAGTAGAACCCATAACCTCCTCTATGCAACCAAATTCCAAACATAACATGACCTAAACAGTTGTGCAGATGATAATGGCTTATTAGACAGCTACTCTTCAAAAAACAATGTGCTGGGAAATAGGTTTCTCATACCACAATGAGGTGTCTCAATTTTGCTCCTGTATTATACATTGTATTTTGGATAGACTGTGTAGCAATTTATTTCTGTTTGGCCCCTTTTACACAGGGGCCTCCGTTTGGCGGACTCCCTTTGCACAGAGGAGGATCGCTTTGCTGATCCTCACTGAGCAGGCGTTTAACAGGTCCATCTCCTCTCTGCACAGTGAGTCCCGCTCTCCTCTATGGGGAAATCAGATTAAAACGGACCGCCTGTGTGTTTTCATCCAATCTTATCCGATCCGCCAGACGAATGGAAAATAGGACCACCATCCATCTAGATTTGGTGGACAGGATCGGATCAGATAGCAGCGGGTGTCAGCGGACATGTCACCACTGACATCCACTGCGGACATGTCACCACTGACATCCGCTGCTCCATAGGGGTGAATGGATGGTTCGATCAGGTCTGCCTGAAAAACTGACAGACGGACCTGATTGGACAGCCCGTGTGAAAGGGCCCTTAGCTGCACAACTGCCAATACTTTTGTTAGTTCATATGTATATGTGATAAAAAAAAAACATAAAATAAACAAAATTTCTGTTGCAAAAACTGCAAGCCCCTGCCTATGTATTTCTTTTCAAAATAGATATCTGATAACATAGCACTGAAATTTGTTAGTTTCCGAACATGCTCAGTATTATTTAATTTCAGCCCAATTAACAATTAATGTCAAAGAAACTTATACAGTTGAGATTAAGTAAAAAAGGCCAGAGTACATCATGCTGATTTACTGAATGAAAGGTTGCTTCATACAGTAACTAGCACCAGGCCAGATAATAATTGATTTCATCAGCCCATGAGAATAAATCATAAAATCCACTATTTATATATTGCTGTTATTCTAAGATCACAAGGCAGAAATGCTGGTTTACACTGAAATGCGTGAGCTGTGTGTCATAAAGTCATACTTGCAGTTACAGCCAAAAGGTGAGTCTACACTTTAATGGTTACCATTTGACATTTCATAAGTAAAAAAAAAAAAAAAGTCTTGGCAATTTTTGAATTGTTTCATTGCTTCGCATGATTGCAAGACGTTATGAACAAAGAACAAAGAAACTCCTGATAAAAACAAAAGGTACATCCAAACAGAGGGTACATCCAGGGAAACTCCAATTCAAGACTGTTTGAAATCATTCCCACAGTAGACCAATCCTAAAATATTTGATGTCTTGACAGTATTAACTTTCCTAGTCCAGTCTTGTGCCTTTCCATCATTGAAGCTTTGCTTAAATTGGTTCATAGATATGCTTTGACTGGTTCATAAATGATTATTTTTGGAAAGATAGGCTATGAGAGCTACAGCCACTCCAACATATATTCCTGTTCCTATAGTGATGGATAATACTGCTAAAAAGAGTGCTCGTCGAGAGCTGGAACTCGCTTGATGAAAGTCTCCTTTGGCTACCGCTTTGTTTGTCTGTAAATAAGAAAACAAAAAAACATTTTAGAAGTAAAACAAAATAACACATTTCTAACACATGTTGACTATAGTATAATAGATGACGTTCAGAATTCAGAGATGCATTGAAAAGGTAATTAAAGAACTGTAACTTGTGAAAAAATATTCAAGAAGTGGTGCCAACATAACCAAAGTAGTAGATAAAACAGTAAGGCATATCAATATCGATGGCAGTATTACTGTTTGATAAACCTCTAATCAGGAATAAGACCTTTCTAGATTGTGGGATATTTCTGAGTGCCAACATCTTAAAAAAAACAAAAAAACACGCCCTTGCCACTTCCTAGACAAACTGCCTTCATTAAAAAATATAGACTATATGAATTCATCATATTAAAATTCAAATTTTTTACATTTCCTGAGTTGGGAATTACCAACAAGAAGCTTTTTTATGGGTCATTTCACTAATATTCAATGTTTGTAGAAAAAAAAGCAATACAAAAATGTATGCATCCTTAGGAGCAATATAACCTTTCTTGGCTTTTTAGTTTATATTTGAAGCAATAGTCAGCATGGATTCACCAAAAAACTGAAGTTGTCAAACAAATCAGATTTCTTTTTTCGAGGAAGTAAGCAAAAACGTAGACAAAGGAGAGACTGTGGATCAGTATACTTGGATTTTGTCAAAGCATTTGACAAAGTTTCCCACACGCGACTAATGTGCAAATTGAAATCTACAGGCTTCGAAAATGCAGTTTGTAAATGGATATAAAACTGGCTAAAAGACCATATTCACAGAGTAGTAATTGTTGATTTATACTCTGAAGGGTTATTAGTGGTGTGCCCCAAGGTTTAGTGCTGGGACCTTTTTTTTAACAAGTTTTTAAATAAAATAGGGTCTGGAAGTTTGCAGATGACACCAAACTCTGCAGTTGAATTATGTCCTTACAGGATGTCTCCAATTTACAAGCCAACCTCGATTCACTATTTAATTAAACAACTATGTGGCAAATGAGGTTTAATGTTGATAAAAGTTATGCACCTAGGGGTCAAAAACATGCATGCATCATACAAACTAAGAGGAGAATCACTGGGGGAGTCAATGGTAGAGCAGGATCTGGGTGTTCTGTGTCAGGTCACCTGAGTTGCCAGATGACAGATGCACACCGTAGGTCAGGAGTGCACCACAAGGTAGTGAACCCTATGGCTGACTGCTGCGAATTGGAACACTGGTTGGTTAAGGAAGGCCGATCCACTGGAGCACAACAGGGATCTCACAGGGAGCTAGAGCCCAAGATTCCCCAGGGCGTGGAGTCTAAGATCCAGCAGGTGTTCGCCAGAGCCTCTAGTGGTGAGGATGGCCTAAGCTGCAGCTGGATCCAGGTCGGGGCCCCCAGAGTCCCCTAGCTTACGCTCCGTAGGGTATAGAGGATAGAGGGGAAGCAGCAGCTCAGGATACAAGAGATAGTGAGGAGATAAGCCAAGGTCAGGGCGACAAGCCGACAAGGATAAACAAAGGACAAGCCAAAGGTCAAGGTCACAAGCAGACAGGGATAGTCAAGAATAAGCCAATATCGTTAACACAGAGACAGACGTAGCACACGGCAAGCAGGAACCCAAACACACAATGCTTAACAAACAACGTTGATCAGCAAGGCAGACTTGCAGTGGACAGGTTAATATAGAGTTCTCTGATAGGGCCAGGGGTGGAGACATTCTGGGAGGAGAAATTATAAAAGCAGCCAGGTGAGAGTGGCTGGCCTCTAAGGTGAACATATGGAGAGAAAGGTAAGCTGACAGCATAGGAGTGCGCAGCCTATTGCATTAGGGTGTGCACCCCAAAGCTCAACACATACTACCGATCACTCACGATGAAAGGGAAGGGGCCGGTAAGTTACATATTTACCTGCCCCTTCCCCCACTCATCCTAAAACATCCCCAACAGCAACAGCTGGTGGGAGAGGAGAGTAGGGAAGCTGGAAGTGCTGCGAGGGGAAGTAGGGGGAATCTGTGCTGCACGGTGTGATTAGGGTGTGCCTGGGCACACCTGGCACACCCTGTGCGCACGCCTATGGCTGACAGACAAACATTACTGCATATCCATGACATTCTGGAAGATCATAGACCTAATAATACCATGTAATGGCAAGCTGCGGTTTCTAAAGCCAGCAAAATACTTTCTTTTATTAAAAGAGGTATGGACTCCAGAAAGAGACATAATTTTGCACCTGCACAAATCATTAGTAATATCTCATATGAAATATGCAGTTACATTTTGGGCACCAGTTCACAAAAAGGATATGGAGAAAGTGCAGAGAAGAACTAGAGAAAGTGCAGAGAAGAGTAACCAAATTGATAAGAAGCATGGAGGGGCTCAGTTATGAGGAAAGATTAGCTGAACTGAATGTTGTCTCTCTTGAGAAGAGAGAAGAGGAGATTATGGGGGGATATGATCAACATGTTTAAAGTGGTTCATATAGTGAATTTGGTGTAGCGTTATTAATTTTCAGGTCAATGCAGAGGACAAGGGGGCACTGTCACATACGGAAAGGCTTCTTTACAGTAAGAGCTGTGTAAATGTGGAATAAACTCCCAGCTCAGTAGATTGTTTTAACCACTTCCCGTCCACCCAAAGCTTATAAATGGTGAATGGGAAGCAGCGCCGATGCGGGTTAACATACCTGTACATCAGCCTGCATCGGTGGCTCCTGTGCGGCTCACAGAGCACACACCTGGGAGCCCAGTGATTGATGTGTCCCCTGGACACAGCATATCACCTTACCACTGTGTCTGGGTGATTACATGGTTTTGTGCCTTGTAATTGCTGTGTCCAATCACAGCAATCACGCACTCAATTGAAACCGAATGTAAACATCAGTTCTCTCTGCTCTCACACAGATTAGCCTGTGAGTGTACAGCAGCCGGTCACACTGTATGTACATTCACAGACTGCAGTGTCAGCCTGCTCCAGTGTCCCTGATCACTGCCCCAAGCATAAAACAAATAAAGAGTGCAGCCAGCCCCTGTCACCTGTCCCAGTGTCACCAGTGCTCATAGTAACACTGCCATACACCATACCAACGTCCACATTACCCCCATATGACATGTCAGTGTCCTGATCACTACCATACACCATACCAGCATCCTGATCACCACAAGGTCATACCAGCATCCTGATCACTGCCATATGCCATACCAGAATCCTGATCACCGCCATAAGCCATACCAGCGTCCTGATCACCGCCATACCCTGTACCTGTGTCCTGATCATCGCCATATGCCATACCAGTGCTCTGATCACCAGCATATGCCATACCAGCATCCTGAAAAATGCCATAACCCATACCAGAACCCTGATCACTGCCATACGCCATACAATAGTTTGTAGACTCTATAACTTTCATACAGACTAAATAATATACATTCTATTGAATTTTTTTTTAGCAGAATACATTTTGGCCTAATTTTATGAAAAAAGATTATTTATTTGAAAATTTTTGTACCAAAAACTAAGATTTTTTTTCAATATTTGTTTGTTTATATAGCAAACAATACAAAAACCCAGCAGTGATTAACCACTTGACAACTGGGCACTTAAACCCCCTTCCTAACCAGACGAATTTTCAGCTTTCGGTGCTCTCACATTTTGAATGACAATTACTCAGTCATACAACACTGTACCCATATGAAATTTTTGTCCTTTTTTTCACACAAATAGAGCTTTCTTTTGGTGGTATTTAATCACTGTTGGGTTTTTTATTTTTTGCGCTATAAGAGAAAAAAGACTGAAAATTTTGTAAAAAAATGAATTTTTCTTTGTTTCCGTTATAAAATTTTGCAAATTAGTATTTTTTCTTCATATATTTTGGCCAAAATTTATACTGCTACATATCTTTGGTAAAAATAAGTACAAATTGGTGCATATTTTTTGGTCTTTGTGAAAGTTATAGAGTCCACAAGCTATGGTGCCAATACCTGAAAATTGATCACACCTGAAGTACTGACAGCCTATCTCATTTCTTGAGACCCTAACATGCCAGAAAAGTACAAATACCCCCCAAATGACCCCTTTTTGGAAAGAAGACATTCCAAGGTATTCAGAAAGAGGCATTGTGAGTTTTTTGAAGTTGTCATTTTTTCCCACAATTCTTTGCAAAAATCAAGATTTTTTTTTCTTTTTTTTTTTTGTCCACAAAATTGTCATATTAGCAGGTTATTTCTCACACACAGCATATGCATACCACAAATTACACCCCAAAACACATTCTGCTATTCCTCCCGAGTATGGCGATACCACATGTGTGAGACTTTTACACAGCGTGGCCACATACAGAGGCCCAACATGCAGGGAGCACCATCAGGCGTTCTGGAGAACCCAGGCCAATTCTGACATTTCTCTCCTACATGTAAAAATCATAATTTGTTTGCTAGAAAATTACATAGAACCCCAAAACATTATATATGTTTTTTTAGCAAAGACCTTAAAGAATATAATGGTGGTCATTGCAACTTTTTATCTTGCACGGTATTTGCGCAGAAATTTTTCTAACGCGTTTTTTACGGAAAAAAACTGTTTTGTGCCTAAAAGAAAAAAAAACAGTAAAGTTAGCCCAATGTTTTTGCATAATGTGAAAGATGAAGTTACGCCGAGTAAATAGATACCTAACATGTCACCCTTCAAAATTGCACACGCTCGTGGAATGGCGCCAAACTTCGCTACTTAAAAATCCCCATAGGCAACGCTTTAAATATTTTTACTGGTTACATGTTTTGAGTTACAGAGGAGGTCTAGGGCCAAAATTATTGCTCTCGCTCTAACGTTCGCAACGATACCTCACATGTGTGGTTTGAACACCGTTTTCATATGTGGGCGGGGCTTACGTATGCGTTCACTTCTGCATGCGAGCTCGCGGGGGCAGGGGCGCTTTAAAAAAAATATATATATTTTATTGTTCATTTTACTTAATTTATTTTAGTTTGACATGTTTTTCCGCCCCAAATTTTTTTTTGATCACTTTTATTCCTATTACAAGGAATGTAAACATCCCTTGTAATAGGAATATGGCATGACAGGTCCTCTTTACAGTGAGATATGGGGGGGGGTGTCAATAAGACCCCACATCTCACCTCTAGGCTGGGAAGCCTGAAAAAAAAAACAATCCTGGCTTTGATCGTAGCGGTGAGTCGGTAGAAGCACCGGAGGGCAGCGGGAGGGGGGGGGCATCCCCTCTCACCTTCCGTAAGAGCGATCAAACGGTGGAACAGCCGCTATGATCGTTCTTATGGTGCAGGGAATCGCCAGCTGAAAAAGCGAATATCTGAATGATGCCTGTAGCTGCTCCCATCATTCAGATATCTCCGCACAAAGTCAAGGACGTCATATGACGGCCGGCGGGCGGAAAGTGGTTATTGCAGAGTTTTGCCGGGTATTGCGGAGTATTGCCGGGTATTGCGGAGTATTGCCGGGTATTGCGGAGTATTGACGGGTATTGCGGAGTATTGCTGGGTATTGCGGAGTATTGCAGGGTATTGAGGAGTATTGCCGGGTATTGAGGAGTATTGCCGGGTATTGAGGAGTATTGCCGGGTATTGTGGAGTATTGCCGGGTATTGAGGAGTATTGCCGGGTATTGTGGAGTATTGCCGGGTATTGTGGAGTATTGCAGGGTATTGTGGAGTATTGCCGGGTATTGTGGAGTATTGCCGGGTATTGTGGAGTATTGCCGGGTATTGAGGAGTATTGCCGGGTATTGTGGAGTATTGCCGGGTATTGTGGAGTATTGCCGGGTATTGTGGAGTATTGCCGGGTATTGTGGAGTATTGCCGGGTATTGTGGAGTATTGCCGGGTATTGTGGAGTATTGCCGGGTATTGTGGAGTATTGCCGGGTATTGTGGAGTATTGCCGGGTATTGTGGAGTATTGCCGGGTATTGTGGAGTATTGCCGGGTATTGTGGAGTATTGCAGGGTATTGTGGAGTATTGCAGGGTATTGTGGAGTATTGCAGGGTATTGTGGAGTATTGCAGGGTATTGAGGAGTATTGCAGAGTATGGCAGGGTATTGCGGAATATGGCAGAGTATTGCACAGTATGGGCAGAGTATGGGCAGGGTATTGCACAGGGTATTGCAGAGTATTGCACAGGGTATTGCAGAGTATTGCACAGGGTATTGCAGAGTATTGCACAGGGTATTGCAGAGTATTGGCAGGGTGTATTGCAGAGTATTGCACAGGGTATTGCAGAGTATTGCACAGGGTATTGCAGAGTATTGCACAGGGTGTATTGCAGAGTATTGCACAGGGTGTATTGCAGAGTATTGCACAGGGTGTATTGCAGAGTATTGCACAGGGTGTATTGCAGAGTATTGCACAGGGTGTATTGCAGAGTATTGGCAGAGTATTGCACAGGGATGGCTGAGCAGGGATGGATGGATTGCTGGATCTGTGACTGCAATTGTCACAGATCCAGCCCACAGCTGACATGGGGGAGGGAGCGGACATGATCCGCTCCCTCCCCTCTCCTCTCACACTGTACCGATCGGTACAGAGAGGGGAGAGAGGAAACCGGCGTCATCACATGACGCCGGTCTGTTTACAAGTGATCGCTCCGTCATTTGACGGAGCGATCACGTGGTAAACGGCCGCGATTAGCGGCCATCTACCGTGATCCGTGATGCGCCGGGTCTTCCGGACCCGGCGGTCACGGTCATATCCTGGAGCGCGCCCCAGGGGGCGCGCAGGAGCAAGATTCTGTGAGGACGTCCCTGGGACGTCCACTCAGGATAACTCGACCGCGCTGTGGACGTCTTTTGTACATGGCGCGGTCGGGAAGTGGTTAAATACCACCAAATAAAAGCCCTATCTGTCTAAAAGAAAAAAAAAAAATTTGGGTACAGTTTTGCATGCCTGTGTAATTGTCAGTCAAAGTGTGACAGCGCTGAAAACTTGAAAATTGGCCTGGACTGGAAGAGGTTGAAAGTGTCTGGACTTGAAGTGGTTAAAAAAGAGCTGGATGCATTCTTAAATGCACAAAAGATATCCAGATGCAAATTTTTAGAGGCAATGCTAGTTGACCCAGGGTATATCTGATTGCCTCCTGAGAAGTCATGAAGTAATTCATTTTTTCACTGGAGCAAATTGGATCATGCTTTATTGTTTTTTTTTTTTGCCTTTCTCTTGATAAACTATGGGTATGAGATAGTGTATATGAAGGTTTTCTATTTCTGAGTTTTATTTTTAATTGATTGATAAATGAAAGTAGATTGCAAGGGGGAGTGATGCTATAAAGACCTTCTCTGCCCAAACAGAGCAAGGAATCCATTCTACAAGGGAGGGGATGCCAAGTTAACACAGAGCACGTGGTTCAATCATAGCTACACTGGTCATAATGCTGTGTGTTTTTTAAAAGTGTTTAATAGGAATGAGCTTTATGTTCGGGTCGAACATGAGTTCAACTCGAACATGTTTGCCCATCCGTCGAAAAACGAACATTATGGGGCCTTTGCGTCAAATACGAGCGCTGCATAAAGCCCCATAATGCACTGCGAGATCGCAGTGCATTGCTGTATGATGATTGGCCAAAGCATGCACCATGGCCTGCATGCTTTTGCTAATCCCAGCGCCCATCTGCTAAGAGAGCCATAATTGGCCAAAGGCAGGGTGGACTAAGTCCACTCCCCACACTATATAATGCTGCAGTGTATTTAATATATACACAGTCAGTTTTTTACTAGTAATGGTGGTGATCAGCGATATTGCGGCGACACATCGGACACTTTTGACATTATTTTGGTACCATTGTCATTAATTTCTGTGTAAATGACACGGGCAATGAAGGGGTTAACCAGTAGGGGGCGAGGAAGGGGTTAAGTGTGTCCTAGGGAGTGATTCTAACTGTGAGGGGGATGGGCTTCTAGTGACACGACATTGATCACTGCTTCCGATGACAGGGAGCAGTAGATCAATGTCCTCTAACTAGGCAGAACAGGGAAATGCCTTGTTTACAAAGGCATCTCCCTGTTCTGCCTCTCCGTGACATGGTCGCGGGTCACCGGCGGACATTGAGTCCGCGGATCCCATGGGCATGGTCATGGAGCCCGCGGCGGGTGCGCGCGCCCGCTAGGCGGCAGATTCAAAGTTACATACCTGTACATTGCTTTGCCTGCCCGTGCCATTCTGCCGACATAAATGTACGTTAGGCAGTCGACAAGCGGTTAAGTACCAAAGATATGCCCATACCCAGGTTATATATTTATTTAAGTTCACACCTTTTTATTACAAACCATAGACACTATTTTGTTTTTCAAATATTAAAATATGTTCTTTTTTTAATTTTGTGCCTACATAATTCACACAGATATTTTGGGCATTGGTATTGTATATTATGCTTTAAATAAATATATCCTGACACTGCATGTTTTAACACCCATTCATTCTAAAGCTCTAGTATTTAACTACAGGGCACACTTTTATTGGTTTACTATAAAATGTTCTAAGACTTTTCTGCATAGCAACCTCTACATTTGTTTATTTTTCAAGGATGTGGAAAAGAGAGAAACAAATCTACGTAGTCCTTTGTGATATTGTTATACTGATATCAATTATTAACATATCTTAATAATTTAGCATTATACAGTATGGAATTCAGGAACACTGTATTTTTTTCCTCTTCACTAGCATAAAACAACACATTAAGAAAAACATGCACCTTTCTTCAATAATTTAGACCTTTGTGATTACTACAGAGTGCACAATATATGAGTTAGCACATATAAATGAGGAATGGTACCTTTTGCAAAAAATATCAGGTGATGAATCACAGCTGGAACTATGTAAGATCCTAGGAATCATGTAGACGTCAAAAACAATTTTTGTTATAAAATATATTCTATGTGCATAACAGGTAGGTTTTTATAAATAATGCAAAGGGATAAAAATATGATCAGAATAATATTATAAGTTGAATTCAAGATTCCTTTCTTCCAGCAGTGCACAAAGGAATAGTCTGCAAGGAACTCTACTTCATGTAAGCCCTGTAGACCTATTGATGAGAGCAGTCATCCAACCCAGCTATTGGTATGATGACTGCTCTCATCAATAGGTCAAGCTGCCTCTATTGCAGTTATAAGCCACATTTCCTGATTAATTGGGTACCAATAGATCTAGGGGTATCTTCAATATAAAAAAAAAAAAATCTGCAGCCCCAGACCATGACACTCCCACCACCATGCCTGACTGTAAGCAAGACACACTTGTCTTTGTACTCCTCACCTGGTTGTCGCCACACACGCTTAACACCGTCTGAACCAAATAGATTTATCTTGGTCTCATCAGACCACAGGACATGGTTCCAGTAATCCTTTTTCTTAGTCTGCTTGTCTTCAGCAAACTGTGCAGGCTTTCTTATGCATCATCTTTAGAAGAGGCTTCCTTCTGGGACGACAGCAATGCAGACCAATTTGATGCAGTGTGCGGCGTATTGTCTGAGCACTGACAGGCTGACCCCCCCCACCCCTTTAACCTCTGCAGCAATGCTGGCAGCACTCATACATCTATTTCCCAAAGACAACCTCTGGATATGACGCTGAGCACATGCACTCAACTTCTTTGGTCGACCATGGTGAGGCCTGTTCTGAGTGGAACCTGTCCTGTTAAACCACTGTATGGTCTTGACCACCGTGCTGCAGCTCAGTTTCAGGGTCTTGGCAATCTTCTTGTAGCCTAGGTCATCTTTATGTAGAGCAACAACTCTTTTTTTCAGATCCTCAGAGAGTTCTTTGTCATTAGGTGCCATGCTGAATGTCCAGTCACCAGTATGAGAGAGTGAGAGCGATAACACCAAATTTAACCACACACCTGCTCCCCATTCACACCTGAGACCTTGTAACACGAACAAGTCACATGACACCGGGGATGGAAAATGGCTAATTGGGCCCAATTTGGACATTCTCACTTAGGGGTGTACTCACTTTTGTTGCCAGCAGTTTAGACATTAATGGCTGTGTGTTAAGTTATTTTGAGGGGACAGCAAATTTACACTGTTATACAAGCTGTATACTCACTACTTTACATTGTAGAAAAGTGTAATTTCTTCAGTGTTGTCACATGAAAAGATATAATAAAATATTTACAAAAATGTGAGGAGTGTACTCACTTTTGTGAGATACTGTAAATATGTTGTTAAAGTGTTTGGAAAACCTAACTATGATCTTTACTTATATGCTCCTTTATATTTTGTTAAATTAAATATACCATTGAATGTTTTTGTTATATCTTTTTGATGAGCAAAAATATTACCTGATAATCGTTATAAAAATCTTGTGAGCTGACATTTTGTACTAAGATGATACTGCTGCACCAGTTCACAAAGCAAGGTCCATAAAGACATGGATGAGCGAGTTCGGGGTGGAGGAACTTGACTGGCCTGCATAGAGTCCTGACCTCAACCCAATAGAACACCTTTGGGATGAATTAGAGCGGAGACTGCGAGCCAGGCCTTCTCGTACAACATCAGTGCCTGACCTCACAAATGTGCTTCAGGAAGAATGGTCAAACATTCCCATAGACACACTCCTAAACCTCGTGGACAGCCTTCCCAGAAGAGCTGAAGCTGTTATAGCTGCAAAGGGTGGGCCAACTCAATATTGAACCCTACAGACTAAGACTGGGATGCCATTCAGGTTCATGTGCGTCCAAATACTTTTAGTAATATAGTGTATATTTAAATAAAGCATTCAAAAGGGTGTTGGCTAAAGCTGAAGGACAAATTAAAAAAAAAAAAACTTTAAAGTTTAACTACAACCAAATCTCTTATGCTGGTTAACCACCTCCAGACCACCCACCGCACATATACTCCGGCAGGGCGGCCCAGCTGCGCAAACCGATGTACCTGAACGTCGGTCTGTGCATGAGAAACAGCGGGCACGTGCCCGCTACGCACCGCGGGAGCTCGCCCGCGGGTCCAGCGGACGCGATGTCCACCGGCCACCCACGATTGCGGCAAAGAGAGGCAGAACCGGGATCTGCCTATGTAAACAAGGCGGATCCCTGTTCTGACAGGGGACAGCACTGAGATCAGCTGTTCCTAATGATCAGGAACAGCGATCTCTGTGTTGCCTCAGTAAGCCCATCCCCCACACAGTTATAACACACCCAGGGAACACAGTTAACCCCATGATCGCCCCCTAGTGTTAACCCCTTCCCTGCCAGTGTCATTTATACATTGATCAGTGTTTTTTTAGCACTGATCACTGTAATAATGTCACTGGTCCCCAAAAAGTGTCACTTGGGGTCAGATTTGTCAACTGCAATGTCGCAGTTCCATAAAATATTAGATCACCATCGTTACCAGTAAAAACAATAAAAAAAGTCCATAAATCTATCCCATAGTTTGTAGACGCTATAACTTTTGCGCAAACCAATCAATGAACGCTTATTGCTATTTTTTTTGGGATATGTATTATAGAAGAAAGTAAAAAATATAGTTTTTTTTTCAAAATTGTTGCTTTTTTGTTTATAGCGCAAAAAAAAACAAAAAAAACGCAGAGGTGATCAAATACCACCAAAAGAAAGCTCTATTTGTGAGAAAAAAAGGACATAAATTTTATTTGGATACAACCTTACAGTTGCAATTTTCAGTTAAAGCGAGGCAGTGTCATATCGCAAATAATGGCCTGGTCATTAAGGAGGTAAATCCTTCCGGGTGGTTAAAGGGCCTTTCAAGGTACTCATAGGTTAAACATATTTATAAAATCAACTGTACAGACTTTTTAAAATTAATTTAAAATGCATGCTAACATTTTTTACTCCTATTTTTATGTTATTGTTATTTCCTTTTCCTATGGATACACAAGAGTATGTGCTGTACTGTGTGAAGTATTTCTTTTGTATACCTATTGTTCTATGAATAAACATCTATTTGATTTAAAAAAAAAAATGCATGCTAACGCCTAATGCTTAAAGCTGAAAGAAAAGGAAACAGCTAAATACTTAAATTACATATACTGTAAAAGAGCCTGCAAAATCATTTGTATTTCTTTTTGTTTAATCCTAAATATTGTCAGGGATATTAGATATAAATTATACACATTTATCACATGAGTACATCAAATGGTTATAATAATATCACCAAATATTGCAAATTCATAAATCATAGATGTATCTGTGACCTCTCTACTCAACCGACAGATCCATGTACTATTCATGAAAACAATTGGATTTAATAATATAACCACATGATGATGTTGATGTGATAAATGTGTATATTTTAGATCTAATATCCTCTGGAAGAAGAAGACTCGTGCCTCGAAAAGCATTAATACATTTTTTTTTTATCTCCCCTGGAATTAAAGTGGTTGTAAAGGCAGAAGGTTTTTTATCTTAATGCATTTTATGCATTAACCACTTCCGGACCGCCCGCCGTCATTATATGTCGGTAATTTGAAGAGGAATACCATTGTTATGGCAGCAGCTAGCTACCATAACCCCAGTATGCTCTTCTTCAGCAGGCGGTCCGCTTTCAGATAAAAGTGGTCTCTGCAGCGTATTCACCGCAAGATCACTTTTATCGGCAGAGGGAGAGGGCCCCCACCTCCCGCCAATTGGGTCCTCTCCCTGGCTTCATATGGAGACGAGTGAGGGGAAGATGGCCAAAACTTCACTTCCACCCATAGCTCTTAAAAGGACATTTAAAAAAATAAAATAAATTCAAATAACATTTAATTTAATTTTTTCTTTTTTTTTATTGCATTTTAGTGTAGATATGAGATCTGAGGTCATTTTGACCCCAGATCTCATATGTAAGAGATCATGTCATGCTTTTTTTTCTATTACAAGGGATGTTTACATTCCTTGTATTAGGAATAAAAGTGGCACCATTTTTTTTTTAAAGAACAGTGTAAAAATAAAGGGTAAAATAAATAATACATTTTTTTTTTTTAAACTCGCCCCGTCCCACCGAGCTTGCGTGCAGAAGCGAACACATACGTGAGCAGCGCTCGCAAAGGAAAACGGTATTCAAACCACACATGTGAGATATCTCTGCGATTGGTAGAGCGAGTGCAATAACTCTAGCCCTAGACCTCCTCCGTAACTTAAAACATGCAATCTGTAGAATTTTTTTAAACTTCGCCTATGGAGATTTTTAAGGGTAAAAGTTTGTTGCCATTCCACGAGCGGGCGCAATTTTGAAGCCTGACATGTTGGGTATCAAATTACTCAGCATAACATTATCTTTCACAATAAAAAAATGGGTTAACTTTACTGATGTCTAATTTTTTTATTCAAACAAGTTTATTTTTTTCCAAAGAAAATTTGTATTTTTTTCCCCCAAAAAGGTGTATTTTTTTCCAAAAAAATTGTTTTTTCCCCCAAAAAAGTGCGATTGTAAGACATGCATGAATAGGGTGTGACAGAACGTATTGTAATAACCACCATTTTATTTTCTAGGGTATTAGAAAAAAACATATATATAATACTTGGGGGTTCTAAGCAAATTTCTAGCAAAAAAACAGTTTTTAACTTCTAAACACCAAATCTCAGAAAGAGGCTTGGTCCTTAAGTGGTTAAGAGAAAAAACGTTCTGTGTGCAGAAGCCACCACCAGCATCCCCTAATATTTACCTGAGCCCCATCTCTGTCCAGTGATGTCCACGAGTGTCTCGGCCATTTGAGACTCTCCCTTCTGATTGGCTGAGATACAGTAGCGGCGCCATTGGCTCCCGCTGTTGTCAATTAAATTTGGCTAACCAATCAGGAGAGAGAGGGGATGGGGCTGGGTCGCGGCTCCATGTCTGAATGGACACAGGGAGCTGTGACTTGGCTCGGGTGCCTCCATAGCAAGCTGGGGCCAGGAGCACCGTAGAGGTACCAGAGAAGAGGAGGATCTGGGCTGCTGTGTGCAAATCCACTGGAACAGAGCAGGTAAGTATAACATGTTTGTTATTTTTATAGAAAAAAAATCTGTAATCCTGTAAAAATCTGTACAGTGATGACAGATCCTCACCCTGCTGCTGAACTTCCAGCGATGAGGGAGTCTTCTGTGAGCTGCAGCAAAAAAGTTCCAGACGGGGACCCTCCCCTTCCTCCCTCCTCCTCCATTGAGAAAGATCAGTGCATTGATTACACAGTCTGTGAATGAGGGTAGAATCTTGTCATTCATCAGGCTCTCCCCCCTGCACAAATCTCCTCCATACAGGAGGGAGGGGGTGGATGCTTGTTGGGATTTTTTTTCTCTTTGCAGCTCACAAAAGTCCCACAGCTATTAAATCCCTCAGCTCTTGGATCTGTCATCACTGCCTGACAGGCGTGGGACATACTTCATTATAGGTAAGTGAAATGACTGCAGCTATAAGAGCAAATTTTTTTTTGCTTAAACTTCAGGTTTAAACACTTCTCCACCGGGACTATTCTGGCACTTCTCTCCTTCATGTAAAAATCATAATTTTTTTGCTAGAAAATTAATCAGAACCCCCAAACAGTATATATTTTTTTTTAGCAGACACCCTAGGGAATAAAATGGCGGTCATTGCAACTTTTTATCTTGCACGGTATTTGCGCAATAATTTTTCAAATGCCTTTTTTGGGGAAAAAAACGGTTTCACAAATTAAAAAATAACAAAACAGTAAAGTTAGCCCAATTTTTTTGTATAATGTGAAAGATGCTGTTACGCCGAGTAAATAGATACCTAACATGTCACACTTTAAAATTGCGCACACTCATGAAATGGCGCCAAACTTCGGTACTTAAAAATCTCCATAGGCGACGCTTAATTTTTTTTTACAGGTTACTATTTTCGAGTTACAGAGGAGATCTAGTGCTAGAATTGTTGCTCGCACTCTACCGCACGCAGCGATACCTCACATGTGGGGTTTGAACGGCGTTTACATATGTGGGCGGGACTTACATGCGTGTTCACTTCTGAGCGCGAGCTACCGGGGACAGGGGCGTTTTACTTTTTTTTTTTTCATTCTATTTTTTATTTTATTGATTTTTTTTTAGATATTTTTTTTTTATCACTTTTATTCCTATTACAAGGAATGTAAACATCCCTTGTAATAGGAATCATTGTGACAGGTCCTTTTTATTTAGAGATGCGGGGTCAATAAGATCCCACATCTCTCCTCCAGGCTGGAAAGCATGAAATTGTTGAAAAGAAATTCACCAATCTCATGCTGACAGCCGCAATTGCGGCTTTGTTTACTTCCGGGTACCGGGCGTGACGTTTCAACGTCGCGCCCGGGACTCCGACGGTCATAGAGATGACTGGTGACCATCTGGTCACCAGTCATCTCTATCGTAATGAGCTGGCGCCGGCCGATTCGTTCTCCGGGCCCCCGATGGCACGGGAGAGCCAGGAGAAGCACCGGATGGCGGCTGGAGGGGGTGTCCCCTTCCGCCACCTATAAGAACGATAAAGCGGCGGAACTGCCGCTATGATCATTCTTATGGTGCGCAGAATCGCTGGCAGAAGAGAAGGATATCTGAATGATGCCTGTAGCTGCAGGCATCATTCAGATATCCCCCCTCAAAGTCAATCACGTCATATGATGTCCTTGGTGGACAAGTGGTTAAACACTTGCCTACTGGGCACTTTTACACCGTTCCTGCCCAGGCCAATTTTCAGCTTTCAGCGCTGTCACACTTTAAATGACAATTGCGGGGTCATGCTACACTGTACCCATACGTGATTTTTATCATTTTTTCACACAAATGGAGCTTCCTTTTGTTGGTATTTAATCACCACTGGGTTTTTTATGTTTTTGCAAAATAAGCGAAAAAAGACCAAAAATTTTGGGGAAAAAAATGTTTTTCGCAGTTTGTTATAAAATTTTGCAAACAGAAATTTTTTCTTCTTCAATGATGTGCGCTGATAAGGCTGAACTGATGGGCACCAATAGGCTGCACTGATAGACACTGATGAGGCGGCACTGGTGGGCACTGAAGATGAGGCACTCATAAGGCTACACTGATAGGGGGCACTGATAGGCAGCATTGATGGGCATTATTAGGTGGCACTGATAGGCGGCACTGATAGACGACACTGATGTACACTGTTAAGCACTGGTAAGGGGCACTGATAGGTAGCACTGATAAGTGACACTGATGAGGAGGCACTTATGGGCACTGATTGGCAGCACTAGTGGGCACTGATTGGTAGCACTGGTGGGCACTGATTATAAGTGTACATGTCCCTTTTGCACAAGCCAATTATCGCCTCTCCTCTCCTCACTCTGTCAGCGTAAGCAAAGGAATGCTGATAACCGGCTTGTGCTTACATCGTGAACAACTGCCACTGGACACAGCTGATCACATGGTGAAGGGCCACTGCGATTGGCCCTTTACCCCAATCTGTGATCAGCTGTGTACTAAGTATGCAGCGATCACAGAACAATACAATTTTTTTTATATTTGACAATCCAATATAAGCGTACTTTTAAAATAACCTTTTATGTTGGGAGTTCTGCCTGTCTGCTGGTCAACTCTTTCCACAAATTTCATGGATTCTCTGCATGCTATGCAGCTTTTCCTCTACTCTTTAATTCAATTTCTAGGGACTTCATATCCCATGGCAGCTTGCTGCCTGCAAGCAGTTATTCCTGTACTGACTGCGCCTCCTGAAATTCCTCTTCTCACCACCTCTGTAGTTAAGAAGACAGGCTCTGTGAAGTGTGTGACACAGCAGTGCCTACTCACAGGGTAAAGTAAATACGTGTCAGAGAATTCAAGGAAGTAAATGTATAGGGATCTTCACTAGGGATGAGCTTCGAGTTCGAGTCGAACATTGCCTGTTCGCCCGTTCGCCAAACAGCGAACAAATTGGGTTGTTCGCGGCAAATTCGAAAAGTCTATGGGAGAAATCTAAAGTGCTAATTATAAAGGCTTATATGCAAGTTATTGTCATAAAAAGTGTTTGGGGACCCGGGTCCTGCCCCAGGGGACATGTATCAATGACATTTTTTTTTTTTTTAAACAGCAGTTTTTTCGGGAGCAGTGATTTTAATAATGCTTAAAGTGAAACAATAAAAGTGAAATATTCCTTTAAATTTCATACATGGGGTGTGTGTATGATATGCATGTAAAGTTGCGCATGTTTCCCGTGCTTAGAACTGTCCCTGCACAAAGTGTCATTTTTGAAGGAAAAAAAGTCATTTAAAACTCACTCGCGGCTATTAATGAATTGTCGGCTTTTATCAATACATAGAAAAGTCATTGATAAAAAAATAAAATAAAAGCGTGGGGGTCCCCCAGAATTCAATTACCAGGCCCTTCAGGTCTGGAATGGATATTAAGGGGAACCCCGCCGCAAATTAAAAAAAAAAATGACGTGGGGTTCCCCCAAATATCCATACCAGGCCCTTCAGATCTGGCATGGATTTTTTTACATTTTTTATGCTTTCTTCGTGAAATGGTAGGGGTACAATGTACCCCTTACCAATTCACATAGGGGGGGCCGGGATCTGGGGGTCCCCTTTGTTAAAGGGGTCTTCCAGATTCCGATAAGCCCCCTGCCCGCAGACCCCCACAACCACCGGGCAAGGGTTGTGGGGATGAGGCCCTTGTCCCCATCAACATGGGGACATCCTCCCCATGTTGAGGGCATGTGGCCTGGTACGGTTCAGGAGGGAGGGGGGCCGCTCTCTCATCCCCCCCTTTTCCCCTGCGGCCGGCCAGGCTGCGTGCTCGGATAAGGGTCTGGTATGGATTTTTGGGGGGACTCCACGCCATTTTTTTTAAAATTTGGGGTGGAGTTCCCCTTAAAATCCATGCTAGATCTAAAGGGCCTAGTATGGATATTTGGGGGAACCCCACGCCATTTTTTTTTTAGAATTTGCGGCGGGGTTCCCCTTAATATCCATTCCAGATCTGAAGGGCCTGGTAATTGAATTCTGGGGGACCCCCACGCTTTTTTTTTTTTTTTATCAATGACTTTTGTATGTATTGATAAAAGCCGACAATTCATTAATAGCTGCGAGTGAGTTTTAAATGACTTTTTTTCCTTCAAAAATGAAATTTTTTGCAGGGACAGTTCTAAGCACGGGAAACATGCGCCACTTTACATGCATATCATACACACCACCCAGGTACGAAATTTAAAGGAATATTTCACTTTTATTTTTTCATTTTAAGCATTATTAAAATCACTGCTCCCGAAAAAACTGCCGTTTTTAAAACTTCTTTTTGCATTGATACATGTCCCCTGGGGCAGGACCCGGGTCCCCAAACACTTTTTAGGACAATAACTTTCATATAAGCCTTTATAATTAGCACTTTAGATTTTGAACGTTCGAGTCCATTGTATTTAATAGGGTTCTAAAGTTTACACGAACATTTTGTCTGTTCGCAGGTTCTGGTGCGAACCGAACAGGGGGGTGTTCGGCTCATCCCTGATCTTCACAAAGTAACTTTACAAACCTCAAGCATATTCAGATTTATAGGAATAGGCTAAAAATTATTGAAATACAATGTGGAAATGAATATAAGATTTTACATTTTGACTATCATATCGATCTACTTTCCTATGATCTGATCTTTCATCCAGAGCATTCAGAATAATTTTAATGAAATCAATCAGATTTGCACAAAATTGATAGATGATACAGTTCATGTCTTTTCCATAATTCATAGATTCAATCATATTGTCTGATTTGGTAAAACACCATTTGATCAGATTATTATGTAGCACTACCCCCGTAGGAGCTGCTGGTTTAAAGTTTTGAGCCTACCGTTACCTTTCTGTTCACCACACTCGTGTCAGGGATCCCTCTTGAAGAGCTGTCATGAATGTTCACACCAACACTTGGTTACGTTTTCTTCAAGAGCTTTATTATACCAGTTCAAACAGAGAGGTAGAGGGATAGGGGAGTTTCAGGTACCTTGCTTTGCAGATTACGGGGACAATCTAAGATCCAGAGGACAAATCAGTTCCACGCTGGATTCAGCAACCACCGGATAAGCCTACTCTCACTGGCCTAGCAACCGGTGCGAAGCTCGTTCGATGTCTCTGCCACAGACTTGATGAGTGCCGTCTAATCGTTCCACAATCCTCCGCCGCAAGATCGTGTAACCACACTGACACTTTGCAAAAGTTCCTTTAAAAGTACACAGCTCACCGCACCGTGAGGCAAAATGGGCCAGCAGGCCCGAGGCCAAAAATAGCTTGCACATCCCTGAGGCCAGGAGGGCCCTCAGGTCAGGATCTGGCAATGAACCCCGGCAACGAACCCCGATAGAGTGGTCTCTGTCTCTTAAGTACCCCCTCCCAGAATGCACAGCGGGTTGACCACGCCCCCTGAGCCACTTCTGGGAAAGGAATACCCAATACACCTAGCCTGCTGCATTTCCAACCCTGACCTATGGTGACAGTGACACCTACTGTCAGGTGGCAAACGCGCAACCCAGGTAGACTGAAACAAAGCCAACAATTTAGCAAAATCCCTTTGAGCTAAACTACAGCTCAGATAACTCAATTTAACACATAGCGCCTTCCCAACAGGAGCAGGGCGCTACAGTTACATGTATGGCCACCTTTAGGGTAGGTAAGGAATTGATTAACCACTTCCCTACCCAGCCATAGACAAATGACGTCCACAGATGGGATCTCCCATCCTGGGTGGACGTCATATGACGTCCTCGGCTTTGTAGGGGGATATCTGAATGATGCCTGCAGCTAGAGGCATCATTCAGATATCCTTTTGAAGTGCCGGCGATTCTGTGCACCATAAGAATGATCATAGCGGCAGTTCCGCCGCTTGATCGTTCTTATAGGCGGCGGGAGGGGACACCCCCCCTCCCGCCGCCATCCGGTGCTTCTCCGGGCTCCCCCATGCGATCGGGGACCCGGAGCGAATCTTCCGGCATCGTTGGTGGAGTCACGTGATGAGCATAGTGATGACTGGTGACCAGATGGTCACCAGTCATCTCTATGATCGTCGGAGGCCTGGGCGCGATGTGATGACGTCACGCCCGGGTCTCAAATGTAAACAAAGCCGCCATTGCGGCAGTAAGTATGAAATCAGTGAAAATTTTTTCACTGATCTCATGCTTTCCAGCCTGGAGGAGAGATGTGGGGTCTTATTGACCCCGCATCTCTCAATAAAGAGAACCTGTCACACACATTCCTATTACAAGGGATGTTTACATTCCTTGTAATAGGAATAAAAGTGATCAAAAAAAAAAAAAGTAAAATCATTGTAAAAAAATAAATAAATAAGTAAAATAAATAAATAAATATAAAAAAAAAAAATGAAAACGCCCCTGTCCCCGGTAGCTCGCGATCAGAAGCGAATGCACACGTAAGTCGCCCACATATGTAAACGCCGTTTAAACCACGCATGTGAGGTATCGCCGCGTGCGTTAGAGCGCATGCAATAATTCTAGCACTAGACTTCCTCTGTAATTCTAACCTGGTAACCTGTAAAAAAAATTAAAGCGTCGCCTATGGAGATTTTTAAGTACCGAAGTTTGGCGCCATTCCATGAGTGTGCGCAATTTTAAAGCGTGACATGTTAGGTATCTATTTACTCGGCGTAACATTATCTTTCATATGTTCCCCAAAAATTGGGCTAACTTTACTGTTTTGTTATTTTTTAATTCATGAAACCATTTTTTTTTTTTTTAAAAAGGCGTTTGAAAAATTATTGCGCAAATATTGTGCAAGAAAAAATGTTGCAATGACCGTCATTGTATTCCCTAGGGTGTCTGCTAAAAAAACATATATAATGTTTGGGGGTTCTGAGTAATTTTCTAGCAAAAGAATGATGATTTGTACATGTAGGAGAGAAGTGCCAAAATAGGCCCGGTATTGAATAGGTACAAAAAGCCCTGTATTGAAGTGGTTAAAGAGAAGCTCCACCCAAAAGGGGAAGCTCCGCTTTTTGGCTTCCTCCCCCCCTCCGCTGCCACATTTGGCACCTTTCGGGGGGATCGGGTACCTGTTTTGACAAGTACTTGTTCCCACTTCCGGGAGACCTCGCCGTAGAAGTTCGGCCCCCCTCCTCCTTCCACCGCCTCCAGGTCATTCAAAAAGCGCTGTGCGCTTCGCGCATGTACAGTAGGGAACTCGGCTGTGAGGCCACAAGGCTTCACTGCAGGTTTACCTTACAAGGAATGGCAGCAGCAGCAACCGAGAAATCAGCTGGGGTACCACCATCGTGGGATCCCTGGACATGTAATGTCCTAATATTAAAAGTCAGCAACTGCACTATTTGTAGTAAAAAATTTGTTGGAGGGGCTGGAGCTCCTCTTTAAGTTTCATGTTTTTGTTTCAGTGCAATCCCTGGATATTTTCCCTCACTTCCTCTTACAATGTATTAAAAAAAAGGTAGTTATAGGAAATATCTCTAAAGGGGACGAGACTAACAAAAACATTTTTCCAGCAGAACAGGGAATGGTTAGAACTTTTTTGGAAAGCCTTCATTACTGTCCCTGTCTTCCTGCCCTGGTAACCCACCCACCCCTAATTTATTGCCCTGGTGTCATAGGGAGGGACTGGAAGTGAAGGGAAATCTCCAAAATGCAGTCACCAACACTTATAAAAACATGACAGAGATTAAAAAAACATTGTTTTAGCTGGAGATGGGCTTTAAACTATCTAACAAGCATTATTTACTCTTTCTCATTTACCGCATGTAACACGCATTATATTATAAATTGGCACAAGTAGCGAATGAGCATGTGTTTTACCAATTGCCTTGTTTTTAATTATCTTTTACTGAGCTATAAAGGTTCCTACAAAGCATAAACTCCTACATAGCATATACAACCATTCAGATTTAATCGTCAGTCTCTATGGACTATTTAATGGTAAACTGAATGAATTTGTATAACTCTATATAAACTGGAATTGTAGCTCAAGGTAACTCCTTGCAAGTGAAATTCCCAAGCTTTTACAAATAAAGACTATGCTCATTTTTATGTAAAGTACTGTAGTATCTTTTCCCATTTCAATTCTATTTTGGAATGCAAACTCTAATTAGTTCTTTTTATAGCATAGCATATGCATATTTCACTAGTCTATTTATGTGTTTTTTTTATATTTTGGATATAGAGGATAATGGTTTTTATAGCTGCTGGTGAGCCTATTTTAGAGATTCCCCTTTAATTCCTGTCTATGTGACACAAGTTTTCAGACCTCATTGTGGTTGTTTCCACAATTTCCTGTTCCCCCTGTTACTGGGTCACTTTATAAAAGCTGCATTGTGTTGACCATCTTCCAAGTCGAGAGTAATGCATACCCCTATGTTATTCAACTGTCAAATTAGACAGCCTCTGTTGGCCGCTCAGGGTTTGGTGCTTGATAGTTGAATGTCAGTGCACAGTGAACATTAAATAGAGAAACCAAGGCCTTGTAAAAAAGTCCAAGCCCAAAGAAACAGATCTGAAGACCTGCACTTTTTTTTAGGCACCACAAGGTCCCTGCACTTTACCAATAATGTACTGTAAGGAACTGTTCACATATAGTGCATTGTTGTAATGCACATGGTACCAGTGTCCTTGCCCCTTATGTACTGTTTGTGTGCTCCTGTTCACTTGGAATGGCCCACGAATGCACATGCATAATGCGCAGCAGAGTACCACAATGTGTGATGCTGTGGGCTGTGGTTGAAAAAATAGGGCAGGAGTGATTTCACCTGCATTTAAGCCAAAATACCTAGGCTGGGGTAATGCAACACTTGCTCTATTCAAAACTAGTAAAAACATTTTCAATGGAGTTGTATTTTAATTATCTTCTCATAAAAAGTTATAACTTTAATCTTTATGTTGTCTGAACATACCAATGTGTATAGTCACGCTGATAAATAGGATTGCTTTTTTATCTCGTAACACTTAATAATCTGAAGAATTAAATATATACACACATATGCGATATGGTATGGCCACTTATTACAAACATCTTTGGTTGTAACTTCTACATAAACCTCCAGCTGTGCACCACTGAGCAGTGGTGGCTGGTGTTTTTTTCTTTTGGGGGGTGGCTGTTTGCCGCCCTCCCGGTCGGTCGGTGGCATCGGTGGCGGCGTCAACCCCTCCTCCCCAGGAGGACAGCCGGGACATCAAAGCCCTGCACTTTCCCCACATCTAGGAAGCAGACGGACAGCAAGTTCGGCCGCTTTCTTCCTCCTCATGTGGTGTGGATCATGGCGCCTTCTGCTGTGCATCCCCCTCCTCCTCCTCCTAGGCATCCAATAGGTGATCTTTCAGCCAATCGGTGGATAGGCGATTTAGTGATAGAAAAGCGAATATTCATTTGCTTTTCTAACACACCTGGGTGGGCTCCAAACGCAATGCTCTACGCTCTGAGTCCATCCTATTTTGAGGCCTATTAGAGCCTATAGCCCTAATCGTGTGCTTCAAAAAAACACCCCCCGCCTCTGTAATTCATACGCTCAGCGTCCTGAAAGGGGCCGGACGCATGAATAGGGGGTGACCGCAGCGGCGGTGGATAGATTCATGCTTTGCATGAATCTATCCATTATCCATATAGGGGGGTGGCGTGGATAGAGGGGGCGTCACCCGTGCGCCCTTAATGGATGGGCCGCCCCTGCCACTGAGACCTCTCTTTTTAATTAAAAGAAATATAATGCAGTTTAGTCTAAATATTATTTCTTTAGTGAGTTTTAGGGACTAAAGAATACACATAACATAGAAATAGTTTGTAGTCTTGTACTAAAGGCCAGTACAAGAAGATTGGAAGAACTATTGTGCTTTCGACAGCCGATTCTGACTTTTCCGACAACAAAAACTGAAGGTACAGACTAAATTTTTTTTATCGTAAGTGAACGCAGTTTTCGTCCGAAAAAAAGTCGAAACAGCAAAACGACGTATACTTGGAAACAAAAGAATACATTACAATACAATTCAACACATTGCATCACTTCCGAAGTTGTATTCTATTGTATGTTGAGTAACCTTTTCATTATCGATATGAGACTAGTATGTGTACGAACGAGGTTTAAGTCTGCAGTTGGAGTCTTAGGCTTCTTTTCATGTTTTCCAGTTTCTCTTAAAAATATAACCCTGCCAAAATAATAGATAGTAATCTCTTTTCACTTCTTAAAGCGGGATTCCACCCGCGATTTTTTATTTTTTTTAAAGTCAGCAGCTACTAACACTGTAGCTGCTGACTTTTAATAAGGACACTTACCTGTCCTACTCGCCCACGATGTCGGGCCCGCGACGGCGATCGATTGGTGCTGGCAGGTCCCGGCTCCTCCATCCTGACTAAGGGAAACAGGCAGTGAAGCCTTACGGCTTCACTGCCCGTTTCCTACTGCACATGCGCGACTCGCACGGCGCTTTGTGAATGGGCGGCTGCCTCCTGGGATACACACAGTTCCCAGAAGGCAGCGCGCCCCATTCACAAGAAGAGGAAGCGGAAGGACATACACCGAGGCAAAGGAAGAGGCAGATTAGGGGACTTCCGCATAGCAACGGGCATTTCGGGTGAGTATAAAAATATTATTTTTTTCTATTAATTTTTTTCTTTTTTTTATAGGAATTTTAGTGTTAACATTTTTTCAGGGTGGACCTCCGCTTTAAGCCTTGTTATTGATCGTTACTTGTCAGGGGTTTATTTTTGAAAACAGTGAACTGTATTAAATCATACAAATGCTCCCATATACATCATCTTCATTTATAATACACACAAATTTTATACACGTGTCTATTAGGAATAAGCTATAACATATTATCTTTAAGAAAAAATATATATAGTCGCGCTAACTTATGAATATAAACATAAGCCCACCACTGAGTAATTGAAAAAATTGTTTCCAAATCACCACAGTGATAAATTATGTGAGTGCTCAGTGAAGAACAATAACTAAACAATGTAAACAAAGCATATAAATTAATAATAATACAAACTTAATTAATGATATTATTACATGCTTGTATAGGACCCTTAAATGATCAAGTCTAAAGTCCATACAAAAAAACACACCCGTGATCAAGTGTCCATACTAGATAAAAAAGAAAAAAGGAAAAAAGAAAGAAAACAAAACAAAAACGATTCCAAATCTTCTTGTATTCGTGACTTTCACCACCACCAGTAAAAATTCCTGCTTACCAAAAAGCGATGGTCCCCTATGACGGAGGACCCCAAACAGCCTCAAATGGTAATCAATAGGACTCCAAGCTTCAGTATATGTTGAGCCTCAATTAATTTGGTAGCCAAAACGCTCATATACCATCATGCAGTATTCGATGCGGAACATGAAAGGAAGGGAGGACACTACATAGTGTAAAATCCTTGGTGGATGTTTATTTAAAAGAAGAAAACATACTTACAAAAATGCAGTTTAAAAACAGCCTTAGAAGTGTGACAGCGCCGACCGGTCAAAGGCGCTAGTCACACACATACGTCCGTGGAAGTCGAGCAGTGGAGGGTGACGTCAGCACAAAGCTCGTATCCTGCCCTACGCGTTTCGTGAAAATTCACGTCGTCTCGGGGCACGGGCGATGGGCTGCGTCACCCCCTCTTTATAGGGAACACAAGAACTCAAGGGTCCGGCCCGAGGGAGGGCGCGCGCGCGCACCTCGCGCCGCGAGGTAACCACGCCACGCTATCGCATCCGCCAAACAGCAAAAACAGCGGATGCGCGCGCATCTCTCCCCACGAGGAAACCAAGCCTCGTTTGCAAATACATACCGTGCGCGTCATCACGCCAAGCGGGATGACGAAAACATGGTGGGGAGTATGCCGCACATACGCGTGTCCATGGCAACAATGGCCACGACCGCAATACGCGCGCCACCCAAGGGGGAGGAGCCTCCAGGTGTGTCACAGGAGACAGTAAGACCCACAACCTCCGCCGCAACCATAATGTGCGGTGAACATAATGGGACCTTAAACTGCTCCAAATTTAACAACCTAACTATAGAGGACATGTACATACATGAATAAAATATAAAACATAAATGTCATAACAATATCTAAAACCATACATGTTTAAAAATACGTAGATAAATTGCCTCATAATAGTTAATAGTCCTTAAATGATAATAAAATCACCAAGGTTACAACAGTTACCATCTAATCTCGTCCCTCTTACAACCCCGCTTAACATGGTCAAATGTCCATTACAAAACGGGAAAAAGAGACGGAAATAAACGGTTAAATTTAAACGGAATAAGGAAAAGAGGAAGAAAAAAGTGTGCATACAGCACAATCTGCATCTCCCAAAAACTATAATTCAATATAATTCAATAGTCCACCCCAAACAGCCATTATAAAAACACAATTAACTGATTGGCTAGATTGATTCAAGAATTGTTAATAAAAGCGTTGACATCGGTGTCCACGTTGAGTCCATGCGGAACATAAGTTCTCAACCTGTATACCCATGCCATTTCCTGCTTGGAGATTTCTCTCACAAGCGAGCTGCCTCTCCAGTGGGGTCTATATTTGTCAATAGCGATGAATAGTGTACCAGACGGGTCTCTCTTGTGAACTTGATCGTAGTGCCTGGATACAGATGGTTTATCGAAACCTTTGCGTATGTTCGCTATATGTTCGTTAAGTCTCACCCTTACTGCCCTTTTGGTCCTCCCCACGTATTGGAGACCGCAAGGGCATTGTATGAGGTAAATAACCCCCAAAGATGAACAAGTAATAAAGGGTTCGATTTCATAGGAACGGCCCGTGCTCGTTGAAGAAAAATGGCTAATCTTCCTATCCCTGCAGCTATTCAGGCTGCACACTTGGCATTTTTTGCATCTATAGTATCCTGTCAAGTTCTCTAGAAATGTTCTATTGGCCCGTGGGGGGTCCTGGACACTTGGGGCCACCCTACTGGACAGTGTAGACGCCCCCCTAAATACAATAGCTGGTCTCTCTGGAAGGGACGGTGCCAACACTAAATCACTGGTTAACACATGCCAGTGCTTACGTATCAGACTTTTAATGGTCTGATGCTGTACGGAGTAGGTGGTAATAAATGGAAGAGAAAACTTACCATCCCTAACCACCCTCTCCCTGTCAGCCAACAATGATTCTCGATCGATCTCACTGACAGATTGTATCAATTGAGACAGATCACTCTGTTGATAACCTTTATCAACAAATCTCTTAGAGAGGATCTCGGCCTGGCATTTGAAAGCCTCTAAGTCTGTACAGTTACGTCTCAATCTGGTGAATTGTCCCTGGGGGACAGCCTTCAACCAAGGGGCATAATGACAACTGTCAAGCGGAATATATGAGTTCCTGTCAGTTGGTTTGAAATAAGTGGTCGTAACAAATTTGCCATCAACCACTGAAATTTTCAAATCCAGATAGTGTACTGACTCCTGACTGGCCTCAAAAGAGAATCTGATACCTCTGTTGTTATCGTTTAGGGACAACATGTAATCCCGCAAAGCAGATTCGCTGCCATCCCATAGGAGGAGGACGTCGTCGATGTACCTAACCCAGAGAACAACCTCTGGTCTCCGGCAAACATCGACGACATCCTCCTCCCACTTGGCCATGAACAGGTTGGCCAGGCTAGGGGCGTACTTCGCCCCCATCGCCACACCTCGATCTTGGCGGAAGAATTGATTATCACACCAAAAATAATTATGACCAGCTGCATATTTCAGTAGGGTCATAATAAAATTAATTTGCCGCAGTGGTAGATCTGATCCTCTCACTAAATACATCTCAACAGCCTCAAAGCCACGCTCATGGGGGATGATGGTATAGAGCGAGGTCACGTCTGCCGTGACCATCCATATACCATTTGTGGGAGTGAGATCTCTGAGTAAATTGATAACGTGTTTAGTGTCCCTTACATAGGAAGGGATCTGCTGAACCAAAGGCTGCAGGAAAAAATCAATATACTTCCCGACCCGGGACGTGATAGAGTCTATCCCACTTACAATGGGTCGTCCCGGGGGGGAAGTAAGGCTTTTGTGGATCTTCGGGAGGTAATATATAACGGGAGTCCGAGGGGCACAGGGTATCAAAAACAATCTCTCCCTGTCACTGAGGATGCCCTCCCGGTGTCCCTCATCCACAATAATCTCAAGGTCTCTTTTGTATTTGACAACGGGGTCCCTATTCAGAGGGGTATAGGTTTCGGTGTCATCGACGATCCTGTGTAACTCTTTCAAGTAGTCACACCTATCGAGAATGACTATCCCTCCCCCTTTGTCTGCAGGTCTGATGACCAGGGACTTGTTGGAACAAAGGGACTCAAGCCCATTCTCCAGATTCCTTTGCATCTTGACCTTTTTTACCTTGATCTTTTCAAGATCTTTGAGTACCACATCCCTAAAAACTTTAATACTCGGGGCCAATGAACCAGGGGGATTAAACAGTGAAGCATTGGCCAACCCAGTATGTTTGTACTCAGGTAAGGGACTCACTCTATCCATTGTAGGATTAGACAGAAAATGCCTCTTGATATTGAGCTTTCTTGCAAACTTGTGGACGTCCATAAAAGTTTGAAATTTGCTCAAGCTCCTAGGCGGAGCAAATTTCAGACCCTTATCCAACAAGCGCTGCTCAGTCTCTGACAAGGCCTGTTGGCTCAAATTGAAAATACCCATACCTAGATTATTTTTCTTTTTGAGCAACTGGGCCCTCCTCCCCCCTCTGACCCCTCTCTTCGTTCTGATGGGCCAAACCGGCCCTGGTGGCCCATGGGAAAACCCCAACTGGGGTTCGGTCTAAAATCATATTGACCTGGGGGATAGGAGGGTCTAGAATAATCATAACCCCTGTCAAAATGATTAGACTGAGGAAATTGACCATTCCCGTCCAGATTATTGAATCCATATCGCCTTTCCATAGGTTCACGGCCTAATGGCCCCAATGAGTCTGTTAAGGGAAAAAAACGGTTATGGGTGGGGATATTAAAATCCCGCATACCATTGGACTCAAAGCTGGTTCTTGGAAATCCCTGATTATGTCCCGCATCATGATGGATGGGTCCAAATGAGGGATGCTCCCATCCTCTCATGGATTCACCCTGATAGTGCTGGAACTGTACATCAGACCTATGAGGTTTCACATTTTTAGGCATTTTAGATGAAAAATTGCCCTGTTTGGACCCGTTCTTAGTCTTGACCTTATTGTTACGTTGAGCTGGGGTGGGAGTGGGGGGGTTAGAAGCCCCTCTCCTACCAATCATGGGAGGGTTGGCAATCGGGCCGGATGGCACCGCACCCTGAGGGGCAGTGTCCATCACTACCTCATTTATCTCATCTGCTGCCAACTTTTTCTGCCACAGAAAAACAAGGCCGGACTGGTAATCCTCAAAATCTCTAAGGTATTTTTTCTTCTTTTTTGTTTTTTGATCTTTTTCTTCCCTCTCTAAGGTTTTTTGGAGAGAGTTGGAACACTCCCTATATTCCTCTCCATTTTGAAAGAGGTCAGCAGATCTCTAACCGTTTTGATTTCGGTATCAAGTCTCTGCAGCTTCTCGCTTTTTCTTTGGGCCAAAAATCGCAAAAAAGAAACTCCAGCATCATTAAAGTATTTAGCCCAAACCTCCAAATCAGGCTCACCTTTTTGTGGACTTACCTCCCAACGGAGGCTTCTTGGGACCATGGCATTCCGAATATAATTCTCAAGGAACGCTATGTCCCACTGAGTGTGTATCTCAGTTGTCATGATGTTCTTTAGTCGCATAAAGAGACCACTGACATCAGAGCTACCAGAGGCCGGGGTGGAGTCGAACACCCCGGTCGTGTTGACTGTCCGTTTCGCTCGGAAATCGAAAATATCCATTGTGGTCGAGTTAATGACCACTCACTAAGCAGCAATTAATGGTAGTTAATATAAAAGGTTAGAAAGTGAAAAAAGAAATTGCGCTACAGGTATGGAACTAGGCAGATATATCAAATGCCTAGGAACAAACAAAGGGAAAAAGCAGCAACTATTCTGAAAACTAACAGTGCATACAAATAAGAAAAAATATATATAGTCGCGCTAACTTATGAATATAAACATAAGCCCACCACTGAGTAATTGAAAAAATTGTTTCCAAATCACCACAGTGATAAATTATGTGAGTGCTCAGTGAAGAACAATAACTAAACAATGTAAACAAAGCATATAAATTAATAATAATACAAACTTAATTAATGATATTATTACATGCTTGTATAGGACCCTTAAATGATCAAGTCTAAAGTCCATACAAAAAAACACACCCGTGATCAAGTGTCCATACTAGATAAAAAAGAAAAAAGGAAAAAAGAAAGAAAACAAAACAAAAACGATTCCAAATCTTCTTGTATTCGTGACTTTCACCACCACCAGTAAAAATTCCTGCTTACCAAAAAGCGATGGTCCCCTATGACGGAGGACCCCAAACAGCCTCAAATGGTAATCAATAGGACTCCAAGCTTCAGTATATGTTGAGCCTCAATTAATTTGGTAGCCAAAACGCTCATATACCATCATGCAGTATTCGATGCGGAACATGAAAGGAAGGGAGGACACTACATAGTGTAAAATCCTTGGTGGATGTTTATTTAAAAGAAGAAAACATACTTACAAAAATGCAGTTTAAAAACAGCCTTAGAAGTGTGACAGCGCCGACCGGTCAAAGGCGCTAGTCACACACATACGTCCGTGGAAGTCGAGCAGTGGAGGGTGACGTCAGCACAAAGCTCGTATCCTGCCCTACGCGTTTCGTGAAAATTCACGTCGTCTCGGGGCACGGGCGATGGGCTGCGTCACCCCCTCTTTATAGGGAACACAAGAACTCAAGGGTCCGGCCCGAGGGAGGGCGCGCGCGCGCGCACCTCGCGCCGCGAGGTAACCACGCCACGCTATCGCATCCGCCAAACAGCAAAAACAGCGGATGCGCGCGCATCTCTCCCCACGAGGAAACCAAGCCTCGTTTGCAAATACATACCGTGCGCGTCATCACGCCAAGCGGGATGACGAAAACATGGTGGGGAGTATGCCGCACATACGCGTGTCCATGGCAACAATGGCCACGACCGCAATACGCGCGCCACCCAAGGGGGAGGAGCCTCCAGGTGTGTCACAGGAGACAGTAAGACCCACAACCTCCGCCGCAACCATAATGTGCGGTGAACATAATGGGACCTTAAACTGCTCCAAATTTAACAACCTAACTATAGAGGACATGTACATACATGAATAAAATATAAAACATAAATGTCATAACAATATCTAAAACCATACATGTTTAAAAATACGTAGATAAATTGCCTCATAATAGTTAATAGTCCTTAAATGATAATAAAATCACCAAGGTTACAACAGTTACCATCTAATCTCGTCCCTCTTACAACCCCGCTTAACATGGTCAAATGTCCATTACAAAACGGGAAAAAGAGACGGAAATAAACGGTTAAATTTAAACGGAATAAGGAAAAGAGGAAGAAAAAAGTGTGCATACAGCACAATCTGCATCTCCCAAAAACTATAATTCAATATAATTCAATAGTCCACCCCAAACAGCCATTATAAAAACACAATTAACTGATTGGCTAGATTGATTCAAGAATTGTTAATAAAAGCGTTGACATCGGTGTCCACGTTGAGTCCATGCGGAACATAAGTTCTCAACCTGTATACCCATGCCATTTCCTGCTTGGAGATTTCTCTCACAAGCGAGCTGCCTCTCCAGTGGGGTCTATATTTGTCAATAGCGATGAATAGTGTACCAGACGGGTCTCTCTTGTGAACTTGATCGTAGTGCCTGGATACAGAGTGTTTATCGAAACCTTTGCGTATGTTCGCTATATGTTCGTTAAGTCTCACCCTTACTGCCCTTTTGGTCCTCCCCACGTATTGGAGACCGCAAGGGCATTGTATGAGGTAAATAACCCCCAAAGATGAACAAGTTAATAATAATAATAATAAATTTATTCATGTATGTACATGTCCTCTATAGTTAGGTTGTTAAATTTGGAGCAGTTTAAGGTCCCATTATGTTCACCGCACATTATGGTTGCGGCGGAGGTTGTGGGTCTTACTGTCTCCTGTGACACACCTGGAGGCTCCTCCCCCTTGGGTGGCGCGCGTATTGCGGTCGTGGCCATTGTTGCCATGGACACGCGTATGTGCGGCATACTCCCCACCATGTTTTCGTCATCCCGCTTGGCGTGATGACGCGCACGGTATGTATTTGCAAACGAGGCTTGGTTTCCTCGTGGGGAGAGATGCGCGCGCATCCGCTGTTTTTGCTGTTTGGCGGATGCGATAGCGTGGCGTGGTTACCTCGCGGCGCGAGGTGCGCGCGCGCGCGCCCTCCCTCGGCCCGGACCCTTGAGTTCTTGTGTTCCCTATAAAGAGGGGGTGACGCAGCCCATCGCCCGTGCCCCGAGACGACGTGAATTTTCACGAAACGCGTAGGGCAGGATACGAGCTTTGTGCTGACGTCACCCTCCACTGCTCGACTTCCACGGACGTATGTGTGTGACTAGCGCCTTTGACCGGTCGGCGCTGTCACACTTCTAAGGCTGTTTTTAAACTGCATTTTTGTAAGTATGTTTTCTTCTTTTAAATAAACATCCACCAAGGATTTTACACTATGTAGTGTCCTCCCTTCCTTTCATGTTCCGCATCGAATACTGCATGATGGTATATGAGCGTTTTGGCTACCAAATTAATTGAGGCTCAACATATACTGAAGCTTGGAGTCCTATTGATTACCATTTGAGGCTGTTTGGGGTCCTCCGTCATAGGGGACCATCGCTTTTTGGTAAGCAGGAATTTTTACTGGTGGTGGTGAAAGTCACGAATACAAGAAGATTTGGAATCGTTTTTGTTTTGTTTTCTTTCTTTTTTCCTTTTTTCTTTTTTATCTAGTATGGACACTTGATCACGGGTGTGTTTTTTTGTATGGACTTTAGACTTGATCATTTAAGGGTCCTATACAAGCATGTAATAATATCATTAATTAAGTTTGTATTATTATTAATTTATATGCTTTGTTTACATTGTTTAGTTATTGTTCTTCACTGAGCACTCACATAATTTATCACTGTGGTGATTTGGAAACAATTTTTTCAATTACTCAGTGGTGGGCTTATGTTTATATTCATAAGTTAGCGCGACTATATATATTTTTTCTTATTTGTATGCACTGTTAGTTTTCAGAATAGTTGCTGCTTTTTCCCTTTGTTTGTTCCTAGGCATTTGATATATCTGCCTAGTTCCATACCTGTAGCGCAATTTCTTTTTTCACTTTCTAACCTTTTATATTAACTACCATTAATTGCTGCTTAGTGAGTGGTCATTAACTCGACCACAATGGATATTTTCGATTTCCGAGCGAAACGGACAGTCAACACGACCGGGGTGTTCGACTCCACCCCGGCCTCTGGTAGCTCTGATGTCAGTGGTCTCTTTATGCGACTAAAGAACATCATGACAACTGAGATACACACTCAGTGGGACATAGCGTTCCTTGAGAATTATATTCGGAATGCCATGGTCCCAAGAAGCCTCCGTTGGGAGGTAAGTCCACAAAAAGGTGAGCCTGATTTGGAGGTTTGGGCTAAATACTTTAATGATGCTGGAGTTTCTTTTTTGCGATTTTTGGCCCAAAGAAAAAGCGAGAAGCTGCAGAGACTTGATACCGAAATCAAAACGGTTAGAGATCTGCTGACCTCTTTCAAAAATGGAGAGGAATATAGGGAGTGTTCCAACTCTCTCCAAAAAACCTTAGAGAGGGAAGAAAAAGATCAAAAAACAAAAAAGAAGAAAAAATACCTTAGAGATTTTGAGGATTACCAGTCCGGCCTTGTTTTTCTGTGGCAGAAAAAGTTGGCAGCAGATGAGATAAATGAGGTAGTGATGGACACTGCCCCTCAGGGTGCGGTGCCATCCGGCCCGATTGCCAACCCTCCCATGATTGGTAGGAGAGGGGCTTCTAACCCCCCCACTCCCACCCCAGCTCAACGTAACAATAAGGTCAAGACTAAGAACGGGTCCAAACAGGGCAATTTTTCATCTAAAATGCCTAAAAATGTGAAACCTCATAGGTCTGATGTACAGTTCCAGCACTATCAGGGTGAATCCATGAGAGGATGGGAGCATCCCTCATTTGGACCCATCCATCATGATGCGGGACATAATCAGGGATTTCCAAGAACCAGCTTTGAGTCCAATGGTATGCGGGATTTTAATATCCCCACCCATAACCGGTTTTTTCCCTTAACAGACTCATTGGGGCCATTAGGCCGTGAACCTATGGAAAGGCGATATGGATTCAATAATCTGGACGGGAATGGTCAATTTCCTCAGTCTAATCATTTTGACAGGGGTTATGATTATTCTAGACCCTCCTATCCCCCAGGTCAATATGATTTTAGACCGAACCCCAGTTGGGGTTTTCCCATGGGCCACCAGGGCCGGTTTGGCCCATCAGAACGAAGAGAGGGGTCAGAGGGGGGAGGAGGGCCCAGTTGCTCAAAAAGAAAAAGAATCTAGGTATGGGTATTTTCAATTTGAGCCAACAGGCCTTGTCAGAGACTGAGCAGCGCTTGTTGGATAAGGGTCTGAAATTTGCTCCGCCTAGGAGCTTGAGCAAATTTCAAACTTTTATGGACGTCCACAAGTTTGCAAGAAAGCTCAATATCAAGAGGCATTTTCTGTCTAATCCTACAATGGATAGAGTGAGTCCCTTACCTGAGTACAAACATACTGGGTTGGCCAATGCTTCACTGTTTAATCCCCCTGGTTCATTGGCCCCGAGTATTAAAGTTTTTAGGGATGTGGTACTCAAAGATCTTGAAAAGATCAAGGTAAAAAAGGTCAAGATGCAAAGGAATCTGGAGAATGGGCTTGAGTCCCTTTGTTCCAACAAGTCCCTGGTCATCAGACCTGCAGACAAAGGGGGAGGGATAGTCATTCTCGATAGGTGTGACTACTTGAAAGAGTTACACAGGATCGTCGATGACACCGAAACCTATACCCCTCTGAATAGGGACCCCGTTGTCAAATACAAAAGAGACCTTGAGATTATTGTGGATGAGGGACACCGGGAGGGCATCCTCAGTGACAGGGAGAGATTGTTTTTGATACCCTGTGCCCCTCGGACTCCCGTTATATATTACCTCCCGAAGATCCACAAAAGCCTTACTTCCCCCCCGGGACGACCCATTGTAAGTGGGATAGACTCTATCACGTCCCGGGTCGGGAAGTATATTGATTTTTTCCTGCAGCCTTTGGTTCAGCAGATCCCTTCCTATGTAAGGGACACTAAACACGTTATCAATTTACTCAGAGATCTCACTCCCACAAATGGTATATGGATGGTCATGGCAGACGTGACCTCGCTCTATACCATCATCCCCCATGAGCGTGGCTTTGAGGCTGTTGAGATGTATTTAGTGAGAGGATCAGATCTACCACTGCGGCAAATTAATTTTATTATGACCCTACTGAAATATGCAGCTGGTCATAATTATTTTTGGTGTGATAATCAATTCTTCCGCCAAGATCGAGGTGTGGCGATGGGGGCGAAGTACGCCCCTAGCCTGGCCAACCTGTTCATGGCCAAGTGGGAGGAGGATGTCGTCGATGTTTGCCGGAGACCAGAGGTTGTTCTCTGGGTTAGGTACATCGACGACGTCCTCCTCCTATGGGATGGCAGCGAATCTGCTTTGCGGGATTACATGTTGTCCCTAAACGATAACAACAGAGGTATCAGATTCTCTTTTGAGGCCAGTCAGGAGTCAGTACACTATCTGGATTTGAAAATTTCAGTGGTTGATGGCAAATTTGTTACGACCACTTATTTCAAACCAACTGACAGGAACTCATATATTCCGCTTGACAGTTGTCATTATGCCCCTTGGTTGAAGGCTGTCCCCCAGGGACAATTCACCAGATTGAGACGTAACTGTACAGACTTAGAGGCTTTCAAATGCCAGGCCGAGATCCTCTCTAAGAGATTTGTTGATAAAGGTTATCAACAGAGTGATCTGTCTCAATTGATACAATCTGTCAGTGAGATCGATCGAGAATCATTGTTGGCTGACAGGGAGAGGGTGGTTAGGGATGGTAAGTTTTCTCTTCCATTTATTACCACCTACTCCGTACAGCATCAGACCATTAAAAGTCTGATACGTAAGCACTGGCATGTGTTAACCAGTGATTTAGTGTTGGCACCGTCCCTTCCAGAGAGACCAGCTATTGTATTTAGGGGGGCGTCTACACTGTCCAGTAGGGTGGTCCCAAGTGTCCAGGACCCCCCACGGGCCAATAGAACATTTCTAGAGAACTTGACAGGATACTATAGATGCAAAAAATGCCAAGTGTGCAGCCTGAATAGCTGCAGGGATAGGAAGATTAGCCATTTTTCTTCAACGAGCACGGGCCGTTCCTATGAAATCGAACCCTTTATTACTTGTTCATCTTTGGGGGTTATTTACCTCATACAATGCCCTTGCGGTCTCCAATACGTGGGGAGGACCAAAAGGGCAGTAAGGGTGAGACTTAACGAACATATAGCGAACATACGCAAAGGTTTCGATAAACACTCTGTATCCAGGCACTACGATCAAGTTCACAAGAGAGACCCGTCTGGTACACTATTCATCGCTATTGACAAATATAGACCCCACTGGAGAGGCAGCTCGCTTGTGAGAGAAATCTCCAAGCAGGAAATGGCATGGGTATACAGGTTGAGAACTTATGTTCCGCATGGACTCAACGTGGACACCGATGTCAACGCTTTTATTAACAATTCTTGAATCAATCTAGCCAATCAGTTAATTGTGTTTTTATAATGGCTGTTTGGGGTGGACTATTGAATTATATTGAATTATAGTTTTTGGGAGATGCAGATTGTGCTGTATGCACACTTTTTTCTTCCTCTTTTCCTTATTCCGTTTAAATTTAACCGTTTATTTCCGTCTCTTTTTCCCGTTTTGTAATGGACATTTGACCATGTTAAGCGGGGTTGTAAGAGGGACGAGATTAGATGGTAACTGTTGTAACCTTGGTGATTTTATTATCATTTAAGGACTATTAACTATTATGAGGCAATTTATCTACGTATTTTTAAACATGTATGGTTTTAGATATTGTTATGACATTTATGTTTTATATTTTATTCATGTATGTACATGTCCTCTATAGTTAGGTTGTTAAATTTGGAGCAGTTTAAGGTCCCATTATGTTCACCGCACATTATGGTTGCGGCGGAGGTTGTGGGTCTTACTGTCTCCTGTGACACACCTGGAGGCTCCTCCCCCTTGGGTGGCGCGCGTATTGCGGTCGTGGCCATTGTTGCCATGGACACGCGTATGTGCGGCATACTCCCCACCATGTTTTCGTCATCCCGCTTGGCGTGATGACGCGCACGGTATGTATTTGCAAACGAGGCTTGGTTTCCTCGTGGGGAGAGATGCGCGCGCATCCGCTGTTTTTGCTGTTTGGCGGATGCGATAGCGTAGCGTGGTTACCTCGCGGCGCGAGGTGCGCGCGCGCGCGCCCTCCCTCGGGCCGGACCCTTGAGTTCTTGTGTTCCCTATAAAGAGGGGGTGTCGCAGCCCATCGCCCGTGCCCCGAGACGACGTGAATTTTCACGAAACGCGTAGGGCAGGATACGAGCTTTGTGCTGACGTCACCCTCCACTGCTCGACTTCCACGGACGTATGTGTGTGACTAGCGCCTTTGACCGGTCGGCGCTGTCACACTTCTAAGGCTGTTTTTAAACTGCATTTTTGTAAGTATGTTTTCTTCTTTTAAATAAACATCCACCAAGGATTTTACACTATGTAGTGTCCTCCCTTCCTTTCATGTTCCGCATCGAATACTGCATGATGGTATATGAGCGTTTTGGCTACCAAATTAATTGAGGCTCAACATATACTGAAGCTTGGAGTCCTATTGATTACCATTTGAGGCTGTTTGGGGTCCTCCGTCATAGGGGACCATCGCTTTTTGGTAAGCAGGAATTTTTACTGGTGGTGGTGAAAGTCACGAATACAAGAAGATTTGGAATCGTTTTTGTTTTGTTTTCTTTCTTTTTTCCTTTTTTCTTTTTTATCTAGTATGGACACTTGATCACGGGTGTGTTTTTTTGTATGGACTTTAGACTTGATCATTTAAGGGTCCTATACAAGTATGTAATAATATCATTAATTAAGTTTGTATTATTATTAATTTATATGCTTTGTTTACATTGTTTAGTTATTGTTCTTCACTGAGCACTCACATAATTTATCACTGTGGTGATTTGGAAACAATTTTTTCAATTACTCAGTGGTGGGCTTATGTTTATATTCATAAGTTAGCGCGACTATATATATTTTTTCTTATTTGTATGCACTGTTAGTTTTCAGAATAGTTGCTGCTTTTTCCCTTTGTTTGTTCCTAGGCATTTGATATATCTGCCTAGTTCCATACCTGTAGCGCAATTTCTTTTTTCACTTTCTAACATATTATCTTTATCTAGGGAAATTAAATGTACTGTATATACTACCGCTGTATTATTAATCTTGCATACTTATTTTGCTATTAAATGTTCAGGATCCAGTACCAAAAATGTGTTTACGTGTTTTATTTTATCAGCTTTGGGCATCTATTTGAATATTTGAAAATACTGTGATATTCTGTGGATGAAGTAAAAAGTTTAAATAGACTTGATAGAGATCAGCAATTTAAATGCAGCAAGATTTTCCAGTATGTTTTTCCTGCCATGTACTGTAGAATCCTGCATTAAAGTTCCTGTAAGCTTGTAAGTAAACCATAATAGGTTTGATTCAATAATATGTAATTTTTTGACGTTTCTTACTTGTTAAAAAAAAGATAGAAAAGAATGTGATGGAGAGCATAGGGCTTCACCTGCTGGCTAAAAATGTAAATATAAAGTATTTATATGCAAATGAACGTGATGATTAAAGAAAGAAAAGATATACAAAAACATTCCTTCTAAAGTAAATTTGGGCAATTAACATATATTGTGACTTTTCATTATTTCAGGAACTCCAGATTCAGCCAAAAGTGCATGAACATACTTTGAACAGATAGAAGTATACAAAAAATGGTTGTATTTTCTGAGTCCTCATTACACAAATGACCTCCCCTGACAAGTCCGGTGACCACTATAATTAAATGTCTGTTATGAGTCACTGACCTGTCCCAGGAGGGAGTTATATATACACTTGTGCTCATAAGTTTACATACCCTGGCAGAATTAATGATTTCTTGGCCATTTTTCAGAGAATATCAATGATAACACAAAAACCTTTCTTTCACTCATGGTTAGTGTTTTGCTGAAGACATTTATTATCAGTCAACTGTGTTTACTCTTTTTAAATAATAATCACCACAGAAACTACCCAAATGACCCTGATCAAAAGTTTATATACCCTGGTGATTTTGGTCTGATAATATGCTCTAGACATGTGCACACTGAAATATTTCGTTTCGGAATTTCGTTTTCGTCCGAAAAATAAATTTATTTAGTTACTCCCGAAATTAGTTTTTATTTATTTAGTTTTTCGTTAGAAATTGCATTCATCCGAAAATCGGAATTAATTAAGGTCGAATCTGTCATTGAAGGCTTATGGTGTCTGTCGAATGTTCAAAGAAGATTAGACGGAGCAGCGAAACTGTACGACGCTGCAATCATAAATTTCCGGTCGAATGTTCCACCTACAAGCTATAGTAGAATTCTAATGTTGTATGACTAGTAATAATTATATTTATTAATTACTATTACTAGTCAACCAACATTAGAATTCTTCTATAGCCTATGGGCGGAGCATTTGACCGGAAATGTACGATTGCAGCGTCGTATAGTTTAGCTGCACCGTCGAATCTTCTAACTTTCGACAGACACCATAAGCCTTCAATGACAGATTCAACGTTTGTATGTTTTTCGATGCTTTGTCTAATCTTCGTCGTTCATGTTGAATTGCCAAGTTAGTTCTAGCTATTTTACTGCTCCTCCTCTTTAGTTACAATCAGCCAATAACATTCCTCATCATCATTATTTTTATTTTACTTCCCCCACCCAATTCCAGCAGCGATCTTTTCTCTCTATAATGTCAAATCTTCTCTATAATGTCGAATCTTTTCTCTCTATAATGTCGAATCTTTTCTCTCTATAATGTCGAATCTTTTCTCTCTATAATGTCGAATCTTTTCTCTCTATGTAGAATAATCTTGGACTAATAGAGTTAAGGTTAGGCACATTCGACCACAGGTTCTATAGACACAGATTGTTATTGTCAGCGTCACGTCGAATCTCCTATCTATATCGAACTGTTGTCGAAACGAAAACGAAAATAAAGCATTTGTTTATGTCGGATCTTTCGGTTTTTGGATTCTGTGCTTTCGTTTTCGTTTGTTAAAATGATAACGAAAATACCTGAAATTTGGACGAAAATGCATTCGGACGAAAACGAATGCACATGTCTAATATGCACACAAGTTGACACAAGGGGGTTTGAATGACTATTAAATGTAACTATCCTCACCTGTGATCGGTTTGCTTGTAATAAGTGTGTGTGTATGAAGGGTCAATGAGTTTCTGGACTCCTGACAGACTCTTGCATCTTTCATCCAGTGCTGCACTGACGTTTCTGGATTCTGAGTCATGGAGAAAGCAAAAGAATTGTCAAAGGATCTGCGGGAAAAGGTAGTTGAACTGTATAAAACAGGAAAGGGATATAAAAAGATATCCAAGGAATTGAGAATGCCAATCAGCAGTGTTCAATCTCTAATCAAGAAGTGGAAAATGAGGGGTTCTGTTGAAACCAAACTACGGTCAGATAGACCAACTAAAATTTCAGCCACAACTGCAAGAAAAATTGTTTGGGATGCAAAGAAAAACCCACAAATAACTTCAGGTGAAATACAGGACTCTCTGAAAACATGTGGTGTGGCTGTTTTAAGATGCACAATAAGGAGGCACTTGAAGAAAGATGGGCTGCATGGTCGAGTTGCCAGAAGAAAGCCATTGCTACACAAATGCCACAAAGTATCCCGCTTACAATACGCCAAACAGACAAGCCTCAAACCTTCTGGCACAAAGTCATTTGGAGTGATGAGATCACAATTGAGCTTTATGGCCACAACCATAATCAGCCACAACCATAAACACTACATTTGGGGAGGAGTCAACAAGGCCTATGATGAAAGGTACACCATTCCTACTGTGAAACACGGAGGTGGGTCGCTGATGTTTTTGGGATGCGTGAGCTACAAAGGCACAGGAAATTTGGTAAAAATTGATGGCAAGATAAATGCAGTATGTTATCAAAAAATACTGGAGGAACATTTGCATTCATCAGCCAGGAAGCTGCGCATGGGAAGTACTTGGACATTCCAACATGACAATGATCTAAAACACAAGGACAAGCCAACCTGTCATTGGCTACAGCAGAATAAAGTGAAGGTTCTGGAGTGGCCATCTCAGTCTCCTGACCTCAATATCATTGAGCCACTCTGGGTAGATCTCATACGTGCAGTTCATGCAAGACAGCCCAAGAATTTACAGGAACTGGAGGCTTTTTGTCCAGAGGAATGGGCAGCTTTACCATCTGAGAAGATAAAGAGCCTCATCCACAAATACCACAAAAGACTTTAAGAAATCCTGAATTCTGCCAGGACATATAAACTTATGAGCACAACTGTATTTCCACATCTCTGTTAAATTGTTATTTTTATATTACTGCTGATCATATTCTTGTATGCTCAGCACCAGGGATGAGCCGAACACCCCCCTGTTCGGTTCGCACCAGAACCTGCGAACAGACAAAATGTTCGTGTGAACTTTAGAACCCTATTAAATACAATGGACTCGAACGTTCGAAATCTAAAGTGTTAATTATAAAGGCTAATATGCAAGTTATTGTCCTAAAAAGTGTTTGGGGACCTGGGTCCTGCCCCAGGGGACATGTATCAATGCAAAAAAAAGTTTTAAAAACGGCCGTTTTTTCGGGAGCAGTGATTTTAATAATGCTTAAAATGAAAAAATAAAAGTGAAATATTCCTTTAAATTTCGTACCTGGGGGGTGTGTATGATATGCATGTGAAGTGGCACGTGTTTCCCGTGCTTAGAACTGACCCTGCAAAAAATGACATTTTTGAAAGAAAAAAAGTCATTTAAAACTGACTCGCGGCTATTAATGAATTGTCGGCTCCCGGCAATACATTCAAAAGTCATTGATAAAAAAAAAAAAAAAAGCGTGGGGGTTCCCCAGAATTCAATTACCAGGCCCTTCAGGTCTGGAATGGATATTAAGGGGAACCCCGCTGCAAATTTTAAAAAAAATTGACGTGGGGTTCCCCCAAATATCCATTCCAGGCCCTTCAGATCTGGCATGGATTTTAAGGGGAACTCCACCCCAAATTAAAAAAAAAATGGCGTGGAGTCCCCCTAAAAATCCATACCAGACCCCTTATCCGAGCACGCAACCTGGCCGGCCGCAGGGGAAAAGGGGGGGACGAGAGAGCTGCCCCCCTCCCTCCTGAACCGTACCAGGCCACATGCCCTCAACATGGGGAGGATGTCCCCATGTTGATGGGGACAAGGGCCTCATCCCCACAACCCTTGTCCGGTGGTTGTGGGGGTCTGCAGGCGGGGGGCTTATCGGAATCTGGAAGACCTCTTTAACAAAGGGGACCCCCAGATCCCGCCCCCCCCTATGTGAATTGGTAAGGGGTACATTGTACCCCTACCATTTCACGAAGAAAGCGTATTTTTTTTTTTTTTAAAAACACACAAACACCTTGAAAAAGTCCTTTATTTAAAAAAAAAAACAAAAAAAAAAACAAAAACATTCCAGCGGTGAAATCCAGTGTCCTGTGGCGATCCCGATGTCCAGCGCTGTCCTTCATTGGTTGTGCCTGAGCGGACCTGATGGGGAACTCCCTCTCAGTGTTTTAAATGTATAGACCCGCCCCTTCTAAAGTTCCCCATCAGGTCCGCTCAGCGGACCAGATGCGGAACATGAGAAGGGGCGGGTCTATACATGTATTACCAAAGTGAGAGCAGTTCCCCATCAGGTTCGCCCCCTCGGTATGTCGGACCCGCCTACGTCATTGGCTTGAGCGGGGAACTTCCTTCACTATGTAAATTTAAATTACACAGTGAAGGAAGTTCCCCGCTCAAGCCAATGACGTAGGCGGGTCCGACATACCGAGGGGGCGGACCTGATGGGGAACTGCTCTCACTTTGGTAATACATGTATAGACCCGCCCCTTCTCATGTTCCGCATCTGGTCCGCTGAGCGGACCTGATGGGGAACTTTAGAAGGGGCGGGTCTATACATTTAAAATACTGAGAGGGAGTTCCCCATCAGGTCCGCTCAGGCACAACCAATGAAGGACAGCGCTGGACATCGGGATCGCCGCGGGACACTGGATTTCACCGCTGGAATGTTTTTTTTTTTTTAATAAAGGACTTTTTCAAGGTGTTTGTGTGTTTTTTTAAACATTTTTTTACGCTTTCTTCGTGAAATGGTAGGGGTACAGTGTACCCCTTACCAATTCACATAGGGGGGGCCGGGATCTGGGGGTCCCCTTTGTTAAAGGGGTCTTCCAGGTTCCGATAAGCCCCCCACCCGCAGACCCCCACAACCACCGGGCAAGGGTTGTGGGGATGAGGCCCTTGTCCCCATCAACATGGGGACATCCTCCCCATGTTGAGGGCATGTGGCCTGGTACGGTTCAGGAGGGAGGGGGGGCCGCTCTCTCGTCCCCCCTTTTCCCCTGCGGCCGGCCAGGTTGCGTGCTCGGATAAGGGGTCTGGTATGGATTTTTAGGGGGACTCCACGCCATTTTTTTTTAATTTGGGGTGGAGTTCCCCTTAAAATCCATGCCAGATCTGAAGGGCCTGGAATGGATATTTGGGGGAACCCCACGTCAATTTTTTTTTAAATTTGCGGCGGGGTTCCCCTTAATATCCATTCCAGACCTGAAGGGCCTGGTAATTGAATTCTGGGGAACCCCCACGCTTTTTTTTTTTTTTTATCAATGACTTTTGTATGTATTGCCGGGAGCCGACAATTCATTAATAGCCGCAAATCAGTTTTAAATGACTTTTTTTCTTTCAAAAATGACATTTTTTGCAGGGACAGTTCTAAGCACGGGAAACATGCGCCACTTTACATGCATATCATACACACCCCCCAGGTACGAAATTTAAAGGAATATTTCACTTTTATTTTTTCATTTTAAGCATTATTAAAATCACTGCTCCCGAAAAAAGGCAGTTTTTAAAACTTCTTTTTGCATTGATACATGTCCCCTGGGGCAGGACCCGGGTCCCCAAACACTTTTTAGGACAATAACTTGCATATAAGCCTTTATAATTAGCACTTTAGATTACTCCCATAGATTTTTCGAATTTGCCGCGAACACCCCAATTTGTTCGCTGTTCGGCGAACGGGCGAACAGGCAATGTTCGAGTCGAACATGAGTTCGACTCGAACTCGAAGCTCATCCCTACTCAGCACCATCTAGTGTCCTTGGGGTGAAGCACAGCCTAGCCCAACAACATTAGCAGGATGGCAAGGGATGCGTTTTTCGCATATACAGTGGGGGGTTACCGTATATACTCGAGTATAAGCCGAGTTTTTCAGCACATTTTCTTGTGCTGAAAATGCCCCCCTCGGCTTATGCTCGAGTCACCTTTTTGTGCCTGATCTCCCAGAATTTGGGGACCTGGTACCGGCCATCCCTAGGTCCCCTGGCCCCCAAACCTAGCACATATGTAGCCCCACTCTTCCTCTACAAGTGAGCAAAGTTTGTTGTCCGGGGAACCTACGGCCGGGGAGCACCGATTTTTCAAAGCCGGGCACCCCTTCCATAGACTCCCATGTTAAACAGTAATTTCTCCGGTGAATTTGGGGACCCGGTACCAGCCCGTTGTACGTTCCCTGGACCCGAAACATGGCACACATGTAGCCCCATTTCTCCTCTACAAATGTGCAAAGGCTGTTGTCTGAGGAACCTACGGCCGGGGAGCACCGATTTTTCAAAGCTGGGCACCCCTTCCATAGACTCCCATGTTAGACGTCAGTCTAGTCATGGACACAGTGAGGCATTGGCACAGTGAGGCATGGACACAGTGAGGCATGGGCACAGTGAGGCATGGGCACAGTGAGGCATGGGCACAGTGAGGCATGCACATGGATACAGTGAGGCAAAGTGAGGCACAGTGAGACATGCAGATGGACACCCTAGGCTTATACTCGAGTCAATACGTTTTCCCAGTTTTTTGTGGAAAAATTAGGTGCCTCAGCTTATATTCAGGTTGGCTTATACTCGAGTATATACGGTATTTACAAAAGGCAAATCCACTTTGCACTACAAGTGCACTGCAAGTGCACTTGTAAGTGCGCTGCAAGTGCACTTGGAGGTGCAGTCACTGTAGATCTGAGGGGAAGATCTGAAATGAGGGAAAGCTCTGCTGATTTTATCATCCAATCATATGCAAGCTAAAATGCTGTTTTTTACTTTCCTCGCATGTCCCCCTCAGATCTAAATAAAAAGTGAAAAATACAGCGCTACCTAACCAACATACAATAACACAAATATAAATCAAAACTGCAGCAGCTCAAACGTGAGATAGCACATTCAGAGTAAATAGGAAAAGGAGAGCTGCGCTCAATATAATAAATCAGTGACAGTGATAATTGAATATTAAATCAAACACAATTAAACCAATGATGTAAAATGATCTCAGAGTCCATAGATTGAATATAGAAGCTGGATGTGGTCAATCACTTAGCGGTATAGCAGATAGAAGAGTGAACCTCAAGGATAACACCACAATCACACGTGTGCCACCACCATATAGATTTCTGGCTTACCGGAAGGCAAGCTGTATAAAGCCTGTATAATGATCTCACTCCAGGAATGCAGCGAACTCCAACTCACAGCGGTGGAAAGAAAACTGGACTCGATGGGCACAATGCACCAGGCGATACAGGAAACCAGCAATCATATCCCCATGAATAAAAAAACACTCACATAGTGTAATACAGACTAAAAGAAGGATTTAATGATTAAAAAGTAGCACTTACACAAAACGAAGATAAAAAACGTCCATAAATAGAAATAGCCGGCCGGCATGCAGACACCCGTCCACGAGCTATCAATAAGCACTGAACTACAGTGTGAAACGTGTCAGCTTACACCTGCTTTTTTGCTGTGGCATGTATTTTTGTGACTTGATTTTAAAATAAAGGAACTATTTTTTGGAGTGCGGCTGTCCAAACCTTCCTCAACTTCCGCACCCGTCCATGAGCGATGACGTCAGCGCGTCAGCCTCCCGATGTATGTTTTGCTACAGATTAGCGTCGTCATGGGGAACGGGCGACACACTGACTCATCGCATATAAATAGCATCACAACGGAACCACGCCTCAATGTGAATCCTTAGGCTGCGGACCAATAACCCCTACGAGTGGAACTAAAAAACGACCTAAAATGTTTTGATAAAGTAAAATGAATAGACAAACATATTGTAGCGCCCCCAATGGTTAAAAATAGGTCAAGCTATGCTCAATGTGCTCACCTCCCCATAAGACCCCACTTGGGTCCAATCACACCTTCCCCACAGGGTGCAAATCCTTCTGAATATCAGCTGCTCAGATTCTTGTAAGGTTCCCATACATCTCAGACCACGATATTCTCAATATAAACATGTGAATGGAAGGAACTCATATAGTGCTTTATCGTTTTTATAAAACTTAGACATTTATTAAAAAAGCAATCAAACTCACATTTATATGTGCACAGCCTTCGATGCACTCGGGCAATGCATTTGTTACATCAGGGGTATTACACCCCGCAAAAAAGCACCTAGACGTCCGTAGATTTTTGGCTACAAACTCAACATTAGATCCCAGTCCATTTCCTGGGGGTGCGTGATGATGTCACAGGCTCCGTCCCAACGCATTTCATCACCAGTCAAGCGATTGAGAAAGTCACGTGATTGATGACGAAATTCATCAGGGAGGGGAATGTGACGTTATCACGCACCACCAGGAAATTTACTGGGATCTAAAGGTGGTTTGTAGCTGAAGATCTTGACCAGCTGAGGGTAGATGATGCAGGTTGTGTGCTAATAAGATCAGCTGGTCAACTCCTTCCTGTGTCTTGAACCAAAGTCTGTCCAGGATGTAAGACAGAAGTAATGGAAAGTGTTTTTAACCACTTCAATACAGGGCTTTTTATACCACTTCCATAACGGGCCTATTCTGGCACTTCTCTCCTACATGTACAAATCATAATTATTTTGCTAGAAAATTACTCAGAACCCCCAAACATTATATATGTTTTTTTAGCAGACACCCTAGGGAATAAAATGACGGTCATTGCAACTTTTTATCTTGCACGGTATTTGCGCAATAATTTTTCAAACGCCTTTTTTGGGGAAAAAAATGGTTTCATGAATTAAAAAAGAACAAAACAGTAAGGTTAGCCCAATTTTTTTGTAAAATATGAAAGATTATGTTACGCTGAGTAAATAGATACCTAACATGTCACGCTTTAAAATTGCGCACACTCATGGAATGGTGGCAAACTTCGATACTTAAAAATCGCCATAGGCGACGCTTTGAATTTTTTTAAAGGTTACCAGGTTAGAGTTACAGAGGAGGGCTAGTGCTAGAATTGTTGCACGTGCTCTAACGCACGCGGCAATACCTCACATATGTGGTTTGAACGGCGTTTACATATGTGGGCTGGACTTGCGTTCGCTTCTGAGCGTGAGCTATTTGGGACAGGGGCATTTTCCTTTTCTTTTTTATTATTTTACTTAATTTTTTTTATTTTTACACTTTAACCACTTCCCGCCCAGTCAATAGCATATTGACGTCCGGGAAGTGGTTCTGTTATCCACACTGGACGTCTATTGATGTCCTGCAGGATAACAGCCGCCGCGCGTCCAGGGGGGGGGGCGCGCATCGCGGCGATCGGTGGAGCGGTGTGTCAGTCTGACACACCGCTACACTGATCTCGGTAAAGAGCCTCCGGCGGAGGCTTTTTACCACGTGATCAGCCATGTCCAATCACGGCTGATCACGATGTAATCAGGAAGAGCCGTTGATCGGCTCTTCCTCACTCGCGTCTGACAGACGCGAGTAGAGGAGAGCTGATCGGCGGCTCTCCTGACAGGGGGGGTTCGCGCTGATTGTTTATCAGTGCAGCCCCCCCTCGGATACCCACACTAGACCACCAGGATGCCGCCCAGGACCACCAGGGAAGCCCCAAGCATGTGGATGGCCCCCATGGCCATCCACATGTAGTAAAACATAAAAAAACATATGCCAATCAGTGCCCACAAATGGGCACTGACTGGCACCATCATGGCACGACCACAATGTGTGGTGGCTGGCATTGCTGGGCATCAGTGACATCAGTGCCACCTACTAGTGTCCATCAGTGCCACCTATCAGTGCCCATCCGTGCCCATCTGTGCCCATAAGTGCCCACCTATCAGTGCCTGTCTGTGCCACCTATAAGTGCCCATCAGTGCCGCCTATGAATGCCAATCAGTGCCGCCTATGAGTGCCCATCAGTGCCACATACCAGTGCCACATATCAGTGCCCATCAGTGCCACCTATCAGTGCCGCCTATCAGTGCCCATCATCAGTGCCCATCAGTGCCACCTCATCAGTGCCACCTCATTGGTGCCACCTCATCGGTGCCCATCAGTGTTGCCTTATCAGTGCCCGTCAGTGCCGCCTTATCAGTGCCCATCATTGAAGTAGAAAATGTACTTATTTACAAAAAAAATTACAGAAACAAAGAAAAACATAGTTTTTTTCAAAATTTTCGCTCTTTTTTTATTTGTTGTGCAAAAAATAAAAATCGCAGAGGCGATCAAATACCACCGAAAGAAATCTCTATTTGTGGGAACAAAATGATAAAAAATTTGTTTGGGTACAGTGTAGCATGACCGCGCAATTGTCATTCAAATTGCGACAGCGCTGAAAGCTCAAAATTGGCTTGGGCAGGAAGGTGTATAAGTGCATGGTATTGAAGTGGTTAAAAAAAAAATAATTAATCACTTTTATTCCTATTACAAGGAATGTAAACATCCCTTGTAATAGGAATGGTGTGTGACAGGTCCTCTTTATGGAGAGGTGCGGGTCAATAAGACCCCACATCTCTCCTCCAGGCTGGAAAGCATGAGATTGGGAAAAATAAATCACAGATCTCATGCTTTCAGCCGAAATCGCGGCTTTGTTTACCTTTGGGAACCCGGGCGTGACGTCATCACATCGCGCCTGGGCCTCCGACGGTCATAGAGATGATGTGACCATCGGCGCTGGACGATTCTTTCTCCGGGCCCCTGATGGCACAAGAGCGCCCGGAGAAGCACCGGATGGCGGCGGGAGGGGGGGTGTCCCCTCCCGCCGCCTATTAGAACGATCAAGCGGTGGAACTGCCGATATGATCATTCTTATGGTGCGCAGAATCGCAGGCAGAAGAGAAGGATATCTGAATGATGCCTCTAGCTGCAGGCATCATTCAGATATCCCCCCACAAAGCACAGGATGTCATATGACGTCCACCCGGAGGGAGAGAGGGTTCCTGCCGGCGTCATTTTACAATGGCTCGGTATGGAAGTGGTTAAACAGCCATAAGGACAGTGAGGTAAGCGTGTGTAGAGTAAATGGAAAGCTTTGTCATTTCTGCAAAAGAAGTACATTAATGCTATACTGGAAAAAAGAAAAAAAAGGTGAACAAAGGTGAACTTAGCCTTTAAGGGTGGTAATCTCTACCAGTTCATATTCTAACCTTGGCTCAGAAATACAGTCATGAATCTTGTTGGTTCTTTAAAGCTTAGCTAACCCCAAGAACAAAAAAAATATATATTTCGCAGCTTGCAAGTGGCTGCATTCGATTTCTTTTTCAGGCTTTTATCCTTTATTTTGACCAAAAAAAATTCTAATAACACACTTTCTGTCCCCATGTGGCAATGCATACACCTTCACTGTATCTATAGATGGAGCCGTGTTTGCCACCTAGACCGGACTACAAATATGTCTGTCTTGGTTCATCTCCAAAAAGGACACTGCGTTTCTGGCAAGACCAACTGGTATATTCAGTGTGTGGTATTAATCTGAGCAATGGTAAGCTGCAATACATTACATTTTTGTTTTCAGGTTTAGTTATACTTTAATGCGATCCGTGATCTCAATTGACAATAAGGAGGCTCAGAAGGCGGAAGGTGGCAGGTCTGACTTTTACAGTTAAAGTTAAAATCTGCATATCATTTTAGCAAACATTACTTCTGGATTTTATAAGCATTTTTCACTGAAGTTAATCTCTGATTATGCATTTTTTTCATCAAAGTCTGAATTACACAGGTTCATTACAGGTTTACTGTAAGATTCAGTACAATTTAAAGATGTAAGCATTTGGTAGAAAAGATTCTTATGTTATGAATATCAGTTGTCAACAAAAGTCCTAGACACAAAGCAGACTCTATCATGCATATCAATAAACAAGCGCAGATTAATATTCTTTACACAGGGTGGAACTGGTAATGAAAAAGACAGCTCTTGATGCACTTTCCTTGTTGAAATATATTATAAATAAATAAGCTTTAATGTCACATAGGAAAATATGTAGCACTGAGGTGACTAAGACACTTTAAAGAGCACATAAAAAATTCCATTAACATTATAACGCACAGAACATTTCATATTGCTTCTCAGCTGGCTTATTATTGTAATAACATTTTAGATAACCAAGGCCACTGGGGACAATTAGGTCATTTCTGCTGCTGTCTTGTGCAAAATAATGCATTACAGTGTTGCTAAAACTCAAAGTATTACTTTCTACAAATAAAAATCGATACATTTAAATTAATTGGAGGGGGTAAAATACCCTACATAAGTCAATTTTACATATCCTAGCTGTCCTTTTATGGTATTCCACTTAGCCCCACACCCAGTATCTTCCCTACAAGCCCGCTATGCCTATGTTGTTCATTTTGGAAGTCAAATGGGAAATCGTATAAAAAACACAAGAAGACCAGGGTGTCCAACCTCCCGCAACTATTTTTACTGACAGAACATGGAAAATCTACTGATAGAGCACATTTTTTACCGAGAACCTGAAAAAATCACAGAGCTCCTAAACAATCGATATTTTAACAGTATTAAACATAATCTGTAAACATTGACAATAGCCATAACAGGTAATTGGCCTGGTTTACATTTGAAAAGTCAACACAGCATGACAAATTATCAGCCACCCTGCTAGGATACAGTTGAAAAAAAAGTTCTGTTATGCATGCCAAACAGAACAATGGGCATGACCAGATTGCATCTAATAGTTGAGTGGCCTAAAAGAGGATGACTAAACAGAACCGCACCCTGACCGCCTACCTCAAAATGAACATAGTAGCTGCTTGAGTGTGTACACATTGCCATGGCCTTGACGCTTAGCTTCATAGTGCAGCAATTTTAACTTGACATGTCAAGTTTCACAGGCAGCATCTCCTGTCGAACTTGCCAGTTGAGCTCATTGGGCCACAAGTCAAATGCTTGGCTTGTGGTTGTGACACAGCATTTCAATGTAAAACTCCTATTTGACTGGAAAAAAAAAAACTCAGAAGGCAGCAGTATCACCTCCTGCTCTAAGAGTGGAAGGGTCTTAATGGGGGATTAAATACCAGGAGTGTGCGCTAAGTACAGAGTGCAGGGTTCAGGTGTGTGCTACGTACAGAGTTCAAGTTACAGAGTGCAGGGTTCAGGGGTGCACTGCATACAGAAGGCAGGGTTTAGGGGTGCGCTGCATACAGAGTGCATGATTTAGGGGTGCGCTGCGTACAGAGTGCAGAGTACAGTACAATGTATGTCAATGCATGGAGGATCTCATTCACCTGCTAATAAATTAAGATAATAATAATCCTAACATAGTAATAATAACATTACAGGTTTACCTCACTTTACTAATACAAAGCTTTACATTACACAGCCTCCTGCACATTACACAGCCCTGCACCTCTGGCCCCCTTTATATTACACAGCCCCACACCTCTGCCCTCTTTACACTACACAGCCCCCTGTACCTCTGGACCCCTTTACATTAAACAGTCCCCGCACCTCTGGACCCCTGCACATTACAAAGCCCCCGTACCTCTGGACCCATGCAGATTACACAGCCCCCCAGCTCTAGACCCCTTTACATTACACAGCCCCCATACCTCTGGACCCCTTTACATTACACAGCCCCCATACCTCTGGACCCCTGCACATTACACAGCCCCCCTAGCTCTGGACTCCTTTACATTACACAGCCCCCGTACCTCTGGACCCCTGCACAATACACAGCCCCCCCAGCTCTGGAACCCGGCACATTACACAACCTCCCTGGAGCTCTGGACCCCTGCATGTTACACAGCCCCCCAGCTCTGGGCCCCTGCATGTCACACAGCCCCCCAGAGCTTTGGACCTCTGCACATTACACAGCCTGCCGGAGCTCTGGACCCCTGCACATTACACAGCCCCCTGGAGCTCTGGACCCCTGCATGTTACACAACCCCCCAGCTCTGGGCCCCTGCACATTACACAGCCCCCCAAAGCTTTGGACTCCTGCACATTACACAGCCCCCTGGAGCTCTGGACCCCTGCATGTTACACAACCCCCCAGTTCTGGACCCCTGCATGTTACACAGCCCCTCCTGCTCTGGACCCCTGCATGTTACACAACCCCCCAGTTCTGGACCCCTGCATGTTACACAGCCCCTCCTGCTCTGGACCCCTGCACATTACACAGCCCCCCCCGGAGCTTTGGACCCCTGCACATTACACAGCCCCCTCTGGAGCTCTGGACCCCTGCACATTACACAGCCCCCCCAGAAATCTGGACCCCTGCATGTTACACCCCCCCAGCTCTGCCGTTCCTACCTTAGTCATGCAGATGGGGAGACACAGTAGCGCTGAACAGAGGGTGGGAGCTGCTGAAATTAATTTTTCATATTAACAAGCTAATGATTGGTTGCTAGGACCAGCTAGCAACCAATCACCTGCTGATTAACTTAGAAAGTTAACGCCGACAGTTCTGTTCCGGTCCTCTATTCTCCACTGCTCCTCTGTCACTCTCTCTCTCCCCTGCTGTATAAGTGCCAGTGTTTCTGTCTCCTGCTCTGCTTTGCTGTGAGCGGAGGAGTCAATCCGGTGGCCGGCCCTGGTTGTCACCTAGGTACTTGTATGGTCGGCATCTGACCTGGGCACCCCTGCACCCTGTCACAGCTCACCTTTCTCTCCCTGTCCTGTCACAGCGCCGCTGCGCTGCCTGAGCCCGCCCCGCTGTCACGGCTTAATCTGCGGTGGGCGCCAGCCAGTCATGGGCTGGACATTTAGCGGTGGCAGGCCGGAGTGCGGCCCATGGGCCATAGGTTGTCAACCCCAGATTTATATGATAGTTTCATGTAAATGAAGAATGTTTGCCCAGAGGCTGACCCTAACCGAGACTTAAACAAAGAGGTTGGTGTCAAAGGCATTGTTGGGAAGAACACTCTAAAGCCTTGATAGGTAATGAATACCTGCAAATGTTACATTTACACACTATTTAACGTATATTCCTAAAAAAGTAACTGATGCTGGGTCCACTTTACGTCTCAAAATTTAATTCATCCTGTATGTATAGGCAACATAACGAGTCTCTCTAAATGTTCCCACTTAATAATAATAAAATGTGTGCAACATGTATGTGTAAGTTAAGTTATCTTTATAATTAATGTTTGTTTTCTGCTAGGTATTTCTGTAATTGAATACTAACAAATGCAGTTTCTTATTTGCAAATGGAACTCTGTGCTGAGCTCAGCTGTACACCATATTCACAATGGATGTTACAATAATGCATTGACATGTAAATAACTATGGCATACAAGCAGCAATGTAAAGGAAAGACACCAGATCTTGGATGAGAAACAGGTTTATTTTTATTTTGTACAGTGTTTTACAATCGGACTCAGCATTCACAATTCTATGCTTTAGGTTGTTCAAATAACACATCATTTTGAAGTTTTTTTGTTTTTATTTACAATCATATAATGATAAATTGCTTAAACAGCTTTCAGGCTCACTTAAAGATTTAATCCATTGTCCAAGCGAATAACACATTAAAAAAGTTTTGAACAGAAGTTAAATGATTTAAAAGTATCATTAATATTATTATTATGTTTTTTAATGACCATTAACGTTATATTGAATTTATAAAAAAAAAAATAAGAATGAGATCCCTAGAAAAAAATATTTTCATACATATTATTATTTTTATTATATAGGATTTATATAGAGCCAACAGTTTGCGCAGCACTTTTCAACATGAGGGCAGACAGTACAGTTACAATACAATTCAATACAGGAGGAATATGTGCCCCAACATTTAATTTTCATACAAAATAAAGTAAATCTGCAAGGCAATATATTATTTGTAATGTTTGGTAAAGTGTGTAAACAATTCCTGTACCTTAAATTAAAATAAAGCTAAACAGGTAGTATACTAATCAGCACAATGTATGCTGTCAAAGACATGAAATTATTTTTGTCTGCTATCATAAAAGGATTTTTTTCAGTTTATTTTGTGTTAATGTTAGGATGTATTGATTATATGAACTTTTGGATACAGTCAAGGTAAAGCTGCAAAGTGCTCTATCCTGCTATAGTATTTGAACCATTTTGCAGACATTTTTTAATTAATCTGACCACAGCTTTTTGAAATCATGTTACTGCACTTTGCATGTTGTCAATGATCTTTAAATTGCCCTATTTAACCAATTTACCCCCCTTCATGACCAGGCCATTTTTTTGATAATTGTGCAACGCTGTACTCAAATAAAATGCATGTCCTTTTTTTCTTGCAGAGATTTCTTTTGGTGGTATTTTGATCACCTCTGCCTTTTTGTTTTTTTGCGCTATAAAAAAACAACATATTATACTTTCAGGTATAAAACATATCCAATTAAAAAATGTAAAAAATCAAATGTCTTCATTAATTTAGGCCAAAATGTATTCTGCTACATATTTTTTTTAATAGTAATGGCTGCTATCAACTTATAGCAGGACTGCAAAATTGCGGCAGACAAATTGGAAACTAACTGATACTTTTGACACTTTTTGGGGACCAGTGTTACTAATACAGTAATCAGTGCTAAAAATTAGGACTGTCACTGTACTAATGACACTGGTTGAGAAGGTTTTAACATCAGGGGCGATCAAAGGGTTAATTGTGTGCCTAGCCAGTTTTTGTGTACTGTGCGGGAGGTGCTTTTACTAGGGGAAGGCAGGATCCATGCCTTTTCCACTGACAGAATGGTGATCTGCCTTGTTTAGATTGCTGTTCTGCCTCTGTGCTGAATGATCGGCGGATACCGGAGGACATCGAGTCCGCAGTACCCAAAGATCAGCTCCCACTGTGTGTGTGATCACAGAGGGAGCAGGCCCAGACCCGGAAGTGCAGAACCACGTACTAGGTACAAAAACCTGCGCAGCGGAGCTGCTTGCTGCTGTATATGTAAGTTATACGGTCGGTAATCAGTTAACAAACAAATCTAAAAATTTATGTGCTAAGACGTACTTAATTATTACATAACCAAATAATGGAAATGCAAAAACGGATATATAAAAAGCACTTGGAGATAATAAAATAAAAAAAAAAACAAATACCCAAGATTCTTTTCCAACAATTTTATAATGTCTCCATATCTGTTTCTGGCAACAGGTGTTTTACAATTGGTAATATTGATATTATATACTACTGTATGTAATTCAGCATCACATCAGTGACATGCTAGAGTATACTAACTAATAGACATGTGCACACTGAAATATTTTGTTTCAGAATTTCGTTTTCGTCCCAAAAATAAATGTATTTAGTTACTCCCGAAATTAGTTTTTATTTATTTCATTTTTCGTTAGAAATTGCATTCGTCCGAAAATCTGAATTAATTAAGGTCAAATCTGTCATTGAAGGCTTATGGTGTCTGTCGAATGTTCAAAAAAGATTCGACGGAGCAGCGAAACTGTACAATGCCGCAAACGTACATTTCCGGTCGAATGTTCCGCCTACAAGCTAGCTATAGTAGAATTCTAATGTTGTATGACTAGTAATATTTATATTTTTAAATTATTATTACTAGTCAACCAACATTAGAATTTTTCTATAGCCTATGGGCGGATGCATTTGACCGGAAATGTACGATTGCAGCGTCGTACAGTTTAGCTGCTCCATCGAATCTTCTTAGAACTTTCGACAGACACCATAAGCCTTCAAAGACAGATTCTACGTTTGTATGTTTTTCGATGCTTTGACGAATCTTCGTCGTTCATGTTGAATTGTCAAGTTACTTCTAGCTATTTTACTGCTCCTCCTCTTTGGTTACAATCAGCCAATAACATTCATCATCATCATTATTTTTATTTTACTTCCCCCACCCCATTCCAGCAGTGATCTTTTCTCTCTATGTCAAATCTTTTCTGTCTATAGTGTTGAATATTTTCTCTCTATGTCGAATCTTTTCTCTCTATGTAGAATAATCTTGGACTAATAGAGTTAAGGTTAGGCACATTCGACCACAGATTCGATAGACACAAATTGTTATTGTCAGCGTCATGTCGAATCTCCTATCTATATTGAACTGTTGTTGCAATGAAAACGAAAATAAAGCATTTGTTTATGTCAGATCTTTCGGTTTTCGGATTCTGCGCTTTCGTTTTCATTTGTTAAAACGATAACGAAAATACCTGAAATTCGGACGAAAATGCATTCGGATGAAAACGAATGCACATGTCTACTAACTAAACCAGATCTTCCCTTCAGCGAATTTCCCTAAGTATTCTTTACATTCCAATAACAAAATATTTTAATTTACTTTAGAGTTTATTGAATATTCCAGCTCCTACCTGGCATATTCACTGATTTTAAAGTGTCCATTTGAAATAGTTTTAATTACAGATAATTACTGGATTGCATTCAGTCTAAATGTACATAGTTACATTGAAAAAAAAGACATACATCAGCTGAATCCCTATGAATGTTTACTCGCTTTATACAAAGTATAATAATAGGGATCACTATTGTAACTGAGACTAAGCCTAAAGACTTGATGGTTCTCAAGGTTCTTTACAGTCCGATAATAAAATATTGTAATTTAATTTAGAGTTTAGTGAATATTCCAGCTCCTACCTGGCAAATTCACTAATTTAAAAGTATCCATTTGAATTTTTTTTAGGCAGTTGCAGATAACTACTGGATTGCATTTAGTCTGAATTTACATGGGTATGTTGGGAAAAATTGCATACATCAGTTGAATGCCTATGAATGTTTACTTGCCTTCTACAGAGTAGAATGCTACTAAAGATCATTATTGTAAATGAGACTAAGCTTAAAGACTAGATTGTTTCCAAATGTTCTGATACCCATTTCAGGAAGGAAGTCTGACTCCTTATAAAGCCTCTCCATGTTATTACTATGCTTACAAAGGCATAACCAATCACAGCAAGATTTTTTTTTTTCAAATAAGCAATGTGAAAACAAAGTCTTTTAGTGCTGATGTGCTGACAGCATTGTGAAACCAACTTAAAGTTATGATCCACCAGGTCCAAAGTCATACTTTGACACCACGTACTGCTTCAGTATTGCACCGTTAAGAACATTGTAATGTGCCATAAGAACATTCACTAAGCTGATGTGACTCCATTAAAAAAGAGATTTGCTATGCGTTACTACACATCCTCACTGCTCTTTGCACTTCCTTATTGCATAAGCTTTTGTAAGCATTTATTTTGTGCTGAGAGGATATAATAAAAATTCAGCTTAATACTTCACCTGAAACAGGGTCAGACATTTCAGCATATCTATGGTATCAGGTATTTTTAAATCAACAGAATCAAGATTTTCTATGTGAGCCAAAAGCAATTTATAGCATACTGTTTATAGATAAAGATGTGTCCTTGTCCGCAAAATTCAACAGTGATGTAATCTCTGATGGAACCACATTATTTCAATTTTGGAATTTCGTTTCTGATAGTGCCTGTCCACTTTTACAACACAAAGCAATCCAGTGGGATGAAAAACACATGCACACTTTAGGATAACAAACAGAATCCCACCATGCAGTCCTAATGATCATGAACAGAGCTAGCTCTACACAATCAATAAGTTATTTTCTTTTTCTTGTTTCAGTAAGAGCATTTTTTCTGCCGATCCATCTTCTTTCTGTAAGAAAGAACAGAAAAAGAGAATGCATGTGGGAGTTATATATTCAGTCATTATAGCAATCTTTCATTTAGATTCCACTGCTTCGCTAAATTTATGTTATCTGGTACAACGTTTTACTTATCACGCAGTTGGAAATACTTAATTGCATTTTAAATACTGTTGGAAAATTGATAAGCTCAAGTTTCTAAAATAAGAGAAATTGTGAAAAAAGCATATTTGAGTTATATAAAGGAGAACTGTTTTTATTTTGGGGAATTGAGGATGATGTACCGTAAAGCCCAAATGAAGCTTCCGTCCTAAAATTTGCTCTTCAATAAACAGTATATACAGTGCCTTGAAAAAGTATTCATAACCCTTGAAATTTTCCACATTTTGTCATGTTACAACCAAAGATGTAAATTTATTTTATTGTGATTTTATTTTATAGACCAGTGGCACATAATTGTGAAGTGGAAGGAAAATGATAAATGGTTTTCCTACGTTTTTACAAATAAATATGTGAAAAGCGTGACGTGCATTTATATTCAGCCCCCCTGAGTCAATACTTTGTATAACCACCTTTCACTACAATTACAGCTGCAAGTCTTTTTGGGTATGTCTCCACCAGCTTTGTACATCTAGAGAGTGCCATTTTTGCCCATTCTTCTTTGCAAAATAGCTCAAGCTATGTCAGATTGGATGGAGAGCGCCTGTGAACAGCAATTTTGAAGTCTTGCCACAGATTCTAAATTGGATTTAGGTCTGGACTTTGACTGGGCCATTCTAACACATGAATATGATTTGATCTAAACCATTCCATTGTAGCTCTGGCTGTATGTTTATGGTGATTGTCCTGCTGGTGAACCTCTGCCTCAGTCTAAAGTCTTTTGCAGACTCTAACAGGTTTTCTTCTAAGAGTGCCCTGTATTTGGCCCCATCCATCTTCCCACCAACTCTGACCAGCTTCCCTGTCCCTGCTGAAGAAAAGCATCCCCACAACATGATACTGCCATGTTTCACAGTGGGAAAGGTGTGTTTAGTGTTAGGTGCAGTGTTAGTTTTCCACCACACATAGCACTTTGCTTTTTAAGCCAAAACGTAAAATTCTGGTCTCATCTGACAAGAGCACCTTTTTTTACATGTTCGCTATGTCCCCCACATGTCTTCTCGCAAACTGCAAATGGGACTTGTTATGGCTTTCTTTCAACAATGGCTTTCTTCTTGCCATTCTTCCATAAAGGCCAGATTTGTGGAGTACACAACTAATAGTTGTCCTGTGGACACATTCTTCCAGCAAAGCTGTGGTTCTCTGCAGCTCCTGAGTTACCATGGGCCTCTAGGCTGCTTCTCTGATTAATGTTCTCATTGCCCGTCCTGTCAGTTTAGGTGGACGGCCATATCTTGTTAGGTTTGCAGTTGTGCCATACTCTTCACATTTTTGGATGATGGATTAAAAAATGATCCTTGAAATGTTCAAAGCTTGGGATATATTTTTTTAACCTAACCCTGCTTTAAACTTCTCCACAACTTTATCCCTGACCTTTCTGGTGTGTTCCTTGGCCTTCATGGGGCTGTTTGTTTAAAACAGATTCTCTAAGATTTTAGTTAGGGGTATCAGAGTAAAAGGGGGTTGAATACAAATGCATGCCGCAATTTTCAGATATTTTTTGTAAAAAACTTTGAAAGCCATTTATAATTTTCCTTCCACTTCACAATTATGTGCCACTTTGTGTTTGTCTATTACATAAAAACCCAATAAAATGCATTTATGTTTTTGATTGTAAAATGACAAAATGTGTAACATTTCAAGAGATATGAATGCTTTTCAAGGCACTGTACTCTCCTCAACAAGTGTTGCTGATTGGAGAGCTGTAGAACTGTTACATTCACCTCTCCAGGGATCCAGTTTCAACTTTTCTCCTTGGTGGACATCCCACTGCACTTTTGGGTTTCATCAGACAGCTCTTCTGGTTGCTGCAGTCCTCAGTGCCTGTCTCCTTGGACTCCAGTGTCCCCTCTATGCTTCTGTGTCTCCAGTGACTCCAGTGAAACCTGTGCACTCTTGTGTCTAAAGTGATCCCTGTGTTTCTCCAGTGCCCTCGACTCCAAATATAAACCTGTGTACCCCTGCATCTCCAAGTGTGCCCTTGTGTACAAAACAGCCGTAGTAGTAGCAGTACATACCCTACAGTTGTCTGACCTGCTATGCATTAGTACCCTCTGCTGCCTATCCACCTTCAGGTACACTTGTGCAATCTCCTGGACTATCTCTTTCTCCATGGATACCGTTCCCTGTTTGTGCATACTATAAGGAGAGGACCTCTGCTGAGGCCAGACTGCAAATTATGAAAAAAGAAAAAGATAAATGGTTACTATTTTGCTATATTACTATGTGTAGTGGGGCCACATTGCAAAATTATCAAGAGCATCCCTTCTACTCTAATCTCTAATACAAAATAGAAAATGCTTTCACATGGAGGTATACAAACTGTATTTCATCCAAATATATTTGCCAAATGCTATTGCTACCAGAGTAAATCACTAAGTAGCTAGAGAGCTCTGTGCGCCCCAGCGTCAATTATATTTTTTTATGTGAGGAACATGAAAACGAAGTAATCTGTAAGTATAACTTACAGTTATTCAACCTTGACTGGTGACATTACTTGAGCCTACACAAATAGCTTGACTGGAATTTTAGGGCTGCTTTTAATACTAAAATGTATTTATTTAAAAAATTATACATTGATGTAAATTGTAAAATGTCGGTAAATGATTAAAGCTTTCTTGTAAAGTTATTTAAAATATCTATTATAAACCTACCACAAGTATTAATAGTGGGGGTACAGGGCCTGTTTTTTTCTTAAGTAAGGTTCAGGGAACATTTTATATATTTTTAAATTCCTTTAAACTTAACTGGGTATTTAAATAGACTATGGTGAGAGCAATCCACATCAAAAATAGGCTTCCAATTGTTTTATACCAGCTACGGGGTGGGACCTTTTTTTGGTAAATAATGTTGTGGGGTTTTTGTGAATATATTGATATATTATTCAGTAAAATGCACTTTAATGAACAAACTGGCAATTATATACTTTATTACAGGCTTTATTGTTTCAGCAATTTGACTTATAGTCTAACATTCTAAAACAAATGTTATATATTTTAAACACTATAAAGATAAGGTTTTAAGTAACTAACTTTGTTCTTTTGCATTACATTTTTGTCCAGGTAATTATGATTTGCATTACATTTTTGCAATGCAAAACAGACTACAGTGTGGATAAATTTTCACTTTATTTCAATCTTACTTTTATAATTGCAGCCAGGCCAACTAAACTGTGCACATGCATAACAAGTACCGTATATACTCGAGTATAAGCAGAATTTTTCAGCACATTTTTTTGTGCTGAAAATGCCCACCTCAGCTTATACTCGAGTCTGTGTCCATCTTCAAATTTGTGCGCCTGATCTTGGCCATCCGTAGGTCATTTGGACCCCAAACATGGCACACATGTAGCTCCACACTTCCTCTACAAGTGTGCAAAGTTTGTTGTCTGGGGGACTTACGGCCGGGGAGTAGCGATTTTTCAAAGCCAGGCACCCCTTCCATAGACTCCAATGTTAAACGGTAATTTCTCCGGTGAATTTGGGAACCCGGTACCGGCAGAAATGGCAATGCTTTTATTAACAGGTAGTTTATTTAGATGTTTTTTAAAGACAAACATTTGCCGTGTATGTAAACGCTAAATATTTTGTTCAGCAAGTTTGGCATTATAGGTCAGTGTATACAATTTCATTTAACAAATCTTTTTTTTTTTTTTTTTGTGAATTTGGTGAAATCTTTTTTTTTAAATAGTGATGCAATCAGTAGCAGCACATCCTGTTACAGACTGATGGAATGTCAAGTCATTGTTTTGCAGTTAGGAGAAATGTTGTCAGCCTGCTATGTGTCCCTCAGTTGATCACTGGGCTGCCGATTGGGTCTATCAGATAGTTAAACCAATGGCCAACTGAAGGAGCCTGCATAGCAAACTGACATGGTTGCTTTTAAATGTAAAACGTGGCTTAGCATTGTTAGCCTGAAGGAAGCGCTATTATTGACAGGCTCTCCAAAGAGACTTTGAAACCGATAAACAAATAAATATTTGAACACGGTTTACAGTGAGGTATAATGTTAAACTATAGATTTAACAAAAGTATGTGCATTATAAATGACTACAGACAAAATAGAGTTTTTCCTAGAATAAGGTAAATATTTATTTCCTTTAAGAAGAACCCTCACCTGACATTAGAAAGACTTGTTAAATTCCCAGGGGGTCCTGTATGCATTGCCCTCATCTCGGTTAAATTGGTGCTGGTTTTGGGGAAATAAAGTATTTTTTTTACTGTCAATGCTAATTGTTGCTCCCCCCCAGGCAGAGGCCCAAATTGTAGGAGTTCCTATGGGGGGAGGTACAAGCAGCACTGAAGCCACAGTCCTCCTCTAAGTCCTGCAGCCCTCCTTTCAATACATCTATGTGCCTCCTCTGCTCCATTTGTAGAAAAAAAATCTGAGCCTGCAACCTTCCACAGCCATCTTTCTATTCCGCAGCCAAGCCTCCTCTACTTCTGACTGAGCCTGCAATCTCCCATAGCTGCCAGGTAGTTCAGAGGAAAGTATTAGAATAGTCGCAGGTGGCTTGTGATTTGTGACTAACAAGAGCTAGGAAGTAGCTCTAGTCATTCTCAACAAAGCCAATGACAGCACACATTGGCAGCTACTACACTAGACTATCTCAGGGAAATGTAGTAGCTGCCACTGTGTATTGTTGTCAGTTTGTATTATTGTGAATGACCAGTGTTGCTCCCCAACTGCTGTCACACAACAGAGGCAATTAGCTACTGCTGTAATAATCTCCTCTGAACTATGTGGTGGCTGTATGAGATATGTGCTCAGTTTTTTACCAGTAGAAAAGAAGGTACGACTGTAGAATAAATTGGAGGCTGTGGGAGGTTGTGGGCTCAGTATTTTATTTGTACAAATGAAGTAGAGGAGACACAGGGATGCGAGGAAAAGAAGACTGCAGATGTTCTGTCTGCAGCTTTCAGAGGAAGCAGGGAGCTATGCAGGCTCTGTGTGCTCTGTGTCTACACCATTCCCTCCCCTCCCCTCTGTGTATTAGGCTTGTGCAATTTGTTTCGTAACTAATCGAAATTAGTCTGAATTTAGCAACTTTCGGACATTCGGAAGCATTCAAATTTCCGAACAAAGCAATTACGAATAAAACCGAACCCAAATATCCGATTTATCGTAAATAGCGAATGCCCGAATGTCTTCGGCATAATTCGTTATGAAAAAAGTTACGAATGTACGAATCCATTCGAAGCACAATAATGGCGCGTACACACGACCGCTTTTAATGTCATTGAATAAAACAGCGTTTTTCTCGACGTGATTCTTCTCAAGCCTGCCTTGCCTACACACTATCGTGAAAAAAAATGCTCGAGCAAAGCGCGGTGACGTACAACACGTACGACGGCACTATATATGTGTCCAGAATCAACGAAAAACAATGTACAAATTGTACAAATTATAAATCAACTAAAAATAAGGCTTACATTAATACGAATCATTCCGATTCAATGAAAAATGTCGCTTGCGAAAATACGAATCAGTCTGAACATGAAAAATCCCGTCTAGCAAAATTACGAACGATTACGAATCAACAGGACCGAAAAGAAACAAACCAAAACTAAACAAATTTTTCCGTTGTGCACAAGTCTACTGTGTATCATTAAAAAGCTCATCTCCTTTATCTAGCATTGTCAGATATTGGTGGGAAATGGGAGGGGCTACCTATAAGACAACACGGTTACACTGCACCAATTTTAACAGCACAGGGTCCCAAGGGTGATTTTACAAGCTATATCAACTTCTGGTAAGACTTCTTCTTTAAGGTTTTTGACTGAATCATATTGACAACAGTAAGGACAGCAAAGATTAAAAGAGTAGTGTAACGGGAGGGCCCGTGGAACCCAGAATCCCTTAGGAAGTGGGGGATACCCTTGCTTCAGCTCCCCATGCACCTCTTATGTCTAAATCACCCTATGTCCATTAGGGGCATAGGGTGACTGAGAAAATATATCTTGGACTACTTAAAATAAATGGGACAGTAATATTTATCCACAATATCTCCCAGGATATATGCTGTAATGGGAGTCACTTAGGGGCATAGGGTAAATGAGAACCACACTATGATCTGTACTAGTCAGATTCAATGCTGTATACATTGTATATATTGTGTGTATATTGTGTGTTGGCTGTTGTGTACTATTTGCTGTGATGGGGTGGGGTGTGACTATTCTATTGTCTATTGCTTAATGATGTTGCCTTTGTCAGGTTAAGTAAATTGTGTTAATCTTGTCTGAGGCAGCTTCCCTTTCACCTATTATTAAGTGTGCTAATGAACTCACCTGTTGTCTGCTAAGGGATGTATTGACACTCAGAATAATGTGTATTGGGGGCTCGTTGTGTAACCATTGTGTGATGTTGTGGGTGGATCCAGGTCATTGTTCATGTGGTTACTGCAGTATTCTCAAGTGTATATAAAGAGCCTGTATTCCTTCCAATAAAGTTCATAATCCTGTTTGAACCTCAACACGGAGCTTCGTCTCGTATCTGGGGGAGAATTATTTGTATGGGGTCTTATTCGGCTGGTTGAAGTGTCTGGTAGCTGCCTTGGTGTTCGGGAATGGAATATCCTAAACGACTTTAACCCCTTTCATACACGGGGTGTCGTTACATTGGTGGCAAGCAGCGGGATGATTTCCACAGCCAGAAGGACAGCTACAAGAGGACACAGGACAATGGAAGCATAGTAAGAACGGCAAAAGGTCTCTTCCCTCAATGACTTACTGGAGAACCGGGGCAGAACGGCCAACAACTGTAAGAATGAAAGAAGAGGGACATTATCGCAGAACTAGTCGAAATGGATAGAGCCGAAAGACCCAACATAACCGAAAGGCCCAGCGTAACAGACAGGACACCCAAAGAGCCAAGTTTTGATCGGGCTGTTAAAATAAGACTGGCACATTATGGTCCTAACCCTCCAGCGGAGATCATAGACCTAGTTATAGCGGCTGTGGATGCAAATTGGCTACAGCAAAGAGGAAAGGAGAGGAGAGGTACAGATACCAGCCGCCATAGAAGAGGAATTCAGAAGGAGGTTGCAAGAGATGCAGATACAGCATAGAGGACCAGTATCAGAGCAGGTCCTGCTGGGATGGTCTGATTCTATCCGCTGCGAACTCTGGAAGAAAGCGCTAGCTCTCGAACAGCAACACCAGGGAAAAGTTCTCCCCTCCATCCATGTAAGGTACTGGTCGCAGTATGAAGTACGAATGCTGTTATTGGGGGAACAACCGAAGCAGGAGTGGACAGCTGAGTTAAGCAGGCTGATCCGGGCAGAGATGTGGTTGGACGAGAGCTACAGAGCCCTCCGGTGGTATGTAGCCCAAGAGTGCCCATGGTCAGCGGATGACAGCCCCACGAAAGGCTTTGACTATGATGGCCTGGCATTGTTGTATTGGAGGCTGTCCAGGGACCCTGACTTTGGGAGTGATCAGGAGAGGTGTTTGAAGGAAATAATGGAGCACAGAGAGCGAAGACTGAATGTCTTGGAAGGGCACTGGGCAGAGAAAGATTTGGAGTTTCTGGCCATTCAGGAATGGGAGCTGGATATCGCCTACAGATAGCTGCTAGACTCTGCAGCAGGGTGGGGCTCCCTTTGCCTGGGACTATCAGGAAATACCAGTTGACAACTCTGAAATCCTGGCTGAAGAATCGGCAGTGGAAAATCTGGAGATTGCCATTCCCAAAGCTGAAGTGCTGACTAACCTTGATGATCCTGTTTCTGCTTGGGATGATTTTGGATGGAGGAATGTACCTGTCCAGCAGCATGTCAGAGTATCGGCAGTGGAAAATCTGGAGATTGCCATCCCCAAAGCCGAAGCGGATGATGTGGAGTCCCCAGCAGAAGTGCTGGCAACAGGACAGAGTGCTACCAAACTTTACCCAGCAATGACAACAACTGTGGAGTTCTAGGGAGCTGGGGCAGATTACAGAATGTATGGACTTAATGGACTGTTCAGAAGATGTTATGGATTATGCATCGCCTGCCCAAGTACTGGCAGCAGGACAGAGTACTGCAGACCCCTGCTCTACACCCGTGGCAGTTTTGGAGGCCCGAGGTGAGAAGGTGATGGTAGCTGGGCACTGATAGGCAGCACTGCTGGGCACTGATGGGCATTGATACATGGCACTGAGAGGCACTAATGGGCACTGACATGCAGCACTGATATGCAGCACTGATGGGTATCCCTGGTGGCACTGGCACTGGCAGGGATTTTGAGTGGGCACTGGTTGGCAGCTGCCTGGGCATTGATTGGCAGCTGCCTTGGCACAGATTGGCATTCCCTGGTGGTCTAGGGGGCATACCTGGTGGTCCAGTGTGGATGGCCATCCCTGGTGGTCCTGGGCAGCATGCTGGTGGTCCTGTGCAGTGATCCGAGGGTGGGCTGTGCAGATAAACTATGAGCACATACCCCCTGTCAGGAGAGCAGCCGATCGGCTTTCCTCTACTCGCATCTGTCAGACGCGAGTGAGGAAAAGCCGATCAGCGGCTCTTCCTATTTACATTGTGATCAGCTGTGATTGGACACGGCTGATCACGTGGTAAAGAGCCTCCGCCGGAGGCTCTTTACCGAGATCGGTGTGTCGGTGTATCGGTGTGTCAGACCCCACGGGCGCGCGGCGGCTATTATCCCGCTGGACGTCATATGACGCCCAGTCAGGATAACGAAACCACCGCCCGGCCGTCATTCTGCTATAGGCCGGGCGGGAAGTGGTTAAAGCATGTTATACAGCACTGTACTTGTGCTGTGTAATTTGGCCGCCTGTAACACATGATATACCTGGCTGATCCTGCCTGGCTGATCCTGCCTGGCTCTGCCTTCCCCTATGTAAACTGACCACGGTTTATCATGGCTGCTAGGCTCTCTCCTCCTCTCTTCCCCTCCTCCCGACTGACGCCAGCGGGGGAATCTCAGTCCCTCCCGCTCTAGCTGTCAGATCGGGAGAGGGAGCCTCGAGGAGTCATGTGTAGGGGATTGTGTGTAGTTTATAAAGTGACTTAACAACCACTTTAACCCTAGTTAACTGTAATAGCATGCCAACAACCAGGTTAAAAAATTTAGCATCACATTGCCAATAACACAAAATTACTAAAAACAAAACTCAGTGCCACATTTAATGTACCAAATCCTTTGTGCTCTAAAGCCAAGCAGTCAAACTACTGCCCCAAACACTACTAATCTAAGACGTAAGGCAGGTGTGTCCAAACTTTTGAACTTCCTGGGCCACATTGGAAAAAGAGGAATTGTCTTGGGCCACTCATGAAATACACTAACAATAAGGATAGCTGATGAGCAAAAAAAAGTCGGTCAGATCACAAGTTAACGATCACTGATATAAATAATGTACCTATCTGAGTAGTAAACCTTCATTTTTTTGTAATACTAATGTGATATCATCAATATCTGATTTTATGGCTGTAGTAGCAATTCTCAATGAATTCTCAAGGTGCCCATCAGATATTTTGATTCTCATTTTGCCCTTTGTGTGCTTCATCCTTGAAAATAGTTGCTCACAAATATAGGTGCTGATGAAGACTGATGACATGAATAAGGCATGACTGTGAAGAGCAGGAGATTTTTCTTTAGGAAGATAAAAATTTTAACAGTCCAGTAAAGAGACACTGTCAAATTTTACTTTGACTGCATGTGTTTGGTTATTGTGAAAGCCTTCATACAAGAATTTATAAAAAATAAATAAAAAATTTAAGTAAATTTACGATTTTGTGTTGGGCAGCATTCATAGCCATCTTGGGCCACATGCTGCCTTTGGGCTGTAGGTTGGACAACTCCGGGTGTAAGGCATCTGTGCAAGAAAAAAAAATGGCTTGCACATGACCAGTTGATTCAAGTGAACACAATTTAATCTTATTTACTAAGCTCAGGGAACATTAACTTTGCTAAATAAACAGTCTCTATTTTCTTATCAAAGTTTTCATAGTCAGACAGAAGTTGTCAGCCTAAAGTTCCTTTATTTCTATCCCTCATAGATCTTTTGCCAGTCAGATTATTTGTAAATGCCTGACTTCCATGTAACTTTTTTGAGTACCTATGGGTTAAGAAAAAAAGATGTCAAGAAACTTAAAGAAAAAATTATATTTTTGTACTTACGATAAAATCGATTTATTGGAGTCCATTGAGAAATAAAGGAATTCAGAAATAGGAGGCGATCAACAGAAAAAAAAAACCTGGGGCAAGGTCTCAGGAAATCAGGTCCCTGGAAGGGACCTTTGTCAAAAGCAGGTCTACAAACCTTGCACTCCCAACACTTAAGATTCAGGAAATTAAAGTTACATTACAAAAATTAGGTTGCCTAGCCAGGTAACCATAATAACAAACACTATATCCAAAAAATGAGGGAATCCTCACAGCATACTATCCCAAAAAGAAAGTTAAAATGGTTGTAACCCTAAAAAATAAAAAAATAAAGAATAGAGCTCTTATTCCCTTATAGCAGAATAAACAGCACAGTGCTTGTGCTGTCTTATCTGCCCCTCTCTAAGCTGTAAAAAACCTGGTTGATCCTGCCTGCCTGTTCCTGTGTCCCCCTCTGTGTGCGTGCTGACCATGGTAATTATGGCTTCTGAGCCCTGATTACCGTGGTAATTTTATGTGCCTCCGTCTTCCGCAGCTCTCCTTTCTTCCCCTCCCTAAAGTAAAAGAACAATCACAGTCAGCTCCTCTGTTATACTAATCTCTCCTACACAGTGTAAATGTTTTTGTTAAATGAAGCCTGCAAATACCTTAACTTTGATCTCTTCTGGCCGGTCACATCGGTCACGTGACCTTCCTGGCTGATGTTGGAGGGGGAACTCCCTCTGAAGCCGTAGATTGGAGAAATACAGCAGCCGGAGGTCACGTGACTGGCCATAAAAAAGCAAAGATAAGGTATTTGCAGGCATCATTTAAAAAAAGCAATTACAGTGTAGGAGAGATTAAAAGAACAGAGTAGCTGGCTGCTGTAACTTGTTCGTTACCTTTACAACCACTTTAATTAAACTCTGAGACCTGCATAATTCAAGGGAGCCAACAAGGAAGTCCATATGATTGAAAAATAAGAAGGGATGCTGCGCAAGAGGTACCCCTCCAAGGGTAGAAAGGGATGGATGGTATACCACAAATAGGGATGAGCTTCGAGTTCGAGTCAAACTCATGTTCGACTCAAACATTGCCTGTTCGCCCGTTCGCCGAACAGCGAACAATTTCGAAAAGTCTATGGGAGAAATCTAAAGTGCTAATTATAAAGGCTTATATGCAAGTTATTGTCATAAAAAGTGTTTGGGGACCTGGGTCCTGCCCCAGGGGACATGTATCAATGCAAAAAAAGTTTTAAAAACGGCCGTTTTTTCGGGAGCAGTGATTTTAATAATGCTTAAAGTGAAACAATAAAAGTGAAATATTCCTTTAAATTTCGTACCTAGGGTGTGTGTATAATATGCATGTAAAGTCGCGCTTGTTTCCAGTGCTTAGAACTGTCCCTGCACAAAATGTCATTTCTGAAGGAAAAAAAAGTAATTTAAAACTCACTCATGGCTATTAATGAATTGTCGGCTCCCGGCAATAGATACAAAAGTCATTGATAAAAAAAGCGTGGGGGTCCCCCCAAATTCAATTACCAGGCCCTTCAGGTCTGGTATAGATATTAAGGGGAACCCCGCCGCAAATTTTAAAAAAAATGCGTGCGGTTCCCCCCAAATATCCATACCAGGCCCTTCAGATCTGGCATGGATTTTAAGGGGAACTCCACCCCAAATTTAAAAAAAAATGGCGTGGAGTCCCCCAAAAAATCCATACCAGACCCTTATCCGAGCACGCAACCTGGCAGGCCGCAGGAAAAGAGGGGGGGGACGAGAGAGCCCCCCCCTCCTGAACCGTACCAGACCACATGCCCTCAACATGGGGAGGATGTCCCCATGTTGATGGGGACAAGGGCCTCATCCCCACAACCCTTGCCCGGTGGTTGTGGGGGTCTGCGGGAGGGGGGCTTATCGGAATCTGGAAGACCCCTTTAACAAAGGGGACCCCCAGATCCCGGCCCCCCTATGTGAATTGGTAAGGGGTACATTGTACCCCTACCATTTCACGAAGAAAGTGTAAAGAAAAAAAAAACACACAAACACCTTGTAAAAGTCCTTTATTAAAAAAAAAAAAAAAAAAAACATTCCAGCGATGAAATCCAGTGTCCCGCGGCGATCCGATGTCCAGCGCTGTCCGTCATTGGCTGAGTCTGAGCGGACCTGATGGGGAACTTCCTCCGCAGTCTATTAAATGTATAGACCCGCCCCTTCTAAAGTTCCCCATCAGGTCCGCTCAGCCAATGACTGGGTGTAAGGCTAAGCGGACCAGATGCGGAACGTGAGAAGGGGCGGGTCTATTCATTTATTTTACAGTGAAGGACGTTCCCCATCAGGTCCGCTCAGGCCAATGATGTAGGCAGGTCTGAAATACGAGGGGGCGGACCTGATGGGGAACACTAAACACTAAAATTGTGAAACTAGTCAGCTCTAACCAGAATTTTGTGACTTGCTGTGCTGTATTTGGATTTTTGAAAATTTTACATAATAAAGGCTTTTTATTGGAGTGCTGTTGTCCAGAAGACTTGATCTTTTGTTTTGCCTGAAATTGCATTGCCTGCACCCTTGGCTGTTGGGAGGAGATAGTCACCTGGAGGACGTCTACACCTGAGCGGTTTCTGTTTTTGTTCGTCATTATACCTCACCTCAGACGGGTGGGCATCTGTATGCTGCCATGAAGATGCGTCAGGAAAGGAAAATTACGGAAAGGTGAGTATACAATTTTCCATTTTCCTGTCGCATCATGGCAGCATACACCTTTGGGGAATAACTCGCAAACTGGGTGGGTCTGAGCATAAAGACATGTTTTATTTACAGGGAATAGAGGTGTTGGACTGAATAATTGCTCTTCCAAATTCTGCCATGGACAGTCGGGCAGAGTCCACCTTGTAATGAGATATAAAGGTGTTTCTAGATGACCAAGTCGCTGCTCTGCAAATAGTTTCCGAGGACACCCTGCAGTAGGCCGCCCAGGAGGTAGCCATTGTCCTTGTGGAATGTGCCCTCAAGCCCTCAGGTATTTGTGTTCGACTCAATGAGTAAGCCTTTTTAATGGTCTTCACCAACCATGCTGTGATGGGGCGAGAGGTCGTCGCTTGCCCTCTCCTAAAGCCATGTGGGATGACCAGGAGGTTTTCCGACTTCCTAAGGTCGCTGGTTGCCGAGAGGTATGCCAAGATGTTGGTTCTTACATCCAGCGGATGTGAGTCCCCTTGTTCTGTGGAGAGAGCAGGAAGGTTTATCTCCTGATTAATGTAGAAGCAGGATGCTACCTTCGGAATGAAGCGATCAGATGGTCTTAAGACTACTTTGTCTGGGTACACAATTAGATATGGCTCCTTCGCCAATAGAGCCTGCATCTCTGAGAATCTCTTGGCCAATGTTATTGCGATTAGGAAGGTGACCTTAAGTGTTAGGTCCCACAGGGAGATGTTTGAATGGTTCATGGGATAGGACCTCTAGTACAACCGAAAGATCCCAGTTCGGGAAGGAAGGCTTTCTGGGGGGCCTGAACTTTAGGCAGGCCCTCTGGAACTGAATGACGAGAGGCTCTTGCGCCCACTTAACTCCTGTCATGGCAGATAAGGCTGACACGTGGACTTTCAGGGTACTTGACCCAAGGCCTTTCCCTAAGCCTAACTGGAGAAACTCGAGGATTTGTGCGACTGTTGGAGATGATGGGTTCCAGGCTTGTTGCTGTGCGACTGAGAAAAATTTCTCCCAGATCCTTTTATAGGTACTGTCGGTGATGCACCTTCTGGCTTGAAAACGAGTCTCTACCACTTTCTGAGAGCAACCCTGGTCTAAGAACCTAGCCCTTTCAATCGCCAGGCTGTCAGGTGCATCCTTTCCGGGAATGGATGAAGGAGTTGTCCCTAAGCGAGTAGATCCACTGTTGGTGGGAGTGGCAATGGCCTCGCTGTATTCAACAGAAGAAGAGTTGTGAACCATGGCTGCCTCGGCCAATAGGGAAGGACTGCTTAGACCTCTTGAGTCTAAGAAGAAATCTTGGTACGAGAGGTGTCGGTGGAAAGATGTAACCCAGACGGAAGTTCCAGGCGTGCTGTAGGCAGTCTGTCCCCTCTGCCAGTGGGAAGGGAACTCTTGTCAGATACCTCTGGCACTTTGCGTTGTCTGGTGTCTATATCTGGCATGCCCCAAGTTTGGGTTATGAGGGAGAAGACTTGGCAGCTCAGAGCCCATTCGTTGTTGGAAACTAAGCTTCTGCTTAGCGTGTCAGCTAGCTGGCTCTGGGTTCCTGGGACATACATTGCCCTTAGCCCTGAGAGATTCAACTGCACCCATTCGAAAACTGGGCAGACTTCCTGCATCATAGAGCGACTTCTGGTGCCTCTCTGCCTGTTGCTATAGGCAACTGCCACCCTGTTGTCCATCTTCAACAAGACTTCTTTCCCCTTCAGGAGTTGACTGAAGCCCAAGAGAGCTTGGAACGCTGCTTTAATTTCTAGGATGTTCGATACCACATCCTGTGTCTCGAATGGCCAACGGCCTTGCCTCAAGAATGATCATTCCATTGCCTCAAGAATGATGTCTGGAGAGGCCTTGTGTTCCATTGAGCCCATTGGACCATCGGGATGGTTGCCGATAGTGACCCTAAGATGCTGAGGTACTCTCTGTCTGGGAGTGTGGATAGGAGTAATCTGTTTGCTTTTTCGATCAGGATGGGAAATCACTCCTGAGGAAGCTCTATGTTGTTGAGTCGGGTATCTAGTTCTGCCCCCAGGAAGATCATTTTCTGAGTGGGTTGGAGATTGCTCTTCCCCCAGTTTATCAGCCACCCAAATTTCTGCAGGGTGGACGTTAGAATGTTTCGATGGAGTAAGAGGGACTCTCGGTTGTCTGAGAGCAGGAGGATGTCGTCCAGATAGTGGTGGACTTTCAACCCTTGTTCCCTCAGTAGGGCTACCACTGGCAGCAGGACCTTGGTGAATGTTCTGGGAGCGGTAGAAATCCCGAACGGAAGACTTTGAAATGGAAAATGTTGGTGATTTACAGTGAAGCAGAGAAACTTTTGGAATGCAGTGTGAATGCAGGTAAGCATCCTGTAAATCGACGGAGAGCATCCAGTCGCCGATGTTTATGGCATAGAGGTTTGCCAGCAAGTTTTCCATCTTGAATGTCTCCACTAGGATTGATCGATTGATATTTTTTAGATCTAGAACTGGGCGCAGATCCCCAGTCTTTTTCTTCACCAAGAATAGAGGAGAGTAAAACCCTTTTCCCCTTTGTGGTGATGGGACTTCCAGGAACACCGCTCTTAAAAAAACATCAATTGACGTCTGACACGTCCACCACAGAGTATGCCGCCAATTTCAGCTCTTACAAAGCTGTTACCACCTTGTCTCTTCACTTCTTCCAGACGGGCTTATTTAAAGGGTTACTCCACTTTTTGCAGAGCTGAAATTTTCTGAAAAATGCAATTAAACATGCCTATCTGGAGGTGCTCTGTACACAGAATGTGTACAGAACACCCCCCTGAAACATAATTTCCTGCTTGTATGACTGGCTCACTGATTTTCCCAGAAGTCTGCACCAAGATAAAAGGCAGATTTTGGCATCCACTGTGATAAATATTTTATTTTTGATAAGATACTCCCAATAGGGAATCATGTCTAAAGGGATGCAGACCCTGCCACTTTCCTCAGAGTCCTGCAGGTGTAGCAGCTGGTTGATAATTATGAAACCATTCCCATTAGACTCACATTCCCATTAGACTCACTTAGCACATGGACTGGTTACTGCTGGTGTTCCGGCACCTGCAGATGCTACAGTATATAGGAGCACTTCAGATCTAGATCTAATTTTCGGACTAGAGCCTCCTTGAATGTGACAGTAAAGTGACAATCGGAGGAGACTGCAGCAGGTTGACCTTTAGCTTTTTCCGGGTATACAGTTTTGACAGCCAGTTTATAAGGGCATTTTTCTCTGACCCCTTCAATTCTTCCCGGATTAACTTCTCCAGTTCAGTGAAGGAAATTAGTGCTTTCTAACTTTGTGGAGAGTTTCATCCACTTCACCCCAGGCAATTGCGTCCTTAACTGCCCTTGCAAAAAAAATCTCTATTGGGCGATCTTCAAAGCTTGTGGCCCCTTTAATGCTTTCTTCCCATGGCAAGCTTCCAATTTGAACACCACCTACTGGCTCTGGTTGGAAGTGCTAGGCAATTCATGCACTGTAGCTTGTCAAGCAATGACTTTCCACCACGAATGCAGCAACCATTAGGGCTGGTAACCTGTGGTGTTTTGTAAACGGGGAGCAAACATAATAAGAGGTGAGATGATGACATTGATCAATGTTGCCTGTATGTCTGCGCTTGAACGGTGACTGTTCTGACTTTTACCAGGCTCTCTACATCTTGAGGTCCTTGCAGGGCTGTATAGTGCTTGTTCCAGGCAGATTTGACATGCTAGCTTGGCAGGCAATGACTTTCCACCACAAATGCAGCCACTATTAGGGCTGATAACTTGTGATGTTTGTAAACGGGGAGCAATGATAATGAGGGGTGTGTTGATAAGCTTAATCAACATTGCCTGGATGTCTGTTCTTAGATGATGACTTGTCTTGACTGTCAGAAGGCTCCCTCCATCTTGTGTTCCTTACAGGACTATAGATATTGGCTCTCTTTTTCTCAATCTTCACTACTTACCAATCCCTGTACCTTAAAAGCAATGGATGGTCTGACTGGACAGCGTTTCCCATAGAAACAGAGAAAGGCAGCAGACTGAAATGAGAAACAGCATAGCGCTAAGTCTCCACTATTGCGACCTGAAAGTCGCATGATTTTGTGGAAAATTTGATGTGACTTGAAGCAATGCCTGTGTATTCTTGAGGTCTATGGACACAGATATGAACGTTACTGATTGGAAATCATGGGGTACGGCTTGTCATTCGACTTTGCAGTGACAAATCGCACTAGTGGAAACTGAGCCCAACACAGTGATTCCAGAGCAAGCATTGAAAAGGAGATAGGAAGAGCCCAGGTGAATGCCATAAAGAGCACAATGATCCTAGAGCAACACTGAGAAGGAGATAGGAAAAACCCCAGGTGAATGCCATAAAAAGGGAAAACATACCTGTAAACAATGACCACATAAGCATCCAGCATGCATGATTAGAGATCGCTACCATGAAACCATTTAGAACTCACATTTGCCTTTAGTGATGATATCAGTGCCTGAGCATGATCAGATAACCATCCTGGAAAAGCTCTAGCCGGGAAACAAAGAGGCCGCATCACTTCCTGCCTCTCATGCTCAGAGTGTACTTGCACTGCTGCAGCCATCTTGGGAATGGCAAATGCCCATAACACAGAAAAAAAAAAAGTAAAAAGCATATGGAAAGCAAAAGGAAATGCTGTCACTTACGTCAAAGCTTGTTTAAAGCTTTCTTTGAGAAGCCTGCACCACCAGAATGGGGCTCCAACCATGTAGCTCATTTAGAGACTGTAGAGGAAGGACTTCCACCAAGGAGAGGCTGAAATATGCCCCCCAGACCACCAGAATGGGGCTCCAACCATATAGCTCATTTAGAGGCTGTACAGGAAGGACTTCCACCCAGGAGAGGCTGAACCTGGCTGGGGCGACAAATGGTAAGGGATACCTCGCGATTCCAGTCCTGATCAGGTGAGGAAAAAAGGAAAATACCTGGGCGGGGGCCCTCTCTGGGCTTAAAAGCTACGCTGTCCTATCAGGTTGTGGGGGTGGAGCCACAACCCAAAGGCGTATGCTGCCATGATGCGACAGGAAACTTGATTTTCTGGAAAAATTTCTGGGGTGCCAACAATTTCGGCTATGACTGTATGCTCCAGCCACCAAATGAAATGGGGGGTCTACACCAGCAGTGAAGATATCCTGCTTGAGGGAATCAAACAATTCTGACATGGGTTTTCACATTTAAGTTATCGCCAACACAGGATAGCGGGCGATACCAATCAATTCAAACTGGGATTTAAGGAATCAATCTACCAGCCTGTCGGTAAAGTCCCATAAGGTGAACATGTCTTCAACAAGTCTAGTAGTATACCTTTCAATGTGGGGCACTGGTGTATCTATGGTGGGAACAGGTCATTGATTTACGAATTTCCTTTCAAAAGAGAAATGATCTGACATGCTCTCAGGTAAGGCTCAAGACTCATCAGGATTTTCCCAGTTCACACACAGGAATGTCTCTAATAGCAGGTGTAGCTGAAAGATCTTTAAAACTGTAGGAGCTCTAAAAGACCCAAGGTGTGGATAATCAAGTTGATTCACCAGATGCAGGTTAATTTGCACTGCATTAATAAGTTCTGAAACAACAATCTCAATCAATAGCAGGAGATTAAAGTGCCCCAAACATAGTGTCTTCAGAGATAGACTGTTGGGACTCTGAATGTGAGTCAGGGATGTGATGGGGCCATAGGTCAGCAGTATAATCCAACTTTTCTGAATTCCTGTGTAACTCAATGGATGAAAAAGTATTGTGCACACTTTATATAAATGTTATATGTGAAGATATATGTTGTCATTCTCTATAATACCTCCAAACTTTATATAAAGCATAGCCAAATTAACAGAAGCACATTGCTTTTATGTAAACTAGCAAACATTATCAGCTAAGACTGCAATTTCTGTTAGGTACTTTTGTTGGGTTAGGCTCACATAAAGCTGAACACTAGGGATGGGCCCGGTGCTCGATTCGAACCCATGTTCGAATCGAACATCGGGCGTTCGCTCGCTCGTCGAGCCCAGAACTATTTGGGCCGTTCGCATCACATTCGTGTGATGCGAGCGGCCCTGCAATGCATTGCGGCCGGCGCGGCCGGCGCAGTGCATTGCTGGCTGATGATTGGCCAAGCATGCACTGTGACCCCGCATGCTTGGCCAATCACAGCGCCCGAAACTCGGAGAGCAATAATTGGCTACAGGCAGGACGCCTGTAGCCAATTACAGCTCAGGGGCTTTAGTACACGCCCCACCATTTAAAAGGCCGCCACGCCATCGGCCCCGGTCACATGAGTTCCGGCTTTAGGAGAGATTAGTCTGCTGATTCAGTCTTTGCTTGATACTGAAAGATTTGCTCTTCTTTGCTAAACCATTGGCTATTTCTTTGCTAAACCATTGCTACCTAAGTCATTGATCGTTCATTGCTGCTGATTGCACAGTTAGTGTGTTATTAGCTGCTGCTGGGGATTAGTCTGGTGCGTGCTTACTGTTAGTACAGTATTGCAGTAGTACCAACCGCAGTGCTGTTAGCACAGCATTGCACCCCAACAGCACCCATAGGACTTCTACTGTGTTAGTGGCAGCAAACAGAGCTCCTATATTTTCTTCTCAGCAGCACCCATAGGACTTCTAGTGTGTTAGTGGCAGCAAACAGAGCTCCTATATTTTCTTCTCAGCAGCACCCATAGGACTTCTAGTGTGTTAGTGGCAGCAAACAGAGCTCCTATATTTTCTTCTCAGCAGCACCCATAGGAATTCTAGTGTGTTAGTGGCATCACACAGAGCTCCTATATTTTCTTCTCAGCAGCACCCATAGGACTTCTAGTGTGTTAGTGGCAGCAAACAGAGCTCCTATATTTTCTTCTCAGCAGCACCCATAGGACTTCTAGTGTGTTAGTGGCAGCAAACAGAGCTCCTATATTTTCTTCTCAGCAGCACCCATAGGACTTCTAGTGTGTTAGTGGCATCACACAGAGCTCCTATATTTTCTTCTCAGCAGCACCCATAGGACTTCTAGTGTGTTAGTGGCAGCAAACAGAGCTCCTATATTTTCTTCTCAGCAGCACCCATAGGAATTCTAGTGTGTTAGTGGCATCACACAGAGCTCCTATATTTTCTTCTCAGCAGCACCCATAGGACTTCTAGTGTGTTAGTGGCATCACACAGAGCTCCTATATTTTCTTCTCAGCAGCACCCATAGGACTTCTAGTGTGTTAGTGGCAGCAAACAGAGCTCCTATATTTTCTTCTCAGCAGCACCCATAGGACTTCTAGTGTGTTAGTGGCAGCAAACAGAGCTCCTATATTTTCTTCTCAGCAGCACCCATAGGACTTCTAGTGTGTTAGTGGCAGCAAACAGAGCTCCTATATTTTCTTCTCAGCAGCACCCATAGGACTTCTAGTGTGTTAGTGGCAGCAAACAGAGCTCCTATATTTTCTTCTCAGCAGCACCCATAGGACTTCTAGTGTGTTAGTGGCAGCAAACAGAGCTCCTATATTTTCTTCTCAGCAGCACCCATAGGACTTCTAGTGTGTTAGTGGCAGCAAACAGAGCTCCTATATTTTCTTCTCAGCAGCACCCATAGGACTTCTAGTGTGTTAGTGGCAGCAAACAGAGCTCCTATATTTTCTTGTCAGCAGCACACATAGTACCTATAGTGTGTTAGTGTCAGCACCCATAGGACCTACAGTGTGTTGTAAGCACACATAGGAGTTCTATTTTTTATACTATATACACTACCGACTACAATGGCTGGAAGACCGCCAAGGAGAGGCAGAGCGTGCCGAGGCAAGAACACAGGGCAGGCAGGCTCTGTTTCTAGAGACAACAGTGCTGGCCGTGGACGTGGTCGTGCATCGTCATCAGCACGTGGCCATGGGACACGCTTGTCTTTGTTTTCGGCAGCTGGACATGTGGAGCCGCATCATGCCGAAGGCTTGGTAGAATGGATGACCAAGCCCTCCTCATCCTCCTCATCCTCTCTCACCCAGGCTCAGGGTACTGGCAGAGCAGCTGCCAACGTGTACTCAATGGCATCATCAGCCACCCCTTCCCTAGACCCACCATGTCCTCCTGAGGAGTCCCCCGAACTGTTTGAGCACAGTGTTGGGTACATGCTCCAGGAGGATGCCCAACGATTCGAAGGCTCGGATGATGATACCCAGCTTGAGGAAGTCAGTAGTGTGCGCGCAGAGAAAGGGGATGCTGAAGGACAGCAATCTGGCAGTAGTGTTCCACCAGCTGCAGCTTACTGCCAGGTTTGCTCTAGTGGTGAAGAGGGAGGGGATGATGAGGTCACTGACTCCACGTGGGTGCCTGAAGGGAGAGAGGAGGAGGAGGAGGAGGATGCAGCGTCACATGTCCAACGAGGCAGGATGCCCCCTGGAGGCCAGCTAGAGGCCAGCACAGCAACTGTACCACACCGCAGAGCTCCGCCTGTGCAGGGCGCTGCCTCTGCACGTTATCACAAAAGTTCTTTGGTGTGGGCCTTTTTTGAGACGAGTGCATCAGATCGCACCACTGCTATTTGCAATATTTGTCTCAAGCGTATCTCGCGTGGCCAAAACATCAGCCGCTTGGGCACCACAAGCATGAGCAGACATATGTCGACCTGCCATGCAGCTCGTTGGCAAGCACACATAAAAGACCCACACCAAAGAACAAAGCGGACCTCTCCTTGCTCCTCATCAGCTGGGATCTCCATCCCCACTATATCTTCAGTCCTCTCTGAAAGCTGCTCTGAGAGGACTGAAGGTGTAGAATTAGGTGTGTCACAACCAAGTACTTGCAGTACACCGACGTCCGATTGTAGCAGGCAAATTTCCCTGCCCCAGCTGCTGGACCGTCGAAAGAAGTATACTCCCAGCCATCCACATGCCCAGCGGTTGAATGCTAGCTTGGCTAAATTGCTAGCACTTCAACTGCTGCCTTTTCAGTTGATAGACTCGGCCCCCTTCCGTGAGTTTGTTCAATGTGCGGTTCCTCAGTGGCAGGTTCCCAAACGCCACTTTTTCTCACGGAAGGCAATTCCGTCTCTCTACTGGCATGTGGAAGGCAATGTCCATGCCTCGCTGGACAGGGCGGTCAGCGGTAAGGTGCATATTACTGCTGACTCATGGTCCAGCAGGCATGGACAGGGACGTTATCTTTCTTTCACGGCCCATTGGGTCACTCTATTGGTAGCTGGGAGGGATGCAGGACAAGGTGCAGTAGTGTTGGAGGTTGTTCCGCCACCACGCCTCCAAAATGCTACTACTGGTTGTGACACACCTCTCTCCTCCACCCCCTCCTCTTCTTCTTCCTCCATGTCCTCTTCGAGTGCTCTGTCCTCGGAACCAGCGGTGCTCCGTAGGCGTACAAGGGGCTACGCGAGTACGCAGGCAAAAAGATGCCATGCCGTGCTTGCGCTGGTGTGTTTGGGGGACAGGAGCCACACTGGGCCAGAGGTTCTGGCAGCTCTGCAGGGGCAGGCCGAGAGGTGGTTGACGCCACGCCAGCTTAAGCCAGGAATGGTCGTTTCTGATAATGGCACCAACCTCCTCTCCGCCCTGCGACAGGGGCAGCTCACCCATGTGCCCTGTATGGCTCACGTCCTCAACCTGGTGGTGCAGCGGTTCTTGGGCAGGTTCCCAGGCTTACAGGATGTCCTGAGGCAGGCCAGGAAAGTCTGTGTGCATTTCCGCCGATCTTATAATGCCAGTGCTCGGCTGACTGAGCTGCAAAAGGAGCTGAACCTGCCCAAGAACCGCCTAATATGTGACATGCCCACCAGGTGGAACTCAACGTTGGCCATGCTGCAGCGACTGCACACGCAGCAGAGGGCCATCAATGAGTACCTTTGCGACTACGGCACCAGGACAGGGTCAGGGGAGCTTGGCTTTTTTTCCCCACGCCAGTGGAGCATGATCAGGGATGCATGCACTGTCCTCTCACCATTTGAGGAGGCCACGAGGATGGTGAGCAGTGACAGTGCATGCATCAGTGACACTGTACCTCTTGTCCACCTGTTGGAGCATACGCTGCGTGGGATAATGGACAGGGCACTTGAGGCAGAACAGAGGCAGGAAGAGGAGGACTTCCTTGTCTCTCAAGGCCCCCTTTATCCAGACAATGTTCCTTCTGTCCCACCCATCACACAGGAAGAGGAGGAGGAGGAGGAGGAGGATTGTGTGAGCATGGAGGTGGAGCCTGGCACTCAGCATCAGCAGCAGCAGTCTTTTAGGGATGATGTACAGTCCCAACAAACCAGTGGACTTGTACGTGGCTGGGAGGAGGTGGCTGGCGATCATGTCATCCTCAGTGACCCAGAAGACTCCGGACCGAATGCCTCAGCTAACCTACGCTGCATGGCCTCCCTGATCCTGCAAAGCCTGCGGAAGGATCCTCGTGTTCTTCGGATCAAGGAGAGTGACCATTACTGGCTGGCCACTCTCCTTGATCCACGGTACAAGGGTAAGGTTGCGGACCTTATCTTGCCGTCGCAGAGGGAGCAGAGGATGAGACATCTCAGGGAGGCCTTGCAGAAAGGTCTGTGCAACGCGTTCCCAGAAACTGGGAGGTTACAAACTCCTGGTCCTGGACGACGAGTTGCTGAGGCTTCGGTCAGTAGCAGAAGGAGCGGTGGGGAAGGTGGACGTCTGACCGATGCGTTCAGACAATTTTTTAGTCCGCAGCCCCAAGGTATGATCGGTTCCAGCAACCATCGCCAGCGTCTGATATACATGGTGCAGGAATACCTAGGGGCAAGGTCAGACTTGGACACCTTTCCCACCGAAAATCCTCTGGCTTACTGGGTCCTGAGGATGGATCACTGGCCAGAGCTTGCACAGTATGCAATTGAGCTACTGGCCTGTCCTGCATCCAGCGTTCTTTCCGAACGCACATTCAGTGCTGCTGGAGGATTTGTCACCGATCATAGGGTGCGCCTGTCCACCGACTCGGTTGATCGACTGACCTTCATAAAAATGAATCAGTCTTGGATCACCACCAGCTACCAGACACCTGAAGCGGATATAACGGAATAATTTATAATGTCACATCCCTTCAAGACTGCCTATGCTGATGCTGAGTGACTGTCCTGTTATGTTCACTGACTATCCTCTTCCTCCTCCTCAATGATCCATGCCACCACACCAGTGCCTAAGGCACAATTTTTCAGCCCCTGTATAACAGGGGCGTGTAATTACAATTTTTTAAAAAGATGCTTCGCAACAGGTGTGACTGCTGTGCTCAGAGTACAGTATCTGTGAGGGGTTGCAGTGTTGTGGCACCAGCACCAGTGCCTAAGGCACAATTTTTCAGCCCCTGTTGGGGCGTGTAATTACAATTTTTAGGCAATGCTTTGCAACAGGTCTCATTGCTGTGCTCAGAGTACAGTATCTGTGAGGGGTTGCAGTGTTGTGGCACCAGCACCAGTGCCTAAGGCACAATTTTTCAGCCCCTGTATAACAGGGGCGTGTAATTACAATTTTTTAAAAAGATGGTTCGCAACAGGTGTGACTGCTGTGCTCAGAGTACAGTATCTGTGAGGGGTTGCAGTGTTGTGGCACCAGCACCAGTGCCTAAGGCACAATTTTTCAGCCCCTGTTGGGGCGTGTAATTACAATTTTTAGGCAATGCTTTGCAACAGGTCTCATTGCTGTGCTCAGAGTACAGTATCTGTGAGGGGTTGCAGTGTTGTGGCACCAGCACCAGTGCCTAAGGCACAATTTTTCAGCCCCTGTATAACAGGGGTGTGTAATTACAATTTTTTAAAAAGATGCTTCGCAACAGGTGTGACTGCTGTGCTCCAAGTACAGTATCTGTGAGGGGTTGCAGTGTTGTGGCACCAGCACCAATGCCTAAGGCACAATTTTTCAGCCCCTGTTTAACAGGGGCGTGTAATTACAAATCTTGATCTAATAGTTCACAGCAGGGCCCATTCCTGCGCCCACCAAGAGTAACTATGAGGGCCTACAGTCTTGTGGCAACACCGTCCACCACCACCACCACCACCAAAGGCCCAATTTTTCTGCCCTGTTCAACAGGTGCATGCAATTACAAATCTTGATCTAATAACTCACAGCAGGGCCCATTCCTGCACCCACCAAGAGTAACTGTGAGGGCTTACAGTCTTGTGGCAACACCGTCCACCACCACCACCACCACCACCAAAGGCCCAATTTTTCTGCCCGGTTCAACAGGTGCATGCAAGTACAAATCTTGATCTATTAACTCACAGCAGGGCCCATTCCTGTGCCCACCAGTCTTGTGGCTACACCAATATCTAATAGGGCAAATTTCTGCAGAGTATATACGGCAGGCCCCTACTTTCAAACATCCAACTTACAAACGACTCCTACTTGCAAACGGCAAGAGAAAACAGGAAGTGAGAGGAAATCTACCCCTAGGAAGGAAAATTCTATCCTGTTAGATTTAATTTGGGAAAAAGGTATCTCCTCTCTACTGATGCTTTATCACCAATCCTTGTTTCAATTAAAACCCCACTTTTCCAAAAACATTTGTCATTGGGACGGAAAGTGAGGTGACATGTTCTGAACAGATGTGCAAAGACAGCAAATGTTACAGGGGTGATAACCCCTCCCTATGTTCTCCAAAAAGCTTAAAAATTGATTTTTTTGGGATGTAGCTACACTTCATAATGTACCTGTTCAGATTCTACTTAAGAACAAACCTACAGTCCATGTCTTGTTTGCACCACCTATATACTGCTGTTCAGAGTATATAGGGTTGTAGGTATAGGGTTTTATTTTGGGTGCGGGGTCCCCCTTAGTATCCATACAAGACCCAAAGGGGCTGGGGGGAGGGGGGGTTTGATGGGGTAGCCATGCCATTTTTCTCAAGGATTTTCAGCCATATGGCGGCCAGGACAAGACATGACATTAAAGCCGCAAGTGGTTTTAAATGGCTTCTTTTTTTCCTTTACAAATGTCATTTTGTGCAAGGACAGTTCTAAACACGGGAAACACATGCCACTTCACAGGCATACTTTAGACACCCCCCAGGTACTGTATTTAAAGGAAAATTTCACCTTTTTTTTTTTCACTTTATGCATCATTAAAATGACTGCTCCCGAAAAAACTTTAGTTTTTAAAATTTCTTTTTGCATTGATATATGTCCCCTGGGGCAGGACCCGGGTCCCCAAACCTGTTTTATAACATTAACATGCATATTGGCCGTTGTAATTAGCAATTTTGATTTCGAACGTTCGCGTCCATTATAACGAATAGGGTTCGAAAATTCGCGCGAACTTTCGGTCCGTTCGAAGGTTCTGGTGCGAACCGAACCCGGGGGTGTTCGGCTCATCCCTACTGAACACTAGGAAGATTATAAATACACAAATGAATGCAGCTCTGTATTCATTAATACATCATTTAAATATGAAAGTGTATCTGAATTTCACCTGGTATCAACCTCTTGCAGTCCCTGTATAAAGCTTAGACTGGGAATGAGGGAAGCACAAGGACTCAGTCAGATGTGCTGCAATGTTGATAGGAAGAGAGAACAAAGTGACAGAGAGTTTAGCTTATCACTCTGCTACTTCTCATTTACTGCCCAGTCCATCTAATAGAAATGATATAAGACTAGTGCAACAGTTATTATTAAAACATTTATTACCACTTTACAGGGAATTTAGACATATAGAACAATATTCCAAAGCGTTGTAGTGAGAGGAGTCAACGCAAGAGGCTTTCACTGGAGAGCTTGCACAGTACAGCCATAAAAAAATAAATGTATTAACATATTGCAAATGCAAATAAAATAGGAATTTGAATATATTAAAGTATTTGTGGAATGACTCATCCAAAAAAATTGTTAAAGCCCATATGGTCAATTTTCCCCATTCAAAACGACCAGTTTCTAGCACATATGTTGCTTACAGTGTAAAGTCCAACGTACAAAAGTTTAAAATGGACCTGGACCTGGATAGATTTGCTATCTTATAGGGACATCCAGAAATGTTAACTGTGCTTAAAGCGGAGTTCCGCCCAAAAAAATAATATTAAAAGTCAGCAGCTACAAATACTGCAGCTGCTGACTTTTATTATTAGGCAACCATACCTGCCCAGGGCGCCCGCGATGTCCTCATCTGAAACCGATCTGTCCCTCGGCTCTCAGGTGCAGGCGTCGGAATCTTCGGTAAGGGAACCAGGAAGTGAAGCCTTGCGGCTTCACTTCCTGGTTCCCTACTGCGCAAGCATGAGTAGCGCTACACGTCCTCACTGGTCCCTGCTATCTTCTGGAAACTGTGTGTCTCCCAAAAGACAGCGGGGGGAGAGGAGGGGCTGGACATGGCGTAGATACTGTGGAAATCTATGCCGGGAAGTGGGAGCAAATACCTGTATTAGACAGGTATCTGCTCCCCCCTCCCCCCTGAAAGGTGCCAAATGTGACACCGGAGGGGGGGAGGAATCCGAAAAGCGGAAGTGCCCTTTTTGGGTGGAACTCCACTTTAAGCATTGTGCATGTGTCTGGAATTCCTTCTTAAAAGTGCTAGTGTGTTTTCTAGTATGTTAGATTGCCTAGGCACGCCTGTGTCTACAGCCTTAAATTTTTTTTATATTTTGCAGTGTCAGAGCTATGGCACTGGCGCCTCTAACTGATAGTCTCATGAGCATTAAAGTGAAATTTGTTGTTCACCTTGCTGGAGGCATTGATTTAAAAAAGCAAAGTCCTGCCTTTACCATGATTACACTCTCCAGAGTCATTCAGCAGGGAGAGCACAGGTAATATTGTTGATTAATCCTTTTTCTTCTCCTTGTCTTTTCTGGGTACAACTTCCAGAGTTCAGACTTTTTGCCTAAGTCTGTGCTAGGGACTCAAAGTTTTGGAGCCACAGCTATTCAAGGTTCACTAAAGAACAATTAAAAGATTCTTCTCAGAAAATTATAAATAAAGAATACTCTCCATTTCAGGATTTGTAATGAAGTGGTGGTATGTAATCAACACCTCTTGCATAATAAAACATGCACAATACAAAAGACTCTGCTCCTGAACTTCTCTAAGTAGACCCGTACCATACAGAGTAGGTCATGTTATAGGGCTCAAGAAAACTATATTTATTTATATATTTTTATTCATTTTTTTTTACTTGTTACATGTTAATCCATATTTAACAGATGGAACATTTTATTACACATTCTATTACAAACTAAAGATAAAATGCAATTTCATATTTTTTAACTACTAAAGTTCTACTAAAATTGTTGCACATGTTCTTCATTGTCACAACCACATACAACATCCAATAAAAAAAATCTTCCACTTGCTTGGTTCTTCTGTTGACCAGTTGAGAACTGTTGACCCATGGATTCTCTATGTCAGCAAACAAAATGGCTCCAGGAACCAACCTAATCTGACTGTAACTGTTAGTTGTGCATAGCTAATACATAGACCTCAGAAGAGAATCACAGAAGGGAATTTGTTTATTGTTTTCTTTTTTATTTAAAGTATTTGTAAGCCCATAATTATTTTAATAACAAAAATGTCATACTTACCTGCTGTCATGGATATGAAGTAATGTTTGTCTGTCAGCTTACCTCTCCATGTGTTCAGCTTAAGAGGCCAGCCACTCTCACCTGGCTGCTTAAGTAATCTCTCCTCAAGCATGGCTCCACCCCAGCCCGTATCAGGGAACACTATATTAGCCTGTGCACTGCAAGCCAGCTCTGCTGATCAATATTGTGTGTTTGGCTTTTGTGTGCTACTTGCTGTGTGTTCTACGTCTGATTCCAGTTACCGATCTTGGCTTGTTCTTGACTATCCTTACCAGCTTGTTCCCCCGACCTTTGGCTATCCCCTGACTATCCTTACCTGCTTGTTGCCTGAACCTTTGGCTATCTCCTGACTATCCTTTGCTGTAGCAGTCTACTGCTTCCTCTCTACCTCCCTGTAGTCTACCGTGTGCGCGAGCTGGGAAGCCCTAGGGGTCGCGACCTGGAGCCAGACTGCAGCTAAATCCATCCCCACCACTAGGAGCCTCTGGTGAACACCAGCTGGCTTTTACATTCCACACCCTGGGAAATCTCATGTTCTAGCTCCCAGTGTCACCCGTGTTGGTACTACAGAGTACCTGCTCTCCTGTATAACCTAGAGCTTCATCTGCAGCAGTCAGCCGAAGGGTCCACTACCTTGCGGTGCACTCCAGACCCCAATGGGGTGCATCTGTCACCTGGACTCAGGTGACCTGACACCTGCCCTGTGCAAAAGTTTTGCAAAAAACTGCCCGATCCTCCATCTTTTACCATGTCCAGTGTCGGTGCTCCTGGCTCCTCCCCTTGCCAAGTTCCCACGATAGCAAGCCGCTTGCTACGGGGGCACTCGTGCATGCTCGCTAACTGAGCACCGCTCTGAGTGTCCATTGACACACAGAGCGTGGCTCAGCCTCACCTTCCCCCAATTCCCACCTTGCTGGCTGTGATTGACAACAGTGCAAGCCAACGAGGAGGTAGAGAGCAGAGAGAGGTGTTGCTTTTGTGCACAGTGCTGGATCAAGATCAGGTAAGTATAAGTGGTAAGTATCAGCTGCACTCAGAAGGTTTTTAACCTTAATGCAGAGAATTCATTAAGGTAAAAAAAAAACTTCAGCCATTAGAATCACTTTAAGTAATACAGTGGGCACTTGACCTAATACGCTGTTTGAAAACATATGAGTTTGCTGCCAAAGAATTTTAAATTTTTTTGCAGCTAATCACACATCTGTCACCCTGCACAGTTTTATTTCCCGGTCAACACACTTAGCCCATTCATTGGACAATGAATCGACATCATCACCTCTACCCAATTACCAACTAGGAAGAAGTAGAGCAGGGATATGCAATTAGCGGACCTCCAGCTGTTGCCAAACTACAAGTCCCATGAGGCATACCTCCCAACCCGCACAGATTCTGCGGGTTTCTCCCGCAGGGACATCATCTTCCCGCGTACCCGTGCGGGACACTGTTTTCCCGCATAGTCCCCCAGTCCTCCTGCGCGCCAGAGCGGCAGCGAAAAGCAGGTGAGTTGGGCGGGCGGGCTTGTGTGTTGTATCCTCCCCTCGGCATCGGCATGTCACACAATTCCGCGACCCGCGACGAACCCCCCCCCCCACTCAACAACACCACCACCGTCCCTACAAAAAAAACTAAATGTCCCGAACGAACGAACCCCCCCCACGCTCAACAACTTTGATGAGAGGGGGAAAATAATTTGAATTAAAGTCCCGCAGTGGACAATGGGAAAGTTGGGAGGTATGCATGATGAGGCATAGCGAGACTCTGACAGTATCAAGCATAACACCCAGAGGCAGAGGCATGATGGGACTTGTAGTTTGGCAACAGCTGGAGGTCTGCTAATTGCATATCCCTGAAGTAGAGTGATCTTCCCAGCTGTTCATTTAGGCAGATGCATGTAATTCACATGGCCGTATATGCATTTGTACTGTGTATTACCTTTATGCCTGGCATTCCAATTTTAATTCATCTTATTGTAACAAAATCAATGAAATGTTTAACTACCTAAGCACATCATTTAAAATACAAAATGATAAGGTATACTGACAATTAAAACACATATGTAAAAATAAAGTCTCAACTCAGATGAGGCCTCAATTTTTTTCCATTTTCAGCTGCAAAGGTGATCTTCGACTTTAAATCTTTATTGTTAACTTTAAATAACTCCTACTATAAATCAGCTAACTCTACAACTGAAATATAAACATTTTAGTATATTATAATAATCTTATAGTAAAATTGACAGCCATTTTACACTTTCAAGTCCAGCCTAAGAGGAGGCACTGCAATAGAGATGATTTACTAAAGCAACTCAGTTGTTCATTTTGCAAGGTAAATTGCACCTTGCATGGAAAGTTTACCCTAGAGCTTAGTGAATGTGATGAAGTGTCACTTTGAAAAGGATACCCAATCAAGTGCAAGGAAAAAAAACAGCATACTTATGTCGCGTACACACGATCGGAATTCCGATGGGCTAAAATCCGGTGGAACTTTTTGTCGGAATTCCTTTCAAAGCTGTCTTGCATACACACCATCAGACCAAATTCCGACCATCCAAAACGCAGTGACGTACAACACGTACAACGTCACTATAAAGGGGAAGTTCAAATCCAACGGCGCCACCCTTTGGGCTGCTTTTGATGATTTCGTGTTACCGCGTGTTAGTAAAAGTTTGGTGTTAGCCGATTCGCGCTTAAAATAAATATTAAGATATTTTGGAGACCTGGCTTTAAAATAAAATACGAAGCTTCATGAGATCACAAGAAACAAAGAAATACGTTTAAATAAACAAAAACTAAAACTCGCGCTTATGGAGACATACAAAAATAAATGACAAGTGAAAAGAAATTATTATATGCGCAGCTGCTACAGCATAAGGCACTAACACCTTGAGAGATAAAAAATTATAAAATGCAGCGCTAGCGAATATAAATGTGCTCAATACAAACGTATGTGTGAATGTCAACCATCTAAACCTTTCGGGATGATGGTACACACTATTAGTGAAAAGATTATGCACCAATGATTGGTGTCACCAGAAATGCAGTGGGTGTAATACTAAATGTTACCACTAAAAAGTGATCAACTAAGTAAAACCAGAAAATATACTGTGCAAAACATTAAATGAACTGAACAACCAGGCAAATAGCTCTAGGAGTAATTCACAGTACTACAGATGGTTTTCAACATCAAAGAAATAATGTCCCATTTGCAACAGTGGTTGTAATATAGAAGGAAGGGAAAAAAAAAAAAATGCTTTAAAATAAAATAAAAGTCACCCAACATCCAACTTCTAGGACCAATAATGTTCGGTGAAATTCAACAGTTGGCTCAATAGCAGCAGAGATCAGAGGACCATGTGGGGAATAAAAAGAAAAAGCAACTTGTGAAGTACCGCTTAGGAACAGATTAACAATACGCTGTTATTGGGAAAACTCACAAGCCTTCAATGATAACCGAGCGTCAGTGTGTTCCGGGTTCACAACGGCGTGCGTTCCACAAGAACCGGAAGCAGCGTCACTGGTTCTTAGTGTTGACCGGAAATTTGTCAATGCATTTCGCCCCTCCTCCAGGGCATCATCAAGGATGCCCTGGAGGAGGGGCGAAATGCATTGACAAATTTCCGGTCAACACTAAGAACCAGTGACGCTGCTTCCGGTTCTTGTGGAACGCACGCCGTTGTGAACCCGGAACACACTGACGCTCGGTTATCATTGAAGGCTTGTGAGTTTTCCCAATAACAGCGTATTGTTAATCTGTTCCTAAGCGGTACTTCACAAGTTGCTTTTTCTTTTTATTCCCCACATGGTCCTCTGATCTCTGCTGCTATTGAGCCAACTGTTGAATTTCACCGAACATTATTGGTCCTAGAAGTTGGATGTTGGGTGACTTTTATTTTATTTTAAAGCATTTTTTTTTTTTTTTTTCCCTTCCTTCTATATTACAACCACTGTTGCAAATGGGACATTATTTCTTTGATGTTGAAAACCATCTGTAGTACTGTGAATTACTCCTAGAGCTATTTGCCTGGTTGTTCAGTTCATTTAATGTTTTGCACAGTATATTTTCTGGTTTTACTTAGTTGATCACTTTTTAGTGGTAACATTTAGTATTACACCCACTGCATTTCTGGTGACACCAATCATTGGTGCATAATCTTTTCACTAATAGTGTGTACCATCATCCCGAAAGGTTTAGATGGTTGACATTCACACATACGTTTGTATTGAGCACATTTATATTCGCTAGCGCTGCATTTTATAATTTTTTAAAGAAATACGTTTGTCAGAACTTGGTGTGAATATCCGCAGTGAAAAATAAAATTTGTTCTAGCATTAGAAAGAAGAAAATAATGCGCTACATTTAACGATGCAATAATTTGCAGCATGACGAATGTGCTATCTCCATTACGAACGCTAGTTTTACCAGAGCGAGTGCTCCCGTCTCCTAATTTAGTCTGAGCATGCGTGGATTTTTCTCCGATGGAGTTCCACACAGACGATTGGAATTTCTTATTGTTTTTTTTCCATAGGAAAAATTTAAAACAAGTTCTATTTTTTTACGCCGATGGAAAAAAGTCAGATGGGGCCCACACACAATCGGAATTTCCGATGAAACAAGTCCATCGGACTTGTTTCATCGGAAATTCCAATCGTGTGTACAGGGCATTACTTGCAAATTATTGGATGATGGAAGTCAGCACTTCACTCAGCTCTGGGGCAAATTCCCTTGTAAAGTGCAACTTCCTTTGCAATGTGAACAACCTATTTGAATTTCAATAATTCAACCCCCATGTGGTTTGTATTAAAAAAAAAGAAAAAAAAAAACTTTCCTGTGTGCATCACTGATATAATTTGAATTTGTTAGTGGGGAGCTAAGCCCTATTGACCTGTCTGTACCCGCCTCGTAAGAGTGCTCTGATGTGCTCTTATTGGACAGGGAGATGACCTGTAACCAGCTTAGCCCTGAGTTCTGTGCTAGTACATGCTCTGAAGCAGGACTTTTTATTTTTAAAGCTTAAAATTGCTGACAGGTTCACTTTAACAAGTTTATAGCAAGGCAAATCACATTTCAGAGCAGTATGGTATACAGTAAATATATATATATTATTCTGTACCTCGTGGATATATTAGATCATGTACGTAGTCCATTATCCTCCTTCTTTCTTGCATATTATTGTTTCAGCTTTCTTGTGTCTTCCTCAAACTCTATAAAAATCTTCCTGTCTGCATCAAGTACATGCAGGGATCGATAGGAATAAAAATGGAACTGCAATGCAGACACATTTGGAATATCCCCATGAACTGTAGCCTGTGCTTTCATTTCACTTGCTTGTAGAAAGGTACAAATGTGTTTTTTGCTCTTCTTTCAAGCTTGATGCGATGGAACAGTATGGACGTAGGAAGATTTTAGCACAGTTAATATTTCCATAATAATATAAATGTATAGGTTTTAGTTAGAGCCCAGTTTCAGGTTTATTTTATAAGACATGGATACACTGAAAGGGTAATAAAAAAAATCAGCCCCTATGAAAGTACAAACTCCTCTCTCCGAAAGGCAGCTGTCTGCAGATAAGGCCACTGCTATCTATATGAGAACAGCCGTCTCACTGAAGCAGTCTAACTCTGCCCTATCATCACCTGCTACAGTTCTCTTCTACAGAGAGATCAGTTCTTTAAAACAGCGAGCTGCTTGGGGGAGAGGAACTTTTGTTTTCACCAAGGCTTGTTTTTATGCTAAAAAACAAGATATTCATAATTTTTTTTTAATTGCACCATTTACATAACTATTTCCTTGTATGTAATTCTACATTTGGGTTTTAAAACAGTGTAACAAATTAGTCTTATGCTGTTTACATACATTTTGCTTTTCTTAGGTTCTTCTATAAAGTTTAAGACAGTTTATTAAGTTTATTTGATGAAAATATTATATACTGTTCTTTTATATATTGGATTTTACTGATATGCAATGTAAAATTTAATACTAAATTAATAGAAAGTATATGACATCTATGTATGCATTGACCTTCTTCTCTGTTGTCCTCTTTCGACATATGTCTTTTTTTAATCTGTTTTACTGCCAACAGCAGGGTTTAGCAGGTAAGTATGTCAGTGATCAGCAGACAATGTAAGCACTAATTTCAAGAGGCACTACAGGGACACAGGCACACCTGTAACATAAGGCATGGGCACACCTGTAACACCTGTATATACTCAACTTTACAGAGAACAATTTTCTTATATATACTTTTTATTCTTTGCTTTACAACAGGCATTTAATACATTGCAAAGGATTCCCAAAGCACTAAAGATTAACTAAAGTTACAACACAACAGAAAAGCTTGCTTTGCAACTCATTTTGTCTGATTAAAACCTGTCACTCTGCATTCTGAAAAGGGATGAGTTCCCAATGCTTTGACTCACCAGGTTCTGTTAACAACAGTTTTCTTTTAACATAAGTGATACAGTGCTTTTCAAGTAAAAGGGTGAGTAGTGTTCCACCTACTAGCAAAGATGAGGAATGGTGTAGTGAAATGTCAAACTAATACAACAGTTTCAGAAGTACAGTAAGAAAACCGATGAAATTATAGTGATTGTAAAGTCTTGTTTTTTTCTTGTTAAAAATAACAAACATGTTATACTTACCTGCTCTGAGTAGTGGATCCTCCTCTTCTCGGGTCCCTCTTCGGCTCTCCTGGTGCCTCCCTCCTGACGAGTAAGCTTGCTATGGAGGCACCTGAGCCGAGCTGCAGCTCCCTGTGTTTATTCAGACCTGGAGCTGCAGCTCGACCCTGCCCCCTATCTCTCCTCATTGGCTAACTGACTTTGATTGACAGCAGCAGGAGCCAATGGTGCCACGCTGCTGTTTCAACCAATGAGGGGAGTCCTGGGCAGCAGAGACAATCCTACAACATCGCAGGACAGAGATGGGGCTCAGGTAAGTATTAGGAGGGCTGCTACACACAGAAGGCTTATTATCTTAATGCAGTGTTTCTCAACTCCAGTCCTCAAGGCGCACCAACAGGTCATGTTTTCAGGATTTCTCTCAGATGAAACAGCTATGGTAATTACTAAGGCAGTGAAACTGATTAAATCACCTGTGCAAAATAATGATCAAAACTGTACCTTCAAATTACACTTTCAATTGATTGTTAAATAAAATTATGGTTTATATATTTTTTGGGCTGCCATAAATTTATCTTCAAATTTCAGTCACTTCAAGCCTATATTTGAAGAGTTTATGTTATGTCCATTAGATGAACAGGAGATGACTGTCTGTCCTTGCACATATCAAGAGCCGCCGCTGTCACTTACTCTACCAACCAGTTGAATTGGCACACACTTCAATCACTGCTAATAAACATCAACCAGGTTGCTCAGGGACTTTTTGAAAAGTTGGAAAACATTTGTTGACAAAAATAGTTGAACTTGTTCTCACCCACAAGTTGTACCTCATAATAAGTGCTGATCTTTGCCCATGTGTTATACAAAACATATGATCAGGGCAAGTTTTTAAGGGTTTAAAAAGAAAAAGGTTTCTAGTCTCTTGTTATCTTGTAGTGTTAATGACCCATCAGCTACCTCTCTGTTGTATTTATGAAACCAAATAGGCCAAAAGACCAAAAAAATTGCAATCTTCCAAATTTCGGGAATATCATACTAACTAAAAATGTATTAAGTCGCCTGTCTCTGTACAGCAATTTGTCACACCTGTTTCAATGCCACAATACACCACATCTTTCTCTATATCAGAACACAGCAGTCAGAATTCCGTCACCATGTGGGTGTGTTGATGTTTATGAGTTGGATTGGATGTAATCAAAAGGTCTCTCCTCGTCAAGTAGGGGAGAATTGTGAATTGGAGTTAGGTAGTTAGGAGGTAGGGCGCAGTCCAGTGGTCTGTAGATGGAATCAGTTCAGTAAGGAGTTGTGGGTAGTCATGGATGGTCATTGTGAAGTGTAAAAAATCTATACATGAATAGTTTATTAACAGGAAGCCACTATACAAAACCACTATACAAAGTTCTTTACAAAGCTAGAGTGTACAAATGAGGTGTACAAAGTGCATGATATAAGACAAACAACATTATGAAGCTCATTTTTTAAAAGTAGTCTACATAGTTCAGTGAAAAACATATTTGGAGATTTAAAGACCTGTTAGAGCAAATGCATCAAAATTAATTTTCAATGCTGTAGGATTGCCAGTCATTATATATAAAGGAGGACTTTAGTTGATTCTTGAAGCAGGTGATTTGGTCAGTTGAAGTTTCAGTAGGTAGTAAACAATAAATGGCATAACTGGCATAACAGGATGGTAAATGTAAGTTGCAGTAACTGGCACAATCCATTACTATTAATGGTGGGATGCATAAAATTGCCTGTAAAGCATTCTTATTTATCCATGGTATTGCTAGTAGTTGCCATATTCAACTGGCTTTGGTTTGTAACATTGAATACATTTTATAACTCATCTAAGTAGCTTCCTCAGTGAGGTATGCAAAAACCTGTATAATGGGGAAACAAAACAACCTCCCAATATTGTTTTTGGATTGAGGTGACTGTAAGTTATCTGTGTTCCTAGAAATTCTGGAGTATGTAACTGACATAGAATTGAGTAAGCTACTTGTATGAGTAGTGAAAATTAAGACCACTTTCACACTGAGGCGCTTTTCAGGTGCTTTCACGCTAAAAAAAGCACCTGAAAAGCTTACGAAAACGTATTTCCATTAAAATCAATGAATGCTTTAACACTGGGGCAGTGCACTGACAGAGCGGTAAAAAAAAACACCCCTCTCCGTTGAAAGGAATTGAAAGCTCTTCAAAAGCGCCTGAAAAGCTTTTCAAAATCGCTCAGTGTTTTACTGGCAGTTTTTCAGGCACCTCAGTGTGAAAGAGGCCTAAAGGAAAATCAGATGAATTTGACTAACTGGTACTTGGAATGCCAGAGGGAACTTTCCTAAAGAGGGCATCACTGTTTTATTTTGACACCATATTTTATCATGGTTTTTCTTGATGAGGTTTTTTTTTTTGCAATTTTGCTAAATTTTCACAATGAAAATGTTCACTTTGACAAGTTTGCAAGTTTTCATATCATTCAATGCAGAAAAATATAAAGCAGTTATTTTTCCAACCTTTATAAAGATGACAAACCTTTATGTTGTCACAAGCCCCTAAGGGAATTCTTTATAGGAATTAATGAAAAATAATCTCCAAAGAGGGGTAGCAGAATGTTTAACATGGAGCAGAACTCTAGCTCTCATGCCGCGTACACACGACCGTTTTTAATGTCATTGAATAAAACTGCATTTTTCTCGACGTGATTCTTCTCAAGCCTGCCTTGCCTACACACTATCGTTGAAAAAAATGCTTGAGTAAAGCGCGGTGACGTACAACACGTACGACGGCACTATAAAGGGGAAGTTCCATTCGGATGGCGCCACCCTTCATGTTAGTAAAGTTTGTTGAGAGATGATTTGCGCTTTTCAGCCTCGTGCTTTTCAGTCTGTTACAGCGTGACGAATGTGCTATCTCCATTACGAACGCTAGTTTTACCAGAACGAGCGCTCCCGTCTCATACTTGATTCTGAGCATGCGCATTTTTTTTCACATCGTTAAAGCCTACACACGGCGGTTTTTCATGACGAGAAAAACGACGAGGTGAAAAACGTAGAGAAAAATTAGAGCATGTTCCAATTTTTTCATGGCCATTTTTCACGTCGTGAAAAATGCTCTGAAGCCCACAAACGATAATTTTTAATGACCATTTTAAAAAATGGCATTTTCTCGACATTAAAAACGGTCGTGTGTACGCGGCATCATGCCTCCCGTCCAAGGTTGCCGACAATAACATGACTTTGTAGGGGATCAAACCCTGCCTTGTTCTACTTATACCAACAAAAATGTGTATGTAATTCTTGCCACCAATTGTAGAGATCTGCTGGTGCCACTAAAACTGGTACAAAGAATGCCATTTTGGTTCACTAGCCATGTAGAGCTCTCATTTACTATATTTTTTTTGTATTTTTGGGGAAAACAATATGATCTCTTTCCTATTATTAGTCTTGTTTCTGCTAGCTAGGCCAGTTGAATACCAGGCAGATGGAATGCCTACTGTCGATCAAAAGGAACACTGAACACTGAACACTGAATAAAATTCTATTTATTATAGGTATATTAATATCAATACTATCAATCAAGCCTATTTGCTCTTCTATACCTTCATATTCTAATACCACACTACACCATGGCCTGCTTCCACTTTCTCCTGAATTGGTGAGCTGCACAATACAGCGTGCGTTCAGCATTTACTTCAGAAGTCCTTAAAGGTTATCAATTTCTCTGTAGACCTACAAGTAGTTAATTTTCCATTAGGGCAATTAGAGAAATGTCACACAGTAGGAATAAGGAGCACTGACACGCTCCTGGCTAAGGGTCCGATGCTCTGAAGGTAATGGGAGGGGACAAACAAAATGGTGAGGGAAGTTTGTGCCTTTAAGCTTAACTTACTTGAAAACACTATTATCCTTTAAAGGTTAAATAAAGGCTACATAAGTACTAACTGCCACCTCCCATCCTCCCCGTCCTATAGATACCACCTTTTACTTACCTCATAAATTGGTAAACCTCTCCACTGGCCATGACCAATAACGGCTGAAGCAGCTCTAGATCTCTATATTGAGCTGGCAGGCCATAGTTCAGTGTTTGTGTACACTTGTTTCGCCATAGGATCTCTATAGAGAATTTCTCTATAGGCTCATGAGTATTGTAAATTAAGCTTAATGCCACGTACACACGATCGGAATTTCCGACAAGAAAATGGTGGATTTTTTTCTGACGGATTTTCGCTCAAACTTGTCTTGCATACACACGGTCACACAAATTGGGTGACGTATAAGACTACAACGAGCCGAGAAAAATGAAGTTCAATGATTCAGAGCATGTGTAGGATTTTTGTGCGTCGGAATTGGGTACACATGGTCGTAATTTCCGACAAGAACTTTTGTTGTCGGAAAAATTGAGAACCAGCTCTCAATCATTTGTTGTCGGAAATCCCGACAGCAAATGTCCGATGGAGCCTACACACGGTCGGAATATTCGACCAAAAGCTCACATCGAACATTTTGTTGTTGGAAATTCCGATTGTGTGCACGCAGCATTAGAAAGAGCAGGCTTGCATCACAAATGCTATTTTCCTGAGATCATATATACGTCTATCAGTCAGAGTGAACTGTGAGACATGCACATTCATTTGTAGGGGTGAGCCTGGGTTCAGTTTGCAAACAATTTCATCTAGCTTGTTTTCAAACTTGCAAAGTTGCGAAAGCTATTGAAGTCTATAGGGAGGAATCTTGTTATTCAATTATGGCCATTTGTAGGGCTAATAAGCAAGCTATTGTCAAACAAAGCCATGGGAAGTCGGGCACTGCCATGGGAAACATACACCAATGTCAAAATTAAAAAATTTAAATAAAAAAAATAGCATCTCTCCCTACGTCAATTTGTCATCTCTCCCAAACAGCTCAAAAGTACACTAACATTGCGGTTACTATAAGTTCACCCTTTTATTATAAAAAGAGAGCTGGGATACACATTCCTCTGCATTTTTGTCTAATTTCTGTCAGTGAACCTGCAAAGTTTTAGCTGAAAGCTTATGATTCTTCAACTGCAAATCCCAGGGATTTTCTGCAAATTCACTGCAGTGGTGATTTCAAACCTTATCCCTATTCCGTTTATTTGTTCAGAGCTAGCAAACCGTATTAAACACAATTACAAATATTCAAGGGCAACCTTAAAGTGGTTCTAAAGCCAAAAAATTTTTCACCTTAATGCATTCACTGCATTAATGTCCTCCTCCACCTCCCTAAATACTTGCTTGCGTCCTCAGCTGACCCAGCTGGATCTCTTCTCTCACCTCTCTTCCTCTGCACACAGGGACCATTGGCTTCTGCTGCTGTCAATCAAATGATGTAAGGAGGAAGTGGGTGGCAGGGCCAAGCCACGCTGTGCGTGTCTATGAAGTGCAGTTCCATAGACCCACACAGCTCAGGAGCGAGCACGCATGTGTGTCCCCATTGCTTGCTATGGGGGTACACAGAATAGGGGAAGAGCCAAGATTGCCAGCTGGTGACCCCCAGAAGAGGATTTTCAGGGCTAATCTTTCAAAAGTGAGTTTATTATTTTAATAAACAAAAAACATTAAAAACCTTTCATAACACTTTAAATATTCGCTTATTGTAATATCCACTCTTTACCGTTGATTGATGCTGTTAAATGGAGTGTTTGATGTAAGGCATATTAACCACCTCAATACCGCCATACGTATATATACAGCCTCATATAGAGATTGTTATACCGGGATCATGGTTGGGGCAACAGCCATGATCCCAGTATCGTTTTCTTCAACTGGCGATTCCCTACCAGGTAAAAGTGATTGAGCATCTACACAGCTGCTCGATTACTTTTAGGCCCCATGCACACGAGACGCAGGTGCAAACTCTGCTGAACACACGTTTTTAAACGCTGAAACCGGCGTTTATAAACGCGCGTTTTGCCGCGTTTGCGGCCGCGTTTAGCGGCGTTTAACCGCGTTTGCGTTTATAAGCGTTTCATCATAGACCCTCCCTAAGCTCAAAAAATAGTAAATTTTAACCATTTCAGCCAGTTTGTGAGACCAGAGTGAGTAGCAGCTGAGAGAGCAGCAGTGTACTTGTATTTAGCGTATCACTTGCCACATCATCTGCCACAAGTTGTGGATTGTCCACTTGCCACGTCACCTGCCACGTCACCTGGCCACATCACCTGGCCACGTCACCTGGCCACGTCACCTGCCACAAGTTGTGGATTGTCCACTTGCCACGTCACCTGGCCACATCACGTGCCACGTCACCTGCCAGAAGTTGTGGATTGTCCACTTGCCACGTTACCTGGCCACGTCCCCTGGCCATGTTACCTGCCACGTCACCTGGCCACGTTACCTGCCACGTCAGCTGGCCACGTCACCTGCCACAAGTTGTGGATTGTCCACTTGCCACGTTACCTGGCCACGTCACCTGGCCATGTTACCTGCCACGTCACCTGGCCACGTTACCTGCCACGTCAGCTGGCCACGTCACCTGCCACAAGTTGTGGATTGTCCACTTGCCACGTCACCTGCCACGTCACCTGGCCACGTCACCTGCCACAAGTTGTGGATTGTCCACTTGCCATGTCACCTGGCCACATCACGTGCCACGTCACCTGGCCACGTCACCTGCCACAAGTTGTGAATTGTCCACTTGCCACGTCACCTGCCACGTCACCTAGCCATGTTACCTGCCCACATTACCTGCCACGTCATCTAGCCACATCACCTGCCACAAGTTGTGGATTGTCCACTTTCCATGTCACCTGGCCACATCACGTGCCACGTCACCTGCCACAAGTTGTGAATTGTCCACTTGCCACATCACCTGCCACATCACCTGGCCACGTTACCTGCCACGTCACCTGGCCACGTCACCTGCCACGTCACCTGCCACAAGCTGTGGATTGTCCACTTGCCACGTCACCTGGCCACGTCACCTGGCCACATCACCTGACACAAGTTGTTGATTGTCCACTTGCCACGTTACCTGCAACAAGTTGTGGATTGTCCACAATGCAATGCAAGCAATTACAGTTTTCTTTTATATTTTTTAATAGTTTTTCATCATTTGCCATCATTTTTGAGATTTCTAATGTTAAAAAGTAGGTCACCTTTAAAAACGCTTATAAACGCAAACGCGGCAAAACGCCAGTACCGCGTTTAGCCGCGTTTAGCCGCGTTTAGCAGCGTTTAGCGTCTGAAACGTGGAAAACTTTTGCGTCTGAACCCATTTTTTTGCTTCTGGAAAAACGAGGTTAAACGCAACTGCTTGTAAACGCCAAAAAATGAGAGTGTGTGCATGGACACATAGGATAACATTGAATGGGTTCAGGAGCAGTTGAAAAAAGCGTCCAACTGCCTCTGAACGCGCGTTCAACAGCAAATAACAGCGTCTCGTGTGCATGGGGCCTTACAGGTGGACCAATCCACATTGGACTTTGTTCCCCCCCCACTGTGACTCCACAAACCGGAAGCAATCAGGATTTAATCACTTATGGTTTATTTAAAAGATGTTATCAGCTTGTAAAGCAGCTGATAAAACTGGTCTACCATAGTTTATTGCCATTCCACGGGCATACACAATTTTAAAGTCTAAAATGTTAAGTATTTATTTGCTCGGTGTAACAAATGGGTATTACAGTGCCTTGAAAAGTATTCATACTCCTTGAAATTTTCCATATTTTGTCATGTTACAACCAAAAACATAAATGTATTTTATTGGAATTGTATGTGATTGACCAACACAAAGTGGCACATAATTGTGAAGTGGAAGGAAAAATGATGATAAATGATTTTACAGTTTTTTTACAAATAAATATCTGAAAAGTGTGGCGTGCATTTGTATTCAGCTCCCCTGAGTCAATACTTTGCAGAGCCGCCTTTCTCTGCAGTTACAGCTACAGGTGTTTTTGGGGATGTCTCTACCAGCTTTGCACATCTAGAGAGTGAAATTTTTGCTCATTCTTCTTTGGGAAATAGCTCAAGCTCAGATTGGCTGGAGAGCGTCTGTGAACAGCAATTTTCTTGCCAAAGATCCTCAATGGGATTTAGATCTGGACTTTGACTGGGCCATTATAACACATGAATATGCTTTGATCTAAACCATTTCATTCTAGGTCTGGCTGTATGTTTAGGGCCATTGTCCTGCTGGAAGGTGAACCTCTGCCCCAATCTCAAGTCTTTTGCAGACTCTAACAGGTTTTCTTCTAAGAATGCCCAGTATTTGGCTCCATCCATCTTTCCATCAACTCTGACCAGCTTCCCTGTCCCTGCAGAAGAAAGGTATCCCCACAACATGATGCTGCCACCACCATATTTCACGGTGGGGATGGTGTGTTCAGGGTGATGCGCAGTGTTAGTTTTCTGACACACATAGCATTTTGATTTTAGGCCAAAATGTAAAATTTTGGTATCATCTGACCAGAACACCTTCTTCCACATGTTTGCTGTGTCCCCCTCATGGCTTCTCGCAAACTGCAAACGGGACTTATTATGGCTGTCTTTCAACAATGGCTTTCTTCTTGCCACTCTTCCATAAAGGTCAGATTTGTGGAGTGATCCACTAATAGTTGTCCTGTGGATAGTTTCTCCCACCTGAGCTATGGATCTCTGCAGCTCACCCAGAGTTACCATGGGCCTCTTGGCGGCTTCTCTGATTAATGCTCTCCTTGCGCGGCCTGTCAGTTTAGGTGGACGGCCATGTCTTGGAAGGTTTGCAGTTGTGCTCTTTCCATTTTTGGATGATGGTTTGAACAGTTCTCCGTGAGATGTTCAAAGCTTGGGATATTTTTTTAAACCTTACCCTGCTTTAAACTTCTCCACAACTTTATCCCTGACCTGCCTGGTGTGTTCCTTGGCCGTCATGATGCTGTTTGTTCACTAAGGTTCTTTAACAAACCTCTGAGGGCTTTACAGAACAGCTGTATTTATACTGAGATTAAATGACACACAGGTGGACTCTATTTACTAATTGGGTGACTTCTGAAGGCAATTGGTTCCACTAGATTTTAGTTGCCACACTTTTCAAATATTTATTTGTAAAAAGAAATTGAAAACTATTTATCATTTTCCTTCCCCCTCAAAAGTATGTGCCACTTTGTGTTGGTCTATCACATAAAATCCCAATAAAATACATTTACTTTCTTGGTTGTAAAATGTGGAAAATTTCAAGGGGTATGAATACTTTTTCAAGGCACTGTATATTGTGCGCACTAAAATTTATTAAAGTGAATTTCTTGCTGAAAATTTGCATTTGATAAACTGTTGCGCAAACATGGTAAAAATAGCAACAACCATTTTATTCCTCAGGGTCTCTGCTTCAAAAAGTATTTAATGTTTGGGGATTCTAAGTAATTTGCTAGCAGAAACATGCACATTTTTACATGTATGTGAGGAATGTCAGAATTGGCCTGGAGGTCAAGTGGTTAAAGAAAGAAAAATGTACCTGTGTCTCAATTATACACACATATATATTCAACTGCAGAAAAGCAATACCCTTTATTGTAATGCCATAAAGTTTTACTGTCAAAAGAGGCAAGAATTTGGTGGTATGGCAGCACTATGTTAACGTATTCTTTAGACAGATTTATAATGTTCATAAAAACTTTCACAACACAAAAGAAGACTGAGTTATTGGGCATCTTTCTCCCAAGTGTCAGCTGCTTCCTCTATTCAATTCTGGCAGTATGACTTGATCGCCTCTTCTGGTCTTTGTTGGTTTGCCAGTGGGATAGAGCATTTTACTGCTGTGAGGAATATATTTACACACTGTAGGTACTCTTCCTCATGGCTTTTACGGAAATGGCAATCTGTAAAATTCAGTTTAGCTTATTCATGTTTGGACAAATGCAAGTGCCAAGAAAGACAAGTCCTGGAGCTGCCAGACGCAAGTAAGTTCTTTAAAGGAAAGATTTTGAGAACAGGTCAATAGTTAGGTCAAGTTGAGATATGTGAAATGTAGCAGCCTTGTTTTGTGCATTTGTTTATATTGGAAAATGTCCCCGGTTTAGCTGTGTAAAAACAAAATGCTCATTATAAGTAATGCTAACATGTTCTTATATATAAAATGCAATTTAAAAAATCAATATGAAATGTTGTGAAACTGCTTTATTTGGAAAATAATGATATTGAGTTTATAAACGTGGGGTGCAGTTTAAAATAAAATTGTACACAGTAGACATGTGCATTCATTTTCGTCCAAATGCATTTTCATCCGAATTTCGGGGATTTTCGCGTTCGTTTTAACAAACGATAACGAACGTGCAGAATCCCAAATCCGAAAGATTCGACATAAAAAATGCTTTATTTTCATTTTGTTGCGATAACAGTTCGATATAGATAGAAGATTCGACATGACGGTGACAATAGCGATCTGTGTCTATCGAACCTGCAGTTGACTGTGCCTAACCTAACTCTATTAGTCCAAGATTATTCGATATAGAGAGAAACGATTCGACATAGAGAGAAAAGATTCTACATTATATTCGACAAAGCAGCTAAAACATACAATCGACACGAGCGGACATTTATGGTCAAATGCTCCGCCCATAGGCTATAGGAGAATTCTAATGTTGGTTGACTAGTAATAATAATTAATTAATATAATTATTACTAGTCATACGACATTAGAATTCTACTATAGCTTGTGGGAGGAGCATTCGACCGGAAATGTATGATCGCGGCGTCGTACAGTTTATCTGCTTCGGCGAATCTTCTTAGAACATTTGAATGACACCATAAGCCTTCAATAGACAGATTCGACCTTAATTAATTCGGATTTTCGGACGAATGCATTTTTTAACGAAACAAAATGAATAAAAACGAATTTCGGGAGTAACTAAATAAAAAAATTTTTTCGAATGAAAACGAAATTCCGAAACAAAATATTTCAGTGTGCACATGTCTAGTACACAGTACTTGAAGCAGATCTTAAGCTGCAACTAGTGTTCAGCACTAACTACTTTAAAAAGAAAGCACCTGTGTGAATAAAGCCTGCACTTTATAATATTATTACAGTCTATTTTATTGTAGTTCTTATGAACAAACTAAAAGCTTGTCCTTCAATCTTCATGTGATCTAAGCTCTGGCAATCTTGCAGGAGAAAACTAAATTGTTTGTAGTAAAAGTTGTTCCCATCCCCCCTCTTTTTCAAAGCTGAAGTTTCGTCTTTTTTTTTTTTGGATGCAGCACCATACATATTAGGTATGTTTAATGTTGTACTTCCCATTACCGGCAGGCTGCCGCTTCAGCTTCAAATCAATTTAAATTCACTTTGTCTTTAGAATAGTTACATAGTTACATATGTAGCCAGGTTGAAAAAAGACACAAGTCCATCTAGTTCAGTGGTTCTCAACTCCTGTCCTCAGGACCCACTAACAGGCCAGATTTTAAGTATTACCTTGGTGAGATGCAGACTAGAATACTGCAATCACTGAGCAGCAAATTATATCACCTGTGATGCATTTCAGTTATCTTGCAAACCTGGCCTGTTGGTGGGCCCTGAGGACTGGAGTTGAGAACCACTGATCTAGTTCAACTATAAAAAATAAATAAAATAAAAAATATCATACAATCCCATATACCTAATTCTATACCCACAGTTGATCCAGAGGAAGGTGAAAAACCGCAGCAAAGCATGATCCAATTTGGTACAGCAGGGGAAAAAAATTCCTTCCTGATCCCCCGAGAGGCAAACAGATTTCAACTTATACAGGAAATATTTTTTTGCAGACATTATTGCCAAAATAAAGCCTTGTTTTTCCCCCCCAAAGAAGATATATATATATATATATATATATATATATATATATATATATATATGTGTGTGTGTAGCGGGAATCTCCTTTAAGGATCCAGGACTACGATACCCAGAACCCCATTCAGCACCCAAGGTGCATTGCCAACCGCAGAGACTCATGGGGTGGGCTATAAAGGTGAAGCGGAGGCGGAGCTCGGCCTCTTTGGATGCCGCCCTTCTTGCAAGAGGATCCCCTGTGCGGACTTGCTGCTTTTGTGAGGTCTGAAGCCTTGCGCATTTCCAAAGAGCCTTCCACTCCACTGCGGAGCCTGTGTGGCACCTGATCTCCATTCGTTTCTCACTGACATCAGGAGGACCGAAGACCCGGCTATCGCAGACCCTGTGTGTGGATATACAGCGGTGGAAGTTACGGACAGAGACTAAGTCCGATGTGGTGAGAGAGCACTTGCTCAAAGTTATAATAGTCAAGTACTTTGTTTAGGCCTACTGACTGCCTTGGCCCTTTGCTGAGACACTGTTCCGTTGGATTACAATTATTGTTCCTGATGTGCACTACCGATTTCCTTGCATGCGAAGATTCTTCACCCTAAGACTATACCTTACTTTAAGTCAGGCCTGACTGGGTAGCGTAGAACATTATTGGGTGCCATATTGCTCACGGGGAGGATAGCTGCAGCGTGGTGTGCTAGTATATTTTATACAGTATTGCTAAGTGTCACTAATATTGCAGGACTCTGCATGTGTTATTATGTACTGTACTTCTACCTAACTTTTATACAAAAGTAAAGTTGCTATAGTTAAGTACTCCGGTATCAGTTTTCAATTACTATACTTTATTACTGTTTGCTTTATTGTGGGGCTGAGTCATAGATGATCGCAGAGACATTACTAGTCTATCATTCCCTAGACTAACTGTGCCAGGGGAGGGTCGAGTAGATTGCCGGGGGTTGGCAGTGCTGTGTACAGGGCCCGAAACAATATCAGCGGCTCTCTTAAGTTGGGGGTATCGCTACACGTGGGGGCTCAGAGTCCGGGATCCTTTACGCGGCAATCAAACACGCCAAAGGTATCGGCATGGACCCGCTAGAAGTGAAAGCGTGGTGCAAGGCAGTCAAGGCCAGCCCAGACATGTCAGTGGTCCTCAGTCTCCCGGGAGAAGAATGGCCGATGGATGCGTGTCGTTATCCCCGAATCGAGAGTCATGGGTCGGATCCTGAGGTCGGATCCAGAAACCTCGTTCAAGTATGCACTGATAGAATGGAGGGATGGAATACCCAGGAATTTTAGAGGTCGAAGTGTGCAGATGGCAGATAACAAGACCTATGGTTTGGCGCACGCAGTGACCGCAAAGAAGGAGTCACCCCCGCCATCCCCGCCGGGGTCACCGCCAGGGACATCCCATACATCAGAGAGCAAGGGGACGACACCTCACTAAGTGTCAGAAAACCAAAACGGTACACATAGAGACTAGTTACTGAAAGCTAAGGATCTTTTCAGGGAAGCTACCTGTCCCTGTCGGGGAGGAAGACTTCGACACCTGGATTGAGCAGGCATTACTAGCGGTAGAGGCATGGGAGGTGCCTGAAGCGCAGAAGAAGCAGCGCGTGATTGAGAGTTTGAAATGCGCAGCTGCTGAAGCTGTAAAGAGTTTAGCAATGCTGCTTGCACAGCCTACGACTACTTGGCCATGCTGCAGTAAGAGTTTGGTCAGTTGGAGAAGGTGACAGAACTGGTGTATCAGTTTGAACACACCTTTCAGCAACCAGGAGAAAAGCCGTCGGAGTATGTGAGAAGATTGAATGGGATGCTTTGCCAAATCGTGCTGAAAAAGGGAATGGTGCCCCAAGCCATAGATGCGGCAAGGATGAAGCAGATCCTAAAGGGAGCACTGCGTTCAGATCCGGTCTGGCTCCACCTGAAAACCTCTGGAGGAGGCATGTCATTGAATTACCCTGATCTAGTGAAGATCATCAGAGATGAAGAGGCTCTACTAAAAGATCAGCAAGCCATCAAGACACACACCTCTTCTACACCTGTAATGGTCAGACCAGCCATGACCCCTGAAAGGGACTTAGAAGTAGATACCCTGAAGTCACAGATGTCCCAGGTACTGGAGATGCTGACCTCTTTGATGACAAAGGTTCCAAGGGTCCCGGAGAAAGAGGGACCGAAGAAGGAGTTGTTCCCAGATACCTCAGCATCCGCTCCCTTACAGGATTGGGGGGATGCGATTTGCTACAACTGTGGAGGAGTTGGTCATTTTGGAAAAGTAAGGATTATCCTGAGTAGTGATGAGCCGAACACCCCCGGGTTCGGTTCGCACCAGAACCCGCGAACGGACCGAAAGTTCGTACGAACATTAGAACCCTATTAAATACAATGGATGCGAACGTTCGAATTCTAAAGTGCTAATTATAACAACTATTATGCATGTTATTGTCCTAAAAAGGGTTTGGGAACCCGGGTTCTGCACCAGGGGACATGTATCAATGCAAAAAGAAGTTTTAAAAACGGTCGTTTTTCGGGAGCAGTCATTTTAATGATGCATAAAGTGAAAAAAAATAAGTCAAATATTCCTTTAAATATCGTACCTGGGGGGTGTCTAAAGTATGCCTGTGAAGTGCCACGTGTTTCCCGTGTTTAGAACTGTCCCTGCACAAAATGACACTTCTAAAGGAAAAAAAAGCCATTTAAAACTTCTTGCGGCTTTAATGTAATGTCTGGTCCCGGTAATATGGATGAAAATCTTTAAGAAAAATGGCATAGCTACCCCATGACCCCCCCCCCCCCTACCCCAGCCCATTACCAGCCCCTTTGGGTCTTGTATGGATATTAAGGGGAACCCCGCACATAAAATAAAAAAGGCCCTATATACTCTGAACAGCCGTATACAGGCGGTGCATACAAGACAGGGACTGTAGGTTTGTTCTTATGTAGAATGTGTTTGTAATTTTGAACAGGTACATTGTTGAAGTGTAGCTCCAGCCCAAAAATCTATTTTTAAACTTTTTGGGAAACATAGGTAAGGGTTATCACCCCTGTAACATTTGTTTTGCTGTCTGTGCCCCTGTTCAGAACATTTCACCTCACTTTCCGTCCCAATGACAACTGTTTTTGAAATGTGGTGTTTTTCTTGAAACAAGGATTGCTGATAAAGCATCAGTACAGAGGAGACACCTTTCTCCCATATTTATTCTTACAGGAGAGAATTTTCCTTCCTAGGGGTAGATTTCCTCTCACTTCCTGTTGTCTTCTTTCGTTTGCAAGTAGGAGTCGTTTGTAAGTTGGATGTTTGAAAGTAGGGACCTGCCGTATATACTCTGCAGAAATAGGCCCCTTAGTTGTTGGTGTTGGCACAACACTGTAAGCACTCACAGTTACTCTTGGTTGGTGCTGGAACGCCCTGCTGTCAACTATTATATCAGGAATTTTAATTACATATAATTGTTGAACAGTGGTAGTAAAAATTGGGGCTTTGATGGTGGTGATGGTGCCACAACACTGTAAGCCCTGACAGTTACTCTTGGTGGGTGCAGCAATGGGCCCTGCTGTGAATTATTAGATCAAGAATTGTAATTGCATGCCCCTGTTGAACAGGGGCTGAAAAATTGGGCTTTTCGTGGTGGTGGTGGTGGTGGTGGTGTTGCCACAACACTGTAAGCCCTCAGAGTTACTCTTGGTGGGTGAAAGAATGGGCCCTGCTGTGAATTATTAGATCAAGAATTGTAATTACATGCCCCTTTTGAACAGGGGCTGAAAAATTGGGCCTTTTGTGGTGGTGGTGGTGGTGGCGTTGCCACAACACTGTAAGCCCTCAGACTTACTCTTGGTGGGTGCAGGAATGGGCCCTGCTGTGAATTATTACATCAAGAATTGTAATTGCATGCCCCTGTTGAACAGGGGCTGAAAAATTGGGCCTTAGGCACTGGTGGCACAACACTACAACCCCTCACAGATACTGTACTTGGAGCACAGCAATGAGCCCTGTTGCAAAGTATTGCTTCAAAAATTGTAATGACACGCCCCTGTTAAACAGGGTCTGAAAAATTGGGCCTTAGGCACTGGTGGCACAACACTACAACCCCTCACAGATACTGTACTTGGAGCACAGCAATGAGCCCTATGGCAAATTATTGCTAAAAAAATTGTAAGTACACGCCCCTGTAAAACAGGGGCTGAAAAATTGGGCCTTAGCCACTGGTGGCGGCACCCATAAACAAAAATGATCTTCCAAGCTATCATCATCAATCGTATCATTGAGGACTCGGAGGAGGAGGATAGCCAGTCAACATAACAGCACAGGCACTCAGCATCAGCATCAGTCTTGAAGGGACGTGACATGTTAAAATCAATTAGTCTGTTATATCAGCATCAGGTGTGTGGTAGCTGGTGGTGATCCAAGACTGGTTCATCTTGATGAAAGTCAGTCGATCAACCGAGTCGGTGGACAGGCGCACCCTGTGATCCGTGACAAATCCTCCAGCAGCTCTGGCCAGTGATCCATCCTCAAGACCCAGTAAGCCAGAGGATTTTCGGTGGGGAAGGTGTCCAAGTCTGACCTTGCCCCTACATATTCCTGCACCATGTTTATCAGACGCTGGCGATGGTTGCTGGAACCAATCATACTTTGGGGCTGCGGACTAAAGAATTGTCTGAACGCATCGGTCAGACGGCCACCTTCCCCACCGCTCCTTCTTTGACTGGCCGAAGCCTCAGCAACTCGTTGTCCTGGACCAGGAGTTTGTAACCTCCCAGTCTCTGGGAACGCGTTGCACAGACCTTTCTGCAAGGCCTCCCGGAGTTGTCTCATCCTCTGCTCCCTCTGCGACGGTAACATAAGGTCCGCAACCTTACCCTTGTACCGTGGATCAAGGAGAGTGGCCAGCCAGTAATGGTCCCTCTCCTTGATCCGAAGAATACGAGGATCCTTCCGCAGACTTTGCAGGATCAGGGAGGCCATGCAGCGTAGGTTTGCTGAGGCATTCGCTCCGGAGTCCTCTGGGTCACTAAGGACGACATGATCCGCAGTCACCTCCTCCCAGCCACGTACAAGTCCACTGGTTTCTTGGGACTGTAAATCATCCCTAAAAGACTGCTGCTGATGATGCTGAGTGCCAGCCTCCACCTCCATGCTGACACAATCCTCCTCCTCCTCCTCCTCCTCCTCTTCCTCTTCCTGTGCGATGGGTGGGACAGAAGGAACACTGTCTGGGTAAAGGGGGCCTTGAGAGGCAAGGAAGTCCTCCTCTTCCTGCCTCTGTTCTGCCTCAAGTGCCCTGTCCATTATTCCACGCAGCGTGTGCTCCAACAGGTGGACAAGAGGTACAGTGTCACTGATGCATGCACTGTCACTGCTCACCATCCTCGTGGCCTCCTCAAATGGTGCCAGGACAGTGCATGCATCCCTGATCATGCCCCACTGGCGTGGAGAAAAAAAACCAAGCTCCCCTGACCCTGTCCTGGTGCCGTAGTCGCACAGGTACTCATTGATGGCCCTCTGCTGCGTGTGCAGCCGCTGCAGCATGGCCAACGTTGAGTTCCACCTGGTGGGCATGTCACATATAAGGCGGTTCTTGGGCAGGTTCAACTCCTTTTGCAGCTCAGCCAGGCGAGCACTGGCATTATAAGATCTGCGGAAATGCACACAGACTTTCCTGGCCTGCCTCAGGACATCCTGTAAGCCCGGGTACCTGCCCAAGAAACGCTGCACCACCAGGTTAAGGACGTGAGCCACACAGGGCACATGGGTCAGTTGTCCCTGTCGGAGGGCGGAGAGGAGGTTGGTGCCATTGTCGCAAACCACCATTCCTGGCTTAAGCTGGCGTGGCGTCAACCACCTCTCGGCCTGGCCCTGCAGAGCAGACAGGACCTCTGCCCCAGTGTGGCTTCTGTCCCCCAAACACACCAGCGCAAGCACGGCATGGCATCTTTTTGCCTGCGTACTTGCGTAGCCCCGTGAACGGCTATGGAGCACCGCTGGTTCATAGGACAAACCACAGGAAGAGGCCATGGAGGAAGAAGAAGAGGAGGGGGTGGAGGAGAGAGGTGTGTCACAACCAGTAGTAGCATTTTGGAGGCGTGGCGGTGGGACAACCTCCAACACTACTGCACCTTGTCCTGCATCCTTCCCAGCTGCCAAAAGAGTGACCCAATGGGCCGTGAAAGAAAGGTAACGTCCCTGTCCATGCCTGCTGGACCATGAGTCAGCGGTAATATGCACCTTACCGCTGACCGCCCTGTCCAGCGAGGCCAAGACATTGCCTTCCACATGCCGGTAGAGAGCCGGAATAGCCTTCCGTGAGAAAAAGTGGCGTTTGGGAACCTGCCACTGAGGAACCGCACATTGCACAAACTCACGGAAGGGGGCCGAGTCTACCAACTGAAAAGGCAGCAGTTGAAGCGCTAGCAATTTAGCCAAGCTAGCATTCAACCGCTGGGCATGTGGATGGCTGGGAGTGAACTTCTTTCGACGGTCCAGCAGCTGGGGCAGGGAAATTTGCCTGCTAGAATCGGACGTCGGTGTACTGCTAGCAGAGTGGCCGCAAGTACTTGGCTGTGACACACCTAATTCTACACCTTCATTCCTCTCAGTGCATGTTTCTGAGAGGACTGAAGTTATAGTGGGGTTGGAGATCCCAGCTGATGCGGTGCAAGGAGAGGTCCGCTTTGTTCTTTGGTGTGGGTCTTTGAGGTAGGCTTGCCAACGAGCTGCATGGCAGGTCAACATATGTCTGGTCAGGCATGTGGTACCCAAGCGGCTGATGTTTTGGCCACGCGATATACGCTTGAGACATATGTTGCAAACAGCAGCTGTGCGATCTGATGCACTAGCCTCAAAAAAGGCCCACACCAAGGAACTTTTTGAATGACGGGCAGAGGCAGCGCCCTGCACAGGCGGAGCTCTGCGGTGTGATTCCGTTGGTGTACTGCCCTTACGCTGGCCACCAAAGGGCATCCTGCCTCGTTGGAGATGTGCCTCCTCCTCATCCTCCTCCTCCTCCTCTCTCCTATTAGGCACCCAGGTGGAGTCAGTGACCTCATCATCCCCTCCCTCCTCATCACTGGAGCCAATCTGGCAGTATGCTGCAGCTGCTGGAACATGACTGCCAGATTGGTGTCCTTCTTGAGCATCCCCTCTGTCTGCTCTCACCCTACTGCCTTCCTGTAGCTGGGTTTCATCATCAGACCCTTCGAAACGCTGGGCATCCTCCTGGAGCATGTACCCAACACTGTGCTCAAACAGTTCGGGGGACTCCTCAGGAGGAGGATATGGTGGGTCTAGGGAAGGAGTGACTGATGATGAGTCTGACATTGATACCAGGGAAGAGGACGCTTTGGCAGCTGCTTTGCCAGTACCCTGAGCCTGGGTGAGAGAGGATGAGGAGGAGGAGGAGGGCTTGGTCATCCACTCTACCAAGTCTTCGGCATGATGTGGCTCAACATGTCCAGCTGCCGAAAAGAAGGACAAGCGTGTCCCATGGCCATGTGCTGATGACAATGCACCGCGTCCACGACCAGCACTGTTGCCCCCAGACACAGAGCCTGCTTGCCCTCTTTTATTGCCTCCTGACTGTCTGCCTCTCCTTGTTTGCCTTCCAGACATTCTAATAGATGGCCTGCAGGGAGATGGGAAAAAAGCAATAAGGGCTACCTTCAGGTGTCCTTCTCTGTCCCTTGAAACAAGGACTTGCACAGTGAAAGAAACTGACACTCTCCCTACCTACAGTTTTCTGTCCCTAGAAAAAATGTTTTTTTTAAGCACAATATAGCACAAGGAGAATTCACTCACTGTCCTTCCAGGTCCCTGGAAACAAGGACTTGCACAGTGAAAGAAACTGACACTCTCCCTACCTACAGTTTTCTGTCCCTAGAAAAAATGTTTTTTTTAAGCACAATATAGCACAAGGAGAATTCACTCACTGTCCTTCCAGGTCCCTAGAAACAAGGACTTGCACAGTGAAAGAAACTGACACTCTCCCTACCTACAGTTTTCTGTCCCTAGAAAAAATGTTTTTTTTAAGCACAATATAGCACAAGGAGAATTCACCCACTGTCCTTCCAGGTCCCTGGAAACAAGGACTTGCACAGTGAAAGAAACTGACACTCTCCCTACCTACAGTTTTCTGTCCCTAGAAAAAATGTTTTTTTTAAGCACAATATAGCACAAGGAGAATTCACTCACTGTCCTTCCAGGTCCCTGGAAACAAGGACTTGCACAGTGAAAGAAACTGACACTCTCCCTACCTACAGTTTTCTGTCCCTAGAAAAAAATGTTTTTTTTAAGCACAATATAGCACAAGGAGAATTCACTCACTGTCCTTCCAGGTCCCTGGAAACAAGGACTTGCACAGTGAAAGAAACTGACACTCTCCCTACCTACAGTTTTCTGTCCCTAGAAAAAATGTTTTTTTTAAGCACAATATAGCACAAGGACAATTCACTCACTGTCCTTCCAGGTCCCTAGAAACAAGGACTTGCACAGTGAAAGAAACTGACACTCTCCCTACCTACAGTTTTCTGTCCCTAGAAAAAATGTTTTTTTTAAGCACAATATAGCACAAGGAGAATTCACTCACTGTCCTTCCAGGTCCCTGGAAACAAGGACTTGCACAGTGAAAGAAACTGACACTCTCCCTACCTACAGTTTTCTGTCCCTAGAAAAAATGTTTTTTTTAAGCACAATATAGCACAAGGAGAATTCACTCACTGTCCTTCCAGGTCCCTGGAAACAAGGACTTGCACAGTGAAAGAAACTGACACTCTCCCTACCTACAGTTTTCTGTCCCTAGAAAAAATGTTTTTTTTAAGCACAATATAGCACAAGGAGAATTCACTCACTGTCCTTCCAGGTCCCTGGAAACAAGGACTTGCACAGTGAAAGAAACTGACACTCTCCCTACCTACAGTTTTCTGTCCCTAGAAAAAATGTTTTTTTTAAGCACAATATAGCACAAGGAGAATTCACTCACTGTCCTTCCAGGTCCCTGGAAACAAGGACTTGCACAGTGAAAGAAACTGACACTCTCCCTACCTACAGTTTTCTGTCCCTAGAAAAAATGTTTTTTTTAAGCACAATATAGCACAAGGACAATTCACTCACTGTCCTTCCAGGTCCCTAGAAACAAGGACTTGCACAGTGAAAGAAACTGACACTCTCCCTACCTACAGTTTTCTGTCCCTAGAAAAAATGTTTTTTTTAAGCACAATATAGCACAAGGAGAATTCACTCACTGTCCTTCCAGGTCCCTGGAAACAAGGACTTGCACAGTGAAAGAAACTGACACTCTCCCTACCTACAGTTTTCTGTCCCTAGAAAAAATGTTTTTTTTAAGCACAATATAGCACAAGGAGAATTCACTCACTGTCCTTCCAGGTCCCTGGAAACAAGGACTTGCACAGTGAAAGAAACTGACACTCTCATTACCTACAGTTTTCTGTCCCTAGAAAAAATGTTTTTTTTAAGCACAATATAGCACAAGGAGAATTCACTCACTGTCCTTCCAGGTCCCTAGAAACAAGGACTTGCACAGTGAAAGAAACTGACACTCTCCCTACCTACAGTTTTCTGTCCCTAGAAAAAAGGTTTTTTTTAAGCACAATATAGCACAAGGAGAATTCACTCACTGTCCTTCCAGGTCCCTGGAAACAAGGACTTGCACAGTGAAAGAAACTGACACTCTCCCTACCTACAGTTTTCTGTCCCTAGAAAAAATGTTTTTTTTAAGCACAATATAGCACAAGGAGAATTCACTCACTGTCCTTCCAGGTCCCTAGAAACAAGGACTTGCACAGTGAAAGAAACTGACACTCTCCCTACCTACAGTTTTCTGTCCCTAGAAAAAATGTTTTTTTTAAGCACAATATAGCACAAGGAGAATTCACTCACTGTCCTTCCAGGTCCCTGGAAACAAGGACTTGCACAGTGAAAGAAACTGACACTCTCCCTACCTACAGTTTTCTGTCCCTAGAAAAAATGTTTTTTTTAAGCACAATATAGCACAAGGAGAATTCACTCACTGTCCTTCCAGGTCCCTGGAAACAAGGACTTGCACAGTGAAAGAAACTGACACTCTCCCTACCTACAGTTTTCTGTCCCTAGAAAAAATGTTTTTTTTAAGCACAATATAGCACAAGGAGAATTCACTCACTGTCCTTCCAGGTCCCTGGAAACAAGGACTTGCACAGTGAAAGAAACTGACACTCTCCCTACCTACAGTTTTCTGTCCCTAGAAAAAATGTTTTTTTTAAGCACAATATAGCACAAGGAGAATTCACTCACTGTCCTTCCAGGTCCCTGGAAACAAGGACTTGCACAGTGAAAGAAACTGACACTCTCCCTACCTACAGTTTTCTGCCCCTAGAAAAAATGTTTTTTTTAAGCACAATATAGCACAAGGAGAATTCACTCACTGTCCTTCCAGGTCCCTGGAAACAAGGACTTGCACAGTGAAAGAAACTGACACTCTCCCTACCTACAGTTTTCTGTCCCTAGAAAAAATGTTTTTTTTAAGCACAATATAGCACAAGGAGAATTCACTCACTGTCCTTCCAGGTCCCTGGAAACAAGGACTTGCACAGTGAAAGAAACTGACACTCTCCCTACCTACAGTTTTCTGTCCCTAGAAAAAATGTTTTTTTTAAGCACAATATAGCACAAGGAGAATTCACTCACTGTCCTTCCAGGTCCCTGGAAACAAGGACTTGCACAGTGAAAGAAACTGACACTCTCCCTACCTACAGTTTTCTGTCCCTAGAAAAAATGGTTTTTTAAGCACAATATAGCACAAGGAGAATTCACTCACTGTCCTTCCAGGTCCCTGGAAACAAGGACTTGCACAGTGAAAGAAACTGACACTCTCCCTACCTACAGTTTTCTGTCCCTAGAAAAAATGTTTTTTTTAAGCACAATATAGCACAAGGAGAATTCACTCACTGTCCTTCCAGGTCCCTGGAAACAAGGACTTGCACAGTGAAAGAAACTGACACTCTCCCTACCTACAGTTTTCTGTCCCTAGAAAAAATGTTTTTTTTAAGCACAATATAGCACAAGGAGAATTCACTCACTGTCCTTCCAGGTCCCTAGAAACAAGGACTTGCACAGTGAAAGAAACTGACACTCTCCCTACCTACAGTTTTCTGTCCCTAGAAAAAATGTTTTTTTTAAGCACAATATAGCACAAGGAGAATTCACTCACTGTCCTTCCAGGTCCCTAGAAACAAGGACTTGCACAGTGAAATAAACTGACACTCTCCCTACCTACAGTTTTCTGTCCCTAGAAAAAATGTTTTTTTTAAGCACAATATAGCACAAGGAGAATTCACTCACTGTCCTTCCAGGTCCCTAGAAACAAGGACTTGCACAGTGAAAGAAACTGACACTCTCCCTACCTACAGTTTTCTGTCCCTAGAAAAAATGTTTTTTTTAAGCACAATATAGCACAAGGAGAATTCACTCACTGTCCTTCCAGGTCCCTGGAAACAAGGACTTGCACAGTGAAAGAAACTGACACTCTCCCTACCTACAGTTTTCTGTCCCTAGAAAAAATGTTTTTTTTAAGCACAATATAGCACAAGGAGAATTCACTCACTGTCCTTCCAGGTCCCTAGAAACAAGGACTTGCACAGTGAAAGAAACTGACACTCTCCCTACCTACAGTTTTCTGTCCCTAGAAAAAATGTTTTTTTTAAGCACAATATAGCACAAGGAGAATTCACTCACTGTCCTTCCAGGTCCCTGGAAACTAGGACTTGCACAGTGAAAGAAACTGACACTCTCCCTACTGTGACAGCAGGAAGGTAAAGTCACCTGGTTGCATCCAGGGGGGTAGATATATTTCGCCCAGATTCAGGCTTTACGCCGATTTATACAGCTAGGTGGAGAGTTGTATAAGCCCAGCTGAGACTAGTGGGCTCATTGATGACTCATACCTCTAGGGAGAGGGCTGGGCGTCGTGCAGGCAGGGAGTTGATGAGGCCAGCTGAAGCCTGTCAGTTCGTTTAAGGCCTCTATAAAAACTCCCAGATTCATTAGATGTTAGCTCATGCCTGGAAGCAGACCTGTGTGGACTGTCTAGGGAGAGTGAACCCCTGTGCGGTGAGAGAAAGCCTGTGTGGCTATATTTTGCTTGGACATTTAAAACCAGGGACTAGGACAGCACTAGGCTGATCCCAGTTGTTAGTTAGGAAACCTGTATGTTTAGTCAGAGGTCAAGTTGACCAGGATTTATTTTGTTTGTTTCTTTTGCTTTGCTGTGTTTTTGTCACTGTAAATAGAAAATAAACGGCACCTTTTTGATTTTGAAAACCACAACCTCCGTCTGCTGGGCCTGTTTTTGTGTGGGGAGCCCATCCCGGGGGTCACACACACCCGCTGCCGAGCTAACCCCCTCACAGTTGGTGGAGAACCAGTGGCAGTTTTTTTTTAAGCCAGCATGGAGGAGATACTGAAACAGCTGGCTCTAGCAAATGCCAATCAACAGCAGACAAATGCAGGTTTGCAAAAGAGCCTTGCAGCTCAACAACAGAACTTCGCAGCCCAGCAGCAAGCTCATCAACAGAGCCTTGCAGCCCAGCAGCAAGCTCACCAACAGAGTCTGGAAGCTCAGCAACAAGCCCAGCAACGATCTGAGGCCCGCTTCATAGACCTATTACAGAAGCAAGAGCAGAGACTACAACAAATGGAAGCAGTAATGCAGCAACGTCCGCAGACCAGTGAGGAAAGCCGTCCCACTAATACCGCGTCCTTTGGGGTGAGTCGTTTATTGACAAAAATGACTGGAGAGGATGATCCAGAGGTATTTTTGACCACGTTTGAAAGGACTGCTGAAAGAGAAAAGTGGCCTGAGGAGCAGTGGGCTGGACTGGTGGCTCCTCTGTTAACGGGTGAATCGCAGAAAGCTTACTATGACCTAGAGCCTGACCAAGCAAAAGACTATGTGATGCTAAAAGCTGAAATATTGGCAAGGCTGGGTGTCACCCTGGCTGTCCGGGCTCAGCGTGTGCATAACTGGACTTTCCAGCTTGGAAAACCCCCCAGGTCTCAAATGTATGATCTCATTCACCTGAGCAGAAAGTGGCTACAGCCAGAGACTTTGTCCGCACCAAAGATTGTGGAACGTGTTGTAATGGATCGGTTTTTGAGAGCTCTTCCTACTGCCATCCAAAAGTGGGTAAGCCATGGAGACCCAGAGACGGCCGATGGTCTTGTGGATCGTGTGGAGAAATACTTGGCTACAGAGAACCTGACGGCCTCTTCCAGAGACACTCGGACTTTCCACCCTAAGACCAGACCATCCCCAGGGGCGGATAAGATGATTCCAAGGGGTAAGGGTGGAGAGAGTGAGAGGGTGGGAGCTCTACCCCAAGTTTGGCGAGAACAGCCTGGGAAATCAGCGGCTCAAGAGGCGGCAAGAAGGATCATTTGCTACCGCTGCCGGCAAGCGGGACATATTGCAGCAAATTGCCCGGTTTTGGAGGAACCCATGCAGTGTGACTTTCTGACGGGCAGACGTCAGTCGCTGTGTGCGACAGTCGCATGCACTGCCATTCGGGGAACTGAGAAACATTTATGCAAAATGTGTATTAATGGTAGAAATGTTGTGGTATTGCTGGATTCAGGTAGCCTTGTGACCCTGATAAAGGCTGAATTAGTTAAAACAGAGGTCTCTGGGAATAGCAAGGTAGCTGTTATTTGTGTGCATGGGGACACCCGAGAGTATCCAGTGACTACAGTGTGTTTCGAGACCCCCAAAGGTACCCTTTCTCATCCAGTGGGCTTAGTGTCTCAGTTACCGCATGACGCCATTGTGGGAAGGGATTTTCCGAAGTTCTGGGAACTGTGGGATGATCCTGAGCCCCCCACTGGTGCCCCTATGTACCAGGAATATGATAGCCAGAACTCCTCTGAGAGTGGTGAGGACTCTCCCGAATTTCCCTTGTCAGTATTGGCAGGGGAGACTCAAGAAACTGGAGAGGAGCCCACCTCCTCAGACGAAAACCTACCGTCTGTGGAGTTTTCTGATCTTGAGGTTCACAGGGAAAACTTTGCCACAGAACAGTTGAAAGACCCCGCCCTAATAAAGGCACGGGAAAACGTAGTGAAAATAGATGGCGAGTTAGTGAACCCAGATAATACCTGCACTTACCCATACTTCAGCGTAGAGAAGGACCTACTGTATCGGGTGGCAAAAAGGGCAGAAGAAACCGTTGAGCAGCTTGTGGTGCCCAAACCTTACAGGAAGTTGGTGTTGGAGTTGGCCCATGGGCACATTCTTGGAGGTCATCTGGGGACAGAGAAAACCCGAGAGAGGGTATTACAGAGATTCTATTGGCCTGGGGTGATGAAGGACATAGAAAATTATTGTTCCTCCTGCCCTGTGTGTCAGAGGTCGGCCCCGATGCCACACTTCCGTAGCCCGCTGGTCCCTCTACCCATCATTGAGGTCCCGTTTGAGAGAATCGCAATGGATTTGGTAGGTCCTATAATCAAGTCCGCTAGGGGGCACCAGTACATATTGGTTATAATGGACTATGCCACCCGTTATCCAGAAGCGATCCCTCTCAGAAATACCTCGGCCAAAACCATAGCCAAAGAGCTATCTCTTGTTTTTAGCCGGGTGGGTATTTGTAAAGAACTGCTTACGGACCAAGGTACACCCTTTATGTCCCGGGTTATGAAGGAGCTGTGTAAATTGTTCAAAGTGACGCAATTACGTACATCTGTGTATCACCCCCAAACCGATGGGCTGGTTGAAAGATTCAACAAAACCCTAAAACAAATGTTGAAGAAAGTGGTGGATAGGGATGGAAAGGATTGGGACTGTCTACTTCCTTATTTGATGTTTGCTATTAGGGAGGTGCCCCAATCCTCTACGGGATTCTCCCCCTTTGAGTTACTGTATGGGAGACACCCAAGAGGGCTGTTGGATATTGCCAAGGAAACTTGGGAAAGTGAGAGTTCTCCCCACAGGAGTGTGATTGAGCATGTCGCCCTGATGCAAGATCGAATTGCACAGGTAATGCCCATCGTGAAGGAACATTTGGCCCAAGCGCAGTTGGCACAGCAGAGAGTGTACAACCGTGGAGCCAAGACCCGTACCTTTTCCCCGGGGGATAGGATATTGGTACTTGTCCCTACGGTTGAAAGTAAATTCCTTGCCAAATGGCAAGGCCCCTACGAGATAATGGAAAAAGTGAGCGAAGTGAATTACAAGGTCAGACAACCAGGAAGGCGAAAGCCCGAACAGATCTATCACGTTAATCTGTTGAAAGCCTGGAGGGATAGAGAGTCCCTAGTCGCAGACACTTGGTCACCAGCTGAAACTGGTTGCGTGATTCCTGAGGTTGGAATCGCAGCCACCTTGTCACAACCCCAACAACAGGAGGTTAAGGAGTTTGTGCTTCGCAACAAGGAGGTATTCTCTGAGCTGCCGGGACAAACATCTGGGGTAGAGCATGACATTATTACCCCGCCCGGTGAAAGGGTGAAGTTAAAACCCTATCGGATCCCAGAGGCCCGACGGGAGGCAATACGGGAGGAAGTACAGAAAATGCTGAACTTAGGGGTGATAGAGGAGTCCCAAAGTGATTGGTCTAGTCCCATTGTGTTGGTGCCTAAACCGGATGGGAGCTGGCGATTTTGTAACGATTTTCGTCAGTTGAACAAAGTTACAAAATTTGACACCTACCCCATGCCACGTATAGATGAGTTGATCGACTGGCTGGGAACAGCCCGATACATGACGACTCTTGACCTCACAAAAGGGTATTGGCAAATCCCCCTGGCCAAGTCAGCCAAAGAGAAAACCGCATTTGTAACCCCAGACGGGGCGTTCCAATATAAAAGAATGCCGTTCGGGTTACAGAATGCGCCGGCCACATTCCAGCGGAAAATGGACCAGATGCTGAGGCCCCATCGGAAGTATGCTGCGGCTTACCTGGATGACGTAATTGTCCATAGCACAGATTGGGCCTCACATCTGCCAAAAGTGCAAGCAGTCCTGGACTCTGTTCGGGAAGCAGGGTTTACGGCTAACCCCAAGAAGTGTACCATTGGGCAGGAGGAGGCCAAATATCTTGGGTACACCATTGGGAGGGGAGTAATAAAACCCCAACTCAACAAAGTCGAGGCCATCCAGAGTTGGCCACGTCCCAACAGCAAGAAGCAGGTACGAGCCTTTCTGGGAATCGCTGGGTATTATCGGCGATTCATTCCCCACTTTGCTTCTAAGGCTGTGCCCCTAACCAACCTGACGAAGGGGAAAGGGTCGGTCATGATTAAATGGACCCCCGAGGCTGAGGCAGCATTCCAATTCTTGAAACAAGCCTTATGTAGCCAGCCAGTGTTGTACTCACCCGACTTCTCTAAAGACTTTGTCGTACAAAGTGATGCGTCAGATGTGGGGTTAGGAGCAGTATTGTCCCAGGTCTGGAACGGGGAAGAGCACCCAGTCATTTACCTCAGCAGGAAGTTGAAGTCCCATGAGGTAAATTACGCCACCGTTGAAAAGGAGTGTTTAGCGGTGAAGTGGGCTCTAGATTCCCTTCGGTACTACCTGCTAGGTAGGCACTTTGACATGGTTACGGATCACGCTCCGTTAAAGTGGATGGCTCAAAACAAGGAAACAAATAGAAGAGTGAATAGGTGGTTCCTGGCCCTCCAGGAATTCAACTTCACAGTAAAGCATCGCCCTGGCGTTCAAATGGGGAATGTGGATGCTTTGTCTCGAGTACATGAATGCCTGATTGCTGGTGTTCCAACCCCGAGGTTAAAACAAGAGGGGGGGGTATGTGACAGCAGGAAGGTAAAGTCACCTGGTTGCATCCAGGGGGGTAGATATATTTCGCCCAGATTCAGGCTTTACGCCGATTTATACAGCTAGGTGGAGAGTTGTATAAGCCCAGCTGAGACTAGTGGGCTCATTGATGACTCATACCTCTAGGGAGAGGGCTGGGCGTCGTGCAGGCAGGGAGTTGATGAGGCCAGCTGAAGCCTGTCAGTTCGTTTAAGGCCTCTATAAAAACTCCCAGATTCATTAGATGTTAGCTCATGCCTGGAAGCAGACCTGTGTGGACTGTCTAGGGAGAGTGAACCCCTGTGCGGTGAGAGAAAGCCTGTGTGGCTATATTTTGCTTGGACATTTAAAACCAGGGACTAGGACAGCACTAGGCTGATCCCAGTTGTTAGTTAGGAAACCTGTATGTTTAGTCAGAGGTCAAGTTGACCAGGATTTATTTTGTTTGTTTCTTTTGCTTTGCTGTGTTTTTGTCACTGTAAATAGAAAATAAACGGCACCTTTTTGATTTTGAAAACCACAACCTCCGTCTGCTGGGCCTGTTTTTGTGTGGGGAGCCCATCCCGGGGGTCACACACACCCGCTGCCGAGCTAACCCCCTCACACTACCTACAGTTTTCTGTCCCTAGAAAAAATGTTTTTTTTAAGCACAATATAGCACAAGGAGAATTCACTCACTGTCCTTCCAGGTCCCTAGAAACAAGGACTTGCACAGTGAAAGAAACTGACACTCTCCCTACCTACAGTTTTCTGTCCCTAGAAAAAATGTTTTTTTTAAGCACAATATAGCACAAGGAGAATTCACTCACTGTCCTTCCAGGTCCCTGGAAACAAGGACTTGCACAGTGAAAGAAACTGACACTCTCCCTACCTACAGTTTTCTGTCCCTAGAAAAAATGTTTTTTTAAGCACAATATAGCACAAGGAGAATTCACTCACTGTCCTTCCAGGTCCCTGGAAACAAGGACTTGCACAGTGAAAGAAACTGACACTCTCCCTACCTACAGTTTTCTGTCCCTAGAAAAAATGTTTTTTTTAAGCACAATATAGCACAAGGAGAATTCACTCACTGTCCTTCCAGGTCCCTGGAAACAAGGACTTGCACAGTGAAAGAAACTGACACTCTCCCTACCTACAGTTTTCTGTCCCTAGAAAAAATGTTTTTTTTAAGCACAATATAGCACAAGGAGAATTCACTCACTGTCCTTCCAGGTCCCTAGAAACAAGGACTTGCACAGTGAAAGAAACTGACACTCTCCCTACCTACAGTTTTCTGTCCCTAGAAAAAATGTTTTTTTTAAGCACACTATAGCACAAGCACAAAACACACTGACACTCTCCCTACCTATCCTTCTCTTTCCCTAAACTAAAGGAATCCAGGTTAAGCAAGAAAGAAATAAAAGTCACTGTCCCTGCCTATGCTGCTCTATCCCTGCTCCGGAACACACTACACTAGGCCGCCGTGCTGGCGGCCTTTTATAGTGTGGGGCGTGTACTAAACACCCTCAGCAATAATTGGCCACAGGCATCCTGCCTGTGGCCAATCATTGCTCTCCTCGCTGCCGGCGCTGTGATTGGCCAAGCATGCGGGGTCACAGTGCATGCTTGGCCAATCACAGCGCCTGGATGACACTGCGATGGCGTAGTGCATTGTGGGCCGTTCGCGTCACTCGAATTTGGCGCGAACGGCCCAAATCGTTCGATCTTCGTCGAACGATCGAACAGCCGATGTTCGAGTCGAACGTATGTTCGACTCGAACACGAAGCTCATCCCTAATCCTGAGACGCCACACAGCACAATGGTTCATGGATCGGTCCCTGGATTTTTGGGACTCCTGGGATTTGAGCATCAGATTGCCTTTGGCAGCCATCTTTGGTTCAATTTTTATTATAAACATCAACACTGCATGTTCCGGTGTCCTTGGGAGGGCTGCGACAGTACACCCCGCCTAAGTGCGGCTATATATCACCTCAGCTCCCATGACGGACCCGTCTTTGGTCAGGGCTCCATATGCACCATACCCATTGTACCAGATTCCATATGTCCTGAGCACTAGCCCCTGAAGAGTGTAACTTATACATGAAATGCGTCAGGCATCAGAAAACGCATCAACTCAGTTTACAACATAATCATTTACTTATGCTTTTACTGGTTTTATATGCCAATCTTTTTCATGTTTTTAGCGCTTGTTGCCATGTGATATCTGTACATATGTAATTCACTGAATGTATTCCATTATCCATACGGATCACTATGTGGCACCTGGTCACACACTGATGTACCTTGTTGCTTATATTGTGCATACTCATACTTATGTGTGTGTAACTCTAGGGAATCGCATCAACCAGAATGTTATTCCTTCCATGTGATTTCTGTTTGGAGATGTGTCATGCGTTTATTTTGAATAAACATGTACCTTTTTTACCAACACTATGTCTACAGTCTCACTCAAAGTCCCAAAACTTCCATTTACTTTTTTGAATTAGGGATGGAGGTGCACCCCATATGCGCCTCATAAAAAGTCCCAACCTCCCCCCCTTAAAGTTTAATGAGAAGTCCAGCAAGAAAGGGGGCAAACCCCCTCCAAAAAGGAAAAAGGAATAATGTCCCTCAGCGGGAGTATACACCTAAAAAAAAAGGGAGATATCAATGCATACCAAGCCCAAGAGGGATTGAAGTCAAGAGAAAAATGGAATAAGAAAAGTCCTAAGGGAAAACGCAGGGATCAAAGGAAAGAGCCCCCCCAGAAACCATTCCCAGAAAAGCTGGTAGAACCCTCTCCACTAGTACCCATTCAAGTGGAGGGAGTCTACACAAGAGCAATCCTAGATACTGGGGCACAAGTGACCCTACTATATAGGGACTTTTATGATAAACATCTGAGCCATCTGCCCATCCAAAAACTCGAAGACTTGGAGATATGGGGGATCGGAACACAGAGTTTCCCTTACGATGGCTATATACCAGTAAAGTTGACCTTCGACCCTTTAGTGGCCGGGAAGGCTGAAGCAATTGATACTCTGGCAGTGGTCTGCCCTCGACCACCCGGAGCCAACAAAAGTTCCCTTATAATCGGGACCAATACGTCAGGAGGCTCCTGGCACCCTTAACACAAGGGAAGAACCCTACAGCCACCAGAATCCATCCGATGCTGAAGCTAGCCTACCAGCGATGAGTCTTGGAGCAGAAGGTCCCAGAAGAGAGGGTAGGGAAAGTCTGGAGGTTAGGGAAGAAAGGGAAAGTGCTACAGCCCGGTGAAGTAACCTGTCTCAGAGCCACTGTGAAGCTTACCTGGGAGCAACCTGTGCCCTTTGTCGTGTTGGAACCAGATCCTCGGGAGAAACATTCAGGTCTAGAAGTGATCCCTGAAGTGGTCCCACTAAGAGCTTTAAAGAAGGCACACTGTAAGGTGCCGGTGAGCATCAGAAACACCACTGATGCCCCCATGAAGATCCCAGCCAGGATGCTGCTGGGCCAGGTGAGCCAAGCTGCCCCAGTTGTCTTGTCAGATGTGGAGAAGACAGAGGGAGAAAGCACAACATGGGAGAAGCTCTGCATGGAAAACCCGAACCTGCCAAGGGCCTGGAAGGAGAGGGCAAGGGCCCAGTTGATCAGATGGAGGAAGATCTTCTCCAAAGATGAGTTCGATGTGGGGTGTGCGAAGAGTGCCACCCATCGAATTCGCCTCCAGGAAGATAAGCATTTCAGAGAGACGGTCAGGTGGGTTCCTCTAGCCGATCTAGAAGATTTGAGAGAACAGCTCGCCGAGCTCAAGCGAACCGGTGTTATATGGGAGTCTAGAAGCCCCTATGCCTCTCCGATCGTGGTGGTCAGGAAAAAGAATGGGTCGCTGAGGCAATGTATATATTACAGGACCCTCAACAGGAGAACGATACCCGACCAGTATACCACCCCGAGGATAGATGATGCCCTACAGAGTTTGTCTGGAGCTAGGTGGTTCAGCGTCATGGACCTTAAGAGCGGATACTACCAGATCCCAATGCATCCAGAAGATAAGGTGAAGACAGCCTTCATAACCCCTGTGGGGTTTTTCGAATTTGACCGGATGCCCCAAGGCCTGTCTTGAGCCCCTGCCACTTTTCAGCGCCTGATGGAGAAAACCGTGGGAGACATGAACCTCATCGAAGTCCTAGTGTACCTAGATGGTATCATTGTCTTTTGGAAAACTCTAGAGGAGCATGAAGAGAGACTGGAAAAAGTCTTGAAAAGACTCAGTGACGAGGGACTCAAGCTTTCACCAGAGAAATGCCAGTTCTACCAGTCGTCAGTCCACTACCTGGGACACATAGTGTCTGAAGAGGGGGTAACCACAGACCCGAGAAGCTGGAGGCAGTCACCTCCTGGCCACGGCCCACCACTGTGACGGAACTCAGGTCCTTCTTGGGATTCTGCTCATACTACCGGAGGTTCGTGGAAGGGTTCGCACGAATTGCCAAACCCCTAAACGAACTGTTGAAGACAGAGGGAGAAGAGGATGACTTGGGCCCGAGGAAGCCGGGGGAGTCGGTTGAAAATCAGTGGAATGGGAAGTGTGAAGAGGCCTTCCAAATGCTGAAGAAAAGCTTAACCACTGCCCCTGTCTTGGCAGACACAAAAAAACATATGAACTCCATGTGGACGCCAGTCACGATGGTCTGGGAGGGGTGCTTTACCAGGAGCATGAAGGGCAACTACGCCCCGTTGCCTACGTGAGCAGGAGCTTAACCCCAGCTGAGAGGAACTATCCTACCCACAAATTGGAGTTCTTAGCCCTCAAGTGGGCTGTGGTAGATAAATTAAAAGACTACCTGTATGGAGCAGAATTTATCGTGAAAACTGATAACAACCCCCTCACTTATCTCTTCACCACGGCAAAGCTGGATGCCACTGGCCACCGATGGCTGGCTGCGCTCTCTGGATTCAATTTCAGTCTGAAATACAGACCTGGGGCTGGAAACCGAGATGCGGATGCCCTGTCCAGAAGGTCTCATACCCCCACCGGCAGTACAGAAGACTGGACTCAAGTGACCCCAGATGTGGTGCGGGCTCTCTGTCAAGGAGCTGAACTCCAAGCCAGTGGTGGATCCAGAGCAGAGGAGATAGGAGTCACAGTAGTAGGAGTACCCAAACAATACTGCGGTGTGACTCAAATAGAAGAAGATGACTTGCCAAAGCTGTCCAAGAAGGAACTGAGATGCGACCAATTGAAAGACCCCCTGGGGAAACTGGTCCTGGAAGCCCTGGAAGATCAAGATCCAGACAAACTTCTACATCATCCTTCGAAGGAGGCTCGCCTGCTGCGGAAAGAGTGGGACAGGCTACAGGTGCATCAAGGGGTGGTCTACTAAAGGGGCCCCTCTGATGACCTGGAGGACAAATGGCAACTATTTCTGCCCGAGAAGCACAGAGAGACTGTCTTAGTGGCCCTATACGAAAACCATGGTCACCTGGGAGCTGAAAGAACCTTTCAACTTATCAGGAGTCGGTTCTACTGGCCTTGTATGAGGGCTGAAGTGGAGGCATACTGCCACTCCTGTTTACGCTGCATCCAACGAAAGACTCTACCCCATCAAGCTGCCCCAATGGGCCACCTACAAAGTCAAGGTCCATTGGATTTGGTATACATTGATTTTCTCTGCCTTGAACCCGACTTGAGTGGACTAGGAAATGTTCTGGTGGTAACCGATCATTTCACTCGGTATGCCCAGGCCTTCCCAACCAAAGACCAAAAGGCTTCCGCCGTGGCCAAAGTACTCATGGAGAAATACTTTGTGCACTATGGGCTACCGCAACGCCTTCACTCGGATCAAGGGAGGGACTTCAAGAGTCGGCTGATCCGGAAACTCTTGGACTCCTTAGAGAGGTTCAACAGAACCCTACTAAACATGCTAGGGACTCTAAGCAGCGAAAAAAAAAAAACAGCACTGGAGTAAGAACATAGCAGCAATTGTGCATGCTTATAATAGTACAACAAGTGATGCCACAGGGTACTCTCCCTATAGACTTATGTTTGGAAGAGAGGCAAGACTACCCGTAGACCTGGCCTTTGGCACCTCCATAGATCACACCTCAGCCACACCTCAGCCACATCTCACAAGGGATACGTGGATAGGCTGAGGCAAAGTTTGAAGTTGGCCTATATACAGGCCCAAGCAGTCTCGGATCAAAGGGGAGCTCGTAACAAACGAAACTTTGACTTGAGAGTTCGGATTCAGGATTTGCAACCTGGAGATAGAGTGCTGCTGCGAAACTTTTGGGTCCCTGCTAAGCATAAGCTGACAGACAGATGGAGACCTGAACCCTATGTCATCTGCAAGAAGATACCTGGTCTACCAGTTTACCAATTGAAGCCGGAGGGAAAAGTGGGGCCACTGAAGACCTGGCACAGAAATCATCTACTCCCACTTTCTGAGGCAGTTCGGATATCTCCTGTAAAGGATTCCCCTGAGCCAACTTCCATCCTGGATACTCCTAGGCCAAATACCCGGTCTCAGACATCTCAATCTGGAGGAATGGATATCTCTGAACCCAGCGAGGATGAGAGAGAGGAGCTTGAGTGGCTGTGGCCTTCCCTGGACCCTGTACCTTCTTCCATAGATCTCCCACCTTCTGAAAGCACCACAGACAGTACACTGAACGCAGAAGCCGCAGAGTCTATCCACTCCAGCCCTCTGTCAGACACATGGGAAGATGCCATTGACTTACCTGCAGAGGATCCAAGAGAATCTATGTATCTTCCTGCATCTGAGCTGAATGCTCCAGAGACTATGGAGGCTTCTACGTCTGTTCCAGGAAAGGAACCTACAATGACTGAACCAGAGATTCCAAGGGAACAGAGAATGAAAAGAACCATACGTCCTCCCCGGAAGTTGACTAACACCCAAATGGGGGAGAGTTCAGAGGACACTGTGATAACAGCCAGGAGGAGTGAAGAAAACCCTGACCCCTCCACTGTTCATTTGGTGGAGGGCAACCCCAACTCACCCTCTGGCACAGCTAGGCAGGTCACTTCTGACAATGTGACCTGTGGGCAGGGTAATTCCCCATCTCGTTTTTGGTGGGAACTTCCCCTGCCGACATCACTTACAGCTTTAACTGATGTTGTACGTACCTTTTGTTAGTACTGTCTTTGGGGACCAAAGAATCTAAGTGGGGGGAGTGTGTAGCGGGAATCTCCTTTAAGGATCCAGAACTACGATACCCAGAACCCCGTTCAGCACCCAAGGTGCATTGCCAACCGCAGAGACTCATGGGGTGGGCTATAAAGGTGAAGCGGAGGCGGAGCTCGGCCTCTTTGGATGCCGCCCTTCTTGCAAGAGGATCCCCTGTGCGGACTTGCTGCTTTTGTGAGGCCTGAAGCCTTGCGCATTTCCAAAGAGCCTTCCACTCCACTGCGGAGCCTGTGTGGCACCTGATCTCCATTCGTTTCTCACTGACATCAGGAGGACCGAAGACCCGGCTATCGCAGACCCTGTGTGCGGATACACATGTATACACATGGAAGTTACGGACGGGGACTAAGTCCGGTGTGGTGAGAGAGCACTTGCTCAAAGTTATAGTCAAGTACTTTGTTTAGGCCTACTGACTGCCTTGGCCCTTAGTGCTATATCAACTATCCTAGCAGGAGACTATTTCCAGAACTGAGTTTGATAGTCTCCTGGGAGTTGTTACTTTGCCGAGACACTGTTCCGTTGGATTACAATTATTGTTCCTGATGTGCACCACCGATTTCCTTGCATGCGAAGATTCTTCACCCTAAGACTATACCTTACTTTAAGTCAGGCCTGACTGGGTAGCGTAGAACATTATTGGGTGCCATATTGCTCACGGGGAGGATAGCTGCAGCGTGGTGTGCTAGTATATTTTATACAGTATTGCTAAGTGTCACTAATATTGCAGGGCTCTGCATGTGTTATTATGTACTGTACTTCTACCTAACTTTTATACAAAAGTAAAGTTGCTATAGTTAAGTACTCCGGTATCAGTTTTCAATTACTATACTTTATTACTGTTTGCTTTATTGTGGGGCTGAGTCATAGATGATCACAGAGACATTACCAGTCTATCATTCCCTAGACTAACTGTGCCAGGGGAGGGTCGAGTAGATTGCCGGGGGTTGGCAGTGCTGTGTACAGGGCCCGAAACAATATCAGCGGCTCTCTTAAGTTGGGGGTATCGCTACATATATATATATATATATATATATATATATATATATATATATACACACACACACACACACTATATTGTCAAAAGTATTGGGACACCTGCCTTTACACACACATGAACTTTAATGGCATCCCAGTCTGAAGCCTCGTACACACGATCGGATTTTCCGCAGACAAAGCGTCTGACTTTTGTCCGAAGGGTGTGTGCCTGGATTTTGTCTTGCATAAAAACGGCACACAATTGTCAGCCAACAAACATGAACGTAGTAACGTACTAGACGTGCTACATGGTTTTTCAGCTCTTGGGCACCTTCTGCTAATGTCGTGTTTGGTGAGCATTGATTCCGAGCATGCGTGTTTGTACTTTGGACTTTTGTCTAAAGGACTTGTGTACACACGATCGGAAAATCTGACAACAGACCGTTGTCCGCGATAAATTTTAAAGAATGTAGTCCAACATTTGTCCGCGAAAAATCAGACAACAATTGTCCGATGGAACGTACAAACGGTCGGATTTTCGGCCAACAGTTTTTCAACACACAATTCCCGTCAGAAAATCCGATCGTGTGTACGAGGATTTAGTCTGTAGGGTTCAATATTGAGTTTGCCCACCCTTTGCAGCTTTTATGGACCTTGCTTTGTGCATTGGTCCAAATTATTTGGTGGAGGGGGGATTATGGTGTGGGGTGTTTTTCAGGGGTTGTGCTTAGTTCCAGTAAAGCAAACTCTTAAGGCTTCAGCATAACAAGACATTTTGGACAATTTCAGGCTCCCAACTTTGTGGGAACAGTTTGGGGATGGCCCCTTCCTGTTCCAACATGACTGCACACCAGTGCACAAAGCATGGGCCATAAAGACATGGATGAGCAAGTTTGGGGGGAGGAACTTGACTGGCCTGCACAGAGTCCTAACCTCAACCCGATAGAACACCTTTGGGATGAATTAGAGCGGAGACTGCGAGCCAGGCCTTCTCGTCAAACATCAGTGCCTGACCTCACAAATGCGCTTCTAGAAGAATGGTCAAACATTCCCATAGACACACTCCTAAACCTTGTGGACAGCCTTCCCAGAAGAGCTGAACTTGTTATAGCTGCAAAGGGTGGGCCAACTTAATATTGAACCCTACAGTCTAAGACTGGGATGCCATTAAAGTTCAGGCGTCCCAATACACTTGACAATACTTTTGACAATATAGTGTATATATATATATATATATATATATATATATATATATATATATATATATATGTATATATATATATATATATATATATATATGTATATATATATATATATTCTCTCTATGTATAACATTTTAAGTATGTATCATTTCAGTTTTAGACACTACAATTTTTTTTTTCATGCTTTCATTGATGGTTATTAGACTAAGTGAGTGATTGAGTCCTATTTTTTGTATTTTTATGTATTCTGTGTTTTTTTATTTTAGTTACACGTACAATGGTATAATGGTGTGTATTGACTTCATAGCATCTGATAATGATTGGCATGGCAGTCATTGAATGCATCAGGTACAGGGCAGTAGTTCTCATCCTTAATAAGACCAAAATTCCTGTAATGGAGACAGCGTACTGTAACGACACATCCTGTTTGCTCTGCTTGCACTCCATCTGATTTCTAGTTCCAGTTAGAAATGTTCTTTCCAGAGGCTGATGACCTCATGTCTGGCCTGTTACTTCCGATGATGAGCTGATCTACAGGACGGACCCGGAAAAACAGTGCCTCCTTAGTCTGGGTACTTTGCTTCCCCATATTGAGAACTTGTGCTTATTACAGCGACATGGACTTATGGGATCAGCCTCTTCTGTTCCACCACAACATTGCCAGGTCACCGCTATTTCTTTCTGTTCCATGTAAACATTTTAGTTCAAGATGTTCCTTTATATACAGCATAAATTATAACATGCACTTTTTTCTAATTATTGTCAATCCTAACCACATGGATGCCTTGATGTTTGCTTGATGCACTTTATGGATGGTGTTTGTTTTTATTCAGAATAAAATTGGAACATTTTCATAAGATTTAACTGGTGGTATAGCAGATTAATTTGGTCTCCCATAGACCTATTACCATCTACCTTAGCACCTCAATCTCATGTGATTGCTCCTAAGCACTTGTCATTTGGAAATGGTTTTCCTTTCACCACTCCTGGCATTTTTCCTGTGTAGCTGCATGAGATATTAGGTTATGATGACTTCTTTTACTTGCAATAATGCTTGCTGTTAAAGCTGAGGTCCTGCGAAAAAAAATAATATTAAAAGCCAGCAGCTACAAATACTGCAGCTGCTGACTTTTAATAAATGGACACTTACCTGTCCTGGAGTCCAGCGATGTTGGCAGCCGAAGCCGAGCAATTGCTCGTCTCTCGGCTTCCCCCACCGCCATCCTCAGTGAGGGAATCAGGAAGTGAAGCGTTGCAGCTTCACTACCCGGTTCCCTACTGCACATGCGCTTGTAGCGCAGCGCGTTCCCAGTGGTCCCCGCTGTCTCCTAGGACCAGTGTGTTTCTCAGAAGGCAGCAGGGGAGACAGGAACTGGAGTGACTCCCGTGGGAGTCATTCCCAGAAGTGGGTGCAAATACTTGTATTATAAAGGTATCTGCACCCTCCCTGAAAGGTGCCAAATGTGACACCCTGGAGGGGGGAGGGTTCCGAAAAGCGGAAGTTCCATTTTTGGGTGGAACTCCGCTTTAAGGTTACTAGCGCCTGCATATTAAGTCATATGGTATTGGTACATGTCTGTTAGACTCTTGCTTTACTGTTTTTAGTCACTAGGAGCTGCTGCGAGGGGGTGTTTAGTTGCTGATTCATATTCCAATCTGCAGCAAATGTTACATGGGAAGCAGTAAAGCTCTTGATGTGACATATGGGCATGTGACATATGGGCATGTGTACTGGTCAGTTCCAATGGCTGCATCCAGGCTTGGTTTTTCTAACATCAGCACATCATCCCCATCACAGGAAGTCCAAACACAACATGGCTGCTATGAGCAGGGTCCATGAAATCAGTCCCTGGGTTGTTCTATAAGCCCAGGACATACAATTTTGCCACATTCAGCCAGATTACATTCAAAAGGAATAACTTTCATCTCCCTATGAATAACATTTAAATCTTTAAAAAAAGATGAAACATATTCCCTTTGATTTCAGAAAAATTACAAGCTATAGCATACATTTTAAAGACCTCTCCTTCCCTGCTGAGTTGCAGTCAAAGACTGTATGAGGATTCTTTGATGGTTTATGAGCTGATGGTTGATTAACTTTATCTACAGCCACAAGACTACAAGGTCCTGCGAGAAACTCATTAGCAGCTAGATGTTAATTCAGGTCTGTCGGCCTAAGCTATCTGTTCAGATTCTAAATTTTGAACATTTGGCCATACTATTGAACATGAAACATGAACATATTTGTGATATTACCATCTCTACTTTTATGTTTAATGTTGCACAGTGCATAGCCTGGTCTGATATCTGCTGTGGAAGAAATTGGCAGAGGATAACAGATATACATTTCAAGCAATTTAACTAGAAATATAAAAAAAAAAAAGAGGTTTATTTTATACTGACTATACAACTAGACTAAATAAATGTATAAATATGTGTCTGGAGTTTTCAAATAATGATCAATAAAGTTCAGGACGTGGCAAGGCTGTGGTAAAGTGTGCACCCTACTACATATGCTATGAGGATGCACTTATCTTAGGAGCTTTTGGAGAGCAGTTTTTCATCTAATATCCCAAACCACAGGCATCATCCACTCAGGCAGTGTAGAAATGGCCATTTTAAGTATACACTTAGACCAATACTCTCCAACACTTACACCAGTAGTGATACAAATTTTGAAGGTATTTAGACTGACACTAGAAAGTGGAAATCTAACTTATCCCCAAACATTAGTGAAGTTATCAAAAAAGTTGATGAAGCCTTTAAATACGAACAAACTATTGTCCACAAAGAAGGAAATATCCATCGCTTCCACAAACAGTGGGGCCCCTGGATTATTCTCAGATAAATCAAATAAATCTAAAAACCTTAACAATCTGAATAAAACAGACCCACCCGATAGTGAGCTAGAGATCTCTGGAAATTTTATCTTTTTAATTGTTATTGTTCTTTTATATTAAAGTTGAATCTACACCTCTAATGCCTTGTACACACGAAAAAAGTCAGACGGAATTTTTTCATCAGATATTCCGACCGTGTGTGGGCCCCATCGGAATTTTTTCCGTTGGAGTTTAGAAATAGAACATGTTCTAGTTTTTTCCAATGGAAAAAAATCCTATCGGAAATTCCTATCGTCTGTGTGGAACTCTGACGGAGAAAAAAACACGCATGCTCAGAATAAATTAGGAGACAGGAGCGCTCATTCTGGTAAAACTAGCATTTGTAATGGAGATAGCACATTCATCATGATGTAACAGACTGAAAAGCATGAGGCTGAAAAGCGCGGTAACACAAAATCATCAAAATCAGCCCAAAGGGTGCCGCCGTTGCATTTGAACTTCCTTTTTATAGTGCCGTTGTACGTGTTGTACGTCACCGCGTTTTGGACGGTCGGAATTTGGCATGACAGTGTGTATGCAAGACAGCTTGAACGGAATTCCTTCTGAAAATTCTGTTTGAGTTTAACCCGTCGGAAATTATGATCGTGTGTACAAGGCATTGGTCCTCGGACAAGGTTAAAACAACGGGACACTAAGTGCCTTACTGTCCTCTGAACTCTTGGAAAAATTTTCAATAAAAATCTATTTGTTAAAAAAAAACTGTTCAGGATGACAATTAGAGCTTTAGATTCTCTGTGTAGTAAACATTTTTAAAAAGGCATTTTGTTTTTTTACTGTAAAAATTATAACCATATTTTCAGCCAGGGAAGGTCTCTGGACTTAAGCTGAACAACTGTGATTTTGATAAAAAGTACAGCTTATAAAAATGATACTGTTGCTGTATATTGTGTCATGTCAGAAATGTATTCACGCAGAATTGTAAAGTTACTAATAGGTCTACTTTAACCATAATTATAGCAGTATTTATGTAAAACATGTTAAATGTACAAATGGCAAACAGAAGGCAAAGAACTAGTCAGCCATGTTGCCTGTGGTCCCCCTGCAGCTGATCTTTTTTTTGCATTTTGACTTACTATGCCTTGTTCCATGCTATTTTTCTGTATGGAGGGGGCTATCTTAGTAGAGGCAGGGCTTTACTTCCTCATGTCAGAAGCTCCCCCTCCATCCAATGACTGGTGATCTGATGAAGGATTGATCAAGAAACAGTACAATAGGTTCAGAATGCACAGATCCAGAAACAAAATTACATAGGAGCAGGGAGATTCTTGTCTGCAGGTCCTAAGGCACAGCTTAATCTCCAGAAATCAGAACAGTCAGCAGCCATCACACATCACCAAATCGTAATCCCTTGTGGACTAGCAGCACTGTCTTAAATATTCTCACACACCACACTATAATATTTAAGCATAGGAAATTCTCAATTTTTCAGGAGGAATTCTAGGAAAAATTTAAATGTCATGGTACTGCTTAGGCACAATTATCATTTCTAAGGCCCCTTTCACACTGAGGCGTATTTCAGACATTTTAGCGCTAAAAATAGCGCATAAATAACGCCTGAAATACTCCTGCCCCAGCATTCTCAATGTGAAAGCCCGAGGGCTTTCACACTTAGGCGATGCGCTGGAGGGAGGAAAAAAAATCTCCTGCAAGCTGCATCTTTGGAGCGGTGAAGGAGCGGTGTGTATACCGCTCCTTCCCATTGAAATCAATGGGACACCGCGGTAATACCGCCCGCAAACCGCGGCTGTAGCCGCGGTTTGCGGGTGGTATTAACCCTTTTTCGGCCGCTAGCGGGGGTTAAAGCCGCACCGCTAGCGGCCAAATATTGCAATAAATGCGACGGTATAGCTGCGCTAAAAATCGTGCCGCTATGCCGCCACCGCACCTGCCCGCCCCAGTGTGAAAGGGGCCAGTGTTCCCTATAAGATAACCAATGTTCATTTTTTGAGTTTAGTTCACAAAGTTCTCTCCAAACATGGTGTTTGCAATGTTTGTATTTTTGATAAAGTTTTACCTTTTTGTGCTTGCTTTGTGATTGTCAATTTGAGACTTTAGGTTTAATGCTATGTGTTATTTCTTATTATAAAGTTGGGAATATATTTTTCTAAGGCTAAAGCAGCATCACCTGAGTGTGAACAGTATGTATAAAAGGTAGTGCTGAGCAGTTGGAATGTCTCTAAAAGAATGCTATAAAAATCTCTGTGGTACCATGTAGATTCAAAAACACACTTTAGTGTACTAACAGTACTAAAAAAGTATTGCACACTGATATATCCTGAAAGAAAAGTGCAAAGTGCAAGAAATCTTATGACATTGAATAATGGAGCAATCCAAATAATAAATAAATTCTATAAATATCTTCCTGTGTCAGCAAGTGCTGAAGTGATGATAAAGTGCAACCGTGCTAAATACTGTGACATATAATATAAATTGATCCAAAAAAGGAAACCTTAATATACTGCCGGTATTAATAAGGTGACTTGCTCTGTCAGCAAGCACTGAAACAATGGTAAAGTGCAAAGCGTGCAAAAAATTAGTGACAACACAAATAAAACCTTAATATAAAATTGCTAAAGCCATAGTATTGTGCAAACATGCAAAATGCAGGTGAGAAAGTTGATTCAAAAAGTATTCACATTTAGTAAAAGAAATGGGGATCCCCTGATGAAGTCACGTGGTTGATGACTATACGCGTAGGGACACAAACAAGCTCTGGAAGTGACGTGGACGAGCTTGGCGCTCGTATCCTTACATGCACCATTTCTTTTACTAAATGTGAGTACTTGTATATTGTTTAAATAAAAATCGATTGGTTAAAAACAATACTACACTATATTGGGATTCCTTTATCTTCCCCCAGGCAATTCACACCTAACAATTTAGCGACCTACACCTCCCCCGGATAGACGTTTTTGTCCAACATACACAGAACCTACATCCCCAGGCTCTAAGGCACCATCCAGGCAGCGCCAGAATCCAGATAGGATTGACATACATGCTGTAACCTCACAGCAGTGAGGTAAGGGGCCACCTAATCACACTAACAAACGGGATACACACAGCACTGGAAACCACAGAAGGAATCACCACCCAGCACCTAAACCCAGCACTTCTTAATTTATTTGGACTTTAAATACACCATAAACGTTGCACGTTTACCATTACACCTTCAAGGAATCAACTTTCTCGCTCAGATTTTGCATGTTTGCACAATACTATGGCTTTAGCAATTTAATATTAAGGTTTTATTTGTGTTGTACCTAATTCTTTGCACGCTTTGCACTTTACCATTGTTTCAGTACTTGCTGACAGAGCAAGTCACCTTATTAATACCGGCAGTATATTAAGGTTTCCTTTTTTGGATCAATTTATATTATATGTATTATATGTATTTAGCACGGTTGCACTTTATCATCACTTCAGCACTTGCTGACACAGGAAGATATTTATAGAATTTATTTATTATTTGGTTTGCTCCATTATTCAATGTCATAAGATTTCTTGCACTTTGCACTTTTCTTTCAGGATATATCAGTGTGCAATACTTTTTTAGTACTGTTAGTACACTAAAGTGTGTTTTTGAATCTATATGGTACCACAGAGATTTTTATAGTATTCTTTTAGAGACATTCCAACTGCTCAGCACTACCTTTTATACATACTATTATCATTCAGACTATGGTTTTTTGCCTTCCCAGTGCTTTGTAGCAGTTGATCTATTACTATTAACATAGTAGCCCGGCAATACCTTTTGTACACATCACCTGAGTGTGACTTCTCAAACTGGATGCTAGTTTGCTGGAGTTCCAAGTACCATAGACAATGGTATCTGCCATCTTCTTTTATTTTTTTTTATTTATTTTTTTTTAGAAAATAATCTTTCAATTTGTATTTGTCTATTTTGTATCTCAGTGCAGTCTCCTCCAGTCTCTTCCTGTCTCTTTACAGCCACATCCTGTCCACATGGCTGTGTGTGCATGTCATTGCTCAGGGTAGGCAACCTGATGGTGGCAACTGTGGAACATATTTGTAATGACCATAGGCATGGCTTTTCATAGTCTCCATTGGAGACTGTTTTGTGATCTGGGATTCTTAGAATTTCCAGGATCTTCCTGAGAGGCTTGTGATATCACTCTCACCTCTGTCATTGGCGAAAAGTGTATTTTTCACTTTTTTCACTTTTTTTTTAAACCCCATATTTTCACACAGTGAGGTGGGGTCTAAAGGATAAACAGACCTTGCTTTAAGAAATTAATAATGATTCCTTTGGATTTTAAACACTTTAGTGCCAGAATACATATCTTTTACCACTGTTCATCTGAAATAACCATACTACCAATTAATTTATTTTCAATAACTGTCCTTTACTATTAAAATTTCTATTTTACAAGTAAACATTTTATAAACAGGATTCACAGACCATTATGGGTTCTCTATAGAGATCACAGCAGAATATATTTATTTGCACTTTACCAGGAACTCCATTAACCCCCTTAGGGCAGGCAGTCAAAGTGGAGGAGCCCCTCCTCTAACTTATTCAGCTTTGTTTTTAAAGTTTAGCTTGAGCTACTAACCTCTGTAAACTGCTGACATCAGCAGCAAAAACAGCAAAAGCAATATGACTACACTGGAAAATGCATAGCATAGAAAGCTATGGCGCTAAGGCTCTACCTGATGGCTTGAAATTATATTAACCACTTCAACTCTACACCCCCTATGGGCCAAAGCAGTTTTCTGCTATGCATCTGTTTCTTCTGCAAAACTTTATATTAGAAAACATTATGCTCGTAATCCAAGGTTCCACTGTAGAAGGAAAATAATAGTTGAAGAAAGAAGGGGGGAAATTAGTTAATTAGAGCAAATTAGGGTAAGCAAAGTTTTTAAGCGGTTACATATAGTAACTTTTTTTTTTTTTACGTGCCAGGTTGCTTTAACTGAGATCATTTGCAGAAGCTCTGATCCATGGATGAATGAAACAGAACAGAAACAGATACAGAACAGATACAATGTTACTTTGTACCACTCTATTTTGCTAGTGAACAGTGTTGAGTCGGACAGTTCTTTTTTGACAGCAGCTGCTAGAGCTACTGTATATACACTGGCTTCATTTTAGGGTCGAGAATTGATGGTCATTTTTAGGGCATGTGTTGCATATCCAGGGTCTGCCACTAGTTAAAGTCATAATATTATATATATATATATATATATATATCATATTTAAGTCATTAAAATTAATTGTTCAATTTAGTCATAACCATAATTAAGTATAGTGATGAGACCGATGTTTGAATCGAACACCGGGTGTTCGCCTGTTCGCTGAATAGCGAACAATTTGGGGTGTTCGCGGCAAATTCGAAAGCCGCGGAACACACTTTATAAGTCTATGGGAGAAATCAAAAGTGCTAATTTTAAAGGTTAATATGCATGGTATTGTCATAAAAAGTGTTTGGGGACCTGGGTCCTGCCCCAGGGGACATATATCAATGCAAAAAAAGATTTAAAAATGGCAGTTTTTTTCGGGAGCAGTGATTTTAATAATGCTTAAAGTGAAACAATTAAAGTGAAATATTCCTTTAAATTTCATACCTGGGGGGGGGGGGCGGGGGGGGGGTGTCTATAGTATGCCTGCAAAGTGGCACATTTTTCCCATGTTCAGAACAGTCCCTGCACAAAATGACATTTCTAAAGGAAAAAAAGTCATTTAAAACTGGGGGGGTCACCCATGACTCCACTTGGAAACCGCCGGAAACCCCCGTTGGGTCAGAGGGGGAGGGTTACCAGCGCACGTCATGGGTGGCCCCACCCTGGGCTATATAAGAGCTGTCATGGTCTCGCGTCATTCGGCGGCCGCCTCTCCTGGAGGTGGAATCGATCGTGGCGGCGTGTATCGTCGGGTCGTGGAAGGATTACATCGCTGGAATTTTTTTTTCTTTTTTATTAAAGGACTTATCTCAAGCTGTGTCTGTGTTTTTTTTTTTACCATTTTTGTTACTTTTTTGGCTTAAATGGTAGGGGTATAATATATCCTGTTACCAATTCACATAGGGGGGCCGGGATCTGGGGGCCCCCTTTGTTAAAGGGGGCTTCCAGATTCCAATAAGCCCCCCGCCCGCAAACCCCCACAACCAATGGGCAAGGGTTGTGGGGATGAGGCCCTTGTCCCCATCAACATGGGGACATCCTCCCCATGTTGAGGGCATGTGGCCTGGTACGGATCAGGAGGGGGGGCGCTCTCTCGCCCCCCCTTTTCCTGCTGCCTGCCAGGTTGCGTGCTCGGATAAGGGTCTGGTATGGATTTTTGGGTTAAACCCCACGCCATTTTTTTACATTTTGGCTCGGGGTTCCCCTTAAAATCCATACCAGACCTGAAGGGCCTGATATGGAATTTGGGGGGACCCCCATGCATTTTTATTTTTATTTTGGTTCGAGGTTCCCCTTAATATTTATACCAGACCCAAAGGGCCTGGTAATGGACTGGGGGGGGGGGGGGATCCATGCCGTTTTTTTCAATGACTTTTGTATTGTATTGCTGGGACCTGACAATTCATTATAGCCGCGAGTAGTTTTAAATTACTTTTTTTCCTTTAGAAATGTCATTTTGTGCAGGGACTGTTCTAAACACGGGAAAAATGCGCCACTTTACAGGCATACTATAGACACCCCCAGGTACAAAGTTTAAAGGAATATTTCACTTTTATTGTTTCACTTTAAGCATTATTAAAATCACTGCTCACAGCTTTTACTGATACATGTCCCCTGGGGCAGGACCCGGGTCCCCAAACACTTTTTATGACAATAACTTGCATATTAACCTTTAAAATTAGCACTTTTGATTTTTCACGCTCGTGTCCCATAGACTTTAAAGGTGTTTGCGTGTTCAAACAAATTTTTTGCCTGTTCGCATGGTCTGCTGCGAACCGAACCGGGGGGGGTGTTCGGCTCATCCCTAACTACGTATAAGGAAACACTCTATACATTGCCTTTAACTGAAAAAAGTTCCATAATCCTCTGGACACAAGACACCAAACTGAAATATGAGCACTACCAACTGCAGAATTGTTTTGCATACACAGCTGAAATACATATACAGGAACTGTTTTATCTGCCAAAGGATTTGCATTTCTGCCTATCCTGTTCCTGACAGACAGCAGAACCAGAATGGTGACCTAATTTTTATCAGCAGCAGTTAGTAATATAGCTAGGTCACCTTCCTGCCCCCAGCCTGCATTTGGACAGAAAAGTTGCTAATTCTATTCCCTCCACCCAGTATTGCCAACCTACCAAATGGATATTTACTGACACAATACTCAAAATTTACTGGCATAGCCAAGTTTTTACTGACATTTACAAAAGTTACAACATTATCGTTTTAAGAGCAAATTTCTGTATTTCAGCTGCAAACAAGGAAAATATGTAATTAGCAATGTTTAAGGTAGATATTAAAGCAAAAAACATATTTCTTATTTTATTTCCGATATAGTAAGTAGCTCAGCGACTGGACTCAGAAGAGCAATAAATTAGAATGGGCAGGCACACACACATGAAACTGACTCTCACAGTGACACTGACAGCAGTGTGCACCAGTACAGATGGTGATGATACTTCACTGACACCACACGTCCCCTCCTGAGTCACAGTGACAGTTTCTCTCCACGCCAAGTGGTCCCTTCAGTCCACTCCAGTCCAAACAGCACTAACAGTCCATCTCTCAGTTTGCCTCACTCCCATTCCGCAGACTCACACACACAAGTCCCTGGCCGCTCCACTCAGCTCCCTTGCAACATAACATCACACGATACGCTCATGCATCACCTCCGCCAGACCCGCCCCCTGCCAGCGTCACCCGAACACACTGTAGCAGGCACTCGGATGATTTCTGGCAACCTTTTCCTGTCACTGTCATTTACTGGCAGGAGAAAGCTGCCTGAATGTTTCCTAGTCTATGTCCTCCTCCAGCCCAGCTACTTCTCTACATAGAATAAAAGGCTGATACAATGTAAAATTAAGGTAATTTCACTAGCTGTGTTAAAAATACATTTAACATTTTTTTTTAATTGAATACATAACAGCAACTTTGGTGTTTTTCTGTCTGATTGGAGTTCGGCTTTAATAATAATGATGATGATGATGATAATGTCATCTTTAGATGTTTCTGGTAAAGCGTAGACATGTGCACACTGAAATATTTTGTTTCGGAATTTCGTTTTCGTCCGAAAAATAAATCAATTTAGTTACTCCCGAAATTCGTTTTTATTTATTTTGTTTTTCATTAGAAATTGCATTCGTCCAAAAATCTGAATTAATTAAGGTTGAATCTGTCATTGAAGGCTTATAGTGTCTGTTGAATGTTCAAAGAAGATTCGACGGTGCAGCGAAACTGTACGACGCCGCAATCGTACATTTCCGGTCGAATGTTCCGCCTACAAGCTAGCTATAGTAGAATTCTAATGTTGTATGACTAGTAATAATTATATTTTTTTGATTATTATTACTAGTCAACCAATATTATAATTTTTCTATAGCCTATGGGCGGATGCATTTGACCGGAAATGTACGATTGCAGCGTTGTACAGTTTAGCTGCTCCGTCGAATCTTCTTAAAACTTTCGACAGACACCATAAGCCTTCAATGACAGATTCAACGTTTGTATGTTTTTCGATGCTTTGTCGAATCTTCGTCGTTCATGTTGAATTGCCAAGTTAGTTCTAGCTATTTTACTGCTCCTCCTCTTTGGTTACAATCAGCCAATAACATTCATCATCATCATTATTTTTATTTTACTTCCCCCCACCAAATTTCCGGCAGAGATCTTTTCTCTCTATAATGTCGAATCTTTTCTCTCTATGTAGAATAATCTTGGACTAATAGAGTTAAGGTTAGGCACATTAGACCACAGGTTTGATAGACACAGATTGTTATTGTCAGCGTCATGTCGAATCTCCTATCTATATCAAACTGTTGTTGCAACGAAAAGGAAAATAAAGCATTTGTTTATGTCGGATCTTTCGGGTTTGCGGATTCTGTGCTTTCGTTTTCGTTTGTTAAAACGATAACGAAAATACCTGAAATTCGGACGAAAATGCATTCGGACGAAAACGAATGCACATGTCTAGTAAAGGGAGCAAGGTGGTGTTTAGGCATCAGACGTATAGGAGAAGGAAAGCACAGGGTGTTTTCCAATGGTTTAGTATGGTAGAGTATAGTTGTAGAGCTGCTGACTTTAAATTGTGGTGTTGCCTTTTTTCTATATAATATGGGAGAAATGTATGAACGTCAAAAGTGGTTGGATAAATATTTTAACAGGCAAAGCACATATATGTATGTAAGTCAAATGTGTATTTTTGCGGCTGCTGAGTTTTTTTTTCTAAAAGGACAAACTACTAAGACAGACTACAATCTACAATATGTATCATGTCTAAAGTATTGTTTTCATTATAAGCAGAAATAAATTCAAAAGAGTCTTTGTATTGGATGTAAAAGTCTCTAATTCAATGCCACACATGCATGCACATACAGAAATATTGTTTGTGTTTATGAGCTCATCTTCAGCGGTGCTATATTTTGCTATATTTTACTCTGTAGTGGGTTTTCTGGAGCATTAATGATTGTCCTCTGAAAAGCATTCCGAGCAAGCCAAATGTCAAGATAAGATGCAACTCAGTGAATCACTGATATGCCATTTGTCATCATACTTTCATAAACACAGAAAACAACTGCGGCACTCCTCATACCATTTTTCTGATCATTAGGTTGCAGCAAATATAATCTCATCATAGTGGCACTCCAGGCTTGTTTTTGTCCAGGGAGCCAAAGGTATTATTCTCAAAATGTTTATATAAATATTCATAAGCCCTCTTCGTCTGAAAATCCATCGGCCATCCGCACGTTTAATAAGCAAAAAAGGATTAGAAGCTCACCTGCTTTATACTGGTTGAAGAAAATGTCCTCTGAGCATAAAATGGGAAAATAGACACCTCAATCTGCAGTGTTAACTTAGCTAATGAATAGAGTTTGCTTCCTTTATAAAATGGAATAAGGTTTTCAGAGATATTGGAAATCTCAGATCAATTTATTGAGGTCTGGAGACAATGCAATTTGTATTCTCTTGCATGCAGACTTAGACAGAGCATCTTACAGTTTTAATATTGGACATAAGTCTAATGACATCCAGTGCTGGTACAGGGAAGTGCAACTTTATGGAGATAGGGGTTGGTTAGGTTAGTTCATGAGTAAATGCATTTATTAAAGCACATATTGTTTTTTATTTTTTTATTTTCTTATCCCTGTTCTCTGGTCACCAAAAGTAAATTGCAATTGTACTTGTTTGGCTAATAAACAGGAGATTCAGACACCAGCCTGTAAGTGGTTTGTATGAATCGTCTGTTCTTGCAGCAGCTGCTCCTGGCCCCCACGAGAGAGAGTCTATGACTATAGGTGAACTTTGTATTGAGGATAAATGAGCAGTCCTTCTCTTATCTTCCTTTCAGATCTCTCGAGTGGTGTTCAGGAGCAGCTGATGTAGCAAGAGTGTATGTAAACCAGGGGTCTCAAAGTGGTGGCCCTCCAGCTGTTGCGAAACTACAAGACCCATAGGCATTGCAAGGCTGAGAGTTACAAGCATTAATATCACAGGCAGAGGCATGATGGGACTTGCAGTTTCGCAACAGCTGGAGGGCTGCAAGTTTGAGACCCCTGATGTAAACACACTGCTTCCAGGCTTCCCATGTTTGAAATCCTCAGTAAAGTGATGCAAATCTCTGGTTTAAAAACAAAAATCTATTCAACCATATATTCTTAAAGTGATAGTTAAGGCTAAGTATACATTTTCTTAAAAAATATGGTCCTGTGGGGTCACATGACCTGGTAGCTTCAGATCCTCTGTGTAAGGGAGCGCTCAACAATGGCTTTGAATTCCCAAAACTGTGACATCTCTCATAGGCTCCCATGACTCATCCTTTTTCGGTGCTCCCTCCTTGCCCCTGCAGCAGGCACTGTCTGACACAGGGGAGCCGGAGCTGCTGAAACTTCTGTATGAACTGTGGGCATAGGATTGTGTGTGTGGAGGTTTCATCTTATTTTTTCTATTGCTTGAACCAGATTTAGACTTGTGTCTTTTTCCAACCTGACTACCTATGTAGTAGGTTTAAGGAATAATTATAGTTAGCCTGATCTTCCACTTTCATTTAAAAGAAAGTACCTTCTATTGCCGTCAGTGTCCCCCAAATTTTAAAATTACTTTTTTTATATGCTGCTGTGATCCGACTTTTTGTTACAGGAAGGCTACTATCATTCTCCATGGTCCCACTGTATGAATAATTGTAGCCACCCTCTCTTGCTTACTCCTGAGAAGGATTATGAAATGAACTAGGGACTATGGGATTTGTAGTGTGCATAGAGCTGTGCACATGACCTCAACCAATGTGCACTGCTCACTACAAACAAATGTAAGTGAGGGGGAAGAGGAGAGATTTGGAAATTTACAAAGGAAGATACAAGGAAGAAGAAAAACACAGTAACAAACAAATCCATGGAAAACAGATTTCAGGACCATTAAGTAGTAGATGTGTATGAATTGTTTTTGGAGAATACATATATTATTTAGTGTTGTTGCCTTATGATTTTATGTGAAATCTCCATTAATAGCTGTAAAATATTGTAATTATGAATATATTTCAGTTAGCTTTGTATCTATGTAACAGAGCATCCAAGAAGTCTAGGATTAAGCAGACAAGCCTAGGCTTGTGTATACAAACAATGGGATCCAAACCTCATTGTTTTACACATACTCACTTCAAAGGATCCCAAGCTGGGATATGCAATGAAGGGAGGCCAACCCGTAATCAATACTTAACTTCACAGGAAAATTCAAGTTAATCTCCTGCTCAGAATAGTCACAAGGATTTGCATTAAACAGGCTGACTTATGCAAAGTATAGGGATTGGAGATGTAGCCAGTCCTTAACCAGGAATAGGGTAGCCCTCCAATCAGAGCCACGCTATGCCAACCAATGAGGCACCAGCCTGTAATGATATACACGGTCTAAATGGGAGGAAACACACACTTTTATGGGAGAGCAGCAATCAGAATGGAACCTTGGTGCAAACGGTAATCATGGGAAAGGTCTGCCTTTTACTTGTAACTAAATATGTTTGTAGATTAATGTTTCAAGGAATATACGCTGTATTCCTCCATGTAATTCTTTTATTTTAACCTAATATTTTCTTCCTTGGTGTAGACTATAAACAGATGGTTGTGTATTAGATAGACTTTCAACTACTCACCAATAAATGTTGTTATTGTGTTAAAGCTTTCACTCTTGGTCAAAGAACTCTCATTTAACCCACATCATATCTTTGAGATATTAAATCTTAAATATATGTAGCGCCCCTCCCAATATTTGGGGTCAGCTTGTGGAGAGTTCCTCTTTAAAGTGGAGCAGCCCACTGAATTACCCCAGCCTACCGGGTGAACTGCATCACAGGCGTCGTAACTTTGGAGGAAGACGGTTACACTCCTACAGCTGAGCCCACGTGCATCGCCTCCCCTACCGCCAGTGCCTTGGGGAAGGATGCCCCCGAACCTACGGAACTTTTGGCGGACACCACAGCAGACGCTGCCTCTGCCACAACAGAAATCCATGTTCCGCCAGAAAAGCGGAAAGTGGGATATGTTAAAGCCTCCCGCGGCCGCGGTCGAAGCCTGCCCCAGCGCCTACCAGAACTGGACATCGAGAGCGGAAGTAAGCCCGAGAAGTCCCCGACAGGTGACGGTAAGGAGGCTGGGAGAAATGTGTCCACATCTACCCGCAATTACTTGCCTGCTGAGGAGTTTGATACCTCAGACCTGGACTTCGATGTCGGGGATGATGCCGAAATAGATGACATCTTTATTAAAAAGGGATGGGACAAGGTAAAAACTGTTGCCCCGGCCCGCAGCCTTGCCATAGGATCACCCATGAGTTCGGGGAACACTATGCACCATGTGGAGGTCCGGCCATAGAAGAGAAAGCGGTATCTGCCCCAAGTAGAGAACCCCTACCAGCGCCTGAGACGGCTACAGTCCGGAGATCGCCGGACGCCATTCTACTCGCTGGAAGTGGAGATCGTGCAACTCTTCCCCATCTTGCCCGCTTACAGCGAATTTTGAACAAAAGGGTGGCGAGTGAGTATGGCTGGGAGTACCCCTATGTGTCCAAGGAGCTGCTGTTCGAGATAGAGGCCTATCGAGAAAGGTGGAGCGCCGAAACTATATGGGACTACCTTGAAGTGCCCAAGTCACACAGGTACTTTACTTGCTCAGCCGCTATGACTGACCGTTTTAAGGGTTGTCGTAAAGAGTGGAGCTATGGTCGGCATATCCATGCTGATCGGGTGGTGATCTGTTGCCCAGGGAGAGAGGACGCTGTTTTTTTATAGAGACCCTGGACAAACAATTGAAGTCCATTACCCTGCCAGATCCTAGCTTCAACCTTTGAAACTTCTAGACAGGAACTTGTGTTTTTTTCTACTATCCTGTCTTGGCACAGACAAACTGTGCCCTGGATCCAAGTAACTTTGCCCCGCTGCTAAGTGGATATCTACTCTTAAAGAGGAAGAAAAGTGGAGAGCTTGTTGTTTTTTTTTCTCTCTCCCTCCTGCTTCAATCAAGGGACAGTTTTCCTCTAAGTTGAACTTTGGGGTAGATTAGTCAGCAGGTCATGGTGAAGGAACGCCATGGTCAAGATGTAATATTCAAGTGTGCTATGCTGCAATCCCATGCGCGGCTATTGTGAAGTACTGAATTTATGCCAACACTAGGTGGCAGTGTTTTAAAAAATAATAATAACTGTTCTGATGAGAAAAGCATTTAGGCTTAGAGTTTTTTTTTTCTTTATGCTATTTATGCTAGGCTTAGCGTAATAGACTTTAGAGAAGGCAATTGCTTCCTTTAGGGGAGGCAGTTTACTTCTAAATATTGTAGAATATTAGGGATAGGATGTTTGTATATTTTCTTGCTTGCATGTTGTGATTTTTCTTTTGCAGGTATGAGAGCGGCTATCAACACCACCGGAGAATGGGGTGTGATAGATAGCTAGTGATGGGTGGCATGTGAATTTAAAATGTGACATTTGAGATTGTAATGTCATTTGTTTGCTTTCTCTTTTTCTTTCTGTCTCCCTTCCCAAAATGTTTGGTTCAGGCACTTATTCAAAATTGTATTACTATTATTGTACATAGTTGTTTGGAGAATCAACAACCTTCAGGATTGAAGGGTTTGATTCCCCTAGCCACTGGGGACAGTGTCTTTTTCAAGAGGGTGTGTGTGTAGCGCCACTCCCAATATTTGGGGTCGCTATGTACAAATTTAGGGGTAGTCTGAGCCTGTAGTTAGGCTCAGACCAATTATATTTTCAATTATTTGCTTCTGCTCTGGGTGTGATGCTGCCTGGCAGTACAGTTCCCTGTTGCCTGTAGGTGGCACTGTCACCGCTGGCTCAGGTTGAACCACAGGGGGTATCACAGCACCATTGGGTGTCCTTTCTCGGCAGCCATGCAGTGGGAGTGGTCGACCAGCTGTGCATGCTGGCAGAGGGTACATAAGGGGCAGATGCCATTAGGCGTGAGGTATTCAAGGGGACCCCTTGGTCCTGGAGGATGTTCGGCACGTACCCCACCTCTTGTGGCCCTCATGGCCAGGGGTGCGTGCACGTGTTTCAGTCCCGGGCACCTTTAGCCAGAGAAACAAAAGATCAAGTCTTCTGGACAGCAGCACTTCAATAAAAAGCCTTTATTATGTAAAATCTTCAAAAATCCAAATACAGCACAGCAAGTCACAAAATTCTGGTTAGAGCTGACTAGTTTCACACTTTCTTAGTGTTTAATCATAGCTTTAGCCAGAGGCTGCATCGCTGCTTGGTAGGCCCAGCTCGGCTGGCTAGGGCCTACACCTCACATAAGGATCCCAGGCTGCCCATTGGAAGGGGGCCCAACTTTAGGAAAGGAGTTCGAGGGAAAGATCAGTCCTGGCGGAGATAGCGACGGTACTGCTGTCTCGGGGAGAGGCCTGGAGGCCTACCTAAAGAGGGATCCATCATCATTGATACAAGCCCTGCAATACCCTAAAGGTTTCTTTCATTGTTGCTTGGCTGGGAGTTTTGGGACTGGATAATCCTGTGGCAGAGGATTCCCAATCGCATCCCCATTTCATAAAGGACAGATTGATTCGTGCTCTACTCCGGCTGCTAGGACCTATCTAAAAAAAAAGGGACTATCCGGGTGAGCAAAACCCACTCAGGCTTGAGTGGCGACGGTACTGAGTCTTAAGTGTTGCGTGCCTGAACCTTTTCCCTACTTCGTCTATTCTCTCTCTCTCTCTCAAAGTTTTACCTCAAGATAAAAGAATAAAACTTTGCTGCTTAGGTTTTACACCTGTGTGGACATTGGCTTTATTACAAAGGGACTTCCACCTAGACAACGGAGACCGGGGATCCACTCGTGAGAGGTATTTTGCTGCAGACCCAAAGGTAACTAAAAAGTGATTTTCACACTTAACAAAGTGTGGATCCGGCGTAGCCGCAGGGGTGAAGGAGTGGAGGGAAGCCCAGTCCCCCAAGAGAGAACCAAAAGGAAAACCCCCTGGGAGCTACATATAATAAACGGGTAACAGATTGGCGACCAACTAAGTCGAGTACAGGACTGAAAGTAGTTAATATAATACCGAGATTTGTGTAATGCAGATTAAGGTTATTGGGGGAAATTTGAACTGAGTCCGTTTTTCAGGTAGTTTGGAGGTCACAGCAAGTAAATATAATAAACGGGTAACAGTGTCAATATAAATAACTAATCTGGAACTCAGTGCAACTGTTTTTTTGAGCAGGCTGGAGGGACAAGAAAAAAGTTTCTGCAAGGGTATACCATTTACACATTAAAAGGAAAATCCTCAGGACTAATATAATAGAATTGACAGACTCTTCTGCTAATTCTATTCAAATGGAAAATGCAAACTGTAGTGTCAAACTACCCAAGCCTTATGTTAATTGGTCAAATAGGTTATTGTTAATCGTTTGCTGACAGAGAAAATGAGGGTTGCAAACACTACAACTGGAAGGGTCTTAGGCATTTCAAAGGCAAACCTGAAGAAAAACAAAAGCAGAAAATGTGTCCGTGAGCTGCACATCACAGAGCAGACTCGTTTAAAAAAATGAATGGCAGCCATAGCCTAGGCTCCGGCCAGGCCACACATGGAAGGGCACCATTTTTTACTTTTGGGTCACACTGAGGAAAAACTAGACACACAAGAGAAAAAATGAAACCAACTAAATCAGTTTCCTCTACAAATGTGGAAACATGGCTATATCAGGGGAAGATTTAACTGTTACGAGGTAGGGTTTTGAGAAGAATGGCCTAGGGTATAGTGTAAATGAATGCATTAACATGCATGTAAGACACACAGGTGCATACAGTATATAGTTTGGACATACTGTATGCTAGATATTAGGAGTGTATCATGTATATCCTTGCCAAGTTCATGAACAGGGAGAACTTTTTTTTTTATGGAGGGTCTGGAGTTTTGGATCACTGTATTATTTTTTATATATACTCTGTTGGACTTGTCATCTGTTCCTTGGATATAATAAATGGTACACACTTTGCAATATCAACACCAAACAGCTATTATACTTACCGTAAATACAATTCTTTTAAAGGCAAAATTTTATGTTGTTTCCGCTAGTAAAAAACTCTCTCAAACAGAATGAGAATGAGAAAACCCATTGGACACACTCCTGAGCTACCCAATTCCAGATAAAAAAACTGTTTTGAGTGTATACTGTCAACCCCTAGAATATACTTCTACAACTGGACTTAACAAATGGACCAAATCTTTCCCCTAAGGTCAGGTAGGTGGTCATTTAAAGTTGCTGCAATTCTTAAGGAACAATCAAAGCTGTAATGTACTGTAAAATGATACTTTTACTCTTTCACCATTCCTACATATCCCCACATCAATCACACCACATGAGCCTAAGCTCCTTCGCCTGCTATCTTAAATGCAGACACCCAGACATGGACCTGTTTCTTGCTTTCTGGCTGTGCCCCAAAATCAAACAATTTGGATCGCAGTAGTAAGATATGCCACCACACACTTAGCAAATTATTTCTCTTAAATCCCAGAGTGGGCACTTTTCGGACTAATAGAGTCAAGATCTCCAAAGGCTGCAAACATTTATTCACTATTTCACCTCTTGTGGCAAAGAAAGCCATTCTCCAAAAATGGATTTAGTCCAACCCCCTCCTTTATCTCATTGTTCATAGAAAACCTGTCCTATGTATTTTGTATCGAATAGGTGGAGTCTGGAGATCTTACAAAATTAAACGTTGAAATCCCACTTCCAAACTAAATCACACCCCATGGTTCGTTGGACGAGGCCTCCATCTTTTTTTAATATATTACCAGATATATAACTGACCACCACCTACAGAATGTTCAATGCTTAACTTTTAATACTGGATTCTGTGTCACCAGTAGTGATGAGCCGAACACCCCCGGGTTCGGTTCGCACCAGAACCCGCGAACGGACCGAAAGTTCGTACGAACATTAGAACCCTATTAAATACAATGGATGCGAACGTTCGAATTCTAAAGTGCTAATTATAACGACTATTATGCATGTTATTGTCCTAAAAAGGGTTTGGGAACCCGGGTTCTGCACCAGGGGACATGTATCAATGCAAAAAGAAGTTTTAAAAACGGTCGTTTTTCGGGAGCAGTCATTTTAATGATGCATAAAGTGAAAAAAAAAAAGTCAAATATTCCTTTAAATATCGTACCTGGGGGGTGTCTAAAGTATGCCTGTGAAGTGCCACGTGTTTCCCGTGTTTAGAACTGTCCCTGCACAAAATGACACTTCTAAAGGAAAAAAAAGCCATTTAAAACTGCTTGCGGCTTTAATGTAATGTCTGGTCCCGGTAATATGGATGAAAATCTTTAAGAAAAATGGCATAGCTACCCCATGACCCCCCCCCCCCCTACCCCAGCCCATTACCAGCCCCTTTGGGTCTTGTATGGATATTAAGGGGAACCCCGCACATAAAATAAAAAAGGCCCTATATACTCTGAACAGCCGTATACAGGCGGTGCATACAAGACAGGGACTGTAGGTTTGTTCTTATGTAGAATCTGTTTGTAATTTTGAACAGGTACATTGTTTAAGTGTAGCTCCAGCCCAAAAATCTATTTTTAAACTTTTTGGAAAACATAGGTAAGGGTTATCACCCCTGTAACATTTGTTTTGCTGTCTGTGCCCCTGTTCAGAACATTTCACCTCACTTTCCGTCCCAATGACAACTGTTTTTGAAATGTGGTGTTTTTCTTGAAACAAGGATTGCTTATAAAGCATCAGTACAGAGGAGACACCTTTCTCCCATATTAATTCTTACAGGAGAGAATTTTCCTTCCAAGGGGTAGATTTCCTCTCACTTCCTGTTGTCTTCGTGCGTTTGCAAGTAGGAGTCGTTTGTAAGTTGGATGTTTGAAAGTAGGGACCTGCCGTATATACTCTGCAGAAATAGGCTCCTTAGTTGTTGGTGTTGGCACAACACTGTAAGCACTCACAGTTACTCTTGGTTGGTGCTGGAACGCCCTGCTGTCAACTATTATATCAGGAATTTTAATTACATATAATTGTTGAACAGTGGTAGTAAAAATTGGGCCTTTGATGGTGGTGCTGGTGCCACAACACTGTAAGCCCTGACAGTTACTCTTGGTGGGTGCAGCAATGGGCCCTGCTGTGAATTATTAGATCAAGAATTGTAATTGCATGCCCCTGTTGAACAGGGGCTGAAAAATTGGGCCTTTCGTGGTGGTGGTGGTGGTGGTGTTGCCACAACACTGTAAGCCCTCAGAGTTACTCTTGGTGGGTGCAGGAATGGGCCCTGCTGTGAATTATTAGATCAAGAATTGTAATTACATGCCCCTTTTGAACAGGGGCTGAAAAATTGGGCCTTTCGTGGTGGTGGTGGTGGTGGCGTTGCCACAACACTGTAAGCCCTCAGAGTTACTCTTGGTGGGTGCAGGAATGGGCCCTACTGTGAATTATTAGATCAAGAATTGTAATTACATGCCCCTTTTGAACAGGGGCTGAAAAATTGGGCCTTTCGTGGTGGTGGTGGTGGTGGCGTTGCCACAACACTGTAAGCCCTCAGAGTTACTCTTGGTGGGTGCAGCAATGGGCCCTGCTGTGAATTATTAGATCAAGAATTGTAATTACATGCCCCTGTTGAACAGGGGCTGAAAAATTGGGCCTTAGGCACTGGTGGCACAACACTACAACCCCTCACAGATACTGTACTTGGAGCACAGCAATGAGCCCTATGGCAAATTATTGCAAAAAAAAATGTAATTACACGCCCCTGTAAAACAGGGGCTGAAAAATTGGGCCTTAGCCACTGGTGGCGGCACCCATAAACAAAAATGATCTTCCAAGCTATCATCATCAATCGTATCATTGAGGACTCGGAGGAGGAGGATAGCCAGTCAACATAACAGCACAGGCACTCAGCATCAGCATCAGTCTTGAAGGGATGTGACATGTTAAAATCAATTAGTCTGTTATATCAGCATCAGGTGTGTGGTAGCTGGTGGTGATCCAAGACTGGTTCATCTTGATGAAAGTCAGTCGATCAACCGAGTCGGTGGACAGGCGCACCCTGTGATCCGTGACAAATCCTCCAGCAGCACTGAATGTGCGTTCCGAAAGAACGCTGGATGCAGGACAGGCCAGTAGCTCAATTGCATACTGTGCAAGCTCTGGCCAGTGATCCATCCTCAAGACCCAGTAAGCCAGAGGATTTTCGGTGGGGAAGGTGTCCAAGTCTGACCTTGCCCCTAGATATTCCTGCACCATGTTTATCAGACGCTGGCGATGGTTGCTGGAACCGATCATACTCTGGGGCTGCGGACTAAAGAATTGTCTGAACGCATCGGTCAGACGGCCACCTTCCCCACCGCTCCTTCTTTGACTGGCCGAAGCCTCAGCAACTCGTTGTCCAGGACCAGGAGTTTGTAACCTCCCAGTCTCTGGGAACGCGTTGCACAGACCTTTCTGCAAGGCCTCCCGGAGTTTTCTCATCCTCTGCTCCCTCTGCGACGGTAACATAAGGTCCGCAACCTTACCCTTGTACCGTGGATCAAGGAGAGTGGCCAGCCAGTAATGGTCCCTCTCCTTGATCCGAAGAATACGAGGATCCTTCCGCAGACTTTGCAGGATCAGGGAGGCCATGCAGCGTAGGTTTGCTGAGGCATTCGCTCCGGAGTCCTCTGGGTCACTAAGGACGACATGATCCGCAGCCACCTCCTCCCAGCCACGTACAAGTCCACTGGTTTCTTGGGACTGTAAATCATCCCTAAAAGACTGCTGCTGATGATGCTGAGTGCCAGCCTCCACCTCCATGCTGACACAATCCTCCTCCTCCTCCTCCTCCTCCTCCTCCTCTTCCTGTGCGATGGGTGGGACAGAAGGAACACTGTCTGGGTAAAGGGGGCCTTGAGAGGCAAGGAAGTCCTCCTCTTCCTGCCTCTGTTCTGCCTCAAGTGCCCTGTCCATTATTCCACGCAGCGTGTGCTCCAACAGGTGGACAAGAGGTACAGTGTCACTGATGCATGCACTGTCACTGCTCACCATCCTCGTGGCCTCCTCAAATGGTGCCAGGACAGTGCATGCATCCCTGATCATGCCCCACTGGCGTGGAGAAGAAAAAACAAGCTCCCCTGACCCTGTCCTGGTGCCGTAGTCGCACAGGTACTCATTGATGGCCCTCTGCTGCGTGTGCAGCCGCTGCAGCATGGCCAACGTTGAGTTCCACCTGGTGGGCATGTCACATATAAGGCGGTTCTTGGGCAGGTTCAACTCCTTTTGCAGCTCAGCCAGGCGAGCACTGGCATTATAAGATCTGCGGAAATGCACACAGACTTTCCTGGCCTGCCTCAGGACATCCTGTAAGCCCGGGTACCTGCCCAAAAACCGGTGCACCACCAGGTTAAGGACGTGAGCCACACAGGGCACATGGGTCAGTTGTCCCTGTCGGAGGGCGGAGAGGAGGTTGGTGCCATTGTCGCAAACCACCATTCCTGGCTTAAGCTGGCGTGGCGTCAACCACCTCTCGGCCTGGCCCTGCAGAGCAGACAGGACCTCTGCCCCAGTGTGGCTTCTGTCCCCCAAACACACCAGCGCAAGCACGGCATGGCATCTTTTTGCCTGCGTACTTGCGTAGCCCCTTGAACGGCTACGGAGCACCGCTGGTTCATAGGACAAACCACAGGAAGAGGCCATGGAGGAAGAAGAAGAGGAGGGGGTGGAGGAGAGAGGTGTGTCACAACCAGTAGTAGCATTTTGGAGGCGTGGCGGTGGAACAACCTCCAACACTACTGCACCTTGTCCTGCATCCTTCCCAGCTGCCAAAAGAGTGACCCAATGGGCCGTGAAAGAAAGGTAACGTCCCTGTCCATGCCTGCTGGACCATGAGTCAGCGGTAATATGCACCTTACCGCTGACCGCCCTGTCCAGCGAGGCCAAGACATTGCCTTCCACATGCCGGTAGAGAGCCGGAATAGCCTTCCGTGAGAAAAAGTGGCGTTTGGGAACCTGCCACTGAGGAACCGCACATTGCACAAACTCACGGAAGGGGGCCGAGTCTACCAACTGAAAAGGCAGCAGTTGAAGCGCTAGCAATTTAGCCAAGCTAGCATTCAACCGCTGGGCATGTGGATGGCTGGGAGTGAACTTCTTTCGACGGTCCAGCAGCTGGGGCAGGGAAATTTGCCTGCTAGAATCGGACGTCGGTGTACTGCTAGCAGAGTGGCTGCAAGTACTTGGCTGTGACACACCTAATTCTACACCTTCATTCCTCTCAGTGCATGTTTCAGAGAGGACTGAAGTTATAGTGGGGTTGGAGATCCCAGCTGATGCGGTGCAAGGAGAGGTCCGCTTTGTTCTTTGGTGTGGGTCTTTGAGGTAGGCTTGCCAACGAGCTGCATGGCAGGTCAACATATGTCTGGTCAGGCATGTGGTACCCAAGCGGCTGATGTTTTGGCCACGCGATATACGCTTGAGACATATGTTGCAAACAGCAGCTGATGCACTAGCCTCAAAAAAGGCCCACACCAAAGAACTTTTTGAATGACGGGCAGAGGCAGCGCCCTGCACAGGCGGAGCTCTGCGGTGTGATTCCGTCGGTGTACTGCCCTTACGCTGGCCACCAAAGGGCATCCTGCCTTGTTGGAGATGTGCCTCCTCCTCATCCTCCTCCTCCTCCTCTCTCCTATTAGGCACCCACGTGGAGTCAGTGACCTCATCATCCCCTCCCTCCTCATCACTGGAGCCAATCTGGCAGTATGCTGCAGCTGCTGGAACATGACTGCCAGATTGGTGTCCTTCTTGAGCATCCCCTCTGTCTGCTCTCATGCTACTGCCTTCCTGTAGCTGGGTTTCATCATCAGACCCTTCGAAACGCTGGGCATCCTCCTGGGGCATGTACCCAACACTGTGCTCAAACAGTTCGGGGGACTCCTCAGGAGAAGGACATGGTGGGTCTAGGGAAGGAGTGACTGATGATGAGTCTGACATTGATACCAGGGAAGAGGACGCTTTGGCAGCTGCTTTGCCAGTACCCTGAGCCTGGGTGAGAGAGGATGAGGAGGAGGAGGAGGGCTTGGTCATCCACTCTACCAAGTCTTCGGCATGATGTGGCTCAACATGTCCAGCTGCCGAAAAGAAGGACAAGCGTGTCCCATGGCCATGTGCTGATGACAATGCACCGCGTCCACGACCAGCACTGTTGCCCCCAGACACAGAGCCTGCTTGCCCTCTTTTATTGCCTCCTGACTGTCTGCCTCTCCTTGTTTGCCTTCCAGACATTCTAATAGATGGCCTGCAGGGAGATGGGAAAAAAGCAATAAGGGCTACCTTCAGGTGTCCTTCTCTGTCCCTTTACTTAAGGATTTCTAAATATGGTTGAGGATGATTGCTTTTGCACAGAATAGCACAACGACAATTTCCCTGACTGTCCAAAAAACAAGGATTTCAAAGATGGTTGATGAGGAATGCTTTAGCACAGTATAGCACAAGGAGAATTTCCCTCACTGTCCTTCCCTGTCCCTAGAAACAAGGATTATCACAGTGAAAGAAACTGACACTCTTCCTACCTATAGTTTTCTGTCCCTAGAAAAAATGTTTTTTTAAAGACGGTTGATGATCAATGCTTTAGCACACTATAGCACAAGGAGAATTTCCCTCACTGTCCTTCCCTGTCCCTAGAAACAAGGATTATCACAGTGAAAGAAACTGACACTCTTCCTACCTATAGTTTTCTGTCCCTAGAAAAAATGTTTTTTTAAAGCTGATTGATGATCAATGCTTTAGCACACTATAGCACAAGGAGAATTTCCCTCACTGTCCTTCCCTGTCCCTAGAAACAAGGATTATCACAGTGAAAGAAACTGACACTCTTCCTACCTATAGTTTTCTGTCCATACAAAAAATGTTTTTTTAAAGCTGATTGATGATCAATCCTTTAGCACACTATAGCACAAGTAGAATTTCCCTCAATGTCCTTCCCTGTCCCTAGAAACAAGGATTATCACAGTGAAAGAAACTGACACTCTTCCTACCTATAGTTTTCTGTCCCTAGAAAAAATGTTTTTTTAAAGATGGTTGATGATCAATGCTTTAGCACACTATAGCACAAGGAGAATTTCCCTCACTGTCCTTCCCTGTCCCTAGAAACAAGGATTATCACAGTGAAAGAAACTGACACTCTTCCTACCTATAGTTTTCTGTCCCTAGAAAAAATGTTTTTTTAAAGATGGTTGATGATCAATGCTTTAGCACACTATAGCACAAGGAGAATTTCCCTCACTGTCCTTCCCTGTCCCTAGAAACAAGGATTATCACAGTGAAAGAAACTGACACTCTTCCTACCTATAGTTTTCTGTCCCTAGAAAAAATGTTTTTTTAAAGACGGTTGATGATCAATGCTTTAGCACACTATAGCACAAGGAGAATTTCCCTCACTGTCCTTCCCTGTCCCTAGAAACAAGGATTATCACAGTGAAAGAAACTGACACTCTTCCTACCTATAGTTTTCTGTCCCTAGAAAAAATGTTTTTTTAAAGCTGATTGATGATCAATGCTTTAGCACAGTATAGCACAAGGAGAATTTCCCTCACTGTCCTTCCCTGTCCCTAGAAACAAGGATTATCACAGTGAAAGAAACTGACACTCTTCCTACCTATAGTTTTCTGTCCATACAAAAAATGTTTTTTTAAAGCTGATTGATGATCAATCCTTTAGCACACTATAGCACAAGTAGAATTCCCCTCACTGTCCTTCCCTGTCCCTAGAAACAAGGATTATCACAGTGAAAGAAACTGACACTCTTCCTACCTATAGTTTTCTGTCCCTAGAAAAAATGTTTTTTTAAAGATGGTTGATGATCAATGCTTTAGCACACTATAGCACAAGGAGAATTTCCCTCACTGTCCTTCCCTGTCCCTAGAAACAAGGATTATCACAGTGAAAGAAACTGACACTCTTCCTACCTATAGTTTTCTGTCCCTAGAAAAAATGTTTTTTTAAAGACGGTTGATGATCAATGCTTTAGCACACTATAGCACAAGGAGAATTTCCCTCACTGTCCTTCCCTGTCCCTAGAAACAAGGATTATCACAGTGAAAGAAACTGACACTCTTCCTACCTATAGTTTTCTGTCCCTAGAAAAAATGTTTTTTTAAAGCTGATTGATGATCAATGCTTTAGCACACTATAGCACAAGGAGAATTTCCCTCACTGTCCTTCCCTGTCCCTAGAAACAAGGATTATCACAGTGAAAGAAACTGACACTCTTCCTACCTATAGTTTTCTGTCCCTAGAAAAAATGTTTTTTTAAAGCTGATTGATGATCAATCCTTTAGCACACTATAGCACAAGTAGAATTTCCCTCAATGTCCTTCCCTGTCCCTAGAAACAAGGATTATCACAGTGAAAGAAACTGACACTCTTCCTACCTATAGTTTTCTGTCCCTAGAAAAAATGTTTTTTTAAAGATGGTTGATGATCAATGCTTTAGCACACTATAGCACAAGGAGAATTTCCCTCACTGTCCTTCCCTGTCCCTAGAAACAAGGATTATCACAGTGAAAGAAACTGACACTCTTCCTACCTATAGTTTTCTGTCCCTAGAAAAAATGTTTTTTTAAAGATGGTTGATGATCAATGCTTTAGCACACTATAGCACAAGGAGAATTTCCCTCACTGTCCTTCCCTGTCCCTAGAAACAAGGATTATCACAGTGAAAGAAACTGACACTCTTCCTACCTATAGTTTTCTGTCCCTAGAAAAAATGTTTTTTTAAAGACGGTTGATGATCAATGCTTTAGCACACTATAGCACAAGGAGAATTTCCCTCACTGTCCTTCCCTGTCCCTAGAAACAAGGATTATCACAGTGAAAGAAACTGACACTCTTCCTACCTATAGTTTTCTGTCCCTAGAAAAAATGTTTTTTTAAAGCTGATTGATGATCAATGCTTTAGCACAGTATAGCACAAGGAGAATTTCCCTCACTGTCCTTCCCTGTCCCTAGAAACAAGGATTATCACAGTGAAAGAAACTGACACTCTTCCTACCTATAGTTTTCTGTCCATACAAAAAATGTTTTTTTAAAGCTGATTGATGATCAATCCTTTAGCACACTATAGCACAAGTAGAATTCCCCTCACTGTCCTTCCCTGTCCCTAGAAACAAGGATTATCACAGTGAAAGAAACTGACACTCTTCCTACCTATAGTTTTCTGTCCCTAGAAAAAATGTTTTTTTAAAGATGGTTGATGATCAATGCTTTAGCACACTATAGCACAAGGAGAATTTCCCTCACTGTCCTTCCCTGTCCCTAGAAACAAGGATTATCACAGTGAAAGAAACTGACACTCTTCCTACCTATAGTTTTCTGTCCCTAGAAAAAATGTTTTTTTAAAGACGGTTGATGATCAATGCTTTAGCACACTATAGCACAAGGAGAATTTCCCTCACTGTCCTTCCCTGTCCCTAGAAACAAGGATTATCACAGTGAAAGAAACTGACACTCTTCCTACCTATAGTTTTCTGTCCCTAGAAAAAATGTTTTTTTAAAGACGGTTGATGATCAATGCTTTAGCACACTATAGCACAAGGAGAATTTCCCTCACTGTCCTTCCCTGTCCCTAGAAACAAGGATTATCACAGTGAAAGAAACTGACACTCTTCCTACCTATAGTTTTCTGTCCCTAGAAAAAATGTTTTTTTAAAGATGGTTGATGATCAATGCTTTAGCACACTATAGCACAAGGAGAATTTCCCTCACTGTCCTTCCCTGTCCCTAGAAACAAGGATTATCACAGTAAAACACACTGACACTCTCCCTACCTATAGTTTTCTGTCCCTAGAAAAAATGTTTTTTTAAAGATGGTTGATGATCAATGCTTTAGCACACTATAGCACAAGGAGAATTTCCCTCACTGTCCTTCCCTGTCCCTAGAAACAAGGATTATCACAGTGAAAGAAACTGACACTCTTCCTACCTATAGTTTTCTGTCCCTAGAAAAAATGTTTTTTTAAAGACGGTTGATGATCAATGCTTTAGCACACTATAGCACAAGGAGAATTTCCCTCACTGTCCTTCCCTGTCCCTAGAAACAAGGATTATCACAGTGAAAGAAACTGACACTATAGTTTTCTGTCCCTAGAAAAAATGTTTTTTTAAAGACGGTTGATGATCAATGCTTTAGCACACTATAGCACAAGGAGAATTTCCCTCACTGTCCTTCCCTGTCCCTAGAAACAAGGATTATCACAGTGAAAGAAACTGACACTCTTCCTACCTATAGTTTTCTGTCCCTAGAAAAAATGTTTTTTTAAAGATGGTTGATGATCAATGCTTTAGCACACTATAGCACAAGTAGAATTTCCCTCACTGTCCTTCCCTGTCCCTAGAAACAAGGATTATCACAGTAAAACACACTGACACTCTCCCTACCTATAGTTTTCTGTCCCTAGAAAAAATGTTTTTTTAAAGATGGTTGATGATCAATGCTTTAGCACACTATAGCACAAGGAGAATTTCCCTCACTGTCCTTCCCTGTCCCTAGAAACAAGGATTATCACAGTAAAACACACTGACACTCTCCCTACCTATAGTTTTCTGTCCCTAGAAAAAAAGATTTTTTAAAGATGGTTGATGATCAATGCTTTAGCACACTATAGCACAAGGAGAATTTCCCTCACTGTCCTTCCCTGTCCCTAGAAACAAGGATTCGCACAGTAAAACACACTGACACTCTCCCTACCTATCCTTCTCTTTCCCTAAACTAAAGGAATCCAGGTTAAGCAAGAAAAAAAAATGTCACTGTCCCTGCCTATGCTTCTCTTTCCCTGCTCCGGAACACACTACACTAGGCCGCCGTGCTGGCGGCCTTTTATAGTGTGGGGCGTGTACTAAACACCCTCAGCAATAATTGGCCACAGGCATCCTGCCTGTGGCCAATCATTGCTCTCCTCGCTGCCGGCACTGTGATTGGCCAAGCATGCGGGGTCACAGTGCATGCTTGGCCAATCACAGCGCCTGGATGACACTGCGATGGCGTAGTGCATTGTGGGCCGTTCGCGTCACTCGAATTAGGCGCGAACGGCCCAAATCGTTCGATCTTCGTCGAACGATCGAACACCCGATGTTCGAGTCGATCGTATGTTCGACTCGAACACCGAGCTCATCCCTAGTCACCAGTTTGACCCCACATTGTACTGTTAAAGTGACTATTGAGCTGTACTGTCTCATTGGCCATGTTCTGGCAACCCTTAAAATGGAACTTTACTCTCTCAATCAAAATGAACTACTTTTAATCCTTATGCTGCTAGGCTTAATAATAGGAAGGTATATATTTTTGTTTACTTTTTTTTTATATAAGTGATTTCTCAATAAAATAAAGCATGGAGATATGGATAAATGGGTGAATTTGCTTTGAATATTAAAAATTAATTAAATAGCATTTTCAGTTTGTACTGCTCAGGTACAGTTAATTTCCACTATAATGTTAACCACATTTTTTACCTAAAATAAACACATAAAGAAAAAGCTACACTCTTTTAAAAAGAATCAAGGTTGTCTGTCCTGGATTTGTTAACTGAATAATATTTAACCACTTAACGACCGCCCACTGTAAATATACGTTGGCAGAATGGCACCGAAAGGCAGAATCACGTATATCTACGTGATCGCCTTTGTATAGTTGGGGGGTCCGATCGGACCCCCCTTCTTTACAGTGAGCGGTGGTTAAGTGTTCGGGAGCGATCCGGGATGAGGGGACGGCCGTTCGATTCCGGCCACCCCCTCGCGATCGCTCCCGGCGAATGATATGCTTCCTCTGCCTGTGTAATGTAAACACAGGCAGAGGAAGTGATGTCATCTCTCCTGCGGCGCTCACATATACCGAGCGCCGCACAAGAGAAGATGCCAGGTTAGTGCACAAAACACTACACTGACACCAGGACACATAGGCAAATAAATCGCCCCCCCAGGCCCCCCCAGACACCCCCAGATCACCCCCCAGCCCCCAGTCACAGTGTCACTGATTGCAGTGACCATTTATTTACTGATCACTGCAATCAGTGACATTTGTGACTGTAAAAGTGTCACTAAAGTTAGTTTTAGGTCCAGTGTAGCCCCCTAACCCCCCTAATAAAGGTTTAACCCCCTGATCGCCCCCCAGATAACCCTTTCACCCCCTATCACCACTGTCGCTAAGCGATCATTTTTCTGATCGCTGTCTTAGCGTCGGTGATGCCGATCGGTAGCCAGTAATTTTTTTTAGGTTCGTCGCAGGTTTTTATAGCGTCAGGTACCCCCATATTTTATCTAATAAAGGTTTAACCCCCTTGATCACCCCCCAGGTAACCCTTTCACCCCCTATCACCACTGTCGCTAAGCGATCGTTTTTCTGATCGCTGTCTTAGTGTCGGTGATGCCGATCGGTAGCCAGTAATTTTTTTTAGGTTCGCCGCAGGTTTTTATAGCGTCAGGTGCCCCCATATATTAGCTAATAAAGGTTTAACCCCCTTGATCGCCCCCAGGTAACCCTTTCACCCCCTATCACCACTGTCGCTAAGCGATCGTTTTTCTGATCGCTGTCTTAGTGTCGGTGATGCCGATCGGTAGCCAGTAATTTCTTTTAGGTTCGCCACAGGTTTTTATAGCGTCAGGTACCCCCATATATTATCTAATAAAGGTTTAACCCCCTTGATCGCCCCCCAGGTAACCCTTTCACCCCCTATCACCACTGTCGCTAATCGATCGTTTTTCTGATCACTGTCTTAGTGTCGGTGATGCCGATCGGTAGGCAGTAATTTTTTTTAGGTTCGCCGCAGGTTTTTCTAGCGTCAAGTACCCCCATATATTTTCTAATAAAGGTTTAACCCCCTTGATCGCCCCCCAGGTAACCCTTTCACCCCCTATCACCACTGTCGCTAAGCGATCGTTTTTCTGATCGCTGTCTTAGTGTCGGTGATGCCGATCGGTAGCCAGTATTTTTTTTTAGGTTCCCCGTCAGGTTTTTATATAGCGTCAGGTACCCCCATATATTACCTAATAAAGGTTTTAACCCCCTAATTGCCCCTAGTTAACCCTTTCACCAGTGATCACCATATAAGTGTTACGGGTGACGCTGGTTAGTTAGTTTGCTTTTTATAGTGTCAGGGCACCCGCCGTATATAACCCAATAAAGGTTTAACCCCCTGATCGCCCGGCGGGTGATATCAATTAGGTTTTAGCGTCAGAGAGGGTCTGCGTCACACCCCAGGCAGCGTCAGGTTAGTGCCAGTAGCGCTAACACCCACGCGTGAAGCATACACCTCCCTTAGTGGTATAGTATCTGAACAGATCAATATCTGATGTGATCAGATCTATACTAGCGTCCCCAGCAGTTTAGGGTTACCAAAAACGCAGTGTTAGCGGGATCAGCCCAGATACCTGCTAGCACCTGCGTTTTGCCCCCTACGTCCAGCCCAGGCCACCCAAGTGCAGTGTCGATCGATCGCTGTCACTTACAAAACACAACACACATAACTGCAGCGTTCGCAGAGACAGGCCTGATCCCTGCGACTCCAGTGCTGTAGGAGGTGATTTCACCACCACAGTTAAAAAAAAAAGCATATATGCCGAAGCATGGGGGCAGCAGGGGCGGAGGAGCGGAGGAGCGATTTTTCTCCTAATGCCGCATACATACGGTCGAAATTCCGACGGAGGCTTGCCCGTGGAAAAGTCCGACCATGTGTGTGCGGCATAACTTTTTTGCGGGAGGATGCCCCCATGCTTCGTGGTGCGTGTATGCCCATCATTAGAAGTGGGTGGATGAAGGGCGGCATTCTAATGGTGGGCATACCCACCGATCAATCTCTTTTTTCGTTCAGCCAACAGGCTGCATGAAAAAAAAAGATTACAATACATGTCCAACAAGGACCAGCAACGTACTGGTATGTTGCTGGACTTTGAATGTTTATACCAGAATGATGCCTGCGGGTTTAGGTATGATCTTGGTATCATTCTTTTCAGCCAGCGGCCGGCTTTCATGTAAAAGCAATCCTAGTGGCTAATTAGCCTCTGGACTGCTTTTACAAGCAGTGGGAGGGAATGTCCCCCCCCCCCGGATATAAAAAGTGCCATTGGGAAATTGGGAAAGCATTTTATCACACAGATCTTGGTGTGGTCAGATGCTTTGAGGGCAGAGGAAAGATCTAGGGTCTAGAAGACCCCAGTTTTTTTAAAAAAAGAGTACCTGTCACTACCTATTGCTATCATAGGGGATATTTACATTCCCTGAGATAACAATAAAAATGATTAAAAAAAATAAAATATGGAAGGAACAGTTTAAAAATAAAATAAAAAAGCAAAATGAATAAAAAAAAAAAAAAAAAAAAGCACCCCTGTCCTGCCCTGCTCTTGCCCAATGGCGAACGCAAGCGTCGGTCTGGCGTCATATGTAAACAGCAATTGCACCATGCATGTGAGGTATCACCGCGAAGGTCAGATCGAGGGCAGTAATTTTAGCAGTAGACCTCCTCTGTAAATCTAACGGGGTAACCTGTAAAGGCTTTTAAAGGCTTTTAAAAATTTATGTAGTTTGTCGCCAATGCGCGTTTGTGCAAAATTTTAAAGCATGTCGTGTTTGGTATCTATGTACTCGGCCTAAGATCGTCTTTTTTATTTCATCAAACATTTGGGCAATATAGTGTGTTTTAGTGCATTCAAATTAAAAAAAGTGTATTTTTTCCCCAAAAAATGCGTTTGAAAAATCGCTGCGCAAATACTGTGTAGAAAAAAAAATGCAACACCGACAATTTTAATCTGTAGGGCCTTTGCTTTAAAAATATATATAATGTTTGGGGGTTCAACATAATTTTCTTGCAAAAATTTTTTTTTTTTCATGTAAACAAAAAGTGTCAAAAAGGGCTTTGTCTTCAAGTGGTTAGAAGAGTGGATGTAAGCTTCCTAATGTTGTGTATAAAATGCCAGAACAGTTCAAAACCCCCCCAAATGACCCCATTTTGGAAAGTAGACACCCCAAGCTATATACTGAGAGGCATGTTGAGTCCATGGAATATTTTATATGTTGACACAAGTTGCGGAAAAAATAATAATTATTTTTTTTTTTTGCACAAAGTTGTCACTAATTGATATATTGCTCAAACATGCCATGGGCATATGTGGAATTACACCCCAAAATACATTCTGTTGCTTCTCCTGAGTACGGGGATACCACATGTGTGAGACTTTTTGGGAGCCTAGCCGCGTACGGGACCCCAAAAACCAAGCACCGCCTTCAGGCTTTCTAAGGATGGATTCACACCTATGCATTTTTAGTGCTTTTTGCAGTTTGCAGATTTGCACTACAGTCCTTTTAACATGATTTCCTATGGAACTCGTTCTGTAGTGCAAATCTGCAAAATGCAAAAAGCGCTAAAACTGCATAGGTGTGAATACAGCCTTATGCCGCGTACACACAATCATTTTTCCCGTCGAGAAAAATGAAATTTTTTTTTTTCGCCGAGAAAAACGATCGTCTGTGGGCTTTATGCCGTTTTTCTCGTTGAGAAAAACGGCAGGAAAAACGACGAGAAAAATTAGAACATGTTCTAAATTTTCTCATCGTTTTTTCCATCATTTTTTTCCGCGGCAGTTTTCCCATAGGGAGACACTGCCGCGGAGCCCACAGACGGTCGTTTTTCTCGTCAAAGAAAAAAATGACGGGAAAAACGATCGTGTGTGGGGGAACATGCCGTTCCCTCGTTTTTCATTTTTTTTCATGCCGTGATTCACGGCGGTGTTTTCACCGCCGTGAATCACGATCGTGTGTACGCGGCATTAGGGTGTAAATTTTTGATTTCACTTCTCACTGCCTATCACAGTTTCGGAGGCCTTGGAATGCCCAGATGGCACAAACCCCCCCAAATTACCCCATTTTGGAAAGTAGACACCCCAAGCTATTTGCTGAGAGGTATTGTGAGTATTTTGCAGATCTCGCTTTTTGTCACAAAGTTTTGAAAATTGAAAAAAAATATATATATATTTTCTTTCTTCATTTTCAAAAACAAATGAGAGCTGTAAAATACTCACCATGCCTCTCAGCAAATAGCTACTTTCCAAAATGGGGTCATTTGGGGGGGTTTTGTGCTATTTTGGCATTTTATGGCCTTCGAAACTGTGATAGGTAGTGAGGAGTGAAATCAAAAATTTGTGCCTAGAAATCCTGAAGGCGGTGCTTGGTTTTCGGGGTCCCGTACGCGGCTAGGCTCCTAAAAAGTCCCACACATGTGGTATCCCCATACTCAGGAGAAGCAGCAAAATGTATTTTGGGGTGCAATTCCACATATAACCATGGCATGTGTGAGCAATATATCATTTAGTGACAACTTTTTGTAATTTTTTATTTATTTTTTGTTATTATTCAATCACTTGGGACAAAAAAATAATTCAATGGGCTCAACAGGCCTCTCAGCAATTTCCTTGGGGTGTCTACTTTCTAAAATGGGGTCATTTGGGGGGGGGGGTTTGTGCTATTTTGGCATTTTATGGCCTTCGAAACTGTGATAGGTAGTGAGGAGTGAAATCAAAAATTTGCGCCCTTAGAAATCCTGAAGGCGGTGCTTGGTTTCGGGGGCCCGTACGCAGCTAGGCTCCCAAAAAGTCCCACACATGTAGTATCCCCGTACTCAGGAGAAGCAGCAAAATGTATTTTGGGGTGCAATTCCACATATAACCATGGCATGTGTGAGCAATATATCATTTAGTGACAACTTTTTGTAATTTTTTATTTTTTTTAGTCATTATTCAATCACTTGAGACAAAAAAAAATATTCAATGGGCTCAACATGCCTCTCAGCAATTTCCTTGGGATGTCTACTTTCCAAAATGGGGTCATTTGGGGGGGTTTTGTACTGCCCTGCCATTTTAGCACCTCAAGAAATGAGATAGGCAGTCATAAATTAAAAGCTGTGTAAATTCCAGAAAATGTACCCTAGTTTGTAGACGCTATAACTTTTGCGCAAACCAACAAATATACGGTTATTGACATTTTTTTTACTAAAGACATGTGGCTGAATACATTTTGGCCTAAATGTATGACTAAAATTGAGTTTATTCAATTTTTCTTATAACAAAAACTAGAAAATATCATTTTTTTTCCAAAATTTTCGGTCTTTTTCCGTATATATCGCAAAAAATAAAAATCGCAGAGGCAATCAAATACCATTAAAATAAAGCTCTATTTGTGGGAAGAAAAGGACGCAAATTTTGTTTGGGTACAGCATTGCATGTCCGCACAATTTACAGTTAAAACAGCGCAGTTCAAAATTCTGAAAACAGCTCTGGTCCTTTAGCTACCAAATGGTCCGGGGCTTAAGTGGTTAAATACTCATCCAATCATACTTTATATTATATTAATGACAACATTTTGGTGCCTTGTATGTGACCAGAAGCAGTATTGAGGATTTCTTACCAGAATTCGGCAGTGACAGAAGTCCTGGGAGGAGACCTCAGACTCTTAGAATGGGATATACAGTATAATAAATTGTTGTGTATGGTATGGTGTATGGTCTGATGTCACTACACATGGAAAGATTAAACAAATGCAAACCAAGTCTCTTTATGAATTGTCACACAGGATAGCAACAGTGATGGAACGCTTAAGCTGGTCATACACCAATTGAAAATTGTCAAGACCAGCAGAGACCAGCACAATTTCAATCAGTGTGTGGGTTTTCCTGCTCAATAGAATTTGATTGTTTATTGTCACTATGACAAAAGTTGAAGGGACATGTTGGAGAATGTTCCATCAACCAGCAACTGCAGCCAACCAACTGATCAGTATATTTTGACAGTAGATTTGTTTGGATGGAGGAATCGTTTTTTTTTTTTTTGTTTAGCACAAAAAAAAAAAAAATGGTGTCTGGTCCAGCCTAAAGTGTTACTAAACCCAAGAGCCTGCATTCACTATATCTGGTCTCCCACAATACACATGTAGCGGGGTGTTGCTTTAACTAGCCTCAGAGACTACCTTACCCAGTATGCAATCGGATACCCACAGTTCCTTTGGGCCCGGCGCAAGGTCTGCTGGGGTTGGACTATATAAGGAGGGGCGGAGCAGGACGGGGGTCTCTTTGGACATCGCCCGCCTAGCAAGTGGAACTCTGTGCTGTGTCGGCTGTTCCGTACTAGGCCCGAGAACCCGGCCCTGTGGATCCAAAGAGCCTTCTACCCCTCATGGAAGAATCCCTGAGACGTCTCAAGTATCTACCTTCCAAGACTCGACGGAAGAATCGGAGACCCCGGGCATCGTGAGACTCTGTGTGGGACACACAGAGGTGGAAGTCGGCTGCACGGACTGGTTCGGTTGGGTGAGAGAGCACTTGCTCAAAGATTTCTTAAGTTAATCTTTAGGCCCAGTGTCTTTTGTTTAGGGCCCATCATTATCAAGTTTGAGCTGCCCATCAGAGGGACAGTGTGCCGTACAGCCTTAGCCGAATCCTTTGCCGCATATTCAGCAGCTAATTGTTTTACACCCTGTGGATTACAAATAACCTACAAAGTGCACCACCATTGCTAGCGAAGATCCCTCTCTACAGAAACATTGTGAACTAAGTAGTTAGGCCTGACTGAATAGAGTAGAGACATTGCTAGGCGCCATCTTGCCCACGAGGGGGAAGCTTGCAAGCGGGGTTTGTTAATTGATGTGTATAGGATTGAGGGGATTGTATACCTGTGTTATATGCTGACTAGATCTTATTGCAGGGCTTTGCATTGATAGATGTACTACTGTCTAATCCAAATCTTATTTTATTCAGTAAACGCATTAGTGATTAAGCAGACACGTTGTGTTGTGTGATTACTGTGTATGTTATCTGCAGCATTGTGATACCCATAGCCTACGGGTCTCACAATCCTTTAGTCTCACTAGCTGTGCCAAGGGAGGGTAGAGCCAGTTACTGGGGGTTGGCAGCAGAGTGTTACAGGCCCGAAAAAAATACCAGCAGCCCTCTTAGCTGGGGGTATTGCTACACACAGAACATAGAAATGCAATTATTTTAGTAAATATTAACTGCTAAGCGCCATTTTCATCAGCAGTATATAGCAGTCTTGTGTCCAGTCGAGCACTGGTTAAAGCTTGTAGCAGGAGTTTTCATTCTTCTCAGACTCTCCTATGTGGCTGCATGACTCCTAATCCTCTGTCTGAAAAGTGCTGATTGGCCCTGTGCACTGTGCCGATCATATGCACCCTCCCCCCCCAAAAAAGATCTCTAGCAATACACACCAAGCTGAGCCTGTGCAGAGTGCCCCCAAGGCTCTGTACCATGAACAGATGGATTGGGAGCTGTGGAAAAAGGGGAGGATCAGAGAAGACAGAATCAAACAGCCTTTTTACACAATGTGCAGACTTAACCCCTTATGTTCCACAGTGAGTACAACAAGCATATACAGACTGATTTTACTGTTGTGGGCTTAGTAACACTTTAAGGCTGGATGGTTTAAGAGGCTTTGTATGGGTATATCAAAGGAAATATTTTTTAACTTACTCTAAATCCCCATAATTTAAATTACATATTGGTAAGAGCAGATGATTTGGGGAGAAAATCAAATAAGGAGGCTGTGAGGGCTGATGCAGCGACAATGTTTGGGAGAGAGGCTGAACATAAAGATCAGCAGGTAAACATTTATCCGAACAGCCAGTGGAGAGTTACCAGGTCAAAAACATATAATCTTAACGTGCAAAACACCACTAAACAAAATAATAATATGCAAAAGTCCAAGACCTGGATACCATTTTCTCAGCTAAAATAACAACATGACCATCTGAAAACTGTATATGACAAAATGAAGACAGAGACTGAGGTTAAAAGACAATAAAGGGTGCCAAAGATACAAAGATAGCAGAAGGTGGAGGTCCTTCAAATCTCACTGAATTCATCTCACATTAACTGCTGTGTTTATATGCCAATTACTCCTCTATGGCAGTGAGGGTAAATTAGCAAAAAGCAGTAAAGCCTCGTACACACGATCGGATATCCTATGGATTCTAATCCGATGGTTTTGTCCATCGGAAATTCGGTGAAGCTGACTTCCATCAGTCTTGCCTACACACCATCAGTCAAAAAAACGACCGTTCCAAACGCCGTGACGTAAAACACTCCGATGAGCCGAGAAAAATGAAGTTCAATGCTTCTGAGCATGCGTCGACTTGATTCTGAGCATGCGTGGGTTTTTTATCCGGTGGACTTGCCCATAGACGATCTGAGTTTTCGATCGTTTTTTTATCCATCGGAAAAATTTAAAACATGTTCTATTTTTTAAAACCGATGGAAAAAAGACCGATGGGTCCCATACACGATCGGTTTGTCTGATGAAAACAATCCATCGGACGGTTTTCATCGGTTAAACTGATCGTGTGTACAGGGCTTAACAGATGTAAATATTAGTCTGTTTGTTTTAACTTAAACCACAATTTTTATGGACTTTGCTATTGAAGTTTGTGAAGAGTTTGTGTCTTTCAGAACATGTTGGAGACATGTATTAATCTATGCGGCTAAAAATACCATATTTTACAAGTGAATTACAGAAGAATTAGAAGTATATACATTTTGCCTGACATTGATTGCTTGTGGGAGAGATAACAGGAGGAATGAGATGCCTGCACTCTAACCCTGGATAAAAAGAAATGTGTAATTTGTGCTGCCACAATTTACTGGATACGACTATACACAGTATTACAAAGGCTTTCAGAATTATAAACTCTCTCTATAATCATCACACATTGGACTGCACCTTTTTTTCTTTCTTTCTTTTTCAATCTATTTTGCCTTTTTATTTCATTATGGTTAATTTGTTGTGTATTTCTCTTATAAGAGTAGAGAAGTGTTCAAACCAAAGAATCATCACTATACTATCTGTATATATGTGAGATCTAAGCTAAGATGCAACACTACAGCTACATAATTCATAATATAGCATTATTCAGAAGGTAGCCAAGTATTTATATTTATGATGCTCGGACTGGGTAGAATAGCATAAATGTAAGAAATAATACTTTGGCTTTCACCAAATTTATAAGAGGGGACATTTTTCACTGTATTTGTAATCTGAATTTTGCCTCATTAGTTGTTTATAATATGCTGAAGACTATGACAAATATGGATAGGAAGAACAATCTACCTTCTTTAAGATACTTGCAAGACATTTCTACTGCTATTCCATCTGGAATGATGAATTGATAGCAATAATGCCACTCTGTTGCTATGTACACCATCTTATGATCCTGTGCAGAGGGATTGATTTACAGTCAGGTCCATAAATATTGGGACATCAACACAATTCTAATCTTTTTGGCTCTATACACCACTACAATAGATTTGAAATGAAACAAACAAGATGTGCTTTAACTGCAGACTTTCAGCTTTAATTTGAGGGTATTTACATCCAAATCAGGTGTTCGGTGTAGGAATCACAACAGTTTGTATATGTGCCTCACACGTTTTAAGGGACCAAAAGTAATGGGACAATTGGCTGCTCAGCTGTTCCATGGCCAGGTGTGTGTTATTCCCTCATTATCCCATTTACAAGGGGCAGATAAAAGGTCCGGAGTACATTTCAAGTGTGCTATTTGCATTTGGAATCTGTTGCTGTCAACTCTCAATATGAGATCCAAAGAGCTGTCACTATCAGTGAAGCAAGCCATCATTATGCTGGAAAAACAAAACAAACCCATCAGAGAGATACCAAAAACATTAGGTGTGGCCAGATCAACTGTTTGGAACATCCTTAAAAAGAAAGAACGCATCGGTGAGCTCAGCAACACCAAAAGACCCGGAAGACCACGGAAAACAACTGTGGTGGATGACCGAAGAATTCTTTCCCTGGTGAAGAAAACACCCTTCACAACAGTTGGCCAGATCAAGAACACTCTCCAGGAGGTAGGTGTATGTGTGTCAAAGTCAACAATCAAGAGAAGACTTCACCAGAGTGAATAAAGAGGGTTCACCACAAGATGTAAACCATTGGTGAGCCTCACAAACAGGAAGGCCAGATTAGAGTTTGCCAAACAACATCTAAAAAAGCCTTCACAGTTCAGTAACAAGATCCTATGGACAGAGGAGACCAATATCAACTTGTACCAGAGGGATGGGAAGAGAAGAGTATGGAGAAGGAAAAAAAAAAAATCTGGAAATTCCGACCGTGTACGTGGCATTGGAGATGAAGCCCTGAGCTTGAAAATAGTGAAAATCCTGGGTTTTCCATTCAGTGAGATAGTGAAAGATGACTCGAGTCAAACCCTGGACTGTGACATCAGCTTATCTTTACCCAATATTCAATATCCTTTTGTGAACAGAGCCGGAATCCAAACTGTGAAAAGAGGCCTAAAACCTATATAAACAGCTGACATTTGGCCAAAAATGTTTCTTGTCATGTTCTAAAGTAATTTTATCTAACAACTGTTTCATGGAAGTAATTTAGAGGCTGTTGAAGAGAGATGTGTTGTGGAGATTTTTATGAAGATGTATTTAATATGTATTGTCATAGTGTCACCCAGTGTTAGTACTTCCGCAGCCCGCTCTAAAGAGCTGGCTGGGGCAGTCTGAGGCTGGTTGAATCCCGTCTGGTAGGGGAAAACGTCTTGAGGTTGGAGTGTGATGTTTGCAGGGTGCGGATATGTCCACCAACGGGGGCCCTCTGTGCATTAGCACGGACGATCGTTGAGGAGGGGATATGCTCGCTCTGCAACGACATCATTGGTTATAGGCAGATGCGTGCTCTTGTCTCTGCTGTGTCTGATTAACATTGATTGGGATTCGTAGCGCGCGTCTGCAGATAGCCTCCCTCCCCCATTCAATAATAGTATAATCTGAATATGCGTTATTCTATGGAATAGCGCAGAATAAGGATTCCTATCAACGGTAATATGAGAGCTTGTAAGTGTTGTCAGAGTCAGGGAAGGCGTCCATGTTTTAAATCAATACGGCTTCGTTTGCTGGGAGCATACATGCTTTCCCTGCCCGGACACACCCATAAGACTTTAGCCATCATGCGTCATTGTATTCATTGTATGTATTATTGTATTGAATCCTTTAAGCTATATTTCTTGAGTGGTATTCATGTACTTGATGGTATAGGATTCCCTGTTGGAAGGGATGTCCTTGTATTGTAATTTTCCCTGTGTGAAGGTCACATGCTGTGACATCACTTCCTGTTGGGATTTTAATAAAATAGAGAGAGACACAGCTCCCAGACACTCTATGCTGGGAGGCTGAGATGAGAACATAGCTAGCTGTGTGGTGCTTCCTTTCTTGGGATGAATGATGGGACGAATTATGGTGAGTGGAACTTAGCCTAAAGATAGCATTATTGCAAAAAGATGAATCTAAAGTGTGTGCATGTTTAGCACAGGAAATATAGGCTGTATGCTCTGCATGGAACCTGTATTTCCACAACAGTTAAATGGCGGGCCAGGACCTTTGGGAATAGATGGAGTCCCTTTGGACATCGGATCGAAATGGGGGGGAGAGTGGATCTACGACCCGATGTGTGGGGGCTCTGCTCTGTAAAAAGAACAAATTTTTCGTCTTTTTGAAATAATGCTGTAGGTCTGTCTATGAGAGATGTGTGTGTGTGTGTATGTCTGCGAATCCGATCGTATGAGCCTGGATGTTTATGTGGGGAAGCCGCTTGCTGTAAGAGTGTTTGGCTGCATTGTTATTGATGGCCGCTGCATTGAGCCATAAGCCATGTGCTTTAGTGGGGGAGGGGCAGGCAGCATGGCTATCACTGCCAACATGTTTGAAAGTTGTGTATATCTGACTTTCCAATTTTCAGAACAAAGTTGTGTGTAGTGTTTGAGCCTGTGTGAATGCTGATGGAAACTGTATATTGTGGATGAAATGTAAGAGAGATGGCTGTTTGGGGAAATGACCTTTGTGCAATGTATTGTGCAGCCATGGCATTGTTGAGGATGGCCCCTGCATTGAGCCATGTGCTTGAATGGGGGAAGGGCTTTCCCACTGCTTTGTGTTGCTGGGGCTATGCCCTGAGGGAAGGAAACTCTGAGCAGGCATGCAGGCAACATTGTACTGTATGTGTGTGGTGAATATCTCAGAGTATATGAACTTAGAGAAATTAATATGTTTTTAATATTGTCATGTAACTAACATTTATTGAATGTGCTGTTTAGTGGCCAAAGGGTTTTAAAAAAAAAAAAAAAGTTTGTAAGTGTACATGTAGTCCTTGTAGAGTGTAGCTGACACATTTTTCAGTGGATTTTGATGATAATTTAGAAAAATCTCAATTGTGTAGTCTGTCTTTGTGAAGAAAAACATTTTTGATTTTCTTTTAAAGAGATGCTGGTTTTGGCGGGAAAAAAAATACATGCGTTAATGGCGCCATTTCTGGCTTTTGTTGCTGGCCTTGTGATTTGTCTGCCATTTTGAGGCGCAGGTTCTCCTTGGCCTGTGGGCATCATATAAGGGAAGGTGCAGCCACCTTTCTTTTGAGCGCTATACCATGTGGCATTCGTCGGCTATTTCGCTGGTGGAATTTCTCAGACTTTGGGGCAGATTTTGATGTTTGGTGCGAATTTGGTGCGGTCTTTTCTGCGTTGGAATTTGGAGGCCATTTTTGTTTTCATTTGTATGGGGGAACCCATGTGGTGTTCATTGTGACGTCCCATGCTGGTTTTGGCGGGAAAAATTGCATGCGTTAATGGCGCCATTTTTGTTGTTGTCCATGAGGTGTGTGGTGGTCATCCACCATTTTGTTGTCCTGGCTTGTCGGCCATTTTGAGAGACGTTTACAGTTTGAGATAGGAAGTTCCAGTTTAGCAAACACGGCCCCTGAATATGCTGTATTGGCATTTGTTGATTGGCGCAGTTTTGTCCTGTTTTATGCGTTTACAGTTTGACCTGTGCACTGCTGGGGAGAGTAGTGAGACACAGGGAGAACATGCAAACTCCATGCAGATGGTGTTAGGATGGGGATTTCTCTGTTTTCATTTAAGTGAATGTAAGCTATTGCAGGGTCAGCTGACTTTGCAGTATATGAGCGGCGGTTTTTGTATTGGATTTCGTTTTTAAGTAAAAACTCCACTTTACACTGAATTTTGATAGATTGTAATACTAACAGAGTTTTTGCACAATGGCGTAATTTTATATTTAAATATTTGGGAGTTCTCCAGAAGGCAGTTTATTGTTTTTGAAGCTTGTACTGTATAGCCATCTTTTGGCAGGAGTTTGTATTTGAGTCCCAACTTATAGTTGGACTTCCAGGGAATGTGGGTCAGGGGGGGATTCCCTCCCATTTGCAAAGGGGGGTTTATTCCATCATTTCCTTGACAAAGGTTTTTTTTTTTTAAATGGTTGAAATATATATGATGTTGAGCCATGGATTTTTTTGGTGTCTTGATAGACAAGGCGATTGGGGCTAGGCTCCCCCCTCCCCCTCCCCCTCCCTCTTCCTGAACAATTGATATGTAAATAAACCAGTTTTTTTTTGAGAGCTGAGCATGTAACCGGAAGTTTCTTTTCAGCATTTTATATATCAGAGGGAAGTTGGTGGGAGGAGCTTGGGGTTGTCTGAAAGGTTGGCCAATGAGATTTGTGTTTGGAAGGAAAATGGAAAGCGTTTAAAAGTGTTTTATATTTCGTTCCAGTTTTGTGAAATTTTGTACTGTAATACAGTTTTGGGTAGAGAGCAAACAGGGGGGCATCACCATTGTTTTATCATCTAGATACAGAGAGAAGCCACATTGTTCTGCAGGTGGTAAACTGGCGTAATTGTTCTGTGTGGTTTCGTCTGGCGACACAATGTATGGGTGTACGCATACACTGTAAGGGGTAGAGGCCTAATTCGGGGGTTGATCTGTGGTTGTTACTGTAGTTCCAAAAGTGTTGGGACAACAAGCCATAGAGTTGACGCCTCGGTTAGGGTTTCTAGTTCGAGGACTTGACCAGATATAGTGGTTGTAGTTCTTCAATCCACCGTATAAGAAGACACCGGGCGGTGCTCTCCGAAATGGGTGCAACGGTTTAACCTGGACGCAGGTTTAAGACGATAAGCCGATTCGAATCGCCATGGACATAAGGAGGTCTGTGCAAAGGGAAGGAATGGAGGCTTCCCACAGTCAGACGGTCACACAGTGCACGAAGCCTAGTTTTGGGGCAAAGGCCTTTGAACCCCAAAAAGATTAACATAGGTGGTCCAAGGATACTATTTTGGGTATCCCTCTGGAGTGGATGTAGTTGAGCTGCGGCTTCAGAAATCTGTAATGATGAGTGTGTTGATGGAGGTTAAATTCTCATGCCCGTTTGTTTGAACTTTGTATGGCTGGTCCATGCAAGGTTCTCGAGCTGCTCTCATGTTTGTCCCATTGTATTTTTTTCTATTGCTGAAAGAGTGAAGGGAGAATTCTGGCTGTTTTTGTTTCTTTCATTTATGGTTTTGGAAACTATGAAGTATCTCCCCCACGTTTGTATCTGAATGTTTGTATGTAGTAACGTGAATATGTTCAAACTTATCGCGGCGATCCTCCGATGCGTCGCGGCTGTTGTATTTTTGTAGGAACAAGAAAAGTAAGGGTTACAGAGGGTTTTGTTTGAATCAGTTTTGAAAGAATGTCATTGACAATTTACCAATGTACAGGAATGTCATTATTATTCACCATTCTTTGCAGGTTAAATATGAAGGATAGAGTAATGATTTTGTTTATAAGTATTTTTCAGGTCCAAGGAGTTTGTACACAGAGAACAGGTGTATGTAGACAGCGGTACATATGGATAAACATGAGTCTAAGGGAGGTAAAAATATCATAGGCTATTTCATTGTTTATTTTTTCCTTCACCACGCATTTCTTCCTTCAGTTTTTTTTTTTCAAACTAATAATAACCTCTGTAATTCTAACCAAGTTTGTGCCAAGACTGTCTTTCTTTGATAGAATTTGAATCGGCAAGCAGCAGTCTGGTGAAGTAGGTTCCCATCCCAGATGCTAAGAACCTTTTGTCGATGGTTCCAGGTATTGTAAGCCACGCACAGGTTATGAAGTGACCACAGTCCTGATGTCTGGGTTATTGTCATATGAGGGTTGTTTGGAGGTCAATCAAAACCAGAGTCGTACTTTCCTCATTAGCTGTCACTTATATTCTCGGCTGATGGGGGAGGTGCGATCGCTGTGACATGAACTTCAAAATGTCCACCACAGGGTTCACGAGTCCCTCCTGGACCCTGACACAATAATCAGTTTACATTCTTTCCAACCAGGTGACTGGGTCGTTGTAAAGAAGCTTGAGGGATGAGACCACGCCAGCCACTGCAAGAAGCGGCTCAACCACACCAAAGAATGAGGAGTATCTTTGTTTATTTATATTTTTGTTGTTTAGTAAATTTTAGCAAGGGTAACGATGAAAAGCATCCCAAGTTATTATTTACATGCCATTTATGATGTTATTATGGGTATGAGGAATTTGGACAGACTGGAAAGCGCTACAGAATTAGAACCTGTTACTGAGTTTAAGATTTAAATGCTGAATATTGGCTTCTCTCTTCCCCCCCTTTTTTTTTCTTCCCTCTTTCCTACTTCTCATAAGGTACTCCCGGGCTTTGCCCGGGCTCCACCTGTCATAGTCTTGAAATATGGGGTGGTTAATAGGTGGAGAATATGTAAGATGTGCAGGATGAGACAAATGTAGGAAAAATGGGAATATATGAGATTGACTCATGTTATATATTAATTAAATAACTGTTCTGATATCTCAAGCCACACTGGAATCAGGGAGTTTAAGGGGTACACAAGGGGATAAGGAAATCACAGGAATCACATAAACAAGGGGAATAATCAGAAGAAATTGATAACTAGAGGAAGGGAGGGAGGGGGGAGGGAGTAGTGTATGGGTAGGTAGGATGGGTGGGCGAGGGAGGAAGGAGGAGGGGAAGATGTGAACAACAATAGAGTTTAGAATTACACTTACATGGCACAAAGAGGGGTCATAAAGTATATACATATTTCTGTTAAATATAAATACACATATAAACACACTTAACAAATTGAGAATAATAACACATTAGGACACGCGGAAATAGGGGCACACTTGGGTATTAGCACACCAGTGGTGAGAGATATACAGATATTAATGAGGAAGAGATTGGAACGGAGGGGGAGTGGGGGGGGCGGGGGGGACCAGGAGTGGCATTATGAGTATGCTATGCGACAGGGTAATATGATTGTAATATGATATTTGAGGGGGGAGGGAGGGGGGGAGCGGGCATAGGGGTAACTGTATTTAATGTACTTAACACGGAGTAGATGAGAAATGGATACAAAGTGAAATATTCCGAAGTTATTAGCCTAATATTATTTTGTAACTATTGATTTGAAACAAAGATGGGCTGGGGAAATACTTCTATACACATTAATAATTGAATATATAAATGTTATAATTTTGGAGTCCTATAGATAGGTGGATAATATATAGTAATTTATTTTAGCAAGCATTCCTTCCATGAAGTAAATGGTGAACAAAAGTTACAATGTACAAATGTGTTATGAAAAAGGCTGAAGATCTCTTATATAAACAACCTTTGTGTATGCTATTGGAATATGTGGGAAAATGGAGGGAGAGGGAGAAGGGAGGAGATAAGGGCAAAATTATTAAAATTATGGTAAAAACAAGACAGCCATGGGGACATGGCCTACTGCTCGGCTACGCGCCGCCGCTAAACACTTCCCCACATTTGGTACCTACAGGCAATTAGGTAGACCTAAGTAGGTACTAGTGTTTTTAACCAAAGGGGTTTTTTTTTTTTTTTTTTTTTTTTCTGTCTTCCCCCCCCCCTTTTTTTGACTACAGGATTGGGGAAGATGGCAGGGTTGAAGGTGACTTCTATAAATGCGAGGGGACTCAATATTCCGGAAAAACGTAGGATGCTACATTATGATTTGAGGCAGACTAAAACAGATATAGGAATGATACAGGAAACTCATTTCAAGGAAGGAAAATTCCCATATCTCCAAAACAGATACTTTCCTAATGTATACCTTGCATCTAATAAAGAGGCCAAAACTAAAGGTGTGGCTATCCTAATATCCAATAGAATTGCATGGTCTTTGTTGGAGAAATATATAGACCCAGGAGGGAGATTTCAATTTCTGAAAGGATTTATAGGAAACATAAAAGTGACTCTAGCTACTATTTATGCCCCAAATGTTAATCAAGACAATTTCCTCGAAAAAATGCTATCAAAACTGACTAAATTTAAAGAAGGGAAATTAATTTTAGGGGGGGATCTTAATATACCTCTAGATCCAAGAATTGATACCTCTAGTGGCTCCTCCCCAGTCCCCTTTTATTGCTCCCTTTTTTTATTTTTATTTTTTCTCAGCCTTTTCTCTGTTTCTTTTTCTCCCTTTTTCTTTTCTTTCCCTGCCTAATTAATGTCCTCTCACCTCACACTACCCTCCCCCACACCCTGATACACACCACTTTTCTTTTTCACATACAGATACACACAGCTTTTAGGGTTACAACATTTTTTCAGTGTGACAGTTTTAAATTTTTTTCTTTTTTTCACAGAGGTCCCCACATTTGGGGTTACCCTACATAGCTTACAACCACTTTGAATTTTATTTTTCCACCCTCACGGGGCGTTGTCAGTATGGGTCGTTGTCGCCCTGCCATGCCTCCCCAGCTCCCGGTTGTGACGCCCTCTGGCTGGTCCGTGACTCTCGTGGACGCACCACCCCCATGCAGACGCATCCGTAAGTTCTGTGGGTTAAATGTATGGGTGGGGGATTTTTCTCCTATTCTATGTTTGCCCACCAGCTCTGTAGCATTCTTTTAGATCATTAAAATGTATCTGTCTTTTTCATCCCCAGATGATCACTTCGGTTTTTGCTCCTGATGAGCGGCCCGCAAGGCCCGAAATGCATAGAGCTAATATCTACCGATAAGTGTATATACCCATCAACCTTTATGGACGTTCCTTCCAATATATACCAAATCCCCCCCTGCTTATGTCTCCTTTTTTTAAAAAAAAATGTTTTAGTGGATTACCAAGTTGCATAGGTAGCGACTGCAATGTCTGGAAGATATGTACTGTGTATCTGCAAATATATGAAATATCCTTGATGGAATATTTATTAACTATTTACTATTGTGCAATATTTGGTTCGGATGAAATATAAAAAAGTATTGATATATAGCAAAATGCATAAAATTTAAATATGAAATTGTATTGCGATTTGAACCAATTAAAAGCTGTCCTCCATCAAAGTTATCTCTTTGTGTCCGTGTGCCTCATACAAAGTCCCGCCCTCTACTTTCCTTTTTCAATTGATAGATGTTTGGCGTTTACTGCACACAGGGGAGAAAGATTACACATATTTCTCTAATCCATATCAATTATACTCAAGGATAGATCTTTTTCTGATACCCCAGCAATTACTATCCAGTGTGCAGGATATATCAATAGGTAGTATAACCTGGTCAGACCATGCCCCAGTTATGATAAAACTCTCACTATCAGGGGCAGTCCATCCTATGGAATGGAATTGGAGATTGAATGAAAGTTTATTACAATCAGCCGAAATTCTAGCAGATCTGAGTAAATAAATTTCATGGTACTTCCAAATAAATGACAGTGCAGAAAGTGACCCAGGTATTGTATGGGAAGCACATAAAACAGTTATACGGGGAATATTAATTAAACATGGTTCCCGAGTAAAGAAGGCCAGAGAAAAGGAAATAAATGAACTACTGGGAAAGATTCAGGAATTAGAGATATTACATAAAGAGAGACCAGAAAGAGGAGTAGGAAATGAATTAGCACATTTAAGAAGACAGATATCAGATATCTTACGATATAAAGCAAAAGCGGTATTACAGAGATGGAGAAGGTTGACATATGAATCTGGAGACAAGTGTGGCAAATTACTGGCAAAGAAACTGAAAGAACAACAAACACGATCATATATACTATATTAAGGGAAAAGGAGACCAAAAAATCTCGATCCCGAAAGAGATTGCACAGGAATTTGGGGAGTATTGCTCTTCACTGTATAACCTAGCACCTCCTTCTTTGCCTCACTCGTCTATAGATGAATATCTTGTCTCCTCTCAACTAGCTCGATTACCATCCCCGGTTCGAAGAAAATTAGAAGCACCCATTACATCAGAGGAAATATTTGCAGCAATACAAATGATAAAACATGGAAAGGCACCCGGACCAGATGGCTTCTCTATACAATACTTCAAAAGTTTTTATTCTCTATTAGGTCCACACATGACCAAATTATTTAATGCGATAGGACAAAAAACGACCTTTACATCAGACACACTAAGAGCACATATTACGATTTTGCCAAAGGAGGGTAAAGACTTGACATGCTGTAGTAGTTATCGGCCGATATCCCTACTGAACACAGACTTAAAGATTTTTACAAAAACCTTGGCTATTCGATTACAACCCCATGTGTCTCAGTTGGTACATCTAGATCAAGTGGGTTTTATTCCCAAACGTGAAGCAAGAGATAGCACTATTAAAGTACTAAACCTAATCCAACAAGCGAACCAATTAAAAAAAAAAACAGTGTTTTTATAAACACAGATGCGGAAAAAGCCTTTGATAGGGTGAATTGGACATTTATGCTAGGAATACTGAAACACATGGGTCTTGGAAACCGGATGCTAAAGTGGATAAATGAGCTATACTCGAAACCACAAGCTACAGTTAAAGCAAATGGAGTACACTCTAAAATATTTCCGATATCGAATGGGACCCGTCAGGGGTGTCCCTTGTCACCACTCCTATTTGCTCTGACACTAGAGCCTCTGTTGAATAGAACCAGACAGAACCCGGATATTGTGGCTATAAGAATTGGAAGAGAAGAGTATAAGGTGTCAGCTTATGCGGACGACCTGCTGTTTTCTTTAGAATCCCCACAAATATCACTGCCAAATCTTCTGAAGGAAATAGAACAGTACGGATCTCTGTCTGGTTTTAAGATCAATTATAGTAAGTCGGAAGCGATGGGAGTGGCGATGCAGGGACAACTAAGTAAAACCTTACAACACAATTTTAAGTTTAGATGGACGACAACAGCATTAAATTACTTAGGGACACAGATTCCCTCAAACTTAACAAAGATCACTGCTATGATTAAGCACTGAATCGCAGTGCGAAACGTCAGCTCATACTTGCTGTTTTTTTGCTGTGGCATGTTGTTTGTGCTTTTGTTTTAAATAAAATAACCTTTTTTGGAGTGCGGCTGTCCAAGCGTTTTCCTCAGATTTTTTGAATAGCTAGCTGTGTGGTGCTGCCTTTCTTGGGAAGAATGATGGGACGTATGAACGGTGAGTGGAACTTAGCCTAAAGATAGCATTATTGCAAAAAGATGAATCTAAAGTGTGTGCATGTTTAGAACAGGAAATATAGGCTGTATGCTCTGCATGGTACCTATATTTCCACGACAGATGTAACCAGTTTCAAAATAAGTACATATTTTTTATGAGCTATTGTTACACATTCATTACCTCATTAAACCACAGTGTAACCCTAACCCTAGTTAATAACTGTCTATGTAAATCTACCTATTGTATATGTAAAATCTATATTATACATGCAGTGCATATATACATTTTTTTGGATGTCGACAGTCTTCTGGGTTGAATGTCAGCGAGTGAATTATAAACCATATTTCTCTGAGCGATGCTCAGTCCAGTAAGAAGGACCACCCATCAAGGATGAAAAGTAAGGGTCATGATTTCATTGGACCCGTCTGCAGACTGCAGGAAACAAGATATTGGGTGAATTTACAAAAACTGGAGCACATAGAATCTAGAGCAGCTGTGCATAGTAACCAATCACCTCCCAACTTCAGCTTGTCCAGTTGAGCTTTAAAGATGAGGGCTAGGGCGGCTCGCTCAGATGGGGGCCTGGCGGTCCCTGACTTTGTCAGATACTACCAAGCAACCCAGCTGCGCGCTATAGCCTCATGGTTCACTCAATGGTCCTATAACAAGTGGACAGAGATTGAGAAAATATGGTTGGCCCCGACCCATCCAAACAGCCTGCTTTGGAGTGCGGGCGCGGAGGTCCCCCCTGAACGACTGTTGGGGTCTATGTCCCAGCTTAGACGACTCTGGCGCATGATGGCGAGTCAATATGGGTTGTACTCTAAACGCTCGCTCTTGACTTCGTTCGTCTGTAATCCCAAAGTGCCAGACAGCCTCTCCCTCTAAATGTCGTACCCCTGGACGTCCCGAAATCTGTTTAATTTCGGGAATCTGGTGGATCTAGTGACGCGTAAATTATTACCCTTCCCCAGACTTCAGACCAAGTATGACCTACCAGGCCAGGCATTCTACCGCTACCTGCAAATTCGCCACTATGCCCTGACCATAGCCCCCGACCTACACTTCTCCCCCCCGACCCCCTTTGAGTCCCTGGTTATGGCGGGCACTGCCCAGAAGGGCCTAATCTCTTCTATTTACAGGATACTTAACGCCTATTCCATGGACTCAAAGGGTAAAAATTCCTACATGACTAGGTGGGAGAACGCCCTCAATGAGGACATCCCTTTAGAACAGTGGCGGGTCATATGGTATCAGGCAGCGAAGAGCTCTCTTTGTACTCTGTGCAACGAAAACACTTACAAGATCCTTCTTTTCTGGTACATGACCCCTGATGTGATCCACGCCATATACCCCGCCAGCTCGGACCGCTGTTGGCGATGCCAGAGAGATAGGGGGTCCCTTCTTCACATATATTGGAGTTGCACTCTAATCACTCCCTACTGGACTGAAGTACAGCAGCTGCTGTCAAGGTTGTTGGACATGCCTATCCCTATGACTCCCAAATTTTTCCTGCTAGGCCTCTCAACGCTGCGGCTTCTCCCACCCTACAAAAAACTGACACGCCATATCCTCTCAGCCGCGCTTTGTCTCATAGCCTTAAACTGGAAAAAACAATCCCCCCTACTCCCGAGGCCTTGCATGCTAGAATCAAAGACGTGGAGCTGATGGAGAAAATGACGGCCAGGATGCAGGATAAGCTGGACATTCACGACAAAGTCTGGGAGCTGTGGCACCTCCGGGAGGATACACCGGGACCAGGTGAATGAGCTATCACGATGATCTCTTCTTTTCTTCTCTTTTCTTTTCTCTTTCCCTTTCTCTTCCTCTCCACTGAGAGTATTCCTGGGACTCTCTCTGTCCCGCGTAGTTTGCTAGATGTTTTTCTACCGCATCACTTCCGTCATTGATTGGGTGCCTGCTATGGTTTATGGGTGTGTTGTTAAAGCCTTACTGACTATGTTTGATAACCTGGAAATGTGCTGTTTTCTGTATTTGAAAGTCTCCCAAGCCCTTGTATTTTCTTTGTGGAAAACCTCAATAAAATTGTTATTTGTAAAAAAAAGATGAGGGCTAGAAGCTGATGCCTTGCACAGCTACTACAGATTCTGGCTACTCCAGTCTTATCGAATTTCCCTTCAATGTATCTTTTTTTTCTTCTAATACTGGCAAGGGGGTATTTATTTAATGAAGCTGGAGGTCTGTTAAAAGATATCCGTAAACGTCAGATGACAGTCACCTGATTCATCTGTTTCCGACAAAATAAGCTGAATCTGTACATTTAGGAATACACCATCAGTCAGCACCTCTGACCGTCTGTATATGTCTCCGGGCACCTTTTCAGAAAACTTTCAGAGTAGAAGAGACAACCTCATATGTATCAAATGTGGTAAAGTTTCATATTCCAAAGAATACCCAAACACATGCAAGGAAAAAAAATATTTCTACGTGATTAGATGATGGAAGTCAACAGAGCTTCATCTGATTCAAGCTAAGGGAAAAATAGTCTTACAAAGAGAAAATTCCATTGCAAAGTGAGCAGCCTATTGGCCTTTAGTAAATTAACTCCATTATATCTGAGTAAATAACATGATGAAAGTCCAACAGTAAAAATTTATCTTCTTCTCTTTTAGGTTTAAGGGGCTTTTTAACAATTGGATCTCAGCTATTAGGCGTTATACACAAATGCACTTATTCATCTCTGTAGGTACAGCATAAATGCACATAACAAAACGATGCAGACACTTTCCCGTGATAAGAAAATTACAGCACAATTTCTGACTCCACTAGTCACACTATAAACAGGTCTATTGTGGTGACTCATTTTTAAATCATCTACTCAAATCTGCAATAGAAAAACATCAGACTACTTTGTACTTATTTATATAAATTCTTTGAAGTTCTAAACAATTCAATCATTCTAAGAGGCTATGCTGATAAAAAAATACAGATATGCCAAACTATATATATGCTGAAAGAACATGGTACAACAGCTCAAGTGCCTTATCACCAGGCGTTCCATTTTCATCAAATGCAGGAGTAAATAGCACACAGAAGTGTTAGCACATTAGACATTTTTCTTTTTGCAAAGTCAGTTTTGAAGAACTGCCCCACATAAGGGTGAGCAGCATGGGCTGGACATATTGGATAGTGAAACAAGTTTAGCCAATAAAATAGGATTTTTGTACTCACCGTAAAATTCGTTTCTCTGACGTCCATGGACTGACACAGCTGGATACTGTAAACGTGTGGGTATATGTCCCTGATCACAGGAGAAGATCTAGGCAGAATGTTAGATGTTAGAAACATACATTCTAGAACAAACCAGAGCTGAACAGCCCCGCCCAGGGGGGCGGTCCCTCCAGACATTACCCTCCCACCTGCAGCTAGCAGCCTCAGTTTGTAACAAAGCAGTACAAACCTTAAAAAGGAAGGGTGGGTGCTGTGTCAGTCCATGGACGTCAGAGAAACGGATTTTACGGTGAGTACAAAAATCCTATTTTCTCTTATCGTCCGTGGACTGACACAGCTGGAAACTGTAAACGTGTGGGACGTCCCAAAGCAGTATCAGAAGGGTGGGAGCAGTAGTAAAAGAACAATCAAAACTTCATTCCAAACAAGCAGAGCTCCTCAACGGAGGAGTTGCAACATTAAACAGCGGCCTGCAATGCTTTGCGGCCGAAGGAAGCATCCGAAGATGCAGCCACATCAACCTTATAAAATTTTTAAAAGGTATGAGCGGACGACCAGGTGACCACCTTGCACACTTGTGCAACCGACGCTTGATGTCGGAAAGCCCAGGAAGCACCAATTGCCTTGGTGGAATTCGCCGCAACCGGAAAGGGAGGCGCCCGCCACTTAAGGGCATAGGCCTGTATGATGGTCTGCCTGATCCACCTAAAGACGGTGGCAGACGACACCGCTCGGCCCTGTTTTGGACCAGAGACAGACACAAACAGTGAGATAGACTTCTGAATGGAAACAGTAGCAGACAGGTACACCCGTAAGGCTTGTACCCATCTTAATGTATGAAGCGCAAACTCTCAGGGATGCGATGGGTGAGGACACAAGGACGGAAGAACAATGTCCTCCTTAAGGTGAAAGGCCGAGACCATCTTTTGAAAAGAAGGATGTCGTGGGCGCAACACCGCCATATCCTTATGGAGGACCAAGTAAGGCAACTTGCAGGACAAGGCCGCCAACTCAGACACCCATCTAACCGAAGTAATGGCCACTAAGAAGGCCACCTTCTGGGACAAGGTCAAGAGAGGAATCTCTCTGATATTCTCAAAGGAATGTTCTTGGAGAACCGAGATGCATCAAATTCAGATCCCAAGTAGGGAGAGGAGGCTTGACAGGGGGGATCACATGGCGAACCCCCTGCACAAAAGGTGCTAATTAAGGAATGGCCCGGTAGTGGTCGTTGAAAAAGACAGCCCGGGCCGAAATCCGACACTCAATGGTATGCAAGGCCAGCTTTTGGGTCACACCACGCTGTAAGAACAGCAAAATCCTGGGAACGGAATACGTCCGAGGACGCCAATCAAGTTCCTCGCACATAGCGATGTAAGCCTTCCAGGTACGGTGATATATCTTTCTGGAGGAAGATTCCCGTGCCAACAACATAGAAGAGATGACCGAATCCGAGAGACCTCAGTCTTTCAGCACCTGGCTTTAAACAGCCATGCCATTAAAGCCAAGGATTGTAAAGCAGGACGCAGTATGGGATCATGAGACAGAAGGTCCACCCCAATAGGCAGTCGCCAAAGAATGTCTGTGACTAGCCGAAGTAGATTGGTGCACCAATGTCGCCGTCCCGGAGCAATGAGGATCACCGGAATGGCCTCAGCCCCTACTCTGCGAAGCAGGCGAGGCAACAACAGTAGCGGAGGGTAAGCATATATCAGGCGATACTGCCCCCACGGGCTACCAACGCGTCTGACGCATCTGCCCAGGGGTCCCTGGACCTGGCCACGATCTTGACACCTTGCGAGTGAGTCGAGAGGCTATAAGGTCCACATCCGGTGCCCCACCTCCGGTAAAGGAGGTGGAAACACCTCCGGATGCAAGGACCCTTCCCCTGCAATGCACACGGCCGACAGGACCGCCTTGCAGCGAGATGTATGAAAATCCCAAAGAGACTCCGCAATGTATCGGAGAAGAGAGGCCCCGGTGTACAGGGTTCCTCAACTGTTGGCCAATAAAGGCAACTTGACAGAGCTTCCCTAGAAACTCGGTCAGAGGACCAGTACCTCAGTCTCCACAGGTGGCGCAAACCCACCCCGGGCACAGAGATCCTAAAGGCTAAAGCAGTTGCAGTGCACCTGCTAGTCGACTGATAGATGAAGCAGAGGCTTTTGCCCAGTCATTGAGCTACAGAAACGCCAGAGATGCAGCCACTAACGGGCGTAACGCTAACCTCAGCCTGGCGAACATAGTCCAAGCCAGCGCTTCTGATCACCACTGAAAGCAGATGGAAAGTGGTACCCCTGAAACCAGGGATCCTTATGACAATGCTCCATCCAGCAGCTACCCATGGATAAGTGCTGATTGTACAAACACATAGTTTATACTGTGTATTGCGTCAAACGCGCAAATAGAGTGTGGGAGGAAACCCACCCAGCCACAAAGAGCATAATACAACCACATACAGCGTATGTAGTTTAGTATGTGTGGATAAACCTATTAAACACGTTTATACTGTGCCAGCGACGAAGGCGCGCACATCATCGGGGCTTGGACGTAAACCAGCCATGCAGATTGCGTACACAACCGTGTAGGTATGTTAGCCTGCGAATAAACAAATTGCACATGTTTATACTGTGCATAGCGCTGAAAATGCGCACACCATTGGAGCGCAGGGGAGAAACCGGAGCACCCGGATGAAACCCACGCAGACTGCATACGCATACCGTGTAGGTATTATAGTATGTGTGCTAAACATTTTGCACAAGCCTATGTGTGCATAGCACCGAAGGCGTGCACACCGTTGGCGCGTGGGAGGAACCGAAGTACCCCACGCATACCGAGAGAATGCAATACCTACAACTACTGTGAATGTATTTAGTGTTGTGTATAAACATAATGTGTATGTTTACACCGTGTATTGCACCAAAGGCACACATTTCATGTAGCGTGGGTGGAAACCCGGAGGAAACCCACGCAGACTGCACAGACATAACGGGTAGGTATGTTAGTATGTGGATATCAAATCGCACAAATTTAGGCTGTGCATAGCGCCGAAGCACCCATACCAATGGAGTGTGGGAGGGAACCAGAGTACCCGGGGGAAACCCACACAGACTGCATACACATACCGTGTAGGTATTATAGCATGCGTGATAAACATTGAACATGTTTAACTGTGCAGAGGGCCAAATGCACACATACCGTCAGCACGTGGGAGGAAACCGGAACACCCGGAAGAAACCCACGCAAACAGCACACAGATACCGTGTAGGAATGATAGCATGTGAATAAACATATTGCACATGTTTATGCTGTGCATTTCCATTGGAGCGTGGGGGGAAACCGGAGTACCCAGAAGAACCCCACGCAAACAGTATACCCATACTGTAAACATGTATAGTATGTGCAATAAACATATTGAACATGTCTATACTGTGCAGAGAGCCGAAGCGCACATACCATGAGAGCGCGGGAGGACACCGGAGCCCCCGGCGGAAACCCGCGCCGACCCAGAGAGTATAATACATACATATACTGTGAATGTATCTAGAGTCGTGCATAAACATGTTTTGTACATTTATATCATGTATGGCACTGAAACACATCATTGGAAGTGGGGGGACACCCACGCAGACACAGAGACCAATAACACATACATACACTGTGAATGTATGCAGTGTAGAGGTATAGGATGAGTTAAAATTATGGCTCAGAGGCGCATAATCTTCTCTGTATCATTCCAACCTGCTTGACTGTGCTGCCGAAGCAGCATGCAGGTAACAGGTAACCTCTGATCCTCAGACCGTGTGTCTGTCAGAGCTCAGAGGGTTCCCCAGGAAATGGCAGGAAACCACAGGTGCAGAGACCCTGTTGTTGCCTCAGGACATCACACAGAAGGCTCACAGGGACTAGAGACATAAATGAATAAAGTCCCCCCCCCACCATGCTGCACCGACCAGCAGTGTTGTTCATCTTACGTTAAAAAAGTAATTAGTTACAGTTACAAATTACTTCTCCCAAAAAGTAATGGAGTTACTCACTCAGTTACTACATTGAAAAAGTAATTAGTTACTCAGCAAAGTAACTATATTGGTTATATTATATATACACAGAGGTGGGGGTGGGGGGGTAAAAGGATGATATATATGTATTTTTTTCAGTGTATAAAAATAATAGGAGGGATAACAATAAATAATATTGGTACTGTGCCCATGCTTCACTGTGCCCCATGCCTCACTGTGCCCCATGCCTCACTGTGCCCCATGCCTCACTGTGCCCCACTGTGCCCCATGCCTCACTGTGCCTCACTGTGCCCCATGCCTCACTGTGCCCCATTCCTCACTGTGCCTCACTGTGCCCCATGCTTCACTGTGCCCCATGCCTCACTGTGCCCCATGCCTCACTGTGCCACATGCCTCACTGTGCCCCATGCTTCACTGTGCCTCACTGTGCCCCATGCTTCACTGTGCCTCACTGTGCCCCATGCCTCCCTGTGCTCATGCTTCACTGTGCCCCATGCCTCACTGTGCCCCATGCTTCACTGTGCCCCATGCCTCACTGTGCCCCATGCCTCACTGTGCCCCATGCCTCACTGTGCCTCACTGTGCCCAATGCCTCACTGTGCCCCATGCTTCACTGTGCCTCACTGTGCCCCATGCCTCACTGTGCCCCATGCCTCACTGTGCCCGTGTCTCACAGTCACTGTGCCCGCCGTGTACAGTACCTCAGATCGGCGGCGTCCCGACTCCCGGCGGCCATTCCATTATTCAAAAGCTGCGCCTTCTCCAGTCCTCCTTGTCTGTGATAGGCGGAACACTCAATTTCCCAGCATTCAGTGTTCCGCCTATCACGGACATCCGCTCATCCTCATAACACAGACGAGGATGAGAGGATGTACGTGATAGGCGGAACACTGCCTGCTGGGAAATTGAGTGTTCCGCCTATCACGCGGCTTTTGAATACTGCAATGGCCGCCGTCTGTCTGCATGACACGCTGATCAGGTAGGCAGACGGCAGCTTGCAGTTAGTTAAATGTTAAATTACATCTACTCGCGGCGGCTGCGGCGAGTATATGTAATTAGGGTAACGCCGCCCAAGTAATGGGAACGGCGGTGCCACAAGGGTAAGAGTAATTAATGGGAACGGCGGTGCCACGAGGGTAAGAGTAATCAGTTAGATTACTCGCTACCCCAAAAAGTGGCTACGTTACCTAACGCCATTTATTTAAACGGCGTTAGTTACAACACTGCCGACCAGGGGGAGGGAAACACTGTGTACCACTGTATCATCCATGCTGCTCTTGACGCAGCATGTGAGGAAAACAGTGAGGAAGCTGTGTAAAAGAAAGGCATGAAGGAACCAAGGAAAACAGCGTCCGCCTGAGGTACCACAGCCACAGCACCCAGCTTGAGAGTGTTCCTCACATCATCAATGAGTTCACTTAGAAGCGCCCTGTCATTCACTGACACAGAACTGGAGTCTTCCTCACAAGGGAATGTCCTGTTCATAAACATTAAAATATTCAGATCTAGGGTCCTGAGCACAGTAGCTAAACCATATCTGAATCAGAGCACTCCTTCACTAAAGATTTTTGTGGGGAGAGAGGGCTTATAGCTCCCTTCACTCGCACACCGCTTCCATTCTGACAAGGAATGATTCCAGGACTGCCGACAACTGGTCCATAAGGACCGCAGGTGCAGGAGCACTGCCAGTTGCCTCAGGCAAGTGTGGAGAAGCAGGTGTACCAGACTCCATACCGCCACCCTCTGAGACCTTATACACTATACAGTGAATATACAGTCCACCCACTGGCTACGCTGAGGCTGAGGAGGGGATACCCGAAGGACTCACCAACCCTTAAGGACCGCTCAGTTCTTCTGAAGAAACTGCGCTGTGAGCCTGAGGAGAGTGAAGAATCTGTGAGGAGATTGTGAGGAGATTCGCGCCGCAGCACCGCCGCTAGAGGCCGAAACCGAAAGAAAATGCGCGGCGGCTACAAGAAAATGGCTGCCGCCTGCAGCTCTAACTGCGCCATTGAACCACGGCAAGATGGCCGGCGAGCGCGAAATTCAAAGGCAAACAGCGCTAATGCGCACGCTAATGGCGCATGCAATAACCACCTCACACACCAGGAAAACTGCCACTCACCCCAGAGCCCACTACAGACATGAGCGCCCAGCCAGGCCAGAGTGACCCCCAAGCACCCCCACAGCACAGCACCAGTAAAGGGTGCAGAGAGCAGCATAACAGGGGGGAGACAGGGAGAAACCCCCCATATAAAGAAACACAGCCAGCATGTACTCACCTGAGGTAGGAGAGACTACTTACCCGTCCCTTTCAGGGACCCACTGGCTTGTTTCAGACAGACTTATCACAGAGCAGTACTGCGTAGCTGTCGGCCCGGTCCACCGCGAGAGATACAGTCAGTCAGGTACTGTTCATTCTTGAGAGGACCGCGGGAGCTAAAAGCAACCTGGCCACCCCTGGAGTCATGGGGCATGTCGTGAACTGAGTCTCACGCACACAAGGCGAGGATCAGCACGCTCGATGGTCGGGCAGGGAAGACTACGAGGATACCAGTGTACCCAACCTGTTGCCCAGCCAACAGTTGATTGAAGGTCTCAAAAATAAAATAATACAATTCCCAAAGGAATAAAATTTAAAAGTAAAATCTTCCAGGAGACTGGCTCCTGAGAGAGCCACGTCTACTCCTTCTGCTAGGCAGAAAAAATCTGAGGCTGCTAGCTGCAGATGGGAGGGTAATGTCCGGAGGGACCGCCCCCCTGGGCAGGGCTGTTCAGCTCTGGTTTGTTCTAGAATGTATGTTTCTAACATCTAACATTCTCCCTAGATCTTCTCCTGTGAGCAGGGACATATACCCACACGTTTACAGTATCCAGCTGTGTCAGTCCATGGACGATAAGAGAAAACATGACAATACTAAAACCAAAGGCAAAACCTAAAAAGGGTGTTTCTCTTCAGAATATCTTTGAAGATTCAGTTCAGACATTTGAAATGCCAATCTACCCAAATATAATATTAGGTATACTTGGAGTCTGGTGGTCTGAGACACCCCCTAGCTTTGCATATCCCTACTGTGCATGCGCGAAGCGCGCTGCGCTTTCTAATTGGCCCGGCGGTGGCGGGGGAAAGAGGAGGGGGGCCAAACTTTCGGCCACAGCCACATCTTCAAAAGTGGGAAAGGGGACCTGTCAAAAACAGGTCCCTGTTCCCCCCTGAAAGGTGCCAAATGTGACAACGGTGCGGGGGAGGAAGTGTATAAGTGGAAGTTCCACTTATGGGTGTAACTCCGCTTTAAATGTCCAACAATAATAGTGACCCCCCATAATGGCTTTGGCAGGTGTGCAAGCCTAGGAAACCAAAGGCTGAGATCTTACCACTGGAGAAAAGGTGTTTTAACATTTCAGCACCTGTTAAAATGATTTGTTTACGGTGGACTGACCTTTTACATTTTTCTTTTTAGAGTTGAGCAGGAAAAAATGGCATATAGAAGTGCAAAAGGTTTTGAGTGGAAGATAGATATTATAAATCAAATTATTCATGTATATTAAAAAGTACCTGTTTAGTCAGTTTATCTTTGTGTGTAATGATGCTTCCAAAACAAGATCAACCTTGCCAATATATTAAATTACTTTTAGCTCTATTTAGACATGCTCCTGTCAGTGGCGTAGCGTGGGTTGTCAGCGCCCGGGGCAGGGCAAGAGATTTGCGCCCCCTAACCCACAGCTTTTTAGCACTCTGAGTCCCTATAGCTAGTACAGTAGTACTGACCAACCTGATTCTCACACCGACCTACTTGACCACTATACTAACCTACCTGATTCCTATACTGACCTGCTTGATTCCTACACCGACCACTAAACTGACCTATCTGATTGCTATACTGACCACTACACTGACCCACCTGATTCCTACACTGTCCACTACCTACCTTATTATTGCTCACTGATTGGTTGCTAGACGATAATGCACATAATTACCACTTACCCATTGTTTGCTAGAGGTTACTGCACATCATTACTACAAACTGATTGGTTGCTAGAGGTCACTGCAAAATATTATTGCTCACTGATTGGTTGCTAGAGATTACAGCAGATCATTACTCTTTACTGATTGGTTGCTGAAGGTTACTGCACATCATTACCACTCACTGGTTGCTAGAGGTTACTGCACATTATTAATGCTCCCCAATTGGTTGCTAGACATTGCAGCACATCATTACGGCTCGCTGATTGGTTGCTAGAGGTTACAGCACATCATTACAACCCACTGATTTGTTGCTTAAGGTTACAGCACATCATCTTACTGCCTGCACACCACAGACTGCGGAAGTGACGGGACCCGCCAATAGACAGAAAAGAAGAACTAGAGCTAATTATTAGCAATGAGGGTTGAGGGGTGCGCTGTGTATTGAGTGCAAGGCTGAGGGATGTGCTTTGTACGTAATGCAGGGTTCAGAGGTGCACTGTGTATGGAGTGTAGGGTTGAGAGGTGTGCTGTGTACTGAATGCATGGTTTAGAGGTGCGCTGTGTGTGGCGTGCAGGGTTGAGGGGGTGCACTGTGTACAGCGTGCACGGTTGAGGGGGTGCGCTGTGTGTGGCGTGCAGGGTGGAGGGGGGTGCGCTGTGTGTGGCATGCAGGGTTGAGGGGGGGCGCTGTGTGTGGATTGCAGGGTTGAGGGGGACGCTGTGTGTGGCTTGCAGGTATGAGGGGGTGCGCTGTGTGTGGCTTGCAGGGGTGAGGGGGGTGCGCTGTGTGTGGCTTGCAGGGAAGGAGGGGTGTGGTTTGCAGGGATGAGGGGGGTGCGCTGTTTGTGGCTTGCAGGGATGAGGGGGGTGTGCTGTGTGTGGCTTGCAGGGATGAGGGGGGTGCCTTGTGTGTGGCTTGCAGGGTTGAGGGGGGTGCGCTCTGTGCTGCTTGCAGGGTTGAGGGGGGTGCGCTGTGTGTGGCTTGCAGAGTTGAGGAGGGTGCGCTGTGTGTGGCTTGCAGGGTTTAGTGGGGTGAGCTGTGTGGGGCTTGCAGGGTGGAGACGGGTGCGCTGTGTGTGGCGTGCAGGGTTGAGGGGGGTGCGCTGTGTGTGGCTTGCAGGGTTGATGGGGGGTGCGCTGTGTGCGGAGTGCAGGGTTGAGGGGGGGCACTGTGTGCGGAGTGCAAGGTTGAGGGGGGTGCGCTGTGTACATCTCTCCCCCCCCAAATACAAAGCTCTCTTTCCCACAGATTCCAGTTCAGAGCTCAGCCCCAGCCCCCCTCCGGCTGCCATCATCCCATACAGAGCTTTCCTCTGTGGAGGAGTACTCACAATGTCCGTGCAACTGCCGGTGAGGAGTGGCTTCTGTCTGTGTGGATGATGCCTCATCCTCTTCCTCCTGGCCCCGGTTTCCTCCAGTCCTGGGTGGTTGGTGCAGGGTCAGAGTGCCGGTGTCCTGTTGAGAAACACTGGGGCCGTGTAGAAGCACACTGACAGGCACAGGCAGACTCAGGAGAAGCGGCGGTTGTCGGAAGTCTGGGCTGTGGGGCGGGCTAAGTGGACGGAAAGCATGTTGCACGTGCCGGGATCCTGGACCTCATGTGTGGGGAGTGGCGTGTAATGGAAAGGATGCCTCGTGAGTCGCCTGCCCTCCTCCTTCCCCCCAGTCTCCGCACTGGTCTTCAGTGTTCATTTACTCACTGCTGTGTCAGTGTCACCGCTGGAGTCTAAGCCGGGACTGCACCACAACTTCTTTCTCATAGCGAAGCGGAAGAGCTCACAGTCTCCTAGACTGCACAGCACAGGAGAAGAGCTGTAGGTAACCTGCCGCCTGCTGCTGCTCCCCTCAAAATTTTACGCCGGGGCGACCGCCCCCCTGCCCCCCCCCCACGCTACACCACTGGCTCCTGTTCATTTATTCTTGGGCATTGACAAAGTTTCACAGATCACAATTTAAAAAATTTGAATATTGTCTCATTTAAGACATTTCATTTTTGAGATACACACTCTTCATAAAATCAGCAACATATACAAGGCAACATGCCTAAGCACGCATGCAAGGATTAACTTTCATACGATTTTTACTGTAAACATGACCATGGTCAGTTACACATCATTTGAGCTACTGTATGATCTAATTATGTAAGACATTCAGTAATTGAAATGTTACATGTTAACTTATATTTAACTCATTAATTAATGAACAATAAATAAAATAATTAATTTCTGAAAATATTTAAAAAAAATTTTTTTTTTTTTTACAGTTTACAAAAAAAAAGTAGGGATCATTTACATGGGTGTAGAGGACCGCACAGTATGTGTTTATCTGTGTGTTTATGTGCCAGTTAGATAGCAGCATGTTAAAAATCAATGACAGATTTACAGACACAGCGGCTGTATGGATCTTCCTGCACATCAAATTGCCAAATATCCAAAATGCAAAAAAAAGTTGTGCCTATAGTTCTACATTAAGGCAAATATCAATTTGCAAGTTGTTTCAGAGAATAATAAATGAGGTAAAGCTTCACTTTACAAGGAAATACACAATCACATTCAAGGAAAATTTGCATTTTTGCTTGCACAATATTGGATAATGGAAGTCAGCAGAGTTCCCCCTAAGCTCTGGAGTAACTGCACTTGCAAAGTCCTCAGTCAATGTGCCATTAGTCAATCCACCCCATTACATGTAGTGAAATCAGTGGCGGTGCGTCCATAGTGGGCGCAGGAGCGCCGCCCCCTCTCGCTCCTGCGCCCGTCACTCACAACAATACATAGGTTCATGCATTGCATGAACCTATGTATTGTCACCGCCGCTGCCGCTCACTATTCAGATGGCCGGCCCTCTGTTGAGCGCCGGCCATCTGAATAACAGCGGCTGGTTGGTCTTTGGAAGTACCTATCAGAGCCAGCGGGCTGTAATCAGCTTCCAAATAGCTAACCAGAGGATGCACGGGGGGTCACGGAACAGCAGCAGATGGGGTAAGCACAGGAAATCCAATCTCTCCAAAGTGGTGACACAGAGCACACCAATATGGTGGCAACAAGCTATCAAAAGTTTTTGGCCTACACATGTGAGCAGATAGCTTGTTGCCACCATATTGGTGTGCTTTGTGTCACCACTTTGGAGAGATTGGAAAAAACTGCTGCTGTTCCGTGAGGACGTGTCCAGAGCAGTCCACACCCATACCTTCTGCCTGTTTGACCCACCACCGCTGGTGTGTGTGTCCACGCATAGGGGTAAGAGTATCCATTTCTTTCCCCCATCCCTGGTGTTGGAGTCACGTCCCTGGGTGTTGCAGATTTGTGAACAAATGCTTCCTATGAACCCAAAGCTTTTTGGATTCCTATAATGGGGACAATGCACTGAAGTTTTGTTACACATTTTCTCTCCTTATTTTCAGTACACGCACTGGACACCTTCATTGGACTATAAGATTATTTTATTGTATATATACATGAGTTCTCATGCACATATGATGGTTTAATTTGATGTGCACACATTTGGATTCACCCAGGCCTTTTCTTGGCCGTACATTTTCACTGTTTATTATATGCCCAAATCCTTACATGCGTTTGGGCCTTCTCACATATTTTAGGCGCTGCATTTTTATTTTTCACGTGTTATTTTTTGCAATATGTCTATTTGCTGATGCTGGCAGCCATATTTTCACTAGTTCACCCAGTAGCGCAACTTTTTCTTTTATTTTGTAATGTACATGCATATCACAATGGTCCAATCCCTTGTTAGAACATATGTCATATGTAGCGGGGATACTTTATTTATTCACAATTACTTTAGAGATATTTTTGGCTCAAATATTCACAAGACAGAATGGGATTATGAATAGACATGTGTGGAACTTAAGCTGTTAGAAAATGGGTGTCATCAATTTGAAGGTTTGACAGATGACTATTCTCTAACAAGAAAATAACAGACCTGTCCAAAAATATAGCAATGACTTTTCCAAATATCACAGCAAAAATTACTTTAAAGCAGGATTTCTGAACCAGAGGTCCATGGAGCCCTAAAGTTCCTACAAAAGGTTGCCAGGAAAAAATAGTATTAAAAATTACATAATAGTAGGATGAGGTGTATAATAAAGGCCTTCAATACACCGCTCAGCGCCTCGGACTCGCAAAATTGCAAAAAAATCTTGTAGTAGGTAACCGACACTAGAAATGGATAACACACAAAAAAATGTGATACCATACACGAATTTCTCTGATAACTCAAAGAATTTCTAAAGAGAGCAGCCGTTTAAAAAATTTAAGATATTAAAAAGATAGTATAAACATAAAACAGTGAATCTGTGTCAGAAATATACTAGAAACAGCGCTGATGTTGGTGTGATTCAGGTGGCCAACTCCACATCCAAAGCATTAAACAGTTTATGGCAGATGAAACAAGAATGCAGAGTGTCCAATAATGTTCATTGGTGGTCCTAGATACAAACAGCATGCACCTTCACCGTAAAATCTGATCCACCCAGTGGGAACACACTCCCCCTCAGGGGTTTAAACTCACCAGAGCAAAGCTCAAACAATGCCTTGAACAGGGGAGTAAATCGGAACCTTTTCAGCATTCAGCATCAGCCAAGGAGATGTTTGATCAGTGGGGACTCCCAAAAGGAATACACAAACAGTAAGAACAGTTCCTGGATATTCGTTCGAGTATCGATTGTCTTACGGACGGACGGCGATGTGGTGATATGATGACTTTTTTGCTCTGATATGTTTGATTAATGTACGTTTAATGTATTAAGGGGCTATGTGATGTGTGGGGTATTTTACCTATTAAACGGAGTTACGCTATTTTTGCTTTCCTCTGTTTGTGTATTCCTTTTGGGAGTCCCCACTGATCAAACATCTCCTTGGCTGATGCTGAATGCTGAAAAGGTTCCGATTTACTCCCCTGTTCAAGGCATTGTTTGAGCTTTGCTCTGGTGAGTTTAAACCCCTGAGGGGGAGTGTGTTCCCACTGGGTGGATCAGATTTTACGGTGAAGGTGCATGCTGTTTGTATCTAGGACCACCAATGAACATTATTGGACACTCTGCATTCTTGTTTCATCTGCCATAAACTGTTTAATGCTTTGGATGTGGAGTTGGCCACCTGAATCACACCAACATCAGCGCTGTTTCTAGTATATTAAAAATTACATACATATATAAATACCCTTCTTCCCCCAATAAAAAACACAACATTGTATTTTTTTTTATTGGTGGAAGAAGGGTAATTATACAGTATATGTGTAAAATTTCTAATACTATTTTCATTCAATATTTGATTATTGAAAGATATTTTATATTTACTTATTTTGTAATTGTTTTTGATACACCACGTGTGTCCTGTGAGAACAGCTTACCTTTGACTGGTATTCCAGTCACTTTTTTTCTTTTGTATTAATACATACTGTATGCTGCAGGGACTGCACTGACTTGAGTTGGCATATTTCTACGGTTTAAACCATTTTACCTCTTTATTAGCAATAAAAACTGACAGGGGTTCTAATTCTTCTCCACTGTAATCACCCCACTGGATATCGCATGAGATAAAATACTGTATGGTTTCATGAGACCACATATTTCTATGAAATACCCACATGTGGTATTTTAGTAGCGTTTTTTTGTGAATTGCAAAAAAATGGCTGAAAAACGCTATGAGCTATTTTACCGCAAATAAAGAGGAAAAAGATTGCTTTGTGAATGGAGCCCATTGTCACTAAACAAAGCAGGTAGATAATTTAGCATAACGTTGAATCAACCATGGTAGTAACACCTTTTAGCATACAGAATGATGGGTGGCAAGGACTAAAAATAAGATGGTGTGAGTGCATTAATGGCAGTTATGTTAGGCCTAGACTGACTGCTATGCACTGTCTGTGAGAAAATGGTAGAAAGGGGAACAAAAAGGGACTTGTAGGATGATTTAACGGAAGGGGCAGCCCTTTACACTGTTCTTGTGCTGGCTTTCGTAAAAGAAGCGTTGGTGCACTTATCGGTCATCCTAACCAACTAGCATACAGCATAGGGTGGTAATGACGCAAAGTATATGGCACATATGCAGTGTGCAGGGGAGTATAAATGCAGATAAGGTAAAGCACTGGTGCAGTTTGGATGTGATATATTTAATGTCTTGCCTCTGATTACTTAGTTCCTGCTAACAGTGCAAATGATGTTCCATGTGCCATCTCCCCAGTCCTTGCAATGCAGCTGTGAGCTTTTCTGGAGAATGGGATGCCCTGCTCTCTACCTCTGAAATGCCTCTGGAATCCAGTGGTGGGAATCAGGAAGTGACTGGTCTCTTTGCGGCAATGGTGCGGTGCAATCACTGTGGTCAGTGATGTGCAGCAAGGCCATCTCTTTCTTCCTGTGTCTTCTCTTGTTCTCCGCCCACTGGATTGGCCTTGCTACAGCCCTGCTGATCGGAGAACAGTGGGCGGATGACACATCGGTGTCCGCTCAGTTTCTGCAGAGTGGACATGGACAGAGCTTGCTCTGTTCTATTGGTGGCCAGGAGAAAAAGGACTCTGTTGTCTGTTTACACCTGGCTACCTACCAGTGGCGGCCCGTCCATAGGGGGCGCATGGGCACCGCCCCCCCTCCCAGGCAGTCACAAAATAATAAATAAATAAAATAAAAAAATATTTAAAACTGTCCCTTTTAAGAATTTTTTTTTTCTGAAAAAAGATCCTTAAGTGATCTGTTGCCGGGCGTCGGACGCAGTGGTCTGTGGGAAGCACCACGTCTATGCAATCACAAGATTGCAGACGAGGCGCTTCATTTGCAGGCTTTAAACCCACCCTGCGGAGCATTCGATCGCGCCGATCCTGGCTACCACTGCATTGCTGGAGCTAGGGGCCAGTGAATACACCTCTCCCTCCACCTGAAAGACTTCTATGCATCAGCCATTTCTATATGGCACCCCTGAGGCCCCATTCACACTTTGCATGTTCCTGTTCACATTTTTTTTTTGCCTGTTTTTCACACATAGGACAGCCCATTCATTTGAATGGACTGCCCTACGTTTGACAAACGCACCATAGAATGCTCTTTTGAGGCATGCAAGTTTGCAAGTTTGCCACATGACAAAACGCAAGTCTGCTACGTGGTTTTGGGGTGCTATTAACAATTAATGGCACCACAAGTGCTATGTGAGTTTGCAGTGCACTAATGAAATGTACTGAAAAGCATGCATTTCCTGTGTAATTTGTCACACATTTAGGAAATGCAAAGTGTGAATGCGGCCTAAGGACTCTTTCACATGGGTGGCTGAGCAATGGATTTACCGCCATCTCTGGCTGAACACCTAAATCCTGGGCCCTGTCAGGTAGACTGTTTGGGGCCCTGTGATTTCTAACAGCAGCCCTGCCTGCAAGCCGGGGGGGGGTTGGCTGGTGGTGCTGTCAGCGTGTCCTGTGAGCCCCAAGGTGGGGGTGCTATCAGTGTGCCTCAATCCCCGCTGGGGTGGAGGGGAGGAATTGCTGTCAGTATGTCCTGCGAGCCCCAAGGTGGGGGCTGCTCTCAGTGTGCCTGGATCCCCGCTGGGGTAAAGGGGAGGAATTGCTGTCAGTGTGTCCTTCCAACCCCCAAGGTGGGGGGTGCTATCAGTGTGCCTCGATCCCCGCTGGGGGGAGGAATTGTTGTCAGTGTGTCCTGCGAGCCCTGAGCTAGTCTGCTGTGATCCGGGGGGTGCTGTTACCAGTCTGGGTGTGCTGATAGTGTGCTGCGAGATCTATACACAGTATATGTGATGCTGCTGATCTATATACAGTATATGTGATGCTGCTGATCTATATACCGTATATGTGATGCTGCTGATCTATATACAGTATATGTGCTGCTGCTAATCTAAATACCCCTTATGTGATGCTGCTAATCTATATACCCCTTATGTCATTGGTCATCAACCCTGTCCTCAGGGCCCACTAACAGGCCAGGTTTTATGTATTACCTTGGGGAGATGCAGACTAGAATACTGCAATCACTGAGCAGCAAATGATATCACCTGTGATCTATTTTAGTTATCCTGCAAACCTGGCCTGTTAGCGGGCCCTGAGGACAGGGTTGATAACCACTGCCTTATGTGACGCTGCTAATCTATATACCCCTTATGTGATGCTGCTGATCCATATCCCCCTTATGTGATGCTGCTGATCTATATACCCTTTAAGTGATGCTGATCTATATACCCTTTATGTGATGCTGATCTATATACCCTTTATGTTAAGCTGATTTATATACCCCTTATGTGATGCTGCTGATCTATATAAGCCTTATGTGATGCTGCTGATCTATATACCCTTTATGTGATGCTGCTGATCTATATACCCTTTATGTGATGCTGCTAATTTATATACCCCTTATGTGATGCTGCTGATTTATATACCGTATCTGTAATGCTGACCTATATACCCTGATCTGTGATGCTGAGCTGTATACTCCTGACACTATATGGGTGGAATACAGGAGACGGAGTGGGTTGATTCTACAAGGGGTGGGGCTTATGAGAAATGGGAGGGGTCAAAAAGGAAGGGCGGGGTTTGGCGCTCCCCCATCCTAAAACTTCACCAGCCGCCACTGTTACCTACGATCCACTCCGCTTTCTGAAAAACTGACAGGCAGACCTCATCGGAACGCTCTTGTAAAAGGGGCCCAATTTTTCACAATTAGGTTCTATATAGAGCAAATTCATCAGAACTCTCTGTGAGTCTAGAAGGGTGGGTTTGGCCACCTGGAACAAACCTTACCAGTGGAATTTTGCTGCATAGCTCGAAACTATCCCTCATTTTGATGGATTTTCCATCTTTTGGAAACAAATTCCTCTGTCCTTCTTTCAGCTGCCTGACTTTCTGGTCTGAAGACTTCTAATAAAAATGTACTATTTAAATATGAAAAGTGCTATACTGCTACAGGTTTCATTCAACCTCCAAATCATTGTCCAGTCTCAGGGAAAAGCAGTGGTGCATAAAGCACTTGTGGGTTTAACTAATCATTTTTTGCATATTCATTTTTACTGGTCTGCAAAATTACAAACTTGGCACTGGTGTGCTACTGTATTTGTCTGCACATTTTACGCTGAAAGGTGCCCCTCTTTCTCATTTCAGAAAGCTCAGAGGTATGATACTGGAACATGGTGTAATTTTTCAAAGTAATGTTTCCTATTGGAAGTGGTGGAGGAGGCACACGGTCTATTTGTGACTTTAGCAGAGTACGAGGGTTGCCTAGAGCCCTGCATTCTAAATCTTGTGTGCAGAGCATTAGGCTTGTAATTGGTACATTTAGAATTCCGCTGCTCATTAGTTTGGAAATTGTGCACAGTAATATGAACAATGCTGTTTTCTAACATTAATGACACTCTTACTTATGTTGCTTATTGCTCATGGCCATTTTTCTGTGTAAGTTTATACTTTCCTGGAAGTCACAGACTCACAGGTCAATATCTGCAGGAACATACTATAAATACAAAAATTTATAGTATCAAATATTATACTGCCATAAAAATCCATCATGACATTTTTTTTGTGCTCTGCAGACACTCTGAGGAATTTATAAAGAGTGTCTAAAAAAATCTTTATGATTCCAGTGTGCCTCCGCATGACAAATGTTGGTCCAGGCCGAAAATTCATTTACCTGTTATACTGTAAACAGGTACCTGAATTTGTGGCAAGCACCATGAACAGAGAGAGCTACATTGAGACTGGAATATCCACACATACACTCCATTCTCAGTGCAGCTGAGCTTCCTCCTGCCATTGCAGCTGTTAGACAGCGCAACAACAAATGATTTCTAAAGCTGGGTTTGTTTAAACCTACAACTGTGTTTCTTAGTTTTGGATAAAATATATAAAAAATATGCAGTGGAATAATGTCCTTGCAGGATGTATCCAACTTACAAGCCAACCTCAATGCACTGTTTAACCACTTAAGCCCCGGACCAATATGCAGCATAAAGACCAGGCCCCTTTCTGCGATTCGGCACTGCGTCGCTTTAACTGACAATTGGGCGATCGTGCGAAGTGGCTCCCAAACAAAATTGACGTCCTTTTTTTCCCACAAATAGAGCTTTCTTTTGGTGGTATTTGATCACCTCTGCAGTTTTTATTTTTTGCGCTATAAACAAAAATAGAGCGTCAATTTTGAAATAAATGCAATATTTTTTACCTTTTCCTATAATAAATATCCCCAAAAAATATATAAAAAATAATTTTTTTCCTCAGTTTTGGCCGATACGTATTCTTCTACATATTTTTGGTAAAAAAAAATCACAATCTGCGTTTATTGATTGGTTTGCGCAAAAGTTATAGCTTTTACAAAATAGGGGATAGTTTTATGGCATTTTTATAAAAAAATTTTTTACTAGTAATGGCGGCGATCAGCAATTTTTTTCATGACTGCGACATTATGGCGGACACTTCAGACACTTTTGACACTTTTTTGGGACCATTGTCATTTTTACAGTGATCAGTGCTATAAAAGTGCACTGGTTACTGTAAAAATTACACTGGCAGTGAAGGGGATAACCACTAGGGGCGCTGAAGGGGTTAAGTGTGACCTAAGGGAGTGATTCTCACTGTTAGGGGGCGTGGCTACGAGTGACACATCACTGATCTCCACTCTGATTACACAGAGCGGAGATCGGTGACAGTGTCAGTAGGTGAGCGGGGAGATGTTGTGTTTACACTAACATCTCCCCGCTCCATCCCTCCGTGAGACGATCGCTGGGATCCCCCACGGTCCGACTCACAGGGATGGCGGCAGGGTCGCGAGCGTGTTGCCGGTGGCGCGCACGCGACCACACGGCAGGCACTTACAGGCGACTTCCATGTACGTGATTGTGCCTGTACGAGCCATTCTGCCAACGTATATATGCCGTGGACGGTCGTTAAGGGGTTAATTGGGCAACTATGTGGCAAATGAGGTTTAATGTTGATAAATGTAATGTTATGCACTTGGGAGCTAAGAATATGCATGCATCATACATCATACATACTAGGGGGAGTACAGCTGGAGGAATCAATGGTGGAGAAGGATCTGGGTGTTTTGGTAGATCATAAGCTTAATAATGGCATGCAATACCAAATATTTAAAACTGATAGGGGCTGTAATGAATTGTCGGGTCTCGGCAATACAGATAAAACTCATTGAAAAAAAACGGTGGCATGGGTCCCCCCCCCCCCAGTCCATTACCAGGCCCTTTGGGTCTGGTATGAATATTAAGGGGAACCCCAAACCAAAATGAAAAAAAAATTGCGTGGGGGTCTCCCCAAATTCCATAGAGGTATTAATCATCCTATGCCTTATGCAAAGCTAAAAAAAAAAAAAATGTAATGTACTTGTAATGAGAGAGGTACAGGTGATACCATTGCTGGCCTCCTTCCAAAAATTATTGTTTTTGGGGTCTCTCTTTAATACTCCTTCAATCAAAAGCCTGAAAATGTGTTATAAATGATTGTCCAAATTCTCTGTCTTTTTTTCTAAATTTGGGAGATCTGTGATTCCTACTAATCAGGAACACAGATTTTTCTCTTCATCTAGAGTCAGCATCCCCCACACAGTTAGAAAGCACACATAGGGAACAAATTTAACCCTTTGATTTCCGCTGATGTTAATCCCTTCCGTGCCAGTGTCATTTATACTGTGACAGTGCATTTTTTTTAAGAAATAATCACTGAATTGGTGTCACTGGTCCCCAAAAAGTGTCACTTAGTGTCCAAATTGTCTGCCGCAATGTCACAGTCTTGCTAAAAATCGCTGATCGCTGCCATTACTAGTAAAAAAAAAAAAGTCCCTAAAGCTATGCGATAACTTTTGCGCAAACCAATCAATATACGCTAATTGGGATTTTTTTTCTACCAAAAATATGTAGCAGCATGCAAATTGGCCTAAATTGATGAAGAAATTTGATTTTGTAAACATTTTTATTGGATATGTTTTGTAGCAGAATGTAAAAAATATAGTTTTTGTTTTTTTTTCAAAATTGTTGCTCTTTATTTGTTTATAGCGCAAAAACAAACAAACAAAAAAAAAACCTCAGAGGTGATCAAATACAACCAAAAGAAAGCTCCATTTGTGGGAAAAAAATACATCAATTTTATTTGGGTACAACGTCGCCCGATTGTGCAATTGTCAGTTAAAGGTAAAAATGTCCTTGTCATTAAGAGGGTAGAACCTTCTGGGGCTTAAGTGGTTAATGCAGCAATGTTGGCTGTCCTAATCTTCATATACTGTAAGGCATTGCCATTAAACCTGAACTCCAGACAAATATAAAAGACACAAATTATTATAGTTCTGTATTCATTAATTCATCATTAAATATATTTTGAATGCAATCTCTTGCAGTTTCTGAGAAGCAGTGGAAGGAGACAGTCACTTGTGCTGACTGAGCAAACAATGAGCACGCCAATAAGAAATAAGAGCAGAGTGACAGAAAGATGGGCTCATCAGTGTGCTGCTTCTCCTTTTGCTGTCCAGTCAGGGGATGGGGCAAGGATAAAACCTGTAGGTTGTTAACTGAACTGCAGCAGGTAAAAATAAGGTCTCTTGCCTGTCAGGCAGGACTGTGCTGTCTGGCAAAGCTGTGTAAATCCCAGAACTAGAATCCTTTTGGCAGGTAAACCTGCTCTTACATATGTATTCCATCAGTGTATTTAAGTGTTTGCCTGGAGCTCAGCTTTATTTTTCATTCATAGTTTAGAAAGTTTCTCAGCAACTCCTTCATACTTGTCTAAATCATACTGAGGCCCATAAAAAAACTCCTTTCAAAACATGACTAAACAATTAAAAGGACATTTCACTAAAATACAATGCACACACTTCTTTCAGCCATCTGATATTTTAGTAAGGAACGCATCACTTTAAATTACTACTTTTTTTTATTTTATTAAAATACTGCTATTTTCTGACTAGTGAGCGAATGTGAGGTATCTTTGAGTGGAACAGAAAAGAGCAGCAAATAAAGTGAAGACAAAGCTAGATTTTATAAGAAAAACACTTATTTGAGAACTTATTCCAAGCAATGGAAAAACAAGTACACATATGATGTTTAGATGCATGAATTGAACTTTGTGATGAAATTATGGTTAGATAATGTAGCAAGGTGTCACTTTTGCACGTAGCTTATGGACTACAGTTTGTGCCCAATGGGAACTTAACTCTTTTCATTGTCCAATTGTATCATATTGCTGCAATTTGTTTGGTTCAGCTATGATAGGAACAATGCATGACGGACCTTGTGGTGCGAAGAGACAGAGACTCTATTGCTATGGGTCAGAAATAGACTACAAGGCCCACAATGCCACTATGCTGCTGGGGTGCGTGGCGCCACGCACAGCCTGCTGGGAGAACTTATTTAAGACAAGGCAGGGCTTGGGTTCTGTCTCTTGGGACGCCATCTTGCAAGAGGCAAGAGGCCTGCAGCGAGGGTGCTTAGGCCGGAAAAGCCTGGGCCTAAAGTGACGGAGGCCGGATCGCCTGACGGAGGGATTCCTGTCACAACCCTGATGTTTGGACCAGGGAGAGGGACCGCTCTACATTCCCGAGCATCCAGAGTCACCTATCCACCGACGCCTTGTGAGTGGCTAAGCAGGGGGACCAGGGATCACGACTCGTTCGGAGGCTGAGAACCAAGAGGGCCCAGTCGGAGAATACCAGCGAGGCGAGGCCTCATGTGGTGAGAGGGCACCTGCCCACCAACATAACTAACTGTGTTGCAGGAAGATGACTTCCATACTTTTACTTACACTTGCTGGCAACTGCAGTGCCGCAAGCGGAGACACGCTACATCCAGGATTGAGTTAGATCTTTCGGAAGGATCCGCATTTCACTTGCCCTTTTCACTACACATGTTGAGTGTTTAATCTTTCTTCACCCTTTCTGTTGGATTACAAATACTTAAGTGCACCAACAAAAGCTAGCGAAGATTACTGGAGACTTTTAGGATCAATCATTTCAGCTCACCGACTAGGTCGATAAAGCGGGACACATATCAGTAAAGCTGTCCACCAGGGGGAGCCAGATAGCTTGTTGAACTTGCATGTGTAAATCAACTGTTTGCATTTACTGTATTGTCATTGTGCTGTTTCAGGGAGCTGGGTTGGATATGGTGGAGAAGTACCCCACTGCGGATATCATTACAGTGGACGATTCCTCCACCGTGCACTTCTTCAGGTCTGATCCTAAGTTGGGTAAATTTGTGTTTCTTAGTCTATAAGTGAAACCCTGGAACTGTTGTGTATATGTATGTCAGTGGACTCTCACAGGAATCTGTTTGAGTCCGATGTCACATGTGTGATCTCTATTTCTTTACCAAGTAAACGTGTTACGTTTTGGTTGAACTACTTCTTGTGTGGGACTCTGTCTTTTGCAGCTGTGTGGCAGGCCAACCACAACAAGGTAACAATATTTAATTGCATTCATTTTTGTGTGATATCATTGTGGCCCTCTATAGACTTTAGGGGTCCACAATCATATTATTGTTATTATTGTCCAGTTGTGCCAAGGGGGAATCGAGCCAAATTACAGGGGTTGATAGGCAGAGTACAGGCCCAAAACTTAAACCAGCAGCTCCTACGGGGGTAGTGCTACAATAAGGTAATGAAAAAAGTTCAAATGACCCATACAGCTTAGTTAATTGATGCATAATGCAGAAGCTTAACTCAGCACAACATGTCAAGACATTCATATGTACATTTTTGTGTAACAGACTGCTCTGTTGGCTGCCAGAGCAATCAAGAGAGGTTCTCATTACTGCTACCCTGCACAGTTTATGTGCCATCGCTGATAATATAGTGCGCTCTGTATGTACAGTTCACCAAACTAAAATGCTGAGCATGACAACAATATGCCATACTCTTCAAGTCATCTGCTAGTCCTTCTATGTGTACTGATGCAGAGTGGGGAAAATTACTACAGTTGAACCTCAGATTATGAGCATAATCCGTTCCAGGAGAATGCTCGTAATCCAAAGTACTCGCATATCAAAGTGAGTTTTCCCACTGAAGTCAATGGAAACTAAAATAATTTGTTCTGCATTAACTTCAATGGGATGCAATACCACATGCGGCCAGAGGTGGGGGGCGCCGGAGAGCCTCGGAAACGTCCAGAAAGGCCAGAGGACACGTCGGCTGACCTCGGCAAACGTCGGAAAGGCTCAGAAACTGAGTATTTCTGTGCATTTCCGTGCCTTTTTGAGCATTGCCGAACCGCGCCGATCAGCTGCGATCGCTGTTGTTCGGCTCTGCTCGGCTCCGGCGCCCCCGCACGTCAGGCCAAATGCGGTACTGCAGGCCCTATTAGGTTGAATTCTGATGATCTTGTGAGACAACACTCGCAAACTGAGTCAGAATTAAAAAAAAAAGTTGCTTGTAAATCAAAACGCTTGTTAACTGCGTTACTCTTAAACCGAGGTTCCACTGTATTTCAGCATTTCTAGCCTTGATAATACAGATAGCTAGTCAAATGAGTCAGTAGGAGGCAGCAAAAGATTGCTAGCCTACAGGACCAGGAATGAAAAACCCTGCCCTATCTGTATACTGTATTCTACTGTAGGGTTGGAGCCTGGAGGGTGCCCAGGGTAGCTACCCAGATTGGCCACTAGATGTTTCCACAGTTAGGGTTGCGAACCTTGTAGTGAGAGTAAGCAGTGTAGGTGTCTAGGTAGCTGCTAGAGGTCCCCAGACTACTGAATGGGGTGTACCATAGATAGTGAGTAAGTGCAAGCCCTGTCCTTGCCAATTTGTGGTGTCCTGGGTAAAGAGTCCTGCATAAATATTGGAGTCTGTGTGGGGTCATCGGTTGGTTATGGGATGCAGGTCAAGAACCATGACAGCAAACATGTCATTTTTGTGGATCTAGCTTCTGGGGCTTTCACTTAGAGGGGAAAGCAAGGAAGAGGTGCAGGACTTTTCTTTTACACACATCTCTTCTGCTGTTATCTGTTTGTAACTAAAGGATTCTGAAGGCCGAAAGGGTGTAATTATATGCATCAACTGTGCACCAGTAAAGTGTTAAAGACTGCCATTGCATAAATTTGTCCTTCTCCTAACCCTATAATGGGAATGTCTTTTGGGAAACAAAACCTGTGCTGGAAAGGCTGCTGCTGGGATCCATTGCTGAGAAAGGTATGAAACATACTACTAGGTGGTGCTAGTTAGATCAGGCTAGGGCCTCCTGGGGGTTGTCTCTGTCATTGTGCCCAGGGAAGAAACCCATGTTCTTGGCACCTCAGTGAGCCTAGGAGGCCAACCTATGATGGGCAGTAATGGGTTAAACAGTACAGATTCAGTGCATAAGGGCGACATGCATCCAGCATGGCTACGTGATATGCCTTACAACCATACTGTATTTCAAGACGTGCTGACTTCTTGTGTAATCGAATGTACAAGACATGGTTAAAAAAAAGGTGGTTTGCAATGAAAGAAAATCTGGATGTATGTGGAGGTGTGTGTGTCCATTTTCTCCAATCAGCTCTCACACAGTGTATAAGAGCTGTAACTGCAGCTCTCCACCCCCTCTCTCTGCTCCTCACCGATGCAGAAGGATTTTTATCACAAATCTGCACTTTTGAATGGATGTAGAAACGAGATGGCTGCAGGTAAACAAGTAAAATTTATGTAGGAAGATATGTTTTATCTCTGTGTATCAACTGAGGCTATTCACTTCATTGGTTATATGAGACGGTTTACAGACACTTTAAGATCTATACTCTAGGTACATTAATACCCATTTAAAACACTCAGCTACTCCCAACAAATCAGAAATGATCATTCATTTATTTGGCTATAACATACTACTGTATAAGTAGTTCAATCATTGACCTACTAATACATTCCAGCACACTACAGATGGGCTATAACAATGTTCACACATTTTACCCTAATTAAAGCTCTCTGTACTGCCCTGCAGTCAGACACCAAAAAGTTATGTTTGGTGTAAGAGAAGGTACATGGACACAGGGCCTACAGGATTGGGTTTGACAGGGTTTTGTCATGGGAAGGGTTTGAAATTTAAAACTGAATAAGTAATTAAGATGTACTTACCTGATTGGTTGGTCAGACAGAAACTGGCTTCAGTGGATGGTTGGAATGATGGTTCCAGTAGGTCTTCAGTTGGAAGAAAGATGGTGTCAGGAGAACTTCCCATCCTCCCTCCCCTCTAAAAGTTTCTGTTGATGGTTGTTGCATTCTGCTGTTGATAGTTACATATTTGGTCCGGATATGTCACGGCAGCTGGCCAGATACTAGGTCCTTGAGGGTGGTTGTTAGGGTCAAATTTAAATTGGCAGGGACCCATCTTAGGTAAGGCTTCCTTTATTTTGCATGGTTCAGTAAAAATGAATCGGGGGTCATTCATGGTCACATCTGCGGTTATAGGTGTCAATGCCACTGAGTCATGTTGTACGGCTGGAGGCCTGTCTTATGTTTTTTTTTCAGATATTTAGTAGAGATGCCTACAAGGACCTTGGGGCTCAATTCCTTTTGAACTGAATGTTATTCTGTTATCTATACATTTTGTTAATATAAGACTGCTATCTATGCAATCTGTGTCCTGTGTGAGTTACCTAGGTTTAGAGGAGTGGAGTGGTGGTCAGGCAGTCTTGGTGACAAATCATTTTTAATAGTCAAGTACCTAACAGTGTCATTGGAAGTGCATTTCTCTGAATTCTGTGTTTTGTAATTTCCCTCTGCTTTCTGTATGGTGGCTGTCAGAAATGTCTATTTTTTTACTTTCTGTATGTGACAAGCAGTAGGAATACTGCAATGGGGTGATTGAGAATAACTCTTCGGAATCATAATTTCCTGACTCAGAAACATCATGTTTTTCCATATCATTAGATAACTGACAAAAGAGAGCAGGGCAGTATAATACAATACAGAAATACTTGGATGAAACAATTAAGTATTAAGCATGTAGGTAATGTAGTTACTTCAAATACTTACTGTGCATTTTTAGCAACACTGTATCTCTAAAATGATTGGTCTATTGATGTTTTTTTGTATTTTTTTGTTCTGAGGAAGGGACAGCCAATCAGTGCCTCTATCTCACACAAAATAAATGATCAGAGTAGAAGTAGGCTGATGATAATGGGATGGAGCCAGGTCTATAAGGGTAAATATTCAGAGCAACTTATTTGCACTCAGGAGGAAGCAAATGGGGTCAAGAAATGTAAAGTAGCATATAAGATTTAAGTCTACTTTATGGGCCTGTGCTCCATTTTCGATATGCCTCCACAAGTCAATAAAAAAGCAAGGCTCGGAAATATTTAGCTGATGCAGGTAGAGACCAGAACAAAGTTGTTTAGGATGGCTGAGTGTCAGTGTTGCAAAAGGTTATTAAAACGAGACTGTTTAAAGCAATGCAGTTAATTCCATGTATTGATTGTAGTTAAACAGCTTTGTGCCAACTACAATGGCCTCTAAAAATGAAAATATGAGATCTGAACTGTCAATACACTTGGCTAAGGCAGACACACAGAAATGAGCAACGTGTTTTAAGTCATATATCTCAGTTCTGAATTCACAGTAACCTCTAAGCACATATGAAATTACATTTCGTAAATTTGTTACAACCCATGGGCCTGCCAAAGAAATTGTACCACCAAAACATACATCAGGGGAGGTTAAATAGGCAATCAATACTAAAGAAAGCTAGAATTTACAGTTTCCAGGGCTTAGAAATAAAGCCTCAGTGGCATCAATTGCCAGGATAGCGCTAAGCAGCTGTCAAAGTACTGTTACCAAGGTATTGGGTTAGTAGGCTGCAAATTGGAAAAGGATTCTTCAATATGCTTCATAAATCCTTGTGGATGGTACACAAACATACTGGTTGTATGTACACAGCTGTGTTATAACCTTGACCAAGAAATAATGAATTTTGCTTGTTACAGCTAAACCTTCCGAGCAGTTGGAGATGTGACAGTAATTGATTCCCATTCACAGCTCCATTGTTCTTTAGCTGTGGTTAGGAAATAAACCGTTTCAGCCATGTATGTGAGTACGCCAAGTGAAGAAAATGCAGGTAATGACTAAAATGAGTTATAGAGGCTATTAGGTTTTTCATACAAAGGCGATCAAAACTTTGGCTACTAAAATATCTTCATACAATTAAAGGCAGAAAGCTTCATGAATGAATAATTTATCCTTATGATAGAGCAGCCCCGCTGCTAAAAATGAGCATGATATTAATGTGTTGTAGCAAGTTGGAGGATTTCTGTGAGACATGAAATAGAGGGATTCATTATTTGCAGTATTTGACAGCTAGTTTTCAGAATTTTCACCAGAATCAAACTTACCTCATGTGACAAATAAAAGGCAGCTATTCCCAGAGGCCAGAAGCAGCACAGCATGGAAAATACACTGAGGCCAAGGTGGTCCCTTGGTGGCATCATTAGGAAGTTGTCTTCACTTTCTGTGTCACTTGAATAGTCACTCTGCATAGAGCAAAAACAACAACTGTGTTAATGTGATGTGGAAAAGGAACATACAAGGTATAATAAAGACAAACTGATACAACAAACACTAGGATTTCATATTCACCTAGAACAGGGGTCCTCAAACTACGGCCCGCGTGCCGCATACGGCCCGCCAAGGTGATTTACCCGGCCCACGGCACGGACTGCCCCTTTCATGAGATCGCAGCACTTCCCCTCCGCAGCACTTCCCCTCGCCTCTGCTACATTATTCACACAAGACACGAAGCATGACAGGTCCAGACAAAGGGCGGGACTTTTTGAGTTAAGAAGTGGGTAATATGTTACTAGGCAGCGGGGCGGTCCCAGCAATAAATCATCTGCCTTTCACTTGAAAAGTCCTGCGCTTTGACCGGACCTGTCATGCTTCGCGTCTTGTGTAAACAAGGTAGGAGAGGGGGGAGAGCTGCGGAGGGGAAGTGCTGCGATCTTATGGAAGGGACAGTGTAATATCGCTGGAGGAATCTGTGATGGGGGGCTCTGTGATATGGGGGATCTGTGATGGTGGGAGTCTGTGATTGGGGGAGATCTGTGATGGGGCTCTGTTATTGGGGGGGATCTGTGATTGGGGGATCTGTGATGGGGCTTTATGATTGGGGGCATCTGTGATGGGGGCTCTGTGATGGAGAGGAGTCTGTGATTGGGGGATCTGTGATATAGAGGAGTCTGTGATGGAGAGGAGTCTGTGATGGGGGAGAGTCTGTGATGGAGAGGAATCTGTGAAGGGGGATCTGTGATGGAGAGGAGTCTGTGATGGGGGGATCTGTAATGGAGAGGAGTCTGTGATGGAGGGATCTGTGATGGAGAGGAGTCTGTGATGAAGGGATCTGTGATGGAGAGGAGTCTCTAATGGGGGGATCTGTGATGGAGAGGAGTCTGTGATGGAGGGATCTGTGATGGAGAGGAGTCTGTGATGGAGGGATCTGTGATGGAAAGGAGTCTGTGATGGGGGGATCTGTGATGGAGAGGAGTCTGTAATGGGGGGATCTGTGATGGAGAGGAGTCTATGATGGGGGGCTCTGTGATGGAGAGGTATCTGTGATGGAGAGGAGTCTGTGATGGACAGGAGTCCGTGATGGGGGGATCTGTTATGGAGGGATCTGTGATGGAGGGATCTGTGATGGGGGGATCTGTGATGGGGGAGAGTCTGTGATGGAGAGGAATCTGTGAAGGGGGATCTGTGATGGAAAGAAGTCTGTGATGGGGGGATCTGTGATGGAGAGGAGTCTGTGATGGGGGGATCTGTGATGGAGAGGAGTCTATGATGGGGGGGCTCTGTGATGGAGAGGTATCTGTGATGGGGGGGGTCTTTCATGGAGAGGAGTCTGTGATGGGGGGGATCTGTGACGGGGAGTTGGGGAGTCTGTGATGAAGGGATTCTGTGAAATACTAATATGTTTATGTTGATTAAAACTGTTTTTTGTGCACTACAAAAAAAAATGTGCAGTGTGCAAAGGAATTTGTTTATATTTTTTTCAAACTATGTTCCGGCCCCCCAACAGTCTGAGGGACCGTGAACTGGCCCCCTGTTTAAAAAGTTTGAGGACCCCTGACCTAGAACTTTTAACATAGAGGAACCTGTTCAGGTTTATTTTCGAAAAGACAGAATGTTTTAGAACACAAGCCAAACATTCTTTATGGCAAGATCCTTTTATGAACGTTAATATAAAGTAACACTGTCAATTTGTTTTTATTTAAAATTCTCAAAAGCAAGTACTTATAATAGAAGACATAATATACTCACCTCGCCAGCAGCGTCTATGTCCTACTTTGCCACAGTTCCTGTGATGCAGCCTTAGACACTTCAGGATTTGACTTTCCAGGAAGTACCGGCTCCCTGTGCCCCCTGTTGTGCATTGTGGTTTCATCCTCCAACCCCTACATCATGCTCTACAGTACAGTTCTGTAGTTAAGAGTTGCATATTGCGACCACAAGGTGCAGAAGGGCACATGGCATCAGATACACTCTGAAATGTCAAACTATAACATGGTCTGAAGGGGGCTGCAGTGCTGAAAAGGAGAGAAGGCTGATGGCAGAGGTTGGCAGGCTTGTTGCATGACTCATCCCTGTGGGGGGAAAGGATATGAGATTGTGCAACTCATCACTAGGGAAGGAGAGGATATAAAATAATCTGGTGCTAAGTAGAGCTGCACGATTCTGGGAAAAATGAGAATAGCGATTCTTTTGCTTAGAACAAAGATCACGATTCTCTCACGATTCTTTAAAATGGTAAATTTTAAAAAAAAAATAATAATTTGCTTGTCGTTTTTACTTTTTTTTATTTTTGCATAATTTTCTTATTTTTAATATTTTTCTTATTCTTTACTTTTTAATTACTTTATTTTATTAAATTAATTATTATTTCTTTTTTTTTTTTATCTTTTTTTTCACTTAACTTTATTGCTATCACACAGGAGAAAACAATTCCCTGTGTGATAGCAATTGGAGGAGACAGGTTCTCTTTATTGATCCTGTCACTTCCAAAAACAGTAGTCCTGTCCTGTAGCCCTGTCACAGCTGAGATGGGAAGAGCACAGCTCTCCCCTCACTGTGTACATAGGCGGCAGGGACAGGAGACAGACTCGGCGGCTGGGGGGAGGGGGGGGACTGAGTCCCAAAGACAGAGCCAGCAAAGTGTGGTATGTGGGGGGGGGGGGTAGAGGGGAGGACGGAAGGCAGCACGCATTTTCTCCTAGAAAGCAACTCACCGCCCGTATGTTGAAACGGTCTCCGCTCTGCTCGCACACAGCCCCACCTCCTCCTAACCTCGCGCTGTGATAGACAGAACGCATTCCAGCATTGGACCCGCATTCTGTCTATCACAGTGCAGGGTTAGGAGGAGGCGGGGCTGTGTTCGAGCAGAGCAGAAACAGTTTCAATGCATAACGCTCTATGATCCATTTGCGTTCCACGCTGGTTACGTGGAACCGGCGGGGATTTAAGAAAATCGCGGTAATCCAAGATCGAGATCGCGCGGGGGGGTGAATCGAAATCGCGATTCTCATACGATTAATCGTGCCGCTCTAGTGCTAAGTATCCCTAGGGAAGGAAAGGATATAATAAATTCTTATGCCAGTCATCCCGGCGGAAGGACAGGTAATAATAAATTCTGGTGTCAGTTATTCCTGGAGATGGAGAGGATATAAGAAATTCTGGTGCCAGTCACCCCTGGGGAAGGAGAGACTATAAGAAATGTTGGTGCCAGTCATCCCTGGGGAATTACAGGATATAAGAAATTCTGGTGCCAGTCATCCCTGTGGAAGCTGAGGATATAAGAAATTCTGGTGTAAGTTATCCCAGGGAAGGAGAGGATATATGATTTTTTGGAGCCAGTCATCACTGGTAAAGTGAAGGATAAAAAATATACTGGTGCCAGTTATCAACAGGAAAAGAGAGGATATAAGAAATTCTGGTGCCAGTCAGCACTGGGGAAGAAGAGGATATAAGATGATCTAGTGCTGGGCATCCCAGGGTAAGGAGAGAATATAAGACATTTTGGCATCGGTCATCTCTGGGGATGGAGGGGATATAAGAAATTCTGGGGCTAGTTATCACTGCATAAAGGGAGGGTATAAGATGTTCTAGTGCCAGTCATCCCTGGGGAAGCATAGGATATACATTGTCTTTTAAGAGTATTCAAACCCCTTGAATTTTTCCACATTTTGTCATGTTACAATCAAAAACTTAAATGTATTTTAGTGGGATTTTATGTTATAGGCCAACACAAAGTGGCACATAATTGCGAAGGAGAAGAAAATTGATAAATGGTTTTAATTTTTTTTTTACAAATAAATATCTAAAAAGTGAGAATTGCATTTGTATTCAGCCCCCTTTGCTCTGATACCCCTAACTAAAATCTAGTGGAACCAATAGGCTTCAGAAGTCACCTAATTAGCAAATAAAGTCCACCTGTGTGTAATTTAATATCAGTATAAATACAGCTGTTCTGTGAAGCCCTCGAAGGTTTGTTAGAGAACCTTAGTGAACAAACAGCATCATGAAGGCCAGGAAACACACCAGACAGGTCAGAGATAAAGTTGTGGATGTTTAAAGCAGGGTTTAGTTTATAAAAAAATATCCCAATCTTTGAACATCTCACGGAGCACTGTTCAATCCATCATCCAAAAATGGAAAGAGCATGGCACAATACAAACATACCAAAACATGGCCGTCCACCTAAACTGACAGGCCGGGCAAGGGGAGCATTAATCAGAGAAGCAGCCAAGAGGCCCATGGTAACTCTGGAGAAACTGCAGAGATCCACAGCTCAGGTGGCAGAATCTGTCCACAGGACAACTGTTAGTCATGCAAGCCACAAATCTGGCCTTTATGGAAGAGTGGCAAGAAGAAAGCCATTGTTGAAAGAAAGCCATAAGAAGTCCCATTTGCAGTTTGCGAGAAGCCATGTGGGGGACGCAGCAAACACGTGGAAGAAGGTGCTCTGGTCAGATGACACCAAAATTTAACTCTGTGGTCTAAAAGCAAAACGCTATGTGTGGTGGAAAACTAACACTGCACATCACCCTAAACGCACCATCCCCACCGTGAAACATGGTGGTGGCAGCATCATGTTGTGGGGATGCTTTTCTTCGATAGGGACAGGGAAGCTGGTCAAAGTAGATGGGAAGATGGATGGAGCCAAATATAGGGCAATCTTAGAAGAAAACCTATTAAGCCCTGTACACACAATCGGATTTCCTATGGATTCAAATCCAATGGATTTTTCCATCGGAATTCCGATGAAGCTGTCAGTCTTGCCTACACACCATCAATCAAATATCCGACCGTCCCAAACGCCGTGACGTAAAACACTCCGACGAGCCGAGAAAAATGAAGTTCAATGCTTCTGAGCATGCGTCGACTTGATTTTGAGCATGCGTGGGTTTTTTCTCCGATGGAGTTCCACACAGATGATCGGAATTTGCTATCGTTTTTTTTCCATCGGAAAATTTTAAATGTGTTCTATTTTTTCTCACCGATGGAAAAAAGACAGATGGGGCCCATACACAATCGGTTTGTCTGATGAAAAAAGTCCATCGGACTGTTTTCATCGGTAAAACTGATCGTGTGTACAGGGCATACGAGTCTGGAAAAGACTCGAGACTGAAGCAGAGGTTCACCTTTCAGCAGAACAACAACCTTAAACATACAGCCAGAACATACAGCCAGAACTACAATGGAATGGTTTAAATCAAAGCATATTCATGTGTTAGAATGGCCCAGTCAAAGTCCAGACCTAAATCCAATTGAGAATCTGTGGCAAGCCTTGAAAATTGCTGTTCACAGACGCTCTCCATCCAATCCGACAGAGCTTGAGCTATTTTGCAAAGGAGAATGGGCAAAAATGTCACTCTCTAGATGTGGAAAGCTGGTGGAGACATATCCAAAATAACTTGCAGCTGTAATTGCAGCAAAAGGTGTTTCTACAAAGTGCTGACTCAGGGGGGCTGAATACAAATGCACGCCACACTTTTCACACATTTATTTGTAAAAGATTTTGAAAACCATTTATCATTTTCCTTCCACTTCACAATTATGTGCCACTTTGTGTTGGTCTTTCACATAAAATCCATTTACATACATTCGTTGTAACATGACAAAATGGGGAGATTTTAAAATATGCTAGTGCAATAATCCCTGGGCAAAGAGAGGGTATAAGAAATTTTGGTGCCATTCATGACTTTTTGTGTAAATGCGAATGTATGTTACCTAATCATTAGTTTTATCATATCTGGGCAAAAAAAAGACCAAGGATAAACCAAAGTCATATGACCCTTCTCAAGAGCTATGGGGGCCTCGCAGTCCCAGATGTCTCTAAATATCATCAACCAGCACACCTGGGGAGGGTCATAGACTGGTGCAGACATGCAAAATGGAAACAATGGATTGATTTGGAGCAAGAGATTAGCAAGGTTCCACTGGGCAGGGCACCCTGGTGCTATGCAGGATTGCCGGAGCCTCTAAAAAAACACCCATTTATAGGGCCAACTCTTGCGATTGGTTCCAAAACGTGTCAGAACCCTAAATACTCATCATTACAATCACCATTGTACCCTGTATTGGGGAATCCAAGTTTTGGTCCAGGGATGGAGGCAGGGACGTTTCTGAAGTTACGGGAGAAAGGTTACACGCAAGTCTCACATTTTTTGGATTCTGACTTTTGGCCGACAGTTGAGACTCTGACCCAGAGGGGAGGCAGGTTTGAAATAGGACATTGGCAGGCATTACAACTCAGTCACTTTCTGGGCTCATTAGGCTCAGCGAAAAGCTTTAGACTGGACCTGACACAATTCGAATTATACTGTGAAGAGAAGGAACTCCTGCCCCGAATAATATCCAAAATGTATACGGTGTTAATTTCACCCTCAGATAATTACAAGGTTCCAGCAATTGGAAAATGGGCGAGGGATCTTGATAGGACATTTACACAAGTTGAATATCAGAAGATAATATACCTCTCGTTGAATACATCAGTTTGCTCTAGAACTGAGGAATTGAATAATAATTTAATGACCAGATGGTATTTCACACCTTCGAAAATATGTAAGTTCTATCCAGAAGCCTCTGACCAGTGTTGGAGATGCAGGAATGGACGTGGTACTCTGTTACACATTTTTTGGACATGTCCCAAGATCAGACAATACTGGTCAGAGGTACGAAGGATTTCTCAAAAATTTACAACCTACCTAATGCAAGATGACCCTGCCTTTTTCTTATTACACCTCTCAGAAATACCAATACAAACATATAAAAAGTCTGTGTTATGCCATCTGGTCAATGAAGCCAAGGCGTGCATCGCACGATGTTGGAAAGACCCTAGACCGCCATCGATTGCAGAATTGCTTAACAGGGTAAGAAATGTGGGAGTTATAGAAGACTTGGTCTTCTCGGCTCAAGATAAAAAAGAGCAATACACCCAAAACTGGACTTTATGGAACCTTTTTATCTATTCGGATGAAGGAAGAAGGTTGATGAGAAGGGAATGAGTCCGTCTTGTCTATGAAAAGAGAAGGGGTTTGACCTACTCCACTGGGAGGGGGATGGAGAGGAGAGGGAAGAGAGACGTGGAGGGGGGCTTCTTTTTGAGTAAATTTTTTTTTTTTGGAAACAGGGGGGGGAGGGGGTAATAAGAAATAAAAGGGGGAGGTTGTAGTGTGTATGGACAGATCGGAGTAGAGATAATAAAAAGGTGTTGGGTACCGGAAATTCTAACCGAGATGAATCGGAAAGAGACTACGAGATAATTTGACTATGTTAATTTTGTAAGATGTGTCCCACAGAATTTGAGGACTGAAGTGACTGATTTTTTTTTTTTCTCTTGCTCAGTGTCTCCTCTTTTCCGTCTTTTTTTTCCTTTTTCTTTTCTATTTCTTTTTTCTTTCTCTTTTCTTCTCCGTAAAAGACTAGGTAAATGAAAATGCGGGAAGGAGGAGAGGTGAAATATGAGAAATGTGAAATATGTATAAAGTAATTGGAAGAGTTGTATTCTATTCTCTATACCCCCTTTGAAATATAAATAAAGAATATATAACTAATCATTAGTGCCCACTGTTCATTTCATACAGAATTATCTACACCTGTCAATATTAGCTTTTTGCCTACTAATCTTGAAGCCAGTAATGAAACCACATAACCCAATCATGGGGGAAAGGAGGAATAGATGGCATAAGATCACCCAATAGGTGTGTGAACGGGAGTTTGATCACATTACATTCAGACAGTTTTTATGGAATTTCTCTTTCTTTGGTGCACTTTTATAAACATAAACGGTATTCCAATGTGGGAAAGCCAGCAAAAAAAAACATTCTTTAGTTTCTGACAGGACACCAAAAGATTCTCTTTTTACAGCAGGCAATTATATTTACACCCATTTTATGATAACATTTCACATTAAAGTTGTGTATTTGCCAGTTACAACCACATAAAAAAAAATATATAGAAACTTATGTGAATTATCAACGGGTCTGTATGGGATCCATGCACAAACTGCACAGCTAATGCTTTTAATTATTTGAGGATTTTGGGATGATCGAAAGGGAATATGAAAAGAAGATTTTAATGAAAAAAACAAGATGTGTCTGCTAATAAGGGACTTTTGGCAAACCCTAGACACTGCTCATAGCAAATGTACTTTTGTAATTATTCTCACATATAAGCAAGATTACTTGGAATGTTCTGAAACATCATTAAGAATAACTGGAGGAGAGTTCATTTCTGATGATTTCTTCATACTAGCTTAGTTTATATACCCCTTTAACTTGTAAATGCCCTCTAACTTGCATATAATACATACAAGTACACACAGGTATAACCTTTTTTTTTTATCAAATATTCTTTATTTTCTTTATAAGAAACCTTTAAATGCCATATGACTAACTTAGCATACACACCGATATAACCTGGTAATGCCTTGTGGCTAGCTTAAAGTGACACTAAACTCTGGTTTAAAAAACAATTATATAGGCATTTATTCTTAAGTCAAATATTATCTTCTACAGCTCTCAGCCTCCTCCAAATCTTCATATTTCATTTTTATGCTGCTGTGATCCAACTATTTTATTATATCTTTTCATGTGACAACACTAAAGAAATTACACTTGGCTACAATGTAAAGTAGCGAGTGTACAGCTTGTATAACAGTGTAAATTTGCTGTCCCCTCAAAATAACTCAACACACAGCCAATAATGTCTAAACCACTGGCAACAAAAGTGAGTACACCCCTAAGTGAAAATGTCCACATTCAGCCCAAAGTGTCAATATTTTGTGTGGCCACCATTATTTCCCAGCACTGCCTTAACCCTCTTGGGCATGGAGTTCACCAGAGCTTCACAGGTTGCCACTGGAGTCCTCTTCCACTCCTCCATGATGACATCACGGAACTTGTGGATGTTAGAGACCTTGCGCTCCTCCACCTTCTCTTTGAGGATGCCCAACAGATGCTCAATAGGGTTTAGGTCTGGAGACATGCTTGGCCAGTCCATCACCTTTACCCTCAGTTTCTTTAGCAAGGCAGTGGTCGTATTGGAGGTATGTTATGGGGTCATTATCATGTTGGAATACTGCCCTGTGGCCCAGTCTCTGAAGGGAGGGGATAATGCTCTGCTTCAGTATGCCACAGTACATGTTGGCATTCATGGTTCCCTCAATGAATTGTAGCTCCCCAGTGCCGGAAGCACTCATGCAGCCCCAGACCATGACACTCCCACCACCATGCTTGACTGTAGGCAAGACACATTTGTCTTTGTACTCCTCACCTGGTTGCTGCCACACACGCTTGACACCATCTGAACCAAATAAGTTTATCTTGGTCTCATCAGATCACAGGACATGGTTTCAGTAATCCATGTCCATAGTCTGCTTGTCCTCAGCAAACTGTTTGCCGGCTTTCTTGTGCATTATCTTTAGAAAAAGCTTTCTTCTGGGACGACAGCCATGCAGACCAATTTGATACAGAGTGTGGCGTATAGTCTGAGCACTGACAGGCTGACCCCTCACCCTTTCAACCTCTGCAGCAATGCTGGCAGCACTCTTACATCTATTTCCTAAAGACAACCTCTGGATTTGACACTGAGCATGTGCACTCAACTTCTTTGGTCGACCATGGCGAGGCCAGTTCTGAGTGGAACCTGTCCTGTTAAACCACTGTATGGTCTTGGCCACCATGCTGCAGCTCAGTTTTAGGTTCTTGACAATCTTCTTATAGCCTAGGCCATCCTTATGTAGAGCAATCTTTTTTTTCAGATCCTCAGATAGTTTTTTGCCATAAGGTGCCATGTTCCAGTGACTAGTATGAAAGAGTGAGAGCGATAACACCAAATTTAACACACCTGCTCCCCATTCACACCTGAGACCTTGTAACACTAACGACTCACATGACACCGGGGAGGGAAATAGGCTAATTGGGCCCAATTTGGACATTTTCGTTTAGGGCTGTATTCACTTTTGTTGCCAGCAGTTTAGACATTAATGGCTGTTTTTTTTAGTTATTTTGAGGAGACAGCATATTTACACTGTTATACAAGCTGTGCACTCACTACTTTACATTGTAGCAAAGGGTAATTTCTTCAGTGTTGTCACATGAAAAGATATAATAAAATATTTACAAAAATATGAGGGGTGTACTCACTTTTGTGAGATACTGTATATATATATTTTTTTATATTTTCCGGTATATATATATATATATATATATATATATATATATATATATATATATAGAGTAAGTCCTTGTTCTATAGAGATTGTTCTGTATAGATAGTAATTTTTTTACTGGTTGTGATAAGGTTTATATGTGTCTGTGGGACTCTTGCTTGTGGCACAGCAATCAAAGCACATTTACAGGTGCAGGTGAGCCTGGGCTTTGTTTAACTATGGCCCATAAGTCCCTCCCAATTGTTATTGCAATCTGGCCACATCCATTTATCGCCCGGTGGGGCGCTAAACCGCGCCGCATTATTTCTCTCCTTTCTTTTCGGCCCCAGGTGCATGGGGGACCCTTTCAGTTCTCTCCCCCTTCTCCCAACAGGGGGATGGTGTGTGATTAGAGCGGGGGGGAAGAAACTGGAACCAATCTTTTGTAGCTCTCACTGCAGCAGCTGAAAGCCGACATCTCCTGCTCTAGCTGCTGCAGTTTGAGCCACAAAAGATTGGTTCCAGTTATTTCCCTTTGTGTGGGTGTGACTTGAGTGTGGGGGAGGGGACACAGGGGGTCCCATGATCTCCCATTGCCCGGGGGCCCCATGAGTTGTCAGTCTGCCCCTGGCTAGCTGTATACAGGACATCGTTCATACTCACTAAGTCACTATGAGATTTGTTTTCTGTATTCTGCAAAAAACCTGGCTGATTCTACTGTTCTCTATCTCCACCTTATGTCCCCAATTCAGGTAGGGATTTTGCAGCTGTGGTGGCAACTCTGCACATGCTCCATTTTCAGAGGGTTTCTATGTTGAGTATTTCCTCCCTATCACACATGTGAGCGTATACACAGTCGTAAATGACAGTCCACTCCTTCGCTCCTCCTCCATGCCGACTAACCAGATAAACAGAATGGGGGCAGGATATTGCATGTAAATTAATTGAGGCTTCAACATCCACTTATTCTAAGACACAGGCTAGAGAAGTGTGACACAGCCTGTGACTGGCAGAAATCCACCCACAAAATACTATTTCCAAAAAATTGAAAATATTTGATTTCAAATATATATTTGTATGACAATTTAAACAGTTTATTGATATTAATTATTTATTTTTACTCTGTATTTTCATTTTGAACATGTGACCAGCAGCAGGGGACTGAAAGCTCCTCCTGTTTACGTTTCCCTGCAGACAGGATGGAAAATATCTGGGTCATGTGACAGCTGTATGCTGATTAGGAAAAAGGTACTTACCGTGTTTCCTCAAAAATAAGCCCGGGTCTTATATAAATTTTGGCAACAAAAGACACAGTAGGCCTTTTTTTCGGGGTAGGTTTTATCATGCCATGTGCTTTCTTCTCTCCCCCTCTCCCTCCCTGCCTCTCAGGAATCCCCTGTGGAACCATATAAAAGTGCTTGTAAAATACTAGAATCCACTCTATTACAGTAGTATATATTGTAAACTGTGTATGTTTATGTAATCTAATTGTGCCACATACATATAGCACCGCTGGTTGCTTCTGTGACCCACCAGAGCTCCGCAGAAGGAGGGGGGCTCGAGATCCCCTCTAACAGCTTGGAGAAGAGGAGAGCAGTCTCTGGATGCTTCTGTAACCCCCGGAGCTCTGCAGAGGGAGGGGGGCCCCGAGATCCCCCGCTAACAGATTGGAGAAGAGGAGAGCAGCATGAGATCAGCTAAGCGCCGCTCGGCACTTCCATGACTCACCAAAGCTCTCTTCCCCACTCCGAGCACTGCAGGGGGGAGCAAAATCCCCATCTGACAGCTGGGAGGAGAGGAGGAGAGCAGCGGAAGATCAGTTGAGCACCGAGCGGCGCTAAAGAAAGGTATGTGGCACAATTAGATTACATAAACATACACAGTTTACATTATATACTACTGTAATAGAGTGGATTCTAGAATTTTACCAGCACTTTAAACTAGTGCTTATTTTCAGGCTTATATTGCAGCCCTTTTCCAAAATCAGAGTAGGTCTTATTTTTGGGGAAAAACTGTAGATATATATATATATATATTTTTTTTTACTAAAATAATTACAGTGCCGTCATTCATATACAGAAATAGAAGGAATAATGTAATTTAAACTATGGGGGTTATTTACGAAAGGCAAATCCACTTTGCACTACAAGTGCAAAGTGCACTTGAAATTGCACTGAAAGTGGACTTGGAAGTGCAGTCGCTGTAAATCTGAGGGGCAGATCTGAAATGAGGGGAAGCTCTGCTGATTTTATTATCCAATCATGTGCAAGCTAAAATGCTGTTTTTTATTGCATGTCCCCCTCGGATCTACAGCGACTGCACTTCCAAGTGCACTTTCAGTGCAATTTCAAGTGCACTTTGCACTTCTAGTTTGCACTTGTAGTGCAAAGTGGATTTGCCTTAAATACCCCCCTATGTGTTTAGTATCACTTTAAAAACTAAGAGTTTAATATCACTTTAAGCAAAGCACAGCCTGGTCATCCCTCTGCCCCCAGACTATGATTGGAAAGTAATGTAGAAGCAGCAGCCTAATGAGCTCCCCCAACTTCTCATTCTGCTCTCTACTCCTGTCTGCACATAGACATAGCAGCAAAAAAGATTGTATGCAATTTATGCTGCTCTCTCCCAGTCTGAGCAATGCTGTAAAGAGGATTACGTGAGGTTAATATCAATTTAACCACTTCACGAAAAATCAAAAACCTGTATGTCATTCTGTTAAAGTGATTATACTGGGGTGATGCCTGCAGCCAGAGGCATCCCCCCAGTACTGTTTTTTTAGAGCGGACGGCGGCTTTCATGTGATAACAACCAATGCAGCTAGGCAGCCAATTGGCCACTATCACAAGCAGCGGGAGGGGATTTCCCCCGCCCCCCTCTTGCCGCATTCCACCGCTCCGCCCAGGTCTTCCGTCCTACCGGGAGACCCGAGCCACCAGTCAGCACGTCCGCCGGAGTCCCAAACAAGGCCGGAGTCCCAAACAAGGCCGGAGTCGGCTTTGATTGGGTCTCTGATGTAGTAACCTGAAAGCAATGTCACAACGTCACTTCAGGTTTACTCGGCAGCCAACAGCGCCAATTTAAAAAAAATCAAAGGTATTCAAAAATGCTGATTTTGCCATTTTGAATACTTTGAAGTGCAGAGGAGGGGTTTGGGGTCTTTTAGACCCCAGATCCCTCCATAAACAGTACCTGTCACTGCCTATTTCTGTCTCAAGGGATGTTTACATTCCTTGTGACAGCAATATAAGTGATCAGTAAACTTTTTTTTTAAAGGAATAGTGTAAAAATAATTACAAAAATAAAAACGATTTTTTTTTAAAGCACCCCCATCCCCATGTTCTTGCGCACCAAAGAAAACACATACGTAAGTCGCACCCCCAAATGTAAACAATGTTCAAATAACACATGTGAGGTATCGCCACGATTGTTAGAGCGAGAGCAATAATTCTAGCAAAAGACCTTCTCTGTAACTCTAAACTGGTAAGTTTCAAAAATGTTTTAAAGCGTCGCCTATGGAGATTTTTAAGGAACCGTAGTTTGTTGCCATTCCACGAGTGCGTGCAATTTTAAAGCGTAACATGATAGGAATCTATTTACTTAGTATAAAGTCATCTTTCACAATATAAAAAAAAAATTGGCTAACTTTACTTTTTCTTTTTTTTTTTATTCAATGAACTGCATTTTTCCCCCAAAAACATTTTACCAATATTTTTAAGACCGGCATAAAATATTGCAACGGTCGCCATTTTATTCTCTAGGATCTTTGCTAAAAAATTTTTTTATATTTTGATGGGGGGTTCTAAGTAATTTTCGAGCAATAAATACTGATTTTAAATTGTAAACAACAAGTGTCACAAATAGGCTTGGTCTTGAAGTGATTAAATGTGGGTACTAACACTATTTGTATTTAAAAATAAAAGTAATCTTTTAATGAATACATAGCTGCTTGAATTGCAATGTTTTTATCTGCCTGGAGTTCAGCTTTAATGAAAAACTAGGCGATGACAGGAGGGAGGAGGTGTGTGTGTGGGTTCTCTAACTGTAAGGATAATTAGTTATTAAAGAAAGTATTTTTAAGCACATAAAGAAAATTTGGCTGGAACAGGAAGATGCTTGAAGAAATGGAAGAGATAAGCACAATAGGACAAGAACGGAAAACAGTGATGAGTCAGGAGGCAGAAGTTGCAGTCTGTGGCTTAGCAATAGGAAAGCAATCATTGTAAGTGCCTATCAGTCAGCACTTTGACTTATGAAGTTGTGCCACAGAGTGTTTGTCTCCTGTGATGCCAAGATTTGCAGAATGGAAGTTTTAGAAGCACAGGGGTGATTGACAGATTTGCAACATGCATTCGTTTGTAACTTCACTAAAACAATTCAGTATGTCAATTGTCCCATGTCAATGGAGATGGAGATGTTAAACCAAGTATATTAAGCGCCCAGTAGCCTAAGCGTTTAAAATGCAGGTACTCAATAAATGTGAAGATGTTTAAAATATAACTTTATTAAGGGGAATGTATAATTTATTTTTTTGAAAGACGTGTAAAAGAAGATCACCTTGATGTTGATAACCTTATCAAAATGAGTTAATATTTTAAAGTCCTCTCAATGTATAGTTTGTAATTATTTAGGTGCTTAGGGTCAGCCATATTTTCTCGGTATATGTAGGCTCTATTTCCTGAGTACTGTATTAGGCCCCTTTCACACTGAGGCGTTGAAAAAACGCAAAAATATAATGACATTTTTTACCGCGATTTTACCGCGTTTTTACCGCGCTCGCGGTAAGGCCCCTTTCACACTGGGGCGGTTTGCAGGCGCTATTTAGCTAAAAATAGCGCCTGCAAACCGAGCCTAAACAGCGGCTCCTTTCTCTCCAATGTGAAAGCCCTAAAGGGCTTTCACACTGGAGCGGTGCGCTAGCAGGACGGTAAAAAAAGTCCTGCTAGCCGCATCTTTGGAGCGGTGAGAGGAGCGGTGTGTTTACCGCTCCTCCACCGCTCCTTCCCATTGAAATGCATGGGATACCGCGGTAATACCGCCCGCAAACCGCGGCTGTGGCCGCGGTTTGCGGGTGGTATTAACCCTTTATTGGCCGCTAGCGGGGGTTAAAACCGCACCGCTAGCGGCCGAATAGCTCAACAATCCCGACGTTATAGCGCCGCTAAAAATAGCGGCGCTATACCGCCACCGCCCCCCACCGCCCCAGTGTGAAACCAGCCTAAAAAACGCATAGGCGTTAGTGCTATTTTTACCACGATCGCGGTAAAAACGCGGTAAAATCGCGGTAAAATCGCGGTAATAAATGGCATTATTTTGTAGCGTTTTTTCAACGCCTCAGTGTGAAAGGGGCCTTACTGCACAGTAGTTGCATGTTACACCTCCTTCTTATAATGGAAGTCTATAGCTCTGGAGACCCAATGAAAACAATACATTCACTATGTGTCTGACATCTTATTGTAACTGCATTAAGGCCCCTTTCACACTGGGGCGGTTTGCAGGCGCTATTTAGCTAAAAATAGCGCCTGCAAACCGAGCCTAAACAGCGGCTCCTTTCTCTCCAATGTGAAAGCCCTGAGGGCTTTCACACTGGAGCGGTGCTCTAGCAGGACGGTAAAAAAAGTCCTGCTAGCCGCATCTTTGGAGCGGTGAGAGGAGCGGTGTGTTTACCGCTCCTCCACCGCTCCTTCCCATTGAAATGCATGGGATACCGCGGTAATACCGCCCGCAAACCGCGGCTGTAGCCGCGGTTTGCGGGTGGTATTAACCCTTTATTGGCCGCTAGCGGGGGTTAAAACCGCACCGCTAGCGGCCGAATAGCTCAACAATCCCGACGTTATAGCGCCGCTAAAAATAGCGGCGCTATACCGCCACCGCCCCCACCGCCCCAGTGTGAAACCAGCCTAAAAAACGCATAGGCGTTAGCGCTATTTTTACCGCGATCGCGGTAAAAACGCGGTAAAATCGCGGTCAAATCGCGGTAATAAATGGCATTATTTTTTAGCGTTTTTTCAACGCCTCAGTGTGAAAGGGGCCTTACTGCACAGTAGTTGCATGTTACACCTCCTTCTTATAATGGAAGTCTATAGCTCTGGAGACCCAATGAAAACAATACATTCACTATGTGTCTGACATCTTATTGTAACTGCATTAAGGCCCCTTTCACACTGGGGCAGTTTGCAGGCGCTATTTAGCTAAAAATAGCGCCTGCAAACCGAGCCTAAACAGCGGCTCCTTTCTCTCCAATGTGAAAGCCCTTAGGGCTTTCACACTGGAGCGGTGCGCTAGCAGGACGGTAAAAAAAGTCCTGCTAGCCGCATCTTTGGAGCGGTGAGAGGAGCGGTGTGTTTACCGCTCCTCCACCGCTCCTTCCCATTGAAATGCATGGGATACCGCGGTAATACCGCCCGCAAACCGCGGCTGTAGCCGCGGTTTGCGGGTGGTATTAACCCTTTATTGGCCGCTAGCGGGGGTTAAAACCGCACCGCTAGCGGCCGAATAGCTCAACAATCCCGACGTTATAGCGCCGCTAAAAATAGCGGCGCTATACCGCCACCGCCCCCACCGCCCCAGTGTGAAACCAGCCTAAAGAGGAACTTCACTCCTCATGTTTTTTTGTTTTTTTTCATGATCCTCCTCTGATCTTTTTTCCTAGGACAGGGGTCTTGAATTAAAATTCAAGGAGGTCCGGTCATTAAAATTTTCTTTGGGCCGAGGTCCGAATCTCAAGTCCCCATTTGTCCCCATCACAGTGCTTCTTTACATCAGGTGTCCCCATTACAGTGCCACTTTACATCAGGTGTCCCTATCACAGTGCCCCTTTACATCAGGTGTCCCCATCACAGCGCTCCTTTACATCAGGTGTCCCCATCACAGCGCTCCTTTACATCAGGTGTCCCCATCACAGCGCTCCTTTACATCAGATGTCCCCATCACAGCACACCTTTACATCAGGTGTCCCCATCACAGCGCTAATTTAAATCAGGTGTCCCTATCACAGCGCTCCTTTACATCAGGTGTCCCCATCACAGCACCCCTTTACATCAGATGTCCCCATCACAGCACACCTTTACATCAGGTGTCCCCATCACAGTGCCCCTTTACATCAGGTGTCCATATCACAGCTCTCCTTTACATCAGATGTCCCCATCACAGCGCTCCTTTACATCATATGTCCCCATCACAGCACCCCTTTACATCAGGTGTCCCCATCACAGCACCCCTTTACATCAGGTGTCCCCATCACAGCGCTCCTTTACATCAGATGTCCCCATCACAGCACCCCTTTACATCAGGTGTCCCCATCACAGCACCCCTTTACATCAGGTGTCCCCATCACAGCACCCCTTTACATCAGGTGTCCCCATTACAGCGCTCCTTTACATCAGGGGTCCCCATCACAGTGCTAATTTACATCAGGTGTCCCCATCACAGTGCCTCTTTACATCAGGTGTCCCCATCACAGCACCCCTTTACATCAGGTGTCCCCATCACAGCACTAATTTACATCAGGTGTCCCCATCACAGTGCACCTTTTAATCAGGGGTTCCCATCACAGCGCTAATTTATATCAGGTGTCCCCATCACAGTGCCCCTTTACATCAGGTGTCCCCATCACAGTGCCCCTTTACATCAGGTGTCCCCATCACAGTGCTCCTTTACATCAGGGGTCCCCATCACAGTGCCCCTTTACATCAGGTGTCCCCATCACAGCGCTCCTTTAAATCAGGGGTCCCCATCACAGTGCTAATTTACATCAGGTGACCCCATCACAGTGCCCCTTTACATCAGGTGTCCCCATCACAGAGCCCCTTTACAACAGGGGTCCCCATCACAGAGCCCCTTTACAACAGGGGTCCCCATCACTGTGCCCCTTTACATTAGGTGTCCCCATCACAGTGCCCCTTTACATCAGGTGTCCCCATCACAGCGCTCCTTAAATCAGGGGTCCCCATCACAGCGCTAATTTACATCAGGTGTCCCCATCACAGTGCCCCTTTACATCAGGTGCCCCCATCACAGCGCTCATTTACATCAGGCATTCCCGTCAGAGTGCCTGCTTACATCAGATGTCCCCATATGAGTCCCCCGTAACATAAAATAAGGGTCACGCTGATGGGCACATTTTATGTTAAGGGACACTCTAAAGGGCAAATTTTATGTTAAGGGGCACCCTGATGGGCACATTTTATATTAAGGGGCACTCTGATGGGCACAACAAAACGTGCCCCATAACGTAAAATCTGCCCATCAGAGTGGCCCTTAATACAAAATGTGCCCATCAGTGTTGCTCTTAAAATAAAATATGCCCATCAGAGTGCCCCTTAACATAAAATGTGCCCATCAGCGTGCCCCTTAACATAAAATAAGGGTCACGCTGATGGGCACCTGTAATTTTAAGGGGCACTCTGATGGGCACCTTTTATTTTAAGGGGCACGCTGATGGGTATATTTTTAATGTGCACGCTGATGGGCACATTTTATGTTAAGGGGCACTCTGATGGACACAACAAAATGTGTCCATCAGTGTGCCCCTTAACAAAATATGCTCATCAGTGTGCACATTAAAAATATACCCATCAGCGTGCCCCTTAAAATAAAATTTGTCCATCAGAGTTTCCCTTAACATAAAAAAAATATGCCCAGCAGTGTGCACAATATAAATTAGTGCCCATTAGTGATCACTAGCTAACATGTGGTCCACATACCTTGAATGAGGGCACAACTGAAGGGGCGCAAGCTGCAAGATAAGGAGAGCCAGGACCCGGGAACCGCGAGTAGCAGGGGTGCGGGGCGCGCTTGTGATGTCACGCCCCTACTCGCAAGGAGAGTCAGGACCAGGTGTCATCTCGTCAGAACACCGGGAACCGCGAGCAGCAGGGGGGTGGGGCGCGCACGTGACATCACGCCCCTACTCGCAAGGAGAGCCGGGAACCGCGAGCAGCAGGGGGCGGGGCGCGCACGTGACATTACGCCCCTACTCGCGGCCGTGCAAGCTTTTCAACTCCGAGACCTGCGGTGAGGAGCAGGGAGCGGGCGCACGCACGCAGCGTCACTGGTTACTGGGGAAACCCGTGGCTCCAGCAAACAAACGGTTGCGGACATTTATGATTATACTGGCGGCCTGGCGGTCCGGGCAGAAGCATCACTCAGTCCGGACTCGGACCGCGGGCCGCCATTTAGTGACGGCCACCCTAGGATATTCACTATAAAAATACTTACACAGCCAGCGAATCCAATGTTAATCTACCCTAATCCTCTGCTCTTCTGCCACATACTGGGTCCTGCACTGCTATCAGGATCCTGCCTCCTCAAGCCCTAGTGTAGAAGCCAATGCTTTCTGGGTATGTAACGTGTATATCTCCAAGAGGCTCCAGAAGCAGGGTCCTAGTCATTCTTGCCTAGGCGAGAATGGAGAAAGGGGTTTTCAGTTTTTGGAAGTGCAGCAATTGTGACTGGTAGAGAATACACAAAAGTTTTTTTTTTTATTTGGTATTAAAAGATTTTTAAATAAGAAGGTTGAGTGACTGTAGTGTAACGCAGGGTTTCCTTTAGTGGCTTATGTACAAATATCCAATCATAACACAATGACAAAAATACTATGAACAGAAGCAGAAATATAGAATGTAACATTCACGTCAAAAATTACTTTAAGAGGAGAATTGCAATACATTTTTTTGGAATTGGGGCTGTATACAGTAGCGGGAGAAAAACCCACTACTATGGAGTATATGATGTTCGGCTCATACTGAATGGGCTGAAAGTCTATCGTTTGGACAAACGGCCAAAAAGAAAAGTTTGGTCTGATTCTGTGTTTGGACTAAACTGGGAGCTTTTACTTATTGGTGAATATGCAAATGGCAGAAGTGCAGCAATTGAAGCGGGCTGAACAGAAAAAAATACTGAAGAGCTTGGAAGGAGATCCTGTATCAACAATTCGATGTTATTACAGCGATATCCCAGCTGAGCTATTGTGTTCTGACAGGGATGAATAGTATGAATTTTAAGGAGGACCCAAAGTAAAAAAAAAAATGGCATGGGGTCCTTTCCCAAATTCCATACCAGACCATTTGAGCATGTAGGTAAGGGAGGGGATGGACATGCATTCCCCACCTCAACCATACTGGGCCACATTTCCTCAACATGGGGGATACCTACCTTGCTAGGATGGACTGACACACGCCACTTCCTTAATAACCTTGACAGTGGAACCTCTCATACTACCCCAATTCCAAAAAAGTTGGGACATAAAAACATAAAAACTGAATACAATAATTCACAACTCTCATAAATCCATGTTATTTACAATAGAAAAAAATAAAACATATCAAATGTTTAAACTGAAAAAATTTACCATTTTAGGAAACATATAGGGTGATTTTAAAATTGAAGCCAGCAACACATCTTAAAAAAGTTGGGACAGGGCCATGTTTTGCTGGAGTAGAATCCCCTCTTACATTTTTGGGAATTGGGGTTGTATACAGTAGCAGGAGAAAAACCCACTACTATGCAGTATATGATGTTCGGCTCCTACTGAATGGGATGAAAGTCTAGCGTTTGGACAAACGTCCAAAAAGAAAAGTTTGGTCTGATTCTGTGTTTGGACTGACTGAATCCTTATTGGTGAATATGCAATTGGCAGAAGTGCAGCAATTGTGACTGGTAGAGAATAATTTATAAATAAAACACAAAATCAAATAAACTAAAAGCAAAGTAGCATAAAAAGCATTAATAAAGATTACAGTACTTAACATTCTATCATGTAATGGCTTCTATATAATCCAGCTAAACTACAGAATCGTGATCATGCAAGAATTGACTTTCTTACAGTAACCGCATCGTTAGTGAACTTGAAACATCTGCTTTCTATGAAAGTAAAAGACAGTAAAACAATGTTCCTGTAATATATTACTGCAGCTAGGGGTGTATCTGGGTTGGCAAGAGCACTTGGCAATCTGTAATTTCTATTCTGGTTCAAGAACCTCACACATTTTTAACATCAAGAGATTATACTTTGATCAACTTTACTCATGAACCATGCAATATGGGTTCAGAAACCACAAGTGTAAAGATCATAAGGCATTTCAAAGTTAGAACCTTTGGGATGATTCTCAAGAAAGTCCCATTAATCAAGCATACTGGAGTGTTTCAGCTGGCTAATTCCTAGCTCCAATCCATAGCACAGGGACATCTTGATTCCTATGGGCCAAAGAAACCCGATTTTCTTGCAAATAATAAAATCAAGCTTCATGTTGCCTTTTGAAGCTTTCAGTCAGGGAGTCATTTCACCCTTTTCTCCTGTTGTCACCCTGACCCTGATTTAAAGGATTTTACTTACAAATGCAAAATTCTACTTTGCAGTGATTGATGGTTTGGTAAACTGTTCCTGTCAGAAGTTGTTTCATCAACATTGGTGCATGAATTGGATGAGCCCACTGAGGTTTGGAAAATGCTAAACTCTACGTTTTCTGAAACCTTCTGACATCTTTCTGTCTCTATGTCCCTTAGTGGAGCAGTAAAGAATCTACTGAAGCTTCAAAGCATGTAAACACTATGACAAAATCAAGCAGCATAAAATATGAAATGGTAAACTGTCTTAAATAAACAACTGATGTTTTTATATCTTTCTAATAATTGGTGAGTAAATGAAAAGTTGTAATGCTTTCTATAATGGACTTAATATTTGGTATGCTAAATGTACGCATGTTAAGCAGTGTGTATGTGCAATACTTGCATGTATTTATTGCTTGTCAGAGATCACAGTACCCCACCCCACCCACCCAAGAATACTAGATTCTATAATAGTTGTTTTGGCATCATCAGTGGTGTTGCTAGGATCCCAAAAGACCTAGGGCACCTCAGAATAGCCAGCTTATAGAACATACAATGAAAATTGGATGGGGCTGTCTTTTATTTTCCATGACATCTCTTTCCTCTAACTTCTCCTTTTTATTCACTGCCTTCCCCTCTTTCCATCTCAGATATTTACTGTTGTACTCTCTTAGCACTGAGCCATTGGTGTTCCAGCCTTCTGCTCAGAAGTTGTCTCAGGGCAGAGAACACTCAAAAGGAACCTCAAAAGTACCATGCAACTTCTCTGCTTCCACCACACCTTATATTGGATATCTTTAAAGAGACCGTGCCACCTTAGGGTACAGTGAAAGTGACTTCTTAAAGTATACCCTAACCACATTATACCCCTTCTCCAATGTTCTGTCACTGCTATTTCATCAGTGGCTACCATATACTAGTGCTTTTGAGTATGGGGGAGCATTTGATTTCCTTCCATAATGTATTCTCACAGCTCCCTCTGAGCTGAGACAGCAGTTGACAATGGGTATTTTGGTATTAGCTGTGACACAGTAGAGTAGCAAAGAAGCACTGAAGAGCTGAGCATAACATGGTTGGATGGTGGACTTTGCACAAACATCATCAACTTGGCCATTCATTTATACGGTATAAGCCATATCATAAGATGCTGATATTTAAATCTGTCACATACAGTATTAGGGTCCTGAGGGTACGTGGACACGGAAAGCCAGACAATGCCTGAGGTATTTCTGTCTATTACACATTCTCATAAATTGACCAGCATGTTGGAAAATATCAAATTAATCCAAAAGTTCCATAATATGGACACAGGCAGTGGCTGAAAGAAAGAACACACAGTAATATCCAAGCTGCCATTACACACAAATGATAGGCTTTTGAGAAACCTTGCGTAGGGAAGTGTTCTTTTGAACACTGTCTGTGGGGTTTTTTACATTCATGCCTGGTAACTACCATAGAGTTCTTGTTACAAACACATCCTGATGCCGCGTACACACCATCGTTTTTCCTGTCATGCAAATACCAACGTTTTTCTCAACGTGATTCCTTGTGATTCCTCTCAAGCCTGCCTTGCATACACACGTTCATGAAAAAAAACGCTCGAGCAAAGCGCGGTGACGTACAACGCGTACGACCACACGTACGACGGCACTATAAAGGGGAAGTTCCATTCGAATGGCGCCGTCTTTTAGGCTGCTTTTGCTGATCTTGTGTTAGTAAAGTTTGGTGAGAGACGATTCGCCCTTTTCAGCCTCGTGCTTTTCAGTCCATTACAGCGTGACGAATGTGCTATCTCCATTACAAATGCTAGTTTTACCAGAACGAGCGCTCCCGTCTCATACTTGATTCTGAGCATGCACACTTTTTTTCCCCTCAGGAGAGCATACACACGCCTGTTTTTTGTGACGAGAAATAGAATGATGGGAAAAACAACGAGAAAAAATAGAGCAGGTTCCAATTTTTTTGCGGGCAGTTTTCTCGTCGAGAAAAATGCTATGAAGCATACACACGACCGGTTTTCACGACCAATCTAAAAAATTGCAGTTTTCTCGTCATGAAAAACGGTTGTGTGTACGCGGCATTACTGTTAAGAGGATGCTTCCTGTCCCTGCTTAAGAGTCAGGAAACCCTTCAAGGTATACGAATGTCTTACAGGAAGTAAAGGAGAGTGTGGCCAGCCACATGCTGTGCACGTCAGAGGTGCTGAAGGCTGATTTTGTGTTGTATCCATCCAGACTGAAAACGGACAATAGGCAAGTGTTACTGCACTGTGTAGCTCACGGTTTGTTATATTATTGTCACTCCTGTGTGATCACTCATGTGTGGGAATCAGGGATATATGTAGAGGCTTCCCTGATTCACTGAAACATTCTATTTGCATACTGCAATATACTTGGGCTAGTGTATGAGAGCAAAGCTCATTTGATTACAATCTATCAAGTGACTGGTTTGTGTTGAAGTGTATATCTGCCACTACATCATTTAAATCAACAGTGTCCCTTTTTGGTCTGGGGGGTTTCTAGCTTGTATTAGCCTAGGGAACGGCAAAGAGCTCAAGGTAGCCACAGGATAGGCTTCCAATGGCCATTTAGATAGGTAGAGGCCCGGTAGCATTGATAGCCTATAGTCAGGTTAGGGACCAAGAGATATTGCATTGCAGACTTCTTCACCTTCAGTGTGTTCGACTGTACAAGCGTCCCCAGGAAGCCACCGCTCCACAGATGCGTCAGCATTCGTACTCTCAAGACAGATTTTGTTACACTGTGCAAGTCAGCTCATCATGGGCCCCTGCAACTGAACAGTGCCACAGTGCCTAATTGGAGGTATTGGTGTTAAAGGTCTTTAGTTATATATCTGGAATCTTATATAGCTACATATATACACTGTTATTCTCAGACATATGTACATTATTCTTGTTATTGCTTTGGTTGTATTTAATGCCATCACTTTATCATATATAAAGTTACTCTAGTCACCTGCTGGTATGTCTGTATATCTTTACTCTTAGATATCTATGCTGGGTGTATTAGTACTACTGCTGTTAGGTATTTTGGGTGAGTTACTGGTTATATTCCTAGAAAGGGATTATCTCTACATACGCTGGAGGCCTGTTTTAGGTGGAGGCACTGCCAATTATATATTTATAGTCCACTCTTCCTTTAGCGAAGATTCTGACTCATTTGGTTACCTGCAGGTCAGCACCATAGTCTGTGTGGAGAGGGCAACTTCATATGACCGCCCCTATAACAGGGCTACACTTGTTACTGACATGTCTAGTCAATATGCTCTCCAGTGGCGAGACACATTGGCTTTTGCAGTCTATACACAAACCACCCTCACTTACTACAGGTTAGCTCAACCAGGCAATAACACTTACAGTGTTAATGTAAACACACTTTTGTAATCTCTTACCACCAGCCAACACTAGAGGAAGACTACTAAAATCTAGCTGGTTGGACACACAAACACAAGCAGTACAAATCGCACTTACTATCTGGTGCATTCTAATGGTTGTGTAGCAGCTAGGAAATTCCCTCATGCCTCAAAGATTCCCCAAGCCATGCTGTTAGCTGAAATCCTTATGCAGTAAGTAAGCTTTCCCACTGCCCACACACTTAGATACACAGTTTCCCACCTGGCAGATATGATCACTTCCATACCCTAAAGCCTCGTACACACGATCGGATATCCTATGGATTCTAATCCGATGATTTTGTCCATCGGAAATCCGATGAAGCTGACTTCCATCTGTCTTGCCTACACACCATCAGTCCAAAAACCGACCGTTCCAAACGCGGGTGACGTAAAACACTCCGATGAGCCAAGAAAAATGAAGTTTAATGCTTCTGAGCATGCGTTGACTTGATTCTGAGCATGCGTGGGTTTTTTATCCGATGGACTTGCCCATAGACGATCGGAATTTGCTATCGGTTTTTGATCCATCGGAAAAATTTAAAACATGTTCTATTTTTTAAAACCGATGGAAAAAAGACCGATGGGTCCCATACACAATCGGGCTTAACACTAATCTGTATGCCCTCAAGTGTCCATCTCATCCTCTGTCAGTCAACTACCTCAATGTAACACAAGGATGCAGATACACGATGCAGTGTCACAAAAACTGCCAATGACCTACACTGAGTTTGTAGACACTGATGATACGGTACAACTAAATACAGAACAGTCTCCTAGATTTGTGCACTATTTTGATCAAAAACAGCTCTGTAGAGTTTGCTCTTTTAACCATTTAAGGACCAGAAGGATTTGCCCCCTTAATGACAAGGCCATTTTTTGCGATATGGCACTGCGTTGCTTTAGCTGACAATTGCGCGGTCGTGCGATGTTGTACCCAAACAAAATCTATGTCATTTTTTTCCCACGAAAATAGCTTTCTTTTGGTGGTATTTGATCACCTCTGCTGTTTTTATTTTTTGCGCTATAAAAAAAAGCAAAAATTTTGAAAAAAATATTATTATTTTTTTACTTTTTGCTATAATAAATATGCCCAAAAAAAGAATAAAAATTTCTTCATTGCGGCGGACAGATCGGACACTTTTGACACTTTTTTGGGACAATTAACATTTATACAGCGATCACAGCTAAAAATGGCTACTGATTGCTGTATAAATGTCACTGGCAGGGAAGGGGTTAACACTAGGGGGCGAGCAAGGGGTTAAGTGTTCCCTAGGCAGTTGTTTCTAACTGTGGGGGGAGTGTACTGACAGGGAGTAGAGAGAGGTCGCTGTTCCTGATCACTTGGAACAGCAGATCTCCCTCTACTCCCCTGTCAGAATGAGGATTTGTATGTTTACATTGACAGATCCCCGTTCTGGCTCTCTGAGGAGCGATCGTGGGTGGCCGGCGGACATCTACGGAGTCGCGCTGCACCCTATAGTCCTTTAAGCGCCCGCCGCAGTGCAGAAATGCAGCAGGACAAAAGTGCATAGTCTGAACAGCAGTAGCTGCATACAGTAAGTATAAAGTATTTCATTTTTTTTTTTAAGTATTTCTAATTGTTTACATTTTAACCTTGGTATTTTGTCTGTGTTGCTATTGGTGATTGTTTACTAAGTACTGGAGTAATTGTTATTGTGCGCCTGAGGTGCTCAGTAATGAATACTGAGGTGTTGAGTACTGGGTGTTATCAATTAGGTGAGCAAATAGGTGAGCTATTGTCGAAATTGGTACCTAATTAGTGTTGTATTTAGGGGGTAGCAACTTTGTAGCGTTTACTCTGTAATTTTGCTCTTTACAGGTGCAACAGGACAAACGTGCATAGTTTGAACAGCAGTAGTTGGATACAGTAAGTTTAAATTATTATAATTTCTTTAAAGTGATACTGAGTAGGAATATAGGGGTCTGATAATGTTGAGTTACATATATAGACTGTCACTTTAACAATTTATAATGCACTTGCTTGTCTCTTTTTAGAAACAACGTTTTGAGCCTTGGACGACCTTCAGCACCAGATAAAAGCAACAGTCTACTGCCCTTCTGCTCCGAGAATAGATTTTCTTATCTACCCAGTTTGAGCTAGAATTGTCATGGTGGCCTCCGTTTCAAGTTTCACTTTCTACATGATGTTAACACCCATTTAACTGGTCACTTGCTACTAAGAAGGTATGAATTCTGATTGGAATTACCTTATGCATATTCATAATTATAACTATAAATGGTTTAACTTGATGTTTGGAAGACAGAGATACCGTATTTTTCGGACTACAAGACACACTTTTCCCCCCAGAAATATTGGGGAAAATGTCCCTGTGTCTTATGGTGCGAATATATAACAGGCACCATCCCCGCCGCCACTGGCACTGCCCCCCGCCGCCGCTGGCACCACCCTTTGCCACCGCTTGCATCGCCTCCCGCCGCCACCACCAGAAGAGAGGCAGGAGAGCGGGGGACAGACTTCCAAACCCCTGTGGACGCCAAGTGATCTTCCGGCTTATTCCTGAGACAGAAAACAGAGCATTCGGCCACTCAAGCTTCTGTTAGGCGGAAGGGATAACATCAGGTAAGACTGCGTTTGTGGCAACGTTCACTCTGCATTTCTATGGCAATGGTCACTCTGCATTTCTATGACAATGGTCACTCTATATTTCTAAGGCAATGGTCACTCTGCATTTTCTATGGCAATGGTCACTTCATTTCTTTGGCAATGGTCAGGCTGCATTTCATGGGCACTGGAAAATATTTTAGTACACCATTTGGTTCAGAATTTTCTTTTCTTGTTTTTAACCTCTAAAACCTGGGTGCGTCTTATGGTCAGGTGCGCCTTATGGAGCGAAAAATATGGTAATTCCTTTCACTTGGCTCACAGGAGCTGGGTCTCCTTGTGTGTTGTGTCTCTCCACTGCAGTGTATGGAATTATTTGCACCTATTCCCTTATCGATTTGGACTCACTGTCATCTGAAAGGTCTTGTTTTAAGACTCCATAACCTGATTTAAAAGTTGGTGCCTCGGATCCAGTCCAGAGATGTGAAACCCACAATCGGGCAGACCAGTGGCTACGGTAAGACCCTTGTTCTTACTTATTCTGGTCGTCGCTGCAAATAGCAGTTGGTGTTTGGGGTCCATTGGCTGAAGGAGTCCTTGTTGTTTATGAGATGGTGAGATTAAGATAAAAATTACAGACAGATATGGACAGTGGTTAAGAAATTACACCAAAATTATTATAGGCTGGACTAAAAATAGGCCAGATCCAATACCAGCAGGAGTTTATGATGTATCAACTTGGGTCTCTGTGTATAGTAACTTCCATGGCAAATTTAAAAGAAAAAAAGGTGCCTCTAAGTGCAGAATAGGGATGAGCTTCGTGTTCGAGTCGAACATACGTTCGACTCGAACATTGGCTGTTCGATCGTTCGACGAAGATCGAACGATTTGGGCCGTTCGCGCCAAATTCGAGTGACGCGAACGGCCCACAATGCACTACGCCATCGCAGTGTCATCCAGGCGCTGTGATTGGCCAAGCATGCACTGTGACCCCGCATGCTTGGCCAATCACAGCGCCGGCAGCGAGGAGAGCAATGATTGGCCACAGGCAGGATGCCTGTGGCCAATTATTGCTGAGGGTGTTTAGTACACGCCCCACACTATAAAAGGCCGCCAGCACGGCGGCCTAGTGTAGTGTGTTCCGGAGCAGGGATAGAGTAGCATAGGCAGGGACAGTGACTGTTATTTCTTTCTTGCTTAACCTGGATTCCTTTAGTTTAGGGAAAGAGAAGGATAGGTAGGGAGAGTGTCAGTGTGTTTTGTGCTTCTGCTATAGTGTGCTTAAAAAAAACATTTATTCTAGGGACAGAAAACTCTAGGTAGGGACAGTGTCAGTTTCTTTCACTCTGCAAGTCCTTGTTTCCAGGGACCTGTAAGGACAGTGAGTTAATTGTCCTTGTGCTATATTGTGCTTAAAAAAAACATTTATTCTAGGGACAGAAAACTCTAGGTAGGGACAGTGTCAGTTTCTTTCACTCTGCAAGTCCTTGTTTCCAGGGACCTGTAAGGACAGTGAGTTAATTGTCCTTGTGCTATATTGTGATTAAAAAAAACATTTATTCTAGGGACAGAAAACTCTAGGTAGGGACAGTGTCAGTTTCTTTCACTCTGCAAGTCCTTGTTTCCAGGGACCTGTAAGGACAGTGAGTTAATTTTCCTTGTGCTATATTGTGATTAAAAAAAACATTTTTTCTAGGGACAGAAAACTGTAGGTAGGGAGAGTGTTTTTTTTCTTTCACTCTGCAAGTCCTTGTTTCCAGGGACCTGTAAGGACAGTGAGTTAATTGTCCTTGTGCTATATTGTGCTTAAAAAAAACATTTATTCTAGGGACAGAAAACTCTAGGTAGGGACAGTGTCAGTTTCTTTCACTCTGCAAGTCCTTGTTTCCAGGGACCTGTAAGGACAGTGAGTTAATTTTCCTTGTGCTATATTGTGATTAAAAAAAACATTTATTCTAGGGACAGAAAACTCTAGGTAGGGACAGTGTCAGTTTCTTTCACTCTGCAAGTCCTTGTTTCCAGGGACCTGTAAGGACAGTGAGTTAATTTTCCTTGTGCTATATTGTGATTAAAAAAAACATTTATTCTAGGGACAGAAAACTCTAGGTAGGGACAGTGTCAGTTTCTTTCACTCTGCAAGTCCTTGTTTCCAGGGACCTGTAAGGACAGTGAGTTAATTTTCCTTGTGCTATATTGTGATTAAAAAAAACATTTATTCTAGGGACAGAAAACTCTAGGTAGGGACAGTGTCAGTTTCTTTCACTCTGCAAGTCCTTGTTTCCAGGGACCTGTAAGGACAGTGAGTTAATTTTCCTTGTGCTATATTGTGATTAAAAAAAACATTTTTTCTAGGGACAGAAAACTGTAGGTAGGGAGAGTGTTTTTTTTCTTTCACTCTGCAAGTCCTTGTTTCCAGGGACCTGTAAGGACAGTGAGTTAATTTTCCTTGTGCTATATTGTGATTAAAAAAAACATTTTTTCTAGGGACAGAAAACTCTAGGTAGGGAGAGTGTTTTTTTTCTTTCACTCTGCAAGTCCTTGTTTCCAGGGACCTGTAAGGACAGTGAGTTAATTTTCCTTGTGCTATATTGTGATTAAAAAAAACATTTTTTCTAGGGACAGAAAACTCTAGGTAGGGAGAGTGTTTTTTTTCTTTCACTCTGCAAGTCCTTGTTTCCAGGGACCTGTAAGGACAGTGAGTTAATTGTCCTTGTGCTATATTGTGCTTAAAAAAAACATTTTTTCTAGGGACAGAAAACTCTAGGTAGGGAGAGTGTTTTTTTTTTTTCACTCTGCAAGTCCTTGTTTCCAGGGACCTGTAAGGACAGTGAGTTAATTGTCCTTGTGCTATATTGTGCTTAAAAAAAACATTTATTCTAGGGACAGAAAACTCTAGGTAGGGACAGTGTCAGTTTCTTTCACTCTGCAAGTCCTTGTTTCCAGGGACCTGTAAGGACAGTGAGTTAATTTTCCTTGTGCTATATTGTGATTAAAAAAAACATTTTTTCTAGGGACAGAAAACTGTAGGTAGGGAGAGTGTTTTTTTTCTTTCACTCTGCAAGTCCTTGTTTCCAGGGACCTGTAAGGACAGTGAGTTAATTTTCCTTGTGCTATATTGTGATTAAAAAAAACATTTTTTCTAGGGACAGAAAACTCTAGGTAGGGAGAGTGTTTTTTTTCTTTCACTCTGCAAGTCCTTGTTTCCAGGGACCTGTAAGGACAGTGAGTTAATTTTCCTTGTGCTATATTGTGATTAAAAAAAACATTTTTTCTAGGGACAGAAAACTCTAGGTAGGGAGAGTGTTTTTTTTCTTTCACTCTGCAAGTCCTTGTTTCCAGGGACCTGTAAGGACAGTGAGTTAATTGTCCTTGTGCTATATTGTGATTAAAAAAAACATTTATTCTAGGGACAGAAAACTCTAGGTAGGGACAGTGTCAGTTTCTTTCACTCTGCAAGTCCTTGTTTCCAGGGACCTGTAAGGACAGTGAGTTAATTTTCCTTGTGCTATATTGTGATTAAAAAAAACATTTTTTCTAGGGACAGAAAACTGTAGGTAGGGAGAGTGTTTTTTTTCTTTCACTCTGCAAGTCCTTGTTTCCAGGGACCTGTAAGGACAGTGAGTTAATTTTCCTTGTGCTATATTGTGATTAAAAAAAACATTTTTTCTAGGGACAGAAAACTCTAGGTAGGGAGAGTGTTTTTTTTCTTTCACTCTGCAAGTCCTTGTTTCCAGGGACCTGTAAGGACAGTGAGTTAATTTTCCTTGTGCTATATTGTGATTAAAAAAAACATTTTTTCTAGGGACAGAAAACTCTAGGTAGGGAGAGTGTTTTTTTTCTTTCACTCTGCAAGTCCTTGTTTCCAGGGACCTGTAAGGACAGTGAGTTAATTGTCCTTGTGCTATATTGTGCTTAAAAAAAACATTTTTTCTAGGGACAGAAAACTCTAGGTAGGGAGAGTGTTTTTTTTTTTTCACTCTGCGAGTCCTTGTTTCCAGGGACCTGTAAGGACAGTGAGTTAATTGTCCTTGTGCTATATTGTGCTTAAAAAAAACATTTATTCTAGGGACAGAAAACTCTAGGTAGGGAGAGTGTTTTTTTTCTTTCACTCTGCAAGTCCTTGTTTCCAGGGACCTGTTAGGACAGTGAGTTAATTGTCCTTGTGCTATATTGTGCTTAAAAAAAACATTTTTTCTAGGGACAGAAAACTCTAGGTAGGGAGAGTGTTTTTTTTTTTTCACTCTGCAAGTCCTTGTTTCCAGGGACCTGTAAGGACAGTGAGTTAATTGTCCTTGTGCTATATTGTGCTTAAAAAAAAACATTTATTCTAGGGACAGAAAACTCTAGGTAGGGACAGTGTCAGTTTCTTTCACTCTGCAAGTCCTTGTTTCCAGGGACCTGTAAGGACAGTGAGTTAATTTTCCTTGTGCTATATTGTGATTAAAAAAAACATTTTTTCTAGGGACAGAAAACTGTAGGTAGGGAGAGTGTTTTTTTTCTTTCACTCTGCAAGTCCTTGTTTCCAGGGACCTGTAAGGACAGTGAGTTAATTTTCCTTGTGCTATATTGTGATTAAAAAAAACATTTTTTCTAGGGACAGAAAACTCTAGGTAGGGAGAGTGTTTTTTTTCTTTCACTCTGCAAGTCCTTGTTTCCAGGGACCTGTAAGGACAGTGAGTTAATTTTCCTTGTGCTATATTGTGATTAAAAAAAACATTTTTTCTAGGGACAGAAAACTCTAGGTAGGGAGAGTGTTTTTTTTCTTTCACTCTGCAAGTCCTTGTTTCCAGGGACCTGTAAGGACAGTGAGTTAATTGTCCTTGTGCTATATTGTGATTAAAAAAAACATTTATTCTAGGGACAGAAAACTCTAGGTAGGGACAGTGTCAGTTTCTTTCACTCTGCAAGTCCTTGTTTCCAGGGACCTGTAAGGACAGTGAGTTAATTTTCCTTGTGCTATATTGTGATTAAAAAAAACATTTTTTCTAGGGACAGAAAACTGTAGGTAGGGAGAGTGTTTTTTTTCTTTCACTCTGCAAGTCCTTGTTTCCAGGGACCTGTAAGGACAGTGAGTTAATTTTCCTTGTGCTATATTGTGATTAAAAAAAACATTTTTTCTAGGGACAGAAAACTCTAGGTAGGGAGAGTGTTTTTTTTCTTTCACTCTGCAAGTCCTTGTTTCCAGGGACCTGTAAGGACAGTGAGTTAATTTTCCTTGTGCTATATTGTGATTAAAAAAAACATTTTTTCTAGGGACAGAAAACTCTAGGTAGGGAGAGTGTTTTTTTTCTTTCACTCTGCAAGTCCTTGTTTCCAGGGACCTGTAAGGACAGTGAGTTAATTGTCCTTGTGCTATATTGTGCTTAAAAAAAACATTTTTTCTAGGGACAGAAAACTCTAGGTAGGGAGAGTGTTTTTTTTTTTTCACTCTGCGAGTCCTTGTTTCCAGGGACCTGTAAGGACAGTGAGTTAATTGTCCTTGTGCTATATTGTGCTTAAAAAAAACATTTATTCTAGGGACAGAAAACTCTAGGTAGGGACAGTGTCAGTTTCTTTCACTCTGCAAGTCCTTGTTTCCAGGGACCTGTAAGGACAGTGAGTTAATTTTCCTTGTGCTATATTGTGATTAAAAAAAACATTTTTTCTAGGGACAGAAAACTGTAGGTAGGGAGAGTGTTTTTTTTCTTTCACTCTGCAAGTCCTTGTTTCCAGGGACCTGTAAGGACAGTGAGTTAATTTTCCTTGTGCTATATTGTGATTAAAAAAAACATTTTTTCTAGGGACAGAAAACTCTAGGTAGGGAGAGTGTTTTTTTTCTTTCACTCTGCAAGTCCTTGTTTCCAGGGACCTGTAAGGACAGTGAGTTAATTTTCCTTGTGCTATATTGTGATTAAAAAAAACATTTTTTCTAGGGACAGAAAACTCTAGGTAGGGAGAGTGTTTTTTTTCTTTCACTCTGCAAGTCCTTGTTTCCAGGGACCTGTAAGGACAGTGAGTTAATTGTCCTTGTGCTATATTGTGCTTAAAAAAAACATTTATTCTAGGGACAGAAAACTCTAGGTAGGGACAGTGTCAGTTTCTTTCACTCTGCAAGTCCTTGTTTCCAGGGACCTGTAAGGACAGTGAGTTAATTGTCCTTGTGCTATATTGTGATTAAAAAAAACATTTATTCTAGGGACAGAAAACTCTAGGTAGGGACAGTGTCAGTTTCTTTCACTCTGCAAGTCCTTGTTTCCAGGGACCTGTAAGGACAGTGAGTTAATTTTCCTTGTGCTATATTGTGATTAAAAAAAACATTTTTTCTAGGGACAGAAAACTGTAGGTAGGGAGAGTGTTTTTTTTCTTTCACTCTGCAAGTCCTTGTTTCCAGGGACCTGTAAGGACAGTGAGTTAATTGTCCTTGTGCTATATTGTGCTTAAAAAAAACATTTATTCTAGGGACAGAAAACTCTAGGTAGGGACAGTGTCAGTTTCTTTCACTCTGCAAGTCCTTGTTTCCAGGGACCTGGAGAGACATTGAGTGAATTGTCCTTGTGCTATATTGTGATTAAAAAAAACATTTATTCTAGGGACAGAAAACTCTAGGTAGGGACAGTGTCAGTTTCTTTCACTGTGAAAGTCCTTGTTTCAAGGGACAGAGAAGGACACCTGAAGGTAGCCCTTATTGCTTTTTTCCCATCTCCCTGCAGGCCATCTATTAGAATGTCTGGAAGGCAAACAAGGAGAGGCAGACAGTCAGGAGGCAATAAAAGAGGGCAAGCAGGCTCTGTGTCTGGGGGCAACAGTGCTGGTCGTGGACGCGGTGCATTGTCATCAGCACATGGCCATGGGACACGCTTGTCCTTCTTTTCGGCAGCTGGACATGTTGAGCCACATCATGCCGAAGACTTGGTAGAGTGGATGACCAAGCCCTCCTCCTCCTCCTCATCCTCTCTCACCCAGGCTCAGGGTACTGGAAAAGCAGCTGCCAAAGCGTCGTCTTCCCTGGTATCAATGTCAGACAAATCATCAGTCACTCCTTCCCTAGACCCACCATGTCCTCCTCCTGAGGAGTCCCCCGAACTGTTTCAGCACAGTGTTGGGTACATGCTCCAGGAGGATGCCCAGCGTTTCGAAGGGTCTGATGATGAAACCCAGCTAGAGGAAGGCAGTAGCGTGAGAGCAGACAGAGGGGATGCTCAAGAAGGACACCAATCTGGCAGTCATGTTCCAGCAGCTGCAGCATACTGCCAGATTGGCTCCAGTGATGAGGAGGGAGGGGATGATGAGGTCAATGACTCCACGTGGGTGCCTAATAGGAGAGAGGAGGAGGAGGAGGATGAGGAGGAGGCACATCTCCAACGAGGCAGGATGCCCTTTGGTGGCCAGCGTAAGGGCAGTACACCGACGGAATCACACCGCAGAGCTCCGCCTATGCAGGGCGCTGCCTCTGCCCGTCATTCAAAAAGTTCTTTGGTGTGGGCCTTTTTTGAGGCTAGTGCATCAGATCGCACAGCTGCTGTTTGCAACATATGTCTCAAGCGTATATCGCGTGGCCAAAACATCAGCCGCTTGGGTACCACATGCCTGACCAGACATATGTTGACCTGCCATGCAGCTCGTTGGCAAGCCTACCTCAAAGACCCACACCAAAGAACCAAGCGGACCTCTCCTTGCACCGCATCAGCTGGGATCTCCAACCCCACTATAACTTCAGTCCTCTCTGAAACATGCACTGAGAGGAATGAAGGTGTAGAATTAGGTGTGTCACAGCCAAGTACTTGCGCCCACTCTGCTAGCAGTACACCGACGTCCGATTCTAGCAGGCAAATTTCCCTGCCCCAGCTGCTGGACCGTCGAAAGAAGTTCACTCCCAGCCATCCACATGCCCAGCGGTTGAATGCTAGCTTGGCTAAATTGCTAGCGCTTCAACTGCTGCCTTTTCAGTTGGTAGACTCGGCCCCCTTCCGTGAGTTTGTGCAATGTGCGGTTCCTCAGTGGCAGGTTCCCAAACGCCACTTTTTCTCACGGAAGGCTATTCCGGCTCTCTACCGGCATGTGGAAGGCAATGTCTTGGCCTCGCTGGACAGGGCGGTCAGCGGTAAGGTGCATATTACCGCTGACTCATGGTCCAGCAGGCATGGACAGGGACGTTACCTTTCTTTCACGGCCCATTGGGTCACTCTTTTGGCAGCTGGGAAGGATTCAGGACAAGGTGCAGTAGTGTTGGAGGTTGTCCCACCGCCACGCCTCCAAAATGCTAATACTGGTTGTGACACACCTCTCTCCTCCACCCCCTCCTCTTCTTCTTCCTCCATGGCCTCTTCCTGTGGTTTGTCCTATGAACCAGCGGTGCTCCGTAGCCGTTCACGGGGCTACGCAAGTACGCAGGCAAAAAGATGCCATGCCGTGCTTGCGCTGGTGTGTTTGGGGGACAGAAGCCACACTGGGGCAGAGGTCCTGTCTGCTCTGCAGGGCCAGGCCGAGAGGTGGTTGACGCCACGCCAGCTTAAGCCAGGAATGGTGGTTTGCGACAATGGCACCAACCTCCTCTCCGCCCTCCGACAGGGACAACTGACCCATGTGCCCTGTGTGGCTCACGTCCTTAACCTGGTGGTGCAGCGCTTCTTGGGCAGGTACCCGGGCTTACAGGATGTCCTGAGGCAGGCCAGGAAAGTCTGTGTGCATTTCCGCAGATCTTATAATGCCAGTGCTCGCCTGGCTGAGCTGCAAAAGGAGTTGAACCTGCCCAAGAACCGCCTTATATGTGACATGCCCACCAGGTGGAACTCAACGTTGGCCATGCTGCAGCGGCTGCACACGCAGCAGAGGGCCATCAATGAGTACCTGTGCGACTACGGCACCAGGACAGGGTCAGGGGAGCTTGGTTTTTTTTCTCCACGCCAGTGGGGCATGATCAGGGATGCATGCACTGTCCTGGCACCATTTGAGGAGGCCACGAGGATGGTGAGCAGTGACAGTGCATGCATCAGTGACACTGTACCTCTTGTCCACCTGTTGGAGCACACGCTGCGTGGAATAATGGACAGGGCACTTGAGGCAGAACAGAGGCAGGAAGAGGAGGACTTCCTTGCCTCTCAAGGCCCCCTTTACCCAGACAGTGTTCCTTCTGTCCCACCCATCGCACAGGAAGAGGAGGAGGAGGAGGAGGAGGAGGAGGAGGAGGAGGATTGTGTCAGCATGGAGGTGGAGGCTGGCACTCAGCATCATCAGCAGCAGTCTTTTAGGGATGATTTACAGTCCCAAGAAACCAGTGGACTTGTACGTGGCTGGGAGGAGGTGGCTGCGGATCATGTCGTCCTTAGTGACCCAGAGGACTCCGGAGCGAATGCCTCAGCAAACCTACGCTGCATGGCCTCCCTGATCCTGCAAAGTCTGCGGAAGGATCCTCGTATTCTTCGGATCAAGGAGAGGGACCATTACTGGCTGGCCACTCTCCTTGATCCACGGTACAAGGGTAAGGTTGCGGACCTTATGTTACCGTCGCAGAGGGAGCAGAGGATGAGACAACTCCGGGAGGCCTTGCAGAAAGGTCTGTGCAACGCGTTCCCAGAGACTGGGAGGTTGCAAACTCCTGGTCCTGGACAACGAGTTGCTGAGGCTTCGGCCAGTCAAAGAAGGAGCGGTGGGGAAGGTGGCCGTCTGACCGATGCGTTCAGACAATTCTTTAGTCCGCAGCCCCAAAGTATGATCGGTTCCAGCAACCATCGCCAGCGTCTGATAAACATGGTGCAGGAATATCTAGGGGCAAGGTCAGACTTGGACACCTTCCCCACCGAAAATCCTCTGGCTTACTGGGTCTTGAGGATGGATCACTGGCCAGAGCTTGCACAGTATGCAATTGAGCTACTGGCCTGTCCTGCATCCAGCGTTCTTTCGGAACGCACATTCAGTGCTGCTGGAGGATTTGTCACGGATCACAGGGTGCGCCTGTCCACCGACTCGGTTGATCGACTGACTTTCATCAAGATGAACCAGTCTTGGATCACCACCAGCTACCACACACCTGATGCTGATATAACAGACTAATTGATTTTAAAATGTCACATCCCTTCAAGACTGATGCTGATGCTGAGTGCCTGTGCTGTTATGTTGACTGGCTATCCTCCTCCTCCGAGTCCTCAATGATACGATTGATGATGATAGCTTGGAAGATCATTTTTGTTTATGGGTGCCGCCACCAGTGCCTAACGCCCAATTTTTCAGCCCCTGTTTAACAGGGGCGTGTAATTACAATTTTTGAAGCAATACTTTGCAACAGGGCTCATTGCTGTGCTCCAAGTACAGTATCTGTGAGGAGTTGCAGTGTTGTGCCACCAGTGCCTAAGGCCCAATTTTTCAGCCCCTGTTTAACAGGGGCGTGTCATTACAATTTTTGAAGCAATACTTTGCAACAGGGCTCATTGCTGTGCTCCAAGTACAGTATCTGTGAAGGGTTGCAGTGTTGTGCCACCAGTGCCTAAGGCCCAATTTTTCAGCCCCTGTTCAACAGGGGCATGTAATTACAATTCTTGATCTAATAATTCACAGCAGGGCCCATTGCTGCACCCACCAAGAGTAACTGTCAGGGCTTACAGTGTTGTGGCACCAGCACCACCATCAAAGGCCCAATTTTTACTACCACTGTTCAACAATTATATGTAATTAAAATTCCTGATATAATAGTTGACAGCAGGGCGTTCCAGCACCAACCAAGAGTAACTGTGAGTGCTTACAGTGTTGTGCCAACACCAACAACTAAGGGGCCTATTTCTGCAGAGTATATACGGCAGGTCCCTACTTTCAAACATCCAACTTACAAACGACTCCTACTTGCAAACGCAAGAAGACAACAGGAAGTGAGAGGAAATCTACCACTAGGAAGGAAAATTCTCTCCTGTAAGAATAAATATGGGAGAAAGGTGTCTCCTCTGTACTGATGCTTTATCAGCAATCCTTGTTTCAAGAAAAACACCACATTTCAAAAACAGTTGTCATTAGGACGGAAAGTGAGGTGAAATGTTCTGAACAGGGGCACAGACAGCAAAACAAATGTTACAGGGGTGATAACCCTTACCTATGTTTTCCAAAAAGTTTAAAAATAGATTTTTGGTCTGGAGCTACACTTCAACAATGTACCTGTTCAAAATTACAAACAGATTCTACATAAGAACAAACCTACAGTCCCTGTCTTGTATGCACCGCCTGTATACGGCTGTTCAGAGTATATAGGGCCTTTTTTATTTTATGTGCGGGGTTCCCCTTAATATCCATACAAGACCCAAAGGGGCTGGTAATGGGCTGGGGTAGGGGGGGGGTCATGGGGTAGCTATGCCATTTTTCTTAAAGATTTTCATCCATATTACCGGGACCAGACATTACATTAAAGCCGCAAGCAGTTTTAAATGGCTTTTTTTTCCTTTAGAAGTGTCATTTTGTGCAGGGACAGTTCTAAACACGGGAAACACGTGGCACTTCACAGGCATACTTTAGACACCCCCCAGGTACGATATTTAAAGGAATATTTGACTTTTTTTTTTTCACTTTATGCATCATTAAAATGACTGCTCCCGGAAAACGACCGTTTTTAAAACTTATTTTTGCATTGATACATGTCCCCTGGTGCAGAACCCGGGTTCCCAAACCCTTTTTAGGACAATAACATGCATAATAGTTTTTATAATTAGCACTTTAGAATTCGAACGTTCGCATCCATTGTATTTAATAGGGTTCTAATGTTCGTTCGAACTTTCGGTCCGTTCGCGGGTTCTGGTGCGAACCGAACCCGGGGGTGTTCGGCTCATCACTAGTGCAGAAGTAAAAATGTATATTTCCCAAAAGGGTTGAATACACTTACAAATGACTCTTCATTGCTTGAAGAAGAAACCAATTAGCTATTCCGAAACGCATTGCATGCTGATGACATCACTTCTGGTTTGCTGTCTATGCTGGTTGTTGGTCCCTTTCCAGCTGAGGTAATTTCCTGGATTCGGCTTCTATGCTGTCTCAGACAGCCTAGCTGTCTTCCCAGTATCCAGGAGAGTCGTGGCTTCCATCTGCCAGCCACTTCAGAATATGCTACTGTAACGGCACCCCAAGTATGAAAGGGGTTAACGCCGTTTAGGATATTCCCTCTCTGGACACACATCCACTGCCGATCCTCCACAGTCAGACGACCGCTTCCCATAGGATTAATCTTTCCAAACATACGAGACAAACGCTCTGTATCTTTCCCACTGGACTCACACTTTTTATTGAAACACTGCCAGTTATATACACACAGAGGGGAGTTTCTTACTTTCCTCTCACAAAGCACTTCTGACCAGACCTAATTTACATGAGATAATTAACTACAGCTGATGACTCAGACACATGACCTTTAGGCTAGCCTTACTGTCTCCTACAATACACATTATTTTGACATCTCTTAAGAGACAATAGGTGGGGTCGTTAGCTAATCCCTTTTCATTTTAAATGACTATGCATAACCTTTATGTTCCCCAGACTGTCTGTTTACAATACACACAAGTACAGAGTTAATTATCACAATGAAAGGGACTCAGAAGCCATCCTAGATTCATTTACATCACACAGACAGGGGCTGGAGGTGATGACATTAGCATCTAACAGTATGTGTCCCAACATCATGAAGGAGTCACTTTTCAGTTAACCTGTTGAGTTCATAATCAAACAGTAAATAGTTCTTTACAGATATCCTGGGGAATATTGTGGAAAAATATCACTGTCCCATTTTAAAGCAATCCAAGACATATTCTTAATGTCCATTATTTTCTTGCTCACCCTGTGCCCAAAGTGACCCCTGTCACACATCTCCCCTTTCGGCAGGAGACTAACACAGGAGGGGACCCCAGACGGGTTAACTCCGAAGTTAGTCCATAGTTCCATTCCTCTAATGCCTGGACAACCCAGCAGCATGGCCATTTTGCTTACCGGGTCAGTAGCTGATAGTGACGTTGTAAGGTTGCAGGGCAAATAATGGAATTCAGTTCTGGAACAGTCACTTGCTTTGCTCTCTCAATGGCTCCCAAAACTTGCTGCTGCTCTCGGGAGAGGTACGGCAAAACCTGGGCGCAAATCCCATTTAACCTTTTGACAATTTCAGCCTGTTTGTACATTTCAATGTTCAAGCCATGGGACATCTCATAATACATGACGTAGTGTCGTTGCATCTCCGATTTCTCCCTGGCCAACTTGTCACATTCCAATTCTAAACTGTGATATTTTGCCTGATCTAAGGTACATGTCGGGGAAGAAAGTCTTACCCAGTTCTCAGCCGCAAGCGGGCCGCTTCCATTAGCATGGGTCTGGGCACAGGTAGTCACTGGGTTGGCTTCAGTGGGGCCCATCAGGGCGTAAGCAGAAACAAGGGGGGCCAAATCATTCCCCAGTAGTACATCCGCTGGCAAATCCTTCATCACCCCCACATTCACGTGTCCCGAACCAACCCCCCAATCCAGGTGAACACGGGCAACGGGTAGCCGGAAGACGGTGCCTCCCGCTACTCTTACGGCTACAGTGTCTCCGGTATGTTGGTTCCTCTGTAGTAGGGTCATGGTAGCGCCACTATCACGTAGGCCATTGGCTACCATTCTATTAACCCGGACAGTCTGCCTGTGTTGTCGCCTGTTGTCCCGATTTGCTGCTTGTATTGGATCAGACTCGTGCAGGACGCCCCAATGTTCTTCCTCCTCAATGCAGTGGGCCGCAGGCATGGATGTGCGGGGGCTCCCCCTTGCTGGCTGTCTCCATGACTGGGACTGGATGGCTGGATTCAACGGACAGTCTGGCTTTTTGTGCCCTAGCTGTTTGCATCCGAAACACATGATGGGTTGTGAGTAGTCCTGGGAGTTGAACCTGGGCTGCTGAGGATAAGTGGCCGCTGGAGGTGGTGCTGAAGTTGGGTTAGAGGCTGGTAAACTGGGCCGAGATAGTGGATAGCGTTCGCTTCCGCCTGACCTTCGAGAGTCCAGATATTCATCGGCCAAAGTAGCCGCTTGCTGTACAGTCCGTGGTCGCTTATCTCGCACCCAATCTCGTAATACCGGAGGGGTGTGGTTCAAGAACTGTTCTAAGAGTACTAACTGGGTGATGGCCTCTATGGTATGAACGTGGCTTCCCTGGAACCAGCCCTTAAGGTTTTGCTGCAGACGATGTGCCCACTCCACGTATGTTATGTGGGTTTGTTTCCGGGATTCTCGAAACCTTATCCGGCTGCCTTCGGGTGTATTGGCAAATCGGGCTAGCAGAGCTTCTTTTACCCAGTCATAGTCTTTAGCGTCCTCATCCTCCAGGGCCCGATATGCATCCACCGCTCTGCCAGTTAAATTACTTGCCAGGAAGGCGACCCAATCTTGGGGCAGTACTTCATGTATCTGGCATAGTCTCTCAAAGTCCTGCAGGAATGCTTCAATTTCCTCCTCTCCTTCCTTAAATAGTTTGAACGCCCGAAAGGGTAACTTATGGACAGGCGCTGCATCTTTAGGTGTTGTCTCCGATTGCCGTATTCCCACCATTCTCCGCTCATGTTGCCGCTCTAGTTCTCTCTCTTGTAACTCCAGTTCTCTCTCTTGTCGCTCATCCTGCAGCTGGATGTCTCTAATGGCTTTCTGTATGGCGGTCTCTGATGGGTTAGCCCCATATAATGCCAACCGCTCTCGAACTCGTTGCTGAAACAAGTCTTCAACTGACCGGGGTCCTGCATCACCATCCCTCTGATCCATCTCGGCTAGCTTCCTGATCAAGGTGGCCTTGTTCTTTGTCCCACCGGTCCCTCCACAGCTCTCAAGTAAGTCTTTCAGCGTGGCTTCCCTGCAGGCTGCATAGCTGGTCATTCACTGTGGTGGTTTGGAGTGTCCCAGTAACTGGAGGGAAAATCCCACTGCTGCCAACCAATGTAACGGTACCCCAAGTATGAAAGGGGTTAACACCGTTTAGGATATTCCCTCTCTGGACACACATCCACTGCCGATCCTCCACAGTCAGGCGACCGCTTCCCATAGGATTAATCCTTCCAAACATACGAGACAAACGCTCTGTATCTTTCCCACTGGACTCACACTTTTTATTGAAACACTGCCAGTTATATACACACAGAGGGGAGTTTCTTACTTTCCTCTCACAAAGCACTTCTGACCAGACCTAATTTACATGAGATAATTAACTACAGCTGATGACTCAGACACATGACCTTTAGGCTAGCCTTACTGTCTCCTACAATACACATTATTTTGACATCTCTTAAGAGACAATAGGTGGGGTCGTTAGCTAATCCCTTTTCATTTTAAATGACTATGCATAACCTTTATGTTCCCCAGACTGTCTGTTTACAATACACACAAGTACAGAGTTAATTATCACAATGAAAGGGACTCAGAAGCCATCCTAGATTCATTTACATCACACAGACAGGGGCTGGAGGTGATGACATTAGCATCTAACAGTATGTGTCCCAACATCATGAAGGAGTCACTTTTCAGTTAACCTGTTGAGTTCATAATCAAACAGTAAATAGTTCTTTACAGATATCCTGGGGAATATTGTGGAAAAATATCACTGTCCCATTTTAAAGCAATCCAAGACATATTCTTAATGTCCATTATTTTCTTGCTCACCCTGTGCCCAAAGTGACCCCTGTCACACATCTCCCCTTTCGGCAGGAGACTAACACAGGAGGGGACCCCAGACGGGTTAACTCCGAAGTTAGTCCATAGTTCCATTCCTCTAATGCCTGGACAACCCAGCAGCATGGCCATTTTGCTTACCGGGTCAGTAGCTGATTGTGACGTTGTAAGGTTGCAGGGCAAATAATGGAATTCAGTTCTGGAACAGTCACTTGCTTTGCTCTCTCAATGGCTCCCAAAACTTGCTGCTGCTGCTCTCGGGAGAGGTACGGCAAAACCTGGGCGCAAATCCCATTTAACCTTTTGACAATTTCAGCCTGTTTGTACATTTCAATGTTCAAGCCATGGGACATCTCATAATACATGACGTAGTGTCGTTGCATCTCCGATTTCTCCCTGGCCAACTTGTCACATTCCAATTCTAAACTGTGATATTTTGCCTGATCTAAGGTACATGTCGGGGAAGAAAGTCTTACCCAGTTCTCAGCCGCAAGCGGGCCGCTTCCATTAGCATGGGTCTGGGCACAGGTAGTCACTGGGTTGGCTTCAGCGGGGCCCATCAGGGCGTAAGCAGAAACAAGGGGGGCCAAATCATTCCCCAGTAGTACATCCGCTGGCAAATCCTTCATCACCCCCACATTCACGTGTCCCGAACCAACCCCCCAATCCAGGTGAACACGGGCAACGGGTAGCCGGAAGACGGTGCCTCCCGCTACTCTTACGGCTACAGTGTCTCCGGTATGTTGGTTCCTCTGTAGTAGGGTCATGGTAGCGCCACTATCACATAGGCCATTGGCTACCATTCTATTAACCCGGACAGTCTGCCTGTGTTGTCGCCTGTTGTCCCGATTTGCTGCTTGTATTGGATCAGACTCGTGCAGGACGCCCCAATGTTCTTCCTCCTCAATGCAGTGGGCCGCAGGCATGGATGTGCGGGGGCTCCCCCTTGCTGGCTGTCTCCATGACTGGGACTGGATGGCTGGATTCAACGGACAGTCTGGCTTTTTGTGCCCTAGCTGTTTACATCCGAAACACATGATGGGTTGTGAGTAGTCCTGGGAGTTGAACCTGGGCTGCTGAGGATAAGTGGCCGCTGGAGGTGGTGCTGAAGTTGGGTTAGAGGCTGGTAAACTGGGCCGAGATAGTGGATAGCGTTCGCTTCCGCCTGACCTTCGAGAGTCCAGATATTCATCGGCCAAAGTAGCCGCTTGCTGTACAGTCCGTGGTCGCTTATCTCGCACCCAATCTCGTAATACCGGAGGGGTGTGGTTCAAGAACTGTTCTAAGAGTACTAACTGGGTGATGGCCTCTATGGTATGAACGTGGCTTCCCTGGAACCAGCCCTTAAGGTTTTGCTGCAGACGATGTGCCCACTCCACGTATGTTATGTGGGTTTGTTTCCGGGATTCTCGAAACCTTATCCGGCTGCCTTCGGGTGTATTGGCAAATCGGGCTAGCAGAGCTTCTTTTACCCAGTCATAGTCTTTAGCGTCCTCATCCTCCAGGGCCCGATACGCATCCACCGCTCTGCCAGTTAAATTACTTGCCAGGAAGGCGACCCAATCTTGGGGCAGTACTTCATGTATCTGGCATAGTCTCTCAAAGTCCTGCAGGAATGCTTCAATTTCCTCCTCTCCTTCCTTAAATAGTTTGAACGCCCGAAAGGGTAACTTATGGACAGGCGCTGCATCTTTAGGTGTTGTCTCCGATTGCCGTATTCCCGCCATTCTCCGCTCATGTTGCCGCTCTAGTTCTCTCTCTTGTAACTCCAGTTCTCTCTCTTGTCGCTCATCCTGCAGCTGGATGTCTCTAATGGCTTTCTGTATGGCGGTCTCTGATGGGTTAGCCCCATATAATGCCAACCGCTCTCGAACTCGTTGCTGAAACAAGTCTTCAACTGACCGGGGTCCTGCATCACCATCCCTCTGATCCATCTCGGCTAGCTTCCTGATCAAGGTGGCCTTGTTCTTTGTCCCACCGGTCCCTCCACAGCTCTCAAGTAAGTCTTTCAGCGTGGCTTCCCTGCAGGCTGCATAGCTGGTCATTCACTGTGGTGGTTTGGAGTGTCCCAGTAACTGGAGGGAAAATCCCACTGCTGCCAACCAATGTAACGGTACCCCAAGTATGAAAGGGGTTAACACCGTTTAGGATATTCCCTCTCTGGACACACATCCACTGCCGATCCTCCACAGTCAGGCGACCGCTTCCCATAGGATTAATCCTTCCAAACATACGAGACAAACGCTCTGTATCTTTCCCACTGGACTCACACTTTTTATTGAAACACTGCCAGTTATATACACACAGAGGGGAGTTTCTTACTTTCCTCTCACAAAGCACTTCTGACCAGACCTAATTTACATGAGCTAATTAACTACAGCTGATGACTCAGACACATGACCTTTAGGCTAGTCTTACTGTCTCCTACAATACACATTATTTTGACATCTCTTAAGAGACAATAGGCGGGGTCGTTAGCTAATCCCTTTTCAGTTTAAATGACTATGCATAACCTTTATGTTCCCCAGACTGTCTGTTTACAATACACACAAGTACAGAGTTAATTATCACAATGAAAGGGCCTCAGAAGCCATCCTAGATTCATTTACATCACACAGGCAGGGGCTGGAGGTGATGACATTAGCATCTAACAGTATGTGTCCCAACATCATGAAGGAGTCACTTTTCAGTTAACCTATTGAGTTCATAATCAAACAGTAAATAGTTCTTTACAGATATCCTGCTGAATATTGTGAAAAAATATCACTGTCCCATTTTAAAGCAATCCAAGACATATTCTTAATGTCCATTATTTTCTTGCTCACCCTGTGCCCAAAGTGACCCCTGTCACAGCTACCATAGAATTACATCTCCGGTTATCCCTGAGACTCCTTGGGACTATCAGAACGCTGGGCCACCGGCAATATTACTAATATGATGTGATCCTACCCATGCACCCTTTTGTGAGCGTTTTTAACCCTTTTGGGAAATATAAAATGTTACTTCTGCACTTAGAAGCGCCTTTTTTCTTTTCATTTTCCAAGGTGGTCTTTCCCATTAGTCTCCCATAAACGAGTTTCCGCAAACTCTATGGGATAAGTACCTTCAGCATGCTCTGGGAGACCCACCAGTCTGATATTATTACGTCAAAGGCAGTTTTCCAGATCTTCTAACTTATGAGCGTTGATGTTAGATATTTTCCTTACATCTGACATCTTTACTCAGTGACTGGGATGTGTTTTCTAGCTCTTTAACAAGGCCTTCCAGAGCAGATGTTCAGTCCTGTATTTTCTGTACATCTTGACAAAGAAAGATAAATTCCTCTTTAAGTCCTTGCACTTGGCCGGTTAAGTTGTCTAAAAAATGTTTAGGCATTGTTGCACCATTTTTAGCACCTAACAAGGTGGGCTCTAGCAATGTTGATGGTGATGTTAATGTATATAGGCCAGGGCTTAAAATTTCAAGTCTAGACCTACTAGCCAGGCAAAAACCTTACTCTCCACCAGTTGCCCCACCAAACTTTCCCAGGTCCATCCCCCAACCCCGCCCCCTTAAAGCCCCATCCCTTAAAGCCCCACCCCCTTAAAGCTTATGAAATTACATTTTTCTTTAGAATAAAGAGTCCAAAATATAAAAAAATCAGTGTCCCCAGAGAGCCCCCCCTTACATCAGTGTCCCAAGAGAGCCCCTGCTTACATCAGTGTCCCCAGAGAGCCCCCCCTTACATCAGTGTCCCCAGAGAGCCCCCCTTACATCAGTGTCCCCAGAGAGCCCCCCCTTATATCAGTGTCCCCAGAGAGCCCCCCCACTTACATCAGTGTCCCCCAGAGAGCCACCACTTACATCAGTGTCCCCAGAGAGCCCCCCCCATACATCAGTGTCCCCAGAGAGCCCCCCCTTACATCAGTGTCCCCCAGAGGGCCTCCCTCTAAATAAATGTCCTCAGATGGCTCCCCATCTTACCTTAAGCTGGTGGGTGTAGGGATGTGCACCGTTGGCAGGCTTCTTCTCGTGTCCCCCATGGCGGTGGAGAGCGGACCTCTCATTGTGTCCCCCACGGCGGTGGAGAGCGGACCTCTCCTTGTGTCTCCCTCAGCGGTGGAGAGCGAAACTCTCCTGCACCTGTCCCCTGTAAAGGCGCTGCCGAAGAAGAAGCCGGAAGTAGCAAACCGGAAGTCGGAAACCGGAAATCGGCTTCAAAATGAGGCTTGGAGCACAGGTGTAAAGCAAATCGATCCCCGAGGCCTGGGGATCACATTGAAAGCCACCCGCTCTGTTACTGCGCTCGCCAAACAGCAATTTATCCTCGCATTTGGCGAGCGGGCAAGTGCAATTTTCAAGCCCTGATATAGGCCATTGTTTCCTCTGCTTCTTTAATCCCCTTTTCCTTTTTAAAGTTTTTTAAAAGTTTTTATAGTTTTATTTCCACGGTTTCCTTTTCTTTCCTTTTTCCTTCCCCTTTCTTAATTATCTATTATTTAATGTCCCACTGTTCTGGTGCTTTGCAGCTCTGCTCTCCGCAACTCTTAAATTTTTAACTCTAAAGGTTACCAGTATTTCCAACTGAGATTCCACAAGCCCTGCCGAGCACTGCCGAGCTCTGCTGGCCACAGCTCCTGACACCACCAAGCTATAGAGCAGTGGTTCTCAACTCCTGTCCTCAGGACCCACTAACAGGCCAGGTTTGCAAGATAACTGAAATACATCACAGGTGATATCATTTGCTGCTCAGTGATTACAGCATTCTAGTCTGCTTCTCCCCAAGGTAATACATAAAACCTGGCCTGTTAGTGGGTCCTGAGGACAGGAGTTGAGAACCACTGCTATAGAAAAAGCACCAGCGTGACACTTGCCGATGTCCCCTGAGGCTCACTGGAATGTTCCAGAGCCAAATTTAAGGGACTTTTGCCTAGTGATGTTCCAGAGCCAAATTTAAGGGACTTTTGCCTAGTGATACTATTGAAATATCATACCTCTTAACCATAAAGGCTATTTGAGGGTTTTGGATTTAAACTTGAAATTATTACAATATGTCAGCTTTAATGCAAGTTTTGGTATTCTGAAACAATATGGGTTTTGGCGATCCAGTGAAGAGACAAGCAATGTTTACTACATTGAAACAGTTTTCTCCATCTATTATTTGCCTGCCGGAGACTCATTTAAATATATACAAATTAAATTACCTGAAGTGTGCACAATATAGTAGGCAATACCATTCTACTTATACTACATATTCATCATATTAATCACTTAAAAATATACAATTTGCTGGACCCAAAGCAGCATGGCTTTACGGAGGGCAGCTCATGTCAGAATAATCTGATTGAGTTTTTTGACTATATTACTAATGTTTTGGACCAGGATGGTGCTGTGAACAAAGCATATCTTGATTTCATCAAGGCATTTGATACAGTTCCACATAATGATCTAATACAAAATGTGTACAAGATAGCGTGGTGGTAAATTGGGTTCACTTGGAAATGAGAGCAGTCACTTGTGGTGTACCACAAGGCTCTGAACTGGGTCCTGTTTTATTTAATCTATATGCAAGTGATATAACTAAAGATTTGTTGGGCAAGGTATGTATTTATCCTGACATGTGTGGGGACACTGGGCCAATGATCAGTGTGTAAAAAGCTGTAAAAAAACAGCTCATACTCACTGATCTCCGGCTGGCTGCAGAAATACTCTAGCAACCGGCTCTCTATTTACATCACATGATCAGGAGGGCCAATCACAGAGCCCGCCTGCTGATCGGAGATGCGCCTTGTCCAGGTGAAACAAGCGCATCGGGATCGCGCCGCTGCACGGGCACGCGCGCAATCCCCCTCCTTCTGAGGGACGTTCCTGAACGTCCATTCAGAAGGAGGAAGCACCCACCCGGCCGTATATGTGCAGTGGCCGGGTAGGAGGTGGTTAACAAGCTGAAATTAGAAGCTGATTGGCTACCTTGCACAGCTGCAGCAGATTCTGAGTGCTCCAGTTTAGTAAATCTCCCCCCGGTGTGACCATGCAGTGGGAAAAGCAAATAGAACTCTAGGATCCATCACTAGAGGGATCACCAGCAGGAGAAAGAAGGGCCTGATTCATATTTATAGATCTTTAGTGAGACCTCATTTAGAATAATGTGTCCAGTTTTGGAAAGCTCACTTATAAAAATACATTGATAAGATTCAATGAGACAGGTAACAAAAATGGTGAAAAGTCTGGGGGATAAAACATATCAGGAGAGACTTCAGAAACTTAAAGTGGATGTAAACCCTCACATATACCCAGTGAAGTGAACGGCCTCAGATAATACACAGAGATGAAACAAATCTCCCTACATAAGTTTACATGCATATCTGCTGCCTTCAGCTTTATATATTTTTTAGAAAGTTCACAATGTGTTAGAGATTTTCTCTTCCTGTTCAGCACTGAGTGTGAAGTCTGGGCATACAGCCAAGACAGCTGATTGGAGGAAAGGCACACACCCCCACTCCAGATAAGCAGAGACTCTTAGAGCTGTTCTGTGAATAGTTTAGCTCTCTGCTAATCTATTTATAGCAACCTCCCCGACACAAAATTTAGCCTGGTTTTATCTTGGTTGTTGGAGAACTTGTCAGAAGTTATCATGCTGACAACAGAAGAACAGAGCAGGAGAAAGCCTCAGTACTTAGTGCTTTAACCACTTAAGCCCCGGTATATTTTGTAGCTAAAGGACCAGGCCCCTTTTTGCGATTCGGCACTACGTCACTTTAACTGACAATTGCGCGGTCGTGCGATGTGGCTCCCCAAAAAAATTGACGTATTTTTTTCCCACAAATAGAGCTTTCTTTTGATCACCTCTGCGGTTTTTATTTTTTGCGCTATAAACAAAAATCTAGCGACAATTTAAAAAAAAGCAATATTTTTAACTTTTTGCTATAATAAATATCCCCCAAAATTATATAAAAAAAACATTTTTTTTCCTCAGTTTAGGCGGATACGTATTCTTCTACATATTTTTGGTAAAAAAAATCGCAATAAGAGTTTATTGATCGGTTTGCGCAAAAGTTATAGCGTCCACAAAATAGGGGATAGTTTTATGGCATTTTTATTAATATTTAATTTTTTACTAGTAATGGCAGCGATCAGTGATTTTTATCGTGACTGCGACATTATGGCGGACACATCGGACACTTTTGACACCATTTTGGGACCATTGTCATTTTTACAGCGATCAGTGCTATAAAAATGCACTGATTACTATGAAAATGACACTGGCAGTGAAGGAGAACCTGTAGGGGGAGCTGAAGGGGTTAAGTGTGACCTAAGGAGTGATTACTGCTGTCTGGGGGCGTGGCTTGGCGTGTGACGTCACTGATCGTCGTTCCCTATGACAGGGGACAGACAATCAGTGACACTCACACTAGGAAGAACGGAGAAAGGTTTGTTTACACTTACCTCTCCCCGTTCTTCAGCTCTGTGACCCGATCACGCGATCGGGTCCGCTTGTCCCACGGGCGCGGTCACGGAGCTCAGGACCGGGTCGCGAGCGCGCCTGCGGCAGCCCGACCCGCGGCTGGGCATCTTAAAGGGGACTTACCCAAACGTCCATATGCCCAGCCGTGCCATTCTGCTGACGTATATCGGCGTTAGGCGATCCTTAAGTGGTTAAAGAGTGATAAGAAAACACTTCAGATATATGTGCCAAGCTCAAATTTCATGAATCAGGTTCACATCCACTTTAATATGTACATTACAGTCTGGAGGAAAGAAAAGGAAAGGGGAGACATGATTGAAACCTTGACTTTTTTTTTATTGTATTTTTATTAGTTTTTGCAAAAAGGAAAAAACACAGTACACATGAAAAACATATGTAACAAAAAGTATGTCAGACAGATGAAATGTCCAAGATAACATAGAACAAAAAGGTATCTGTAGGTTATACAAAATCGGAATCAACATGCTAACAAGTCAAATTACCATATGGAGGTTGTACATACAGTCTCTTGCATAATGAGCGACGAGCGTGTGAAGTCAAGAAACTCTTATGAAACACCATGCAGGTTGGATCACACAGGGGAAATATATATGAAGACATATCAATAGCGTATTTCAAACATTAAGACACAGAATCTGGTAGGGGTGACCCAAACTCTGATTGATCCCATTGTTCCCAAATTTTATTAAACTGCAGAATATTATCATGTACAATAGCAGTTAAATATTCCATTCTTTGAATATCAGCTATGAGTTGGAGGAACCTAGACCACGGAGGAGATACATTGGATAGCCGACAAAGCAAAATAACTCTCTTGGCAGCTAAAAGGATGTAGGTGATCAATCGTGTTACGTGTTTGGCAATACCAGTAAAAGGAAGACCCAATAAATAGTGAATTGGGGCAAATCCAATACTTTCTGAAGCAATAGCATCACCTCATGCCAAAAGGGTTGTATCAAAGAACATTGCCAGAAAATATGGAGCAATGAGCCTACTTTAAGCCCACAGCGCCAACACATCGCAGAACTAGAGAGATCATATTTATGTATGACCTCAGGGGTCTTATACCAGAACATCATAATTTTAATGGATGTCTCTTTCTGCACCACACATTTGGAGGGTTTAAAAGTGGAGGTCCAGATCCTATCCCACGTCTGGGAGGTGATAGGCCTACATAGCAATTGTGCCTATCTACGCATATATAAATGGGTATCTTCAGTAGGAGGGGAAGATTCATGGAGAATGCAGTACATAGAGGACACCAAGTGCAATTGTTGTGGACCTCGAGCACATAGATATTCGAAAGAGGTAGGTTTATCCAGGGTCAAAGACAGGGACAGAGAGTGGAAGTAATGTCTGATTTGCAAATAAAAATAAAACATATGTGCAGGGATATCAAACTTCTCCCAAAGTGTATCAAAAGTATGTAGCCTACGGGTGACTGGGTGTACCAGATTTCGAAGTTGGAACAGGGAAGCCTGAACCCTTTGTGGTAGTGTGGTACCCCACCAGTGTATGAATACAGGATTCTCAACCAGGCAGGTTGAGGGGCTCCAGGGTATTTGCTTGTTTGGGAGGAAACTGGCTTTTCAGTTTCCTCATGATTTACTAAAATCCACTTTGGGACCCGGAGCTTGGGGATTTCTTAGAGATCCGGGTGGGATGAAATCCCCAGTCCTGGATCCGGGTTTTGAGACTCAACTGTAGGGATGAGCTTCGTGTTCGAGTCGAACATACGTTCGACTCGAACATTGGCTGTTCGATCGTTCGACGAAGATCGAACGATTTGGGCCGTTCGCGCCAAATTTGAGTGACGCGAACGGCCCACAATGCACTACGCCATCGCAGTGTCATCCAGGCGCTGTGATTGGCCAAGCATGCACTGTGACCCCGCATGCTTGGCCAATCACAGCGCCGGCAGCGAGGAGAGCAATGATTGGCCACAGGCAGGATGCCTGTGGCCAATTATTGCTGAGGGTGTTTAGTACACGCCCCACACTATAAAAGGCCGCCAGCACGGCGGCCTAGTGTAGTGTGTTCCGGAGCAGGGATAGAGTAGCATAGGCAGGGACAGTGACTGTTATTTCTTTCTTGCTTAACCTGGATTCCTTTAGTTTAGGGAAAGAGAAGGATAGGTAGGGAGAGTGTCAGTGTGTTTTGTGCTTCTGCTATAGTGTGCTTAAAAAAAACATTTATTCTAGGGACAGAAAACTCTAGGTAGGGACAGTGTCAGTTTCTTTCACTCTGCAAGTCCTTGTTTCCAGGGACCTGTAAGGACAGTGAGTTAATTGTCCTTGTGCTATATTGTGCTTAAAAAAAACATTTATTCTAGGGACAGAAAACTCTAGGTAGGGACAGTGTCAGTTTCTTTCACTCTGCAAGTCCTTGTTTCCAGGGACCTGTAAGGACAGTGAGTTAATTGTCCTTGTGCTATATTGTGATTAAAAAAAACATTTATTCTAGGGACAGAAAACTCTAGGTAGGGACAGTGTCAGTTTCTTTCACTCTGCAAGTCCTTGTTTCCAGGGACCTGTAAGGACAGTGAGTTAATTTTCCTTGTGCTATATTGTGATTAAAAAAAACATTTTTTCTAGGGACAGAAAACTGTAGGTAGGGAGAGTGTTTTTTTTCTTTCACTCTGCAAGTCCTTGTTTCCAGGGACCTGTAAGGACAGTGAGTTAATTGTCCTTGTGCTATATTGTGCTTAAAAAAAACATTTATTCTAGGGACAGAAAACTCTAGGTAGGGACAGTGTCAGTTTCTTTCACTCTGCAAGTCCTTGTTTCCAGGGACCTGTAAGGACAGTGAGTTAATTGTCCTTGTGCTATATTGTGATTAAAAAAAACATTTATTCTAGGGACAGAAAACTCTAGGTAGGGACAGTGTCAGTTTCTTTCACTCTGCAAGTCCTTGTTTCCAGGGACCTGTAAGGACAGTGAGTTAATTTTCCTTGTGCTATATTGTGATTAAAAAAAACATTTTTTCTAGGGACAGAAAACTGTAGGTAGGGAGAGTGTTTTTTTTCTTTCACTCTGCAAGTCCTTGTTTCCAGGGACCTGTAAGGACAGTGAGTTAATTGTCCTTGTGCTATATTGTGCTTAAAAAAAACATTTATTCTAGGGACAGAAAACTCTAGGTAGGGACAGTGTCAGTTTCTTTCACTCTGCAAGTCCTTGTTTCCAGGGACCTGTAAGGACAGTGAGTTAATTGTCCTTGTGCTATATTGTGATTAAAAAAAACATTTATTCTAGGGACAGAAAACTCTAGGTAGGGACAGTGTCAGTTTCTTTCACTCTGCAAGTCCTTGTTTCCAGGGACCTGTAAGGACAGTGAGTTAATTTTCCTTGTGCTATATTGTGATTAAAAAAAACATTTTTTCTAGGGACAGAAAACTGTAGGTAGGGAGAGTGTTTTTTTTCTTTCACTCTGCAAGTCCTTGTTTCCAGGGACCTGTAAGGACAGTGAGTTAATTGTCCTTGTGCTATATTGTGCTTAAAAAAAACATTTATTCTAGGGACAGAAAACTCTAGGTAGGGACAGTGTCAGTTTCTTTCACTCTGCAAGTCCTTGTTTCCAGGGACCTGTAAGGACAGTGAGTTAATTTTCATTGTGCTATATTGTGATTAAAAAAAACATTTATTCTAGGGACAGAAAACTCTAGGTAGGGACAGTGTCAGTTTCTTTCACTCTGCAAGTCCTTGTTTCCAGGGACCTGTAAGGACAGTGAGTTAATTTTCCTTGTGCTATATTGTGATTAAAAAAAACATTTATTCTAGGGACAGAAAACTCTAGGTAGGGACAGTGTCAGTTTCTTTCACTCTGCAAGTCCTTGTTTCCAGGGACCTGTAAGGACAGTGAGTTAATTGTCCTTGTGCTATATTGTGCTTAAAAAAAACATTTTTTCTAGGGACAGAAAACTCTAGGTAGGGAGAGTGTTTTTTTTTTTTCACTCTGCAAGTCCTTGTTTCCAGGGACCTGTAAGGACAGTGAGTTAATTGTCCTTGTGCTATATTGTGCTTAAAAAAAACATTTATTCTAGGGACAGAAAACTCTAGGTAGGGACAGTGTCAGTTTCTTTCACTCTGCAAGTCCTTGTTTCCAGGGACCTGTAAGGACAGTGAGTTAATTTTCCTTGTGCTATATTGTGATTAAAAAAAACATTTTTTCTAGGGACAGAAAACTGTAGGTAGGGAGAGTGTTTTTTTTCTTTCACTCTGCAAGTCCTTGTTTCCAGGGACCTGTAAGGACAGTGAGTTAATTGTCCTTGTGCTATATTGTGCTTAAAAAAAACATTTATTCTAGGGACAGAAAACTCTAGGTAGGGACAGTGTCAGTTTCTTTCACTCTGCAAGTCCTTGTTTCCAGGGACCTGTAAGGACAGTGAGTTAATTTTCCTTGTGCTATATTGTGATTAAAAAAAACATTTTTTCTAGGGACAGAAAACTGTAGGTAGGGAGAGTGTTTTTTTTCTTTCACTCTGCAAGTCCTTGTTTCCAGGGACCTGTAAGGACAGTGAGTTAATTTTCCTTGTGCTATATTGTGATTAAAAAAAACATTTTTTCTAGGGACAGAAAACTGTAGGTAGGGAGAGTGTTTTTTTTCTTTCACTCTGCAAGTCCTTGTTTCCAGGGACCTGTAAGGACAGTGAGTTAATTGTCCTTGTGCTATATTGTGCTTAAAAAAAACATTTATTCTAGGGACAGAAAACTCTAGGTAGGGACAGTGTCAGTTTCTTTCACTCTGCAAGTCCTTGTTTCCAGGGACCTGTAAGGACAGTGAGTTAATTTTCCTTGTGCTATATTGTGATTAAAAAAAACATTTTTTCTAGGGACAGAAAACTGTAGGTAGGGAGAGTGTTTTTTTTCTTTCACTCTGCAAGTCCTTGTTTCCAGGGACCTGTAAGGACAGTGAGTTAATTTTCCTTGTGCTATATTGTGATTAAAAAAAACATTTTTTCTAGGGACAGAAAACTGTAGGTAGGGAGAGTGTTTTTTTTCTTTCACTCTGCAAGTCCTTGTTTCCAGGGACCTGTAAGGACAGTGAGTTAATTGTCCTTGTGCTATATTGTGCTTAAAAAAAACATTTTTTCTAGGGACAGAAAACTGTAGGTAGGGAGAGTGTTTTTTTTTTTTCACTCTGCAAGTCCTTGTTTCCAGGGACCTGTAAGGACAGTGAGTTAATTGTCCTTGTGCTATATTGTGCTTAAAAAAAACATTTATTCTAGGGACAGAAAACTCTAGGTAGGGACAGTGTCAGTTTCTTTCACTCTGCAAGTCCTTGTTTCCAGGGACCTGTAAGGACAGTGAGTTAATTTTCCTTGTGCTATATTGTGATTAAAAAAAACATTTTTTCTAGGGACAGAAAACTGTAGGTAGGGAGAGTGTTTTTTTTCTTTCACTCTGCAAGTCCTTGTTTCCAGGGACCTGTAAGGACAGTGAGTTAATTGTCCTTGTGCTATATTGTGCTTAAAAAAAACATTTATTCTAGGGACAGAAAACTCTAGGTAGGGACAGTGTCAGTTTCTTTCACTCTGCAAGTCCTTGTTTCCAGGGACCTGTAAGGACAGTGAGTTAATTTTCCTTGTGCTATATTGTGATTAAAAAAAACATTTTTTCTAGGGACAGAAAACTGTAGGTAGGGAGAGTGTTTTTTTTCTTTCACTCTGCAAGTCCTTGTTTCCAGGGACCTGTAAGGACAGTGAGTTAATTTTCCTTGTGCTATATTGTGATTAAAAAAAACATTTTTTCTAGGGACAGAAAACTGTAGGTAGGGAGAGTGTTTTTTTTCTTTCACTCTGCAAGTCCTTGTTTCCAGGGACCTGTAAGGACAGTGAGTTAATTGTCCTTGTGCTATATTGTGCTTAAAAAAAACATTTATTCTAGGGACAGAAAACTCTAGGTAGGGACAGTGTCAGTTTCTTTCACTCTGCAAGTCCTTGTTTCCAGGGACCTGTAAGGACAGTGAGTTAATTTTCCTTGTGCTATATTGTGATTAAAAAAAACATTTTTTCTAGGGACAGAAAACTGTAGGTAGGGAGAGTGTTTTTTTTCTTTCACTCTGCAAGTCCTTGTTTCCAGGGACCTGTAAGGACAGTGAGTTAATTTTCCTTGTGCTATATTGTGATTAAAAAAAACATTTTTTCTAGGGACAGAAAACTGTAGGTAGGGAGAGTGTTTTTTTTCTTTCACTCTGCAAGTCCTTGTTTCCAGGGACCTGTAAGGACAGTGAGTTAATTGTCCTTGTGCTATATTGTGCTTAAAAAAAACATTTTTTCTAGGGACAGAAAACTGTAGGTAGGGAGAGTGTTTTTTTTTTTTCACTCTGCAAGTCCTTGTTTCCAGGGACCTGTAAGGACAGTGAGTTAATTGTCCTTGTGCTATATTGTGCTTAAAAAAAACATTTATTCTAGGGACAGAAAACTCTAGGTAGGGACAGTGTCAGTTTCTTTCACTCTGCAAGTCCTTGTTTCCAGGGACCTGGAGAGACATTGAGTGAATTGTCCTTGTGCTATATTGTGATTAAAAAAAACATTTATTCTAGGGACAGAAAACTCTAGGTAGGGACAGTGTCAGTTTCTTTCACTGTGAAAGTCCTTGTTTCAAGGGACAGAGAAGGACACCTGAAGGTAGCCCTTATTGCTTTTTTCCCATCTCCCTGCAGGCCATCTATTAGAATGTCTGGAAGGCAAACAAGGAGAGGCAGACAGTCAGGAGGCAATAAAAGAGGGCAAGCAGGCTCTGTGTCTGGGGGCAACAGTGCTGGTCGTGGACGCGGTGCATTGTCATCAGCACATGGCCATGGGACACGCTTGTCCTTCTTTTCGGCAGCTGGACATGTTGAGCCACATCATGCCGAAGACTTGGTAGAGTGGATGACCAAGCCCTCCTCCTCCTCCTCATCCTCTCTCACCCAGGCTCAGGGTACTGGAAAAGCAGCTGCCAAAGCGTCGTCTTCCCTGGTATCAATGTCAGACAAATCATCAGTCACTCCTTCCCTAGACCCACCATGTCCTCCTCCTGAGGAGTCCCCCGAACTGTTTCAGCACAGTGTTGGGTACATGCTCCAGGAGGATGCCCAGCGTTTCGAAGGGTCTGATGATGAAACCCAGCTAGAGGAAGGCAGTAGCGTGAGAGCAGACAGAGGGGATGCTCAAGAAGGACACCAATCTGGCAGTCATGTTCCAGCAGCTGCAGCATACTGCCAGATTGGCTCCAGTGATGAGGAGGGAGGGGATGATGAGGTCAATGACTCCACGTGGGTGCCTAATAGGAGAGAGGAGGAGGAGGAGGATGAGGAGGAGGCACATCTCCAACGAGGCAGGATGCCCTTTGGTGGCCAGCGTAAGGGCAGTACACCGACGGAATCACACCGCAGAGCTCCGCCTGTGCAGGGCGCTGCCTCTGCCCGTCATTCAAAAAGTTCTTTGGTGTGGGCCTTTTTTGAGGCTAGTGCATCAGATCGCACAGCTGCTGTTTGCAACATATGTCTCAAGCGTATATCGCGTGGCCAAAACATCAGCCGCTTGGGTACCACATGCCTGACCAGACATATGTTGACCTGCCATGCAGCTCGTTGGCAAGCCTACCTCAAAGACCCACACCAAAGAACCAAGCGGACCTCTCCTTGCACCGCATCAGCTGGGATCTCCAACCCCACTATAACTTCAGTCCTCTCTGAAACATGCACTGAGAGGAATGAAGGTGTAGAATTAGGTGTGTCACAGCCAAGTACTTGCGCCCACTCTGCTAGCAGTACACCGACGTCCGATTCTAGCAGGCAAATTTCCCTGCCCCAGCTGCTGGACCGTCGAAAGAAGTTCACTCCCAGCCATCCACATGCCCAGCGGTTGAATGCTAGCTTGGCTAAATTGCTAGCGCTTCAACTGCTGCCTTTTCAGTTGGTAGACTCGGCCCCCTTCCGTGAGTTTGTGCAATGTGCGGTTCCTCAGTGGCAGGTTCCCAAACGCCACTTTTTCTCACGGAAGGCTATTCCGGCTCTCTACCGGCATGTGGAAGGCAATGTCTTGGCCTCGCTGGACAGGGCGGTCAGCGGTAAGGTGCATATTACCGCTGATTAATGGTCCAGCAGGCATGGACAGGGACGTTACCTTTCTTTCACGGCCCATTGGGTCACTCTTTTGGCAGCTGGGAAGGATTCAGGACAAGGTGCAGTAGTGTTGGAGGTTGTCCCACCGCCACGCCTCCAAAATGCTACTACTGGTTGTGACACACCTCTCTCCTCCACCCCCTCCTCTTCTTCTTCCTCCATGGCCTCTTCCTGTGGTTTGTCCTATGAACCAGCGGTGCTCCGTAGCCGTTCACGGGGCTACGCAAGTACGCAGGCAAAAAGATGCCATGCCGTGCTTGCGCTGGTGTGTTTGGGGGACAGAAGCCACACTGGGGCAGAGGTCCTGTCTGCTCTGCAGGGCCAGGCCGAGAGGTGGTTGACGCCACGCCAGCTTAAGCCAGGAATGGTGGTTTGCGACAATGGCACCAACCTCCTCTCCGCCCTCCGACAGGGACAACTGACCCATGTGCCCTGTGTGGCTCACGTCCTTAACCTGGTGGTGCAGCGGTTCTTGGGCAGGTACCCGGGCTTACAGGATGTCCTGAGGCAGGCCAGGAAAGTCTGTGTGCATTTCCGCAGATCTTATAATGCCAGTGCTCGCCTGGCTGAGCTGCAAAAGGAGTTGAACCTGCCCAAGAACCGCCTTATATGTGACATGCCCACCAGGTGGAACTCAACGTTGGCCATGCTGCAGCGGCTGCACACGCAGCAGAGGGCCATCAATGAGTACCTGTGCGACTACGGCACCAGGACAGGGTCAGGGGAGCTTGGTTTTTTTTCTCCACGCCAGTGGGGCATGATCAGGGATGCATGCACTGTCCTGGCACCATTTGAGGAGGCCACGAGGATGGTGAGCAGTGACAGTGCATGCATCAGTGACACTGTACCTCTTGTCCACCTGTTGGAGCACACGCTGCGTGGAATAATGGACAGGGCACTTGAGGCAGAACAGAGGCAGGAAGAGGAGGACTTCCTTGCCTCTCAAGGCCCCCTTTACCCAGACAGTGTTCCTTCTGTCCCACCCATCGCACAGGAAGAGGAGGAGGAGGAGGAGGAGGAGGAGGAGGAGGATTGTGTCAGCATGGAGGTGGAGGCTGGCACTCAGCATCATCAGCAGCAGTCTTTTAGGGATGATTTACAGTCCCAAGAAACCAGTGGACTTGTACGTGGCTGGGAGGAGGTGGCTGCGGATCATGTCGTCCTTAGTGACCCAGAGGACTCCGGAGCGAATGCCTCAGCAAACCTACGCTGCATGGCCTCCCTGATCCTGCAAAGTCTGCGGAAGGATCCTCGTATTCTTCGGATCAAGGAGAGGGACCATTACTGGCTGGCCACTCTCCTTGATCCACGGTACAAGGGTAAGGTTGCGGACCTTATGTTACCGTCGCAGAGGGAGCAGAGGATGAGACAACTCCGGGAGGCCTTGCAGAAAGGTCTGTGCAACGCGTTCCCAGAGACTGGGAGGTTGCAAACTCCTGGTCCTGGACAACGAGTTGCTGAGGCTTCGGCCAGTCAAAGAAGGAGCGGTGGGGAAGGTGGCCGTCTGACCGATGCGTTCAGACAATTCTTTAGTCCGCAGCCCCAAAGTATGATCGGTTCCAGCAACCATCGCCAGCGTCTGATAAACATGGTGCAGGAATATCTAGGGGCAAGGTCAGACTTGGACACCTTCCCCACCGAAAATCCTCTGGCTTACTGGGTCTTGAGGATGGATCACTGGCCAGAGCTTGCACAGTATGCAATTGAGCTACTGGCCTGTCCTGCATCCAGCGTTCTTTCGGAACGCACATTCAGTGCTGCTGGAGGATTTGTCACGGATCACAGGGTGCGCCTGTCCACCGACTCGGTTGATCGACTGACTTTCATCAAGATGAACCAGTCTTGGATCACCACCAGCTACCACACACCTGATGCTGATATAACAGACTAATTGATTTTAAAATGTCACATCCCTTCAAGACTGATGCTGATGCTGAGTGCCTGTGCTGTTATGTTGACTGGCTATCCTCCTCCTCCGAGTCCTCAATGATACGATTGATGATGATAGCTTGGAAGATCATTTTTGTTTATGGGTGCCGCCACCAGTGCCTAACGCCCAATTTTTCAGCCCCTGTTTAACAGGGGCGTGTAATTACAATTTTTGAAGCAATACTTTGCAACAGGGCTCATTGCTGTGCTCCAAGTACAGTATCTGTGAGGAGTTGCAGTGTTGTGCCACCAGTGCCTAAGGCCCAATTTTTCAGCCCCTGTTTAACAGGGGCGTGTCATTACAATTTTTGAAGCAATACTTTGCAACAGGGCTCATTGCTGTGCTCCAAGTACAGTATCTGTGAAGGGTTGCAGTGTTGTGCCACCAGTGCCTAAGGCCCAATTTTTCAGCCCCTGTTCAACAGGGGCATGTAATTACAATTCTTGATCTAATAATTCACAGCAGGGCCCATTGCTGCACCCACCAAGAGTAACTGTCAGGGCTTACAGTGTTGTGGCACCAGCACCACCATCAAAGGCCCAATTTTTACTACCACTGTTCAACAATTATATGTAATTAAAATTCCTGATATAATAGTTGACAGCAGGGCGTTCCAGCACCAACCAAGAGTAACTGTGAGTGCTTACAGTGTTGTGCCAACACCAACAACTAAGGGGCCTATTTCTGCAGAGTATATACGGCAGGTCCCTACTTTCAAACATCCAACTTACAAACGACTCCTACTTGCAAACGCAAGAAGACAACAGGAAGTGAGAGGAAATCTACCACTAGGAAGGAAAATTCTCTCCTGTAAGAATAAATATGGGAGAAAGGTGTCTCCTCTGTACTGATGCTTTATCAGCAATCCTTGTTTCAAGAAAAACACCACATTTCAAAAACAGTTGTCATTAGGACGGAAAGTGAGGTGAAATGTTCTGAACAGGGGCACAGACAGCAAAACAAATGTTACAGGGGTGATAACCCTTACCTATGTTTTCCAAAAAGTTTAAAAATAGATTTTTGGTCTGGAGCTACACTTCAACAATGTACCTGTTCAAAATTACAAACAGATTCTACATAAGAACAAACCTACAGTCCCTGTCTTGTATGCACCGCCTGTATACGGCTGTTCTGAGTATATAGGGCCTTTTTTATTTTATGTGCGGGGTTCCCCTTAATATCCATACAAGACCCAAAGGGGCTGGTAATGGGCTGGGGTAGGGGGGGGGTCATGGGGTAGCTATGCCATTTTTCTTAAAGATTTTCATCCATATTACCGGGACCAGACATTACATTAAAGCCGCAAGCAGTTTTAAATGGCTTTTTTTTCCTTTAGAAGTGTCATTTTGTGCAGGGACAGTTCTAAACACGGGAAACACGTGGCACTTCACAGGCATACTTTAGACACCCCCCAGGTACGATATTTAAAGGAATATTTGACTTTTTTTTTTTCACTTTATGCATCATTAAAATGACTGCTCCCGGAAAACGACCGTTTTTAAAACTTATTTTTGCATTGATACATGTCCCCTGGTGCAGAACCCGGGTTCCCAAACCCTTTTTAGGACAATAACATGCATAATAGTTTTTATAATTAGCACTTTAGAATTCGAACGTTCGCATCCATTGTATTTAATAGGGTTCTAATGTTCGTTCGAACTTTCGGTCCGTTCGCGGGTTCTGGTGCGAACCGAACCCGGGGGTGTTCGGCTCATCACTACTCAACTGCACACTGATTGTTCAGGTGTGTGTGGGCCTGATAGTAGAATCAGGACCAGCATTCTGGGCCCCACCCTCCCGACGAGTGTAGGTGTGCACTGGGGAAGCCATAGAGTGCAAGTGTGCACTGGAGAAGTCAGAGAGTGCTTGTGTGCACAGTGGAAGCCAGAGACCCAGGTCTGAGGGTCAGAGCAGCAAGGGGCTGCTATCCAAATGGATGGTGTTGCAGATGGAATAGTCTATAGGAGACAGACAAGAGCCTGAAGTGGAAGGCCTGAGCAGCACTGCTATATGTATAAGCCAGGAGGCTGAATGTCAGTTTGTTGTTGAAAAGGAGTACTGAAACCCCTGCGAGGGAAACCTTTCATTTTGTTTTGACTTCTTTTAATAAAAATGGGCAAACAAAGCCCTTAAAAAGAAGAACCAGCGAGTGGCGGTGTCCTTCAAGCCCTACATTTGATGCTAGTCCTTCACAAGTGGTGGAGAAGTTTGGCACAATCTGAGATCCCTACAATCAAGTAAGGTCATCTGTTATATGAACTGTGTTTTGGGTGCATGAGACTGCATAATCTGTGTGTGTGCAGGTGAAGAGAACCTGCAAGCGAAAGGTAAACTAGCCTTAAAGAGACAGTGCTCCAATTTGTTGCAGGTGGTGTACCTGTGAACAAAAAGTCAATTTTTTTTTCTCTGCAGTGAACTGCTGCTAGCTGTGTGTGGCAGCCAGGCAAACTGCATTGCACAGAAGTTTGATGGACTGTGTTGCATGCAGGTTGTGTACCTGTGAAAGGAGAATCACATTTTCTTGCCTCTGCTGTGAACTGTGTTACTGGTTGCTGTGTGCAACACCGCAAGGATGGGGCGGTCAAAGCAGAAAAAGGAGGCGATCCTTGCTGAAGCAAGAGAAAGAGCTCTGTGGCTGGAGGGGTTGTTACCGCCTGATCGAACCCCATACATGCCTAAACAGAGTTTTCCAAGGGAAAAGAGGGCTGCTGTTGTCCCTAGCAACCCTGGTGCAATGAATGCACAGATGACGGCTAGGGATGAGCTTCGTGTTCGAGTCGAACATACGTTCGACTCGAACATCGGCTGTTCGATCGTTCGACGAAGATCGAACGATTTGGGCCGTTCGCGCCAAATTCGAGTGACGCGAACGGCCCACAATGCACTACGCCATCGCAGTGTCATCCAGGCGCTGTGATTGGCCAAGCATGCACTGTGACCCCGCATGCTTGGCCAATCACAGCGCCGGCAGCGAGGAGAGCAATGATTGGCCACAGGCAGGATGCCTGTGGCCAATTATTGCTGAGGGTGTTTAGTACACGCCCCACACTATAAAAGGCCGCCAGCACGGCGGCCTAGTGTAGTGTGTTCCGGAGCAGGGATAGAGCAGCATAGGGAGGGACAGTGACTGTTATTTCTTTCTTGCTTAACCTGGATTCCTTTAGTTTAGGGAAAGAGAAGGATAGGTAGGGAGAGTGTCAGTGTGTTTTGTGCTTGTGCTATAGTGTGCTTAAAAAAAACATTTATTCTAGGGACAGAAAACTGTAGGTAGGGACAGTGTCAGTTTCTTTCACTCTGCAAGTCCTTGTTTCCAGGGACCTGGAAGGACAGTGAGTGAATTGTCCTTGTGCTATATTGTGCTTAAAAAAACATTTATTCTAGGGACAGAAAACTGTAGGTAGGGAGAGGGTCAGTTTCTTTCACTCTGCAAGTCCTTGTTTCCAGGGACCTGTAAGGACAGTGAGTGAATTGTCCTTGTGCTATATTTTGCTTAAAAAAAAACATTTATTCTAGGGACAGAAAACTGTAGGTAGGGAGAGTGTCAGTTTATTTCACTCTGCAAGTCCTTGTTTCCAGGGACCTGGAAGGACAGTGAGTGAATTCTCCTTGTGCTATATTGTGCTTAAAAAAAACATTTATTCTAGGGACAGAAAACTGTAGGTAGGGACAGTGTCAGTTTCTTTCACTCTGCAAGTCCTTGTTTCCAGGGACCTGTAAGGACAGTGAGTGAATTGTCCTTGTACTATATTGTGATTAAAAAAAAAAATTTTTCTAGGGACAGAAAACTGTAGGTAGGGAGAGTGTCAGTTTATTTCACTCTGCAAGTCCTTGTTTCCAGGGACCTGTAAGGACAGTGAGTGAATTGTCCTTGTACTATATTGTGATTAAAAAAAACATTTTTTCTAGGGACAGAAAACTGTAGGTAGGGAGAGTGTTTTTTTTCTTTCACTCTGCAAGTCCTTGTTTCCAGGGACCTGTAAGGACAGTGAGTGAATTGTCCTTGTGCTATATTGTGCTTAAAAAAAACATTTATTCTAGGGACAGAAAACTGTAGGTAGGGAGAGTGTCAGTTTATTTCACTCTGCAAGTCCTTGTTTCCAGGGACCTGTAAGGACAGTGAGTGAATTGTCCTTGTGCTATATTGTGCTTAAAAAAAACATTTATTCTAGGGACAGAAAACTGTAGGTAGGGAGAGTGTCAGTTTATTTCACTCTGCAAGTCCTTGTTTCCAGGGACCTGGAAGGACAGTGAGTGAATTCTCCTTGTGCTATATTGTGATTAAAAAAAACATTTTTTCTAGGGACAGAAAACTGTAGGTAGGGAGAGTGTTTTTTTTCTTTCACTCTGCAAGTCCTTGTTTCCAGGGACCTGTAAGGACAGTGAGTGAATTGTCCTTGTGCTATATTGTGATTAAAAAAAACATTTTTTCTAGGGACAGAAAACTGTAGGTAGGGAGAGTGTCAGTTTCTTTCACTGTGAAAGTCCTTGTTTCAAGGGACAGAGAAGGACACCTGAAGGTAGCCCTTATTGCTTTTTTCCCATCTCCCTGCAGGCCATCTATTAGAATGTCTGGAAGGCAAACAAGGAGAGGCAGACAGTCAGGAGGCAATAAAAGAGGGCAAGCAGGCTCTGTGTCTGGGGGCAACAGTGCTGGTCGTGGACGCGGTGCATTGTCATCAGCACATGGCCATGGGACACGCTTGTCCTTCTTTTCGGCAGCTGGACATGTTGAGCCACATCATGCCGAAGACTTGGTAGAGTGGATGACCAAGCCCTCCTCCTCCTCCTCATCCTCTCTCACCCAGGCTCAGGGTACTGGAAAAGCAGCTGCCAAAGCGTCGTCTTCCCTGGTATCAATGTCAGACAAATCATCAGTCACTCCTTCCCTAGACCCACCATGTCCTCCTCCTGAGGAGTCCCCCGAACTGTTTCAGCACAGTGTTGGGTACATGCTCCAGGAGGATGCCCAGCGTTTCGAAGGGTCTGATGATGAAACCCAGCTAGAGGAAGGCAGTAGCGTGAGAGCAGACAGAGGGGATGCTCAAGAAGGACACCAATCTGGCAGTCATGTTCCAGCAGCTGCAGCATACTGCCAGATTGGCTCCAGTGAAGAGGAGGGAGGGGATGATGAGGTCACTGACTCCACGTGGGTGCCTAATAGGAGAGAGGAGGAGGAGGAGGATGAGGAGGAGGCACATCTCCAACGAGGCAGGATGCCCTTTGGTGGCCAGCGTAAGGGCAGTACACCGACGGAATCACACCGCAGAGCTCCGCCTGTGCAGGGCGCTGCCTCTGCCCGTCATTCAAAAAGTTCTTTGGTGTGGGCCTTTTTTGAGGCTAGTGCATCAGATCGCACAGCTGCTGTTTGCAACATATGTCTCAAGCGTATATCGCGTGGCCAAAACATCAGCCGCTTGGGTACCACATGCCTGACCAGACATATGTTGACCTGCCATGCAGCTCGTTGGCAAGCCTACCTCAAAGACCCACACCAAAGAACAAAGCGGACCTCTCCTTGCACCGCATCAGCTGGGATCTCCAACCCCACTATAACTTCAGTCCTCTCTGAAACATGCACTGAGAGGAATGAAGGTGTAGAATTAGGTGTGTCACAGCCAAGTACTTGCGCCCACTCTCCTAGCAGTACACCGACGTCCGATTCTAGCAGGCAAATTTCCCTGCCCCAGCTGCTGGACCGTCGAAAGAAGTTCACTCCCAGCCATCCACATGCCCAGCGGTTGAATGCTAGCTTGGCTAAATTGCTAGCGCTTCAACTGCTGCCTTTTCAGTTGGTAGACTCGGCCCCCTTCCGTGAGTTTGTGCAATGTGCAGTTCCTCAGTGGCAGGTTCCCAAACGCCACTTTTTCTCACGGAAGGCTATTCCGGCTCTCTACCGGCATGTGGAAGGCAATGTCTTGGCCTCGCTGGACAGGGCGGTCAGCGGTAAGGTGCATATTACCGCTGACTCATGGTCCAGCAGGCATGGACAGGGACGTTACCTTTCTTTCACGGCCCATTGGGTCACTCTTTTGGCAGCTGGGAAGGATTCAGGACAAGGTGCAGTAGTGTTGGAGGTTGTCCCACCGCCACGCCTCCAAAATGCTACTACTGGTTGTGACACACCTCTCTCCTCCACCCCCTCCTCTTCTTCTTCCTCCATGGCCTCTTCCTGTGGTTTGTCCTATGAACCAGCGGTGCTCCGTAGCCGTTCACGGGGCTACGCAAGTACGCAGGCAAAAAGATGCCATGCCGTGCTTGCGCTGGTGTGTTTGGGGGACAGAAGCCACACTGGGGCAGAGGTCCTGTCTGCTCTGCAGGGCCAGGCCGAGAGGTGGTTGACGCCACGCCAGCTTAAGCCAGGAATGGTGGTTTGCGACAATGGCACCAACCTCCTCTCCGCCCTCCGACAGGGACAACTGACCCATGTGCCCTGTGTGGCTCACGTCCTTAACCTGGTGGTGCAGCGCTTCTTGGGCAGGTACCCGGGCTTACAGGATGTCCTGAGGCAGGCCAGGAAAGTCTGTGTGCATTTCCGCAGATCTTATAATGCCAGTGCTCGCCTGGCTGAGCTGCAAAAGGAGTTGAACCTGCCCAAGAACCGCCTTATATGTGACATGCCCACCAGGTGGAACTCAACGTTGGCCATGCTGCAGCGGCTGCACACGCAGCAGAGGGCCATCAATGAGTACCTGTGCGACTACGGCACCAGGACAGGGTCAGGGGAGCTTGGTTTTTTTTCTCCACGCCAGTGGGGCATGATCAGGGATGCATGCACTGTCCTGGCACCATTTGAGGAGGCCACGAGGATGGTGAGCAGTGACAGTGCATGCATCAGTGACACTGTACCTCTTGTCCACCTGTTGGAGCACACGCTGCGTGGAATAATGGACAGGGCACTTGAGGCAGAACAGAGGCAGGAAGAGGAGGACTTCCTTGCCTCTCAAGGCCCCCTTTACCCAGACAGTGTTCCTTCTGTCCCACCCATCGCACAGGAAGAGGAGGAGGAGGAGGAGGAGGAGGAGGAGGAGGAGGAGGATTGTGTCAGCATGGAGGTGGAGGCTGGCACTCAGCATCATCAGCAGCAGTCTTTTAGGGATGATTTACAGTCCCAAGAAACCAGTGGACTTGTACGTGGCTGGGAGGAGGTGGCTGCGGATCATGTCGTCCTTAGTGACCCAGAGGACTCCGGAGCGAATGCCTCAGCAAACCTACGCTGCATGGCCTCCCTGATCCTGCAAAGTCTGCGGAAGGATCCTCGTATTCTTCGGATCAAGGAGAGGGACCATTACTGGCTGGCCACTCTCCTTGATCCACGGTACAAGGGTAAGGTTGCGGACCTTATGTTACCGTCGCAGAGGGAGCAGAGGATGAGACAACTCCGGGAGGCCTTGCAGAAAGGTCTGTGCAACGCGTTCCCAGAGACTGGGAGGTTGCAAACTCCTGGTCCTGGACAACGAGTTGCTGAGGCTTCGGCCAGTCAAAGAAGGAGCGGTGGGGAAGGTGGCCGTCTGACCGATGCGTTCAGACAATTCTTTAGTCCGCAGCCCCAAAGTATGATCGGTTCCAGCAACCATCGCCAGCGTCTGATAAACATGGTGCAGGAATATCTAGGGGCAAGGTCAGACTTGGACACCTTCCCCACCGAAAATCCTCTGGCTTACTGGGTCTTGAGGATGGATCACTGGCCAGAGCTTGCACAGTATGCAATTGAGCTACTGGCCTGTCCTGCATCCAGCGTTCTTTCGGAACGCACATTCAGTGCTGCTGGAGGATTTGTCACGGATCACAGGGTGCGCCTGTCCACCGACTCGGTTGATCGACTGACTTTCATCAAGATGAACCAGTCTTGGATCACCACCAGCTACCACACACCTGATGCTGATATAACAGACTAATTGATTTTAACATGTCACATCCCTTCAAGACTGATGCTGATGCTGATTGCCTGTGCTGTTATGTTGACTGGCTATCCTCCTCCTCCGAGTCCTCAATGATACGATTGATGATGATAGCTTGTAAGATCATTTTTGTTTATGGGTGCCGCCACCAGTGCCTAACGCCCAATTTTTCAGCCCCTGTTTAACAGGGGCGTGTAATTACAATTTTTGAAGCAATACTTTGCAACAGGGCTCATTGCTGTGCTCCAAGTACAGTATCTGTGAGGAGTTGCAGTGTTGTGCCACCAGTGCCTAAGGCCCAATTTTTCAGCCCCTGTTTAACAGGGGCGTGTCATTACAATTTTTGAAGCAATACTTTGCAACAGGGCTCATTGCTGTGCTCCAAGTACAGTATCTGTGAGGGGTTGCAGTGTTGTGCCACCAGTGCCTAAGGCCCAATTTTTCAGCCCCTGTTCAACAGGGGCATGTAATTACAATTCTTGATCTAATAATTCACAGCAGGGCCCATTGCTGCACCCACCAAGAGTAACTGTCAGGGCTTACAGTGTTGTGGCACCAGCACCACCATCTAAGGCCCAATTTTTACTACCACTGTTCAACAATTATATGTAATTAAAATTCCTGATATAATAGTTGACAGCAGGGCGTTCCAGCACCAACCAAGAGTAACTGTGAGTGCTTACAGTGTTGTGCCAACACCAACAACTAAGGGGCCTATTTCTGCAGAGTATATACGGCAGGTCCCTACTTTCAAACATCCAACTTACAAACGACTCCTACTTGCAAACGCAAGAAGACAACAGGAAGTGAGAGGAAATCTACCACTAGGAAGGAAAATTCTCTCCTGTAAGAATAAATATGGGAGAAAGGTGTCTCCTCTGTACTGATGCTTTATCAGCAATCCTTGTTTCAAGAAAAACACCACATTTCAAAAACAGTTGTCATTGGGACGGAAAGTGAGGTGAAATGTTCTGAACAGGGGCACAGACAGCAAAACAAATGTTACAGGGGTGATAACCCTTACCTATGTTTTCCAAAAAGTTTAAAAATAGATTTTTGGTCTGGAGCTACACTTCAACAATGTACCTGTTCAAAATTACAAACAGACTCTACATAAGAACAAACCTACAGTCCCTGTCTTGTATGCACCGCCTGTATAGGGCTGTTCAGAGTATATAGGGCCTTTTTTATTTTATGTGCGGGGTTCCCCTTAATATCCATACAAGACCCAAAGGGGCTGGTAATGGGCTGGGGTAGGGGGGGGGGTCATGGGGTAGCTATGCCATTTTTCTTAAAGAATTTCATCCATATTACCGGGACCAGACATTACATTAAAGCCGCAAGCAGTTTTAAATGGCTTTTTTTTCCTTTAGAAGTGTCATTTTGTGCAGGGACAGTTCTAAACACGGGAAACACGTGGCACTTCACAGGCATACTTTAGACACCCCCCAGGTACGATATTTAAAGGAATATTTGACTTTTTTTTTTTCACTTTATGCATCATTAAAATGACTGCTCCCGAAAAACGACCGTTTTTAAAACTTCTTTTTGCATTGATACATGTCCCCTGGTGCAGAACCCGGGTTCCCAAACCCTTTTTAGGACAATAACATGCATAATAGTTGTTATAATTAGCACTTTAGAATTCGAACGTTCGCATCCATTGTATTTAATAGGGTTCTAATGTTCGTTCGAACTTTCGGTCCGTTCGCGGGTTCTGGTGCGAACCGAACCCGGGGGTGTTCGGCTCATCACTAATGACGGCTAGTGTGGAGAGTCCACCAGCGTTTGAATCTGCAGTGGACTGGTGCAAGCGACATCTGGCAGGATTGGACCAAGCTAAAGTGGAAGGCAAGCCAACCTTCCATACAAAAAGAGAGCTGCCGAATGTCCATGCCTGGGAGAGGGGTGTTGTTGCCCCTGGCAACGCTGCTGCAGTCAAACCAGCAGCTGTTGCGAAAAGTGTGAAAGTGACACAGCTTGAGACAGGGTCCCGCAGATGCAGGGTGGGAAACCCTGACAAGACATGGAACCAAGTGCGCTGTTTGCGGTGCAGTGAGTGGGGGCATGCAGTCTCCAAGTGCCTTTTGTCCCTGGCTCCAGTGCAAAGCTACCTAGCAAAACAAAGGTCTGAGAAGCCTGTGTTATATGCCAGAAGAAAGGCTGATCAAAGGCCAGGAGAGAGAGTAGTTGCCCATAGCAACACAGAGGAGGCCAGTCGGGCTGTCTGTGGACCAAGGGGTGTGCCTCCCATGGGTCGTGACAAGTGGCTTCCGGAGGAGCCAATACAGCATGTTGGAGAGAGCCAGCAAAGCTCTGCTGGGAGACTGCGATCTCCCATGGCAACGAGAGTGGAAGTTATGCCTGGAAAGAATCATCAGGAAAGAAACGCACTGGGGAAAAGTCGTCCAGTACCGTGCTTGGAATGTGGTCAAGTGGGGCATGGGATCTTTACTTGCCCAAGGTTCTGGAACACCGCTGAAGAGTCTGGAAAGGCTGCAGTGTCGCCATATGGCCCCAAAGAGACAGTAACTGGTATGGATGCAGCTGAGAGACAGCACACTCAAGTGAAGGCTAGGATGCCAGCCACTGAAAATGGTAAGACTGTTCCAGTTTATGGTACTGAACCCAGTGAAGTGGGAGTAGATCCAGTGGGGAGATCCGCTGTGCCAATGGACATAGACTTGCGGCAGTGTGCTACCCAGAGCAGTGGGGAGGCACAAAATAAAGCCCAACTAGCCACAGGGCTAAAGACTGGAAAGGACATGGGGACTCTGCATGTGCCTGCTATAGTCCAGCAGGTGGCTGGGAAAATAGAGTTAGGGGTGACCAAAACAGTGCTTGTGCCATGTTCCCTAGTGACAAGTACTGCAGGGTTGCCCAGGGAGACTTCCAAGAAGCCCGCAGTGACGGAGCCGAGCGTTTCCCAGGTCAACTTTGGAGCTGCCCATGTAGGAAAGGGTGCCCCTTTAAAAATGGAGGGCGCTGTGAGGAGTCACTCAGAGGCTTTGGTGGGTAATAGACAATCCACAAAAGTAGCAGTTATGTCTACACGTAGTGAAAATTCTGATGGTTATGCTGACAAAAGTGTTACTGTTGGCAAATGTGATGGTATTGGTGATCATGACATTGAAAAATGTGTTTCCTTTAGTGTCATGTCTGAAAATGTTGGAAATGTGTTTACTACCAATGATGGGAGTAGGATATCTCCCATGACAACCAGAAGCGCAGGATTGTCCAGGGAACTCTCGTGGGGCCTCCATGTGTTGGAGCCAGAGGTTTTCCAGGATTGCTGTGGTGCTACTCTGGTGAAACAAGGGAAGACTGTATTACATAGTGAGTGTGTGTGGGCGCAGCCCCACAACCCTAAGTGTAACCCAGTTGTCAAGGGGTTAGATCAGTCTGCAAAAGCTGAAAGTGAAGAGCTGTATGTGTCTGTAGCGCCACCAAAGCAAGGTGTTCAAAATAAGGTATTGCACCTTGCCTTGGTTGAGGATGCAATCTCCCAGTGTGATGTGAGAAAAAAAATATTGTCACAATGTGAGGTAGATAGAAGTGACAAGTGTTTTGTTTTGGCTAGTGAATCCCAGGTTCCTGTTGGGCCTTCTAGAGCAGGTGATGCAGTGCTGTGGAGCACCAGTGATGGAACCACAGGAGACTGGGATGATTGGTGTAAGGAAGCAGTTGCGGCACTAGGCCAAGTGACAAGGAATTACGAAGCAATGATGTGTGACAGAGTTGTGGACAGACCACCTGCTGTGCCCAGTGGAGGGATCGCAGAATGGCCAGTGCTCAAGGGCACGCCAGCCCCTGCAAAGGCTGATGCCCTCCAGTCTGAAGGAACGATTCTGGGCGCAGGCATGGCAGATGGGTTGTTCACGGCCCAGCAACTAAATAATGGCAAGTGTAAAGTTGACAATGTGACTAATGTTGACTCGCAGAGGCTCATTGGTGTAGCGTTAGAGGTGAAGAGGAGACATGTGTCTGACAGCGCTCCAGGGGAGCAACAGGCTGGGATGAGGGGTACCTTCAAGAAGATGGTGGTCTCTTCAAAGGTCTCAACCTCACAAGCTGCAATGGATGAGCCCCTCCAAGTCTCGGACAGGGGAAAGGTTCCCAAAAAGGTCACGCATTTAGACATTGGTTGCATAGAGTTGACAAAAACTTTATTAGAAATGCTGGAGTTGGTAAAAGTGCCCTCACTGTACACTTGGGTGTCTCCACCGCAGTCGGACCAGGTGGTGCTGCGTGGTACCAATAGGTGGAGCCAGGTGGTACAGGCTGTGCTGGGAAGCTTGTTAACAGTGTGGCAAATAGTTCTGAGGTTCTCTAAGGGGGTGCTCCCAGTTACTGAGTGGCCTGGAAGGCGCTCAGAACTGTTGGAGTCATCAAAGGTCTCTCCGGTAGTGATGAGCCGAACACCCCCGGGTTCGGTTCGCACCAGAACCCGCGAACGGACCGAAAGTTCGAACGAACATTAGAACCCTATTAAATACAATGGATGCGAACGTTCGAATTCTAAAGTGCTAATTATAACAACTATTATGCATGTTATTGTCATAAATAGGGTTTGGGAACCCGGGTTCTGCACCAGGGGACATGTATCAATGCAAAAAGAAGTTTTAAAAACGGTCGTTTTTCGGGAGCAGTCATTTTAATGATGCATAAAGTGAAAAAAAAAAAGTCAAATATTCCTTTAAATATCGTACCTGGGGGGTGTCTAAAGTAGGCCTGTGAAGTGCCACGTGTTTCCCGTGTTTAGAACTGTCCCTGCACAAAATGACACTTCTAAAGGAAAAAAAAGCCATTTAAAACTGCTTGCGGCTTTAATGTAATGTCTGGTCCCGGTAATATGGATGAAATTCTTTAAGAAAAATGGCATAGCTACCCCATGACCCCCCCCCCCTACCCCAGCCCATTACCAGCCCCTTTGGGTCTTGTATGGATATTAAGGGGAACCCCGCACATAAAATAAAAAAGGCCCTATATACTCTGAACAGCCGTATACAGGCGGTGCATACAAGACAGGGACTGTAGGTTTGTTCTTATGTAGAATCTGTTTGTAATTTTGAACAGGTACATTGTTGAAGTGTAGCTCCAGCCCAAAAATCTATTTTTAAACTTTTTGGGAAACATAGGTAAGGGTTATCACCCCTGTAACATTTGTTTTGCTGTCTGTGCCCCTGTTCAGAACATTTCACCTCACTTTCCGTCCCAATGACAACTGTTTTTGAAATGTGGTGTTTTTCTTGAAACAAGGATTGCTGATAAAGCATCAGTACAGATGAGACCCCTTTCTCCCATATTTATTCTTACAGGAGAGAATTTTCCTTTCTAGGGGTAGATTTCCTCTCACTTCCTGTTGTCTTCTTTCGTTTGCAAGTAGGAGTCGTTTGTAAGTTGGATGTTTGAAAGTAGGGACCTGCCGTATATACTCTGCAGAAATAGGCCCCTTAGTTGTTGGTGTTGGCACAACACTGTAAGCACTCAGTTACTCTTGGTTGGTGCTGGAAAGCCCTGCTGTCAACTATTATATCAGGAATTTTAATTACATATAATTGTTGAACAGTGGTAGTAAAAATTGGGGCTTTGATGGTGGTGCTGGTGCCACAACACTGTAAGCCCTGACAGTTACTCTTGGTGGGTGCAGCAATGGGCCCTGCTGTGAATTATTAGATCAAGAATTGTAATTACATGCCCCTTTTGAACAGGGGCTGAAAAATTGGGCCTTTCGTGGTGGTGGTGGTGGTGGCGTTGCCACAAGACTGTAAGCCCTCAGAGTTACTCTTGGTGGGTGCAGCAATGGACCCTGCTGTGAATTATTAGATCAAGAATTGTAATTGCATGCCCCTGTTGAACAGGGGCTGAAAAATTGGGCCTTAGGCACTGGTGGCACAACACTACAACCCCTCACAGATACTGTACTTGGAGCACAGCAATGAGCCCTGTTGCAAAGTATTGCTTCAAAAATTGTAATGACACGCCCCTGTTAAACAGGGGCTGAAAAATTGGGCCTTAGGCACTGGTGCCACAACACTCCAACCCCTCACAGATACTGTACTTGGAGCACAGCAATGAGCCCTATGGCAAATTATTGCTAAAAAAATTGTAATTACACGCCCCTGTAAAACAGGGGCTGAAAAATTGGGCCTTAGCCACTGGTGGCGGCACCCATAAACAAAAATGATCTTCCAAGCTATCATCATCAATCGTATCATTGAGGACTCGGAGGAGGAGGATAGCCAGTCAACATAACAGCACAGGCACTCAGCATCAGTCTTGAAGGGATGTGACATGTTAAAATCAATTAGTCTGTTATATCAGCATCAGGTGTGTGGTAGCTGGTGGTGATCCAAGACTGGTTCATCTTGATGAAAGTCAGTCGATCAACCGAGTCGGTGGACAGGCGCACCCTGTGATCCGTGACAAATCCTCCAGCAGCACTGAATGTGCGTTCCGAAAGAACGCTGGATGCAGGACAGGCCAGTAGCTCAATTGCATACTGTGCAAGCTCTGGCCAGTGATCCATCCTCAAGACCCAGTAAGCCAGAGGATTTTCGGTGGGGAAGGTGTCCAAGTCTGACCTTGCCCCTAGATATTCCTGCACCATGTTTATCAGACGCTGGCGATGGTTGCTGGAACCGATCATACTTTGGGGCTGCGGACTAAAGAATTGTCTGAACGCATCGGTCAGACGGCCACCTTCCCCACCGCTCCTTCTTTGACTGGCCGAAGCCTCAGCAACTCGTTGTCCAGGACCAGGAGTTTGTAACCTCCCAGTCTCTGGGAACGCGTTGCACAGACCTTTCTGCAAGGCCTCCCGGAGTTGTCTCATCCTCTGCTCCCTCTGCGACGGTAACATAAGGTCCGCAACCTTACCCTTGTACCGTGGATCAAGGAGAGTGGCCAGCCAGTAATGGTCCCTCTCCTTGATCCGAAGAATACGAGGATCCTTCCGCAGACTTTGCAGGATCAGGGAGGCCATGCAGCGTAGGTTTGCTGAGGCATTCGCTCCGGAGTCCTCTGGGTCACTAAGGACGACATGATCCGCAGCCACCTCCTCCCAGCCACGTACAAGTCCACTGGTTTCTTGGGACTGTAAATCATCCCTAAAAGACTGCTGCTGATGATGCTGAGTGCCAGCCTCCACCTCCATGCTGACACAATCCTCCTCCTCCTCCTCCTCCTCTTCCTGTGCGATGGGTGGGACAGAAGGAACACTGTCTGGGTAAAGGGGGCCTTGAGAGGCAAGGAAGTCCTCCTCTTCCTGCCTCTGTTCTGCCTCAAGTGCCCTGTCCATTATTCCACGCAGCGTGTGCTCCAACAGGTGGACAAGAGGTACAGTGTCACTGATGCATGCACTGTCACTGCTCACCATCCTCGTGGCCTCCTCAAATGGTGCCAGGACAGTGCATGCATCCCTGATCATGCCCCACTGGCGTGGAGAAAAAAAACCAAGCTCCCCTGACCCTGTCCTGGTGCCGTAGTCGCACAGGTACTCATTGATGGCCCTCTGCTGCGTGTGCAGCCGCTGCAGCATGGCCAACGTTGAGTTCCACCTGGTGGGCATGTCACATATAAGGCGGTTCTTGGGCAGGTTCAACTCCTTTTGCAGCTCAGCCAGGCGAGCACTGGCATTATAAGATCTGCGGAAATGCACACAGACTTTCCTGGCCTGCCTCAGGACATCCTGTAAGCCCGGGTACCTGCCCAAGAACCGCTGCACCACCAGGTTAAGGACGTGAGCCACACAGGGCACATGGGTCAGTTGTCCCTGTCGGAGGGCGGAGAGGAGGTTGGTGCCATTGTCGCAAACCACCATTCCTGGCTTAAGCTGGCGTGGCGTCAACCACCTCTCGGCCTGGCCCTGCAGAGCAGACAGGACCTCTGCCCCAGTGTGGCTTCTGTCCCCCAAACACACCAGCGCAAGCACGGCATGGCATCTTTTTGCCTGCGTACTTGCGTAGCCCCGTGAACGGCTACGGAGCACCGCTGGTTCATAGGACAAACCACAGGAAGAGGCCATGGAGGAAGAAGAAGAGGAGGGGGTGGAGGAGAGAGGTGTGTCAAAACCAGTAGTAGCATTTTGGAGGCGTGGCGGTGGGACAACCTCCAACACTACTGCACCTTGTCCTGCATCCTTCCCAGCTGCCAAAAGAGTGACCTAATGGGCCGTGAAAGAAAGGTAACGTCCCTGTCCATGCCTGCTGGACCATGAGTCAGCGGTAATATGCACCTTACCGCTGACCGCCCTGTCCAGCGAGGCCAAGACATTGCCTTCCACATGCCGGTAGAGAGCCGGAATAGCCTTCCGTGAGAAAAAGTGGCGTTTGGGAACCTGCCACTGAGGAACCGCACATTGCACAAACTCACGGAAGGGGGCCGAGTCTACCAACTGAAAAGGCAGCAGTTGAAGCGCTAGCAATTTAGCCAAGCTAGCATTCAACCGCTGGGCATGTGGATGGCTGGGAGTGAACTTCTTTCGACGGTCCAGCAGCTGGGGCAGGGAAATTTGCCTGCTAGAATCGGACGTCGGTGTACTGCTAGCAGAGTGGCCGCAAGTACTTGGCTGTGACACACCTAATTCTACACCTTCATTCCTCTCAGTGCATGTTTCAGAGAGGACTGAAGTTATAGTGGGGTTGGAGATCCCAGCTGATGCGGTGCAAGGAGAGGTCCGCTTTGTTCTTTGGTGTGGGTCTTTGAGGTAGGCTTGCCAACGAGCTGCATGGCAGGTCAACATATGTCTGGTCAGGCATGTGGTACCCAAGCGGCTGATGTTTTGGCCACGCGATATACGCTTGAGACATATGTTGCAAACAGCAGCTGTGCGATCTGATGCACTAGCCTCAAAAAAGGCCCACACCAAAGAACTTTTTGAATGACGGGCAGAGGCAGCGCCCTGCACAGGCGGAGCTCTGCGGTGTGATTCCGTCGGTGTACTGCCCTTACGCTGGCCACCAAAGGGCATCCTGCCTCGTTGGAGATGTGCCTCCTCCTCATCCTCCTCCTCCTCCTCTCTCCTATTAGGCACCCACGTGGAGTCAGTGACCTCATCATCACCTCCCTCCTCATCACTGGAGCCAATCTGGCAGTATGCTGCAGCTGCTGGAACATGACTGCCAGATTGGTGTCCTTCTTGAGCATCCCCTCTGTCTGCTCTCACGCTACTGCCTTCCTCTAGCTGGGTTTCATCATCAGACCCTTCGAAACGCTGGGCATCCTCCTGGAGCATGTACCCAACACTGTGCTCAAACAGTTCGGGGGACTCCTCAGGAGGAGGACATGGTGGGTCTAGGGAAGGAGTGACTGATGATGAGTCTGACATTGATACCAGGGAAGAGGACGCTTTGGCAGCTGCTTTTCCAGTACCCTGAGCCTGGGTGAGAGAGGATGAGGAGGAGGAGGAGGGCTTGGTCATCCACTCTACCAAGTCTTCGGCATGATGTGGCTCAACATGTCCAGCTGCCGAAAAGAAGGACAAGCGTGTCCCATGGCCATGTGCTGATGACAATGCACCGCGTCCACGACCAGCACTGTTGCCCCCAGACACAGAGCCTGCTTGCCCTCTTTTATTGCCTCCTGACTGTCTGCCTCTCCTTGTTTGCCTTCCAGACATTCTAATAGATGGCCTGCAGGGAGATGGGAAAAAAGCAATAAGGGCTACCTTCAGGTGTCCTTCTCTGTCCCTTGAAACAAGGACTTTGACAGTGAAAGAAACTGACACACTCTCCCTACCTACAGTTTTCTGTCCCTAGAAAAAATGTTTTTTTTAAGCACAATTTAGCACAAGGAGAATTCACTCACTGTCCTTCCAGGTCCCTGGAAACAAGGACTTTGACAGTGAAAGAAACTGACACACTCTCCCTACCTACAGTTTTCTGTCCCTAGAAAAAATGTTTTTTTTAAGCACAATTTAGCACAAGGAGAATTCACTCACTGTCCTTCCAGGTCCCTGGAAACAAGGACTTTGACAGTGAAAGAAACTGACACACTCTCCCTACCTACAGTTTTCTGTCCCTAGAAAAAATGTTTTTTTTAAGCACAATTTAGCACAAGGAGAATTCACTCACTGTCCTTCCAGGTCCCTGGAAACAAGGACTTTGACAGTGAAAGAAACTGACACACTCTCCCTACCTACAGTTTTCTGTCCCTAGAAAAAATGTTTTTTTTAAGCACAATATAGCACAAGGAGAATTCACTCACTGTCCTTCCAGGTCCCTGGAAACAAGGACTTTGACAGTGAAAGAAACTGACACACTCTCCCTACCTACAGTTTTCTGTCCCTAGAAAAAATGTTTTTTTTAAGCACAATTTAGCACAAGGAGAATTCACTCACTGTCCTTCCAGGTCCCTGGAAACAAGGACTTTGACAGTGAAAGAAACTGACACACTCTCCCTACCTACAGTTTTCTGTCCCTAGAAAAAATGTTTTTTTTAAGCACAATTTAGCACAAGGAGAATTCACTCACTGTCCTTCCAGGTCCCTGGAAACAAGGACTTTGACAGTGAAAGAAACTGACACACTCTCCCTACCTACAGTTTTCTGTCCCTAGAAAAAATGTTTTTTTTAAGCACAATATAGCACAAGGAGAATTCACTCACTGTCCTTCCAGGTCCCTGGAAACAAGGACTTTGACAGTGAAAGAAACTGACACACTCTCCCTACCTACAGTTTTCTGTCCCTAGAAAAAATGTTTTTTTTAAGCACAATTTAGCACAAGGAGAATTCACTCACTGTCCTTCCAGGTCCCTGGAAACAAGGACTTTGACAGTGAAAGAAACTGACACACTCTCCCTACCTACAGTTTTCTGTCCCTAGAAAAAATGTTTTTTTTAAGCACAATATAGCACAAGGAGAATTCACTCACTGTCCTTCCAGGTCCCTGGAAACAAGGACTTTGACAGTGAAAGAAACTGACACACTCTCCCTACCTACAGTTTTCTGTCCCTAGAAAAAATGTTTTTTTTAAGCACAATTTAGCACAAGGAGAATTCACTCACTGTCCTTCCAGGTCCCTGGAAACAAGGACTTTGACAGTGAAAGAAACTGACACACTCTCCCTACCTACAGTTTTCTGTCCCTAGAAAAAAATTTTTTTTAAGCACAATTTAGCACAAGGAGAATTCACTCACTGTCCTTCCAGGTCCCTGGAAACAAGGACTTTGACAGTGAAAGAAACTGACACACTCTCCCTACCTACAGTTTTCTGTCCCTAGAAAAAATGTTTTTTTTAAGCACAATATAGCACAAGGAGAATTCACTCACTGTCCTTCCAGGTCCCTGGAAACAAGGACTTTGACAGTGAAAGAAACTGACACACTCTCCCTACCTACAGTTTTCTGTCCCTAGAAAAAATGTTTTTTTTAAGCACAATTTAGCACAAGGAGAATTCACTCACTGTCCTTCCAGGTCCCTGGAAACAAGGACTTTGACAGTGAAAGAAACTGACACACTCTCCCTACCTACAGTTTTCTGTCCCTAGAAAAATGTTTTTTTTAAGCACAATTTAGCACAAGGAGAATTCACTCACTGTCCTTCCAGGTCCCTGGAAACAAGGACTTTGACAGTGAAAGAAACTGACACACTCTCCCTACCTACAGTTTTCTGTCCCTAGAAAAAATGTTTTTTTTAAGCACAATTTAGCACAAGGAGAATTCACTCACTGTCCTTCCAGGTCCCTGGAAACAAGGACTTTGACAGTGAAAGAAACTGACACACTCTCCCTACCTACAGTTTTCTGTCCCTAGAAAAAATGTTTTTTTTAAGCACAATATAGCACAAGGAGAATTCACTCACTGTCCTTCCAGGTCCCTGGAAACAAGGACTTTGACAGTGAAAGAAACTGACACACTCTCCCTACCTACAGTTTTCTGTCCCTAGAAAAAATGTTTTTTTTAAGCACAATTTAGCACAAGGAGAATTCACTCACTGTCCTTCCAGGTCCCTGGAAACAAGGACTTTGACAGTGAAAGAAACTGACACACTCTCCCTACCTACAGTTTTCTGTCCCTAGAAAAAATGTTTTTTTTAAGCACAATTTAGCACAAGGAGAATTCACTCACTGTCCTTCCAGGTCCCTGGAAACAAGGACTTTGACAGTGAAAGAAACTGACACACTCTCCCTACCTACAGTTTTCTGTCCCTAGAAAAAATGTTTTTTTTAAGCACAATTTAGCACAAGGAGAATTCACTCACTGTCCTTCCAGGTCCCTGGAAACAAGGACTTTGACAGTGAAAGAAACTGACACACTCTCCCTACCTACAGTTTTCTGTCCCTAGAAAAAATGTTTTTTTTAAGCACAATTTAGCACAAGGAGAATTCACTCACTGTCCTTCCAGGTCCCTGGAAACAAGGACTTTGACAGTGAAAGAAACTGACACACTCTCCCTACCTACAGTTTTCTGTCCCTAGAAAAAATGTTTTTTTTAAGCACAATTTAGCACAAGGAGAATTCACTCACTGTCCTTCCAGGTCCCTGGAAACAAGGACTTTGACAGTGAAAGAAACTGACACACTCTCCCTACCTACAGTTTTCTGTCCCTAGAAAAAATGTTTTTTTTAAGCACAATTTAGCACAAGGAGAATTCACTCACTGTCCTTCCAGGTCCCTGGAAACAAGGACTTTGACAGTGAAAGAAACTGACACACTCTCCCTACCTACAGTTTTCTGTCCCTAGAAAAAATGTTTTTTTTAAGCACAATTTAGCACAAGGAGAATTCACTCACTGTCCTTCCAGGTCCCTGGAAACAAGGACTTTGACAGTGAAAGAAACTGACACACTCTCCCTACCTACAGTTTTCTGTCCCTAGAAAAAATGTTTTTTTTAAGCACAATATAGCACAAGGAGAATTCACTCACTGTCCTTCCAGGTCCCTGGAAACAAGGACTTTGACAGTGAAAGAAACTGACACACTCTCCCTACCTACAGTTTTCTGTCCCTAGAAAAAATGTTTTTTTTAAGCACAATTTAGCACAAGGAGAATTCACTCACTGTCCTTCCAGGTCCCTGGAAACAAGGACTTTGACAGTGAAAGAAACTGACACACTCTCCCTACCTACAGTTTTCTGTCCCTAGAAAAAATGTTTTTTTTAAGCACAATTTAGCACAAGGAGAATTCACTCACTGTCCTTCCAGGTCCCTGGAAACAAGGACTTTGACAGTGAAAGAAACTGACACACTCTCCCTACCTACAGTTTTCTGTCCCTAGAAAAAATGTTTTTTTTAAGCACAATATAGCACAAGGAGAATTCACTCACTGTCCTTCCAGGTCCCTGGAAACAAGGACTTTGACAGTGAAAGAAACTGACACACTCTCCCTACCTACAGTTTTCTGTCCCTAGAAAAAATGTTTTTTTTAAGCACAATTTAGCACAAGGAGAATTCACTCACTGTCCTTCCAGGTCCCTGGAAACAAGGACTTTGACAGTGAAAGAAACTGACACACTCTCCCTACCTACAGTTTTCTGTCCCTAGAAAAATGTTTTTTTTAAGCACAATTTAGCACAAGGAGAATTCACTCACTGTCCTTCCAGGTCCCTGGAAACAAGGACTTTGACAGTGAAAGAAACTGACACACTCTCCCTACCTACAGTTTTCTGTCCCTAGAAAAAATGTTTTTTTTAAGCACAATTTAGCACAAGGAGAATTCACTCACTGTCCTTCCAGGTCCCTGGAAACAAGGACTTTGACAGTGAAAGAAACTGACACACTCTCCCTACCTACAGTTTTCTGTCCCTAGAAAAAATGTTTTTTTTAAGCACAATATAGCACAAGCACAAAACACACTGACACTCTCCCTACCTATCCTTCTCTTTCCCTAAACTAAAGGAATCCAGGTTAAGCAAGAAAGAAATAAAAGTCACTGTCCCTGCCTATGCTGCTCTATCCCTGCTCCGGAACACACTACACTAGGCCGCCGTGCTGGCGGCCTTTTATAGTGTGGGGCGTGTACTAAACACCCTCAGCAATAATTGGCCACAGGCATCCTGCCTGTGGCCAATCATTGCTCTCCTCGCTGACGGCGCTGTGATTGGCCAAGCATGCGGGGTCACAGTGCATGCTTGGCCAATCACAGCGCCTGGATGACACTGCGATGGCGTAGTGCATTGTGGGCCGTTCGCGTCACTCGAATTTGGCGCGAACGGCCCAAATCGTTCGATCTTCGTCGAACGATCGAACAGCCGATGTTCGAGTCGAACGTATGTTCGACTCGAACACGAAGCTCATCCCTACTCTCCGGCTGGTGTAGTGACTGGAAACATCTCTGCTGGTGTGCTCCAAGGTGCAGCTGAGCAGTGGTCAGTAGAGGGCGCAGATACTGTCTCAGCCGCTAAATCTCATGAGAAGGAAGGGCCCAGAATAGATGCAGCACTAGCAGAGATGCTTTCTATCACTCAGAAAGGGGTACAACTTAAAGTACCCGGAGACACTGTGAGAAAAAGTGCTATAGGTGGATGCTGCAACAATGTAATGTGTACATCAGAAAGAAGTAGTTTGTGCCTAGATCAGTGTCATCTGTTAGATCAGTTACCCATGGAGTGTTGGACAACAGGTGAGGTAGAACTTGGCTTTAGTCCTGTGGGATTTAATTTCTCGCCTATGTGTGGTCCCTCCTCAGATCTGGTACTAACAAGCACTGAGATGGACAGCACTGATTGCGTTGGAAAGTGTGACATTAAAATATATGATTTAATGATTGGCGCTGTTAAAAGCAATGTGGTTGCCCTGGGTAACAAGAGAGAGGTTTTTGAACCTGAAAGACCTGTGGTGAAAGATAAAACTTATTTACGTAAGCTGAAAGGTAGGATCAGGGTAGGCAGAGTTTCCCCAAGAGAGGAGAGTATGCTCAGGGACCCAAAGAGAAGAGAGGGAAGGCAGAGTATACGGAATTATAGGACCCTGTTAAGATCCAAGCTGGGACATACCTGGAAGCGCACCCGGAAAAAAGGTTGGGCCTACGTGGCTGACAGCCAGCACAGAGGTGTCCCAACCATAATGATGGGTGCTGGTGTTCCTCCCTCTGGATCGAAACAAGGGGGGAGGGTATGTGGTAGTGTGGTACCCCACCAGTGTATGAATACAGGATTCTCAACCAGGCAGGTTGAGGGGCTCCAGGGTATTTGCTTGTTTGGGAGGAAACTGGCTTTTCAGTTTCCTCATGATTTACTAAAATCCACTTTGGGACCCGGAGCTTGGGGATTTCTTAGAGATCCGGGTGGGATGAAATCCCCAGTCCTGGATCCGGGTTTTGAGACTCAACTGCACACTGATTGTTCAGGTGTGTGTGGGCCTGATAGTAGAATCAGGACCAGCATTCTGGGCCCCACCCTCCCGACGAGTGCAGGTGTGCACTGGGGAAGCCATAGAGTGCAAGTGTGCACTGGAGAAGTCAGAGAGTGCTTGTGTGCACAGTGGAAGCCAGAGACCCAGGTCTGAGGGTCAGAGCAGCAAGGGGCTGCTATCCAAATCGATGGTGTTGCAGATGGAATAGTCTATAGGAGACAGACAAGAGCCTGAAGTGGAAGGCCTGAGCAGCACTGCTATATGTATAAGCCAGGAGGCTGAATGTCAGTTTGTTGTTGAAAAGGAGTATTGAAACCCCTGCGAGAGAAACCTTTCATTTTGTTTTGACTTCTTTTAATAAAAATGGGCAAACAAAGCCCTTAAAAAGAAGAACCAGCGAGTGGCGGTGTCCTTCAAGCCCTACATTTGATGCTAGTCCTTCACACCTTGAACGACCTAAAGATAAGCTATCTGGTATAGATGGATTTAATAGTATATTCGTAAGGGGGGATGGTGAGGAGAGAGAGAATCTCTGAAGACACTTTCGCTAGATTATTAAGGTGAAGATCATTGGGGCAGTGCACTTACGCTTTAGTATGGGGTCCATGTACGAAGATTGAGACCACAGTAGGGAGCTTGGGTGAACCAGATATATAACCTCTTTCTCAATCTCCGACCAACGATTAGGGGCCTGCAGACTGGACCAAGAGACGGCAGCTCGTAAATGTGCAGCTTGGTAGTATTTAATAATATCAGGTGCTCCCAGCCCACCTCTCGATTTCAATAAAAAAAACACCGAACTCGCTATACGGTGAGCTTTTCCATTCCAGATAAATGTAAGGAAACCCCTTTGAATGGCTCTATGAAACCTTTACTTACATCAAGGGGGTGAATGAGGTTCAGTAGGGCAGTATTTTAGATATGAAACAAAACTCAAGAACACAGGGACATAATTTCAAGCTAACTGAAGGAAAGTTTAAAATTAGTCTCAGAAAGTAATATTTTACTGAGAGGGTAGTTGATGCTTGGAATGAACTTTCAGCAGAGGTAGTGAGCAAGTCAACAGTAAATGGCTTCAAACATGCTTGGGACAAACATAGATCTATACTCAGACAAAAAAATTTAAAGTGATTGTAAAGTCTTTTTTTTCAATAAAAATAACAAACATGTTATACTTACCTCCTCTGTGCAGTGGATTTGCACAGAGCAGCCCTGATCCTTTTTTCTCAGGTCCCTCTTCTCTGCTGCAGCTTGCTATGGGGGCACCCGAGCCAAGTCACAACTCCCTGTGTCCATTCAGGCTCCTCCCCTATCTCTCCTGATTGGCTGACTGACTTTGATTGACAGCAGCGGTAGCCAATGGCGCCACTGCTCTATCTCAGCCAATCAGGAGGGAGAGTCTCGGATGGCCGAGACACTCGTGGACATCGCTGGACAGAGATGGGGCTCAGGTAAATATTAGGGTGGATGAGGGGGGCTGCTGCATACAGAAGGCTTTTTATCCTGATGTACAGAAATGCATTAAGATAAAAAAACTTTCTGACTTTACAACTCCTTTAAGGAAAAAAAAGAGCAGACTCGATGGACCACTTTGTCTTTTTTCTACCATCACTTTTCTATGTTTCTATAGTAATTTGGCTACAGTTACACATAGTCTAGAGCTTCCAGTGAGAACAAATAGGATCTAAATTACCCCCCCCCCCCCCCATCCATCGCAAGGCACATGTATGAAGAGTTTGACCTTCTTTTAATACTGTAATGTTAAAATGTCCTGTATATTCTGAATTACATTTTCCTGGCTGGATCATGACTGTGATGTTAAAAGTGCCACTAAAAATAAGTGAAAATGTAATCCAGACTTACCCACTCTTGCCTGGATCATGACAGGGAATGTCTTCCACTGACATAAGCAAAAGTCAAATAAATGAGACTAATATAAAGTATATCTAAACCCAAGAACAAGAATTTACCAATCTTTGGATCTGGTGGCTGCATTGGTTCTATTTTTTAAGGCATTTATTCCTTTACTTTCATCTGGTGATTGGCCAGTAACACACCTCCTGTCTTATGGTGACTACATTCACACCCCCACTGTATCTTTAAAGAAGCAACATAGTCACCCTTGGACAGGAGCAATGTTAATCAGTAGAGGGGTGGTGATCTAATAATCCGATGTTAGTGTGACAGGGGGACTGACAGGGGGACTGTCCCTCCCAGCAGAACACAGTGGGGTTATTTGCTTAAACTGGAGGGTGCAAAATCTGGTACAACTTTGCATAGTAACCAATCAGCATCCACATATTATTGACAAAGCTTAATCTAACAAGCTGTAGTTAGACGCTGATTGGCTACCATGCACAGCTGCACCAGATTCTGAGTGCACCAATATTAGTAAAGAAGCCGGTTTTTGCCGTACCAACCATTTTCGACCAGTGTGTACCCAGCTCAAGACATAAAATAAGCCAGGGGGCATCACCACCCACCAGACTCTATCTTAAAAAAAATTACTCTTGCGTAGACTAACAAAATGAAAATAGAAAGATATATGAACTGTAAAGTACAGTCTGTACATTTTTGAAACAATGTCAGAGTCCCCTGTTCACTAAATGATCTACCTAACATAAAATAGATCTAAAAAAAACCTAGAGGAAAATGCAGCTACCAACGACTGCTACTAATGCATATAGAAGACATCAACAAATGTCAAAACTGAAGTTCATCATGTACGATTGCATACAGGATACATTTTTTTTAGATAGTATTCAAAAAGAGCCAGCAATCCGGAAAGGTAAAATCCAATCTTCTTTATTTAAAATCTGATGAAGGTGTAAAAACTCCAGGAACAAACATGTTGACACATTTCAGCCTATGTAGGCCTTAGTCAAACATGCATAGGCTGAAACGTTTGTTCCTGGAGTTTTTACTCCTTCATCATATTTTGAATAAAGAAGATTGGATTGCACCTTTCTGGGTTGCTGGCTCTTTTTGATAATCTTCTATGTGAGCAGCTTGCAGAGGCTTAGAGCGGGGCACTGTCTTGGGACTTTAACTCATCTAACAATATACAGATGTGCTCATAAGTTTACATGCCCTGGCATAATTTATGATTTCCTGGCCATATTTCAGAGAATATGAATGACAACACAAAAACTTTTCGTTCACTCATGGTTAGTGTTTGGCTGATTTTTTTTATTATAATGGCAACAGAAACTACCCAAATGACCCTGATCAAAAGTTTACATACCCTGGTGATTTTGGTCTGATAACATGCACACAAGTTGACACCAAGGGGTTTTAATGGCTATTAAAGGTAACCATCCTCACCTGTGATCTGTATGCTTGTAATTACTGTGTGTGTATAAAAGGTTAATGAGTTTCTGGACTCCTGACAGACCCTTGCATCTTTCATCCACTGCTGCACTGATGTTTCTGGATTCTGAGTCATGTGGAAAGCAAAATAATTGTAAAAGGATCTGGTAGTTGAACTGTATAAAACAGGAAAGGGATATAAAAAGATATCCAAGGAATTGAGAATGCCAATCAGCAGTGTTCAAACTCTAATCAAGAAGTGGGAAATGAGGGGTTCTGTTGAAAAAAAAAACACAGTCAGGTAGACCAAATAAAGTTTCAGCCACAACTGCCAGGAAAATTGTTCGGGATGCAAAGAAAAACACACAAATAACTTCAGGTGAAATACAGGACTCTCTGAAAACATGTAGTGTGGCTGTTTTAAGATGCACAATAAGGAGGCACTTGAAGAAAGATGGGCTGCATGGACAAATCTCCAGAAGAAAGCCATTACTACGCAAATGCCACAAAGTATCCCACTTACAATATGCCAAACAACACAGAGACAAGCCTCAAACCTTCTGGCACAAAGTCATTTGGAGTGATGAGACCAAAATGTAGCTTTTTGGCCACAACCATAAATGCTACATTTGGAGAGGAGTCAACTAGGCCTATGATGAAAGGTACACCATTCCTACTGTGAAACACGGAGGTGGATCACTGATGTTTTGGGGATGTGTGAGCTACAAAGGCACAGGAAATTTGGTCAAAATTAATGGCAAGATGAATGCAGTAAGAAAGAAGGGACAAATTCCCCAGTGGGGCTTTGGACAGCAGTGTAAAACTATCATAAAACTGTACAATGGATACCAGAAAAACAGCACATTTATTGAGAATCACACAATAGTAGTATAATAATTATAATGCAGCATATAAGCATAGATCATACATCAGTAAAATTGTATAAAAAAGAGAGCTGGCCCAATGGTACAGTCTACATTCCACAACAAAGCATGTATCCAAATAGTACAGAGATTGGAGCATGTGGTTGCATGTCGAGATGCTAAGGTGCAGAATCCCGATGCGTTTCGACCTGTATGTGGTCATCATCAGGGGGACAATTAGCTCTAGAAGACACATTGCATATCATCAGACTTGTAAAACATATCATCACATTCATGAATCCCATATAGATTCTAAATGCTGACATATTTAACGCTAAAAAGTGGAAAGGGTGATCCCAGGGCCAGGAGAGATGCGGGCTGTGGAGCAGTTCGGGGGCCCCCCCGGGGCGTGGCCACCCCTGCCTATCCCAAAGGGGACGGGTCAGATCCAAAGGGATTGCAAGGAGCCGCAACAATGACACCCTCCAGGGGACTGAAGGGTTGGCATCTGCAATAAACACCCAATCAGTGACCATATAAAAAATGTGGGAATTATAGATAGATTATCTCTTAACGCACTGGCAAGAGTGTGAGTAAGAGTGTATATGTATGTATGGTATAGGTATATGGGCTTATTACAAACAGGTCTGTTTGTCAAGGTGTACCTAGCAGTAACTTGGATTTTAGGTTTTTTAGTTCCATATATATATATAGTATTAACCCCACACATGAGTGTGGTATTGAAATAAAATAAAAAATGGTTATCTAAAGAAATTAGGCAGGTTGAATTGTGGTGTGTGAGTGACGATAGTGATAAAATATACAAGATGTAAGCACAGCCCATAGGGCGGTAGGATAGTGAAGGTACCAATTAGATGGAAAATTGAAACAATAAAGTGAAGGTGGTCTCAGCTGACTGAGTGCAAACTGGGGTGTGGAACCCATAGCAATTGTGAAAGTGATGGGATTGAACATGTCAAACAAAAACGTGAAAAAAGCAACAACTAGAGATTAATTAATAGTGTTGTTGAATCCCAAAACAAACTTATAAAGTAAGAAATGGGTCAAAATTATGTAGTGTAAAGTATTTACCTTAGGGAATGTAGTAGGTCATATAAATGGTGGTTGTAAGTCATAAAATTCTAACTGCAGGTAGGCAGGAGAGATAAACCTGAGAGACCGAGAGATCCTGTGTGTAGTGCTGTCCATCCTAATCCGCTTAGAATCAAGGTGTGACTCATCAGCGGTGGTCATAGATATATGCCAAAAAGTGGCAATTAAGGTGAATAGATGCAGGTGAAGCCTCCCTCTCCCCTCCCCTCAGATAAGATGCGTCCAGGCCGCTCAAACCGAGCGGCCCTAGTGCGGCTCCCTCTGCGTCCCAGAAGGCTGGAAAGCCCCGGTATCCACCGTCACTCCGCCGCAAGCCGCGTGACGTCATGGCGCAGTGCGCACGCCGGGAAATCCCGCGCATGCGCACTGCACCGTAGACAGTCCGGAGATGAACAAGGGACGCTGCCGGCAGGGTGAGGTTGGAGACAGCGAAAGAGAGGAATCGCTCATTCGCGCACCAAGACACTGAAGGGGGACGCGAGAATTCACATCCCCCCAAGAGCATGCACTCCCACCCTGCTGGGAAGCCACAGTGGACCGGAACCCAACCACCCGAGACGACAGGGGCGACAAGGGGTGAACCCCGACCATCCCAGACCCCACATCTAGGCTAATGAAACAAAATACTGGCATCCACCATGATGATTAAGCATGGTGTAGTTGGGTGCATTAGGATTGTGTGTGGTATTTGTTGGATGATTCAGTTGTACTGATAATGCCCATTGTACGAATAAAGAATTTATACAAGGGCCATGTGATAAGTCAGAACGGTCCCAAATACCTTCGTATAGAATTTCAGAACATTAATAGTACAATAGTGGAACACGCTGCAATACAGGAATCTGAAGTAGAGGTATCCTGATGCTGCGACGGGGGATAGATAAAATTGCAATCGAATCCCCCCATTAAGGGGAGTTTAACCAAACATATGGCAACCCATTAATCATCCTTAAATATTGTCATGGTGGGTAGAAGGAATATCACAAAAGGGGACCCTAGAGACAACACATCGCCCCTGTCATATCTCTCATGTGTAGTGGGAGGGGAAGTGGGTGTTTATCCACCCGGTTAGTACAATAGAGAAGAAACACATATGGCAGAGATGAAGGTGCTGCGAACCCCAGTAAACAGAAAGAAAGAAGGGACAAATTCCCCAGTGGGGCTTTGGACAGCAGTGTAAAACTATCATTAAACTGTACAATGGATACCAGAAAAACAGTACATTTATTGGGAATCACACAGTAGTAGTATAATAATAATAATGCAGCATATCAGCATAGATCATACATCAGTAAAATTGTATAAAAAAGAGAGCTGGCCCAATGGTACAGTCTACATTCCACAACAAAGCGTGTATCCAAATAGTACAGAGATTGGAGCATGTGGCTGCATGTCGAGATGCTAAGGTGCAGAATCCCTGATGCGTTTCGACCTGTATGTGGTCATCATCAGGGGGACAATTAGCTCTAGAAGACATATTGCATATCATCAGACTTGTAAAACATATCATCACATTCATGAATCCCATATAGGTTCTAAATGCTGACATATTTACCGTTAAAAAGTGGAAAGGGTGATCCCAGGGCCAGGAGAGATGCGGGCTGTGGAGCAGTTCGGGGGCCCCCCCCGGGGGGTGGCCGCCCCTGCCTATCCCAAAGGGGACGGGTCCGATCCAAATGGATTGCAAGGAGCCGCAACAATGATGCCCTCCAGGGGACGGAAGGGTTGGCATCTGCAATAAACACCCAATCAGTGACCATATAAAAAATGCGGGAATTATAGATAGATTATCTCTTAACGCACTGGCAAGAGTGTGAGTAAGAGTGTATATGTATGTATGGTATAGGTATATGGGCTTTTTACAAACAGGTCTGTTTGTCACGGTGTACCTAGCAGTAACTTGGATTTTAGGTTTTTTGGTTCCATATATATAGTATATATATATATATATATATATATATATATATATATATATATATATATACACATGAGTGTGGTATTGAAATAAAAGAAAAAATGGTTATCTAAAGAAATTAAGCAGGTTGAATTGTGGTGTGTGAGTGACGATAGTGATAAAATATACAAGATGTAAGTACAGCCCATAGGGCGGTAGGATAATGAAGGTACCAATTAGATGGAAAATTGAAACAATAAAGTGAAGGTGGTCTCAGCTGACTGAGTGCAAACTGGGGTGTGGAACCCATAGCAAATGTGAAAGTGATGGGATTGAACATGTCAAACAAAAACGTGAAAAAAGCAACAACTAGAGATTAATTAATAGTGTTGTTGAACCCCAAAACAAACTAATAAAGTAAGAAGTGGGTCAAAATTATGTAGTGTAAAGTATTTACCTTAGGGAATGTAGTAGGTCATATAAATGGTGGTTGTAAGTCATAAAATTCTAACTGCAGGTAGGCAGGAGAGATATAAACCTGAGAGACCGAGAGATCCTGTGTATAGTGCTGTCCAACCTAATCCGCTTAGAATCAAGGTGTGACTCATCAGCGGTGGTCATAGATATATGCCAAAAAGTGGCAATTAAGGTGAATGGATGCAGGTAAAGCCTCCCTCTCCCCTCCCCTCAGATAAGATGCGTCCAGGCCGCTCAAACCGAGCGGCCCTAGTGCGGCTCCCTCTGCGTCCCGGAAAGATGAATGCAGTATGTTATCAAAAAATACTGGAGGATCATTTGCATTCATCAGCCAGGAAGCTGCGAATGGGACATACTTGGATATTCCAACATGACAATGATCCAAAACACAAGGCCAAGTCAACCTGTCACTGGATACAGCAGAATAAAGTGAAGGTTCTGGAGTGGCCATCTCAGTCTCCTGACCTCAATATCATTGAGCCTCTGGGGAGATCTCAAATGTGCAGTTCATGCAAGACAGCCCAAGAATTTACAGGAACTGGAGGCTTTTTGCCAAGAGGAATGGGCAGCTTTACCCTTTGAGAAGATAAAGAGCCTCATCCACAAATACTACAAAAGACTCAAGCTGTCATTGATGTTAAAGGGGGCAATACATGGTATTAAGGGGTATGTAAACTTTTAATCAGGGTCATTTGGGTAGTTTCTGTTTCCATTATGATTTAAAAAGAGTAAACACAGTTGATTGATAATAAATGGCTTCAGCAAAACACTAGCCACGAGTCAAAGAAAAGTTTTTGTGTTATCATTCATATTCTCTGAAAAATGGGCAATAAATCATAAATTCTGCCAGGGTATGTAAACTTTTGAGCACAACTGTATACAGGGTGGCAGCACTGTCAGTTTTATTCATGTTAAATTTTTTAGATAACCACAATAAATAATACTGAGAGGGCCTGTGGCACTTAACAGATAGGTGCCCCAAGTGGCATAGACTATCAAGGCTCTGGGTAATAACACAGGCCCTCATATACACTATATTACCAAAAGGATTGGGACACCTGCCTTTACACGCACATGAACTTTATTGGCAATCCTAGTCTTAGTCTGTAGGGTTGGTCCACCCTTTGCAGCTATAACAGCTTCAACTCTTCTGGGAAGGCTGTCCACAAGGTTTAGGAGTGTGTCTATGGGAATGTTTGACCATTCTTCCAGAAGAGAATTTGTGAGGTAAGGCACTGATGTGGATGAGAAGGCCTGGCTCGTAGTCTCCGGTCTAATTTATCCCAAAGGTGTTCTATCGGGTTGAAGTCAGGACTCTGTGCAGGCCAGTCAAGTTCCTCCACCCCAAACTTGCTTATCTATGTCTTTATGGACCTTGATTGTGCACTGGTGCGCAGTCATGTTAGAACAGGAAAAGGCCATCCCCAAACTGTTCCCAGAAAGTTGGGAGTATGAAATTGTCCAAAATGTCTTGGTATGCTGACGTCTTAAGAGTTCCTTTCACTGGAACTAAGGGCCAAGACCAACTCCTAAAAAAAACACCCCCTCACCATAATCCCCCCTTCACCAAATGATTTGGACCAGTGCACAAAGCAAGGTCCATAAAGACATGGATGAACCTGACAGGCTTGTACAGAGCATAAAATAACTTAAACATTTTGCACTCTCCAAAAACACAATGTTTAAATATTATAAATGATAAAAGTGACCATAAAGGATATAATAATAAAGTCCACATGACAGTCCCATGAAAAACCACAGAGCTGAAAAAAAGGGATTTTTATAACAGCTTACCTGTAAAATCCTTTTCTTGGAGTACATCACGGGACACAGAGCGACTTAGTCATTACTAATGGGTTATATAGTTTACCTTCAGGTGTTGGCACTGGCCAATTCCAAACCGGAAGTACCCTCCCCTATATAAGCCCCTCCCACCCGGGAGCACCTCAGTTTTGTAGCCAAGCAATAAGTGTCCCAAAAAGAGGGGTGGGAGCTCTGTGTCCCGTGATGTACTCCAAGAAAAGGATTTTACAGGTAAGCTGTTATAAAAATCCCTTTTTCTTTTTCGTACATCACGGGACACAGAGCGACTTAGTCATTACTAATGGGACGTCCCAAAGCAATGCCAAATGAGGGGGGGGTACATAAGCTGGGCGCCATCAGGCATGAGGATCTTTTGCGGCCTGCAACACACTGCGCCCAAAGGCGACATCCTCCTGACTTCTAACGTCTACCTGATAGAATCTAGTAAACGTGTGTACCGAAGACCATGTTGCGGCCTTACATACTTGAGCCAGGGAGGCCTGGTGATGCACTGCCCATGAAGTTCCAACCGCTCTTGTGGAGTGCGCCCTAACTTTGAACGGAGGCGGTCTCTTTCTCAAGCCATAGGCTTGTATTATGACCTGTCGAATCCACTTGGCTAAAGTAGATTTTGATGCTGCCTGACCCCTTCTGGGGCCTTCCGGCAGAACAAACAAGGAATCCGTTCTGCGAATCTGAGCAGTGGCTTTTAGATAAGCTTTAACTGCTCTTACCACATCCAAAGAATGTAATAACTTTTCCTCTACTGAGCTAGGTTTGGGGAAAAAAGAAGGAAGAACCACATCTTGGTTCAAATGAAACCTCGATACCACCTTAGGAAGAAAGGCTGGATGAGGACGTAATACTACTCTGTCCTTATGGACAACCAGATATGGCTCCTTACAGGACATAGCTGCTAATTCCGACACTCTTTTAGCCGAACAAATGGCTACTAAGAAAACCAATTTCCTGGTGAGAAGAACCAAGGAAATGTGTTGTAATGGTTCAAACGGTTGTTTCTGTAGAACCGACAGAACCAGGTTTAAGTCCCAAGGACATATGGGAATACTAACCGGAGGGCTAATACGCATCACTCCTTGTATAAAGGCTTTGACTAGTGAATGCGAAGCCAAGGGCCTTTGAAAAAATATTGACAAGGCCGAAATCTGACCCTTGATAGTACTCAAGGCCAGTTTCCTATCTACAGCCCACTGTAGGAAGTCCAGAATCCTCCCTATCATGTACTTACGTGGATGCCATTTCTTGGTCTCACACCACGTAATGTACGCTTTCCAGATCCTATAATAGATCTGCCTGGATACCGGTTTCCTGGCATTGATCATGGTAGATACCACAGAATTAGAGAGCCCTCTCTTTTTCAGAATGTGGGCTTCAATAGCCAGGCCGTCAAACCTAGGGCTGGTAAGGAAGGGTGGTATATCGGTCCCTGCGAAAGCAGGTCCGGACGAAGTGGGAGGGTCCAAGGACTCCTCACTGACATTTTTACCATCTCCGCGTACCATGCCCTTCGGGGCCACGCTGGAGCCACCAGAATCACTGGTTTCTTTTCTACCCTGATTCTGCGGAGTAATCGCGGGTAACAATTGTGGCGGTGGGAATGCATATATCAGCTTGAACCGATCCCAAGGGAACACTAGGGCATCCGAGCCGCAAGCTAGGGGATCCCTTGTGCGAGACACAAACCTGTCCACCTTTGCGTTGAATCTGGATGCTAGCAGATCTACATCCGGTGTTCCCCACCGCTGGCATATTGCCTGGAAAACCTCGGGGTGAAGAGACCATTCCCCCGGGCATAATTGTTGGCGACTTAGAAAGTCCGCTCTCCAATTTTCCACTCCTGGGATGAAAACCGCAGATATGGCTGGGACATATCTTTCTGCCCACTCCAGGATGCAATTTGCTTCCTTCTGGGCTGCACGACTTTTGGTGCCACCCTGATGATTGATATATGCCACTGCCGTGGCATTGTCTGATTGAATTCTGACAGGGGACCCCTGGAGTTTGGATGTCCATGCTACTAGGGCATACCGGGCTGCTCGTATCTCTAAGAGATTGATGGGCAGGGCCTTCTCTGCTTCTGACCACCTGCCCTGGAGAGACCATTGCTCCAGCACTGCCCCCCAGCCGATGAGGCTGGCATCTGTAGTGACCACCTTCCAAGAAACCGGACTGAAGGGTTTCCCTCTTTCCAGATTCTGGGGCACCAACCACCAATGGAGGCTCTTGCGAACGGAAGGGGACAGGGACATTGGTAAGTCTAAAGCCTGAACTTTTTTGTTCCAGGCTGACAGTATGGCCCTTTGCAAATTCCTTGAATGGAATTGACCGTAGGGTACCGCTTCGAATGAAGCCACCATCTTTCCCAGCAGCCTCATGCAGAGACGTATGGATGGTTTTCTTTTTGTACCCACTAAGTGGGTCAAATTTCTTAAAGACGACACCTTCTCTGGAGGTAAGAAAATCTTTCTCTGATTTGAATCTAGCCTTAGCCCTAAGTATTCCAGACTTTTGACTGGTCTTAGAGCTGACTTGTCCCGGTTGATAATCCAACCGTGATATTCCAGATACTCGATTGTCTTGTGAATAGCTACTTCCAGCTTTTCCACTGAGTGGTCTATTAGTAGCAGGTCGTCTAGATATGCCATTATCGTTACACCCTGTGTTCTTAGATTGGCCAATAATGGGGCCAGAATTTTTGTGAACACTCGTGGTGCTGTGGCCAGACCGAAAGGTAAGGCTCTGAACTGAAAATGGCGCCCTTCTACTGCAAAGCGTAGAAATTTCTGATGGGCCGGAAAGATGGGAATATGCAGATAAGCATCCCTTATGTCGATCGAGGCTAGCCATTCCTGCCCTTGTAGGGCGGTGGCCACTGATCGGATCGACTCCATCCGAAAGGTCCTGATATTTAGGAACTTGTTTAGCCCTTTTAGATTTAATATGGGCCTCACGTCCCCATTTGGTTTGGGGACTGTGAAAAGGTTCGAGTAAAACCCGAATCCGCTTTCTTCCAGGGGAACCTTCATGATTACCCCTTGGAGCAATAGTTGTTCTAGTGCCAGAAGGAGGGATCCTCTCTTTTGGGGATCTCTTGGCACGTTTGACCTCATAAATTGGGCAGGAGGAGTGCCTTTTAACTCCAGCTTGTATCCCAGACTTACTGCGGAGAGCACCCATCTGTCTCTGATGGTGTCCCGCCAGGTCTCTGTGAACAACTGAAGTCTTCCCCCCACCCGATTGAGCGGGGGCAATACTTCATGCCTTAGGGGGAGGTTTTGTACCTCTCTTGATCCAGGGCTTCTTGTTACCCTGTGATTGTCCCTGATTTCTGCCCCCTGAATTTGACCGCGGAGGCCGTCGGAACTGCTTCACAGCCGATGTGCCCGGGACTGGAGAGGTAGGCCTCTTAAAAGAAGGACTTCTACCCTTGTTCTTAACCGGTAAGAGTGAACTTTTACCGGCAGAAATTTTCTGGATATATTTGTCCAGATCTTCTCCAAATAAGCGTTCTCCATGAAATGGGAAGCTAACCAGCAGTCTTTTACAGGGAGCTTCAGCAGACCAGTTTTTGAGCCACAAAAGCCTACGCATATGTACTATAGACAGCGTAAAGCGGGAGGCCTGTTGGATTGTATCCTTTATGGCGTCCACCGCAAAACACAAGGCTCTAGGCAGGTCAGCTAGGGCATGAGCCTGCTGATCTGGTAAGTCCCTTAAGACTTGTTTCAACTGATCTTTCACTGCTTGGCAGACTCCAATCGCTGCTACCGCAGGTTGTGTCACCATACTTGCTGTAGAGAAAGCAGATTTTAGTAAAGACTCCAATTTTTTATCTATTGGGTCTTTGAACATTGGAACATTATCTACTGGACATGTCAGTGATTTGTTAACAGAAGAGATGGCTGCGTCCACTATAGGGACCCTCCATTTTCTTATGAACTTATCCTCCATGGGATAGATCACCGGAAATCTCTTGGGGGGAGCAAATATTTTATCAGGATGCTCCCAATCCTGGTAAATAAGCCCTTCTAATAAAGGGTGGATTGGGAAGGAACAGACCGCCTGGGGAGCTTTTAGCGACCCCAGCGAGGAAACCGTAGTGGATGGTGGTTCCGCCAGAGGCATTTTAAATGCTGATCGGACCATGTTAGTCAGAGACTGAACCCATAATCTTTCAGCCTGAGAAGCTGAGAAAGGTTCTTCCACTGTTGATTCCTCTATAAGTGAATCAACCTCATCCTGATCCCCTTCAGGTAGGTCGATCTCTGTGTGGGGCTGTTCCTCCACTAACAGGCACTCTGAAGGAGGAGACGGAGATCGGACGCGCTTTTCCTGTGACAGGGAAGCAGCGATCAATGCTGTTAATCTCTCTTCCAATCCTCCCAGAGTTGAGGATAAAACCTCCTCTGTTATATATACAGGAGCAGGTGGACTGGGGACAGCCGCAGCACCAGACATTCCTGCGGGGTTTCTACGGCTACTGACCTCTGCATTCTCAGGGGAGATTGGTGCAGTGCAAGCATGCCCAATATCCTCAGAGCCCGATGGAGACCCCTTTGGCTTCCTGGAAGATTTATTTCCGGAGCGTCTGGACGACATATCCTTTAAGCACAAAGCTGAGGTATTCCCGTCGTCATACACCAATTTTTGCTGGTAATAGTCTAACACAGGTGCTGCTATATACCAGCTGGTGTCCACTAAAGTGCCTTTCTATGGGGATGCCTGCATCAACCGCCTCTGTGTGCCACTGTTTGTTGCTAGCTCTGTTTGCATGCAGCTGACACTTGTACTGTGTCTTTTAACCATGCTGGGACGCCCGCACATGCGCAGAAGCGCCGCGGCGCGCATCGAGCGTCATCCACCCGCCCCGCCCCTTTTTTTTTCATAGGAGGCGCGTGCACGCGCCCGCGCGCGCGCCCGTGCGCCAATGGCGCCCTTTTCGAAAACCAACAGAGGACTAGGAGCCAGGGCCCTTTTTGCCGGAGGGCCTGTGCGGTGGATGAACGCAGCAACAGGGCAGAGGCAGTGGATTCCCTCAGAGAAACTTACCAGCTGCCTGGATCTTTTGAGTTGAGAAAACCAAAGATCCACATTTACAAGAAAAATGGACTACAGCGGCCTCTAGTGGTTTAACACAGGTACCGCGGTCCCTGTTTTTTTTTTTTCTTGACTACTATTAAAATTTTACATTTTCAGTAGTTATAGGCAAACACAGATATTTAGCGGGAATACCGTTAGGTAACAGACAGAAAGACAAATTAGGCTTGGGGGTCCCCCAATAGAACCAAGTTCCTGAGGGCCCCCACTTACCTGATCCCCGCCGCAGGACTTTGTTTGGTCCACAAAAGTCCAAACTTCACCTATCACGGCAGGCATTGTAATTAAACCTTCAGGGACCGGGTTCCCAAGGATTCCACTCCCCTGGACCTGTATAGCACCCTGCACAGACAGCGTCTTGGTCGTGGGTATGACCAGAGCTCTGGATCCCAGGGTCCAGCCCTCCTAAGAGAAGCATTACAGGCAAAACCTTGCTCTTCTGCTGCAAGGCCCGGGTACCGACCGTTTAGCTATGAAGCTTTTTTTGGTGGGATCCGGAACAGCTTACTAAGGCCCAAAAGAACCTGTACGCAAGCCCAGTGAAAACACATGTTACTCTTTGGCCAACACCTTAGACACTGGCAAAAAACTGAGGTGCTCCCGGGTGGGAGGGGCTTATATAGGGGAGGGTACTTCCGGTTTGGAATTGGCCAGTGCCAACACCTGAAGGTAAACTATATAACCCATTAGTAATGACTAAGTCGCTCTGTGTCCCGTGATGTACGAAAAAGAAATCCAACCATGTACGTTATGGACCAAACAGGAATAAAGATCTTTTGGCAACTGAAGGGTTAACATCACCCGTAGCACCTTGCAACCAGCATCAGGGAGAATCCAGACAGATCAACAACACAAAAGAAAGACAAGGGCGCAGGAAAATGTCAGAGTCTTGCAACTTTAATGAAAAACAAAAGATAGTGTCCACTTACATTGTATCAGAAGATGAACGACACACAGTTAAAAAGGCACAGGCAAAGCTGAAGATAACAGCGTGGTACACTACATTTAGTGTTGTTATCCTCAGCTGTGCCTGTGTCTCTGTATAACTGTGCCACTCTTCTTCTGATACAATGTAATTCAATATTGTTTTCTTTTCATTTAAAGAATATGTTACCCCAACATTTCATATTCCTGATATGTGTCTGTTGTGCCATGTATTTGTGTTAAAATAGTGGGATATACCTGGGGATCCTGTTTCCTGTTTTCAAATGGACCACGGTAGGCATGAGAGCACATCCATCTCAACATAATCCCAGAATAATTAGGCTTGTGCTGGCACACCCCCTGCACATCCATTAACTGGGAAGATTAGTCTATTGCTGTTTCTCCACTCCCAGCTCTCTAATGCCGCGTACACACGATCGGAAATTCCGACAACAAATCCGTGGATTTTTTTCCACATCCATTAACTGGGAAGATTAGTCTACTGCTGTTTCTCCACTCACATCTCTCTAATGCCGCGTACACACGATCGCAAATTCCGAAAACAAATCCGTGGATTTTTTTCCGATGGAATGTTGGCTCAAACTTGTGTTGCATACACACGGTCACACAAATCTTGTCGGAAATTCCGAACGTCAAGAACGCGGTGACGTACAAGACGTATGACGAGCCGAGATCAATGAAGTTCAATAGGCAGGTCGGCTCTTCTGCTTGATTCTGAGCATGCATGTTTTTTTGTGCGTCGGAATTGCATACAGACGATCGGAACCAGCTCTCAAATTTTTGTGGTTGGAAATTCCGACAGCAAATTTCCGATGGAGCCTACACACGGTCGGAATTTCTGACAAAAAGCTCACATTGGACATTTGTTGTCGGAATTTCCAATCGTGTGTACACGGCATAAGTCTTATATGCAGCTGAGAACAGAGATCACGTGATCACTTAAAAAAGGAAAAGAGGAGAGCGCATGCGCGGCTGCCTGAGGAGAAAGTAATGTCTCCTTAGAGCTCCGCTCCACGGGAGAAATACTAGAGAACTACGGGTCCCAGCGGCACCGGAAATCTTTCATTATTGCTGTGGAAGCTCAGCACAGTATACCAGTCCTTCTAGTATGGTGTTGAAAGGTAAAAAACTACAATTTAAACCGAGTAAACCTAAAAGAACGGTCTATGCGCTGACAGCTGACATGGCGGCTTCTCCCTCCTCCTCACAGCGCTCTTCAAAACCCTCATTGAAGACACAGTCTCTCAGTCATATAATTCTACACAAAGTTGGTGAGAATGATGGTGAAACCTCACCTATACATACTGAGGTCCAGCTTGACATGTTTAAACAATTTAAATGAATGCTACAGAAAGCACTTAAAGAGACCTCTGACCATATTAGAAATAAACTGACCAGAGATATTAGAGAGCTTGGTCAGAGAACTGCTGAACTGGAAAAGTAGGTTGATGTAATTGACAACTATACACAGCACCACAGCTCTGAACTCTCATCTATTAAAGAAGAAAATTTTATTTTACAGGCACGTTTAGAAGATCAGGAGAATAGGGACCGCAGATCAAATTTAAGGATCAGAGGTATCCCTGAAACTGTCCTTGACTTACAAGCAACCATAACGGCGCTCTTTCAGGAACTGATACCTGGCACCCCTGTTGATAGACTTGAAATGGACAGAGTGCACAGAGCTTTAGCTCCACGTAAACCTAATGGTCCCCCTAGGAACATTATTGCCAAGTTGCACTTCTACCGTACCAAAGAACAGCTTCTAGCAGCTGCTAGAGACAAAGATACCCTCAGCTTCCACTTAAACACCTTCCAATTGTTTACTGATCTGTCTCCACTTACAGTTGCCAAGAGACGTGCACTTAAACCACAATTGCAAGTGCTCCAGCATAACCAAATCTCCTACCACTGGGGATTTCCGTTTTGTCTCCGATTCACCTATCTGGAAACTAAATATATATGTCGCTCCTCAGAGGACTTACAATCAGCATTAATTGAAATGGGTCTTGCTGAAAAAGTCATAAATGAGGACCAACCTCGCAGACGTCCAGCCTGTCGATCTTCCCAGCAACGATTTAAATTGGGCCCTGGATCATCCTCCACCACTCATCAAAATCTTCATAAGCGCGGTCGCTTTGACACTATATCACCTGTCAATGAGGACACTATGGACTGAGCTATACTTTCAACTAGAGGCATTTTTTTTCCTTTTTTCTCTCCTTACAGGTCTCCGGCATTACTAATCGGTCTTGCTACCTGTTTGCTAAAACAATTCTTGGACTGAAAAGGTTTATGGTTTTTAAGCTTGTTCACAGTATGTGATATAGAGCAAATTTATTTTTGTTCTTTTTCTTAAAATATTTTTCGGTACTATACTCTTAAGTTAATATTTTTGAAGGTTCCTGTTGTTCTCCGGTGTTGTTCTTCCCATTGGAATTTCTTGCTGCCCCCTACACCACCAGGAGACTCCTGACATAGTTATGTGGGACTCTCCTGGTGGACCTGGACCTTCTCAGATGGTTTCGATCACTCTTCTGAGACATTCCTACACCCTATGGTTATTCCTTAATTTTATGATACAATGTCGATATAATGGGTTTGAAATATCAATGTCGATATAATGGGTTTGAAATATCATTTTATTGGGTACTTATTTTTTTCTATTTTTTCCTTATCTATTCTTCCTCTTTCCTTTTCCCCCGGTCGGTGAGTCTGGCTCTTGGTAAGTGCTATGATTGTAATGAATTAATGCTTATCTCATTGGTCTTATGGCTCCTATAAATGTATTATCTTTAAATGTACAAGGGTTTAATATACCTCACAAACGAACTAAGGCTCTTTGCTCCTTGATGGCTAAAAAAGCTCATATTATTTGTCTTCAGGAAACTAATTTTACAGATAAAGCCCACCCTAAATTTCGCTCAACCTCCTATCCACAATTTTATTCTGCATCAACGTGCGGAACTCTTATTGGTTTTCACCGTTCCACTTCGTTTTACCTTATATCAGAAATTAAAGAACCCGAGGGTAGATATATTCTCCTTACTGGTTACATTTATGATAATCCCATCACAATTGTATCTTACTACGCCCCCAATAAACGCCCAATTGCTTTTCTTTCTCATCTCTTCCAGGTGGTATAAGCTCATAAGTTTGGCACTGTTATTCTATGTGGTGATTCTAATGCAACTGTTTTCCCTTTTCATGATAAGTCTCCGTCAGGTCCAACCGATAATATGTCTAAACGTACATTTCAACATTTGCTCACAAAACACCAATTAGTTGACACATGGCGAGAAATAAATCCTACCAGTAGGCGCTATACCCACTACTCCTATCCACACAAATCCTTTTCACGCATTGATCACATCCTAATCCTATCTAGTATGTGGAACACTCCGTCCATCTTAAATCAAGTCCCCAAATAGGTAAGCACCCACTGGGGTCGAAGGACTAAAGGCCTCGAAGTGAGTGCCTCTCTTGGGAGTATAAGGGTAAGGGTAGGGAGGGATTAGAATTATTAGAGGGAAAGGAACTGTGGGCAGGGGATTTTTCAAAAAGGGGTTAATTTGTTTTTTTTTTTTTTCTTCCTACGCCCGGGGGGGTGAGGGTAACATCTATAAATGCCAAAGGGCTGAACACCCCAGAAAAAAGGAGGATTTTATTAGATGAACTTAAAAAAACTAGAACAGATATAGCATTTATACAGGAGACACATTTTAAAATAAATACATTTCCCTATTTGCAAAATAGATTCTTCCCATGTGTTTATCATGCATATAATCAAACATCAAAATCTAAAGGGGTTTCCATCGTAATCTCTAATAGGTTGCCTTGGTCCCTGTTAGACAAAAAGACAGATGAGGAAGGACGATATCTATTCCTGAAGGGAAATATTGGAGAGGTGAAAGTCACCCTGGCAACTCTATATACACCAAACACACACCAAGATACTTTTTTAAAGAAAACATTGTCCCAACTAGATACGTTTACAGAGAGGAAATTGATATTTGGAGGGGATTTCAATATAACCCTAGATCCTAAAATGGACACATCAGGAGGGTCTTCATCGATACCAAGTGGTATCAGGAGAAGTATTCTGCGAAAGCTACAGGAAATGCAATTGATAGATGCCTGGAGAGCGATGCATGTGGGAGAAAGGGACTATACGTTTTTTTCCAACCCACATGAAGTATATTCGCAAATCTATTTTTTCCTGTTACCACATTATCTTTTGACGGCAGTACTTGAGGTCACTATAGGTAGTATCACGTGGTCAGATCATTCCCCGGTAATGATGTGTATTTCCCTGTCAGGCAGGGCTTCCTCCCCGGAGTGGCGATGGCGTCTGAATGAGGGTCTACTGCAGATCCCCGAAATTAGGGAGGACGTGGCAAAAGAAATGGAGGCTTATTTCCAGACGAATGACACTCCGGGGAGTGACCCAGGCATGATATGGGAAGCACATAAGGCAGTGATTAGAGGGGTACTGATAAAGCACGGATCCCGATTAAACAAAATACGAGAAGCAAAGATGAGAAAGTTGATGAAAGAGATCCAGGCAATAGAAATTAAGCATAACAAAGTACAAGCACAGGTGGAAGGGGAAGAATTGAACGACCTAAGGAGACAGTTAACAGAATTGTTGAGGTATAAAGTGAAAGCAGCAATACAAAGGGGAAAGAAAACATCATATGAACTAGGCGATAAATGCAGTAAAATTCTTGCAGGGAAGTTGAAAGAAAAAGGGAAATCAGTATACGTGCCCCAGATAAAGGGAGATCAGGGACAATTACTTTCACTACCCAAAGATATTGCTCAAAGATTTAGGGAATATTATTCCTCACTGTATAATTTGACTCCCACATCTACAACCCAAGTAAAGCTAGGAGACTATCTTAAATCTGCAGGCCTGACCAAGATGACTGTAGAGGAAAGTAACAGTCTGGAAAAACCTATATCAGTAGAGGAACTGAGGGAAGTGTTGAAAGGAGTCAAACAGGGTAAGGCTCCAGGCCCAGATGGGTTCACGACTCAATATTATAAAAATTTCTTCCCCATATTGGGGGTTTATATGACTAAAATGTTCAATGAGATCGGCCGCACCTCCACACAACCGCCGGACGCACTGAGGGCATATATATCGGTAATCCCGAAGGAGGGGAAAGACCCGGCGGAGTGTGGGAGTTATTGCCCGATCTCATTATTGAACATAGATTTAAAGCTCTTCATAAAATTGCTGGCTACACGTCTTCAACCGTTGATAAATCAATTAGTACACCTGGACCAAGTTGGATTTGTCCCAGCTCGGGAAACCAGGGACAATACTATCAAGGCCCTCAATTTAGTTCATTGGGCAAATATGACAAAAACCCCCAGTATCTTTCTGAGCACCGATGCTGAGAAAGCGTTTGATAGGGTGAACTGGCGGTTTATGTTCGAGGTATTGAGACAAGTAGGACTAGGGGAGAAAATGATAAATTGGATAAGGGGAGTATATACAGCACCTGAAGCAGCAGTTAAAGTCAATGGGATATACTCCGAACCATTTAAAATTTCAAATGGAACCCGACAGGGATGCCCACTCTCCCCTGTGCTATTTGTCCTCTCCCTCGAACCATTATTAAATAAAATTAGGCAAAATTCAGATATTAAGGGCCTACAAATAGGAGACCATAATTTTAAAATCTCAGCTTACGCAGATGATCTGCTGTTCTCTCTAACAAGTCCACATATATCCTTGCCAAATTTAATGAGAGAAATAGAGGAATATGGTACACTTGCAAATTTGAAAATTAATTACGCTAAGTCTGAGGCAATGGGGGTGGTCCTCCCCCCAATAGTACAGAAAACTATTCAACCCAACTTTAAGTTTAAATGGGTAAAGACAGCATTAAAATACCTAGGAATACAGATACCATCAAAAATAGAGAAAACCTTTCTGATCAATTTTCCCCAGATGTACAAGGAAGCCAGCTCTTTATTGGAGAAATGGCAACAGGGATCCCACTCTTGGTTCGGCCGTTGCAACACAATTAAAATTAATATACTACCAAAGCTCTTGTACCTATTCCAGGCCCTGCCTATAGAAATCCCTACTGCCTATTTTCGCCAAATAAATACACTTTTTACCAAATTTATATGGGCAAAAAAAAGACCACGGATGAGCCGAAGGTATATGACCCTTCCCAAAAAATATGGAGGACTGGCGGTCCCAGATGTTCATAAATATTATCAAGCAGCACATTTGGGGAGGGTCATAGACTGGTGCAGACATGCAGAATGGAAACAATGGGTGGACCTGGAGCAAAAGATTAGTAAGGTACCCCTGGAAAGAGCATCTTGGTGTTACGTAGAATTGCCAGATCCCGTAAAAAAACACTCTATTATAGGACCAACCCTTCGGGTGGGATACAAAATCTGTCAGAAATCGAAATACTCCTCTTTACATTCACCATTATACCCAGTAATGGGAAATCCACGTTTTGGCCCGGGGATGGAGGGAGGGGCGTTTTTGAAGTTACTGGAGAAAGGCTACACACAGGTTTCAAATTTTCTAGACTCAGATAGATGGCCGACAATAGAGACTTTGACTAAAAAGGGAGGAAGGTTTGAAATAGGAAACTGGCAGGCAATACAACTTCGCCACTTTTTTATTTCATTAGGTCCAGCAAAAACATATAGACGAGACTTGACAAAATTTGAGATATATTGTGAAGAGAAGGAACCGTTAGCCCGGAAGATATCTAAAATGTATACGATGCTAATCTCACCCCCAGATAACTTTGAGATCCCAGCAATAGGGAAATGGGCAAGAGATATGAATAGGACGTTTACAAAAGCCCAAAGTCAGAAGATAATATATCTCTCACTAAACACATCAGTTTGCTCTAGAACACAGGAATTGAATTATAAAGTGATGACCAGATGGTATTACACACCCTCAAGAATCTGTAAGTTTAGCCCAGATGCTTCTGACCAGTGTTGGAGATGTAGTGGTGGACGAGGAACATTACTACACATACAGTATTTTGGACACGTTCAAAGATTAGACAATACTGGTCAAAAGTGCGAAAGATAATGCAAAAATTTACAACAGACCAAATACAAGACGAGCCTGCTTTTTTCCTACTACACCTCTCAGAAACCCCAACACAGATATATAAAAACTCAGTACTATGTTATATGGTTAACGAAGCAAAGGCGTGTATTGCACGCCGCTGGAAGGACCCTAGACCACCTTCAATTGAAGAATGGCTAAATAGGGTCAGGAAGGTAGGGGCCATAGAGGATATGGTCCTGTCGGCCCAAGATAGAAAAGATCAATATACTAAAATCTGGACGATATGGAATCTGTTTACTGAATCGGAAGAAGGAAGGAGGCTGATGAAAAGGCAATAGCCTAGTTAAGGAAGGGTAACGGGGGAGAGGGAGGAAGGAGGAGAGAGGAAGGGGGAAAAGAGAAAGAAGGTAATACGTTCCAAACCCCAGGGGGGGCGGGGGAGATGTAGAGAAGAGACGGGGGATAGGAAGACGTTTTGAGTAGTACAAAGGGGTTTTTTTTTTCAAGGGGGGAGGGGGGTGGAGGAGGGAGGTAAAAGAACTAAAATAAAAGGGGCAGATGGGAAGGCGGGAGACAAGAAGAATGAAGAGAAGGGGGACGAGGGAAGTAATAATATTAGGTACATAGTATAAAGTTTCTTGTACCCCTAATATGAATGATTAAGGGAGATGAAAAAGGAGAAAAACATGAAATAGTAATGTTTAAAAGTACTCCTTGTGCCCAATGGGATACGCGGAAAGAGTATAGCATGGTCAGGTTAACTGAAGGAGACGTATACATTGGGTGATGGGGGATTGGAATGAGAGTTTTCCTGTGGTCGGATCTCTTTGGGGTACCTCTCTCCTCGCCACTTGTTACTTATCTGCTTCCCCTCCTTGCCGCCCCCAACCCGGCCATATTCGGGAGAGGGGGGGTATTGAGGGGAAGGGAGGAGGAATATGTATAAAATGGAAGGTAAAATTGTATCCTATTGTCTGTCACATATTTGAAATATAAATAAAGAATGGGAAAAAAAGAATTAATGCTTATCTCATTGGTCTTATGGCTCCTATAAATGTATTATCTTTAAATGTACAAGGGTTTAATATACCTCACAAACGAACTAAGGCTCTTTGCTCCTTGATGGCTAAAAAAGCCCATATTATTTGTCTTCAGGAAACTAATTTTACAGATAAAGCCCACCCTAAATTTCTCTCAACCTCCTATCCACAATTTTATTCTGCATCAACGTGCGGAACTCTTATTGGTTTTCACCGTTCCACTTCGTTTTACCTTATATCACAAATTAAAGAACCCAAGGGTAGATATATTCTCCTTACTGGTTACATTTATGATAATCCCGTCACAATTGTATCTTACTACGCCCCCAATAAATGCCCAATTGCTTTTCTTTCTCATCTCTTCCAGGTGGTATAAGCTCATAAGTTTGGCACTGTTATTCTATGTGGTGATTCTAATGCAACTGTTTTCCCTTTTCATGATAAGTCTCCGTCAGGTCCAACCGATAATATGTCTAAACGTACATTTCAACATTTGCTCACAACACACAAATTAGTTGACACATGGCGAGAAATAAATCCTACCAGTAGGCGCTATACCCACTACTCCTATCCACACAAATCCTTTTCACGCATTGATCACATCCTAATCCTATCTAGTATGTTACCTGAAATCATCTCTTCCAAAATCATCCCCTTTCCATGGACCTACCATTGCGCAGTATTTACAACCATTTCCTCCACTATTCCCAGATCACACCATAAGACTTGGTGTATTAATGATTCCATCTTGACTAGGGTTAAGCGGACCCGAACTGTAAAGTTCGGGTCCGTACCGAACTTTTGGGTTTTGGGGTCCCGAACAATTGAATGAATGTTCGGGTTCGGGTCCGGTGTTTCGCAATATGCATGTAAATTCGCGCTTGTTTGCCTGCACAAAGTGTAATTTCTGAAGGAAAAAAAGCCATTTAAAACTCACTCGCGGCTATTAATGAATTGTCGGTTCCCGGCAATACATAGAAAAGTCATTGATAAAAAAAAAAAAAGCGTGGGGGTTCCCCCAAATTCAATTACCAGGCCCTTCAGGTCTGCTATGGATATTAAGGGGAATTCTGCCGCAAATTTAAAAAGAAAATGCGTGCGGTTCCCCCCAAATATCCATACCAGGCCCTTCAGGTCTGGAAAGGGTTTTAAGGGGAACTCCACCCCAAATTTTTAAAAAAATGGCGTGTAGTACCCCCAAAAATCCAGACCATACCCTTTATCCGAGCAGGCAACCTGGCAGGCCGCAGGAAAAGAGTGGGGTACGAGAGAGCGCCCCCGCTCCAGAACCGTACCAGGCCACATGCCCTCAACATGGGGAGGATGTCCCCATGTTGATGGGGACAAGGGCCTCATCCCCACAACCCTTGCCCGGTGGTTGAGATGGTCTGCGGGCGGGGGGCTTATCGGAATCTGAAAGACCCCTTTAACAAAGGGGACCCCCAGATCCCAGCCCCCCCATGTGAATTGGTAATGGGGTACATTGTACCCCTACCATTTCACAAAGAAAGTGTAGTAATTGTAAAAAAAAATACACAGACACCATTGGGAAAGTCCTTTATTAAAAAAATAAAAAATAAAAAAAAAATAAACATTCCAGCGATGAAATCCAGTGTCCCGCGGCGATCCCGATGTCCAGCGCTGTCCAGACAAAATGTCATTGGCTGAGCCTGAGCGGACCTGATGGGGAACTTCTTCGGCAGTGTATTAAATGAATAGACCCGCCCCTTCTAAAGTTCCCCATCAGGTCCGCTCAGCCAATGACGTAGTGTAAGGCTGAGGACCTGATGCGGAACGTGAGAAGGGTCGGATCTATTCATGTATTATACTGCAGAGAAAGTTCCCCGTCAGGTCCGCTCATCCAATGACGTAGGTGGGGTCTGACATACAAGGGGGTGGACCTGATGGGGAACTTCATCCACAGTTTAATACATGAATAGACCCGCCCCTTCTCACGTTCCGCATCAGGTCCTCAGCCTTACACTACGTCATTGGCTGAGCGGACCTGATAGGGAACTTTAGAAGGGGTTGGTCTAATAATTTAATACACTGCCGATGAAGTTCCCCATCAGGTCCGCTCAGGCTCAGCCAATGACATTTCGTCTGGACAGCGCTGGACATCGGGATCGCCGCGGGACACTGGATTTCATCACTGGAATGTTTTTTTTTTTTTAATAAAGGACTTTCCCAACAGTGTCTGTGTATTTTTTTTTTACAATTTTTACACTTTCTTTGTGAAATGGTAGGGGTACAATGTACCCCATTACCAATTCACATAGGGAGGGGGGCCGGGATCTGGGGTTCCCCTTTGTTAAAGGGGTCTTCCAGATTCCGATAAGCCCCCCGCCCGCAGACCCCCACAACCACTGGGCAAGGGTTGTGGGGATGAGGCCCTTGTCCCCATCAACATGGGGACATCCTCCCCATGTTAAGGGCATGTGGCCTGGTACGGTTCAGGAGGGGGGGAGCTCTCTCATCCCCCCCTCTTTTCCTGCGGCCTGCCAGGTTGCGTGCTCGAATAAAGGGTCTGGTCTGGATTTTTGGGGGTACTCCACGCCATTTGTTTTATTTGGGGTGGAGTTCCCCTTAAAATCCTTTCCAGACCTGAAGGGCCTGGTATGGATATTTGGGGAGAACCGCACGCTTTTTTTTTTTAATTTGCGGCAGGGTTTCCCTTAATATCCATAGCAGACCTGAAGGGCCTGGTAATTACATTTGGGGGAACCCCCACGCTTTTATTATTTTTTTTATCAATGACTTTTCTATGTATTGCCGGGAGCCGACAATTCATTAATAGCCGCGAGTGAGTTTTAAATGACTTTTTTTCCTTCAGAAATGACACTTTGTGCAGGGACAGTTCTAAGCACGGGAAACAAGCGCTAATAGTCCTCAGAAGTTCGGGTCCCCATTGACTTCAATAGGGTTCGGGTTCGGGGTCAAGTTTTGTCCCGAACTCAAACTTTTTACCGAAGTTCGGCCGAACCCATCAAACCTGAACATCCAGGTGTCCGCTCAAATCTAATCTTGACTCATCCATCCCATAACACTGAAATTGAGAAGATGATTACCGACTACTTGAAAACTAATGATACAGATGACATTTCTGACCTCAGACTATGGGAAGCTCATAAAACTGTCATTAGGGGAGGTTTGATACAACAAGCATCTAAACTTAAAAGAGAATGTAAACTATTATTTGCCAAGCTCGAGACTATTTTCAACTCATGCCACTCGGCTTTTCAAATTACCCCGAATGCCATTAATAATTCCAAACTCGAAAAAGCCCGTCTTGATCTCGATCTCATTAGATTGAAAGTATCCTGGGAAGCATATACCAGTAACCCAGTTAAGAATTTAGAGATTTTTCATTCTAGTTTGGCTAAATTATACTCCCCGGCCCAGAACTTTGATATTACAAAAGCTGATGCTCTATTTTCTAATATCAACCTTCCAACTCTTGACCAAGAACAACGCAAGCTCCTTGAAAGTTCTATAACAGACACAGAAGTTTTAAATGCCATAAAAACTCTAAAACCTTATAAGAGACCGGGTCCTGATGGATTTTTGGCAGCTTATTATAGGAAATTTTCACACATCTTAGTGCCAGTCTTGACCAGAGCCTTTAACTCGATCCTGACTGAACAATCATTCAAAGCGGAAACTCTGACTTCTATTATAGCAATGATAGCTAAACCACACTCTGACTCTACTTCTTGGGCCAATTATCGACCCATTTCACTCCTAAACTTAGATATAAAATGAATAGCTAAAATTCTGGCCACTAGAGTAAATAATATTATTGGCTGCTTAATATACAGAGACCAAACAGGTTTTATACCTAAACATCAAGTCGGTAATAACATTAGGCGAGCACTCTTACTCATCCATGCAGCCAAAACAAGGCGTATCCTGGCTTGTCTAGTGTCCTTAGATCTAAAAAAGGCATTTGATTCTGTCACATGGCCATATATGCAATTCATTCTTCAAAAATTTAGTTTTGGTAATCATTTCCTGACCTGGGTCTCTTCCTTATACAATAACCCGAAAGCATATATTAAATATGCTGGCTACAAATCGCCAATGTTCGATATTCAAAGAGGAACTAGACAGGGATGTCCCCTTTCTCCATTACTTTTTGCATTATTAATTGCACCCCTAGCCCAATTAATTATAACTAATCCCGACGTAAAGGGTATAGAATTAGGAGGTCATCACCATAAATTATGTCTCTTTGCAGACGACATCCTCATCTTCCTGTCATATCCTCACATATCAGCCCCAAATTTATTGAAAATATTAGATAAATTTTCCCAAATATCAGGACTTCATGTTAACCCTACGAAATCTAATGCATTAAACATTTCCCTACCACAATCATAGATCCAACTCGCTCAAACCTCTTTACCGTTCAATTGGGTTCCAAAACAATTACCTTATTTAGGTGTTCAACTCACAATCTCTCTTAAGGATATTTTTACCACTAATTATTTACCTCTATTGAAACAAACTTCAGGTTTAATGAAATTGTGGACTACTCTTTCACTGTCATGGATTGGTAGGCTTAACGCTATAAAAATGTCTATACTACCTACATTTTTATATTTATTTAGGGTGCTTCCCACTGCATTACCATCTTACTTCCTAAGACTCATCCAAAATAGAGTTATGTCCTTTATCTGGGGCTTGACTAAACCGTGGATTTCTAAATCTACCCTTTACCTCCATAAAATGAATGGTGGACTGGGATTACCTAATTTCTCCTCTTATTATAACGCTTCACAAATTGCATCCCTTTCTAAATACCACACTGCAGTTGAAACACCTCTATGGGTTGCAGTTGAATCAATAGATACTGATCCTATTTCGGTGGCTAATATGTTATGGCTCAAGCACACAGACAGATCTAATTTTTCTAACCCCATAATGAAGCATTCCTTAGCATTATGGGATAAATTTAAAAACTCACATAAGCTCCAATCCCCACATAATCCCTTGCTTTCGTTCCTCAAGAACCCTGCCTTTTATCCGGCCTGGAAATATCCAAATTCATTCTCAGCATGGTCCTCTGTAAACTTGATTCGTCTACACAAACTAACATCTAATACTAAATTTCACACTTTCTCAGTACTATCTGAAACATTTGGGCTTCCCAGAACTGAATATTTCCGCTATTTACAAATTAAGAGTTTTTACGAACCTTTTATCAATATAAATTCATTGCTTACTCAAATGTCTCAATTTGCGTGGATATGTATAAGCAATCCACATACAAGAGGTCTCATTTCAATTCTATATCAGTTACTCACTACAAACCCTAACAATACATTACCTTTATTCGCAACTAAATGGGCACAAGATATGAATCATTCTTTTGATATCAATGATTGGTCAAGTATATGGCTAGCTACAAAAAATTATTCTCCAAATTGCTATGCAGTAGAGACTAATTATAAGGTTTTAGCGCGCTGGTACCTAGTCCCAGCTAGAGTTGCAAAATATGTCCCCTCATATTCGCCAAATTGCTTTAGAGGATGCGATTTACCAGGCACTCATTTCCACATTTGGTGGCAATGTCCAATTGTCCAAGAATTTTGGACAAAAATATTCTCAATGGCATCTAAAAGTCTTGAAATTCCAATTCTTCCAGACCAAGCTACTGCTTTACTAAACCTTAAGCCTTCCACAATTACCCATACTTAATTTCAATTACTAATTCATCTAACTACAGCTGTTAAACAAACTTTTGCCAAAGCTTGGAAAACAAATTCTCTAATTTTAGCGGAAGCCAAACACAGACTGTATAGCGCACTGTTATTTGCAAAAATGACACCTATTGAATAAAATAAAATAAATACATTTCATAAAATATGGCAGCCTTGGGTGAAACATCACTTCCCAACTGACGTTGACCAGTCTTTGATGTTCAGACCCACTTAAGTTTTTCACTCTTTGTTATATTGCAGCCATTTGCTAAAATCACTTAAGTTCATTTTTTTCCTCATCAATGTACACACAGCACCCCATATTGACAGAAAAACACAGAATTGTTGACATTTTTGCAGATTTATTAAAAAAGAAAAACTGAAATATCACATGGTCCTAAGTATTCAGACCCTTTGCTGTGACACTCATATATTTAACTCAGGTGCTGTCAATTTGTACTGATCATCCTTGAGATGGTTCTATGCCTTCATTTGAGTCCAGCTGTGTTTGATTATACTGATTGGACTTGATTAGGAAAGCCACACACCTGTCTATATAAGACCTTACAGCTCACGGTGCATGTCAGAGCAAATGAGAATCATGAGGTCAAAGGAACTGCCTGAAGAGCTCAGAGACAGAATTGTGGCAAGGCACAGATCTGGCCAAGTTTACAAAAACATTTTTGCTGCACTTAAGGTTCCTAAGAGCACAGTGGCCTCCATAATCCTTAAACGGAAGACGTTTGGGACGACCAGAACCCTTCCTAGAGCTGGCCGTCCGGCCAAACTGAGCTATCGGGGGAGAAGAGCCTTGGTGAGAGAGGTAAAGAAGAACCCAAAGATCACTGTGGCTGAGCTCCAGAGATTTATTCTGGAGATGGGAGAAAGTTGTAGAAAGTCAACCATCACTGCAGCCCTCCACCAGTCGGGGCTTTATGGCAGAGTGGCCCGACGGAAGCCGCTCCTCAGTGCAAGACACATGAAAGCCCGCATGGAGTTTGCTAATAAACACCTGAAGGACTCCAAGATGGTGAGAAATAAGATTCTCTGGTCTGATGAGACCAAGATAGAACTTTTTGGCCTTAATTCTAAGCGGTAGGTGTGGAGAAAACCAGGCACTGCTCATCACCTGTCCAATACAGTCCCAACAGTGAAGCATGGTGGTGGCAGCATCATGCTGTGGGGGTGTTTTTCAGCTGCAGGGACAGGACGACGGTTGCAATCGAGGGAAAGAAGAATTCAGCCAAGTATAGGGATATCCTGGACGAAAACCTTCTCCAGAATGCTCAGGACCTCAGACTGGGCCGAAGGTTTACCTTCCAACAAGACAATGACCCTAAGCACACAGCTAAAATAACGAAGGAGTGGCTTCACAACAACTCCGTGACTGTTCTTGAATGGCCCAGCCAGAGCCCTGACTTAAACCCAATTGAGCATCTCTGGAGAGACCTAAAAATGGCTGTCCACCAACGTTTACCATCCAACCTGACAGAACTGGAGAGGATCTGCAAGGAGGAATGGCAGAGGATCCCCAAATCCAGGTGTGAAAAACTTGTTGCATCTTTTCCAAAAAGACTCATGGCTGTTTTAGATCAAAAGGGTGCTTCTACTAAATACTGAGCAAAGGGTCTGAATACTTAGGACCATGTGATATTTCAGTTTTTCTTTTTTAATAAATCTGCAAAAATGTCAACAATTCTGTGTTTTTCTGTCAATATGGGATGCTGTGTGTACATTAATTAGGAAAAAAAATGAACTTAAATGATTTTAGCAAATGGCTGCAATATAACAAAGAGTGAAACATTTAAGGGGGTCTGAATATTTTCCGTACCCACTGTACATATATGTCAGGAGTCAGATCACCGTCCCGGGTGTTTATTATTTCCCTCATATTCTTAACTTCTTCCTTTCCTGTACTCTGTCTTATTTTAAATTCTTATTTTTTTTATATATATTTTTTTTTTATCTTTTTGTTTTCTAGTTAATTAATCGTGAGGCGATTTAACAAGTCTTTATTCTAAGGTTACTCATCTCTAACTTTACTACGGTTTTATGCCTTATTAAATTAAGAATGATATCTTGACAAATAGTTAGATCGACACATCTGCTATTTATTTTTTTTCCACTTTTTCATATATTCACTTAATTTTCTGTGTTTATTTATTAATCATAGTGAATAGTTATCTATATATATATATATATATGGACTCAATATGTTATACTAGGTACTGTTAATGTAACCCAGATATATATATACTTCTGCATTTCAGTACTTTCCTTTTATTTTTCTTTGTATTTGTTTTTATTTTTTCCCTTCCCCAACTTATGTTCCCTTATTGAAATCTCAATAAAAACATTTGATAAGTAAAAAAGGAAAATAGTTAAAGCCCATTGTCAGCTGATGTCACAGATGATACCAGTGTAATATGTGCACAGCTGTGTAAAATGTTTATTTGTTAAATACATTTTTCAGTACGAACAGTAAAAGATAATAACAAAACCAGTGTGAAAAGTAGAAAATTAAAGTGTATTTCCACTTTTGCAGCCAAATTGGGATAACACCTATATCATGTTTGTTACAGGTCCCCATTTACATAGCATTACTTACAATTTGCAGCTTACATTTTTAAATGCTGTATTTTGGACCCTACAGCAAAGAAAATCCTACATAGTTCTCTTTGTTTGTGAGGGGGCTTGGCAGCTGTGTTTGACATAATTAGAGTGGTTGTATAGACAGTTTTTACACTTTTACCTACAGGTAAGCCTTTAATAAGGCTTACCTGTAGGTAAAAAAAAATATCTCCTAAACCTGTATGGTTTAGGAGATATTCCCCTCGCAATGAGCTGCTGACTGCAGCGGCGCATGCACACAGGGATTCTCGGCTGAAAGCCCGGCAGACGCCGGACTTTGCCGGAAAGAAGTCTCCCGCGCGCATTCGCGGGAGTAACGACATTGTGGCTACAGCCACTCAGAGATCTGGAGCCGCAATACCCAGAAGACACGCCGAGGCAACATGTCATCTCCCTCAGCGTGGACCAGGTAAGTTACCGAACGCCTCGTTCTAAGGTAAGTATTTCATAATGAGCTAGTATGCGGTGCATACTAGCTCATTATGCCTTTTGCCTTACAGGGGTAAAAAAATTAAAATTAATTTCTGAGAGTATACAACCGCTTTAACCCTATCTGTACTGTGCAGGCAAATATTTATTATCGATTGTACCTAGATTTAGGCTGGGTTCACACTAGAGATCGCAGCGGCTCACAGCAGGAGTCCGGTGCGTCTCCATTCCCAGTTTCAGGTCCGATTGCAACCCGAATTTTGGGCTGAAGTCGGACCTGAAATGGACCAAAAGACGCACAGGACTCCTGTGCAATTTGCACCGGAGCCGCTGCGGAGATGTGTCAACCGGCTCCATAGAGAACCGGTCACAATCTCCTGCTATGCGAATTAAATGCGGAAACCCACATCAAAGTAGTGTGAACCCAGCCTCAAATACTGTTTCTACTAACAAAGGTTTAAGGTGTAGAGGTCGGGCTTCTTGTTAATATGGTATGTTAATGAAGGCAGACATAGGATAGACATAACCTGACACTGATCAAAATACCTTGCAGTCAGCCATGACACCTTCTCCTGAGAAACAACTAAAAGGTAAGTTTTTTGTTGTTTTTTTTTTTTAAACTGGGCTTGCTGTGTGAATGGTAACACATAACAAACATGTAGTGAGATGTTCTCAAATTTCAAATTGAAATATGCTTTAAAGCAGTATTAAACCTAAAAACAAAAATTCTATATATTACAGCTTACCAATTCATATGTGATGGCTGCATTTTTTCATTTGATTTTCTTCTTTTATTTCTATTATCTCTGACATGGATTCTTACAATGGTTGACATATTTAATTTATGTAAAATTTGTATTCCCCCCCCCAAAAAATAAATAAAAAAGTTCCAGCTGGCGTCTAGCTTTAATTTGTTAATGAAGTCCATCTAAATCTGCCAGTATATTTGACACTCTCCTCTCCCTAGGTTTGCAATGCTGCTATCCAAAGGTGTCCTTGTTGCACCTCCATCCAGGGTGGAAACACCCTAAAGCCTCGTACACACGATCGGATTTACATCGAACAAAGCTGTAGAATTTTGTGTGAAGGGCGTTGGCCGTGAACTTGTATTGCATAAAAATGTCAAAACTTTGTAGGCTAACAAACAGAAACTATGTGTTTTTTCTGCTCTTTAGCGCCACCCTTTGGGTAACTTATGCTAATGTTGTCTTAGGGTTAGCATCGCTTCTGAGCATGCGTGTTTGTACTTTGGATTTTTTTTCCGACGGACTTGTGTACACACGATCGGAAAATTCCGACAAGACACATTTGTTGTCGGAAAATTTTAAAGCATGCTATCCGGCATTTGTTGTTGGAAATTCCGACAATAATTGTCAGATGGAGCGTACAAACGGCTTACCCGACAAAACCCTGCAGTCACACAATTCCCGTCGGAAAATCTGATTGTGTGCACGAGGCATTAGACAGTCAGTGTTACAGGAAGGATCACCAGGTCAAATAAAAAGAGAAAAACCTAAAAAAGAAAACAAATGCAACCACCACATTTCACGATTGATAAACTGTAATATATAAAAATTTTGTTTTTGAGTTTAATAACGCTTTAAAAAAAATTAATTGCCAGTTTAAAAAATGATGAACTTAAAAAAAAAAAAAACTTTAATAAAGTTAAGTTAAATTTCTAGAATTAGAACCACTTTGTACCCAAACCACTATAGTTTACTATAGCTAACCATTAACCCTAACCTTAGCCCATAATGTAAATGTAATCTTAACTTTAACACCTAACTCTCGATTTTAAAGCAGCTCAAACTATAAAAACATACTGATATTCCAGCATTGTTAATATTTTCACACTCAAAATGTAATCTACCAATATCTTTTTATTCCTACACTTCTGTATGATAAACATGTATTAACTTTAAATGTGGACAGCTTTTTAATGTGACCAAGAATGGCAGAATAGACAATATGGCCAGTAATCAACATTGAAAAAAGGGCAAAACTTATCTATCTAGCAACAGTCCTAGAAATATCCTGATAAATAATTGTTGGTTTATAGCGTATCTATATCCAAAACTTAAAACTTTAATTAATTTGCTGATTGGTTTTTGCACATTGTTTTGTTATGTTATAAGTTGCACTGTGTACACTTTTTATAGTGGCGCTACACATTTTTTATTGTTTACATCCTATAACTATGGTGCTGTAGTATTTATGGCAGTGCTGTAGGGGTTAAATAGCAGTGCTTACTTTGAGTTAGTTTAAGCTTTGGTTTGACAATTCTGAGATGACAACACCCACCCACTTAACCCTCCAAGCTATTCTTTTTCACCTTTAGGTATTTCGTTTACAGTATATAGCTGTGTGATCCATATGAATCTAGTTTTTCAGCTCTCCCTTGAGATCTCATTTAATGTTATACTATACACTGCTGCCTCTAAGGTTTATGCATTTGAACTGGATTTGATTAATATAATACTGATTATATAATAAGCACCATTCCAGCAGTCTCTTGTGGTTTTCTATATATTTCCAGTTACAATAATCTGCTATAGAATGTACAATGCACACGCTAATTAGCTTTTGGTTTGTTTCCTTGACTAGTTCTTTAACCACTTAAGCCCCGGACCATTTGGTAGCTAAAGGACCAGAGGTGAATTCAGAATTTTGCACTGCGCTGCTTTAACTGTAAATTGTGCGGACATGCAATGTTGTACCCAAACGAAATTTGCGTCCTTTTCTTCCCACAAATAAAGCTTTCTTTTAATGGTATTTGATTGCCTCTGCGATTTTTATTTTTTGCGATATAAACGGAAAAAGACCGAAAATTTTGAAAAAATATGATATTTTCTACTTTTTGTTATAAGAAAAATCGAATAAACTCAATTTTAGTCATACATTTAGGCCAAAATGTATTCAGCCACATGTCTTTAGTAAAAAAAATGTCAATAAGTGTATATTTATTGGTTTGCGCAAAAGTTATAGCGTTTACAAACTAGGGTACATTTTCTGGAATTTACACAGCTTTAAATTTATGACTGCCTATCTCATTTCTTGAGGTGCTAAAATGGCAGGGCGGTACAAACCCCCCCCCCCCCCAAATGACCCCATTTTGGAAAGTAGACACCCCAAGGAAATTGCTGAGAGGCATGTTGAGCCCATTGAATATTTTTTTTTTGTTCCAAGTGATTGAATAATGACAAAAAAATAAATAAAAAATTACAAAAAGTTGTCACTAAATGATATATTGCTCACACATGCCATGGTTATATGTGGAATTGCACCCCAAAATACATTTTGCTGCTTCTCCTGAGTACGGGGATACCACATGTGTGGGACTTTTTAGGAGCCTAGCCGCGTACGGGACCCCAAAAACCAATCACCGCCTTCAGGATTTCTAGGCACTAATTTTTGATTTGACTCCTCACTACCTATCACAGTTTCGAAGGCCATAAAATGCCAAAATAGCACAAAACCCCCCCAAATGACCCCATTTTGGAAAGTAGACACCCCAAGCTGTTTGCTGAGAGGCATGGTGAGTATTTTACAGCTCTCATTTGTTTTTGAAAATGAAGAAAGACATTTTTTTTTTTCTTTTTTTTTTTCAATTTTCAAAACTTTGTGACAAAAAGCGAGATCTGCAAAATACTCACAATACCTCTCAGCAAATAGCTTGGGGTGTCTACTCTCCAAAATTGGGTCATTTGGGGGGTTTTGTGCCATCTGGGCATTCCATGGCCTCCGAAACTGTGATAGGCAGTGAGAAGTGAAATCTAAAATTTACACCCTTAGAAAGCCTGAAGGCGGTGATTGGTTTTTGGGGTCCCGTACACGGCTAGGCTCCCAAAAAGTCTCACACATGTGGTATCCCCGTACTCAGGAGAAGCAACAGAATGTATTTTGGGGTGTAATTCCACATATGCCCATGGCATGTTTGAGCAATATATCATTTAGTGACAATAGAAATAGAAAATTGTCTTTTTTCCGCAACTTGTGTCAACATATAAAATATTCCATGGACTCGACATGCCTCTCAGTATATAGCTTGGGGTGTCTACTTTCCAAAATGGGGTCATTTGGGGGGGGGGGGTTGAACTGTTCTGGCATTTTATACACAACATTAGGAAGCTTACATCCACTCTTCTAACCACTTGAAGACAAAGCCCTTTTTGACACTTTTTGTTTACATGAAAACATATTTTTTTTTGCAAGAAAATTATGTTGAACCCCCAAACATTATATATATTTTTAAAGCAAAGGCCCTACAGAATAAAATGGTGGGTGTTGCATTTTTTTTTCTACACAGTATTTTAATGCACTAAAACACACTATATTGCCCAAATGTTTGATGAAATAAAAAAGATGATCTTAGGCCGAGTACATAGATACCAAACACGACATGCTTTAAAATTTCGCACAAACGCGCATTGGCGACAAACTACATACATTTTTAAAAGCCTTTAAAAGCCTTTACAGGTTACCCCGTTAGATTTACAGAGGAGGTCTACTGCAAAAATTACTGCCCTCGATCTGACCTTCGCGGTGATACCTCACATGCATGGTGCAATTGCTGTTTACATATGACGCCAGACAGACGCTTGCGTTCGCCATTGGGCAAGAGCAGGGCAGGACAGGGGTGTTTTTTTTTTTTTTTTTTTTTATTATTAATTTTGCTTTTTTATTTTATTTTTAAATTGTTCCTTCCATATTTTTTTTTTTTTATCATTTTTATTGTTATCTCAGGGAATGTAAATATCCCCTATGATAGCAATAGGTAGTGACAGGTACTCTTTTTTTGAAAAAACTGGGGTCTAGACCCTAGATCTTTCCTCTGCCCTCAAAGCATCTGACCACACCAAGATCGGTGTGATAAAATGCTTTCCCAATTTCCCAATGGCGCTTTTTATATCCGGGGGGGGACATTCCCTCCCACTGCTTGTAAAAGCAGTCCAGAGGCTAATTAGCCACTAGGATTGCTTTTACATGAAAGCCGGCCGCTGGCTGAAAAGAATGATACCAAGATGATACCTAAACCCGCAGGCATCAATCTGGTATAACCATTCAAAGTCCAGCAACATACCAGTACGTTGCTGGTCCTTGTTGGACATGTATTGTAATCCAGGTGGCTGAACGAAAAAATAGATTGATCGGTGGGTATGCCCACCATTAGAATACTGCCCTTCATCCACCCACTTCTAATGATGGGCATACGTGCACCATTTATATATGCCGAAGCATGGGGGCATCCTCCCGCAAAAAAGTTATGTCGCACACACATGGTCGGACTTTTCCACGGGCAAGCCTCCGTCGGAATTTCGACCGTATGTACGCGGCATTAGGAGCAAAATCACTCCTCCGCCCCTGCTGCCCCAATGCTTCAGCATATTTGCTTTTTTTTTTAACTGTGGTGGTGAAATCACCTCCTACAGCACTGGAGTCGCAGGGATCAGGCCTGTCTCTGCGAACGCTGCAGTTATGTGTGTTGTGTTTTGTAAGTGACAGTGATCGATCGATACTGCACTTGGGTGGCCTGGGCTGGATGGAGGGGCAAAACGCAGGTGCTAGCAGGTATCTGGGCTGATTCCGCTAACACTGCGTTTTTGGGAACCCTAAACTGCTGGGGACGCTAGTATAGATCTGATCAGATCAGATATTGATCTGTTCAGATACTATACCACTAAGGGAGGTGTATGCTTCACGCGTGGGTGTTAGCGTTACTGGCACTAACCTGACGCTGCCTGGGGTGTGACGCAGACCCTCTCTGACGCTAAAACCTAATTGATATCACCCGCCGGGCGATCAGGGGGTTAAACCTTTATTGGGTTATATACGGCGGGTGCCCTGACACTATAAAAAGCAAACTAACTAACCAGCGTCACCCGTAACACTTATATGATGATCACTGGTGAAAGGGTTAACTAGGGGCAATTAGGGGGTTAAAACCTTTATTAGATAATATATGGGGGTACCTGACGCTATAAAACCTGCGGCGAACCTAAAAAAAATTACTGGCTACCGATCTGAATCACCGACGCTAAGACAGCGATCAGAAAAATGATCGCTTAGCGACAGTGGTGATAGGGGGTGAAAGGGTTACCTGGGGGGCGATCAAGGGGCTTAAACCTTTATTAGATCATTTATGGGGGTACCTGATGCTATAAAAACCTGCGGCGAACCTAAAAAAAATTACTGGCTACCGATCTGCATCACCGACGCTAAGACAGCGATCAGAAAAATGATCGCTTAGCGACAGTGGTGATAGGGGGTGAAAGGGTTACCTGGGGGGGCAATCAAGGGGGTTAAACCTTTATTAGATAATTTATGGGGGTACCTGACGCTATAAAAACCTGCGGCGAACCTAAAAAAAAATACTGGCTACTGATCTGCATCACCGACGCTAAGACAGCGATCAGAAAAATTATCGCTTAGCGACAGTGGTGATAGGGGGTGAAAGGGTTACCTGGGGGGCGATCAAGGGGGTTAAACCTTTATTAGATAATTTATGGGGGTACCTGACGCTATAAAAACCTGCAGCAAACCTAAAAAAAATTACTGGCTACCGATCTGCATCACCGACGCTAAGACAGCGATCAGAAAAATTATCGCTTAGCGACAGTGGTGATAGGGGGTGAAAGGGTTACCTGGGGGGCGATCAAGGGGGTTAAACCTTTATTAGATAATTTATGGGGGTACCTGACGCTATAAAAACCTGTGGCGAACCTAAAAAAAAAATACTGGCTACCGATCTGCATCACCGACGCTAAGACATCGATCAGAAAAATGACGGGTGCCCTGACACTATAAAAAGCAAACTAACTAACCAGCGTCACCCGTAACACTTATATGATGATCACTGGTGAAAGGGTTAACTAGGGGCAATTAGGGGGTTAAAACCTTTATTAGATAATATATGGGGGTACCTGACGCTATATAAACCTGCGGCGAACCTAAAAAAAATTACTGGCTACCGATCTGCATCACCGACGCTAAGACAGCGATCAGAAAAATGATCGCTTAGCGACAGTGGTGATAGGGGGTGAAAGGGTTACCTGGGGGGCGATCAAGGGGGTTAAACCTTTATTAGATCATTTATGGGGGTACCTGACGCTATAAAAACCTGCGGCGAACCTAAAAAAAATCACTGGCTACCGATCTGCATCACCGACGCTAAGACAGCAATCAGAAAAATGATCGCTTAGCGACGGCGGTGCTAGGGGGTGAAAGGGTTATCTGGGGGGTGATCAAGGGGTTAAACCTTTATTAGGGGGGGTTAGGGGGCTACACTGGACCTAAAACTAAATGTACTGACACTTTTACAGTCACAAATGTCACTGATTGCAGTGATCAGTAAATAAATGGTCACTGCAATCAGTGACATTGTGACTGGGGGCTGGGGGGTGATCTGGGGGGGCCTGGGGGGCGATTTATGTGCCTATGTGTGCTGGTGTTAGTGTAGTGTTTGTGCACTAACCTTGATGTCTTCTCTTGTACGGCGCTCGGTATATGTGAGCGCCGCACAAGAGATGACATCACTTCCTCCTGCTTCCTCTGCCTGTGTAAACATTCCACAGACAGAGGGGGCATTTCCATTCGCCGGGAGCGATCGCGGGGGGCTGGCCGGAATCGAACGGCCGACCCCTCATGTCGGATCGCTCCCCAACGAATTCCGACCGCTCACTGTACAGAAGGGGGGTCCGATTGGACCCCCCAACTGTACAAAGGCAATCACGTATGCTCTACGTGATTGTGCCTGTCGGTGCCATTGTGCCGACGTATATATACAGTGAGCGGTCGTTAAGTGGTTAAAAAGTTTTTCTGCTGGCATTTCCTATGAAATCCCAGTTAGTAGTGTACAACTATTATAGCTGACATATTGAGACTTCTGTATATGCACAGTTCTAAATCAGGTTCCAAATAAGAGGAAATACATTTTATTTTATTTTCAGCTTTGTTGTCAAGTAATGAGTAAGTGAAGTCCACTTCTGTGGAGCATAGTCTAGTCATATATGATTCAGCCCAAACAGTGAGAGCCCAATAATTCACAATTAGCAAATGCAGACACTATTTTTTCTCAGTGGCATATATATATGCCACTCCACTTTATCCAATAAGAAAAAAAATAGGAATTTTGACATACCTGTAAATTCTAATTCTTATATCATGGATAATATTATATTTTCCATGATATAAGAATTAGAATTTACAGGTATGTCAAAATTCCTATATTTTTTTCTTATTGGATAAAGTGGAGTGGCATATATATATATGCCACTGAGAAAAAATAGTGATTGGACTACCAGGTAATTGGACATTCCCCTCGCCATGAGGCTCCAGTTTTTTCTTTAGCAAGCAGTAACTGTACTCCAAGGTATGGATATAGCTATTCAAAAATTTATATTATATTATCCTTGGTATAGAACACAGTCATAGGACATCCCCAACCAATAAATCAAGGGGTAGGCAACAAAGCAACCAACATTTCAGCAACAGACCCACAGAAAGAAGAAGGGTAAACAAACCCAAGCAGACAGATAACAGCAAATGCAAATTGTAGCCAAAGCAGGTATCAGCAAAAGCTCAAAAAGCCAACAATCAAAAATATTTTTTGAAAACTTAAACAGAAGAACAGGCAGTGGCCCTGAAATCCATAGGAAGAACTGATGTTAGATGCTGTAAAGAACCTAAGAACCCCAAATTCTTGGGGAAATGGGTGCATGTAGAGTAAGATGAACTCATTCCCTGAGAGCAGAAGCCCTGAAAGAAAAACATAATAGCCACCCAGCTGGGTGCAATGCTTCAGGAAGTGTAACTATAATGGTTGGCATGGATCACAGCTTCGGAAGTCTATGAATATGATATACTAAACAGTTAACTTCAAGTTGACAGACACCAGGAAGGAAGACTCAGATAAATTGGAAAATCAAGTGGTTTTATTTAGTGTGGTAATACACAGCCATAAGGGGGAGCACCAGAGGTAACTTGAGTGTAGTAGCAGTACACATTAATACAGTTTATAGTAAACGAAAGGATACTTGCTGTGAGTGGACTTCTGGTGTTGGTGTCTTCCAGTGGCTTCTGGAGAGATATACTGGTCTCCTATTGTAGTGGTATAGGTAGGGAGTTCTACCAGCAGAGTAGGCTGACTGAGGGTAGGTCAGTGGAGAGCCTCTGACTACCAGTGAGGAAGGGGCTTTGACCGGCCCAGAAGCTGGAAGTTGGAGGGGCTCTGTCCGGCCCAAAAACGAGGAGGCAGACGGGGCTCTGTCCAGCCCAAAAAGAGAGATGGCAGTCGGGGCTCTGTCCGGCCCAATAGAGAGATGGAAGTCAGGGCTCTGACCGGCCCAATAGTCAGTGAAGACGGCAGTCTTCTGATGAAGGTATTTGCCTGGCATCAGGTTCCTAGCACGAACGTCAAGCAAATGGCGGTGGCTGTTTAAGTAGGGATAAGAGGGGGAGCCGGGTGATGTTGCTGTGATGTCATCTATATGCGACGGAGTTGGTGGAGATGTCGGAACCCCCAGTGGAGAGATAAGAACATTACAGGATAAGAACATTACACAGAGTTGGTGGAGATGTCGGAGCCCCAGTGGAGAGATAAGAACATTACAGGATAAGAATATTACATGGAGTTGGTGGAGATGTTGGCGCCCCAGTGGAGAGATAAGAACATTACAGGATAAGAACATTACACTGGGTGAAAGAGCAGGGAGGAATCCCAGAGAGGGACCGACTTGTGAGAAAGAAAAGGGGGCCAATTGTCAATGAAATACGTGGCAGGCAGACATAGATGATAATCATGTAAGTGTGTAATATGCCATCAAGGCAAAACATAGGAAGGGAGAATGATATTCCCTCAGAAGTTGATAAAAGAGCCAGAGGGAAACAACAAAGACAGGCTTCCAGGATAATTTGTCTCTATGCAGCATAACAAAAGGAAGTTGTCCCTAAGTAGAAGACATAGGGAGCCGAGGCAGAACCAGGGGTTAAGAACATTTAATTCAAATGACCCTTATAAGGGAGTAACCATTTGAGCAGGGGAGGGCTCTGCATGGGCAAGAACACCCTAGGCTCCAGAGGGGCACAATAAGTCACAATGGAGATGAAAAAAAGCAACCTCTTGCAAAAGAGAGTGCACAAGAAGTGTGAAGCCAAGGTGTTAGAGAGAGGATACACAAGGCATAACCAAGACCTGCTGGGTACCAAGGGCGAGATGTTTTGAAAATTCAAATGAAAGAAGTTGCTGGATGAGGAATGGGAACAATTTCTAAGATGGGGTTCCCTATCATCAAACTAAGAGAGAATTACTTTATGTAACGGCAGGGATTACCGCCGTTTAAGGATATTCCCTTTCCGAACACACAGCAGCTACCGACACTCCAGTGAGGCGAACCAGATCCATAAGAATAATTCTCCCTCAATAACGAGACAAACACTCTGTCTTGAGGTTTCCAGCATGTCTGACAATCTTTATTGAGAAAGCAGGCTCTTATATAAACCACAACATCACACAATGGTTACATAACGAGCCCCAGTACACATTATTCTGACATCCCTTAGCAGACAACAGGTGAGTTCATTAACTAATCCCTTTACAGCTTAAATTACTAATATGCATGACCTTTACGTTTCCCAGACTTGCTGTCTGCTAACTTACAATACACATTATCATAAATACACCTTTGACCAGACCTAATTTACATGAGCTAATTACCTAATTCCTTTAGTAGCCGCACTGTTGAGTTCAGAATCAACAACCAGTAAATAGTTATTTTACTTATATCCTGGGAGATATTGTGGATAAATATTACAGACCCATTTTAAAGCAATCCAAGACATATTCTGAATGTCCATTATTTTCTGGCTCATACTTTCTAAGAACTTCTGAGTTCCATGGGCCCTCCCGTTACATCTCTCCCCTTTCGGCAGGAGACTAACACAGGAGGAGACCCCAGATGGGTTGATTCCGAAGTTAGTCCATAGTTCCATTCCTCTAATGCCTGGACAACCCATCAGCATTGCCATTTTGCTTACCGGGTCGGTAGCTGATGGTGAAGTTGTAAGGTTGCAGGGCGAATAATGGAATTCAGTTCTGGAACAGTCACTTGCTTTGCTCTCTCAATGGCTCCCAAAACTTGTTGCTGATGCTCTTGGGAGAGGTAAGGCAAAACCTGGGCGCAAATCCCAATTAACCTTTTGACAATTTCAGCCTGTTTGTGCATTTCAATGTTCAAGCCATGGGACATTTCATAATACATGACGTAGTGTCGTTGCATCTCCGATTTCTCCCTGGCCAACTTGTCACATTCCAATTTTAGACTGTGATATGGTGCCTGATCTAAGGTACATGTCGGGGAAGATAGTCTTACCCGGGTCTCAGCAGCAAGCGGGTCAATTCCAGCAGCACGGGTCTTGGCACAGGTAGTCACTGGGTTGGCCTCAGCGGGTCCCATCGGGGCGTAAGCAGAAACGAGGGGGGCCAAATCATTCCCCAGTAGTACATCCGCTGGCAAATCCTTCATCGACCCCACATTCACGTGTCCCGAACCAACCCCCCAATCCAGGTGAACACGAGCAACGGGTAGCTACTTGCTGCCTGTTGTCCCGGTTAGCTGCTTGTATTGGATCAGCCTCGTGCAGGACGCCCCAATGTTCTTCCTCCTAAACGCAGTGGGCCGCATGCATGGATGTGCGGGGGTTCCCCCTTGCTGGCTGTCTCCATGACTGGGACTGCCTGGCTGGATTCAACGGACAGTCTGGCTTTTTGTGCCCTAGCTGTTTACACCCGAAACACCTGATGGGTTGTGAGTAGCCCTGGGAGTTGAACCTGGGCTGCTGAGAATAAGTGTTAAATGTGAAAAATAATGCGCATCCTTAACTGAATCAATGAAGTGTAAGAGACAATATGTCACAAATGACATATGATATGAAAAAAAGTGAATAAACACCTTTAGGGTACAATGTACCACAATATGCACAAGCACATAAATAGTACAAAACACAAAAATTAAGTATACAATAGTCCATAGGAGCAGTAAAGGAAGCAACACAAAAAGATGAATGAAAAAAGACAAGAAATTCTTGAAGCTTTTCAGTCCAGCAGGTGAAAAAACAATCTTTATCAGATAATGGATGTCTCCTTACCAAGAAAGGTGGACCTCCGTGACAGAGGTCATACGAGCTCAACACATAGGCTTCACTCAAACCGCTGTGGCAACGATCACATCATCCAAGTGCCCCCTTCCTTAGAAATGCGGCCAATGAAGTCTTTCCAAGGTGTAACAACCATAGATCACCGCTCACACATAGGTTAGGGAAATAGAAATAAAAAACTTCATGGTGCAGCAAGTTTCATATAAAAGAAACTATTTATTGATAGCTGACATCCAAAAAATAAAAGACAAGGTGCTGTTTGTATGCGAACGCAATATAACAAACTCCATGAATAAAAACAAAACAATCAGCTGCAGCTCACGCCAGCTAGCTGAAATGTGGTGACGTCAGAATCCTTTGAGCTCCACCCGACGCTGCGTTTCTCCTTACAAGGCGTCTACTGGGAAAGGAGGCCTCCTGTTTTGTACTATTTATGTGCTTGTGCATATTGTGGTACATTGTACCCTAAAGGTGTTTTGTCTCTTACACTTCATTGATTCAGTTAAGGATGCGCATTATTTTTCACATTTAACATTTCATTGTAGTTTATATTCTAACTATTAGTAATTGCAGCACCATCACTTTTTTTCACCTATAGGGGATTTTTTCCTATTTTTTAGGATTTTGATCCTTCCCATTTTCACCATTTTTTCACTTGGATGTGAATTGAGGTGTTTTCTTTTGGGGGTAGCGTGGATATTTTCACATTACACATTATTACTGCTGAGAATAAGTGGCCGCTGGAGGTGGTGCTGTAGGGCGGTAGGCCTGTGGTTGGTAGGCAATAGCCGGAGGGGGTGCCGCTGATCGATAATCCACCCGAGCTGTTGTCTTGACCACAGGGTTATCCAGTTTGCGGGCGTCTGTGTATTCGTCCGCCAAACGAGCTGCTTCAGGCAAGGTGAAAGGTTTTCGGTCCCGGACACACTCTCTGACTTCCAGGGACAGTTTGTCAAAGAAGTGCTCCAGCAGGAACACCTGCAGCACCTCTTCCTCTGATTCTGCTTGGCATCCAGCGACCCAGTGGGATGCCGTGCGGTGTAGGTGGCATTCCCACTCGGTATAGGAGTCTCCAGTCTGCTTGCTCGTCTCTCGGAACCACCTCCGGTATGCCTCCGGTGTGACGGCATACCTGGCCAAAAGTTCTTCTTTTACCAGCCCATAGTTCATAATATCCTCGTCTGGGATGGTTCTGAACGCTTCACTGGCCCGGCCGGACAATTTCCCAGACAAAATGGTAACCCATTCCTCTGTGGGCACCCGGTGTAGGGCGCATTGCCGTTCAAAGTCAATCTCCCCTTCTGTTTCGCTGAAATTTTTAAAAGCAGCAATATGTATCTTTCTCCTTTCAGTTGGTGCTGCTGTGACTTCTGCTGCTGCAGCACCTCTTTGCTGTAGCAAATTTGCGTCCACAGGCGCTATAACTCGGTCTATGATCTCCGCTGCAGGGTTAGAACCATAATGTGCCAGTCTTATGTTAACAGCCCGATCAAAACTTGCCTCTTCGGGTGTCCTGTCTGTTACGCTGGGCCTTTCGGTTATGTTGGGTCTTTCGGCTCCATCCATTTCGAATAGTTCTGTGATAATGTCCCTCTTCTTACGGTTGTTGGCCAGTCTGCCCCGGTTCTCCAGTAAGTCCTTGAGGGTAGAGCGCTTTAGCCGTTCATACTGTGCCTCCATTGGCCTGTGTCCTCTTGTAGCTGTCCTTCTGGCTGTGGGAATCAACCTGCTGCTTGCCACCAATTGTAATGGCAGGGATTACTGCCGTTTAAGGATACTCCCTTTCCGAACACACAGCAGCTACCGACACTCCAGTGAGGCGAACCAGATCCATAAGAATAATTCTCCCTCAATAACGAGACAGACGCTCTGTCTTGAGGTTTCCAGCAGGTCTGACAATCTTTATTGAGAAAGCAGGCTTTTATATACACTTTTATATACACCAAAAGAATACTGCAGTCCAAATGAACAATGACCCAACTCCACCCACAACATCACACAACGGTTACATAACGAGCCCCCAATACACATTAACTTAATTATCACAATCCACAATGAAAAGATCTTTAGAAGTTGGCCTGGACTCAATTTACATTACACAGGCAGCCAGGTGGTTGGAGGTGATGACATTAACATCTTTCAATTAACCTGTTGAGTTCAGAATCAACAACCAGTAAATAGTTATTTTACTTATATCCTGGGAGATATTGTGGATAAATATTACAGACCCATTTTAAAGCAATCCAAGACATATTCTGAATGTCCATTATTTTCTGGCTCATACTTTCTAAGAACTTCTGGGTTCCACGGGCCCTCCCGTTACACCTTACACAACAGATTATAGAGTATGGGTAGTATGGGTAATAGGTCTATAGAAGTTTAAAGTCCCCAAAAATTTCTGAGGAAATTGTTCCACCTTTTGTCTTAGGTCTATAGAAGAGCAGGAAGAAGCCACCTTGCTTTGGCAGACTTAATGAAAATGAGACCAGCCAGGAGGTGCATGTGTTGAATTTTCTTTGTAATTTCTGTATGGGTAATAGTATGGGTAATAAATCTATAGAAGAGCAGGAAGAAGCCACCTTGCTTTGGCAGACTTAATAAAAAAGAGACCAGCCAGGAGGTGCATGTGCTGGATTTTCTTCATAATTTCTGTGAAGGAGTTGACTACCCCTTGTAATTGTATGTTGCTAGGGGTGTAGGAATGGGTTGGCAGGCATTGGAGAGTGGAATTGAGCAGAAAGGAATCCTGTTGGCTATGTAAAGAAAAGGTATTTGCACCCTTAGGGCTTGAAGTGGTTGTAAACCTTAGGTATGAAATGTGAACAAGCACTCTCCATAGTGTGTAGTTGTATCAATTAAGAGCACTAAGTGTCAGTTATTTCTGCTGCTTCATTCCTCTGCTATCAACATTTATCACTTCTGACTAGTTTTTCTGACACAGAGAGAAACAAGGTGATGGGGAGGGATATTCAGCTGATTGACAGCCTCAGCTCTGTTCATGTGTGCTGTTTAAAAGGGCGTGTGTCTCTTCCCTTCAATCAACTCTCTCCTCACTGAGCTCGGCAGTGTGTAATTTCAGTTCTCTGTGCCTTTTCTGACAGCTCAGACAAACTTTATACATTTGGGAATCTGAATGATTGTAGAGAAGAGAAGACTGCAGATAAACAGATACAATATATGCAGGAGGATTTGTTTAATCTCTGTGTATCACCTGAGGCCAGTCACTTCACTGGGCATATGTAAAGGTTTCCAGCCACTTTAAAGGGGTTGTAAAGATTTGTTTTTTATTTTCTAAATAGGTTTCTACAAGCTAGTGCATTGTTGGTTCACTTACCTTTTCCTTCGATTTCCCTTCTAAATGGTTTTTTTTCTTTGTCTGAATTTCTCACTTCCTGTAAGCTTGCCCCCATCATCCGAGCCATTCTGTCTGGGGGTTAGTCAGCGTGCTTGCCCCCTCCCTTGGGACTACATCCCTGCGGGGAGCCGCTGGTCAGCATGCTCGCCCCCTCCCTTGGGACTACATCACTGCGGGGAGACGCTGTGAATGTTCACAGCTTCTCCCCGCAGGGATGTAGTCCCAAGGTAGGGGGCGAGCATGCTGACTAACCCCAAGCCAGAATGGCTCTGATGATGGGGGCAAGCTTACTGAGGAGGAACAGGAAGTGAGAAATTCAGACAAAGAAAAACAAAATTTAGAAGGGAAATCAAAGGAAAAGGTAAGTGAACCAACAATGCACTCGCTTAAAGGAACCTATTTAGAAAATAAAAAACGAACCTTTACAACCCCTTTAAAATTGGTTTTGATTTAAATTGCTTCCTCAATGATTCATCGGGCTTTAAAGAGCCCTTGAGGTATTTTTATAGTCCATGTCTGTTTTTATTGTCCCGGATACATTGAGTGTACTGTTCCAAGTTCTAATCCCAACTTAATTTTCAGGGTATTTTTACACATATTTATGTTTATGTATTTTATTAAGTAATCTTTATTCATTAAAGTCCCATTATAATAGTTATTTTTAGGTTTTTATATATTTATGGGGTTTTGAGCTTTTTATATAGAATTTTATACAGATTTTATACCGTATTTTAAATGTTAGTCTAGTCCATCTATTAGGATTGGGAACCATGTTATTAATGTATGAGGATTTGATTTCAGACATTCCCAGCACAAAGGGAGTTATATGTGGCCCCTTGGCAAAAATCCCAGTGCAGTGGGGCCGCATATTTGTGTTACGTCGGCGCCAAGGATAGCTAGTTTAGCTGACTGAGGGGAGAGCTGCAATATTGTGGTGAGAGTGTAGGAAAATCAGTCTTCCAATAAAACAACCTGCTCTCTATTTTCTGATCGGGATTCTCGTTGGCCTGTTTCCCGATGAGAAAACTGTGTGTGTGTATGCGGCTACAAGCTTACCTGTCCTCCGGTAAGCCCGCGCATGCTCGATGAGACTTTGACGCATGCGCGGTAGCTTACAAGGGTAGTGTAGGGTGAAACAAGATGGCGGCGACGGCATTGAATGTGACGTGCGCATGCTCGTCGTAGTCAATGACGTCACTGCGTTCTTGCCATTCAAAAGAACGGCGGTTCTTTTGAATGGCTGTCTGTATGCACGGCTTGGCAAGAAAAGCTTGCCAGGAATCTCATCAGGAAAAACAATGTTTTTTTCCTGACGGAAATCTCGGACGTGTGTACAGGGCTTTAAGCTGGTTAAATCCCCCATCCAAGCAAAGCAGTGTCAGAAAACCCAAAGAGTGTCTGCCCAACTATTTATTTACTTTTATTTTTTCCTGGCTCCTTTGATTTCTCAATCAAATATTGTCAAGATGGATGGTGTTAGCAGAGCCCCCAATGGCTCAGATTTTTGCCAAAAGAAAAGGATTCAAAACCTTTTTCCAGATGAAATTTGGTCCGTTTATGGCCAGCTTTACTTTCATGACAATGAAAATGTTCTACCTGTTAGAACTTGAGGGAAAATTTTGCAACACAGGGCTTGTTCTTCACATGAAAAATGTTTTTTTTTTTTCAAGTAAGGACCTCTGTTGTTCTTGCAGTAAAGAAAAACAGATCAAAAATGCAAGGAGCTGATCACTTTGCACCAACAAACTTTATTTTTTCTTTAAACCAGACCTCTGACTGCTAATACAAGTACTTCCTGAAAGTTACATTCAGAATTAGCACTGAGATCCCACTGCTACATTCTGTAATTGTACAGAGTGTTTGTGTATCCATATCTTTATATACATAGATGACATAGCTTCATCATTAAGGGAAAACTAATCTAAGCTGCAGCGTTAGATCTGCAAATTAAGCCTTACTTTCTAATTATTTTGAAGAGATGATCCATCAATTTGAATGTTTTTTTTTTACAGGCACTAAATTGACTTATAAATGAAATTAGAAACGTAGAACAGATGTTTATAAAACTGCCAGCAACATATGTTGCATAATGAAATCATTAGGCTGACATTTTGACTGGCAGTCAGTCACTTTGATGATTTTATTATTTTAAACTTTCATTCTCAAGATTTTCTGCAAAAATGTTTTGTGATCTTCCTCCTCAATAAATATCATAAAGAGCTATTCATTTGAATTTCTGGATACAGATCCAACACTGAACAAACTGTACTGCTGGAGAATGTCTTTTGTGAACGCTGTCACTTTTGTATCATAAGTAGAATTATGCAAACCTACCTACACTGTTCTCAAATTATTGTTCCCACTGTTAATGTCACAAATGGGTGTTCACGCCCAAGCGTGCATTTTTAACAAAATTGAAAAAGTAGGAGAGAACACTGTGGGCAGACAATTCCTGTGTTGTCTTAGCTCTGGTAAAATTAATAATGATCGGTACATCTGGTTACTTTTATAAATCCTCTAAGCCCAAGATTTTTCCCAGCAAGCTAGGGAACCTTTCCTAAAAAAATCTGCCACTGCAGACTTTTCAATTGTAAAATTGCTACTTGCTTGAATTTCGTGCTAGGTCTCTTAACCAATTGACCTACAGAAGATTTACCCCCTTCATAACCAGGCAATTTTTGGGCGATATGGCACTGTGTTACTTTAACTGACAATTGTGCAGTTGTGCATTTGTACCCAAATAAAATGGTCCGATCCGCAGCCAGTAATTTTTTTTAGGTTTGCCGCATGTTTTTATAGCGTCAGGTACCCCAATATATTATCTAATAAAGGTTTAACCCCCTTGATCGCCCCCCAGGTAACCCTTTCACCCCCTATCACCACTGTCACTAAGCTATCGTTTTTCTAAACGCTGTCTTAGTGTCGGTGATGCAGATCGGTAGCCGGTAATTTTTTTTAGGTTCGCCGCAGGTTTTTATAGCGTCAGGTACCCCAATATATTATCTAATAAAGGTTTAACCCCCTTGATCGCCCCCCAGGTAACCCTTTCACCCCCTATCACCACTGTCACTAAGCGATCGTTTTTCTAAATGCTGTCTTAGTGTCGGTGATGCAGATCGGTAGCCAGTAATTTTTTTTAGGTTCGCCGCATGTTTTTATAGCGTCAGGTACCCCAATATATTATCTAATAAAGGTTTAACCCCCTTGATCACCCCCCAGGTAACCCTTTCACCCCCATCACCACTGTCGCTAAGCGATCGTTTTTCTAAACGCTGTCTTAGTGTCAGTGATGCAGATCGGTAGCTGGTAATTTTTTTTTGGTTCGCCGCAGGTTTTTATAGCGTCAGGTACCCCAATATATTATCTAATAAAGGTTTAACCCCCTTGATCGCCCCCCAGGTAACCCTTTCACCCCCTATCACCACTGTTGCTAAGCGATCGTCTTTCTAAACGCTGTCTTAGTGTCGGTGATGCAGATCGGTAGCTGGTAATTTTTTTTAGGTTCGCCGCAGGTTTTTATAGCGTCAGGTACCCCCATATATTATCTAATAAAGGTTTTAACCCCCTGATTGCCCCTAGTTAACCCTTTCACCAGTGATCACCATATAAGTGTTACGGGTGACGCTGGTTAGTTAGTTTGCTTTTTATAGTGTCAGGGCACCCGCCGTATATAACCCAATAAAGGTTTAACCCCCTGATCGCCCGGCGGGTGATATCAATTAGGTTTTAGCGTCAGAGAGGGTCTGCGTCACACCCCAGGCAGCGTCAGGTTAGTGCCAGTAACGCTAACACCCACGCGTGAAGCATACACCCCCCTTAGTGGTATAGTATCTGAACAGATCAAATATCTGATCTGATCAGATCTATACTAGCGTCCCCAGCAGTTTAGGGTTCCCAAAAACGCAGTGTTAGCGGGATCAGCCCAGATACCTGCTGGCACCTGCGTTTTGCCCCTCCGTCCAGCCCAGGCCACCCAAGTGCAGTATCGATCGATCACTGTCACTTACAAAACAAAAACACACATAACTGCAGCGTTCGCAGAGACAGGCCTGATCCCTGCGACTCCAGTGCTGTAGGAGGTGATTTCACCACCACAGTTAAAAAAAAAAAGCAAATATGCCGAAGCATTGGGGCAGCAGGGGCGAAGGAGCGATTTTGCTCCTAATGCCGCGTACATACGGTCGAAATTCCGACGGAGGCTTGCCCGTGGAAAAGTCCGACCATGTGTGTGCGGCATAACTTTTTTGCGGGAGGATGCCCCCATGCTTCGGCATATATAAATGGTGCGTGTATGCCCATCATTGGAAGTGGGTGGATGAAGGGCGGTATTCTAATGGTGGGCATACCCACCGATCAATCTCTTTTTTCGTTCAGCCAACTGGCTGCATGAAAAAAAAAGATTACAATACATGTCCAACAAGGACCAGCAACGTACTGGTATGTTGCTGGACTTTGAATGTTTATACCAGAATGATGCCTGCAGGTTTAGGTATCATCTTGGTATCATTCTTTTCAGCCTGCGGCCGGCTTTCATGTAAAAGCAATCCTAGCGGCTAATTAGCCTCTGGACTGCTTTTACAAGCAGTGGGAGGGAATGCCCCCCCCCCGGATATAAAAAGTGCCATTGGGAAATTGGGAAAGCATTTTATCACACCGATCTTGGTGTGGTCAGATGCTTTGAGGGCAGAGGAAAAATCTAGGGTCTAGAAGACCCCAGTTTTTTCAAAAAAAGAGTACCTGTCACTACCTATTGCTATCATAGGGGATATTTACATTCCCTGAGATAACAATAAAAATGATAAAAAAAAATACTTGGAAGGAACAATTTAAAAATAAAATAAAAAAGCAAAATTAATAATAAAAAAAAAAAAAAAAAAAAAAGAACCCCTGTCCTGCCCTGCTCTTGCCCAATGGCGAACGCAAGCGTCGGTCTGGCGTCATATGTAAACAGCAATTGCACCATGCATGTGAGGTATCACCGCAAAGGTCATTTTAGCAGTAGATCTCCTCTGTAAATCTACTGGGGTAACCTGTAAAGGCTTTTAAAGGCTTTTAAAAATGTATGTAGTTTGTCGCCAATGCGCGTTTGTGCGAAATTTTAAAGCATGTCGTGTTTGGTATCTATGCACTCGGCCTAAGATCATCTTTTTTATTTCATCAAACATTTGGGCAATATAGTGTGTTTTAGTGCATTAAAATTAAAAAAGTGTATTTTTTAACCCAAAAAATGCGTTTGAAAAATCGCTGCGCAAATACTGTGTAGAAAAAAAAAATGCAACACCCACCATTTTAATCTGTAGGGCCTTTGCTTTAAAAATATATATAATGTTTGGGGGTTCAACATAATTTTCTTGCAAAAAAATTTTTTTTTCATGTAAACAAAAAGTGTCAAAAAGGGCTTTGTCTTCAAGTGGTTAGAAGAGTGGATGTAAGCTTCCTAATGTTGTGTATAACATGCCAGAACAGTTCAAAACCCCCCCAAATGACCCCATTTTGGAAAGTAGACACCCCAAGCTATATACTGAGAGGCATGTCGAGTCCATGGAATATTTTATATGTTGACACAAGTTGCGGAAAAACGAATTTTTTTATTTTTTTTTTGCACAAAGTTGTCACTTAATGATATATTGCTCAAACATGCCATGGGCATATGTGGAATTACACCCCAAAATACATTCTGTTGCTTCTCCTGAGTACGGGGATACCACATGTGTGAGACTTTTTGGGAGCCTAGCCACGTACGGGACCCCAAAAACCAAGCACCGCCTTCAGGCTTTCTAAGGGTGTAAATTTTTGATTTCACTTCTCACTGCCTATCACAGTTTTGGAGGCCATGGAATGCCCAGATGGCACAAAACCCCCCCAAATGACCCCATTTTGGAAAGTAGACACCCCAAGCTATTTGCTGAGAGGTATTGTGAGTATTTTGCAGATCTCGCTTTTTGTCACAAAGTTTTGAAAATTGAAAAAAAAAAAATATATATATATATATATTTTCTTTCTTCATTTTCAAAAACAAATGAGAGCTGTAAAATACTCGCCATGCCTCTCAGCAAATAGCTTGGGGTGTCTACTTTCTAAAATGGGGTCATTTGGGGGGGTTTTGTGCTATTTTGGCATTTTATGGCCTTCGAAACTGTGATAGGTAGTGAGGAGTGAAATCAAAAATTTGCGCCCTTAGAAATCCTGAAGGCGGTGCTTGGTTTCCGGGGTCCCGTACGCGGCTAGGCTCCCAAAAAGTCCCACACATGTGGTATCCCCGTACTCAGGAGAAGCAGCAAAAGGTATTTTGGGGTGAAATTCCACATATAACCATGGCATGTGTGAGCAATATATCATTTAGTGACAACTTTTTGTAATTTTTTTTTTTTAGTCATTATTCAATCACTTAAGACAAAAAAAAATATTCAATGGGCTCAACATGCCTCTCAGGAATTTCCTTGGGGTGTCTACTTTCCAAAATGGGGTCATTTGGGGGGTTTTGTACTGCCCTGTCATTTTAGCACCTCAAGAAATGAGATAGGCAGTCATAAATTTAAAGCTGTGTAAATTTCAGAAAATGTACCCTAGTTTGTAAACTCTATAACTTTTGCGCAAACCAATAAATATACGCTTATTGACATTTTTTTTACTAAAAACATGTGGCTGAATACATTTTGGCCTAAATGTATGACTACAATTGAGTTTATTTGATTTTTCTTATAACAAAAAGTAGAAAATATCATTTTTTTTCAAAATTTTCGGTCTTTTTCCGTTTATATCGCAAAAAATAAAAATCGCAGAGGCAATCAAATGCCATTAAAAGAAAGCTCTATTTGTGGGAAGAAAAGGACGCAAATTTCGTTTGGGTACAACATTGCATGTCCGCACAATTTACAGTTAAAGCAGCGCAGTGCAAAATTCTGAATTCACCTCTGGTCCTTTAGCTATCAAATGGTCCGGGGCTTAAGTGGTTAAGCACCGAAGCTGGTACTTTTATGTATTTCAGCCCTATACGCCAGAAGATGTCTAAAAAGACCTCAAGGCGAAATGAGGACTATGATGATTCTAGTCCCAGTAGAGACAGGTTGTCCAGGCATCGGGATCATAGAAGTGGCAGGAAGTCATCGCTGAGGCGCTTTTCAGGCGCTTTCACGGAAAAAAAAGCGCCTGAAAACGTATTTCCATTAAAATCAATGAATGCTTTCACACTGGGGCAGTACACTGAAAAAACGCCCATCTCCATTGAAATTAGTTGAAAGCACTTCAAAAGCGTCTGAAAAGCACTTCAAAAGTGCTCAGTGTTTTACTGGCAGTTTTTCAAGCGCCTCAGTGTGAAAGTGGCCTAACGCTCCTGAAGCCGAGATCTCCAGGATGTCAGTCTTGTGGAGACACCCCACTTCCAGACAAAGTGATCTGTCGAAATTGCCCAGCGGACAGAAAGTCCAAAAGCCTGCAAGTGGCGGACCTACTTAAGAAAGCAGTAAAGAATTCCCTCGCGGAATTGGTAGCCACAATGCCGCCGCAACATCTGGCATCTCCTATGACATCCCCATTCCCGGGCCGTCCTCAAGTGAAATCTCACGCCGGACGCCTGCTTCTTCCTCTAAACATCAGGAAGAGAATGCCATCTCAGGGGGTCTCTCTGATGACCTAGATACCTTTTGGTTTTGCTTTCGCCATGGTCCAGCCTTTTGTGCAGGCGGTAAAACAAGCGATCGGCTGGGAAGAGACCGACACAGAAGTCTAAGTCGTACTTCCCCTTTTTTCAAACGCCAGATTACCCTCTTTCCCTCTCATGGGGGATATCAGGGATGTGATTGAGGAAGAGTGGAAAAAGACGGAGAAAAGATTCTCCATTAATCGACTGGGAAAGTTATACCCTCTCTCAGAGGCCGATTCCGCAATGCTGGAGGGCCCTCCAGTGGTTGATGCAGCTGTGGTAAGGTTGGCAAAGAACGTCACATTGCCCATGGAAGACTCGACTTTGTTTAAGGATCCACCAGACAGAAGGATGGATCTTGATCTCCCAAAAGATGTCGGGCAACGCTTGTAAACCTGCGATAGCCCTGACGTCAGTGTCCAACGCCCTATGCGTCTGGACAGATGATATAGAGTTTGCAATCTAACAGGATACCCCAGGGGAGGACATCATCAGGGCCTTAGTGGAGCTAAAGCTCTCAGTAGATCTTATTGGTGAAGCCACGATCGATTCAATTCGATGCTCCGCAAGGTCAATGCTCCACACAGTTATGGCCAAACGGGCCTTGTGGCTGGAACCCTGGTCAGCAGATATTGCCTCAAAACATAATTGGTGCAAGATACCCTTTGATGTAAAAGCCTTGTTTGGGGAGAAATTGGACAAGGCCATCTCTCACGTCATGGGTGGGAAAGATAGGTGATCCAGGCGCTCCAGGACATTCGCACCCAGATTTCAATACTCCAAGAGTAAGGACTACAGACAGTCCAGACAGGGGAAAGGCTTTAGGCAAAATTGGAGAAGCACGCAGTCCACTTTCCTCAAGACCCATAGACAGAGACTCGTGCCTATCCCTCAGGATTCTGCTAAATCCTTTTGACGCCAGGCCATCCCAAGCGATCCCTGTGGGGCCAGACTCAAACACTTCTTGAAGATCTGGGAACAAAGTGCAGGGATCCGTGGGTAGTCTCCACAGTTAAATACGGTCAGTTCTGGACGTTTCTAGACAAACCCCCCAAAGACTTCTTCTTTCCAATAAAAGTGTCAAGGTGCACCCCAAAAAAAAAAAAAAACGGAAGCACTACAGCGATTTCTTCTCTCCTTGCAGGAACAGCAAGCAGTGGTTCGAGTGTCTCCATCAGAAAGATTTTCATTTTTTTACTCCACCCTGTTTCTAGTCCCCAAGAGAAACAGAGGTAGAAGACCCGTGTTAGACCTGAAGAGGCTAAATCGCTATATCTTCCTAAAAAATTCCAAAGGGAGTCGCTATGAGCGGTTATACGTGTAATCCAACCAGGGGATCGGATGTTATCAATAGACTTGCAGGATGTTTACCTGCATATACCGACACTCCCTCCTTTCCAGAAATATCTGAGGTTTGCAGTGGTGCCTGTACATCTTAAATTTTGGAGTCTCCCATTCGGCCTCTGCGCGTCACCAAGAGTCTTTACGAAGACCCCAATTGCCATTATAGCCCCTCTAATAGAATTAGGGCCTTGAGTATACCATTACTTGGATGACCTTCATCCCGGGCGAAGGTTCCAGCCCAGTTAGTGGAACAGAACGGTACAGTATCCCTCCCACCTCAAAAGGTGACATCGACTGTTCGACAGATGAAGAAAGTCAGTATGAGATCCTACCTGTCATACTCGAACTGTCACAGCCTGATAGGCTGGATGTCGTCATGCATCCCTAGGGTCCCTTGGGCCCATTGGCATTTGAGACATTTCCAGCTGGAGTTCTTGAGGCTGTGGAACAGACGGTATCTATCCCAACCCATACACCTAACGACCCTGATGCTCAGGAGTCTACATTGGTGGATAAAGAAACACACGCCTATGAAATCACGTCCATTAGAACATGTCAACTGGATCACAATTATTACCAATGCCAGTAAAGCAGGTGGGGATCACACTGCAACCAGATCTCAGGGCAAGGAAGATGGTCCTTCCATACAACAGGCCTGGTATCAAATATCCTGGAGGTCCGGGCAGCCTACCTTTTGCATTGCTAGCCCTAGAATTCAAGATTACAGGCAAACCAGTCCTTCTCCGAATGGACAACAGGGCTGCGGTGTCTTATATACACCGATAAGGAGGGACGTGCAGCAGGTCTCTGATGAAGGAAGTGAAACCATATTCTTTTGGGCAAAAAGGAATCTAAAAGACCCAAGGGCAGTCTGTCTGCCCGGTCTTCTTGACTCAAGGGCTAACCACCTATCTCGCAGGTTCGTAGATTCCAACGAATAGTCTCTGCATCCGAAAGTTTTCAACTGGTTAGAGGACCAGTGGGGTCCCCTCGGGCTGGGCCTATTTGCAACAGCATTAAATACCAAGTTTTCAAGGTTCATCTCGAGACTTCCTCATCCCCAGGCGGAGGCAGTAGATGCTCTCTCAGCCCCATGGCATGCAATCTGGCCTATGCCTTCTCTCCATGGCCTCTCATTCCAAAAAAACTCATGTTGAGGCTCATGGTAGAAACCACAACGGTGATAACGGTCCTACCGTACTGGCCAAGACGTCCCTGGTTCCCCACAGCAATGTACCTGAATACACAGCCTTCAGTCAAGGTTCCAATAATACCTTTTCTCCTGTCACAGGGATGTCACACCCATCCAGATTCCCGCAGGTTAAATCTTCATATCTGGCAGCTGAAAGGGAAAGATTCCAATCCCTAGGGTGTCCCAACAAAGTTATCAAAACCCTGCTCAGCGCAAGAAAGCCATCCACAAACAGTATATACGATAAGGTGTGGAACAAATTCAGGGCCTTCATGATTGGCAAAAACTGCGATCCAGATTTCCCATCATCCTCTCAAATTCTAAAAATTCTTGCAGGCAGGCTTAGACCTGGGTCCTGCTTAAGTACACTAAAGGTGCAGGTAGCGGCAATTTCAGCGGCAACCAGTAAAAGATGGGCTGAGGATTCATTAATAATCCAATTTTTCAAAGCTGTCAAAAAGATCCGACCACCATCTAAACAATCTTTTCCCACTTGGAACCTTGCTATCATCCTAGAGTCTTAGCCAATCCACCTCTTGCCTCTTCGGAGTCAGCATCGCTTTGGAATCTAACCATGAAGCTATCCTCCTTGATAGCCATAACTTCTGGCAGGCAGGTTTCAGAGCTCCAAGCTTTAGGAGCGGATCTTCATCATATCATATTCTATCCTGACAGAGTAGAACTCTGAACGGTGCGAGGATTTAGCCCCAAGGCCACATCATCCCCGAACATGTCGGAGCCTTGGGCACTTCCAACATTTTCAGAACAAGACTCAGGTTCTCTTCACGAGCTGGACATTGCCTCCACTTTGAGATACTATCTGCAGACTACAGCATCCTTCAGGGACACTATCAGGTTGTTCATAAACAAAGGCAAGGAGGTGTCAGCAAGAACGATTGCCTCATGGTTCGCTAAACTCATCCACAAGGTGTACAGGGCAAAAGGACTGGGATCCCCTTCGATAGTCAGGGCACACTCCACCAGAACGGTTTCTGCCTCTTGGGTGGCAAGAGTGAATGTGTAAATTGAAACTATTTACAGGGCAGCGACTTTGGTCGTTCCAACATACATTTATGAAACATTACCGAGTAGGCCCAGGAGCTCTCTCATCGGTGGAGTTTGGCAGACAGGCGGTCAAATCGGCCTTTGCTTCTTCCTCTAAATGATGATAATAATCTCTTTAAAATAAACCTCTGAGCATCATCCCACCCATATCAGCTAGTTATTTGTCACAGGTATGCTGCCATGGAGGCACCAGGAAAACTGAAAACTGGATCATACTTACCAGTAATTTTCCTTTCCTGGTGCCTATCCATGGCAGCATACAATCCCACCCTCGGTATTCTATATTACGGAGAATGCTGGGGCTGTGCTAACGAACTCTTTTATAATATTCACTAGTCCTGAGGGAGGAGCCAAGGCGGAGCTTGTCACAGGTATGCTGCCATGGATAGGCACCAGGAAAGGAAAATTACTGGTAAGTATGATACAATTTTCTGTTTTTTACCCACAAATAGAGCTTTTTTTTGGTGGTATTTGATTGCCTCTGCGTTTTAATTATATCCAAAAAAAATTAAAACATTTATCTTCTTCAGAAATTTAGGCCAAGATGTATTCTGCTACATATTTTTGGTAAAAATAATCCCAATAAGTATATATAGATTGGTTTTTGTGCAAAAGTTATAGCGTCTACAAACTATAGGATAAGTAGTGGCAGTGATTAGTGTCTTATAGTGGGACTGCAATATTATGGCAAACATTCGGACACTAACTGACACTTCTGACACTTTTTGGGGACCAGTGACACTAATACAGTGATCAATGCAAAAAAATAGCACTGTCACTGTACTAATGACATTGGCTGCGAAGGGGTTAACATCAGAGGCGATCAAAGGTTTAACTGTATGCCTAACCAATGTTTTACTACACTTTGGGAGGTGTTTTTACTAGGGGAAGAGATGGAATTTGTTCCCTGCTTTACAGGGACACAAATTCCATCCCTTCCCTCCTGTCAAAATGGTGATCTGCCTTGTTAACATTGGTAGACCGTCGTTCTGCCTCTCTGCCTGATGATCTGTGGGTGCCAGTGGACATTGAGTTTGCAATGCCCACCAACAGGCTTCCTCTGTGTATAATCACAGTGGGAGCGAGCTGCTGGCGGGGAGCATGCGCGCCTCCTAACCAGACGAGTCAGATCACATATACATATACGTGATCTGGCACAGGTGTGCTGTCCTGTAGCAGTAAAACTGCTATAGGGCCGACCTTAACCACTTGACGACCGCCGCACGACGATATACGTAGACAGAATGGCACATCTAAGCATATGGTACAGGTACGTCCCCTTTAAGATGCGAGCCGGGGGTTGCGCACGCGCCGTCGCCGGCGGGACCCGCGGACCCAATTGCCGCCGGGGTCCCGCGATCGGGTCACAGAGCTGAAGAACGGGGAGAGGTAAGTGTAAACAAACATCTCCCCGTTCTTCCTAGTGACACTGTCAGTGATCGTCTGTTCCCTGTCATTGGGAACAGCGATCAGTGATGTGTCACGCCAAGCCACGCCCCCTAACAGTTACAATCACTCCCTAGGTCACACTTAACCCCTTCAGCGCCCCCTACAGGTTAACCCCTTCACTGCCAGTGTCATTTTTACAGTAATCAGTGCATTTTTATAGCACTGATCGCTGTAAAAATGACAATGGTCCCAAAATGGTGTCAAAAGTTTCTTATGTGTCCGCCATAATGTCGCAGTCATGATAAAAATCGCTGATCGCCACCATTACTAGTAAAAAAAAAAATATTAATAAAAATGCCATAAAACTATCTTCTATTTTGTAGACGCTATAACTTTTGCGCAAACCAATCAATATACGCTTATTGCAATTTTTTTTACCAAAAATAAGTAGAAGAATATTTATCGGCCTAAACTGAGGGAAAAAATGTTTTTTATATATTTTTTGGAGATATTTATTATAGCAAAAAGTAAAAAATATTGCATTTTTTTAAAAATTGTTCTCACTATTTTTGTTTATAGCGCAAAAAATAAAAACCGCAGAGGTGATCAAATACCACCAAAATAAATCTCTATTTGTGGGAAAAAAAGGACATCAATTTTGTTTGGGCGCCACGTCGCATGACCGCGCAACTGTCAGTTAAAGCGACCCAATGCCGAATCGCAAAAATCGTTCTTTCTTTTTAAAAACCATTTGCCAATAAGATTATATGTGCCTTAACATGCCTAAAACATATCTATTGGGTTTACCCCCTACTAATTTCTCTAAAACATCTAAGTCACTGCTGTCACATATTTTCATGTTAGCACATAATGGAAACAACATTTCAACACTCTCTTACAGAGCTTCAGGCTGGGATCCGAGATATACAAAGGATGAAATACTTAACAGCCATCTTCAATGACTCTCTTGACAAACATAAGAGCTGTGGCATATCATGGAATATCCTCCTTGACTATGATTGGATAGTAACATGGGCTTCTCTTTCTGCCTCGGGGTTGGATGGTGGACTTGCGGATCCCAACAGGTCCCAGGGGACATCGGATACTCCCCTACCTCCTGTTTTCTTCTCTTCCTCTCTTTCTCATTTTTTTCCCCCTGAATTCACTCTCACTTCAGCTAAACTCCCAATACAAGTTTGTTCTCCTAGCCCACATTTGTATGCTTGCTGTCCTGTCAGCGCCCTGGCTAGGTCTACAACTCAACTTCAAATTTCACTGAATCACTTGTCTCTGTACATATACATGATATGTTACTATGTGTTGTTGATTGATCACTATGCCTTACTCTTTACTCAGGAATGCCTTACTCTTTCCTCAGGAAGCGTTGTAGAACTGTATTTATTCGTTTTTCACCCCCCATTTATTGTAATTTTCTCTTTATATGAACTGAAAATTTTCCTAAAAAAATAAAAAATCTGACAGTTTAAAAAAAAAAAGATTATATGTGCATTTAGCATTATTTTGTCATGTTATTGACTTGTAAAAGTCATCCAAAAGTCCTGAGAGTCTAGGATGGGATGTCATAAGTCCCAGCAGACTCAGAGCTGTCACTCAAGTGATACTCTACAGCAGGGAAAGGCAATTAGCGGACCTCCAGCTGTTGCAGAACTACAAGTCCCATGAGGGATAGCAAGACTCTGACAGTCACAAGCATGACACCCAGAGTCATGATGGGACTTGTAGTTTTGCAACAGCTGGAGGTCCACTAATTGCATATCCCTGCTCTACAGTATTCTCCTTCATGCCTCCCTTGGTTACCACATAAAATGTTATGTAGGGAGGTGAAGGGACAGTCAGATGGGTTGGACCAGCACAGATTTTAATTAGACACTCTCAAAAGAGGAGAAAGCTCTGACATGCATGAAAGGAGCGGGCTGTGACAAGGAACTGACACTTTCTGGAGTGTCAATTCCCAAGGAAGTACAGAGGCACATTACAAGTCAATACAAAATCATTTATGGAAAGGAAAGCACTCCAAGTAAGAATTTATTATACAGTAAAACCTTGGATTGCGAGCATAATTTGTTCCAGAAACATGCTTGTAATCCAAAGCACTTGTATATCAAAACACATTTCCCCATAAGAAATAATGGAAACTCAAATGATTTTGTTCTACAACCATTTATTCATAGGGCCTTCAGTTTATAGTCCATATAAAAATTATAGCAATTGTGATAGGTTGTGTAACCATAAAATGTCCATCCACAAATGGAAGCCTCCACAAGGGGATTAGAAGCAAAATCCAGCAAGAGCTACAAAGTATAAAAGAGAAGAGAGGCAACTCTAATGCCTCGTACACACCATCGGTTTTCCCGTCGGGAAAACTGCCATGTTTTCTTTTGGCCGGGAAAACCGGCCCTGTGTATGCTTCATAGCAGTTTTCCTGACAGGAAAACTGCGGTGAAAAAAATTAGAACTTGTTCTATTTTTTCCCGTCGCGAATCGCAGCGTTTTTTTCTCGCAGTTTTCCTATGGGGAAACACTGCAAGGGAGCATACACACGGCCGGTTTTCCCGACCAAAGCTCTCCTGGCAGTTTTCCTGTCGGGAAAACCAGCCGTGTGTACAGGGGAAAAATGACCGAGACGGTTCTCGGTTTTCCCCTCGGTTTTCCCAGCGGTCTTTTGACTGCCGGGAAAACCGATGGTGTGTACGAGGCATAAGTGTAGTAATATGTTTATAAATGTTGTACCTTCATTAAACGTAACCACATTGTTACATTTAGAGGCGCCTCTCTTCTCTTTTATACTCAGTTGTGACATGACGATACTTGTATATCAAGACATCACTTTTATATCCAGTCAAAAAAATTATTAAAATTTTTGCTTGTCTTGCAAAACACTCTCAAACCAAGTTACTCTCAAACAAAGGTTTTACCGTACTTTTAATTGCAATTTTAAAGTTGATAAAAGGGTCTTTTTACTTCATTAGATAAAGTCAATAACATTTCCAATTTTCCTGATATGCATTCAGTATTTGCTCCAGGTCAGTGAATCAGAAAATACTGAAGAGGATAAGCATAACAGGCAACTTACACTTTCAGAAGAAATCGGCAATGGCAACACCCATATTTCTCTTAGAAAAGTTTAAAATAAGTAGGGCAATCAAGCAGAAGGTATTAAAACAATGTCTTCTCTTGTCTGATCTTCCTTTTACTCTGTCCCCTCATGTAGTTTTCCTGGTCCCTTAATGGGGCATCTTTTTGTCATTTTGTCCCATGTGCAACTACAAAGGCAATATGGCTGTCCATGCAGGTTAACTTTTAACATTTGAACTTTTATTGCAGAAAAAGTAGTCAAATGACAGTCAGATGACCACATGAAGGAGCTATGTAGGACCAGCTGGTGATTACTCATGTGTACAGTGATAATTATTACTGATTGCTAAACATAAGAAGGGTTTTCCACTTATCATAAGGGATCCTTTGACAGGGTGGAAAGAATGCATACAGCTCAAAGGCTTATGTGGAGTTAATTATCTCTACTTATTTTGATTGATTTTAATTCTGCAATAATGCATCCCCCAAGAGAGGACTGAAAACATTTCAGGTGTAGATAGTCATGATCTGTTGACTTTTGCTGGTTACTGCTGGTAAAATAGCTAAGTTTCCAGAGATGAACAGGGAATCAAACTGGTCACAGAGTCATGACTTTGTAACATTTTTCAGTAACGGGAAACAGGAAACGTACAAATGGCCGCTATCTGACAGGGAGGATGTTGTGTGGTTGATGGGGATGCTGCGTGGGTGAATATAGATAGCAATACATGAATGGCAAAGGCAAATGCAAAATAGGCTTAATTGACTGAGCAATAATGGTCATTAATTTAAATAAAGATTGTTATTCTCAGCAGTGAAAGCCAATGGGGTCTGAAAATATTGGTCTCTATGGCAAATAATACATGCTGTAGAATCTAATGAATTGAACCTAATGTTTTGTAGAACTTATAAAATACAAGCCATACGTTTCCCACATATTTATATTTTGAGCTACCTGGGCATTTTACTGTTAGTTAAAAATACTTACATGTAGGATAAAAAAAATTGTACTCATATATCTGACCTTTCCAAGTAATAAATTAAGATTGCACTTTCAGGATCAACTTTTTAAGCAACAGTGGCTTCCATGGTGCCTTAACACAATAAAGTCTGGCAGAGGTTCTGTGCCACTGAGCACTGCTACTGTCGAAAAGAACACCCCCTGATTTATCCTGCAAAAATCTGAATCTGTGAACCTCCTGCATTATAAAAATAAAGTAGACTTGTTTTATGTAAACGCAGGAAAAATGGATCTGGGAAGCATAAACAAACTTCATACTTCTTAGATCAAGAGCTTCTTTGTTTAAATGTATAGGTATTTACTAGGCTTGTGCAATTTGTTTCGTAACTAATCGAAATTCGCCCGAATTTAGCAACTTTCAGACGTTCGGAAGCATTCGAATTTCCGAACAAAGCAATTACGAGTAAAACCGAATCCGAAATAAATTATATCGCAAATAGCGAATGCCCGAATGTCTTCGGCATAATTTGTTATGAAAAAAGTTACGAATGTACGAATCCATTTGAAGCACAATAATGCCGCGTATACACGACCGCTTTTAATGTCATTGAAAAAAACTGCATTTTTCTCGACGTGATTCTTCTTAAGCCTGCCTTGCCTACACACTATCGTGAAAAAAAAGGCTTGAGCAAAGCGCGGTGACGTACAACACGTACGACGGCACTATATATGTGTCCAGAATCAATGAAAAACAATGTACTCTACCGAAAGTACGAATTATAAATCAACTAAAAATAAGGCTTACATTAATACGAATCATTCCGATTCAACGAAAAATGTCGCTTGCGAAAATACGAATTAGTCCGAACACGAAACATCCCGTCTAGCAAAATTATGAACGATTACGATTAAACAGGACGGAAAAGAAACGAACCGAAACTAAACAAATTTTTCCGTTGTGCACAAGAAACGAACCGAAACGAAACTAATTTTTCCGTCGTGCACAAGTCTAGTATTTACACATGCTTAGGTAAGTAAGTACAGCGTTTCCAATCTGCCCCTGGATGAACAGATTTGCATTTTTTTAAATGCAGATTAAAGTGGAACTAAACCCGTCTGTATTTACAGCCAAGGAAACTGCCATCTTAACCACTGTTTGATCTGCAGTTGCCATGGCGCTGAACATGTGATCAATTATGACACCAGCCATTTGATGGCTTGACAGTTTGGTTGAGAGCCCAGGCAACTGTGACATTTATCATTATGGCATGCCTTAAATGTAACTGTTTGGGGAAACAAATCAAAGGCTTTCATTCTGTTTAACCAAATGCACCTGATGCAAGTAAATGCACAGTGTGCATTATACCATTTAAAATCATTACATGCATTTATATGCATTTAAAAATGCCCTATAAATACATATTAATGCATATAATTGCCATCCCATGTGAATGAGGTCTACGCTACCAAAACCAAATGAAACCCAACGAGTTAATGCCGCGTACACACAATCGTTTTTAATGTCATTGAAAAAAACGGCATTTTTCTTGACGTAATTTTTCGTGTTTCCTCTCAAGCCTGCCTTGCCTACACACTATCGTGGAAAAAAATGTTTGAGTAAAGCGCGGTGACATACAACACGTACGACGGCACTATAAAGGGGAAGTTCCATTCGGATGGCGCCACCCTTCATGTTAGTAAATTTTGTTGAGCGACGATTCGCGCTTTTCAGCCTTGTGCTCTTCAGTCCGTTACAGCGTGACGAATGTGCTATCTCCATTATGAGCGCTAGTTTTACCAGAACGAGCGCTCCCGTCTCATACTTGATTCTGAGCATGCGCATTTTTTTTCACGTCGTTAAAGCCCACACACGGCCGTTTTTCATGACGAGAAAAGCAACGATGTAAAAAACTACGTGAAAAATTAGAGCATGTTCCAATTTTTCTCGTCATGATTTTCTGCGTTTTTCTCGTCAGGAAAAATGCTGGAAAGCCCACACACGATCATTTTTAATGACCATTTTAAAAAATTTAATTTTTCTCGTCATTAAAAACGATCGTGTGTACGCGGCATTATGCCGCATACACACAATCGTTTTTCATGCCATTAAAAATGCCATTTTTAAAAATGGCCATTAAAACCGATCGTGTGTATGCTCCAGAGCATTTTTAACGGTGTGAAAAACGGCCATTAAAAATTTCGAACATGTTCTATTTTTTCACATTGTTTTTCATGTCGTTTTTTTTAACGACGTGAAAAACGATAGTGTGTATGCTTTTACGAGGGCAAAAAAACGCGCATGCTCAGAATCAGGTATGAGACGGGAGCGCTCGTTCTGGTAAAACTAGCGTTCGTAATGGAGATAGCACATTCGTCACGCTGTAACGGACTGAAAAGCACGAGGCTGAAAAGCGCGAATCGCCGCTCAACAAAGTTTACTAACATGAAGAGTGGCGCCATTCGAACGGAACTTCCCCTTTATAGTGCCGTCGTACGTGTTGTACGTCACTGCGCTTTGCTCGAGCGTTTTTTTTTAATGATCGTGTGGATGCAAGACAGGCTTGAGAGGAAACAAGAAAAAAAACGACGAGAAAAACATTGGCTTAAAAAATGGCATTAAAAACGTACGTGTGTACGCGGCATTAGAGTTGATTTACAGGCTGTTCACTTTGCTAAGGAATTTTTCTATCAGCTTAGTGCATGTGATGAAAATGTACTTTGCATAGAATACCCAATCACTTGCAAAAAAACAAAACAAACAAAAAAAATAAAAATAAAATATTTCTGTTTGCACATGATTTGGATGATAGAAGTCAGAAGAAGTTCATTCGTTTACAAAGCTAATGGAACGTTTTCTTTCAAAGTGCACAATCTAATTGCCTGTTCACTTTGAAAATCAACCCTTTTGCAAATGAACCCTAATGTTGTCAATTTTTGAGCATAACTTCACATTAAAAGCAGTTAGAGATGTCAGGTATGGCTTTTTTTATACCTCTGTAAACAGTCAATGTACGTAAGTCTGGACAGGTACACTTTAGGACAAAATTAACAATATAAGTTACAGATCATCGAAAGACATAAAGTGAAGCAGCTCCTGGACTCATGTGTTCCTGCTCTCTCTGTAACCTACATTTCTAAATACCAATTTGTTTGATTTTTTTTTCTTAAAGAGTAACTCCACTTTTGTTGAGAAAAAAAAGCATTCCCCTCTAGGTGATCTGTGTACATTACAAGGATTTTACCAAACTACCTTTTGTTATTCTGAAGAATGTTTGTCTATGTCCATGTGGTAAGTGAATCAAAGAAGAGTGGTTTCTTAATTATCAACCAGCTGCTGCACCTGAAAATTGCAGGGTCTGCATCCCTTAAGACGTGATTTCCTATTGGGAGTATCTCACCAAAAATGCAAATTTTGTTGCACGGGATGCCTGATATCTGACTTGTATCTTAGTGCAGACTTCTATGAAAATCAGTGAGCCAATCACACAAGTAGAAAATTATGTTTCTGAGGGCGTTCTGTACGTAGTAATATTGCATTGCATTTTCCAGAAAATTACAGTGCTGCATTAAAAAGGAAAGGCAATTTTTATTTAACATTCAATTACTATATGACTTGAGGCGCAATTGTATATGCTATATATATATTTTTTTTATTTGCAATTTTTTTAGTTACCCTTTAAGTTTAACACATAGCGATTTTCAATTCTCATGTAGAACATTGACACTGTAATAACATAGGCAACATGGAACATGCTTCCTATAATCTTGGTGCTAAGTCCTTTCCACTTGTCAACCTTTCAGCCAAAATGGGCACTAGGTAGAATTCAGGGACGCAGATATTCTCTACACCCGCAGTTCCCTTAGCTTAAAAAACATTATAATGAGCTTAAATCGTCACTGTAGATTTTAATATAAAGGTAAATAGATATTGTCTACTACATCTACTATGTCAAATATGGTGCTGTACACAGTTGTCCAACCTCTATTACAATGCCCAGTGAGACTACTGGGTGCAGTTAAACATGTAACAATGAGCTATAATCACTGATGTGGAAAAGTCATAAAAGATCCTCATGGGTGCTGTAGTTCTGATATTTTATAAACTATAAACTGTTTTTTTTTTATATATCTTCCTAGAACTTAGTTTTCATGTAGCATTCTGGTTGCATAATGGCATATTAAAGCGGCAGATATTCGTGCTAAAATAAACTGATTCAGCACAGGTTCCTGCTACAGTGAAGACCAATGCACATATTTTCTGCCATGTCTCATGCAAAATGATTAGCTCATATTCTGTCTAAAAGATCATTTTTCCCTCCATTTAACAGAGCTGCATACAACAGCAATAATTTTCAGGGAATTGCTTTCAAAAGCATCACAGCTTTTGTTAAGGATGAGAGCAGAAGGAGCACCACTATGTATTATTCTCTTAATAACATGTTTCAAGGAGGAAGAATGAGAAACAATTTGCTTAGGTTGTCAGGATTAGGTGTTATATGCCCTTTCACCATCCCTGTGCATATGACACATTAAATGGCTCGGCACACTGCAAAATCTAAAGGACAGTTTGGGTAGCAACTTAAAGGATAAGTACACCTTAGTGGAAAAATGAGTTTGGCCTCTCTGTTCTTTGTAGCATTAAAGCATATGAAAAGTGCACCTCTATTCTGAAGAAATATTATGCACCACTGTCCATTCTGCCTGGGGCCAGTACATTATTTACTGCGTGCCTTGGTTTTTTATGGAAAATTGTGACATGTGCTGACTTTAGGATGGGGACAGGCAGACTCCAGGTATTTATTATAGCTGTTCTCCTTAAAGTGATACTAAACACACTCTGTTTAATATACATTGTCCCTTCTATTTCTGTAAGTGGATGATGGCACTGTAATTATTTTAATAAAAACAATCGAAGTCCCTTTTTCCTAATCGATACACAGCTGTCACAGGACCCAGCTGTTTCCCAGCCTGTCTGTAGGAAAACATAAGCAGGAGGAGCTTCTAGTCCTCTGCTGCTGGTCACAGGTTAAAAAAAAAAACAGCATTTGGAATACAGCTAGCGAACAAAAACCCTTGTGGTGGACTTTTAAGGCACATAAAGAGTATAAAAGTATTTAAAAAAAATATTTGTTTATTAAACATATATCGTAAAATAATTGAACATATAGCATACGGAATGTATCTAGAACATTGTCTCCATTTGTACATAAAATGCTATACACAGCTCTTGCACCCAACGCGTTTCGGAGTACACGTATCTCCTTCTTCAGGGTGATATGTTGGAAAGAAAGATATGTGTTCTCTCTTGCCAACATATACCCCTGAAGAAGGAGATACGTGTACTCCAAAACCCGTTGGGTGCAAGAGCTGTGTATAGCATTTTATGTACAAATGGTGACAATGTTCTAGATACATTCCGTATGCTATATGTTCAATTCTTTTACGTTATATGTTTAATAAACAAATATTTTATTCAAATATTTTTATACTCTTTACGTGCCTTAAAAGTCCACAAGGAGTTTTTGTTCACTAGCTTCAAATACTGGATGTGGCATTAAAAAAATGCATTGTATTGCCGTTCTCTACAAATTTTTGCCTTTGGAATACAGAGTAAAAATAAATAAATACTATTAATAAACTGTTTTAAATTGGCATGAAAATAGATATTTGTAATCAAATCTTTATTATTTTTCTGGAAATAACATGGTGTGGGCAGATTTCTGCCAGTCACAGGCTGTGTCACGCCCTTCCAGCCTGTGTCTTAAAATATGTGATAGGGAGGAAATGCTCAACTCACTGAAAAATTAGCATGTGCAGTGTTTCCACTACAGTTGCAAAATCCCTAGCTGAATTAGGGGACATGAACAGAAGGTGGAGATAGAGAGCAACAGGATCAACCAGGCTTTTTGCAAAATACAGAAAATGAATCTCATAGTGACTGAGTGAGTGTGAACAGCATGTAATACAGCATTTATTGACAGTTTAGTGGGTGGGCTTAGTGACACTTTAACTGGTTAATTTTTCTTCAAAACATTTTTACATTTTACTTTTGCTTTATATTTTAAAGTGGTTGTAAACCCCAATAAATAAATAAATAAAAAAAGACAATGCCATAATGAGCTAGTATGACTAGCATACTAGCTCATTATGCATTACTTACCTTAGATCAAAGCCCCTGATGCCATCCTCATCTCCCCCTCCGGCTGCAGACATCGCTCCGGAAGGTTACTTCCGGGTATCGCCGCTCCGGCGCTGTGATTGGCCGAAGCAGCGAAAACGTCACTCTGCGCATGCGCACGGGTGCCGTAAGAGCCGGCTCTGCCGGTTTTATGAACAGGATTCTCAGTGCGCCTGCGCCGTTGTCTACGGCACGCATGCGCCGTAGACAACTGTGGATTTCTTTTTGGCAAATATCTCCTAAACTGTGTAGGTTTAGGAGATATTGCAAACACCTACAGGTAAGCCTTAATCTAGGCCTACCTGTAGGTGTAACTTCACTGGAAGGGTTTACAACCACTTTAAAGTGGTTGTAAAGTCACATGTATTAATTATATTGATTCTCTCTGTTTTAGTTCCCTGTTTAGTACAGTGTGTGTGTTTTCCTAAAATTATAATGCTAAATACCGTCTTTGCAGAGCCCTGCTGTGCTGTCATGTGACCTCCCTCTGCTTTCCTTCCCGAGTAAGTGAGTAGAGTGGGAGGGGCTGAGATTTCCCTCTGATGAAAGCTGGCAGAGGGAGGTCACGTGTCTGCACAGCAGGGCTCTGCAAAGAAGGTATTTAGCATTATAATTTTAGAGAAACACACACACTGTACTGAACAGGGACCTAAAACAGATGCCATAGGTCATAGGTGTGTGCAGCCTATTGCATTAGGGTGTGCACCCCAAAGCCCAAACACACACTACTGATTGCTCATGGTGTTCATTCAGAAAGGAAAGGGGCCGGTAAATTACATATTTACTGGCCCCTTCCCCACTCCTAAAACATCCCAGCAGAAACAGCCGATAGTAGAGGAGGGAAATTGGCAGTGCTGCTGGGGGGAAAGGTGGGAGCCGGGGCAGTAGAGGGAATCTGTGCTGCACAGGGTGATTAGGGTGTGCCTGGGCACACCTGGCACACCCTGTGCGCACGCCTATGCCATAGGTACTTCTTCAGGTTTCGCCCGACAGCACCATGTGGGTACAAAACAAGTGGCTACTTTTTACACTCTGCTGAATGATATGTGTGTTTTAGATTGCTGATGTGATATTGGGGTTGATTTACTAAAGGTAAATAGTCTGTGCACTGCAAGTGCAGTCGCTCTAGATCTGCGGGGGACATGCAAGGAAAATAAAAAATAGCATTTTTGCTTGCACATGATTGGATGATAGAAATCAGCAGAGCTTTCCTTCAGATTTAGAGCAACTGCACTTGCAGTGCACAGTATATTTGCCTTTAGTAAACAGTTGTTACAGAAGGTACAAAAAGTTTAGTTCCTATCAAGTGTAAAAGCTACACAGTAGGGTCCCTGATTTACTCAAACAGTGCTGTTTTACTAAAGGTATTTTTTTATGTATTGATACTGTAAACAGCAATGAGGCTGTTAAAATAATCTTTGTTAAAAAAATTGTGTGAGTATTAACTTTAATTATCCAATCATGCAAATAGAAAATTCTTGTTCACTTTGAATACCCAACCACGTGCAGATGTTTTTCACATGACTGGATAATTGAATTGAATATTCACAAAATGTTTTGAGTGAAGATTCTCAACTCCTCAGTGTGTGTGTGTGTGTGTCAATGCCACTACACTATATAATTAGAAATGCATCTATGGCTAAACCAGTCATGTTCCATTTTAACTGACTAATGCCATACAGTATACTTGCACATAATCATGGACTGAATTATACATTTCAAATATTAAGTGCACTGAGCAGAGGTTTAATACATTATCTAAAACAGTCTTCATGCAGCGAGAAGATATTCAGCTAAGGGAATGCAGTGGAAAAAATGTCAGTCAGTGTAGACATTTGTTTAGAATGAAAATGAATTTATATTCACAAAGTAAAACTGCGGGGATCCCACTGTACCATGGAAAAGAAATCATGTTTACTCAGGAGCTGAGACTAATGTCCTTAAGAAACCAAAATTGATTTAGTTGATATTATATCCTATAAGTCACAGGGCTTGCACGCCAAGTCATTAACATTATGCACTGTCAATTAAATTACAAGAAACTAAAATCTGCAACTGGTTTATTCTCACATGAGTAGTTATGGGAATTGTATTATTTGAATTCTCGCTTAGTTTGGCATGCTGTAGTGGAGTAAAAATTAGTACTTAGGTTTTCTTAGAGCTCATTCACACGGGTGCAGAGGGCCATACACCATAAAGCATATCTCTGTGACCAGGATTCACAGGTAGGGATGAGCTTTATGTTCGGGTCGAACATGAGTTTGACTCGTACATTGGCTGTTCGCCCGTTCGACGATTATTTTTTTTTTAAACGGCCGGGTCACCACGGGGAAACCGCCGAAACCCCCGTTGTGTCAGAGGGGGCGAGGTCACCCGTCCACGTCACGGGTGGCCCCGCCCTCAGTAATTTAAGAGCTGTCAGACGGGTTGCGCGTCATTTGGCGGGCACTTCCTATGGAGGCTGTATCGATCGTGGCAGTGGGTCATAGAAGGATTACAGCGCTGGAATTTTTATTTTTTTATTAAAGGACTTGTCCCAAGCTGTGTGTGTGTTTTTTTTTTACCTTTTTTTGTCACATTTTTGGGTGAAATGGTAGGGGTACAATGAAACCCCGTTACCAATTCACATAGGGGGGGCCGGGATTTGGAGGTCCCCTTTGTTAAAGGGGGCTTCTAGATTCTGATAAACCCCCTGCCCACAGACCCCCACAACCACCGTGCAAGGGTGTCAGGGAGAGGAGACCGATGGTGTGTCCCTTGTACATAGGGACAACCATCGGTCACCTCCCCCAGTCAGTCCCCTCCCCCCACAGTAAGGATAACTCCCTAGGGAACCCTTTTAACCTTGATCGCCCACTAGTGTTAACCCCTTCCCTGCCAGTTATATTTATACAGTAATCAATGCATTTTTATAGCAGGGATCGCTGTATAAAAGTGAATGGTCCCAAAAATGTGTCAAAAGTGTCTGACGCAATATTGCAGTCACGATAAAAATCACTGATCGCCGCCATTACTAGTAAAAAATAAAAAATAAAAATGCTATAAATCTATCCCTTTTTTTGTAGCTGCTATAACTTTTGCGCAAACCAATCAATATACGCTTTTAGCGATTTTTTTTTTACCAAAAGTACAGTGTAGCATGACCGCGCAATTGTCATTCAAAGTGTGACAGCGCTAAAAGCTGAAAAATGGCTTTGGCAGGAAGGGGGTGAAAGTGCCCTGTATTGAGGTGGTTAACGGTGTTCGCGCGTTCGAACACATTTTTTGCCTGTTTGCATGTTCTGCTGCGAACTGAACCAGGGGGGTGTTCGGCTCATCCCTAGTCACAGGTGTTTGCATACAGACATGGGAAGCAGCCCGTACAAATCACTGACAGACTAATGCCGCGTACACAAAACTATGTTTTTCTCAACGTGATTCTTCGCAAGCCTGCCTTGCCTACACACTATCATGATAAAAAATGCTCGAGCAAAGCGCGGTGATGTACAACTTGTACGACGGCACTATAAAGGGGAAGTTCCATTCGGATGGCGCCACCCTTTTGGGCTGCTTTTGCTGATCCTCGTGTTAGTAAACTTTGGTGAGAGACGATTTGCGCTTTTCAGCCTCGTGCTCTTCAGTCCGTTACAGCATGACGAATGTGCTATCTCCATATGAATGCTAGTTTTACCAGAACGAGCCATCCCGTCTCATAACTTGCTTCTGAGCATGTGCGTTTTTTTCACGTCGTTAAAGCCTACACACGGCCGTTTTTCCCGACGAGAAAAACGACGAGGTGAAAAACGACGAGAAAAAATAGAGCAGGTTCTAAATTTTTAATGGCCATTTTTCATGTCACGAAAAATGCTCTGGAGCCTACACACAATCATTTTTAATGACCAAATAAAAAAATTGCATTTTTCTCGTCATGAAAAACGGTTGTGTGTACGCGGCATAAGGCTGTACATTGGTAACCACAGAGTGGAGCATTCACATGCTTACAGAGATAGATAAACAGGCATAGACACAAACTGTCTGCATCCAGGGGTGCACATCCATCCCTATATGCAGGACCGTCTTTATAATTGATTGGACCCTGGGCAAACATTTTGTTGCCCCCTTTCATGCAATTTCGCTCTCCATCTGCTCTGAGACATACAATAAATTGCAGCTAGACTCAAAATCAGATCAGGCAGCGATTGCAATTGGTTACCAGAGGTTACAGTGTACAATTACTCCTCACTGACTGGCTGCCAGAGGTTACAGCACACATTATGGCTCACTGATTATTTGCTAGAGGTTACAGCACATTACTTCTGCTTGTTGATTGGTTGCTAGAGATTACTGTACATCAATACTGCTCACTGATTGGTTGCTAGAGGTTACTGGACATCCTTACCACTCACTAATTGGTTGCTAGAGGTTACCGCACATTACTGCTGCTCACTGATTGGTTGCTAGAGGTTAGTGCACATCATTACTGCTCGCTGATTGGTTGCTAAATGTTACAGCACATCATCCCCTCACTGCCTGCACACCATGGACTAGGGAGGTGAGAGATCCTAAGACTCCTGGGATCGGTGGCAATTCTGGGGGAGTGTGTTGCTAAGGCAATTTCTATAGTGACTTTATTGTAATATAGAGTTTAGGTAGTAACAGGATATGTGTACAGAGCCCCTTCCCTCCCCCTCCATTGATACTGGACGTTCTTTGAAAAAGAAAATGGGTGGGAGGGGCCCCTCCATTGATCAGGAAACAGGAAATGGATGGGAGGGGGTTGGAAAGGGTTTTTTGGAGACACATGTGTTTGACCAACAGATGGTGTTGGGGAGGACAAAGAGAGAGACATGACTGCCTGGAGCTGGAGAGCTTTGAATAACTTTTGAGATGGACTGAGCAAAGGACCATGGAGGACATTTTGAGTAATTATTTAGTTTACTTAATTTGTACATGTTGTACATGCTTATATATTTGTAGGCATATATTTTGTAAGCTATGAATTGTGTTGTGTTGTGCATCCTACAGTTGTATGTGCAGATTTTTAATTGTTTAGTAAAGCATTGATACACTACAGAAGTTTAAGCTTCCTTGGTTTTACCACAAGAACTTAACCACTTGACAACTGGGCACATAACCCCCTTCCTGCCCAGGCGAAATTTCAGGTTTCAGCGCCGTCACGCTTTGAATGACAATTGCGCAGTCGTGCGATGTGGCTCCCAAACAAAATTGACGTCCTTTTTTTCCCACAAATAGAGCTTTCTTTTGGTGGTCTTTGATCATTTCTGCGGTTTTTATTTTTTGCGCTATATACAAAAATAGAGCGTCAATTTTGAAAAAAACACAATATTTTTGAATTTTTGCTATAATTAATATCCCATTTTTTTTTTAAAAAAACTATTTTTTTCCTCAGTTTAGGCCGATACGTATTCTACATATTTTAGGTAAAAAAAAAACGCAAAAAGCGTATAGTGATTGGTTTGCGCAAAAGTTATAGCGCCTACAATATAGGGAATAGAATTATGATTTTTTTTTCATTATTTTTTTTTTTTTTTACTAGTAATGGCGTCGATCTGCAATTTTTTTTTGGTGACTGTGACATTACGGCGGACACATCGGACACTTTTGACACATTTTTGGGACCATTCACATTTATACAGCGAACAGTGCTAAAAATATGCACTGATTACTGTATAAATGTGACTGGCAGGGAAGGGGTTAACCACTAGGGGCGATCAAGGGGTTAATATGTTCCCTGCTAGATGTTCTTACTGTGGGGGGGAGGGGACTGACTGGGGGAGGTGACTGATGGTTGTCCCTATGTACAAGGGACACACCATCCGTCTCCTCTCCCCGACAGGACGTGGATCTCTGTGTTTACACACAGAGATCCACGTCCCTGGCTCTGTGACAGCCGATCGCTCGTACCTGGCGGACATGCGGCCGCCAGGCACGCTCATCGGCACTCGCCTGACACGGCGGGCACAGTTTTTCCCCGACGCGCGCCCGCGGTGGCGCACATCGCGGAAGTAAATAAGAGGACGTCCATAGACGTCCTATCAGCAATTGACGACCGCTTTGCGGACGTCTTTTGCTTATAGCCCGGGCGCGAAGTGGTTAATAGATAGACGTAAAGCATTACAATGGGGGTTCGTGGCCGTGATTTGTGCTAAAATTTCAACAGAAGCTGACCTGTTTTCTGTGGTGTGTTTTGTTGCTTGTGCTGGGGGAAAAATGCTGTGTACACTGTTTAGGAAGAGTAAGGCTGCAAAGGTTTCTGGTGTCCAGGAGGGCCAGAAATAATCAGTGGATGTCTGTTGCAAAGGAGCTGGCTGGATATGCTTCTCCTTTGAACAGAGCTTGGGGGGATGGAGTCTCTGATCTTTCCTCAGATTTTAGTCTCAAAAGTTTTGGGTTCAGTAAGGGAGAGATGCGGGCAGTTGCTGTGTTTGGTTTGCATTTCCTGCATGCTCTACATTTTGAATCTGAAACGAGGGAAAAGGCAGAATTAGAAAGAGATTTAATGAAGGAGCAGCTTGCAGTTGCATCCAAGTGTTTGGAAGAAACTGCAAGCAGGGCAAAAGATTTAGAAAGGAGGGTAATCAAAGTTAAACCTGCAGTGTCTTCCAAGAGTGTTCAAACCGCTGTAGGCCGAGCTGAAGATTTGAATGAGCGGTGTGCCGCCCTCATGACCAAGTCTAATGATGCTCTAACAAAGGACAAAGGCCCAAAGCCTGTATACAGAAGTAGGACATGTGCTACTGTTACTTCCCATAAGCGGGAAGCAGAGGATTTGATTAGCTCAAATTACAGAGTTGATTCAAATACAAGGAAGACAAGGCCTATGATCTCCAGGAGACACATGTGGATTGATTTACTTAAGGTGGGGGTCCCTAGAGAGGAAATAGATGGGATTCCTACACCAGCATTGTTTAAGAAGTGGAAGAAAATGATTGGGAATGGTAGATTTAGTCACATTAAGTGTTTCTGTTGCCATAAAATGGGGCATTTTGCAAAAATGTGCCATGCTGTGAAGCAGCAGGCCTCTGTTCTTCCAAGAACGGCACGGAGAGACATGCAAGTTTATTCGTTACGTTGGAAGTCAATGCCTTTCCGTGAAAGTGTTTCAAGGCAGCAGTGGGCACCCTACAATAGTTTTGCAGTTACAAATGGGCAGATAGAGAAATGTGAGCAGTGAGCTATGTTTTTGGCACAGTTGGAAATGAACAAATAATCTGCTTTGTCTCTTACGTTTTTCAGGCATTGCGCATCGAAAGGTGGAGCAGGCAGAGCAGACGACCATGCTGGGTGGGAGGAGGAAGACCAGAAGAGAGCTTGATGAAGTTGCGGATGATTTGCTAAAGGTGGCTGAATTGGAGTGGACTTTCATCTGAGCATTTCCTTATGACAAAGAGGACAAGAGACTTTCATCTGGGACTTTCCTTACACAAACTGCCAAATACATTAACCCTGCTCAAAAGTAATGTTGCAGCCTTCCAGGGACAAAACAAAAGTCTGACCGCCCAGATGGGGGTCAAAAGGGAATTCTTTACTCCCATTTAGAGGGGGGGTTATTTCGCCCTTTTCTGGACAAAAGGCTTTAAGAAGTTTCCTATATTATTCTATAAAATCAAGAGGTGGTATGTGTTGCTATGGCAATTTCTATAGTGACTTTATTGTAATATAGAGTTTAGGTAGTAACAAGATATGTGTACAGAGCCCCTTCCCTCCTCCTCCATTGATACTGGATGTTCTTTTAAACAGGAAATGGGTGGGAGGGGCCCCTCCATTGATCAGGAAACAGAAAATGGATCTCCAACAGGATCATCCTAAAACAATTTTTGCCAGCAGCCCTTATGAAGGGGGAGTATTTAGTCCCCCGAAACGCATTGGACTGTTTTCATGCCTGCTATCTAATTGGTCCGGCGGCAGAGGCAGGAGGAGGGGGCCGAACTTCCGAGAGACAACGCCGTGGCCCTGTTTCCCACAAGTGAGGAACGGTACTTGTCAAAAACAGGGAAGGGAAAAACAGTAGGGAACCGACTGTGAAGCCAAGAGGCTTGACTGCCAGGTTCCCTTAACAGGAATGGTGGAGGCTGCACCTGATAGCCAATCCGAATATCAGCTGGGGTTCCAACATCACATGCTATTAAAAGTCAGCAGCTGCAGTATTTGTAGCTGCTGACTTTTAATTTTGGCAGGGATGCTGGACCTCCTCTTTAAAGATGAGCAGCTGTTGTGGCTACTGTTAAGTAAACGTGCTGTTTTGCACTACTTAAGGAAAGCACATTCACTTAAAAGTAAACCTGTTGCCATGCAATAAACATTTAAGTATTTGCATTTTCTTATCAAGCAGTAAATGAGCTTAAGCACAAGCTTTCACTGACCTCCGTAGCTGCAGGCAATATGGAGAAATCATTCTTCAGAGCTAAAACCAATCAAATCATCCTCTCAGCAACTCAGCTCCCAGAAGTAGCTCGGCAGCCTTCCAGCTTTCTAATCTCTAGTGCAAACACAGATCATTTGCTCTAGGAGGGAGAGACAGATTTGGATCAGCTGCTGACATTGACTTGAATGAGTTGCTTCAGTGCTTCTGCTGTTAAAAGCATATTTACTGCTTGTTAAGAATATGCAAATGTGTGAATGTCCCTATCCTAGCTACAGGTTCACTTTATTTATTTTATTTTAATTTTTGCAGCAGCAGTCCTTTACTAAAGATGCATACATCCTAGCAAATAGATAGAGATTGCCTATTAAGTTGCTTTATAAAATAAAATGATGACATTGCTTAAAAAGTAAAATAAAATAAAAAAAGACTTTGGGGTTAAAGCGAAACTTCAGTCATTTTTCTATCTTTCCATCTTTTACATTTTCTGCCCTTGTTGTTTTAACTTTGGATAGAATTATTTATTTTTTTGCCAGTAAATACCTTATACAGCCCACTTCCTGTTTCTTGTCTGGTAAAAAGCCTAGGCTTGTGATATCATGAACAGCTCTCTCTTTCTCACTCTTGTGAGAGTTTGCCAGGAAGGGAGGGGGTGAGTCATAAGACGGCCAATGAGAGCTGCAGAGCTGGAGGTGTGTCTGTGTAAATCCAGGAAGTGAACAGGCAGCAGCTTCAGCTTCCCACAGTTAAAATGGTTGCAGCCAGACTCAGTGGAGGGAGATTTCTGCAGCATATTTGGCAAGTACAAAATCACAGTATATATAAAATAATATGCAAAGTGGTTGGAGGGAAGCTTCAGAATGGCAAAGATGTTTTTATTACAAATTATGTGAGCAGATGGCAGTTCCTCTTTAACGTACACTAAGTTGTTCAGGTTTTTTACAACTAAAAAGGAACAACGAAAAAACATGTACAAAGCAGCCTAGAGCTCCACCTACTGGCTAAATTAAAGACCATTGCGTTTTTTCATATTACCATAATAAAAAATATGTTTACCATTATTTTATTTTAGTCATGGTAATAATGTTTAATGCAAAATATATAAAACAGTGTACATTCCCTTTAATTACTAGTCCCTCGTTCACTTATAAAATAAGGATAAAGAAGATTACCATTTACCTCTTCACTATCCAATTTTCTCTCAATATATTCATTTGCTTGAATTCTTTGTACAAAAATATTAAGCAAACCTTGCAGTGCAAATTCTTTGCACAAATGGTTTTCAGATTAGTACTTTAGTCCTAGAAACGTACTTTGGGTGATTATACTATACTAAAAAGAAAATTCTATGTCAAGCCTTTTCATTTTGCATCACAATAGAAAAGACTTGCCTAAGGCTTTCCCTCCTGCAATGATTATTCATTTTAAAGAAGGCATCTATCAGCACCACTGTACAGTACCTAGTCCTGGAAGCCAAAGGATAAAAGTCACACTTCAACAAATGACTATAAGAAAAATGTGAATTGCTCTTTAATATCTGGCAGCAAAACAGAAGTCTAATTTGCAGATTCCCTGCAGGTTTGCTCACAATGGTTCATTTTTGGATGCGGAACAGAGAATACGGTATGTGCCTCCTAATTTTACAACTTAAGAAGCAGAAATTGCTGCTTTTTCATCTTCAGAATAAACCCATTAAGATTTAAATTTGCACAGTTATGTTTTTATTCAATCTAGGCCTATAGCCATATTATAACACAAATAGGATTTTAATCTATTGCAGAAACACTACAAAATAATGTTTTAAATTATTTTCTAAATCAGGAACAATCAGAGCCTTGCAAGTTTCATATGGTCTGTGGTAGAAATAACAAAAAAATGTCCATGAACACAGTAACTCCTAAGTGTAAATCTTTTCCTCCACTGAGACCCATCCTACTTGCCATCCGGGCCAATTCTGACACTTCGCTCCTAAATGTAAAAATCTACTTTTTTTTTTTGCAAAAAAATCACGTAGAATCCTCAAACATTATATATATATATATATATATATTGTGAGGGGGTTAGCTCGGCAGCGGGTGTGTGTGACCCCCGGGATGGGCTCCCCACACAAAACAGGCCCAGCAAACGGAGGTTGTGGTTTTCAAAATCAAAAAAAGGTGCGGTTTATTTTCTATTTACAGTGACAAAACACAGCAAAGCAAAAGAAACATAACCAAAATAAATCCTGGTCAAGTTGACCTCTGACTAAACATACGGGTTTCCTAACTAACAACTGGGATCAGCCTAGTGCTGTCCTAGTCCCTAAGTCCCTGGTTTTAAATGTCCAAGCAAATAGCCACACAGGCTTTGTCTCACCGCACAGGGGTTCACTCTCCCTAGACAGTCCACACAGGTCTGGTTCCAGGCATGAGCTAACATCTAATGAAGCTGGGAGTTTTTATAGAGGCCTTAAACGAACTGACAGGCTTCAGCTGGTCTCATCAACTCCCTGCCTGCACGACGCCCAGCCCTCTCCCTAGAGGTATGAGTCATCCATGAGCCCACTAGCCTTATACAACTCTCCACCTAGTTGTATAAGTCGGCGTAAAGCCTGAATCTGGGCGAAATATATCTACCCCCCTGGATGCAACCAGGTGACTTTACCTTCCTGCTGTCACATACCCCCCCCTCTTGTTTTAACCTCGGGGTTGGAACACCAGCAATCAGGCATTCATGTACTCGAGACAAAGCATCCACATTCCCCATTTGAACGCCAGGGCGATGCTTTACTGTGAAGTTGAATTCCTGGAGGGCCAGGAACCACCTATTCACTCTTCTATTTGTTTCCTTGTTTTGAGCCATCCACTTTAACGGAGCGTGATCCGTAACCATGTCAAAGTGCCTACCTAGCAGGTAGTACCGAAGGGAATCTAGAGCCCACTTCACCGCTAAACACTCCTTTTCAACGGTGGCGTAATTTACCTCATGGGACTTCAACTTCCTGCTGAGGTAAATGACTGGGTGCTCTTCCCCGTTCCAGACCTGGGACAATACTGCTCCTAACCCCACATCTGACGCATCACTTTGTACGACAAAGTCTTTAGAGAAGTCGGGTGAGTACAACACTGGCTGGCTACATAAGGCTTGTTTCAAGAATTGGAATGCTGCCTCAGCCTCGGGGGTCCATTTAATCATGACCGACCCTTTCCCCTTCGTCAGGTTGGTTAGGGGCACAGCCTTAGAAGCAAAGTGGGGAATGAATTGCCGATAATACCCAGCGATTCCCAGAAAGGCTCGTACCTGCTTCTTGCTGTTGGGACGTGGCCAACTCTGGATGGCCTCGACTTTGTTGAGTTGGGGTTTTATTACTCCCCTCCCAATGGTGTACCCAAGATATTTGGCCTCCTCCTGCCCAATGGTACACTTCTTGGGGTTAGCCGTAAACCCCGCTTCCCGAACAGAGTCCAGGACTGCTTGCACTTTTAGCAGATGTGAGGCCCAATCTGTGCTATGGACAATTACGTCATCCAGGTAAGCCGCAGCATACTTCCGATGGGGCCTCAGCATCTGGTCCATTTTCCGCTGGAATGTGGCCGGCGCATTCTGTAACCCGAACGGCATTCTTTTATATTGGAACGCCCCGTCTGGGGTTACAAATGCGGTTTTCTCTTTGGCCGACTTGGCCAGGGGGATTTGCCAATACCCTTTTGTGAGGTCAAGAGTCGTCATGTATCGGGCTGTTCCCAGCCGGTCGATCAACTCATCTATACGTGGCATGGGGTAGGTGTCAAATTTTGTAACTTTGTTCAACTGACGAAAATCGTTACAAAATCGCCAGCTCCCATCCGGTTTAGGCACCAACACGATGGGACTAGACCAATCACTTTGGGACTCCTCTATCACCCCTAAGTTCAGCATTTTCTGTACTTCCTCCCGTATTGCCTCCCGTCGAGCCTCTGGGATCCGATAGGGTTTTAACTTCACCCTTTCACCGGGCGGGGTAATGATGTCATGCTCTACCCCAGATGTTTGTCCCGGCAGCTCAGAGAATACCTCCTTGTTGCGAAGCACAAACTCCTTAACCTCCTGTTGTTGGGGTTGTGACAAGGTGGCTGCTATTCCAACCTCAGGAATCACGCAACCAGTTTGAGCTGGTGACCAAGTGTCTGCGACTAGGGACTCTCTATCCCTCCAGGCTTTCAACAGATTAACGTGATAGATCTGTTCGGGCTTTCGCCTTCCTGGTTGTCTGACCTTGTAATTCACTTCGCTCACTTTTTCCATTATCTCGTAGGGGCCTTGCCATTTGGCAAGGAATTTACTTTCAACCGTAGGGACAAGTACCAATATCCTATCCCCCGGGGAAAAGGTACGGGTCTTGGCTCCACGGTTGTACACTCTCTGCTGTGCCAACTGCGCTTGGGCCAAATGTTCCTTCACGATGGGCATTACCTGTGCAATTCGATCTTGCATCAGGGCGACATGCTTAATCACACTCCTGTGGGGAGAACTCTCACTTTCCCAAGTTTCCTTGGCAATATCCAACAGCCCTCTTGGGTGTCTCCCATACAGTAACTCAAAGGGGGAGAATCCCGTAGAGGATTGGGGCACCTCCCTAATAGCAAACATCAAATAAGGAAGTAAACAGTCCCAATCCTTTCCATCTCTATCCACCACTTTCTTCAACATTTGTTTTAGGGTTTTGTTGAATCTTTCAACCAGCCCATCGGTTTGGGGGTGATACACAGACGTACGCAATTGCGTCACTTTGAACAATTTACACAGCTCTTTCATAACCCGGGACATAAAGGGTGTACCTTGGTCCGTAAGCAGTTCTTTACAAATACCCACCCGGCTAAAAACAAGAGATAGCTCTTTGGCTATGGTTTTGGCCGAGGTATTTCGGAGAGGGATCGCTTCTGGATAACGGGTGGCATAGTCCATTATAACTAATATGTACTGGTGCCCCCTAGCGGACTTGATTATAGGACCTACCAAATCCATGGCGATCCTCTCAAACGGGACCTCAATGATGGGTAGAGGGACCAGCGGGCTACGGAAATGTGGCATCGGGGCCAACCTCTGACACACAGGGCAGGAGGAACAATAATTTTCTACGTCCTTCATCACCCCCGGCCAATAGAATCTCTGTAATACCCTCTCTCGGGTTTTCTCTGTCCCCAGATGACCTCCAAGAATGTGCCCATGGGCCAACTCCAACACCAACTTCCTGTAAGGTTTGGGCACCACAAGCTGCTCAACGGTTTCTTCTGCCCTTTTTGCCACCCGATACAGTAGGTCCTTCTCTACGCTGAAGTATGGGTAAGTGCAGGTATTATCTGGGTTCACTAACTCGCCATCTATTTTCACTACGTTTTCCCGTGCCTTTATTAGGGCGGGGTCTTTCAACTGTTCTGTGGCAAAGTTTTCCCTGTGAACCTCAAGATCAGAAAACTCCACAGACGGTAGGTTTTCGTCTGAGGAGGTGGGCTCCTCTCCAGTTTCTTGAGTCTCCCCTGCCAATACTGATAAGGGAAATTCCGGAGAGTCCTCACCACTCTCAGGGGAGTTCTGGCTATCACATTCCTGGTACATAGGGGCACCAGTGAGGGGCTCAGGATCATCCCACAGTTCCCAGAACTTCGGAAAATCCCTTCCCACAATGGCGTCATGCGGTAACTGAGATACTAAGCCCACTGGATGAGAGAGGGTACCTTTGGGGGTCTCGAAACACACTGTAGTCACTGGATACTCTCGGGTGTCCCCATGCACACAAATAACAGCTACCTTGCTATTCCCAGAGACCTCTGTTTTAACTAACTCAGCCTTTATCAGGGTCACAAGGCTACCTGAATCCAGCAATACCACAACATTTCTACCATTAACACACATTTTGCATAAATGTTTCTCAGTTCCTCGAATGGCAGTGCATGCGACTGTCGCACACAGCGACTGACGTCTGCCCGTCAGAAAGTCACACTGCATGGGTTCCTCCACAACCGGGCAATTGGCTGCAATATGTCCCGCTTGCCGGCAGCGGTAGCAAACGATCCTTCTTGCCGCCTCTTGAGCCGCTGATTTCCCAGGCTGTTCTCGCCAAACTTGGGGTAGAGCTCCCACCCTCTCACTCTCTCCACCCTCACCCCTTGGAATCCTCTTATCCGCCCCTGGGGATGGTCTGGTCTTAGGGTGGAAAGTCCGAGTGTCTCTGGAAGAGGCCGTCAGGTTCTCTGTAGCCAAGTATTTCTCCACACGATCCACAAGACTATCGGCCGTCTCTGGGTCTCCATGGCTTACCCACTTTTGGATGGCAGTAGGAAGAGCTCTCAAAAACCGATCCATTACAACACGTTCCACAATCTTTGGTGCGGACAAAGTCTCTGGCTGTAGCCACTTTCTGCTCAGGTGAATGAGATCATACATTTGAGACCTGGGGGGTTTTCCAAGCTGGAAAGTCCAGTTATGCACACGCTGAGCCCGGACAGCCTGGGTGACACCCAGCCTTGCCAATATTTCAGCTTTTAGCATCACATAGTCTTTTGCTTGGTTAGGCTCTAGGTCATAGTAAGCTTTCTGCGATTCACCAGTTAACAGAGGAGCCACCAGTCCAGCCCACTGCTCCTCAGGCCACTTTTCTCTTTCAGCGGTCCTTTCAAATGTGGTCAAAAATACCTCTGGATCATCCTCTCCAGTCATTTTTGTCAATAAACGACTCACCCCAAAGGACGCGGTATTAGTGGGACGGCTTTCCTCACTGGTCTGCGGACGTTGCTGCATTACTGCTTCCATCTGTTGTTGTAGTCTCTGCTCTTGCTTCTGCAACAGGTCTATGAAGCGGGCCTCAGATTGCTGCTGGGCTCGTTGCTGAGCCTCCAGACTCTGTTGCAAAGTTGCGTTTGTCTGCTGCTGGGCTGCAAGGCTCCTTTGCAAACCTGCATTTGTCTGCTGTTGATTGGCATTTGCTAGAGCCAGCTGCTTCAGTATCTCCTCCATGCTGGCTTAAAAAAAAAACTGCCACTGGTTCTCCACCAACTGTGAGGGGGTTAGCTCGGCAGCGGGTGTGTGTGACCCCCGGGATGGGCTCCCCACACAAAACAGGCCCAGCAAACGGAGGTTGTGGTTTTCAAAATCAAAAAAAGGTGCGGTTTATTTTCTATTTACAGTGACAAAACACAGCAAAGCAAAAGAAACATAACCAAAATAAATCCTGGTCAAGTTGACCTCTGACTAAACATACAGGTTTCCTAACTAACAACTGGGATCAGCCTAGTGCTGTCCTAGTCCCTAAGTCCCTGGTTTTAAATGTCCAAGCAAATAGCCACACAGGCTTTGTCTCACCGCACAGGGGTTCACTCTCCCTAGACAGTCCACACAGGTCTGGTTCCAGGCATGAGCTAACATCTAATGAAGCTGGGAGTTTTTATAGAGGCCTTAAACGAACTGACAGGCTTCAGCTGGTCTCATCAACTCCCTGCCTGCACGACGCCCAGCCCTCTCCCTAGAGGTATGAGTCATCCATGAGCCCACTAGCCTTATACAACTCTCCACCTAGTTGTATAAGTCGGCGTAAAGCCTGAATCTGGGCGAAATATATCTACCCCCCTGGATGCAACCAGGTGACTTTACCTTCCTGCTGTCACAATATATATATATATATATATATATATTAGCAGAGGCCCTATAGAATAAAATGGTGTGGGGGGGGGGGCTAACTATGGCGGCATGAGGATCTTCTTGTCCTGAGCTCCGTACTCCCACGTAGCTCCTACAGCAGAACGCCATTCCTATCGGCCTCCCTCACCCCTCTCTCCCCATGCCAAGGGGAAAGCTGGGGAAGACATCGAGACCCGCCGCCAGTAACCCTCAGAACCCGTACATTACACGGTACCTTACGGGTACAGCTTGTCCGAGCCCGGATTCAAATATGGCGCCACAGCCAGGGAGGCCAGAGTCAGAGTTCTCACAAGAGCTCTCACAGCCGCTGCATCCGGGGGGTTTAAATCTAGAAGTTGTGTCACGGACACAGTCGCCTGTTGTGCCCTTGCTTTGCCTGAGCCGGTGCAGAATAATTAGAATGACATGCTGTCGCTAAGATCAGGGACTTTCTAACAAGAGGGCAGCACTGAAGGGGTGGTCACAATGTTATCCAACCAGGCTTCAGTAATGCTGCCTCTGGTGGAAAAAGGTGGTATGTTACATCCAACCTTGATTCCAGAGCAGATTGATTGGGATACGCTCACTCGGTCACAAAGTAACAAAGTATTCTCCCATCTTCAAAAAAACAAAAGCAAGGGTGATACTCTTGGGGAGGAGGACATTGATATTAAACAGCTCCTCCAGGCTCTCCCAACTAAGGTGGATATACAACAAATGATCAGCCACTTTACAGGAGTTTTACGGGAGGAGATTAAGACTACTAAAGGAACATTAGCGATAGTGGATCAGAGGATGCAAACCCTCGAATCTAAACATACGGAGTCATCATCATGCTTGGAGGCAATAGAAAGTAGACTGCTTAGGCGCCTTTTTTCCCTACAACTGCAGTCGGAAGATGCGGAGAACCGTATCCGCCACAATAATATAAAGCTCCGGGGAATACCAGAAGCTATAATGGGAGCTGACCTACATTCAACTGTAACTGCTGTCTTTAATCACCTATTGGAGAACCCTCCAGATACTGTAATCAAACTAGATTGCGTCCACAGAATTCCTACTACTCGCAATACCTCTCAAATAGAACCAAGAGATGTCCTGTGCAGAGTCCACTTCTACACTGTAAAGGAAGCAATCCTCCGAGTGGCTTGGAGAAAGGGATCACTGAAATATGAGGCAGCCTCTATACAACTGTTCTCGGATCTCTGTAAACAAACTTTATCTCGTCATCAGTTATTAAAACCACTGCTGTACTGCATTAGAGCAGTGGGGGCTACCTACCGGTGGGGTTATCTCCTGGCTCTGATTATAGCCAGAAATAATCGCAGTTATATATTACAGAGACCAGAACAACTCCCACTGATTTTTCAATTTCTGGGATGTGAAACAATTGAAGTTCCTGATCGGTTAGCTTTGCAAGATGTCCCAGATGCACAAATTTCTTCTGTGCAGAAAATGTAGTGACTAAGAAGATCTGTTTAAAGGACAGTATTTATCTATTTTTGGGGGATAGGAGAGCCCTTGAGAGAGCGATATGTTAGACCCACCTTCATCATAATAGACCTGACTCTCTAATTGAGTTTGCATAATTTTTCATATTGGATGTTAGTAAACCTTAAGGAAATTACTGTGTTTAAAGTGCCACATTGGGGACAGAGATGCCAGCAGTGGCTTCTCTGTGCCCAATGGGTTTGGGCCTGGGCATATTTGTTTCACTGGGCTTCTAGACATGCCTGGAGCCCATTCTCCTCTTCGGTAATAGAAAAAAAGAGATTTATTTTAATTTTTTGGGGTGGGTCAATTTTCAGGGTATAGAGCTGTTAGGGGTCTATATAGTTATTGTTAATGGATGTGTTAAGGGCTGGCTGTTTTTTGGGAAGAGGGAGTGGGGTGAACTCCCATATCGATATAAATCGATCAGAGCAAAGTTAAATACAACTCAGAAAAGGGAGGGGGGGAAGGGACACCCTTATGATATCTGTCATTGCTGGGACAATGGGAGTCCACTCTATTTCTCACTGTCCGCTCCCCCTTTTTATTTTTTGAAGAGGGGGCATGGGCAAGGGGAAAAGCATTTTGGTTGCAGCTACTTGGTAATTTATTATCACGGGTGAGGGTGGGTGAATGCCATACTGTCTCACTCCTCTCCATTTATGTCTGGAGAGGAGTAAGATATTAGGAATGATAGGAATATAGGATGTCATGCTTACATTAAACCTAGATCTGTATCACACTGTATTATATTAGGATTCCATCTTTATGGGAGTCACGTCTCAGGCATTCGCCTGGATTGGCTTATTTCCCCACTAGAAACGTCTCTCTCCTAATTGGAGGAAACATAGAGGCATTTTTTTTTCTTGGTTTTGTTTGTTTAACCACTTGCCGACCAGCCGCAGTATATACTGTATACTGCGGCAGGTCAGCTCTTCTGCGCAAACTGACGTACCCGTATGTCGGTCCGTGCATGTTAAACTGTGGCCGGCGAGCCCACGGGTCCTGCGGACTGTCTATGTAAATAAGGCGGATCCCCATTGTTCTGTCAGGGGACATCATGGATATCTGCTGTTCGGGAACAGTGATCTTTGTGGTGTTCCAGTAAGCCCATCCCCCATACGGTTAGAACACACCCAGGGAACACAGTTAACCCCCTTGATTGCCCCCTAGTGTTAACCCTTTCCCTGCCAGTGTCATTTATACATTAATCCGTGCATTTTTATAGCACTGATCAATGTAATAATGTAATGTAGAAAAAAACTCACCCAAGCTCTACCGCATAATTGTAGAATGATGACCTGAATAACGGTGCTCTGGCTTGTTGTGTCCCCATAAACATCAAAATAGCAAGAAATGCCAGCAACGCGATTGCTTCTTCTTAAATCTTTATTGAGCACTAACAGCAGTGCGACATCTAAAGGGCTAACATGTTTCAGCTGGAGCCTTCCTCACAGCATACAGATTTACAATAAAATCAAGTTTATATAGAAAAGATATACATTCCCCTATCAGTCCAATGACACTCTTAAGCCTCGTACACACGATCGGATATCCTATGGATTCTAATCCGATGGTTTTGTCCATCGGAAATCCGATGAAGCTGACTTCCATTAGTCTTGCCTACACACTATCAGTCAAAAAACCGACCGTTCCAAGCGCGGTGACATAAAACACTCCGATGAGCCGAGAAAAATTAAGTTTAATGCTTCTGAGCATGCGTCGACTTCATTTTGAGCATGCGTGGGTTTTTTATCCGATGGACTTGCCCATAGATGATCGGAATTTTCTATCGGTTTTTGATCCATCTGAAAAATTTAAAACATGTTCTATTTTTTAAAACCGATGGAAAAAAGACCGATGGGTCCCATACACGATCGGTTTGTCCGATGAAAAAAGTCCATCGGACTGTTTTCATCAGTAAAACCAATCGTGTGTACAGGGCTTCAATAGCAACGCAAAAAATATTTCAAATGTGTCCAAACACTTTGAAACAGTGCATGGTGGTAATCTGGAGTCTTTTTCTTTTTGCGGTCTGGAACAGGTGAGAAGATTTGTTAAGGGGGTACACACCATACCCTAATTCAGCGGTGGATACACAGATTGAATACTCAATTTCCTAGTGAAATGAACAGTAGAAAGGATGTAAATTTGTTTTTAAAATAATACAATTTGATTCCACAATGGGTTAATTTTTTCCCTAGAGTTCTCAATCTGTGTTTCCATTTTCCCTCCCCTCTTTCTTTGGTTCTGCCACCTTCACATGATTTTAGATGTTAATTGTTTTTAAATTGAATTGTACCGCCTCCTTTTCTGGAGGAATGGATATCTTTTCCCTATAAACTTGATTTATAGTGCTCAATAAAGATTTAAGAAGAAGCAATCGAGTTACCGACATTTCTTGCTATAATGTAATAATATCACTGGTCCCCAAAAAGTGTCACTTGAGGTCAGATGTGGCCGTAGCACTGTCTCAGTCACGCTAAAAAACGCATATCATTACCGGTAAAAAAAAAAAAAAAAGCCCATAAGTCTATACCCTATTTTGTAGACGCTATAACTTTTGCGCAAACGAATCAATATACGCTTATTGGGATTTTTTTACCAGAAATATGTAGAAGAATACATATTGGCCTAAACTGATGAATAACATTTTTTTTGTTTTTATTTTATTTGGATATGTATTATAGCAAAAAGTAAAAAATATATATTTTTTTTCAAAATTGTTGGTCTTTTTTGTTTATAGCGCAAAAAATAAAAACCGCAGAGGTGATCAAATACCACCAAAAGAAAGCTCTATTTGTAGAAAAAAAGGTCATCAATTTTGTTTGGGTACAGCGTCGCATACCCGCGCAATTTTCAGTTAAAGTCACGCAGTGCCGTATTGCAAAAAATAGCCTTGTTATTAAGGGGGTAAAACCATCCGGGGCCGAAGTGGTTAAAATGAACAGTGCCTGGGTCCCACGCACCGTTTTGTTGGATTCAATTTTTTTATTTATTTTTTGCTATATCGCTTGGCATCAAGTTCTTTTGGTCTGTCTAGATATAGTCAGAGCTAGTCATGCCTCATATAGTTCTGACATCATACAATGTGAAAGGGCTTAAAAGCCCTATGAAACGAACTAGACTACTGAGTTAACTAAGGAGACTGAAAACTATCGTTTTTCTCTAAGAGACACATTTTAAAAAGAATAAAATCCCGAAGCTGGGGGACAACAGATTTCTGATAGAGTACCAAAGGACCAATCACTGCTGAGGGATATCTTGCAAGCGTATATAGTAGTCATACCAAAAGAGGGGAATGATCCAGTGGCCTGTTCAAGTTACCGGCCCATATCGTTATTAAATACTGATCTGAATTTTTTTACTAAGATTCTTGCTTTGAGAATAACACAGTATATACCAACTCTTATTCATCCAGACAAGGTGGATTTCACCCCCGGGAGGGAAGGTAGGGACAATATACAGAAAGTGCTTAATGCAATTCATTACTCCACTTGCCATTCTTTAGCCTTAGTGCTTTTATCTGCTGATGCACAAAAATCATTCGATAGGGTAGATTGGACATTCATAAAAGCTACATTAGAACATATAGGCCTTGGTGATGAAGGGATGTATAAGTGGAACTCGGCATTCTACACGATTCCATCAGCAAGTGTACGGACTAATGATACCATCTCAGAAGTATTCCCTATATGAAATGACACCAGGCAAGGTTGCCCTGTGTCCCTCCTTATTTTTATACTTACCCTGGAACAACTTCTGCACATATGCGGATGACCTAATCTTCTTTTTGACCTCCCCAAGGTCCTCAATACCCTCGCTACTAGTAGAACTACACCGATATGGGGCTCTGTCAAACTTTAAAGTGAACTACTCTAAATCACAAATGATGGGTGTGAGCTTAAATATAATAGTGAAACGTCAAATATCCCAAGTTAACTTTAAATGAACGGATTCATATTTGCACTACCTAGGTACGAATATCCCGAATAATCTGCACAAAGTCTTTGAACTCAATTTTTTCCCATTGGTCCGCACGCTTAAACTAGATCTTCAGGGATGGGACAAGGAATTGTTTACTTGGTTTGGTCATACTAATATTATTAAAATGAACGTAATGCCCCGACTTATATATTTGTTACAGTCATTACCAATTAAACTGCCCCAGTGCTTTTTAAAGGACCTGCGAGCAAGGTTTTTGAAGTTTATGGGTGGGTAAAGCAGAGAGGGTTCGGAGTTCTATTTTGACACTTCCAAAGAGAAAAGGCGGTATCGGTTTTCCAGACCCACTAAAATACCATGTGAGAGAGATTTTTACCGCTCCAGGTGGATACACTCCAACAATCTGTAATGACAGGACTACCGTGGGTGCCAGCAATGCACGTAGCATATGAAGAGGAAAAAATAAAAAATATGGACAGCCGCACTCCAAAAAACCTTTGACGGTCGCCTTTATTGTAAAAAGATGGAAAAATGACACCAAAATTCATCACAGCATAGCCAGGGTAACTGCTTACATGTTTCACACTGAAGGTCAGTGCTTAATCATAGCTATGATTAAGCACTGACCTTCAGTGTGAAACATGTAAAAGTCCAGTTGCTCCAACTAAATCTCACTGGCTGGCTAGAATTACAGAAATTCAGGAAATGGAAGATCTCACAATGGCAATGAAAGAACAGTGAGAAATATTGGAGAATATGGACTCCTTATTATCAGAGGATTACATTTTAGGATTTTATGTCAGGTCCTCTCTTATTTTTTTGTTTTGTTTTGTTCTGTTCTGTTCTGTTTTTTGTAGGTCGGTGTTTGATAGAAAGAAAAGAATGTAAGAATGAGTATATATATTTATCTTATCAGGGTCTTTATCTTCTCTATTTTCCCTTGTGTTTAAATGGTGTATGGTTATCTGCAATTTTTTTGGTTGATTGGTAACCTTCTGGGTATAAACCAAGAGAGTTATCTTATTTATAAATAAGGAGTTTGGAGAAGGGGGATAGAAGGGAGGGGAGAGAGAGAAAAGTAGATTCAAACTTAAGAGGAGAGCAGGGGGGGTAAAGGGAAAGGAGAACATAATAGTTTATGGCAGTATGCTAATCTTGGAATGTGGTGACATATAGTTACATAGTAGGTGAGGTTGAAAAAAGACATCAAATCCAACATATGTGTGTGATTTTATGTCAGTATTACATTGTATATCCCTGTATGTTGTGGTCGTTCAGGTAATTTCCTCTTAGCTTAGTGAATGAGGTCAAGCTTTGTTGACTCATGTGCAAGCAAAAATAAAAATAAATCTCCCTGTGCATGTGTTTGGCTATTCTTTGCACAGCCTTTTTGCCTTTAGTAAATCAACCCCAAAATATTGCCCCTATATATAGCATTAGTAAGATTTAAGTTTAGATATACGAACAGGCGGCACAGCCTGGCACCACAACGTATGCGTACGTTGCAGTGTACTTCCTGGTTTAGCAGCGCGTATGCTTGCGCCTCCTGCTGACCCATGCTGTGATTGGCCAATAACAGCACAGAGTTCCGTGTTGATACACAGAACTTTGTACACAGACAGCGATCTGTCTGTTTCTTCTCTCTGAAATCAACTCTGAGTTCAGGGAGAAAAAGAAGTCTGTTAGTAAAAGCAGCCCACATTACACTTGTTAGGCACACAGTTAACTCCTTGATTGCCCCTTGATTTTAACCTCTTCCAACCCAGTGCCATTAGTACAGTACAGTATTATTACTGATCACTGTATTAGTGTCACTAGCGACATCAGTGTCAGTTAGCATCCCACCCAGCCAGTGTCAGTTAATGCTAGATTGCCCACCACACTATCAAAGTCATATCAAGTCACTGTTCACCACCGTTACAAGTATAGTATCTGTATGGATCACTATCTTGATCACAATTAGAACTACTGTACACTAGTGTCCCGAATAGTATAGTGTCCCCAAAAACACAGTTTGGTTTTTACTAAAGACATGTGACGGAATACATTTTGGCCTAGATTCATGAAGAAATTAGATTTTATTGATTATGTTTCATAACAGAATGTAGAAAGTACCCAGTGATGATCAAATACCACCAAAAGAAAGCTCTATTTGTAGGAAAAACAAGATATAAATGTCATTTACAACGGGTGTTGCATTACCACGCAATTGCTAAAGTAACACAGTGCTGAATAGTCCTAGTAATGGGGGGTAAAACCTTCTGAAGGTGAAGTGGTTAAATATGCTGTTCTGTTTTCCGCACCAGTTTACCTAAAGGACAGAGAAGGGTAACTATATTAAAAAGGTGCATGGAGGACTACGGCTCTGAGGAAAGACTAACTGAATTAAATTTTATTACCCTTGAGAAAAGGTGATTAGGAGGGATATGATACCTGTTTATAAATATATGAGTGGCCCGTATTGTCAACTTAGTGAAACACACATTGGCAAAAGACACAAGGGCAACCTTTGGGCCTGGAGGAAAAGATTTAACCACTTCAAATCTGGGCCAATTCTGACACTTCGCTCTTACATGTAAAAATTCTCTTTATTTTGCTCGAAAAAAACACTTTTTTGGGGTTGATTTACTAAAGGCAAAAAAACACCCAAACATTATATATTTTTTTTAAGCCCTGTAGAATAAAATCGTGGGTGTTGAATTTTTTACGTCACACTGTATTTGTGCAGAGGTTTTTCAAACGCAGCTTGTTTGGAGAAAAAACACTTTCATTAATTAAAAAAAACAAAACACTAAAATTATCCCAATCTGAAAGATGATGCTACGCTGAGTAAATAGGTACCTAACATGTCATGCTTTAAACTTGAATCTGCCCATGGAATGGCGGCAAACTATGGTGCTTAAAATTTTCTATAGACAAAGCTTTAAACGTCTGTACAGGTTACCAGTTTAAAGTTGCTCAGGGGGTGCTAGACGTATTGCTCTTGCTCTGACGTTCGTGACAATACCTCAAATGTGTGTGACAGGGCACAACCGGAAGTGACGATATAACTTGTCGCTCTCAGTTTCCAGGGTTAAAGAGCGAGGGGAACAATGTAAATTCCTCTCTCTCTGTACAGGGTAGCTATCGCCACCGGCCGCATCACTCCCGGCCTCCACGATGGGACCGGTGAGCCCAGGAGAGGCGGCGGCAGCCACGGGAGGGGGGTGGGACCTCCTTCCACCACCTGCAGAAGTGATCAAGTGGCTAATTAGCCACTCAGGTCACTTCTGCAAGAAAGAGAATTGCCAGCTGCAAATTTACATACCAAAATGATGCCTGTAGGTGCAGGCATCATTCCGGTACAACAATCAAAACCGGGGGATGTCCATTGACGTCCTCCCGGTGGGAAGTCATTAAACTATGCATACAGAAGGGGTTCCTTACTTGAAGAGCTGCGAGTATGTGGAATACTTTTTTTTAAGGAATGGGTTCTTGCTTACTCAGTAGATTGTTTTAAAAAAGGCTGCATTTGTGTTTAAATGCAGAAAATATAAAAGGCTTTTAATATTTACTAGCAATAACTCATAAATTGATCATGGAAAATGCTCATTTGTCTTTGAGAACCAAGCAGGAATGTTTTCCTTCTTACAGCAAATTGAACCAAATGTTATAAGATTATTTTGCATTAGGATGTTTTTTGTTAATTATGATAAAACATGTCATTTTTGCAACATGATAAATTATGTAACCATGTTGGTTAGTGAGAGAACAAATGAGCTAAATAAAAATTGTGATATCACTGATAACTTTGAAGAGCCAAAAAACTTTCTAGAAATGGACAGAAATATGTAGAGCCCTGGTGCCCCACATGCAGCCCATTGGTATATGATATACGGCCCTCAGACCTCAGCAGTCTGTAGTGGAAACATTGATTAGGGTAAAAACATTGATCTCTACTAACCTCATGTAACATTTTCCCAGTTTTGTATTGTCTTCTGCTGCATTATCCCCAGCTAAAAATATAGCATTTCCACAATCTTTAACCCTCAGTTTCGCCATTAAGTCTGCAATTTTTGATAGTCCTTTCAACCATTACATATATTGATCATTATGTGCAGCCCTTTGGAGATGTCAGGGGCCACATTTGAGGCCCCCTTTAGCTCATAAGTTGACAACCACTGATGTAGAAGATCTCGAAAATGGACATGGCTGTATAACCTTCCGAGGTATGCTTACTGTAAAGCTGCAGCAGATCTTAAAACCTAACTGCAAAAATGTCACCATCTTAAAGTGGTTGTAAACCCTAAAAAAATAAAATTATAAAAAAAAACCCTGCAAGACAAAGGCATAATGAGCATAGCATACTAGCTCATTATGTATTACTTACCACAGATCGAAGCCCCTGCAGCGGTCCTCGACCCCACCTCCGGCCGCGGACATCTTTCCGGGCGCTTTCTTCCGGGTATCACGGATCCGGCGCTGTTATTAGCCGGAGCCGCCGGTAATGGCACGTCTAACTGAAGCAATGGCACGACATGCCATTGCTTCAGTGTGCATGTGCCGATCACTTCTGCACATGCAGACACAGGAAGATATCTCCTAAACCGTGCAGGTTTAGGAGATATACAGGGTAGCTACAGGTAAGCCTTCATATAGGCTTACCTGTAGCATAAAGTGTGTTGTAAGGATTTACAACCACTTTAAAGTCAGGAACCTTACAAAGGTCCATAGATTTACTAAATTACCACTTAAGGACCTGTCCTATTTTTCAAACTTGTTGTTTACAAATTAAAATCAGTTTGTTTTTGCTAGAAAATTACTTAGAACCCCCAAACATTATATATATTTTTTCTAATACCATAGAGAATAAAATAGCGGTCGTTGCAATACTTTTTGTCACACCGTATTTGCGTAGCAGTCTTACAAGCGCACTTTTTTTGGGAAAAAAATACACTTTATTGAATAAAAAAATAAGACAACAGTAAAGTTAGCCCAATTTTTTTTGATGTTACTTCCACCCTGCAATGGTATGGAGTCGGATGGGGGCGATCTTCCCCTCACTCAGCCCCATACCACAGAGGGGACAGAATCCGATCGCCTCCGCCACTGCCGGTGGCTCCGGTAAACGGCGGAGGGCACCGGAGTACGGGGGGCCCTTTCCCACCGCCGATAAAAGTGATCTTGCAGCGAATCCACCGCAGAGACCACTTTTATCTGAAAGCGGACCGCCCGCTGAAGAAGAGGATACCGGGGTTATGGCAGATAGCTGCTGCCATAACAACGATATTCCTCTTCAAATTGCCGCGTGCCGCTGTATAACGACGGCAGGCAGAGGCATAAGTGGTGACGGACCTTAAAGCTAATTAATTATTTACAGTGACCAAATGTATAATTTGTACTTTTCCTTTAAACTTTAAATTTGTGGACAATTACTGATATGACTTTCAAATTCAGGAAGATGAAAGATGCAAGCATATTTTACCTATCAAAGATATCACAGTTAGACATGCCTAAATGCAAAGTGCCAGCATCAAAGGCCAGTATTCCTCTGGAACAAAATTGATTTATATGATTATCAAAGATCATGGCTGCCTAAAATTAGAAATATACACTAATGCTGGCCATACACTACACTATACGAAAAATCGGCCGAAATTTGGTCGTTCAGACAGTTCGTTCATTTTTCGAACAGTTAACGGGCACAAAATCGATTATCGTTGGGACGTTTTTGAGCCGAAAAAACGAAGGACAAGTTTGGAAATTTGCTGCCAAACGAACGATAAATTGAAAGGTTAATGTGTTTCCCGTCCGAACTTTCTGCACTAGATATATGTAAAAAAAACGAACCAAATTTTTTTTATTTATGTCCACTGAACGATTTATCGGTGATTACATGATGGCACTATTGTTTGCGCTCACGGCCGAACGTTCGTTTTTCGAAAGTTCGTTCGGACGATTTTTCATATAGTGGATGGCCAGCATTAGTCTACCTCAGCAGCCAGGTTGAAGTTAGGTGTTAGGTTGGAAGTATCAGTAAGAAAGGGGCCCGTTGACGTAAAGGGGCATATTCAGAGTCAAAACGTATTTATCTTCCCAACAATACACAATACAATTCACACTGAATGAATCTATTTCATTCAGTAAAAATGCTTGCTTATAATAGTGAAATTTACTGCTATAAACAATAAGTATAAAAAAAATCTAAACACCTCCTCAGAGTAGTGCAGTGTTACTGTCATGCCTTTAGTAAAAAGGCTTGAATTTTTCCTATTTTTTCTGGTTTAATAACATTTAATCTATGTTGCCATCTAGTGGCCGTTTGTATAACTGCACTATCTATTTAATAAAGCAATTTAGTAGTTAGCTAAATTTGTCACACGCAAGCCTCCGTACTTTCAATCCCATCAGGCCTTGCGTCACCTTCTTCAGCCATTTCACTTTTTACCCTGGAAGCATGCACATGGACTGCTAAGATATATGTTCCAGCCTTCAGAAACATCTCCGGTATGTCTACTATTTATGTACTCAGCTAGGTAGATAGATAGGGAGGCACTAATTGTACTATCTTTTACTAATTGTATTTGTCTGTATCTGTTACAGTTTTACTCTATCTTGTATCAATAAAAGTTCAAAAGGATTCTACGCCTACCGGAATGCATTGGTATGAGAAGAGTTATCAGTGTGCCCAAATACACCTCAGCCACGTGTAGTGAGGGGCATAACAGTTACTATGGTAAAACCACTGCCATGCAATTAGCAGCAGCTCTGTGGAACTAATGTGCATGCTTCTTTAGTGTTGTTACTGGAAGGATCTCCAGGGACGAAACTTTTAACAGGTTCAAAATAAACGATTTGCTGAAGAAACCTGCATACAGTAAGGCATGATGCCAAACATATTTAAATATAGATTCTGGGTTACTTGTTTTTACCATTTATGAATCTAAGCAGCCACTGAGGACTGGCAGAACAAAAGTCACTTTTCAGATTTTAGATTTGCATTAAAGGAACAGGATGGTGTATATCCACTGAGCTTATTTTCTGAGCTATTATTACAACATAGGCCTAAAGTAAAATTTCATATGATTTGCACATTTTTATAAGCTTAATATGTCTAATTTTTGTATTGTGTTATACAGTATGTAGAATTTTTAAGATTAGTAAATATAAGGAGCTCTATTGTTTAGCTGCAAGATAAGAACAGAAACATGCAAATTATACACCGAAATGTACATTGTAGTTATTTTTTTTTATTATTATTATTAATTGGCACAGATATAAGCCAAGGTGATCTTTTAATATGTTTATCTACAAAATGCATAAGAAAATGCATTTTAGGAGGCTTAACTATAGACCCCAGCCAATCACTTATATAAGAGCCTATGGGAGAATAATTTATTAGTTTAGTATAAAGGGACAGTTTTTATGAACTAGGGCAGATAGATGGATGGCTCCATGCCATTTTGGACATTTGAGCTAATAGGTACAGCCAGCAAGAAATGCAATTTCTTGGGAGGGTATTGTTACAGAGAATGTTTTTTGTATAGATTTTGTATAGGTTTTGTATAGATTTTCTTTATTTACTACAGCCAAGAACAGTTGTCACTGAAACAAAGAATTTAATATGTAACATATATAATGTAATCTTGATAAATCTGACAAAGTGCCCACATTCAAATAATGGAGCAAATATACAGTATGTCCGATTCGGGCTTTTTTTCTCAGACAATAGGTGCAGGAACTCCCCTTTTCTGAGTCACTTGTTTTCTCCGCCCCTACCCACCTCCGAGCAACGTCCCTTGGTTCCATCCCCTACCCACCTCCCAGTACCGCCCCATTTAGACAATACAGAACTAAGTATCATTTTGTTGTGCAAAGTAATTTGTATAGAATTTGGTTTCCCCTTCAGCCAGCAACAATAGATCCCCCTAACAATGTACCACCCACAACAAAATCCCCCCCAGCAACAATAGACTCCCGGCAGCATCAACAGATCTCTGCACAGCCAGCATTAATAGACTCTCTGGCAGCCATCAACAATAGACCCCTCCCCCAACAGTAGCTCTCCTTCAGCAACAACTGACCCCCCCAGCAACAATAGGTCCCCCACCAGCAACACTAGACCTCCTCAGCAACAATAGACCCCCCCTGTAAAAATAGATCCCCTCCAGCTAGAATAGATCCGCCAGCAGTGAGCATCAATACCCTGCAGCACACCCCAGCACCCCTTGACATTACATACAGTCAGCCCAGGAGGTGCCGGAACTGCGTTCCCCCGCGTTCCCGCTGAAAAAAAGCCCTGTGTCTGATTATGCTAATCTAGAACAAGTACACTATAACCAACAAAATTAAATTTACTTGTTCTGCAAAACATTTCTAGTTTTAATGAGAACAGCACCCTGAATCTTTGACAACCACAATATACATTTGTAATTCATCTCACTTGCCTCACTTTTATATTAACAAAGGAATCTCTATGTGATCACCATTGTTTCTTTCTCGTACATCACGGGACACAGAGCGACATAGTCATTACTAATGGGTTATATAGATACCGTCAGGTGCTGGCACTGGCAACTTCCAAAACCGGAAGTACTCTCCCCTATATAAGCCCCTCCCATCCGGGAGCACCTCAGTTTTTTGCCAGTGTCTAAGGTGTTGGCCAAGAAGAAACATGTGTTTTTCACTGAGCTTGCGTACAGGTTCTTTTGGGCCTCAGTAAGCTATTCCGGATCCGACCAAAAAAGCTTCATAGCTAAACGGTCGGTACCCGGGCCTTGCAGAGAAGAGCAAGGTTTTGCCTGTAATGCTTCTCTTAGGAGAGCTGGACCCTGGGATCCAGAGCTCTGGTCATACCCACGACCAAGATGTTTTCTGTGCAGGGTGCTATACAGGTCCAGGGGAGTGGAATCCTTGGGAACCCGGTCCCTGAAGGTTTGATTACAATGCCTGCCGTGATAGGTGAAGTTTGGGCTTTTGTGGACCAAACAAAGTCCTGCGGCGGGGAACAGGTAAGTGGGGGCCCCCAGGAACTTGGTTCTATTGGGGGACCCCCAAGCCTAATTTGTCTTTCTGTCTGTTACCTAATGGTATTCCCGCAAAATTCTGTGCATGCCTGTAACTACTAAAAAAATGTAATAATTTTTAATGGTGGTCAAGAAAAAAAAAAACATTTTTTTTTTTATATATTTAATATATTAGACTGCGGTACCTGTGTTTGTCCACTAGAGGCCGCTGTGGAATGTTTTCTTGTCATGTGGACTAGTTTCTTCTCAGCAGAGCAAGTCCAGGCAGATGGTGAGTTCTCTTATGGGAAACTGCTTCCTCTGCCATGTTGCAATGCTCGTCCATCCCCCGACCTGCGGCAAAGAGGGGCCCTGGCTCTTGTCCCTAGTTTCCATTTTTCAAAATTAGCGCCAAAGGCGCACGTGGCCGCGCGCGTGCGCGTGCACGCGCCTCTATATATAGAGGTGAGCCGGGAAAGGGGGCGGAGCCTGGGGGATGACGCTCTGTGCGCGCCGCAGCGCTTCTGCGCATGTGCGGGCGTCCCAGCATGTTAAAAATCACAATTTTATGTGGTGAGCTGGCTATGAAGTACAGAGACAGAGCTGGCAACATTTAAAAAAGGGCATACAGCAAGCGGTTGATACAGGCATCCCCTAGAAAGGCACATTAGTAGACACCAACTGTTTCTTATAGCAGCATTTATGCTAGACTATTGTCAGTAACTGGTGTATTTCGGCTGGAATACCTCAGCTTTGTGGCTTAGGAATATGCCGTCTAAAAACTCCGGGACTAGAAATTCCAGGAGGAATAGGGGGTCTCCATCGGGCTCTGAGGATCTTGGGCATGCTTTGGCTGCACCAGTCTCCCCTGAAGAATCAGAGGTTAGTGACCGTAGAGCACCCTCAGGAGTACCTGGTACTGTGGCTGTCCTCAGTTCACCTGCTCCTGTGTATGTAACAGAGGAGGTTTTTTCCTCAGCTCTGGGAGGGCTGGAAGAGAGATTGTCAGCATTGATCGCGGCTTCCCTGTCACAGGAGAAAAGCGCCCGATCTCCGTTCCTCCCTCAGAGTGCCTGTTAACAGAGCAACAGTCCCATACAGGGATCGACCTACCTGAAGGGGATCAGGATGAGGTCGATTCGGTTGTAGAGGAATCAACAGTGGAAGAGCCGTTCTCAGCATCACATGCTGAAAGGTTATGGGTTCAGTCCCTGACTAATATGGTCCGATCAGCATTTAAAATGCCACTTGCGGAGCCATCATCCACTTCTGTCTCCTCGTTGGGGTCGCTAAAAGCTCCCCAGACTGTTTGTTCCTTTCCGATCCATCCTTTACTGGAAGGGCTCATTTACCAGGATTGGGAGCATCCTGACAAAATATTTACTCCCCCTAAGAGATTTCCGGTGGTCTATCCCATGGAGGATAAGTTCATCAGAAAATGGAAGGTCCCTACAGTGGACGCAGCCATCTCTTGTGTGAATAAATCACTGACATGTCCGGTGGATAATGTCCAAATGTTCAAGGACCCAATAGATAAAAAATTGGAGTCCTTATTAAAATCTGCTTTTTCTACAGCAGGATTGGTGACACAGCCAGCAGTGGCAGCTATTGGGGTCTGCCAAGCAGTGAAGGATCAGTTGAAACAGGTCTTAAGGGACTTGCCAGATCAGCAGGCTCTTGCCCTAGCTGATCTACCTAGAGCCTTATGCTTTGCGGTGGACGCCATAAAGGATTCAATCCATCAGGCCTCCCGCCTTACGCTGTCTGTAGTACATATGCGCAGGCTTCTATGGCTCAAAAACTGGTCTGCTGAAGCTCCCTGTAAAAAATTGCTGGTCAGCTTCCCATTTCATGGTGAGCGCTTATTCGGGGAAGACCTGGACAAGTATATCCAGAGAATTTCCAGCGGTAAAAGTACACTTTTGCCGGTTAAAAATAGAGTTAGAGGTCCCTCTTTTAAGAGGCCGGCTTCTCCAGTCCCTAGGACATCGGCTGTGAAACAGTTCCGACGGCCTCCTCGGTCAAATTCCGGAGGTAAAAATCAGGGACAGTTGCAGGGTAACAAGAAGCCCTGGAGCAGGAGAGGTACAAAACCTCCCCCAAAGTCAAATGCATGAAGGGTTGCCCCCACCCAATCGGGTGGGGGGAAGACTTCAGTTGTTCACAGAAACCTGGCGGGACACGATCCGAGACAGATGGGTGCTCTCCGCAGTAAATCTGGGATACAAATTGGAGTTAAAAAACTCCCCTCCTTCCAGCTTTATAAGGTCAAACGTGCCAAGGGATCCCCAGAAGAGAGGATCCCTCCTGTTGGCACTGGAACAATTATTGCTCCAAGCAGTAATTATAGAGGTTCCCCTGGAAGAATGGGGGTTCGGGTTTTACTCAAACCTCTTTACAGTTCCGAAGCCAAACGGGGACGTGAGGCCCATATTAAATCTAAAAGGGCTAAACAAATTCCTACATATCAGGACTTTCCGGATGGAGTCGATCCGATCGGTAGCCACTGCCCTACAAGGGGAGGAATGGTTAGCCTCGATCGACATCAAAGATGCTTATTTGCACATTCCCATCTTTCCAGCCCACCAAAAATTTCTACGCTTTGCGGTAGAAGGGCGCCATTTTCAGTTCAGAGCCTTACCCTTCGGTCTGGCCACAGCACCAAGAGTGTTCACAAAAATTCTGGCCCCATTATTGGCCAATCTAAGAACACGAGGTGTAACGATAATGGCATATCTAGACGACTTGTTGCTGATAGACCACTCAGTGGAAAAACTAGAAGTGGTTGTTCACGAGACAATCAAGTTTCTGGAATATCACGGTTGGATTATCAACCGAGACAAGTCAGCCCTAAAACCAGTCAAAAGTCTGGAATACTTGGGGCTAAGGCTGGATTCAGACCAGAGAAAAATTTTCTTGCCTCAAGAAAAGGGGTCGTCTTTGAGAGATTTGATCCACTTAGTGGGTTCAAAAAGACAGCCATCCATACGCCTGTGCATGAGGCTGCTGGGAAAAATGGTGGCATCATTCGAAGCAGTACCCTACGGTCAATTCCATTCAAGGAAATTGCAAAGGGCCATACTGTCAGCCTGGAACAAAAAAGTTCAGGCTCTGGACTTACCAATGTCCTTGTCCCCTTCCGTTCGCAAGAGCCTCCGCTGGTGGTTGGTTCCCCAGAATCTGGAAAGAGGGAAATCCTTCAGTCCGATTTCCTGGAAGGTGGTCACTACAGATGCCAGCCTTATAGGCTGGGGAGCAGTACTGGAGCAATGGTCTCTCCAGGGCAAGTGGTCAGAAGCAGAAAAGGCCCTGCCCATCAATCTCTTAGAGATACAAGCAGCCCGGTATGCCCTAGTAGCATGGACATCCATACTCCAAGGGTCCCCTGTCAGAGTTCAATCAGACAATGCCACAGCAGTGGCATATATCAATCGTCAGGGGGGCACCAGGAGTCGTGCAGCCCAAAGGGAAGTAAATTACATCCTGAGATGGGCAGAAAGATATGTCCCAGCCATATCTGCGGTATTCATTCCAGGAGTGGAGAATTGGAAGGCGGACTTTCTAAGTCGCCAACAATTATGCCCAGGGGAATGGTCCCTTCATCCCGAGGTTTTCCGGACAATATGTCAGCGGTGGGGAACACCGGATGTAGATCTGCTAGCATCCAGATTCAACAAAAAAGTGGACAGGTTTGTCTCTTGGACAAGGGATCCCCTAGCGTGCGGCTCGGATGCCCTAGTGTTCCCTTGGGATCAGTTCAAGCTGATATATGCATTCCCACCGCCACAATTGTTACCTCGATTACTCCGCAGAATCAGGGTAGAAAAGAAACCAGTGATTCTGGTGGCTCCAGCGTGGCCCCGAAGAGCATGGTACGCGGAGATTGTAAAAATGTCTGTGGGGAGTCCTTGGACCCTCCCACATCGTCCGGACCTGCTTTCGCAAGGACCGATATACCACCCTTCCTTACCAGCCCTAGGTTTGACGGCCTGGCTATTGAAGCCCACATTCTAAAAAAGAGAGGGCTCTCTAATGCTGTGGTATCTACCATGATCAATGCCAGGAAGCCAGTATCCAGGCAGATCTACTATAGAATCTGGAAGGCGTACATCGCCTGGTGTGAGGCCAAGAAATGGCATCCACGTAAATACGTAATAGGTAGGATTCTGGACTTCCTACAATGGGCTGTAGATAGGAAGCTTGCCTTGAGTACTATCAAGGGTCAGATTTCGGCCTTGTCAATATTTTTTCAAAGGCCCTTGGCTTCGCATTCACTAGTCAAAGCCTTTATACAAGGAGTGATGCGTATTAGTCCTCCGGTTAATATTCCCATATGTCCATGGGATCTAAACTTGGTTCTGTCGGTTCTACAGAAACAACCATTTGAACCATTACAGCATATTTCCTTGGTGCTTCTCACCAGGAAATTGATTTTTCTAGTAGCCATTTGTTCGGCTAAAAGAGTATCGGAATTAGCAGCTATGTCCTGTGAGGAGCCATATCTGGTTATCCATAAGGACAGAGTAGTGTTACGTCCTCATCCAGCCTTTCTTCCTAAGGTGGTATCGAGGTTTCATTTGAACCAAGATGTGGTTCTTCCTTCTTTTTTCCCCAAACCTACTTCGGTAGAGGAAAAGTTATTGCATTCTTTGGATGTAGTAAGAGCAGTTAAAGCTTATCTAAAAGCCACTGCTCAGATTCGCAGAACGGATACTTTGTTTATTCTGCCGGAAGGCCCCAGAAAGGGTCAGGCAGCGTCAAAATCTACTTTAGCCAAGTGGATTCGACAGGTCATAATACAAGCCTATGGCTTGAGAAGGAGACCGCCTCCGTTCAAAGTTAGAGCGCACTCCACGAGAGCAGTTGGAACTTCATGGGCAGTGCATCACCAGGCCTCCCTGGCTCAAATCTGTAAGGCCGCAACATGGTCTTCAGTACACACGTTTACTAGGTTCTACCAGGTGGACGTTAGAAGTCAGGAGGATGTCGCCTTTGGGCGCAGTGTGTTGCAGGCCGCAAAAGATCCTCATGTCTGATAGCGCTCAGCTTATATATGGTGTATCCCCCCCCCCTCATTTGGCATTGCTTTAGGACATCCCATTAGTAATGACTATGTCGCTCTGTGTCCCGTGATGTACGAGAAAGAAAATAGGATTTTTATAACAGCTTACCTGTAAAATCCTTTTCTTGGAGTACATCACGGGACACAGAGCTCCCGCCCCTCTTTGGGGACACTTATTGCTTTGCTACAAAACTGAGGTGCTCCCGGATGGGAGGGGCTTATATAGGGGAGGGTACTTCCGGTTTTGGAAGTTGCCAGTGCCAGCACCTGACGGTATCTATATAACCCATTAGTAATGACTATGTCGCTCTGTGTCCCGTGATGTACTCCAAGAAAAGGATTTTACAGGTAAGCTGTTATAAAAATCCTATTATTTGCCATTCCATTCATGTGGCTTATCTGGCTGACCCACAGGAGTCGGGCGTAAAATAGATTAACAATATTCAGAAATACTGAGATTATTTCCTTGTGTAAATCATTCAGAAATTTGTACATTATTTTAAAATCCTGTCTTCATAGATGTTTATCTGAAATTTGACAGCAGGATTTAAAATGGAAACTTTAAAAAAATAAAATAAAATGAACCCCGAACCTCCAAATCATTACCGACTATCTGTACCATATTTAAATTTATATACTGTATATACACCATATTTAATTCTGTCTGTGCACCTGTTTGTCTTGATATTTATCTAAAATGCAAAAAAATAATAAGTTACAATAGTTTACTGCGTTATAGACCTATAGATTAAACAGCTGCAAACACCACAATTTGACAAACATTGTGCATGATTTTAGAAAGTTAAAAAAGTGCTGCGCTATACATGTACATTGATATACAGCGACTTTTTCGGAAAGGGACATATATTGATCAGACAAATTGTGTATCATACAATCTATCCAGATTAAACCATTCACTTTTTAAAATAAATTATAGTTTATGCGTAACATCAAAAAGAATTATTTTTATAAATATAAAAAGCCCAAAATGTATCAAACAACAGGAAGAAAACAGGCATGTCATCAAACAAAAACAATAAACTATAGTAATCTAACGCAGTTGTTAGATGTACATCAACTGGACATGTTTCGTCTGATAAGACATCATCTGGAGTATTTTTTTAATAAATTCAATATAAATGATTTTACACTATGTGGAGATTCGTTTTGCTTCTATGACAGTTAACCTACTGAGTGAGAAGTTTACTGTGACTGATGTGGTAACAGATGGTGGATCCGCTACACAGTTGTAAAGTCTGGGAGAGCTTAGTCTCCTGATGCCCATCTGACTCTATGTTAATAAAATTTGAATCCACACTATCTGGTAAGTGCATTTTAACCTATATACTGACGACCGCTTATGCCGCGTACACACGATCGTTTTTAATGTCATTTTCAAAAACAACGTTTTTCTTGACGTGATTTTTCTTATTTCCTCTCAAGCCTGTCTTGCATACACACGTTCATTAAAAAAAAATGCTCGAGCAAAGCGCAGTGACGTACAACACGTACGACGGCACTATGAAGGGGAAGTTCCGTTCGAATGGCGCCACCCTTCATGTTAGTAAAGTTTGTTAAGCGACGATTCGCGCTTTTCAGCCTCGTGCTTTTCAGTCCGTTACAGCGTGACGAATGTGCTATCTCCATTACGAACGCTAGTTTTACCAGAACGAGCGCTCCCGTCTCATACTTGATTCTGAGCATGCACGTTTTTTTTCCCCTCGTAAAAGCATACACACTACAATTTTTCACGTCGTAAAAAAAACGACGTGAAAAATGACGTGAAAAAATAGAGCAGGTTCTCATTTTTTTAGGCCATTTTTCACGTCGTTAAAAATGCTCTGGAGCCTACACACGATCGTTTTTAATGCCCAATTTCAAAAATGGCATTTTTAACGTCGTGAAAAACGGTCGTGTGTAAGCGGCATTACACTCTGTGTTGATCTTTGGAATACAAAGGCTTTCTTCTATCAATATGGAAGTTCGATACACTTTGGGATTTTTATATTTATGAACATTTTTATTTTTTCTTAATGATGTCACATATGGACTTAAATTTATATAAATAAGTAAGCAGTTTAACCACTTGCTGCCCGCCCATCGTCAAATGATGGAGGGACGGTGCGGATCTCGTTCTGGATTGACGTCATATGACGGCGCATCCAAACGTCTGCTCCCGCGTGCCCGCGGGGGTGTGATCGCGTCCGTGCCATATTGCTAGGACACGGCACAACCCCGATCTCTGTAAATAGCCGCTGAGGCAGCTCTTTAACCATGTGACCGGCTGTGTCCAATCACAGCCGGTCACATGTAAACACAGATGTGCCGTTAATCGTCTCTCATCGCCTCACACTGACAGAGTGTGAGGCGATCAGCGGCATTTCAGTGGCATATCCTCGCAGGGGACAGCACGACAGGTTATCAGGGCACTGATCATCAGCGCACTGATTACAATTAAGCACCAGCAGTGCCAGCAATCAGTGCCCACCAGTGGCAGCAATCAGTGCCCACCAGTGCCACCAATCAGTGCCCATTAGTGATACCAGTCAGTGCTGGCTTTCAGTGCCCATCAGTGCCGCCTATCAGTGCTGCCCATTAATGCCCTTCAGTGCCGCCCATCAATGCCCATCAATGCCACCCATCAGTGCCACCCATCAGTGCCACCCATCAATACCCATCAGTGCCCATCAGTGCCGTCCATCAGTGACCATCAGTGCCACATATCTGTGCCACCTATTAATGCCTACCAGTGCCACCTATTAATGCCAACCAGTGCCACCTATCAGTGCCCAGAAGTGCCCCCATTAGTGACGCCTATTAGTGCTTATCAGTACCACATATCAGTGTCACCTATCAGTGCCCAAAATTGCGGCATATTAGTGTCTCCTAATCAGTGCCACCTAATCAGTGCCCATAAGTGTTGTCTCATCAGTGCCCATAAGTGCCACCTCATCAGTGCCCATCAGTGCAGCCTATCAGTTCCCATCAGTGCAGCCTCATCAGCGCACATCAGTGAAGGAGAAAAATTACTTATTTACAAAATTTACTGACAGAAACTAAGAAAACCTTTTTTTTTTCAAAATTTTCAGTCTCTTTTTTTTGTAAGAAAAAAAAAATTCCAGCAGTGATTAAATATCACCAAAAGAAAGCTCTATTTGTGCAAATAAAATTATAAAAAGTTTCACATGGTTAAGGTGTAGCATGACCGCGCAATTATCATTCAAAATGTGACAGAGCTGAAAGCTGAAAAATGGCCTGGGCATGAAGGGGGTGAAAGTGCCCTGTATTGAGGTGGTTAATCTGGATAAGATTGTGTGATACACCATTTGTCAATATATGCCACTTTCTGAATAAGTCACTGTATATCAATGTACATGTATAGCGCAGCACTTTTTAACTTTCTAAAATGCAACAAAATCTGAATTTAAAGAGTAAATGTAAACTTTAAAAAAATAAATAAAAAATTAACCCCAAGACATTGTCAACTACCTTTAAAGTTGAAGCAATTGTAACTATAAATATAATGAGCTTTTACCAATGTGCAGTTGCTACTACTCTAATAATAAAACACCTATGTGCCAATTCTTGGGTTATAGCAGGAAGTGTACCAAGTTAAAACTTAAAGGCATTAAGCATAGGCAATAAAAAAGGGTAGCTTACCTTTGAGTATTATGTAAAGATAAAAAACAAAATGTAGAAAAGGATATAGTCCCCTATATTACTAGATATAGTGAAGTTAGGAATATTACAGGTGGGAATTCACACATACGATGGTCCATCCTCTAAAAGATGACATTTTGAATAGAGATTAGTTCAGAAATACAATGAAGAAAGGCAAGTAACTTTACACTTAAGGATGCCATAGTACCTATATTGAGACAATTTTCTGGCATGATAAAAGATTTTTATAGATGTCAACAAATGTACAGTAAGTCAAGCATTACAATTCCCTAATGGAACTATTAGAATTTTCAATTCCGAAATTTTTGCCAAGGGTATGTGACTAGGGATTTTATCTCTTGCAGCAAAAGACTGATAACATTGATTTTGCAAACTATCATTGGTAGGCAGCATTTGTGCAGCATTTATAGAGGGAATATATATTCCAATCCATACCAATCTCCGTCACAGACATTAAAAGCTAAGTCCACTTTTTTCAATAAATGTATTAAATATGGTTAACATTGGACTCATAATCAATGTGCAACGACAATTTATTTGCAATGAAGCCTGAAGAGCATTGCACCCACATTCAATGCATTGTGGGTGCAATGCACAGGCTCTTGCAAAGTGTTCCCCCCTCCCCATGTCCGTACAAGGGTACAAACCTGTCTGGCGGAAGCAACTACAGAGCCGTGAAGGAGGTGGGATTGTTGGCATGCTCTGAACATGTCCCATCTGATGTTGTGGCAGATGGGACATGTAATCTTTGTAAAAATTCCCAGACCTAGATGACACTACATTAAAAAAATAACAGATAACAGAAAATAACAGATGAATAGGGAAGAACCCCGCAATTCAGGTAAGGAAAGTGGGCGGTTTGGAGATGATGTATGCAACTATGCTTTATGTTACATCCTAAATATCGGTTTAACATAAAACATGGTCAAAAATGTGGACATAGCCTTCAGGCTTCTTAATGTATATAACTTTTTATTGGAGATCCAACACAGGAAAATAATGGCAATAGAACTACTAATTATTTATAGATAGAAATATATTGAGGATTGAAAGCGTTTTAAGTGAGCGTTGTCACCCTAGTTCAGTGAAGCCCTGTACACACGATCGGATAACCTATGGATTTTCGTCCGATGGATTTGTCCATCGGAAATCCGATGAAACTGTTTTTCATCAGTCTTGGCCACACACCATCAGTCTAAAAAGCGACGGCAAGAAAACGACGGCACGTTCAAAACGTACGACGCGCTATAAAAGGGCCGAACAAATCTAATGGCGCCACCCCTTGGGCTGCTTTTGCTGATTTCGTGTTACCGCATGTTAGTAAAAGTTTGGTGAGAGCCGATTCGCGCTTTTCAGTCTCTGTGCTTTGCAGATCGTTTCCTGGTGTTCAGTTTGTGCTTGTGGGTTTGTATTTGTGATTCAGTGCGTGCAGTCAGGTCGTTACTGCCTTGCAGTGCCTTTTTGGCCGTTCGTTTACTGTTTTTCAGATCGTTCTTCTCAGGCCTTGCTGTTCCACGGTGCGTTCTGTTTGAGTGCCTTCTGACCAGCCGACCGGTTTAAAACCATGTTTGAAGTGCGTTCTCGTTCTCGAGCTCGTGCTGGCTTTGGGCTTGGTGTTGCAGTTAACACTGTAACCCGAGTTCAGTCTGTGAACAGGGTGAGGAGGAGTTCATGGACTAAGAATTGGTTGCTCCAGCGGGACCAATTCTCTCATATGCCTCTGCTGCGGGAAATCCATGAGAATAACCCTGATGATCTCAGGAATTATCTCAGGATGACGAACCCTGTATTTCACCGTCTGTTGGATTTGCTGTCCCCCTATATAACGAGGCAGGACACTGTGATGCGCCAGGCCATCACTGCCGAGCAGAGGCTTATTGCCACGTTGAGATACCTGGCGACTGGGAGAAGCTTGCAGGACCTCAAGTTCTCAACAGGCATCTCCCCCCAGGCTCTCGGGATCACTATCCCTGAGACGTGTTCGCCCATCATTCAGGTGCTGCAGAAGGACTATATGAAGGTAATTATGCTCCTTTAACCTCACATTATCTGTTTTTATTCTGTTGTTTTTGTTTTTTTTTTCCTCCTAACACAAATATGCCTGTTTGTAATATCCTGGTAATGTCCCCATTTTCCCCATGCCTTTTTTTACCTGTAAATCCCTTTTTGGGCCCTACATGCCTATTTCCCTTCACTAACCTCTCCAGCATGCTATCGTGGGCGCAAACCCAGCTAGCCTTCTATTTTCCTTTTCATTTTTGTGGCGTCATTGCCCTCGTAGTTTGACAACCCTCCCTCCCCCCCTAAAGATGTTAAAAAATTAGTAGTTCTCAATCAAGCTCAGCCGAGTGGTAGAGCCTTTTTTGGGATCCGCCACAATCACCTTAGCTCCCCCCCCTTAGATTATTTTAGAATGTCCACTCAGCGGGGGTGAGGCATCTGCTAAGTGGGCCTTTGTTTATTGGTAGGAAAAACTCCCTTAAATAATAATGATACTCAACAATGTTTTTGTGTGTAATCTGCTTGCACTGTAACCATAAACCGTACTAATGTCTTCTTTTTGTTTGACTCCACAGTTCCCTAGCACACCACAGGAATGGCTGACTGTGGCCTCCCAATTTGCCCAGCGGTGGGATTTCCCCAACTGCGGAGGGGCAATTGATGGGAAGCACGTCCACATAGTGCCGCCACCCCCGTTCGGGGTCATACTATTTCGACTATAAAGGTTTTAATAGCATAGTGTTAATGGCGGTGGTGTCGGCACGGTACGAGTTCCTGTATGTGGACGTGGGGAAGAACGGCCGGATGTCCGATGGCGGATCATTCGCGGAGACGGAGTTCGCTCACCGTCTGCAGGCTGGGGGTCTTGCACTGCCTCCAGATGCAGAGAACGTTGAAGGGCTCCCGTTCGTTTTCATTGCGGATGAGGGTTTTGGACTAGGACCACACCTGATGCTGCCGTTTCCACAACGCACCCTCACCCCGGAGAGGAGGGTTTTTAATTACCGGCTGGCTAGAGCCCGGAGAGTTGTGGAGAATGCCTTCGGGATAATGGCCAGCCGGTTCCGCCTGTTCCAGACAGCGATACATTTGGCGGATTATAAACTGAACCACATCGTCTACTGCTGCTGCATCTTGCACAATTTTCTACGCAAATTTGCAACCAATTATGTATCATCGTTTGGGCCTGAGGCCGGTCCATCTGAACTGATTAATCTGACCGGCCTCAGCACTGACCGTACTGGCTTGGCCCCCCAAAGTGCCCGTGAAGTATGCCAGAAATACGTAGAGTACTTCACGGGTAGGGGGGCCATCGCAATGCCAGACCACATCTGACCAAGTATTTAACCTTTAAAAAAAAAAAAAAAAACATGGAATTCCTACAAACTTGTGTTGTCATTCTTGTATTTTGGGTTTATGTGTCTCCCAGGTTCTAGTAGTGCCAAGTGTAATTGTCCTTAGTAAATAGCCTCAAAACTCAGAGCGAAAAACACGGGTTTTGCATCTTCAGAACTGCTCTTTTATTGTTTGCAACACATTTTTTTTTGGTTTTTAGAAATACTAGCCTTTTATTTTTCTGTGCGTCTTTTTTTGCAGAAACATGCATGGGTCGTAAGCCATTTTTTTTGTATGAAAAAGTAATAAAATAACACTGTTAAAAATACCAACTGGAGATGGGGTGATGGTACCCCTGATCCATCCCAAATGTTAACAAACACACTTTCTTTTGGGGCTCAAATGGGTATCTTCAACAAGATCCCATGGCTAGGGTAAACATGTGCTATCTGCCATCATGGGGGATCAATGGCCGTGCTTTGGGGATGTAAACCCTTCCTCTACCCTACTTGAGGAGGGAGGAAGAGGTTGCACCCCCAAAACACGGACATAGATATCCTGTGACGGCAGATAGCACATGTTGAGTCTTCAGTGTGTGCATCTTCACATTTGGGATGTTGGAAATCCCTGAGATAATTTCAGACGCATTACAAAACACATATTTTTGCTCAATCACAATCATTCTCTTTCTCATAATGTTCATTTCGCTACTGCATTCCATGATTTCCTGAATGATTATTTTGGCGCTGGCACTCGAGAATGGCGGATTTGGACTTCCTGACACACCCCCATGTTCAGTCCCTAAAACAAAAAAAAAGGTTTTACACTAGGCAGTCCTACATCTGTATTTACCTTGAAGTTGTGGTGACAGACACTGACCTGTTGTGCTGATAAGCTCCACCTCTCCTTCCTCCACCTCCCCTTCCTCCACCTCCGCTTCCTCCACCTCCGCTTCCTGAACCTGCTGATCTTGGTCTGCTTTGGGAGCTTTGGGGAGTTTCTGTGGTGTTGGGTTACTCGTCTCCTGAGCATGGTGTCCTCCCAGTCTCCTCTCCCCTATGGGAATTTACAACAAAATGTATACTTTAGCACACAGACTTTTTTAAGGCCTGAAAAGGGATCCTCAATGTTTTGAAGTGGTGTACAATTGATATTTGGCCCTGAGTTCCAACATGAACATATGTGATCTTACAAACTCCACAAAGCAACATGTTATTTTTGAGGACATTCACAAATACACTTGGATAACCACCAAGGTATCCACTGGACCACCTGTGTGTGACACCGTTAATAAATTTGGTCATGTGGCCCAGAGTATAGTATCTTGATCAAGAACAAAAAAAAGTACACAACTGCTGGAGTGATATCTCCTTTACCCAGAATACAGTTTATTCTTTCAGTCACATTCTAAATTTCCTTACAACACATCATCTAGCCAACAATGTGTAGATAAACATTGTTGAAGTAAAATGAGGCATGCCCACGTGTAGTTTACGTGGATATGTGCCAAACATGTTTGGGGGAAGAGCAGCAAGTTATTGGTCAAAACATTGGGCAAATAAGTGGACTCTCCACTTAACCTAAAAGATGAGATTTCAAAATGTGAACCCAGTCAAGCCAAGCACATGTTGCAAAACATGGAAGAATACATATTACAATGTGAAAGAACACAGTAAAATATACTTACTTTTTTCTATGCTTTTTATAAGCTTCTTATACTGCTCCGGCTCCCTGATCTTGAGGTCTGACCACCTTTTACGGAGTTGTTCCTTGGATCTCCTGACCCCATATTTTTTATAAAGAGTCTTCGCCACTTTATCCATAATTTGTGACTTCCGGAGATTAGGGGTGTCGTATGGGCCATGCTTGCCGTCGTAATCCTTCCTCCGCAGAATGTCCACCATCTCCGCCATCTCAGAAAAAGACATATTAGTCGCCTTGTATCTTTTTTTACAGGATCGGGATGTTTCCGCCTCCGGGCTTTCCTCGTCGGTAATTTCAACTAAAGAAGCCACCTGTGTCTGCGACATGTCGCCGTCTCACACTGTGCACCGATCGTTAAGGGGCAGGGAAATGCAGAAAAAGTCAGTCATGGGCGGGCGACGAGGGCGGAGTTACACGCATGCGCAGGGTATAAAAAGGGGAAAGAAGTTATTAGGGATGCGCGGAGTAAGGACGACCGGAAGTGAACCCACGAAGTGAACTAAGGTAAGAAGGGAACTCGGGCCTGCAGTGGCATATTAATGGGTCATGATTGTAAAGGGCAATATTGTGATAAGTTGAGGAGAATCAATTCTGATCCTTTTTTTTTTGTACTTGCTGATCCTTAATAGATGCATAAACTAAGAGAGCCGGAGGTGATGCTTGTTTTTATTGAAAAGTATAAGGAACAGCGCAACCTTTGGGAGCTCAAACACCCTGCGTATCACAAAAGTGATGTACGACGGGCAACTATTACCAAATTAGCCGAGGATATGAAGCCATGGATCCCAGATGCAGACTACACTATGATCAATAATAAAATCAACAACCTGCGCAATTCTTATAAAAAAAAATTCAAGGAAGTGCGCCAGTCCAAGAGATCAGGAGCAGCAGCCGACGATGTAGTAAAGCCCAAGCTGTGGTACTACAGACATCTCCAATTTCTGGATGACCAGATCGAGGCCAGGGAATCTATTTCCAGCCTTCCCTCAACCCTTCCTTCCACCCTTCCCTCCAGCGTTCCTTCCACCCTTCCCTCCACCCCTGCAGAGGCGGAGGAGGAGCCTCCTGAGCTCGAAGAGCCAGATATTCGCATCTTCAGCCAGGTATAGTATTTTTGATGCTAATTATTGTCCACTAAGTAATATTGAGTTGAACTGTTTTGATTAGCCATAAATGATCCCACCCCCCCCCAAAAAAAAAACAGTAATGAGATCAAAATTGTGTGTGATTGATTCCTCAAATAATAGAAATTTACATTTTATTTTATAAACAGGATGAGGCAAGCCAGGAGGAAGAGGGTCAGGAGTGTGACAGGCAGGAGGCGGCAGGGCCCAGTGGGACTCAGCAGGTCCCCAGGCCTAGTGGCAACACCGTCTCCCAAGTGGCTCCCCTCCACTTCAGACCGCCAAAACAACGGCGGATGACACAAGTGGAGGAGGAGTCACTAAAGATGATTCAAGAGGCTGCTGCCATTATGAGGGCCCCCCTCAACCCTACGGAGGGGTTTAGCATCTATCTCTCAGATAAGCTGCTGAGAATGGAGGCGGGACAACGGGCCCTTTGTGAGCACCTTATCTACACGGCCGTACACATGGGGGCGAGGGCACAGCTGACTGAGGCCACCCATATCTCACATCAGCCCAATCCCTCTCCTCCTTCTCCTCCTCCTCCTGCCACATCACCACCCACAGTGGCCCAGCCTGCAAGGGTGCGTGGACGGGGCCGTGGAGAGAACGCTGCAGAGAGGCGTGGAAGGAAGGCTACAAGGAAGAGCAGGAGGTGATTCCCTGGCCTCGAGCTGCTCATCCAGAAATTGAAGGTTGATGGAGTACCACAGCTTGGGATGATGTATGTCTTTGGCTGCTGCTCCTGATTTCATGCTGTTGTTGATTTTATTATTGATCATAGTCAGGTCTGCATTTGGGATCTAATGACTCTATATTCTCTGCTAATTTGGGAATAGTTGCCCTTCGGTTTTTGATTTGTTTTTTTCCGAAATAAAGGGAAATTTGATTTCAGCCAACCTACATGCCTGATGTGTTTTTTTGAGAAGTAGCAATAAGATTGCATAAATACAATGTGTAATTAAGAACAAGGAACACCAACCTCCATGATTTTTCAAAAATTAAATATTATGTTGTTCTGAGAAATTGACACACCAAAAAATGCACAACAAATTTTAAGAGTCAAAAAAAAAAGGTGTAATTTGTGAGGTCGGCCTTGAAGAATTTTACTAATTATTCCTAAGATCACTAGAAAAAAGAAAGACATACATTTGTCAGAACTCAGGAGAAAGTTCTGCTGCCAAAATGACATTTTAAAGACCGTTCGAAAGCAAAAAAACATGCGCTGCATTAAACGAAGCAATAACTTGCAGAATGACGAATGTGCTCTCTCCATTAGGAACGCTAGTTTTACAAGAACGAGCGCTCCCGTCTCCTAATTCAGTCTGAGCATGCGTGGGTTTTTTAACCGATGGACTTGCCCATAGACGATCGGAAATTCCCATCGGTTTTTTATCCATCGGAAAATTTTAAAACAAGTTCTATTTTTTCCATCCGATGGAAAAAAGACCGATGGGTACCATACACGATCGGTTGGTCTGATGAAAACCATCCATCGGACGGTTTTTATCAGTTAAACCGATCGTGTGTACGGGGCTTTAGTGTTTTACTGGCTGAATCACAAGATAAAACTCAAAGAAAAATGCTTTAAAAAAAAAAAAATGCAGCCATCACATTTTAGGAATTTTAACCCGCAATACATTACATTTTAACTAATGTGGCTATCGCATTTAAGGACTTGTAGGTCACAATACAATATTTGAATATTAACTGTCCATGAAAAAACTCAAGTTTACATCAAGTTTACATCCTCAAGAAATCAAGTAAAGTGCTGGCACTACAACCCAATTGCAGGTATAAAATGGGCTAGAGCACTCTTCATTTACCGTGCCTGGCAAGTAGTCTCAAATCTGCACGCAAAAGTACTCCAAGGTAAGGTGAAGTTGGTAACAAGGTGAGTATTAATAAAATCAATCTTTATTCAATCCAAAGGAGTACATGCGTTCCAAAATCAAGCCAACTGACATGTTTCAGCCCTCCAGGGCCTTAACCACTTGCTGTCCGAAAAGGTTTTACCCCCTTCATGACCAGGCCACTTTTTGCTATTTGGCACTGCTCTATGTTAACTGACAATTGTGCAGTCATGCAACACTGTACGCAAATTACCGTATTTATCAGCATATAACATGTGCCAGCGTATAACACGCACCCCAAGTTTAGGAGGGAAGTTTAAGGAAAAAAACTTTTAGGAGGGAAGTTTAAGGAAAAAAAAAACTTACATTTTAAATGTCCATCAATGCAGCCTTATCAGTGTCCATCTGCAGCCTTGCCCAGTGTCCATCTGCAGCCTTATCAGTGTCCATCTGCAGCCTTGCCCAGTGTCCATCTGCAGCCTTATCAGTGTCCGACTGCAGCTATATTAGTGTCCATCTGCAGCCTTATCAGTGTCCATCTACAGCCTTGCACAGCGCCTATCTGTAGTCTTGCACTTTTTAAATTTAGCGGACACAGAGCCGGATGTCCTGTGTATGCGGTTCCTCTCGGCTCGTCTCGCAGTCCCGCCCCTTGGCCCAGCTCCTATGATGGACACAATACCGGTCCAATGGCGGGACGTAAAGGCTAGGAGGTGGGACTGGGCGTGACTGCAAGCGGAGCCGAGCTTAGCAGAGTACACAGTACACTCGGCTCCGCTCGGTCTATGTCGGCGGCGCTCCTCTTGCCCTCAGAGACAGCAGGGATCGGCGTATAACACGCACCCACGATTTTCCCCTGATTTTAAGGGGACACAAGTGCGTGTTATACGCCGATAAATACGGTACATTTATATAAATTTTTCCACACAAATAGAGCTTTATTTTGGCGGTATTTGATCACCACTGGGTTTTTTATTTTTTATTATATAAATGAAAAAGACTGAACATTTTGAAAAAAATATATATTTTTTTACTTTCTGCTATAAAACATACCCAATAAAACGTTTTACAAATCTAATTTCTTCATAAATTTTAATCAAAATGTATTCTGCTACATGTCTTTGGTAAAAAAATGAATCCCATTAGGTGTATGATATTTGGTTTGTGTGAAAGGTATAGCGTCTACAAACAATGGTATAATACTGGAATTTTTATATATCTCTTTTTTTATACTATTAATGGCGTTGATCAGCAACTTATAGTGGGACTGTGATAGTGTGGTGGGCATTCTGACACTGGCTGGGGGGGTACACTAACTGACTAAATGACACTGACATCAATAGTGACACTAATACAGTGATCAGTGCTAATACTATATACTGTCAAAGTACTAATGACACTGGCTGAGAAGGAGTTAACATCTAGGGGAGATCAAGGGGTTAACTGTGTGCCTAACAATGTGTAATGTGTGTAATATTACTAACACACAGCCCACTTCTATGAATGACAGAGCCGATCAGCGGGTCCCAGCGATCAATCATTAGCCAGGACCCCCTGATTGGCCCAGGCCCTACCACATACATGATGCAGCGCACAGAAGCCGCCCTGCCACAGTAGATGTACATGGGGAGGTCGATAAGCGGTTAATTATAGTTAGATTAAGGCCCTGAAGGGCTTAAACATGTCAGTTGGATTGATTTTATTAATACTCACCTTATTGCTGACTTAACCTTATCTTACATCCTTAAAGTAGTTGTAAAGTCTCAAGGTTTTTCACCTTAATGCATTCTATGCATTAGGGGGAAAAACCTTCTGTGCTGCAGCTCCTCCCCAGACCCACTTTTTTCTTACCTGAGCCCGATCTGATCCAGCGATGTGCACGAGCCCAGTGGTTTAAGCCACTGTCTTTCTCCTCATCGGACAGATTAATAGCAGCAGGGGGGCCATTGTCGCCCATTGTCAATCAAATCCTGTGACACTGGAGCGGGGGGAGGGGCCGAGTCCCGCTGTCTGTGTCAATGGATGCAGTAGTGGGACTCGGTAGCAAGCACGTACAGGTGCCCTCATAGAAAGCGGCTTTCTGTTGAGGCACCCGATTAAGGGGAGGAGCCAGGACTGCCAGCGCGGCACCCCAGAAGAGAAGGATAGGGGCTGCTCTGTGCAAAAACCTTGCACAGAGTCGGTTAGTATAACATGTTTGCTATTTTCAGGGTGGATTAAAAATCGCTGATTTAAAAAATAAATAATAAAATCTGATAATTTTCATTTAAATTCGATTTTTTGGATTTAAATCAGATTTTTTTGATTTTTATCAAATTTATTTTATTAAAATGCTTTTGGAGTAAAAATCTATCTAAAGATAGTTTTCTATTTAATATACATTATCAATTTAGTTTATTCAGCATGAAATTGAGCTTAGTTATGTAGCATTAGGCTGTATATTCTACAATTTAATTTTTTTTGGTAAACTCATTTAATGAATCCAAGCTCTGCAAGCTGAGACAACATGCACTGCATTGATACATTCACACAATTTCAGAGGAAGCATGAGATAAAACAAAGTTCAGGAATATTCCTTTATCCCATTGCTTTGTAAATCTATGTACACTACAAACTGTGTGATTGTTTGAAGAGAAATGTATCTGTACCAGGCTCTAAGTGTGAGGAGGAAGGGCAAGTAGTAAAAATGAAAGTGAAACCTTCTAAGCAGCTTATAAACCTTGTGATCTTTCTGCACATAGCTTCAAGTGCTTTATTCCTCCCTTGAGGAGCAAAATGGCAGCAGGCCGTTAAAGAGACCCAGTTTGGGAATATTTTAATGAAGCTCCTCTAGGCCTGGTGGCCCAAATCAAACAACTTCATGAGAAGAAGTGCTGAGATGAAAGGAGCATGTTTGAAGTTTTTTTTTGATGTGGACCCAGCTGATATATTCAGTTTAAGTTCTTTTGTTTGTTTGTTTTTTCAAAGATATTTTTGTTTATGCAGTTCAGTTACTAAACATTGATGTTTAAAGGGGTTGTAAACCCTCGTATTTTTTCACCTTAAAGTGGAGCTCCACCCTAAATTAAAAGTTCCTCTCATCGGAACCCTCCCCCCCTCTGGTGTCACAATTGACACCTTTCAGGGGGGAGGGGGGTGAAGATACCTGTCTAAGACAGGTATTTTCACCCACATCCGGGAGTCTTCTCTCCGGGAATCTGCGGGAGTGACGTCACTTCTCGCAGACTTCCCATAGTGTTCTGGGAGACACTCGGCTCCCAGAACACAGGAGCACCAATCAGAACGGCGCAGCGCAACTCGCGCATGCGCCGTAGGGAACCGGGCATGAAGCCGCAGGGCTTCACTTCCTGGTTCCCTCAGTGAGGATGGCGGAGGGAGCAGCAGAGTGACGAGCGATCGCTCGTCCTCTGCTGCGGACGTCGCTGGACTCCAGGACAGGTAAGTGTCCAAATATTAAAAGCCAGCAGCTGCTGTAGCTGTAGCTGCTGGCTTTTAATATTTTTTTTTTCCGGCGGAGCTCCGCTTTAATGCATCCTATGCATTAGGGTAAAAAAAAATTCTGACATTGACTGGCCCACCAGCCCCCCCCAGTTTTATTCACCTGAGCCCATACGCGCTGTACCCCTCTGTCCAGGGTTCTTGGCTCTTGATTGGATAGATTGATAGCAACGCAGCCATTGGCTCCCGCTGCTGTCAATCAAATCCGATGACATGGATGCTGGGGGGGGCGGTGCAGAGTCCAGCATTCGTGTCTATGGACACAAATGCTGGACTCGGGAGTGCGCCTGCAAGGGAACCCCCAGGTAGAGCACTGTTGGGGCACCCCAGAAGAGGATGATTGGAGCCACACCATGCAAAACAAACTGCACACTGAAGGTAAGTATGATATGTTTGTTATTTAAAAAACAAAACAAAAAAAAAACAAGGGTTTACAATCACTTTAAGCAAATACAAAAATATGTAATATAATGGTATTGTTTTATTAAATAAAAGAATTTGAGTAGTTCTCCAACTATGTGTGATTAACCCATTAACCTAAAATCGGTTCTGATATCGCTATTTTACTAACCTGATAGCTTATTACTCTAAATAGGAAACCTTCATTTTGTTTGCAAATATTAACCTCCCTGACGGTATGATTATGTCAGATTTTTGATGCTGAAAGCGGTATGTTTTGCATGGAAATTTGGCGTTTTATATTGTAGGCCTGTAATTCTTAGGAATAACACACTTAAATCTGTCCAAACAAGAGTCTAGTAGATATCCCGGGTATGATAAAGTTTTAAAAACAAAATCGTAAATTATAATATAATAAAAAAACTATAAATAATTATAACAAATAATAATATAATAATAATAAAAATTATTCAATAATGTAATCAAATCAAAAACACTGAAATTTGCTCAGTTGCAGAATTGTCGCTGTCATTACTTTCAGTGTTTGATGACGAATTTCCCCACAAATCGATATCGATCAATTCTGCAAGTGATTCTAATTTATTATCGCTGTTTTCTAGCTGATCTAAAAGCACTTTTGATGTAAACTGACATTTTTTGGTTGTTATGGACAATCTCCAGTTTCCAGGCAGAAAGAATGTTTTTTCTAATATAAAACTGGATGCAGGACACTAGGGACAAAAGGGGATGTGTAATTATTTGATACAGTACTGTAATCTGTAAGATTACAGTATTGTATGTATACTGTGTTTTTTTACTTTTTGAATTTGGCACCGAGCTCCATCCCCGTGCGCCGCAACGTTGCAGGGAACGGAGCTCGGCACTCGGCACTGTGAATCGAGCGAGGAGACAGCTCACAGACACAGCAGGGAGACATCGCAGGATCCAGGGAATAAGGTAAGTAACTTTCCCTGGATCCTGCAATGCGATCCCGAGTGTGGCTCGGGGTTACCGCTTTTGGTATGAAAAATTCACCCCGAGCCACACTCGGGAATACCGCCAGGGAGGTTAAGGATGCTAACTACCAGCAAGAATAAGTCCTTACATTTAAAGAGCACCTGTCATTTCAGATCCATCATGGCAGCGCCTGTTAGCGGGCATCCACTCATCTGCTGCCGCCACGTCCCTCACCTTGTTGTCACTGCTGCATCACCAGTCGTCCCATTAAAGGAAATGGGAATGTCGGTGAGTCAACAGCAGGACTGAGATGACAGTTGCCCTTTCTAAAAAATTTGATTTAAATCGAGTTGAAACAGCTGGAAACAGGTCAAATACAGATCAGAAGGAGATCAACTTCAGCTCAATTGCATCTGTCAATGAATTTTCGAATGATCCCAGAAGGGCCTGATCTCAACTGTTGCCATTGACACAAGCCCAAAGCCCTTCTCCACTAATGTGTTACTTTTTTTTTTAATGTTTTAGGACCTGTGCTGATGGGCTTTTGTGTTTATGTTGGTGGCATTAGTCTGACATCAGTTTTTATAATGTCTCTTATATAATTCAGAATTAATTTACAAGTGTATTTAACGGTTGACCTCCTCCTGGCCTGCATTTGACCTGCATTCCTCCCACAGACTTTTGGGAATACAAAACTCTTTCAAAGAGAACAAAAGTCTATCAACACAGGCCCCTAAATAGATTCTTACATCATTCAGGATGATGTGGTTGGAAATGAGAAGCCCGTAATCAGGTTTGAACACTGTTAGGTGAGGAAGAGTATAAAGTCATTAATTCTCCATAAGTTCTAAATGGAGCCTACAGAGGGCTTCCAACTGTGGCAGGGAAATAGAACTGCGGGGCAATGCAGGGCTGGTGAGTATCAGTGGATTGTGGAGTTGTTCTGTCAAAAGATCTGCCAAAATCTATCACTGTGCCATGAAGGGGTCTCTTTAATACAGAGGTAATTCATTTTTACTATACAGATGAAGGATAACAGTTAAAAAGACATATTGATGCTACGTCTGCTTCACAGAACCATTTAAAAAAAATAAAAAATCTTTTTCATATATGAAGTTGTATTTTTATGAAACTATAGACAGATCATTTTTCTTTTTTCTTTAATAGTATTATACAATGTATGCCATTGGCATTATAGAAGCGTATAATAAGTCAGCACTACAGTCGGAGCATTGCTATTTATATTGAAACTTATGACAATAAAAGAAGGAAAAAGATGTATAATTTTTAAATATTTAAGCATATTGTGAATGAAGATTCTGTACTGGTTTAAGCTTGCATACCAAATTTTAAATTGCAAGATCATAGAATTTTGAACACAAATGATTTTTTGTTATCATTAACAGAAGCTAGAGATAAATGTCTAAAATAAAATTGCAATACAGAGAAATACATCTGATTTCCTCCAAATTCTTTTCTCCAAACCTTTTACCTAGATATTGGAAGATCTCACAAATGACAGCTTCCCCTTCAAATAGTTTATATTGCAATTATTAACTGTTTTTTGTTTTTGTTTTTTATATAGGGACAAACTCTCTTTCAAAAATAAAGGGATATTCAACCTGTAATCAATCATATATTAATTATGGTATTACATGCAAAGGAAAAGGCCTACCTTTAAGCGGAACTTCACTTTTTCAATCAACATTGACTATTTTTAATCCTTATGCTGCTAGCATTAGTAAATAGACAGGAAAGTATAGCATATTTATTTGTTTTAAACTTTTTTTTACATTTAGTCAGCTACTTTCTGGTTTCCATGCCTAAGCAAATGATGTTAAAATACCAGGAGTCTTCAAGAGTGGAGGAGGGGTTTTCTCAGCTAAGCACACTCTCCTGCCTGCATGCCTGAGCTAAGGGTCAATGGATTTCAGGAAGTAAATGCTATAATAATCATCTGCTTTTATTTAAGATGGCCACGGCCAGAAATGCTAAGGGTAGGTTTTTCAAAATGATTTCTCAACAAAATAAAGCATGGAGACATGGATGGAGAGGTCAGTTTGCTTTGAATATTAAAATTGAATTAAATAGCATGTTTTTTTGGTTTGTGGTGCTCATATGCAGTGTAATTCCAGTTTCCCCACAAATAGAGCTTTCTTTTGGTGGTATTTGATCACCTCTGCGGTTTTTATTTTTTGTTAATTAAAAAAAAAAAGACAGATTTAAAAAAAAAAATATATATATATATATATATATATTTATATTTTGTTATAAAATTTTACAAACAGGTAATTTATCTCCTTTATTGATGTACGCTGATGAGGCTGCACTGATGGGCACTGATGGGCTGCACTAATGTGCACCGATGGGCTGCACTGATGGGCACCGATAAGGCGGCACTGGTGGGCACTGATAGGCGGCACTGGTGGGCACTGAGAAGTGGCACTAATAGGTGGCATTGATAGGTGGCACTGATAGCTGGCAGTGATGGGCACTGATAGGTGGCAGTGATAGGCACTGATGGGTGGCATTGATGGGCACTGATGGGTGGCAATAATGGGCACTGATCGGCACTGATAGGTTACACTGATTGGCAGCATTGCTAGGTGGCACTGATGAGGCACTGATTGGCACCACTGCTGGGCATTGATAGGTGGCACTTGTGGGCATTGATAGGTGGCACTGTGGGCACTGGCAGGTGGCAATGGCAGGTGGCACTGGCAGGCGGCATTTGTAGGCACAGACGAGGCAAATGTGCCTCCTTTCTCTTCGGGACCGATATCCCTTGTAATCAAGCCAGTGATCTTTTTTTTTTTTCTCCTTGCGCTGTCAGCGTGAGAAGAAAAAAACCCTTATTACCGATCCTTTGTTTACATCACGTGATCAGCTGTCATTGGCTGACAGCTGATCACATGGTAAGGGTCCGGGACCGGCCCCTTACACGGATCTGTGATCACCCGAGTCTCGGCTATAACGTCATAGATTCATTCGGCTATAGCACAGGCGCCAAGTGGTTAACTATGTTATGTATACGTTTGATATTGAACTGAATGTCACTTAGAAATGCCTTAAAATACCCTTTTACCCTTCGTGACCTTCCTAGTTGGCCATCACACTCTCGTTACAAGCATTATTACACAGATTTGTATTGTTGGGGGTTGTGTGCTTGACCAGGTCTGTGAGATTAGCTGGCTAGAGTAGCTAGAGTTAAGCCCCTTACAAGCGGGCCGAATATCGGCCGAAATCAGCCGGTACAGTAGAAACCGGCCGACATTCATGTACAGATTCTTGTCTGACAGAAGCGGTACTCATGGACCAGCTTTTGTTAAATGAGCATGCTGGAAAAACAGCAGTTGATCGGCATATGACACAATAGCACAGCAGGGAGAACCTTTACTAATATTGCATAGTTAATACAGTGACCTCTTTCTTTTTTTTTGTTTACCTGTTGGGTTGAAAGCAATAAAAACTTAAAGCGGAGTTCCAGGGTTTTTATGTTTATTAAAAGTCAGCAGCTACAAAAAGTTTAGCTTACCTGTTCCACGGTCCAGCGATCCGGCCAAACGGAGCGTCGCCCCTCTCCCCCTCCTCTCTGCCGGCGCCTCCATTGCCACTCTGGGCACCCAGTTCTGACAGCTTTCGGCTTCATGGCCGGGCACGCACGGCGCATGCGTGGGTTACGCTGCACTCCCGGAGTGGACAGGCGATCTACTGGGACCTGTCACGTGTCCCAGGAGATCGCCTACAGGGAGGGGCCGCCTAAGGCGAGGGGAGGAGTCGCCTAGGCAGTCCCTGGGCGGAAGGAGGAAGTGGAACAGGAAGTCCCACTCCTAACGAAGCCCCCACTCCCCCCCCCAAAAAAAAAATTACATGCCAAATGTGGCATGTAAGGGGGTGACGAGTGCTTAAAGCGGAAGTTCCACTTTAGGGTGGAACTCTGCTTTAATGTGTGTACCAGGCATTAGCTAAGCATTGTGGTCTGACTCTTGGTCCTATTGGAGTACATAGTACATGAAAGTCCAGGTAAGACTAAGGAAATAGAGGTAGCACAGCATCTATCTGCCTAAATATCTATTTCTTGCTACTTCTATTGGACTTCAGGTTTTTTTTTCCAGTCTAATTTGGTATACTAAGTTTTAAGAAATACGTTTTTCATTCACCATTTCTCATCCATGTCACCATAGGTTACGTGTTACATTGTTTTAGTTTTAGATGCTTGCGAGGAAAAATATTGTATGTAGAACAGAATGACACATGTTAGGCAGTGGTCTGGGCTTTCTAAAAGCCCCGCTTAGTCTTAAACAGCCTAAATTATGGTTAACTGAGGCAACTTTTTGGCTTTGGCAATGTGTAGTACAGTAAAAATAAAAGGTTAAGACGCATGGGAGGGCGCGATCGACGGCCTTAACGTAAGGAGGCAGATGGGATCCGTGCTGAGCCGGTAGCTGAGATGAAAAGATGAGCTTAACAAGGGAATAGCCGGGGCTTCGCCTCTTGGCCGAACAGAGAAGTGGATCCTAAGACTCTTTGGCCAATTGGATCTCAGGACCACCTTCCTGATTGGCTGGGAGGAGAATCAGGAAGACAATGGCTAATAATAATTGGCTATTGCCACACAACTGGGTGACAATGGGTGACAGTGCTCTGCGCCCTGACCCCACTTTTTTTTAAGCCAATTAGAGCCTCAGGCTCTAATCACGTGCTTCAAAAAATAAGAAAACCATTGGAATCCATGTGTCCGGCACCACGCATGTAGATTAGGGGCTGGGCACATGATCTAGGGGGGGCGAACCTAATGGACGGGCCGCCACTGGTAATAACCATGGTAATGTCCCCAGCAACCACTCAGATGATTGTTTTAATTTTCTTACAGCAGAAAAATATTAATTGTATCTATAATATTCACTATCTGTGTTTCCAAATTAATCTGGGTATCCCAGTGCACTTTGATTATGTTTTTTTCTGATGATTCTTGGTTACTCGTTTTGAACCAAACAATTAGGTTTGGTAATGTATTCATAAAACAATTATTATTTTAATACACATCTAGTAAAGCTTCTTGACTTTGTCTGTATGCTGGCATCCTACAGTCTTCTGCACAGTAACACTGAGAGAAAAAGAAGCAGCACATGAAGCTGGTTATGACTCTAATGCTTTACACAGAGCTGTTACTCTAATATGCTGTAAACATGCTAAAAGGAGACGAGATCATCGAGGTGACCTTATCAATGTGCTGCTATTCATTCACTGTCCAGTTACAGGACTGGAGGTGACCAAGCTTCAACAGGCCACTGACCTGTCTGTATTATCTGTTAGGAATGCCTGGATCAAATGACAGATTGAGCAGAGTTACAAATACTTTTGTGGGTAATAAAAGATAAAATAGAATTAACTCTATGTTAGTTGTTTTTCTGGAGTTAACAGCATTTTTTTTTTATGTTTTAGAAAGAGGCAACGTATGTTGTATAACATAATAATTATGTAATGTGCTCTTGTTCAAGTAGATAGAAAAAAATATTTTATACACAAAATGTGAAACACATTTCCATCCTGAAAGTTATTTTGTCCATAATAGTCATATACCTTTACTGTGAAAATGTAATCTTTAAAAAAAAAGCCTCTCGTGCCATTTGCACCATGCTCTGTATGCTCTCACCTTAAAGTGTTACTAAACCCACCACAGTAAAATCAGACTGTATATGCAGTAAAGCATGCTTGTTATACTGACTGTGGAACCTAAGGGGTTAATCCTCTACATCAGGGCTTGAAAATTGCACTCGCCTGCTCGCCAAATGCGAGCATAAATTGCCATTGGGCGAGTGCAGTAACAGAGCGCCAGGGCCGGCGCTACCACTAGGCGGATTAGGCGACATGTCAAACAGCGACAGCCCCCCCCCGAGCGTGGCTCGTCAAGGACAGTCTCCTCCCTCCTCCATGCTCTCTGATAACACATCGTACGGACCACGCTTCCTCCGTGTACCATGTGACAGAGGGGGTGTGGTCGCTCGGGTCTCCTCCGGCTCTCAGGCTCTGCTCGTAGTTAGTGTACCTGGTGCGGGTGATCGGGAGGAGCAGCCCCGGGGATCGGTGTGGTCGAGAGGTAGGTGCGGGGCGGAGGAGTCTCTGGGGGGGGAGGGGGAAAGGAGGTATCGCTGTTTGTGCATATGGATGGAGGAGGGGCGTGGGGAGCATAGACATCACCCGACCTGTTCATCGGGGGTCACCCAGCATTGTACGGCCTGGAGGAGGGGAGATCAGCACTGCAGGGCCCATCATTAACCTGTACTGTGCCAGGCCTGTCACCTCCTCCTAATACAGAGCATATCATATAGGAGAGATACTGATCATCACCTGAAATATGACACTGACAGAGCTCCCTGGGGACACTGATGTATGGGGGTGCTCTCTGGGGACACTGATGTAAGCGGGGGCTCTCTGGGGACACTGATGTAAGGGGAGGCTCTCTGGGGACACTGAGGTAAGGGGAGGCTTTCTGGGGACACTGAGGTAAGGGGGTGCTCTCTGGGGACACTGATGTATGGGGGTGCTCTCTAGGGACACTGATGTATGGGGGTGCACTCTGGGGACACTGGTGTATGGGGGTGCTCTCTGGGGACACTGGTGTATGGGGGTGGTCTCTGGGGACACTGGTGTATTGGGGTGCTCTCTGGGGACACTGATGTAAAGGGGGGCTCTCTGGGGACCCTGATGTATGGGGGTGCTCTCTGGGGACACTGATGTAAAGGGGGGCTCTCTAGGGACCCTGATGTAAAGGGGGCTCTCTGGGGACACTGATGTAAAGGGGGGCTCTCTGGGGACACTGAGGTAAGGGGAGGCTCTCTGGGGACACTGATGTATGGGGGGGCTCTCTGGGGACCCTGATGTAAATGGGGGCTCTCTGGGGACCCTGATGTATGGGGGTGCTCTCTGGGGACCCTGATGTAGGGGGGCTCTCTATTCTTAAGAAAAATTTAATTTCATAAGCTTTAAGGGGGCGGGGCTTTAAGGGGGCGGGGTTGGGGGATGGACCTGGGAAAGGTTTGGTGGGGCAACTGGTGGAGAGTAAGGTTTTTGCCTGGCTAGTAGGTCTAGACTTGAAATTTTAAGCCCTGCTCTACATTGTGTAAAAAGGCTGTTTGATCCTGACTTCTGATAGAACAGAGCCTTGGGGGCAAGCTGCACATGCTCAGTTTGTTGTGCATTGCTAGAGAGGTTTTTTTTTTTTTGGGAGAGTGCATGTGATCAGCACAGGGCCAATCAGTAGACAAAGGGTCAGGGATCCTGCAGCCTCAAAGGACAATCAGGGAAGAATGAAAACTCCTCCTACATGCTTTAACTGATAGTCACAAGACTGCTCCAACAGCTAATGACATAAGGTATTTAGCAGTTTATATTTACTTAAATAATAAAATGTCCTTGTTCTGTGTACTGTGGGAGACCAGATATAGTGAATGAAGGGTTTAGTAACACTTTTAAATCCAACCCATTTATCATATAGTTCAAAAGAACTTTCCCCTCTGGGGGGCAGAATGCCTCACAACTCTTCCTGTCACACTCCCAAGGATGTACTATTCGCCTTCAGGGCTCTTCTATTCAGAGTGCTTTCTGGTACTTCTTCCTCTCCTTACCGTCTATGTTAGCTTCATTGTGCATTAAAAATGGAGAAATGCTCCATTTTTCTATTTCTGATGCATGGTGAAGCTAACATAAGCATCAACAAAGGAAGGAAGTACCGGGAGGCACTCTGAACAGAAAAACCCTAAAGGGGAATAGTATATCCTTGGGAGAGTTCTGATTCTGCCCCCCCCCCCCCTCCGGTGGGTAAAAAGCTAATTTGCCCATATGATGTATGGGTCAGAATTTAAGATGATACATACAGAGCATGGTGTGATTGGCACAAGGGGCATATGGAGGAGGTGTGGAGGTGTTCCAAATTATATTCAAGACAAAGGTGGACCACTATTAAGAGACTTTATTTTGGACTTTGTTTTGGACTTATTTTTGATTTTATTTTCACAATAAAAAGCTGTATCACTATAAGCTCACATTGTTGTCCAAATTACCTGCATACTGGAATATGTTTTAACATTTCGTTTATAAAATATATATATATTTTTTTTCTGTTTGCTGATGTCATTTTTAGGTTGGAATAAGGTACATACAAAAGAGTGGTAACTGTAGGTAGCACCGGACTTCAATTACGTTCATAAATGTATGTTGTGTATTCCTCCATTCCAAGACTCATCTGATTATTTACTTATCATGCAACTGCTAACAACGTTCCTCAGAAGTTCATTTCCTTCTCTGACATGTTTATACACTATTCAGTGCATCTAGCCATACCTTGCAATCATTTAATCTCTTTCAACCCACCTAACTAATGATGTTGTACAGTTATTCTGACACTGGCCATATTGTGTGAGAATCTGACTGCAAGGATGAGAACTTTAATTATATATAACAGCAAACCTTTGTACTAAAGTTAATTTTCAAAGAGAACCATGCTATTCTGCATCTTGAAATACATTAATTAAAATGCTTACGAACTAGCCTTGGCTTATGCCTCAGTGTCTATTTTAGGTTGGAATTTTCTACAGTCCAACATCACTTGTCATGGAGAAACAACAATGATCAGTATGAGAAGTGGCAGATGATAAGTGACAAGTGATGAGTGTTATTAGAAGTGACAACTCATCAAACCTCAACTCATCATTATATTTCTAAATCAAATTACTGGAGAACCATGTCATATTATCATCTCATGTCAATTATTTTCTTTAAAATATACAGAAGTTAAAAATACAATTTGGTTCAAATATAGCAAAGAAAACCAGTAAAACCAGTAGATGAAGCTGCACCAGGCCACAACTACAATACGTTGTTTGTTCACTTCATGAAAAAGGTTTGAATAAGATAACAAATTAATATTTCCTTGCAGATATATGACATATTTAAATCAATAATGCCATAAAACATTGTGCTGTGTATACTTTCTCGCATTGGACAACAAACCAGGGTTCAACCATACTGCACAGAAAGCAGGGAAGGAAGTATTTAAAGCCCAGCTGAAGTCACAAAGATCAGAATCCCAGTATATAGACAATGTACTTACAAACTCCATTCATAGACTATTTCCAGCATTAAACTGTTATAGCAGTTAGACAGCTTAAAGCTTGCCATACACTTAATGAAAATAGTCTGGTTCAGCAGGGACTAGACGAATTTCAAACAGTGTGTGGTGGTCCCTGTTTGACAGAAGTTGATCAATTGATTGACTTCTATTGAAGGGATATGTTGGAGAAATTTTCTCAGTCAGTGGTTACAATTACAGCCAACGTCCCAGCAAGAGGAATTCTTCCATCCTTCTAGTTCTGTGTGGATGGAGGAATTTGACGCATACACATGGTCGGAATTTCCGACAGAAAAGGTCCGATGGGAGCTTTTGGTCAGATATTCCGACCATCTGTATGCCCCATCGGACTTTTTCTGTTGGAAATTCAGACGGACTTAAATAGAGAGCAGGTTCTCTATTTTTCCATCAGAAATTCCGACGTGGCATAACAGTGTATAGCCAGCTCAAATGGTTAGTTCACTTTTACCAAAAAAACACCCATACAGGTACGGGACATCTGTAGATAAAACAAAGTGTGCAGCTCTGACTAAAGTTGAATAATGACCTTGCTATAGGTGTAGGCCATTTACATACATTCTGAAGCCTGACTGGAACATCTCCAGGATGTTGCTAAGAAACGCCTACCTGTTACTGTTTACCTTCACCATCATAGGAGCAAGCTCTTTCTCTGATTCAAACCCATGTGCTTTCTTTCCCCTAATGCAGTAACTCTAAGTTCAGAGTTTGAGAGCTAACCCCTGTGATGGTAGAGGTAAGCATTACTGACTAGACCTCACTTAGCAAAGTCCTGGGAGTATTTCAGTCAGGCTTTGGGAGGTATGTAAATGACCTACACCTATAGCAAGGGCATTATTCCTCTTTAGTCAGAGTTGTACAGATTGTTTTTATTCATAGGCACTCCTTACCTGCATAGGCAGTTTTTCAGGAAAAGTGAACCAACCCTTTAATGTCTGAGTGCATAGTCTCAAAGGCACCAGAGATTGACCACACTGTACAGTGCACTTCATGATCTTTAAGATCTGGTCAGACACACCCCTTCTATTATTCAGCACTACAAGTGTGCATGTGGAAGCTTGTGCTGAGGGGGTGTGGTTTTAATTCTTTGTATGTGTGTGACAGGCAGAGTAGCTGGGCCCGGGTACCCATCTGGATTGCTCTTCATCTGAGATCTCTATAATTTTACCAAAATAGCTTCTCTTAAATAGCTTTGCTGAATTTAGATTCACTGCCTGTCTTTATGTGGGAACATAAGGGAGCATGTAAGCAGAGAACACTGGAATGTAGTTAAAGTACTGATGCTGGAGGATTTACGTAATAGCCAAGCAACTAGCTATTGCAGAAGGAGGTCAGCAACATCAGTTTCTATGTTTCATTTAGAAAAGACTAGAGTGTATGTGCAGCTAAACTTTCTTAAAGGTTTTGGTTATAGCAGGGAAAGGTTAGAACCGCCATCAGCTTTTTATTAATCACAATATATGGAAAGGTGCTAAATCTGCATAACGATATAAAGTGCTCACATGTAAAATATGAATAAGCAAAATAATATAAGCAGAATAATAATATTGGCCGTGACATCACCCGGCTTTTTCCAACGTGTTGCATCACTGACATGTGACTTTCTCAAGGGCCAGCCCTTGAGAAAGTCACATGTCAATGATGCAACACATTGGGAGGAGCTGGGTGACGTCACTTCTGGTCACGTTCGAGACCAGAAGTTCAGATTGCGTCTGCGTCCAGCTCGTGTGTGACCCCTTGGTCCCAGATCCTGCTGGATGTTAGAATGTTATACTATAAGTCTCTGCATTGTTTTTAACAAAATTAGTTTTTCATACTACGCCATGAGGAGTTCCATTGCTTTCCATATGTGCAAGCCCATCGATCACCTAAAGGAGTGACAGAGATTGCACAGAGATCAGTGTTTGACTCATTGCCTGATATTCTCCTTACTAAAGTGAGCGGCCATTCCACATATTGGTGGATTTCACTTGTTTTCCTGGATTAAGCAGTGGACTGCATGAGCAATATTTTATCATCGGATTTTGAACTTTTTCAGCACTGTCACTTAGAACTGTGCCTTTTTGACACCTGTTTTTGCACTGGACTTTTATTTATTTACTTATTTAGCATTTTTCACTTAAAGTCACCTTTGACCAGTATCTGGAACTTTATGTGTGTGGCATTTCCCTCACTGGATCTTTTTTTATTTTTTTGTGGTGACCACTTATAAAGGATTATTTTTCACTTGATATAATATTATTATTCTGCCTATATTATTTTGCTTATTCATATTTTACATGTGAGCTCATTATATCTTAATGCAGATTTAGCGCCTTTCCATACATTGTGATTATTACTGTTTATGTATGTGGGGACACTATTGGGAATGGCAGCTTTATCCGTTGAACATTAGCTATTGTTTAGTTACACTTGGACAGCATTATTATCCTTGTATCTTTTATTTTTCACGTGTTTTCAAACACTGAGTAGCGCACGAGTTCCTACACTTTCGTCAGCTTTTTATTGTTGACTGTGTCCCTGTTGCATATTTTCTCTCATTTCATGTTTGGTAGCATCTTTGTCATTGGGACAGTAAGAGATGGAAATCCCTTTAACACAGCCGATAATAGCAGTACTAATTTGCTAGTTCTTCACAATTTTTTCCAAGACTAAAAATAGATGGATTACATTTAACACAAATGTGCTTAACCACATAATAGCAAAAAAAAAAAGTTTTACGATCTCTATCTCCTCAAAATAATTATAATTATTGTAAAAGTCATGCTCCTCCCAACTGTAATCAATCTTATTTTGATATGATTTGCAGCCAATTGGCGGGTAAAACTAACCTCTAACTCTTGAAATTCCTCCTCCTCTTCCACATCATAGGAAAGGGTGTGGATTTTGATATCTTCAGAGGAAAGGTCAATGAACTTGGTATCTGGGTAGTCAAGACTGTCTTTGGTTGGTGATCTGTCTTCAATAAATGTGGTTTCACAGCACTCCGCGCTGACATTCTCTCCCCAAGAACGTAAGACATTTTCAGAATACAGAATGATGTTGGGGCGATAGTGGGACTCCACAGTCTGTTGCAACATGTTAGGATCCAACAGTTGTTGAACTGGGTCATTTTTTATGTTGTCTATGGCAGTCTGTGTTGAAATAGTTCCAACAATGTGACTCTGATATTGGGGGGTTGGATAAACCGACACCATTCCATCCTTATTCTCTGCCATTAAATTTCTTGTGTTGATTAAGCCATTCCTTTTCCCAGTCTCTGTGATTTTATTATGCATAAGCACACTGTTCTGTTCAATTAAACCATCCATATTTTGCGTATGTGTTTTGCTTGTTTCTGTGGCTCCAGTTATAGAGGGAAATGCAGGTCACATTTGCCTAATGGCTTTGGTTTTCCTGAAAGCAGTAAAAATAAATGATGTAAGAAAAACAGGAATGCAAGCCAAAATGAATATTCAGACAAGTCAATATAATTTAGTCATTAAGCTTTATAACACATGTTCCATTTTAACCTTACCCCATAATTCAGTTGTGTTTAGTTCTAACAACTACGACCCATGTACTATGACTCACTGATATTTAATGCCTTAATTGAATTAAATAACTTAATCCGAAAATTCTCTGCTACTCATATGAACATATGACATTAAAAATAGGGGGATTGCTGCGTAACTGTGCTGGCAAACACTAGAGATAAAATAAGTTATTAATTCATTTGATGAATTGCCTTGTTGTGTTTTACAGCACACAAAACTCAGATGAATACAGTGCCAGATTTCATTATGCAAATTCTGCAACTGTCTTCATAATTGTCGGTCCAAATTTAAGTCTGATTGCGAACCACTTGTGTGCCTAAAAACCAACATTAAAGTGCCAAATTGGTAAACCATTACCTAAGACAAGGTCACACTGAAGTAGAATAATTTTGAGAATTGTGCATCGCAAACAGACAACAAGGAAAGATTAACCACTTTATAATGTTTCACTTGGAATTATTTTTTATTTTTTTTATCATAGCTGAACATAAAACAAGTCCATAAGTGAATATAAACCCACTTACAATCATCTGTCAAGTCATATTATCATGGAGGTGTACTTTTCATCATAACTACAGATGTGTATAATATATAAATTATAAACTCTTTAGCTAAATACATTATATACTTTAGGATTGAGTTATAAGTTTGTTTATACTTCTTTTCTAGAAAATATATTATTTATTTAATTGCTGTGTTTTTTTTTATTTTGTTTTACTTTTTAGATATCTCTTTGAACTTTGTGGATATGAATAGTGGACCCTATTAAAATCAGGAAAACTGATGAACATGAAATATATAGTATAGACATGAACCAAATATTCTTTTCAAAAGTGTTACTAAACCCACAACAGTAAAATCAGTCTGTATATGCAGCATAGCATGCTTGTTATACTCACTGTGGAACTTAATGGGTTAATCCTCTGCATTTTGTAAAAAGGCTGTTTTAACTTGTATGCATAGATCCTTCCCTTCTTGCATTGTCTATCTTGGGAAGGCCAGGTAACACACAGGCAGTAGCCGACCTGCAGATGCTCAGTTGTGCTCTTTATGCTGGAGAGAACATTTACTTGTTCTCAGAGCTAGCCAGGTCACATGATAGTGGCATCGCACATGTGGGTGTGTATACAGGCTGCAGTGCAAATATCCTCCTACCTGAACTCTCAGCACTGGAGAAATGGTGCAGTTTATCACTGATCAAGGTATACAGCCAAAAAGGTGTATAGTGGCAATATTTTAATGTAAAAAGAAGATTTATAAGCTGTGAGTGCTTGGAGGGGGGGGGGGGGGCAGGTGAACTATTTTCATATTACTGGGTTAAGTAACACTTTAAATTCACTAGATTTATTTTAAACATTATAGGAAAATCTTGACAAATTCTTTTTCTCTAGTATACACAAATATGACCAGATCTCTATTAAACATTTTGTAGTTTTATTGTTACCCGGACTGCAACTTTAAGTATCAACCAGGGGTGTTAATGTTTGCCATTCTGGGATATGATACCCAAATCATCCCACTGAATGCCATCTGATTGAATCTGGAGTACCTGGCACAACTAAATTGAACCTAATTGCAGACAACACAAAAAAATTCAAAAAAAATTGATAAATAGCTGTGAACAATTGAACAAAAGTATGATGGCCACAAATAAATATGTAGGAATATAGAAACCCCCTTTAAATATACCTATATATAATAAATTTTCATGGGTTGTATGCAAATTCATTTTAAGTTGCAACTTTATTGCTGTTTTGTTTTTCCTCCCTTATTTTGTTTAACCACTTCCATACAGGGCTTTTTATACCACTTCCATACCGGGCCTATTCTGGAACTTCTCTCCTACATGTACAAATCATCATTCTTTTGCTAGAAAATTATTCAGAACCCCCAAACATTATATATGTTTTTTTTAGCAGACACCCTAGGGAATAAAATGACGGTCGTTGCAACATTTTATCTTGCATGGTATTTGCGCAATCATTTTCAAACGCCTTTTTTGGGGGAAAAAAATGGTTTCATGAATTAAAAAATAACAAAACAGTAAAGTTAGCCCAATTTTTTTGTAAAATAGGAAAGCTTATGTTACGCCAAGTAAAAAGATACCTAACATGTCACGCTTTAAAATTGCGCACACTCATGGAATGGCGCCAAACTTCGGTACTTAAAAATCTCCATAGGCGACGCTTTGACATTTTTTACAGGTTACCAGGTTAGAGTTACAGAGGAGGTCTAGTGCTAGAATTGTTGCACGTGCTCTAACGCACGCGGCGATACCTCACATATGTGGTTTGAATGGCATTTCCATATGCGGGAGGGACTTATGTGTGTGTTCGCTTCTAAGCGCGAGCTATTGGGGACGGGCGTTTTAAAAAAATTTTTTTTTTTTTTTTTTTTTTTTTCCTTTTTTTTTTACACTTTTTTTTTTATCACTTTTATTCCTATTACAAGGAATGTAAATATCCCTTGTAATAGGAATGTGTGTGACAGGTCCTCTTTATGGAGAGATGCAGGGTCAATAAGACCCCACATCTCTCCTCCAGGCTGGAAAGCATGAGATCGTGAAAAAAATTTCACTGATCTCATGCTTACAGCCACAATGGCGGCTTTGTTTACATTTGAGGACCCGGGCATGATGTCATCACATCGCGCCCGGGCCTCCGACGAACGTATAGATGACTGGTGACCATCTGGTCACCAGTCATCTCTATGCTCGTCACGTGACCCACCACCGGCGCCGACGATTCTCTCCGGGTCCCCGATCGCACGGGAGAGACCGGAGAAGCACCGGATGGCGGCGGGAGGGGGCCGCCTATACGAATGATCAAGTGGTGGAACCACCGCTATGATCGTTCTTATGGTGCGCAGGATCGCCAGTTCTAAATAAGGATATCTGAATGATGCCTCTAGCTGCAGGCATCATTCAGATATCCCCCCTCAAAGCTGAGGACGTCATATGACGTCCACCCGGAGGGAGAGAGGGTTTCCAATGGCCCGGTATGGAAGGGGTTAAAAAGGTTAACACAATGATATATTTAACATATATTCAACATATAGCAATATACAGTAAATAAGGTATATCATGTACTATCTGTGCCACAAGCTAAGTTAAAGGGATTCAGAAGGTTTTTTATCTTAATGCATGCTATGCATTAAGATAAAAAGCCTTCTGTGTGCAGCAGCCCCCCTCAGCCCCCCTAACACTTTCCTGAGGTCCCTCTCTGTCCAGCGATGTCCACAAGTGTCTCGGCCATCCAAGATTCTCCCTTCTGATTGGCTGAGACACAGCAGTGGCGCCATTGGCTCTCGCTGCTGTCAATCAAAGTCAGCTAGCCAATCAGGAGAGAGAGAGGGGGAAGGCGGGGACATGTCAGGGCTCCATGTCTGAATGGACACAGGGAGCTGTGACTCAGCTCGGGTGCCCCCATAGCAAGCTGCTTGCTGTGGGGGCACTCAACAGGAGGGAGGGGCCAGGAGCACAGAAGGGGGACCCAAAAAGAGAAGAATCCAGGTTGCCCTGTGCAAATCCACTGCACAGAGAAGGTAATTATAACATGTTTGTTATTTTTATAGGAAAAAAACGAGACTTTACAATCAGTTTAACTATTACAAGATAAAGCGGTTTAACCTGAACCTCAACCTTTCTAGTTTTTACCATTTTATTTTTCTTCCTTATTATTGCAAGAATTAATCTTTACTAGTCAAAAATAACCACAGCAATTATCATGCCAGCCCTTATCCAAATGCACATTGTTTGCTGTAACCCATTTTCTGGGTTATTGCATCCCATCTTTCTTTATTGTGTTAAGCTTACAGCAAACAGCTCTCCTTCTCTAAATTTCTGCAACCATGGCAAATTGCTTGTCATAACGAAGGTTGTTGCATTTTAAATACTACATAAAGACACTTTCATAAACCAACCACTAGATGCATATGGTGTATACTACCATGGTGTTAGGCTACCTGTTTTTAAAAGTGTGCACTTTTTTTTATTAAGTTAATCCACAACAAGCTTAAATGTGAAGAAGACAAATTAGTTATAGTGGGACTTTAACCTAATCTACCTTCTGCCACCATGTCTTGATTTTCTCTTCTCCAATCAAAATACCCACCTGGCCATGGGTCAGAACCCATAATCTTTTTGTGACTGAGGTGAGAGGACTCTCCTGTCAGCTGGGAATTATATTATGAGTCCTTAAAGTGAGCCTCTCTATGGATTTCTGCTGTACCGAGGATTCTTATGTATAAACGTACTCACCAATATTCATTATCTGACTAGGAAGGATTGCTGGGGATCTTTCCAGTTTTCCTCCAGGTGAATTATTTCTCTTTTTGAAATACACGGTTAAGAAGCATAGAAAGTGAAGGGTTCTTTTATGAGGAAAAAGCACTTCTACGTCAGCATGAGAAACCATGCCATATCAAAAGAAATGTGTTTGTATTTTATCTACATATCAAAGAATCTGGCATTAAGGTTCAGCTCTTTCTCTATCAATTAATCTTGAGATGCCTGCCTCAGTAGCACCATATTAACATTCTGACAGCCTGCATGGGCATTTGACTGGGTCTTAAGGTGAGGGTGAGGGGGAGGGGGGTAAAGAAAGGTTTCTGCTGGCTCCTGATCAAAAGTAGAAAGCAGGAGCTTTCTGTAACAGCTTGGCTACTGTGCTGGGAGCATGCAGTGTGTGCAGCATGTGGCTTATGGTACACTCCTATTAAAGCCATACATATGCATTACGTGGACGGCAAGGGGTTAAAAGACTTGTGTGAAAGGAGAAGGGGCTGCCACTAAGTATTGTAACTGTGTGGGAATCTGGGATCCGGGGAGCCTTGCCGACCGGCAGAACACGGCTAGTAGCTATAACCACAGGCAGTAATTGCATGCCAAAAATTCAACAGGCTGGTTGTACTAAAGTCGATTGATAGATCAACTTCAGTACAACCAGCCTGGATAAAATCTTGGCTGATTCCTGCTGAACCGCCAGAGATTTAATCCATGTATGGCCGACTTTAGTATCGGGGGACATGCATAGAAACCTCAAATTTGGCAAGAATCAAAACAAGTTTTTGAGCAGATTTTTTTTTTCGGAAATCTAAAATGCACATAACTAAACTGAGCATTTAGTGGAACCACGGTCATGGGGGCTCATATCGGGGGCTCATATTGACTTGCCTTTTACTATTTGTAGTGCTTAAAATTTATTAAACTAGTATTTACTATTATTTTTTATTATGCTTAGACAATTTTTATTGTACAAACAAAAGTTCAAAGCTGAACTCTGGGCAAACAGCTAAAAATAAAGATGATAAACTTTTTTTTACCTGCCAAAGGATCTGTGTCACTGTCAAGTAAATCCCCCAAAAAATGCACAGCGCTGATCCACAGAAAAGCCAAGAGAACGATACCACTTTCTCTGTTACTGGTGAGAAATACAGCAATGTAGTAGAACCTGACCAATGAGGCCTTATATATGTTTACGTTAGCAATACGGCATGTGTTAGGATTTAGTGAAAATACAAGAAAAATTCTTTACCAAAATTACCATAAGTGAATCTACAATCAACATACATGTGTGTGTTTTTTTTTTTTGCAAACATTCATGCTTCTTATCATTTGAGATGAGTAGTGAAAGTGACTGTAATGAATGAATGGACTAAAGCTGGCAAAAGATGAATAGTTTTTTTTTTTTGTTAAGTCAGAGGGCTGTACAAAAAAAAAAAAAGCGGACAGATTCCTCCATCCATACAAACAAGGTGGATAGAAGTGTTCTGCCCATATCATCATAATAATATGTGCTATGTGCTGTTACAGATTATATTGCAATGTTGGTTTGACATTGTTGCCATCTAGTGGCCAGAGTTAGTTATTATTTTGTCACAGAAAAAGGAATTCCTTCACAGTTAAGGCAGTAACCTTTAACCTGGAACTGTATTTCCTTCATTTCATGTCTGCTCTCTGATCCAAGTAGACTGCATGTAGAAGAGCTCCTGTCTATTCTTGGACTAATGGTGGAATTGTCTGTGAGTACTTTCACTGGTAGAGTGAGGCTGCTCTATAATGTTTTAATGTACTGACACATGTTTGTTTATGCTTATGTTGTAGTTTTACAAAGTTATTCGGAAAAAGAATACATACAGATTTGATGTCTCCCGTTTCTTGACTTCTGAATTATTGTTAAGCTGTCTGACTAGTGTTATACAACAGTTCAATAACGCGAAGCAGAACAGTAAAAAGACAACCACGTGGCAGTCTGGAATAAACTGAGACGCCATCAGTACAGCATGAGTCTAAGATCAGGAACAAAGTACCAGGCTGATGACACGCTATCGCCAACACAGCAAGACAGGGAGAACATTCCCAGTGCCCGGCAAGAGGATGCACAATAACATGTGTCCAGATCTTCACGAGCTAGCAAGATGTCCTCAGCAAGTTCCTTAGCAGTTAAAGCTCGTACCAAGGCAGAAGCTGCCCGCATCCAGCTACAGTACGCAGAAAAAGAAGCCATGATGATGCGGGAGTTAGCAGAAAAGAAAGCTACCATAGCACAAAAAGAAGCCATGATGATGCAGGAGTTAGCACAAGAAGAAGCAAAATTGCTCATCCTGAAGCGACAGACCGCTGCTGCAGCTGCTGAAGCTGAGGCCGCTGCCTACATGGGAACTAGTCGGTCAGGAAGTGAAAAATCGTATAAAGACCCAGAGGTTCCAGAAAAACCTCTATCCTCTACAGATCGTACAAGTAAGTACATCCAGAACCTTACTGATGCGCATGCGAAAGAACAGCCTCTTAAACCTGAAGCAAAGGAATTCAGACCGAGATCAACATGCCCCCTGAGCAGGCCCAATCAACCACATGAGGTCAGCGGCTGCCAGCAAATCAAGAGGGAAGCACCAGAAACCCCTAAGAACAAAAAACAAGTGTTCCCATCACCTCAACATATAGATTACATGGGCGAACAACAATGTGCAGTGGATTTCACCAAATATCTCATCCGCAAAGAAATGATTAGCTCAGGTTTTCTCCAATTTGATGACTGTCCTGAAAACTATTGGGCATGGAAATCCTCCTTTCTGAATGCAACTGAAGGTCTAAACTTTTCATCAGCAGACATACTTAATTTGATGATAAAATGGCTCGGTACCGAGTCAGCAGAGCATGCTAAGAGGATGAGAAGAGCAAACCTGTTCAACCCTGCAGCAGGACTCAATATGACCTGGAAAAGACTAGAAGAAACGTATGGATCCCCAGAGGTAATAGAAGGAGCACTGTTGAAAAAACTTGAAGTCTTTCCCAAGGTGGGCTACAGAGACAATGTGCGTCTACAAGAACTAAGTGATCTTCTATTAGAGATAGAATATGCCAAAGAGGATGGCTACTTGCCAGGACTTTCATATCTAGATACAGCTAGAGGCACCAATCCCATAGTAGAGAAACTACCCTCAAATCTGCAAGACAAGTGGATGTCTGTGGGAGGTAAATTCGAAGAAGATTATGGTGTTGCTTTCCCCCCTTTCTCTGTGTTTTCTAGGTTTGTCCGACAGCAAGCGAAAATCCGAAGTGATCCTAGTTTCGCCTTCACCAGCAATGGCAATCAATCACACAGACCTGAGAAACCTCACAGACCACACGGTAGGACTTCTGTATCCACACACAAAACAACTGTACCTTCAGAAGTCACAGACTATCAAAGCATCCACAAGGTACACACCATAGAAAACCCTGATAGACATTGCCCGATACACAAAAAAACACATCCACTAAATAAATGCAAAGGCTTTAGAAGCAAACCCATTGCAGAGCGGATGTCCTTCCTTAAACAGAACGGCATCTGTTTCAAGTGTTGCGGATCCACTTATCACATTGCCAAAGACTGCAAAATACAAGTAGAATGTACAGAATGTGGCAGTGAGAGACATACAACAGCTTTGCACCCAGGTCCTGCTCATGTTCCACTAGAGACTGTAGAACCCGGGAAAGATCAGGGCAGGGAGCAACAAGAGACCCCACTCTCCTCAGTGATGTCTAATTGCACTAAAGTATGTGGACAAGGCAAGAGTGCACGTTCATGCTCGAAAATCTGTTTAGTGACTGTGTATCCCACTGGCAAGAGAGAAAGGGCAGTGAAAATGTATGCAGTGCTAGATGAACAGAGCAACAGATCCCTTGCAAAGCCAGAATTCTTTGATATCTTTAATCTTAAAGCAAGTGCGGTTCCATACACTCTAAGGACATGTGCGGGGACAATTGATACCACAGGGAGAAGAGCTTCCGACTTTACCATTGAATCCTTCAATAAGAAAGTACAGCTCCCACTTCCTACCCTAATAGAGTGTGGCATGATACCTGACGACAAAACTGAGATTCCCTCTCCAGAAGTAGCCCAACACCACCCTCACCTCCGCTCAATTGCTCACCTTATCCCAGCTGTTGAGCCAGATGTTTCAACTCTACTACTTCTTGGGAGAGACATCCTTCAGGTACACAAGGTGCGCCAGAAAATCAATGGACCTTATAATGCCCCCTATGCACAGAGACTGGACCTGGGGTGGGTCATTGTAGGAGAAGTTTGCCTGGGAACAGTGCACCAGCCTGACAATATCAGCACTTTGAAGACGTCTGTGTTAACAAATGGACGCACATCTCTTCTCAGTCCCTGTCACAACAGCTTTGTTGTCAAGGAAAGCTTTGATAGGTCAACACAACTCTTTGACTCTCCTACACTATGTGGTGAAGAAGAAGTCAATTCCAACATTGAGACAGACAATCTAGGGATTACAGTGTTCCAGAAAACTAAAGATGACGATAAACAGGCCCTCTCTATAGAGGATCAGACCTTCTTGCAGATTATGGATAAAGAGGCTTACCAAGATGACAATCACAGTTGGGTAGCCCCTCTTCCCTTTCGCACACCAAGACGTGTTTTGCCTAGTAACAGGGAGCAAGCCATGAAGCGTCTGCATTCACTCAGCAAAACTCTGCAGAGAAGGCCAGAAGTGAAAAGAGATTTCACTGAATTCATTAAAGGGATGCTAGACAACAATCACGCTGAAGTTGCAGGACCACTTGAAGCAGACAGGGAACACTGGTATCTACCAATGTTTGGTGTTTACCATCCACACAAACTCAACCAAATAAGAATAGTTTTTGATTCCAGCGCAGAGTATAAAGGAGTCTCTTTAAATGATGTACTGTTGAGTGGCCCTGACCTAAACAATACTTTGCTAGGTGTCCTCATGCGTTTCAGAAAAGAGCCCGTTGCCTTCACAGCAGATGTGCAACAAATGTTTTACTGCTTTCTTGTAAGAGAAGATCACAGAGACTTTCTACGTTTTCTCTGGTACAAAGACCATGACATAGACAAAGAAATTGTCGAGTACAGAATGAAAGTACACGTATTTGGTAATAGCCCTTCTCCTGCTGTCGCTATATACTGCATGCAAAAGGCTGCTCAGAAAAATGCAGAGTGCTATGGACAAGAGGCCAAACATTTTGTATTGAGACATTTTTATGTAGATGATGGATTCGCTTCTACTAGCACACCTGAAGAGGCAATTTCCATCCTTAGTAAAGCAAAGCAAATGCTGGCAGAATCCAACCTGCGTCTTCATAAAATCGCTTCCAACAGCCAAAAAGTAATGGAAGCCTTCCCTGTAGCAGACAGGGCTAAAGACCTTAAAGATCTTTGCTTGAGTACAGACACCCTTCCCCTGCAGAAAAGCCTAGGCCTAAGTTGGGATCTAGAAACAGATAGTTTCGTTTTCAGAGTTTCCTCAGGAGAAAAGCCTTTTACACGTAGAGGCATTCTATCCACCGTAAATAGCCTTTATGATCCCCTAGGATTTGTATCACCTGTGACAATAAGAGGCAAGGTCTTAGTTCGAGAACTGTCATCTGGAAAAAGTGAATGGGATGCATTGCTTTCACAAGAGAGACTAAGTGAGTGGGTTCAATGGACAGAATCCTTGCAAGCATTAGAGCACCTAAAGATAGACCAATGCTATGTGCCAAAGTCTTTATCATCAGCTTGCAGGAAAGAACTGTGCATCTTCTCAGACGCATCTACCACAGCTATAGGTGCAGTAGCCTACTTGAAATTAATTGATGCAGAAAATGTGTGTCATGTTGGATTCTTCATGGGAAAGTCCAAATTAAGCCCCAAACCAGCCCACACTATTCCTCGTTTTGAGTTGTGTGCTGCTGTGCTAGCAGTTGAAATGTCTGAACTAATCACAGATGAACTAGACACTGACTTTGATGCTGTAACATTCTTCACTGATAGCAAGACTGTCCTAGGATACATTTGCAGCACCACTAGGAGGTTCCATCTGTATGTCTCCAATAGGGTGAATAGAATCAGGCAATCTTCACACCCAGACCAGTGGTTCTATGTATCTACAGAGCAAAACCCTGCAGATTATGCCACTAGACCTACTCAAGCAGCATGCCTTCAGAACTCAATATGGTTCTCAGGCCCATCCTTCCTGTACCAACCACACTGTGAGCAAATAGACACTGCTAATGCTTATCCACTCATAGAGCCCGAAGCTGACCCCGAAATCAGATCGGAAATTACGAGTTTCAGCACCAAAGCTTCTGAAGCCACACTTCACCCACATTGCTTTGATAGGTTTTCTTGCTGGAAGATACTAGTTAAGACCCTAGCCAGACTCATCCATGTCGCTAAAACTTTCCGGATAGAAACCAACAGCGATCAAGTCAGAAGGTGGGAAAGTTTCCATGAACAGGTCAATCTAGTAGAGCTGGCTCAAGCAAAGTCTGTTATAATTTCTTCTGTTCAAAACAAACATTTCCAGAAGGAAATTGACAGCATCAAAAAACAAAAGACGTTCCCAAAACAAAGCCGTCTTAGGAAGCTTAGTCCTTTTCTAGACAAGAATGGGTTGTTGAGAGTAGGTGGACGTTTGTCTCTTGCTGAAATTTCAGAGGAAGAGAAACAGCCTGTCATCATACCTTATGATCACCACATTGCGGCACTGCTTGTTAGGTATTATCACGAACAAGTAGTTCACCAAGGGCGACACATCACAGAAGGTGCAATTAGATCCGCAGGTTTCTGGATTCTTGGTGGCAAACGCTTGGTATCAGCTGCTATACACAAATGTGTCATCTGTCGCAAGCTGCGGGGAAGATTACAAAGTCAAAGGATGGCAGAGCTACCAGAGGACAGAGTAATTGCTCAACCACCTTTTACCAATGTGGGCTTAGATGTATTTGGTCCATGGTCTGTTTTAACCCGTCGCACTAGAGGAGGCAGTGCGGACAGTAAACGATGGGCAGTCCTTTTTACTTGTTTGTCCACCCGAGCTGTACACATAGAGCTACTTGAAGCCATGTCAACATCAAGCTTTATTAACGCTTTGAGGAGATTCTTCTCAATTCGTGGCCCAGCAAAACTGCTCCGTTCTGACAGAGGAACAAACTTTGTGGGAGCCTGCAAAGAACTTAACATTTGTGACAGTGAATCACAATTACAAGACTTTCTACAAGACAGAGGATGTACATGGGTTTTTAATCCTCCACACTCCTCACATATGGGTGGTGTCTGAGAGAGACTTATAGGTATTGCTAGACGAATCTTGGATGCTATGTTGCTACAAACCAAACCTGCTCACTTGACCCATGAGACGTTAAGCACCTTTATGGCAGAGGTTTCAGCTATTATGAATGCCAGGCCTATAGTTCCTGTGTCTTCAGACCCAGATACTCCTATGGTCCTTACCCCAGCAATGTTGTTGACTCAAAAGGTGAACTCTTTGTCTGCTCCATCTGGAACCATAAGTACAACAGAAGTTCATGCAAAACAATGGAAGCAAGTACAATGCTTGGCAGACACCTTTTGGAAAAGATGGAAGAGGGAGTATCTGTCAAATTTGCAACGCCGCAGGAAATGGACTGAGGATCACCCAAATGTAAAAGTGGGTGATGTTGTTCTGTTAAAGGACAACCAAGAGAGCAGAAATGAGTGGCCCGTAGGACTTATTGTCAATGCTCTACCAAGCAGAGATGGCAAGGTCAGAAAGGTGGAGGTCAAGATTGTGAAAAATGAGACCACCAGAATTTATCTCAGACCTGTAACTGACATTATAGTTTTGATCTCGGACTAGCTAGGATTTCATTTTCTTGTTTATATGTTTTTCTGCATAGCAGTGGTATTTATGTAATGACATAATAAATTATGCCAGGCAGGGAGTGTTCTGCCCATATCATCATAATAATATGTGCTATGTGCTGTTACAGATTATATTGCAATGTTGGTTTGACATTGTTGCCATCTAGTGGCCAGAGTTAGTTATTATTTTGTCACAGGAAAAGGAATTCCTTCACAGTTAAGGCAGTAACCTTTAACCTGGAACTGTATGTCCTTCATTTCATGTCTGCTCTCTGATCCAAGTAGACTGCATGTAGAAGAGCTCCTGTCTATTCTTGGACTAATGGTGGAATTTTCTGTGAGTACTTTCACTGGTAGAGTGAGGCTGCTCTATAATGTTTTAATGTACTGACACATATGTTTGTTTATGCTTATGTTGTAGTTTTACAAAGTTATTCGGAAAAAGAATACATACAGATTTGATGTCTCCCGTTTCTTGACTTCTGAATTATTGTTAAGCTGTCTGACTAGTGTTATACAACAGTTCAATAACGCGAAGCAGAACAAGAAGTATCCCCTTTCCCCGGACATTGTCTTCCAAGAGGCTGCAGCTGCTAATTGACAGTTTCCAATTTGTGCCTTCTTCAGAAGTTGATCAAATGATCGACCTCTGATGAGCAGGGACAACCACATAGATTGGAATTTGATGGGTCCCTACTGAACTGGCCAAATTTTTCATCCATCTATGGCCAGCTTAGATCCTGAGGGGGAATCAAATAAATTCTCCCATCCATGCTAAGCAGCATGGATGGAGGAATCTTTGATAACAATTTGTTTCTGAAAGGTCATTCCACATAAGACCAGCTTTAGTCACTTTTCACTCAACTGTTTCAATCAGGTCAGTTTTTTAGGTGGACATGATCAGATGGTACATTGACCCCCTATGGACCGGTGGATGTAAACGGACTTGTGTCCATTTACACCCGCCTTCCTCCAATCCTGTCTAGTCCTTTTCCATCTAGGTGGATAGCAGAGTCTGTTTACACCCAGCCACCCTTAGAACACAGCGGGCTCTGTCCTTGTCCCATTGGCAGAAACTAAGCAGATACAGATCTGTCATCTTCCTTCTCTTCTTTAATCAGCAGGGGATCGGCGAACAGATCCCCTGCTGATCAAAACAGAGTTCATCCCATCTGGGCCTTAAAGATTATGAACAATAAATGCATGACAATAGAAATAAACTACATACTAAAGAATACACAGTAGCTTAATAAAGGACACATAACACTATATTACTAGTAACCCTTCACTCATTTGCACACATTTACTAATAATTAGAAAGTATTCAGAAGTCAGAATTGTAATCTATACATTTGACAGGAGAATAAATTAAATTTAGCATGCTGCGTAGAAGCAAAATATATTTCACTAATAGAACTAAGAATTTTCACTAAAGAACCAAGAAAATTTAAATCAATTGAATGTATGAAGTGTCTGCATTAAATCAGCAAGCTGAGCTTCAGACTAAAGAGTTAATTGCACATACGCCCGTTATATAGATTACCTTCAGTGAATTAATAAGGTGGCAACATTTCTTCACTGTCAGTCTGAAGACTACATAACAACATTACCAACACTTATAACATAACATATTTTATTTATGATATCTAAATAATTCACTATAGAAATTAATACATGGCTACAAAGTCATATTAAGACTGTGTAGTGCCCCAGGCTACAGTGAATGAATTCAACTTTAAACAGCAATTGTCCAAAACCAAAGTCATGATATGACCTTATGATTTAGGTTGGATAAATGGTTTTCTAGCAAAGATCAAACAGCAACATGGAAAAATTTAACTCAGGCTACTCAACAATCAACACTAACAATGCTTCCAACAAAACCAACGTTATTAAACCAGACAAACAGTATCAAGCAGTCAAACCAGACACAAGCGCAGCTCAGTTCATATTCCAGCATAGATCCTGTCTTCCAGGATGACTGAACTCCTGCGCACGCATCAAGTCGAGTTATGTCATCCCATGATGGCCAATAAAGGTGGCCACAGCCCAGCATCCAGGAGAAGTTGGGTAGAAGATTTCGGCACTGGCAAGGGAATTCTGGTGGTTGAAGGAGAGGTAAGTATTGGGAACTTTATTTCCACTTTAAGTGGCGGCCACGTGACGCTGCAGCCCCAAGTCCTCTCCTCTTCGTTCAACTTCCTATAAGGGTCCTTCTTCAGGTGCCCACGTCAGTGCCTGCATGATATAGACACATCCTGTTGATTGTCAAATTTCTGTTTTGAATTGCTATCATTTCCTTTTTTTTTTCTAGTGAACCCTCAAAAAACAATAACTCCCACACACACGGAAATTTTATAGTAATGACCTAATAGTACTTTTTTAAAAATCTCTTCTGCTTTGGAAAAAAGCTGTGTTTTTCGTATATATAGATATATATATATATATATCTATATATATCTGTTTATATATATCTATATATATCTATATATATCTATATATATAGATATATATAGATATATATCTATATATACACAATGAAATACTAGAATAAATGTATATTTTTAACTCAAATTTGCATAGTAGTTGGGAATTAATGATATTACATGCTATTTCCAAAATGAAAGATTAACAGTGAGCTCACAGCTGGATATATGAAGAGTAAAGGAAAATCATCTGCAGATTAGCCCTTTTTTTCTCACAGAGGTTATCCTTATACAAAGGATTACTCCTGATATCTTTAATTCCCTTTCAGCAAAGCTGTTCTGACAGAAACATTATAAGCTTTTGTTATTTTCAAATACCTCATGCCAAGCTATGTACTGAGTAGCGGATGACAAAATCTATTAAGAGTGAAGTACATTTTATGCTCTCTGCAAATAACATATCTTCACGGAAGTTGGCTCATTTGTGCTCAGGACCCATTTACACTTTTACACTTCAAGTGTTCTTGATATACAGGTCCTTCTCAAAAAATTAGCATATTGTGATAAAGTTCATTATTTTCTGCAATGTACTGATAAACATTAGACTTTCATATATTTTAGATTCATTACACACAACTGAAGTAGTTCAAGCCTTTTCTTGTTTTAATATTGATGATTTTGGCATACAGCTCATGAAAACCCAAAAATCCTATCTCAAAAAATTAGCATATCATGAAAAGGTTCTCTAAACGAGCTATTAACCTAATCATCTGAATCAACGAATTAACTCTAAACACCTGCAAAAGATTCCTGAGGCTTTTAAAAACTCCCAGCCTGGTTCATTACTCAAAACCGCAATCATGGCTAAGACTGCCGACCTGACTGCTGTCCAGAAGGCCATCATTGACACCCTCAAGCAAGAGGGTAAGACACAGAAAGAAATTTCTGAACGAATAGGCTGTTCCCAGAGTGCTGTATCAAGGCACCTCAGTGGGAAGTCTGTGGGAAGGAAAAAGTGTGGCAGAAAACGCTGCACAACGAGAAGAGGTGACCGGACCCTGAAGAAGATTGTGGAGAAGGACCGATTCCAGACCTTGGAGGACCTGCGGAAGCAGTGGACTGAGTCTGGAGTAGAAACATCCAGAGCCACCGTGAACAGGCGTGTGCAGGAAATGGGCTACAGGTGCCGCATTCCCCAGGTCAAGCCACTTTTGAACCAGAAACAGCGGCAGAAGCGCCTGACCTGGGCTACAGAGAAGCAGCACTGGACTGTTGCTCAGTGGTCCAAAGTACATTCGGAAATCAAGGTGCCAGAGTCTGGAGGAAGACTGGGGAGAGGGAAATGCCAAAATACCTGAAGTTCAGTGTCAAGTACCCACAGTCAGTGATGGTCTGGGGTGCCATGTCAGCTGCTGGTGTTGGTCCACTGTGTTTTATCAAGGGCAGGGTCAATGCAGCTAGCTATCAGGAGATTTTGGAGCACTTCATGCTTCCATCTGCTAAAAAGCTTTATGGAGATGAAGATTTCATTTTTCAGCACGACCTGGCACCTGCTCACAGTGCCAAAACCACTGGTAAATGGTTTACTGACCATGGTATTACTGTGCTCAATTGGCCTGCCAACTCTCCTGACCTGAACCCCATAGAGAATCTGTGGGATATTGGGAAGAGAAAGTTGAGAGACGCAAGACCCAACACTCTGGATGAGCTTAAGGCCGCTATCGAAGCATCCTGGGCCTCCATAACACCTCAGCAGTAGGGATGAGCTTCGTGTTCGAGTCGAACATACGTTCGACTCGAACATCGGCTGTTCGATCGTTCGACGAAGATCGAACGATTTGGGCCGTTCGCGCCAAATTCGAGTGACGCGAACGGCCCACAATGCACTACGCCATCACAGTGTCATCCAGGCGCTGTGATTGGCCAAGCATGCACTGTGACCCCGCATGCTTGGCCAATCACAGCGCCGGCAGCGAGGAGAGCAATGATTGGCCACAGGCAGGATGCCTGTGGCCAATTATTGCTGAGGGTGTTTAGTACACGCCCCACACTATAAAAGGCCGCCAGCACGGCGGCCTAGTGTAGTGTGTTCCGGAGCAGGGATAGAGCAGCATAGGCAGGGACAGTGACTTTTATTTCTTTCTTGCTTAACCTGGATTCCTTTAGTTTAGGGAAAGAGAAGGATAGGTAGGGAGAGTGTCAGTGTGTTTTGTGCTTGTGCTATATTGTGCTTAAAAAAAACATTTTTTCTAGGGACAGAAAACTGTAGGTAGGGAGAGTGTGTCAGTTTCTTTCACTGTCAAAGTCCTTGTTTCCAGGGACCTGGAAGGACAGTGAGTGAATTCTCCTTGTGCTAAATTGTGCTTAAAAAAAACATTTTTTCTAGGGACAGAAAACTGTAGGTAGGGAGAGTGTGTCAGTTTCTTTCACTGTCAAAGTCCTTGTTTCCAGGGACCTGGAAGGACAGTGAGTGAATTCTCCTTGTGCTAAATTGTGCTTAAAAAAAACATTTTTTCTAGGGACAGAAAACTGTAGGTAGGGAGAGTGTGTCAGTTTCTTTCACTGTCAAAGTCCTTGTTTCCAGGGACCTGGAAGGACAGTGAGTGAATTCTCCTTGTGCTAAATTGTGCTTAAAAAAAACATTTTTCTAGGGACAGAAAACTGTAGGTAGGGAGAGTGTGTCAGTTTCTTTCACTGTCAAAGTCCTTGTTTCCAGGGACCTGGAAGGACAGTGAGTGAATTCTCCTTGTGCTAAATTGTGCTTAAAAAAAACATTTTTTCTAGGGACAGAAAACTGTAGGTAGGGAGAGTGTGTCAGTTTCTTTCACTGTCAAAGTCCTTGTTTCCAGGGACCTGGAAGGACAGTGAGTGAATTCTCCTTGTGCTAAATTGTGCTTAAAAAAAACATTTTTTCTAGGGACAGAAAACTGTAGGTAGGGAGAGTGTGTCAGTTTCTTTCACTGTCAAAGTCCTTGTTTCCAGGGACCTGGAAGGACAGTGAGTGAATTCTCCTTGTGCTAAATTGTGCTTAAAAAAAACATTTTTTCTAGGGACAGAAAACTGTAGGTAGGGAGAGTGTGTCAGTTTCTTTCACTGTCAAAGTCCTTGTTTCCAGGGACCTGGAAGGACAGTGAGTGAATTCTCCTTGTGCTAAATTGTGCTTAAAAAAAACATTTTTTCTAGGGACAGAAAACTGTAGGTAGGGAGAGTGTGTCAGTTTCTTTCACTGTCAAAGTCCTTGTTTCCAGGGACCTGGAAGGACAGTGAGTGAATTCTCCTTGTGCTAAATTGTGCTTAAAAAAAACATTTTTTCTAGGGACAGAAAACTGTAGGTAGGGAGAGTGTGTCAGTTTCTTTCACTGTCAAAGTCCTTGTTTCCAGGGACCTGGAAGGACAGTGAGTGAATTCTCCTTGTGCTAAATTGTGCTTAAAAAAAACATTTTTTCTAGGGACAGAAAACTGTAGGTAGGGAGAGTGTGTCAGTTTCTTTCACTGTCAAAGTCCTTGTTTCCAGGGACCTGGAAGGACAGTGAGTGAATTCTCCTTGTGCTAAATTGTGCTTAAAAAAAACATTTTTTCTAGGGACAGAAAACTGTAGGTAGGGAGAGTGTGTCAGTTTCTTTCACTGTCAAAGTCCTTGTTTCCAGGGACCTGGAAGGACAGTGAGTGAATTCTCCTTGTGCTAAATTGTGCTTAAAAAAAACATTTTTTCTAGGGACAGAAAACTGTAGGTAGGGAGAGTGTGTCAGTTTCTTTCACTGTCAAAGTCCTTGTTTCCAGGGACCTGGAAGGACAGTGAGTGAATTCTCCTTGTGCTAAATTGTGCTTAAAAAAAACATTTTTTCTAGGGACAGAAAACTGTAGGTAGGGAGAGTGTGTCAGTTTCTTTCACTGTCAAAGTCCTTGTTTCCAGGGACCTGGAAGGACAGTGAGTGAATTCTCCTTGTGCTAAATTGTGCTTAAAAAAAACATTTTTTCTAGGGACAGAAAACTGTAGGTAGGGAGAGTGTGTCAGTTTCTTTCACTGTCAAAGTCCTTGTTTCCAGGGACCTGGAAGGACAGTGAGTGAATTCTCCTTGTGCTAAATTGTGCTTAAAAAAAAACATTTTTTCTAGGGACAGAAAACTGTAGGTAGGGAGAGTGTGTCAGTTTATTTCACTGTCAAAGTCCTTGTTTCCAGGGACCTGGAAGGACAGTGAGTGAATTCTCCTTGTGCTAAATTGTGCTTAAAAAAACATTTTTTCTAGGGACAGAAAACTGTAGGTAGGGAGAGTGTGTCAGTTTCTTTCACTGTCAAAGTCCTTGTTTCCAGGGACCTGGAAGGACAGTGAGTGAATTCTCCTTGTGCTAAATTGTGCTTAAAAAAAACATTTTTTCTAGGGACAGAAAACTGTAGGTAGGGAGAGTGTGTCAGTTTCTTTCACTGTCAAAGTCCTTGTTTCCAGGGACCTGGAAGGACAGTGAGTGAATTCTCCTTGTGCTAAATTGTGCTTAAAAAAAACATTTTTTCTAGGGACAGAAAACTGTAGGTAGGGAGAGTGTGTCAGTTTCTTTCACTGTCAAAGTCCTTGTTTCCAGGGACCTGGAAGGACAGTGAGTGAATTCTCCTTGTGCTAAATTGTGCTTAAAAAAAACATTTTTTCTAGGGACAGAAAACTGTAGGTAGGGAGAGTGTGTCAGTTTCTTTCACTGTCAAAGTCCTTGTTTCCAGGGACCTGGAAGGACAGTGAGTGAATTCTCCTTGTGCTAAATTGTGCTTAAAAAAAACATTTTTTCTAGGGACAGAAAACTGTAGGTAGGGAGAGTGTGTCAGTTTCTTTCACTGTCAAAGTCCTTGTTTCCAGGGACCTGGAAGGACAGTGAGTGAATTCTCCTTGTGCTAAATTGTGCTTAAAAAAAACATTTTTTCTAGGGACAGAAAACTGTAGGTAGGGAGAGTGTGTCAGTTTCTTTCACTGTCAAAGTCCTTGTTTCCAGGGACCTGGAAGGACAGTGAGTGAATTCTCCTTGTGCTAAATTGTGCTTAAAAAAAACATTTTTTCTAGGGACAGAAAACTGTAGGTAGGGAGAGTGTGTCAGTTTCTTTCACTGTCAAAGTCCTTGTTTCCAGGGACCTGGAAGGACAGTGAGTGAATTCTCCTTGTGCTAAATTGTGCTTAAAAAAAACATTTTTTCTAGGGACAGAAAACTGTAGGTAGGGAGAGTGTGTCAGTTTCTTTCACTGTCAAAGTCCTTGTTTCCAGGGACCTGGAAGGACAGTGAGTGAATTCTCCTTGTGCTAAATTGTGCTTAAAAAAAACATTTTTTCTAGGGACAGAAAACTGTAGGTAGGGAGAGTGTGTCAGTTTCTTTCACTGTCAAAGTCCTTGTTTCCAGGGACCTGGAAGGACAGTGAGTGAATTCTCCTTGTGCTAAATTGTGCTTAAAAAAAACATTTTTTCTAGGGACAGAAAACTGTAGGTAGGGAGAGTGTGTCAGTTTCTTTCACTGTCAAAGTCCTTGTTTCCAGGGACCTGGAAGGACAGTGAGTGAATTCTCCTTGTGCTAAATTGTGCTTAAAAAAAACATTTTTTCTAGGGACAGAAAACTGTAGGTAGGGAGAGTGTGTCAGTTTCTTTCACTGTCAAAGTCCTTGTTTCCAGGGACCTGGAAGGACAGTGAGTGAATTCTCCTTGTGCTAAATTGTGCTTAAAAAAAACATTTTTTCTAGGGACAGAAAACTGTAGGTAGGGAGAGTGTGTCAGTTTCTTTCACTGTCAAAGTCCTTGTTTCCAGGGACCTGGAAGGACAGTGAGGTAATTCTCCTTGTGCTAAATTGTGCTTAAAAAAAACATTTTTTCTAGGGACAGAAAACTGTAGGTAGGGAGAGTGTGTCAGTTTCTTTCACTGTCAAAGTCCTTGTTTCCAGGGACCTGGAAGGACAGTGAGTGAATTCTCCTTGTGCTAAATTGTGCTTAAAAAAAAACATTTTTTCTAGGGACAGAAAACTGTAGGTAGGGAGAGTGTGTCAGTTTCTTTCACTGTCAAAGTCCTTGTTTCCAGGGACCTGGAAGGACAGTGAGTGAATTCTCCTTGTGCTAAATTGTGCTTAAAAAAAACATTTTTTCTAGGGACAGAAAACTGTAGGTAGGGAGAGTGTGTCAGTTTCTTTCACTGTCAAAGTCCTTGTTTCCAGGGACCTGGAAGGACAGTGAGTGAATTCTCCTTGTGCTAAATTGTGCTTAAAAAAAACATTTTTTCTAGGGACAGAAAACTGTAGGTAGGGAGAGTGTGTCAGTTTCTTTCACTGTCAAAGTCCTTGTTTCCAGGGACCTGGAAGGACAGTGAGTGAATTCTCCTTGTGCTAAATTGTGCTTAAAAAAAACATTTTTTCTAGGGACAGAAAACTGTAGGTAGGGAGAGTGTGTCAGTTTCTTTCACTGTCAAAGTCCTTGTTTCCAGGGACCTGGAAGGACAGTGAGTGAATTCTCCTTGTGCTAAATTGTGCTTAAAAAAAACATTTTTTCTAGGGACAGAAAACTGTAGGTAGGGAGAGTGTGTCAGTTTCTTTCACTGTCAAAGTCCTTGTTTCCAGGGACCTGGAAGGACAGTGAGTGAATTCTCCTTGTGCTAAATTGTGCTTAAAAAAAACATTTTTTCTAGGGACAGAAAACTGTAGGTAGGGAGAGTGTGTCAGTTTCTTTCACTGTCAAAGTCCTTGTTTCCAGGGACCTGGAAGGACAGTGAGGTAATTCTCCTTGTGCTAAATTGTGCTTAAAAAAAACATTTTTTCTAGGGACAGAAAACTGTAGGTAGGGAGAGTGTGTCAGTTTCTTTCACTGTCAAAGTCCTTGTTTCCAGGGACCTGGAAGGACAGTGAGTGAATTCTCCTTGTGCTAAATTGTGCTTAAAAAAACCATTTTTTCTAGGGACAGAAAACTGTAGGTAGGGAGAGTGTGTCAGTTTCTTTCACTGTCAAAGTCCTTGTTTCCAGGGACCTGGAAGGACAGTGAGTGAATTCTCCTTGTGCTAAATTGTGCTTAAAAAAAACATTTTTTCTAGGGACAGAAAACTGTAGGTAGGGAGAGTGTGTCAGTTTCTTTCACTGTCAAAGTCCTTGTTTCCAGGGACCTGGAAGGACAGTGAGTGAATTCTCCTTGTGCTAAATTGTGCTTAAAAAAAACATTTTTTCTAGGGACAGAAAACTGTAGGTAGGGAGAGTGTGTCAGTTTCTTTCACTGTCAAAGTCCTTGTTTCCAGGGACCTGGAAGGACAGTGAGTGAATTCTCCTTGTGCTAAATTGTGCTTAAAAAAAACATTTTTTCTAGGGACAGAAAACTGTAGGTAGGGAGAGTGTGTCAGTTTCTTTCACTGTCAAAGTCCTTGTTTCCAGGGACCTGGAAGGACAGTGAGTGAATTCTCCTTGTGCTAAATTGTGCTTAAAAAAAACATTTTTTCTAGGGACAGAAAACTGTAGGTAGGGAGAGTGTGTCAGTTTCTTTCACTGTCAAAGTCCTTGTTTCCAGGGACCTGGAAGGACAGTGAGTGAATTCTCCTTGTGCTAAATTGTGCTTAAAAAAAACATTTTTTCTAGGGACAGAAAACTGTAGGTAGGGAGAGTGTGTCAGTTTCTTTCACTGTCAAAGTCCTTGTTTCCAGGGACCTGGAAGGACAGTGAGTGAATTCTCCTTGTGCTAAATTGTGCTTAAAAAAAACATTTTTTCTAGGGACAGAAAACTGTAGGTAGGGAGAGTGTGTCAGTTTCTTTCACTGTCAAAGTCCTTGTTTCCAGGGACCTGGAAGGACAGTGAGTGAATTCTCCTTGTGCTAAATTGTGCTTAAAAAAAACATTTTTTCTAGGGACAGAAAACTGTAGGTAGGGAGAGTGTGTCAGTTTCTTTCACTGTCAAAGTCCTTGTTTCCAGGGACCTGGAAGGACAGTGAGTGAATTCTCCTTGTGCTAAATTGTGCTTAAAAAAAACATTTTTTCTAGGGACAGAAAACTGTAGGTAGGGAGAGTGTGTCAGTTTCTTTCACTGTCAAAGTCCTTGTTTCAAGGGACAGAGAAGGACACCTGAAGGTAGCCCTTATTGCTTTTTTCCCATCTCCCTGCAGGCCATCTATTAGAATGTCTGGAAGGCAAACAAGGAGAGGCAGACAGTCAGGAGGCAATAAAAGAGGGCAAGCAGGCTCTGTGTCTGGGGGCAACAGTGCTGGTCGTGGACGCGGTGCATTGTGATCAGCACATGGCCATGGGACACGCTTGTCCTTCTTTTCGGCAGCTGGACATGTTGAGCCACATCATGCCGAAGACTTGGTAGAGTGGATGACCAAGCCCTCCTCCTCCTCCTCATCCTCTCTCACCCAGGCTCAGGGTACTGGAAAAGCAGCTGCCAAAGCGTCCTCTTCCCTGGTATCAATGTCAGACTCATCATCAGTCACTCCTTCCCTAGACCCACCATGTCCTCCTCCTGAGGAGTCCCCCGAACTGTTTCAGCACAGTGTTGGGTACATGCTCCAGGAGGATGCCCAGCGTTTCGAAGGGTCTGATGATGAAACCCAGCTAGAGGAAGGCAGTAGCGTGAGAGCAGACAGAGGGGATGCTCAAGAAGGACACCAATCTGGCAGTCATGTTCCAGCAGCTGCAGCATACTGCCAGATTGGCTCCAGTGATGAGGAGGGAGGTGATGATGAGGTCACTGACTCCACGTGGGTGCCTAATAGGAGAGAGGAGGAGGAGGAGGATGAGGAGGAGGCACATCTCCAACGAGGCAGGATGCCCTTTGGTGGCCAGCGTAAGGGCAGTACACCGACGGAATCACACCGCAGAGCTCCGCCTGTGCAGGGCGCTGCCTCTGCCCGTCATTCAAAAAGTTCTTTGGTGTGGGCCTTTTTTGAGGCTAGTGCATCAGATCGCACAGCTGCTGTTTGCAACATATGTCTCAAGCGTATATCGCGTGGCCAAAACATCAGCCGCTTGGGTACCACATGCCTGACCAGACATATGTTGACCTGCCATGCAGCTCGTTGGCAAGCCTACCTCAAAGACCCACACCAAAGAACAAAGCGGACCTCTCCTTGCACCGCATCAGCTGGGATCTCCAACCCCACTATAACTTCAGTCCTCTCTGAAACATGCACTGAGAGGAATGAAGGTGTAGAATTAGGTGTGTCACAGCCAAGTACTTGCGGCCACTCTGCTAGCAGTACACCGACGTCCGATTCTAGCAGGCAAATTTCCCTGCCCCAGCTGCTGGACCGTCGAAAGAAGTTCACTCCCAGCCATCCACATGCCCAGCGGTTGAATGCTAGCTTGGCTAAATTGCTAGCGCTTCAACTGCTGCCTTTTCAGTTGGTAGACTCGGCCCCCTTCCGTGAGTTTGTGCAATGTGCGGTTCCTCAGTGGCAGGTTCCCAAACGCCACTTTTTCTCACGGAAGGCTATTCCGGCTCTCTACCGGCATGTGGAAGGCAATGTCTTGGCCTCGCTGGACAGGGCGGTCAGCGGTAAGGTGCATATTACCGCTGACTCATGGTCCAGCAGGCATGGACAGGGACGTTACCTTTCTTTCACGGCCCATTGGGTCACTCTTTTGGCAGCTGGGAAGGATGCAGGACAAGGTGCAGTAGTGTTGGAGGTTGTCCCACCGCCACGCCTCCAAAATGCAACTACTGGTTGTGACACACCTCTCTCCTCCACCCCCTCCTCTTCTTCTTCCTCCATGGCCTCTTCCTGTGGTTTGTCCTATGAACCAGCGGTGCTCCGTAGCCGTTCACGGGGCTACGCAAGTACGCAGGCAAAAAGATGCCATGCCGTGCGCTGGTGTGTTTGGGGGACAGAAGCCACACTGGGGCAGAGGTCCTGTCTGCTCTGCAGGGCCAGGCCGAGAGGTGGTTGACGCCACGCCAGCTTAAGCCAGGAATGGTGGTTTGCGACAATGGCACCAACCTCCTCTCCGCCCTCCGACAGGGACAACTGACCCATGTGCCCTGTGTGGCTCACGTCCTTAACCTGGTGGTGCAGCGGTTCTTGGGCAGGTACCCGGGCTCACAGGATGTCCTGAGGCAGGCCAGGAAAGTCTGTGTGCATTTCCGCAGATCTTATAATGCCAGTGCTCGCCTGGCTGAGCTGCAAAAGGAGTTGAACCTGCCCAAGAACCGCCTTATATGTGACATGCCCACCAGGTGGAACTCAACGTTGGCCATGCTGCAGCGGCTGCACACGCAGCAGAGGGCCATCAATGAGTACCTGTGCGACTACGGCACCAGGACAGGGTCAGGGGAGCTTGGTTTTTTTTCTCCACGCCAGTGGGGCATGATCAGGGATGCATGCACTGTCCTGGCACCATTTGAGGAGGCCACGAGGATGGTGAGCAGTGACAGTGCATGCATCAGTGACACTGTACCTCTTGTCCACCTGTTGGAGCACACGCTGCGTGGAATAATGGACAGGGCACTTGAGGCAGAACAGAGGCAGGAAGAGGAGGACTTCCTTGCCTCTCAAGGCCCCCTTTACCCAGACAGTGTTCCTTCTGTCCCACCCATCGCACAGGAAGAGGAGGAGGAGGAGGAGGAGGAGGAGGAGGAGGATTGTGTCAGCATGGAGGTGGAGGCTGGCACTCAGCATCATCAGCAGCAGTCTTTTAGGGATGATTTACAGTCCCAAGAAACCAGTGGACTTGTACGTGGCTGGGAGGAGGTGGCTGCGGATCATGTCGTCCTTAGTGACCCAGAGGACTCCGGAGCGAATGCCTCAGCAAACCTACGCTGCATGGCCTCCCTGATCCTGCAAAGTCTGCGGAAGGATCCTCGTATTCTTCGGATCAAGGAGAGGGACCATTACTGGCTGGCCACTCTCCTTGATCCACGGTACAAGGGTAAGGTTGCGGACCTTATGTTACCGTCGCAGAGGGAGCAGAGGATGAGACAACTCCGGGAGGCCTTGCAGAAAGGTCTGTGCAACGCGTTCCCAGAGACTGGGAGGTTACAAACTCCTGGTCCTGGACAACGAGTTGCTGAGGCTTCGGCCAGTCAAAGAAGGAGCGGTGGGGAAGGTGGCCGTCTGACCGATGCGTTCAGACAATTCTTTAGTCCGCAGCCCCAAAGTATGATCAGTTCCAGCAACCATCGCCAGCGTCTGATAAACATGGTGCAGGAATATCTAGGGGCAAGGTCAGACTTGGACACCTTCCCCACCGAAAATCCTCTGGCTTACTGGGTCTTGAGGATGGATCACTGGCCAGAGCTTGCACAGTATGCAATTGAGCTACTGGCCTGTCCTGCATCCAGCGTTCTTTCGGAACGCACATTCAGTGCTGCTGGAGGATTTGTCACGGATCACAGGGTGCGCCTGTCCACCGACTCGGTTGATCGACTGACTTTCATCAAGATGAACCAGTCTTGGATCACCACCAGCTACCACACACCTGATGCTGATATAACAGACTAATTGATTTTAACATGTCACATCCCTTCAAGACTGATGCTGATGCTGAGTGCCTGTGCTGTTATGTTGACTGGCTATCCTCCTCCTCCGAGTCCTCAATGATACGATTGATGATGATAGCTTGGAAGATCATTTTTGTTTATGGGTGCCGCCACCAGTGGCTAAGGCCCAATTTTTCAGCCCCTGTTTTACAGGGGCGTGTAATTACAATTTTTTTAGCAATAATTTGCCATAGGGCTCATTGCTGTGCTCCAAGTACAGTATCTGTGAGGGGTTGGAGTGTTGTGGCACCAGTGCCTAAGGCCCAATTTTTCAGCCCCTGTTTAACAGGGGCGTGTCATTACAATTTTTGAAGCAATACTTTGCAACAGGGCTCATTGCTGTGCTCCAAGTACAGTATCTGTGAGGGGTTGTAGTGTTGTGCCACCAGTGCCTAAGGCCCAATTTTTCAGCCCCTGTTCAACAGGGGCATGCAATTACAATTCTTGATCTAATAATTCACAGCAGGGTCCATTGCTGCACCCACCAAGAGTAACTCTGAGGGCTTACAGTCTTGTGGCAACGCCACCACCACCACCACCACGAAAGGCCCAATTTTTCAGCCCCTGTTCAAAAGGGGCATGTAATTACAATTCTTGATCTAATAATTCACAGCAGGGCCCATTGCTGCACCCACCAAGAGTAACTGTCAGGGCTTACAGTGTTGTGGCACCAGCACCACCATCAAAGCCCCAATTTTTACTACCACTGTTCAACAATTATATGTAATTAAAATTCCTGATATAATAGTTGACAGCAGGGCGTTCCAGCACCAACCAAGAGTAACTGAGTGCTTACAGTGTTGTGCCAACACCAACAACTAAGGGGCCTATTTCTGCAGAGTATATACGGCAGGTCCCTACTTTCAAACATCCAACTTACAAACGACTCCTACTTGCAAACGAAAGAAGACAACAGGAAGTGAGAGGAAATCTACCCCTAGAAAGGAAAATTCTCTCCTGTAAGAATAAATATGGGAGAAAGGGGTCTCATCTGTACTGATGCTTTATCAGCAATCCTTGTTTCAAGAAAAACACCACATTTCAAAAACAGTTGTCATTGGGACGGAAAGTGAGGTGAAATGTTCTGAACAGGGGCACAGACAGCAAAACAAATGTTACAGGGGTGATAACCCTTACCTATGTTTCCCAAAAAGTTTAAAAATAGATTTTTGGGCTGGAGCTACACTTCAACAATGTACCTGTTCAAAATTACAAACAGATTCTACATAAGAACAAACCTACAGTCCCTGTCTTGTATGCACCGCCTGTATACGGCTGTTCAGAGTATATAGGGCCTTTTTTATTTTATGTGCGGGGTTCCCCTTAATATCCATACAAGACCCAAAGGGGCTGGTAATGGGCTGGGGTAGGGGGGGGGGGTCATGGGGTAGCTATGCCATTTTTCTTAAAGAATTTCATCCATATTACCGGGACCAGACATTACATTAAAGCCACAAGCAGTTTTAAATGGCTTTTTTTTCCTTTAGAAGTGTCATTTTGTGCAGGGACAGTTCTAAACACGGGAAACACGTGGCACTTCACAGGCATACTTTAGACACCCCCCAGGTACGATATTTAAAGGAATATTTGACTTTTTTTTTTTCACTTTATGCATCATTAAAATGACTGCTCCCGAAAAACAACCGTTTTTAAAACTTCTTTTTGCATTGATACATGTCCCCTGGTGCAGAACCCGGGTTCCCAAACCCTATTTATGACAATAACATGCATAATAGTTGTTATAATTAGCACTTTAGAATTCGAATGTTCGCATCCATTGTATTTAATAGGGTTCTAATGTTCGTTCGAACTTTCGGTCCGTTCGCGGGTTCTGGTGCGAACCGAACCCGGGGGTGTTCGGCTCATCACTACTCAGCAGTGCCACAGGCTGGTTGCCTCCATGCCACGCCGCATTGAAGCAGTCATTTCTGCAAAAGGATTCCCGACCAAGTATTGAGTGCATAACTGAACATAATTATTTGAAGGTTGACTTTTTTTGTATTAAAAACACTTTTCTTTTATTGGTCGGATGAAATATGCTAATTTTTTGAGATAGGATTTTTGGGTTTTCATGAGCTGTATGCCAAAATCATCAATATTAAAACAAGAAAAGGCTTGAACTACTTCAGTTGTGTGTAATGAATCTAAAATATATGAAAGTCTAATGTTTATCAGTACATTACAGAAAATAATGAACTTTATCACAATATGCTAATTTTTTGAGAAGGACCTGTATATGCATTGTTAGCATGTATGTATGTGTTTTTTTTTATGTTAACATTATTATTATTATTATTATTATTATACAGGATTTATATTATGCCGACAGTTTTCGCAGCGCTTTACAACATTGGGGCAGACAGTACAAATACAATACAATTCAATGCAGGAGGATTCAGAGGGCCCTACTCGTTAGAGCTTACAATTTAGGAGGGAGGGTCAAGTGATACAAAAGGGTAATAGCTGTGGGGGATGAGCTGATTAAGAAAATAGAAGTGCAGTTGTTAGGTGGAGGGAGGATAGGCTTCTCTGAAGGAAAAAGTTTTCAGGGATTGCCTAAAAGTGGATAGATTTGGAGACAGTCTGACAGATTGGGGTAGGGAATTCCAGTGGATGGGAGAGTCTCGGTAGTGAGTAGTGAGGTACCTTATTTTGGATTTTTCATACCACCTAGATCCCATTTAGCAAATTCTGAGTACATAGCCACATGAAGAGTGACTTGACAGATCACTCTTCGGTCTACAGGTAGCGTCACTAACCCCAACATACTTGCATTTTCATATAGTGGGGTTTTCCCACATTTGACTACAAAAGCGGAAATATTTTCTGATGATATATTCCTTCCTTTTGTTCTTCAAAATTGCTAGAACCCTTCAAATCATTATGAACAATACAGCAAATGTATTTTACATGATGGGCACTGTGGGCAAATATTGCATTCAGTTTATGAAGGACACCTATAAAGAAACTAACATAATATTATTGCAGAAAAAAAATCCATTGAAATGTTATTTTCACCCTAATAATCAATGCTGTAATATCCATGGTCATAATAACATTCAATAATGAAGTGAGACCAATGAGGCTATAAACAGAAAAAAAAATACAGACAGCATCACTGTTTTGCCACTTTATGCCAGCATTCAGAATTTTTACACAAGGACTTTTTTCTTTGTTATCACTGTTATTACTGACACACACTCATTTCTGAACTTGCCCCCTAAAAAAATAAGTAATTTTAATGGAACAGTTGGAAAGTAACGGTTAACAAGAACAATATTATAGCCACTGTCCAAATGGCTAATACAAGACCCTAGGGTGGAGGGTACAGTTGTGACTTACAGGGTTGCAAAATGAACAACATTACCAAATGTAAAAGGGGCAGCAATAAGCATACCACTGGCCACCAATGTAAAATGTTGGGCTCTGAAGAGAGAGGTAATCAGTGCCAGCTCTTTGCTTGCTATAAAACCCCATGATTTTTAGTAATGTTGCAGAGTGCCCCTTTACTAGCTTTCCTCAGCTACGGCCCTTAAAGTGGATGTAAACCCGACATTTTTTATTTTTTTTGGCTGGCACAATGTATAGTTTAGGATTTCAGACCATCTGTGCCTAGTCTTGCCACAAAGAGTTAATCCAACTCTGAGCAATCCTCTTATCTTTTTTCAGTGAGATAAAACAGACAAACCTGTCTATTCTTCCCCTCTGCTGTGAGTGACAGGTGATTTACATATCTCATGCACAAGCCTGAGACAGGCATTATTTTTTAATTCCCACCCCCCCCCTCCTTTCTTCTGCAACTCTCCCAGGATTGGCTGTTCCACACCTCAGCATGATTGGGCATGCTGAAGTCATGTGGTTACTTTTCTGGGTTTTGACTGGATGTTAGTGATCATAGCAGAATTAAGTGTAAGAAATACACAGGAAAAAATGCATGCTGACAAGGGGAGTGTAAAGGAGGGCGGGGAGTCTACTAACATCACGACTCCTCCCACCGAGCTCCTGACAACAGACCCACCCACAGAATCTGCAGTTTTTCAGATCTCATAACAGACAGAGGGGAGATTTTTGAGAAGTAAGGATACATGCAGGAGCCATGTATATCCTTATAGATAACCACTATGGCAGTAGTTTAGAAAGGATGAGACTGGGTTTACATCCACTTTAACTTTGTTCGGTGCAATCCTCTGGGCTCTCTTATACTCTTTTCTGAACTTTTCTGTTACACTGTTATATTTTAGTGTGCTGCCAACTAATGGTCAGATGTGGAAACTTTTCCTTAGCATCCCTGTTACTGATATTGTTTCATCGACTGTAATGCCCCGTACACACGGTCGGACTTTTGCCCGGCCAAAATCACATTGGAATTCCATCGGAGTAAAAGAGAACATGTTCTCTATCTAAACTCTGATGGAATTCTTTGGAATTTCCGATGGAAAAAGTCCGATGGGGCATACACATGGTCGGAATATCCAATGGAAAAAGTCCGTCTGACTTTTTCCATCGGAAATTCACATCGTGTGTACAAGGCATGAATAATTCTTTGGAAAAGGAGGAAAATCGCGCTGACCCATGGATACAAACTTAATAATCGGTCATATAAACCATAAAATTCAATTAAAATAAATAGACGAACCCTAATACTGTGACTCAAATGGTGCAAAAATTCAGTTCCCCTTTGGAACACACTGACTGTGAACCACACTAAAAAGAATAGAATTAATAAATGCAACAATATAGCCCCTTACACACGATCGGTTTAACTGATGAAAACCGTCCGATGGATGGTTTTCATCAGACCAACCGATCGTTTATGGTACCCATCGGTCTTTTTTCCATCGGTTGGAAAAAATAGAACTTGTTTTAAAATTTTTCGATGGATAAAAAACCGATGGGAATTTCCGATCGTCTATGGGCAAGTCCATCGGTTAAAAAACCCACGCATGCTCAGACTGAATTAGGAGACGGGAGCGCTCGTTCTTGTAAAACTAGCATTCCTAATGGAGAGAGCGCATTCGTCATTCTGCAAGTTATTGCTTCGTGTAATGCAGCGCATGTTTTTTTGCTTTCGAACGGTCTTTAAAATGTCATTTTGGCAGCAGAACTTTCTCCTGAGTTCTGAAAAATGTATGTCTTTCTTTTTTCTAGTGATCTTAGCAATAATTAGTAAAATTCTTCAAGGCCGACCTCACAAATTACACCTTTTTTTTTTTACTCTTAAAATTTGTTGTGCATTTTTTGGTGTGTCAATTTATCAGAACAACATAATATTTAATTTTTTAAAAATCATGGAGGTTGGTGTCCCTTGTTCTTAATTACACATTGTATTTATGCAATCTTATTGCTACTTCTCAAAAAAACACATCAGGCATGTAGGTTGGCTGAAATCAAATTTCCCTTTATTTCGGAAAAAAACTAATCAAAAACCGAAGGGCAACTATTCCCAAATAACAGAGAATATAAAGTCATTAGATCCCAAATGCAGACCTGACTATGATCAATAATAAAATCAACAACAGCATGAAATCAGGAGCAGCAGCCAAAGACATACATCATCCCAAGCTGTGGTACTCCTTCAACCTTCAATTTCTGGATGAGCAGCTCGAGGCCAGGGAATCACCTCCTGCTCTTCCTTGTAGCCTTCCTTCCACGCCTCACTGCAGCGTTCTCTCCACGGCCCCATCCACGCACCCTTGCAGGCTGGGCCACTGTGGGTGGTGATGTGGCAGGAGGAGGAGGAGAAGGAGGAGAGGGATTGGGCTGATGTAAGATATGGGTGGCCTCAGTCAGCTGTCCCCTTGCCCCCATGTGTACGGCCGTGTAGATAAGGTGCTCACAAAGGGCCCGTTGCCCCGCCTCCATTCTCAGCAGCTTATCTGAGAGATAGGTGCTAAACCCCTCCGTAGGGTTGAGGGGGGCCCTCATAATGGCAGCAGCCTCCTGAATCATCTTTAGTGACTCCTCCTCCACTTGTGTCATCCGCCGTTGTTTTGGCGGTCTGACGTGGAGGGGAGCCACTTGGGAGATGGTGCTGCCACTAGGCCTGGGGACCTGCTGAGTCCCACTGGGCCCTGCCTCCTCCTGCCTGTCACACTCCTGACCCTCTTCCTCCTGGCTTGCCTCATCCTGTTTATAAAATAATGTAAATTTATATTATTTGAGGAATCAATCACACACAATTTTGATCTCATTACTGGTTTATTTTGGAGGGGGGGGTGGGATCATTTATGGCTAATCAAAACAGTTCAACACAATATTACTTAGTGGACAATAATTATGATCAAAAATACTATACCTGGCTGAAGATGTGAAGATCTGGCTCTTCGAGCTCAGGAGGCTCCTCCTCCGCCTCTGCAGGGGTGGAGGGAAGGGAGGAAGGAACGCTGGAGGGAAGGGTGGAAGGAAGGGTTGAGGGAAGGCTGGAAATAGATTCCCTGGCCTTGATCTGGTCATCCAGAAATTGGAGATGCCTGTAGTACCACAGCTTGGGCTTTACTACATCGTCGGCTGCTGCTCCTGATCTCTTGGACTGGCGCACTTCCTTGAATTTTTTTTTATAAGAATTGCGCAGGTTGTTGATTTTATTATTGATCATAGTGTAGTCTGCATCTGGGATCCATGGCTTCATATCCTCGGCTAATTTGGTAATAGTTGCCCGTCGTACATCACTTTTGTGATACGCAGGGTGTTTGAGCTCCCAAAGGTTGCACTGTTCCTTATACTTTTCAATAAAAACAAGCATCACCTCCGGCTCTCTTAGTTTATGCATCTATTAAGGATCAGCAAGTACAAAAAAAAAAGGATCAGAATTGATTCTCCTCAACTTATCACAATATTGCCCTTTACAATCATGACCCATTAATATGCCACTGCAGGCCCGAGTTCCCTTCTTACCTTAGTTCACTTCGTGGGTTCACTTCCGGTCGTCCTTACTCCGCGCATCCCTAATAACTTCTTTCCCCTTTTTATACCCTGCGCAAGCGTGTAACTCCGCCCTCGTTGCCCGCCCATGACGGACTTTTTCTGCATTTCCCCGCCCCTTAACGATCGGCGCACAGTGTGAGACGGCGACATGTCGCAGACACAGGTGGCTTCTTTAGTTGAAATTACCGACGAGGAAAGCCCGGAGACGGAAACGTCCCGATCCTGTAAAAAAAGATACAAGGCGACTAATATGTCTTTTTCTGAGATGGCGGAGATGGTGGACATTCTGCGGAGGAAGGATTACGACGGCAAGCATGGCCCATACGACACCCCTAATCTCCGGAAGTCACAAATTATGGACAAAGTGGCGAAGAGTCTTTATAAAAAATATGGGGTCAGGAGATCCAAGGAACAACTCCGTAAAAGGTGGTCAGACCTCAAGATCAGGGAGCCGGAGCAGTATAAGAAGCTTATAAAAAGCATAGAAAAAAGTAAGTATATTTTACTGTGTTCTTTCACATTGTAATATGTATTCTTCCATGTTTTGCAACATGTGCTTGGCTTGACTGGGTTCACATTTTGAAATCTCATCTTTTAGGTTAAGTGGAGAGTCCACTTATTTGCCCAATGTTTTGACCAATAACTTGCTGCTCTTCCCCCAAACATGTTTGGCACATATCCACGTAAACTACATGTGGGCATGCCTCATTTTACTTCAACAATGTTTATCTACACATTGTTGGCTAGATGATGTGCTGTAAGGAAATTTAGAATGTGACTGAAAGAATAAACTGTATTCTGGGTAAAGGAGATGACACTCCAGCAGTTGTGTACTTTTTTTGTTCTTGATCAAGATACTATACTCTGGGCCACATGACCAAATTTATTAACGGTGTCACACACAGGTGGTCCAGTGGATACCTTGGTGGTTATCCAAGTGTATTTGTGAATGTCCTCAAAAATAACATGTTGCTTTGTTGAGTTTGCAAGATCACATATGTTCATGTTGGAACTCAGGGCCAAATATCAATTGTACCCCACTTCAAAACATTGAGGATCCCTTTTCAGGCCTTAAAAAAGTCTGTGTGCTAAAGTATACATTTTGTTGTAAATTCCCATAGGGGAGAGGAGACTGGGAGGACACCATGCTCAGGAGACGAGTAACCCAACACCACAGAAACTCCCCGAAGCTCCCAAAGCAGACCAAGATCAGCAGGTTCAGGAAGCGGAGGTGGAGGAAGGGGAGGTGGAGGAAGGAGAGGTGGAGCTTATCAGCACAACAGGTCAGTGTCTGTCACCACAACTTCAAGGTAAATACAGATGTAGGCCTGCCTAGTGTAAAAACTTTTTTTTTGTTTTAGGGACTGAACGTGGGGGTGTGTCAGGAAGTTCAAATCTGCCATTCTCGAGTGCCAGCGCCAAAATAATCATTCAGGAAATCATGGAATGCAGTAGCGAAATGGACATTATGAGAAAGAGAATGATTGTGATTGTGCAAAAATATAAAAACATGATAGATATTTTGGGGAGAATAGTGTGAACCCCCCCCCCCTTTTTGTGTGTTTTGTTATGCGTCTGAAATTATCTCAGGGATTTCCAACATCCCAAATGTAAAGATGCACACACTGAAGACTCAACATGTGCTATCTGCCGTCACAGGATATCTATGTCCCTGTTTTGGGGGTGCAAACTCTTCCTCCCTCCTCAAGTAGGTGAGAGGAAGGGTTTACATCCCCAAAGCACGACCATTGATCCCCCATGATGGCAGATAGCACATGTTTACCCTAGCCATGGGATCTTGTTGAAGATACCCATTTGAGCCCCAAAAGAAAGTGTGTTTGTTAACATTTGGGATGGATCAGGGGTACCATCACCCCATCTCCAGTTGGTATTTTTCACAGTGTTATTTTATTACTTTTTCAGACTTAAAAAAATGGCTTACGACTCATGCATGTTTCTGTAAAAAAAGGCGCACAGAAAAATAAAAGGCTAGTATTTCTAAAAACCCCAAAAAAATGCGGTGCAAACAATAAAAACATTTGGGAAGTCTAAAAAAGGTGTGCCTTGTTCTTTCTATGCGCAGTTCTGAAGATGCAAAAACCGTGTTTTTCGCTCTGAGTTTTGAGGCTATTTACTAAGGACAATTACACTTGGCACTACTAGAACCTGGGAGACACATAAACCCAAAATACAAGAATGACAACACAAGTTTGTAGGAATTCCATGATTTTTTTTATTTTTAAAAGGTTAAATACTTGGTCAGATGTGGTCTGGCATTGCGATGGCCCCCCTACCCGTGAAGTACTCTACGTATTTCTGGCGTACTTCATGGGCCACTTTGGGGGGCCAAGCCAGTACGGGCAGTGCTGAGGCCGGTCAGATTAATCAGTTCAGATGGACCGGCCTCAGGCCCAAACGATGATACATAATTGGTTGCAAATTTGCGTAGAAAATTGTGCAATATGCAGCAGCAGTAGACGATGTGGTTCAGTTTATAATCCACCAAATGTATCGCTGTCTGGAACAGCCGGTAATTAAAAACCCTCCTCTCCGGCGTGAGGGTGCGTTGGGGAAACGGCCGCATCAGGTGTGGTCCTAGTCCAAACGCCTCATCCGCAATGAAAACGAACGGGAGCCCTTCAACGTTCTCTGCATCTGGAGGCAGTGCAAGACCCCCAGCCTGCAGACGGTGAGCGAACTCCGTCTCCGCGAATGATCCGCCATCGGACATCCGGCCGTTCTTCCCCACATCCACATACAGGAACTCGTACCGTGCCGACACCACCGCCATTAACACTATGCTATTAAAACCTTTATAGTTGAAATAGTATGACCCTGAACGGGGTGGCGGCACTATGTGGACGTGCTTCCCATCAATTGCCCCTCCGCAGTTGGGGAAATCCCACCGCTGGGCAAATTGGGAGGCCACAGTCAGCCATTCCTGTGGTGTGCTAGGGAACTGTGGAGTCAAACAAAAAGAAGACATTAGTACGGTTTATGGTTACAGTGCAAGCAGATTACACACAAAAACATTGTTGAGTAACATTATTATTTAAGGGAGTTTTTCCTACCAATAAACAAAGGCCCACTTAGCAGATGCCTCACCCCCGCTGAGTGGACATTCTAAAATAATCTAAGGGGGGGGGGCTAAGGTGATTGTGGGGGATCCCAAAAAAGGCTCTACCACTCTGCTGAGCTTGATTGAGAACTACTAATTTTTTAACATCTTTAGGGGGGGAGGGAGGGTTGTCAAACTACGAGGGCAATGACCCCCCAAAAATGAAAAGGAAAATAGAAGGCTAGCTGGGTTTGCACCCACGATAGCATGCTGGAGAGGTTAGTGAAGGGAAATAGGCATGTAGGGCCCAAAAAGGGATTTACAGGTAAAAAAAGGCATGGGGAAAATGGGGACATTACCAGGATATTACAAACAGGCATATTTGTGTTAGGAGGAAAAAATAAAAATAAACCAACAGAATAAAAACAGATAATGTGAGGTTAAAGGAGCATAATTACCTTCATATAGTCCTTCTGCAGGACCTGAATGATGGCCGAACACGTCTCAAGGATAATGATCCCGAGAGCCTGGGGGGAGATGCCTGTTGAGAACTTGAGGTCCTGCAAGCTTCTCCCAGTCGCCAGGTATCTCAACGTGGCAATAAGCCTCTGCTCGGCAGTGATGGCCTGGCGCATCACAGTGTCCTGCCTCGTTATATAGGGGGACAGCAAATCCAAAAGACGGTGAAATACGGGGTCCGTCATCCTGAGATAATTCCTGAAATTATCAGGGTTATTCTCATGGATTTCCCGCAGCAGAGGCATATGAGAGAATTGGTCCCGCTGGAGCAACCAATTCTTAGTCCATGAACTCCTCCTCACCCTGTTCACAGACTGAACTCGGGTTACAGTGTTAACTGCAACACCAAGCCCAAAGCCAGCACGAGCTCGAGAACGAGAACGCACTTCAAACATGGTTTTAAACCGGTCGGCTGGTCAGAAGGCACTCAAACAGAACGCACCGTGGAACAGCAAGGCCTGAGAAGAACGATCTGAAAAACAGTAAACGAACGGCCAAGAAGGCACTGCAAGGCAGTAACGACCTGACTGCATGCACTGAATCAGAAATACAAACCCACAAGCACAAACTGAACAACAGGAAACGATCTGCAAAGCACGGAGACTGAAAAGCGCGAATCGGCTCTCACCAAACTTTTACTAACATGCGGTAACACGAAATCAGCAAAAGCAGCCCAAGGGGTGGCGCCATTAGATTTGTTCGGCCCTTTTATAGCGCGTCGTACGTTTTGAACGTGCCGTTGTTTTCTTGCCGTCGGTTTTTAGACTGATGGTGTGTGGCCAAGACTGATGAAAAACAGTTTCATCGGATTTCCGATGGACAAATCCATCGGACGAAAATCCGTAGGTTATCCGATCGTGTGTACAGGGCTTTAGAGATCAAAAATCATATAGTCCATATGTAAATGTGCAAATAATGTCCATATTGCAACACCAGAGCTCTGTGAAAAATTAAATCCACAAGTGAAAAGTTGCATCCAAAGAAATGTGAAGTTCCACCACCAATCAGCAGGAATTCCTGCTTACCGGCTAGTCACGATCCCCCATGACAGAGGATCAGTGAATGCATAAACAGGCAGCTCTTCCCACAAACCAGCAACCACATATAAGATTCTTGAGACAACAGCTTCCGACAATGTCAGCAGATGCATGCGATATGGAAGAGATAATATACACTCCACATAGTGCATTAAACGTATAAAAATGTTTTATTTAAAATAAAAGAATGCACTTACAATTATGCAGTTCTTAATTGCCTTTTACGTCTGGTGTGTCGGCCGGTGCACATACATCAGACACCCGTCCTTCTGGGAACCGTTCGAGGTGACGTCAGCGCGTCGCTCCGCCCTGACGTCACCTCGAACGTACTGTTGTTTACATAGAAATCGCAGCTCCCAACTAGCAACTGTGATATTAGCCCAAGATATCCGGTTCTCTTATTTTTGAATCTTTCAGAGCAGTTCTCTACATTTTTTCATAAATAATTCTTTGTTCAACACTTGTGCATACCTTCCTAGCATTCTAGCTGTATTGTTAATTTACCCTGCATTCATATCGTATCTATCAAATTGCTCATCACTGTTTGCCTGATTTGGCTGATACTTTTACATACAGTAACTGTAATATCCAAACCAGGTACAAATTCAGACCATGACACGTTATTTCTGTTTATTCTTCTCCAAAGAGAGATATTAGGCAATTAAAGGAATTCCTCTTATGCTCATCAACAGAACTGATTGCATGACCAATCCCTAAATATTTAATTCTTTGGCTAATAAAATTTATGAGAACAAACAATTTCGGGGCACACATTCTAGACATGCCCAGGATTCTGATTACTTTCGGCCAAGATACTCTCTATTTTGTCTATACTTTATGACTCATCTATCTCCAAGTTGTCCAATGTTTGGTAATAAATGCACAGTGACAATAAACTTTCTGGCAACAGAAAAGGTAGCAGGAACACCTTTTTAGCATATACAGTGGATATAAAAAGTCTTCACACCCCTGTTAAAATGTCAGGTTTCTGTGATGTAAAAAAATGAGACAAAGATAAATTATTTTAGAACTTTTTCCACCTTTGTGACCTATAAACTGTACAACTTAGTTGAGCAACAAACTAAAATCTTTTAGGCGGAGGGAAGAAAAAAAAATAATAATAATAATATGGTTGCATAAGCGTGCACACCCTTAACCACTTCAGCCCCGAATTAAAAAAAAAAAGCAATATTTTTTACTTTTTGCTATAATAAATATCCTCAAGAAATATATAAAAAAACAAATTTCTTCCACAGTTTAGGCCGATATGTATTCTTCTACATATTTTTGGTAAAAAAATCGCAATAAGTGTATATTGATTGGTTTGTGCAAAAGTTATAGCGTCTACAAAATAGGGGATATATTTATGGCATTTTTATTATTATTATTTTTGTTTTACTAGTAATGGTGGCGATCTGCGATTTTTATCGGTACTGCGACATTATGGCAGACACATCGGACACTTTTGACACTATTTTGGGACCATTGTCATTTATGCAGTGATCAGAGCTACAAATTACTGTATAAATGACACTGGCAGGGAAGGGGTTAAGTGTTAAGTGTGTCCTAGGGATGTGTTCTAACTGTGGGGGGGTGGTCTCACTACAACTTGACAGAGATCACTGCTCCCGATGACAGGGAGCAATAGCTCCCTGTCATGTTGCTAGGCAGAACAGGGAAATGCCTTGTTTACATAGGCATCTCCCCGTTCTTCCTCTCCGTGTCATGATCACGGGCTGCTGGTGAACATCGAATTCGCAGGACCCGCGGGCACAATCCCGCAGCGTGCGCCCGCTAGGCGGCAAATTCAAAGTGACGGACAGGAATGCCCATTTGCCTGCCTGTGCCATTCTGTCGACGTAAATCAGCGTGCGGCGGTCGGCAAGTGGTTAAACTAATACTTTGTTGAAGCACCTTTTGATTTTATTACAGCACTCAGTCTTTTTGGGTATGAGTCTATCAGCATGGCACATCTCGACTTGGCAATATTTTCCCACTCTTCTTTGCAAAAACACTTCATATCTGTCAGATTGGGAGGGCATCTCCTGTACACAGCCCTCTTCAGATCACCCCACAGATTTTCAATCCAGGTCTGGGCTCTGGCTGGGCCATTCCAAAACTTTAATCTTCTCCTGGTGAAGCCATTCCTTTGTTGATTTGGATGTATGCTTTGGGTTGTTGTCATGCTGAAAGATGAAGTTCCTACTCATGTTCAGTTTTCTAGCAGAAGCCTGAAGGTTTTGTGCCAATATTGACTGGTATGTGTTCATAATTCCCTCTACCTTGACTAAGGTCCCTGTTCCAGCTGAAAAAAAAACAGCCCCAAAGCATGATGCTGCCACCACCATGCTTCACAGTGGATATGGTGTTCTTTTGGTGATGGGCAGTGTTGTTTTTGTGCCAAACATATCTTTTGGAATTATGACCAAAAAGTTCAACCTTGGTTTCATCAGACCATAACACATTTTCTCACATTCTTATGGGAGACTTCAGATGTGTTTTTGAAATATTTAGCCAGGTTTGGAAGTTTGTCTTGGTAAGAAAAGGCTTCCCTCTTGCCACTCTACCCCATAGCCCAGACATATGAAGAATACCGGATATTGTTGTCACATGTACCACACATCCAGTACTTGCCAGATATTCCTGCAGCTTATTCAATGTTGCTGTAGGCCTCTTGACAGCCTCCCTGACCAGTTTTCTTCTTGTCTTTTCATAAATTTTGGAGGGATGTCCAGTTCTTGTTAATGTCACTGGTGTGCCATATTTTCTTCACTTGATGATGATGACTGTCTTCACTGTGTTCCATGGTATATCTAATGCCTTGGAAATTCTTTGGTTCCCTTCTCCTGACTAATACCTTTTAACAATGAGTTCCCTCTGATGCTTTGGAAGCTCTCTGCGGACCATGGCTTTTGCTGTAGAATGCGACTAAGAAAATGTCAGGAAAGACCTACTAGAACAGCTGAACTTTATTTGGGGTTAATCAAAGGCACTTTAAATGGTGGCAGGTGTGTACTGACTCCTATTTAACATTAGTTTGAATGTGATTGCTTAATTATGAACACAGCTACATCCCCAGTTATAAGAGGGTGTGCACACTTATGCAACCGCATTATTTTATTTTTTTATTTTTACTTCTCCCCCCCTAAAAGATTTCAGTTTCTTTTTCAACTGAGTTGTACAGTTTATAGGTCACATTAAAGGTGGAAAAAGTTCTGAAATTATTTATCATTCTTACAAGAGACCCATCTTAAATGGTCCACTAGAGTAGGACTGAACACTAAAAACTTTCCAGTCTGGTTTATGGATATTCGCCCAATAAAAGATCTAGGGGGATAGCAATAGGCTTCGATAGGAATACACCATTCACTTTAAAAGCAATGGAGTCAGACGCTGAAGGAAGATATTTATTTGTTAAGGGTTTTTTGTTCAATAAAGAGTATACGTTAGTGAATATTTACTGTCCCAATGCCCATCCTAACTTATTTTTAAAAAAGGTATTGAATAAATTGGGAAAAGTGATAGTGGCAGGAGATCTGAATTTTGTTTTTGATTCAACTTTGGATACCCAACCACTCTCTCTCCGTTCAGAGGGAAAACATTTAAAGGTAGTCAAGCAAAAACTCCATCAACAGCAACTAGTGGAGGTATGGAGAATTTTGCACCCAAGGGGGAGAGATTTCACATATTACTCCCAGGTACACTCTTCTTATTCAAGAATTGACTATGTTTTCTTAGATCACCAGCTCCTTGAAGGCTTATTAAAGGCGGAGGTGAAATCGATCACCCTCTCGGATCACGCCCCGGTTATAGTCAGCTTGGAATTAAAGGATGTACCGGAGAGGCAAAGATCTTGGAGGCTGGACGAATCACTTTTATACGATCAGGGTATTTTGGGTGATTTGGGAAGGGAACTAATTTTTTTCTTTATAGAAAACAATATTGAAAATATTGCACCATCGATTTTGTGGGAGGCTCATAAAGTTTTTATGAGAGGGAGACTAATAGCGGAAGGGGCTAAGAGGAAAAAAATCTGGACGACCCAAAAACAACTACTGCTACAGGAAATCCAGGGGTTGGAACAAAAACATAAGAGAACAAACGATAAGGAGGTAATGGTTGAATTAACAAAAAAATGCGAAGCCTTGAGGGATTTGTTGGAGCAGAATACTAAACAAGTGTTTATGAGAGTGGCGAATAAACAGTATAACTTTGGGAACAAATCAGGGAAACTGCTGGCGGGACAGATTAAACCTAGGAGAAACCCGAATTTCATAGTAAAAATGAAAAATAAACAAGGGGAGATGAAATATTCTACTAGAGACATAAGTAAAATATTCACGGAGTATTATCAATCACTGTATAAAGTGGATGACCCACGAGATCCCGGGGAGGTGCAGAATAAAAAAAAGAAAAAATAGAACAGTATTTAAGGGGGATAAAATTGCCTGAAATACTAGAAGAAGACTCACGGATACTGGATAGGGACATCTCCAAAGAAGAAATAGAGCAGGCAATTAAAAATAGTAAAGGAGGTAAAAGCCCCGGGCCTGACGGTTATACGTCCCTCTACTTTAAAAAATTCATTGGAATCCTGACTCCCCAGTACCACTTATACATGAATTCAATAGGGGGGGGGGGGGCTTTGAGATACGAGGGGAAGCCTTGGGTGCTTATATATCTCTTCTAGCAAAAGAAGGAAAAGACCCCACAATGTGCTCAAGCTTTAGGCCAATATCCCTGATAAATGAGGACGTAAAAATTTACGCGAGGATATTGGCCGAGAGACTAAAGCCATACATGCCAGAATGTATAGAGAAAGATCAGGCAGGTTTTGTCCCGGGGAGGGAGACCAGGGACAATATATTAAACACAATCCTCCTAATTCATGAAGCTAAGAAGGGTAAAAAGCCAACTCTGTTTCTGTCAATAGACGCCGAGAAGGCTTTTGATAGGCTGGATTGGGACTTTATGCTGCAGACACTATATAAATTTGGCATAGGGCCCCGATTGCTCAAATGGATAGAAGCTTTGTACTCTAACCCTACGGCCCAAATCCTAGTAAATGGAACCCTCTCGGAAAGTTTCAGACTTTTCAATGGAACACGTCAGGGGTGCCCGTTGTCTCCCTTACTCTTCGTGATCTCATTGGAACCCTTCTTAGCATCTATAAGAGCTAGTCAGGAGATTCAAGGCATAGAGGTTGGGGACCAAGAACATAGGTTATCCGCTTTTGCGGATGACATTATGTTCTATGTAACAAACCCTAGGCATACCCTTCCAAAAATTCTGGAAGAACTGGGAAACTATGGGAGGGTATCAAACTTAAAGATAAATATGGAAAAATCTGAGATATTAAATATTTCAGTCCCCTCGACCGAAAGTAGAAATCTTAGAAAATTGTATCCCTTTACGTGGAAACAAAGAGGACTGAAGTATTTGGGAGTATTTTTGTTGAAATCAAGATTAGATTTATATCAAGATAACTATATGCCTCTCCTGAATAAAATTAAAAGTGAACTGAAAGGATACCCTGCGCATAGACTGTCATGGTTTGGCAGAATAAGCGTGATTAAAATGATGATTCTGCCAAAAGCTTTGTATATTTTTCAAAGCCTCCCAATTAGTATCCCAGGGGCGTTTTTTAAAACCTTGAGATCAATAATACAGAGATTTGTGTGGAATAATAGAAGTAATCGTACTTCTTATAAGATTCTGACTAGACCCAAAGAGAAGGGAGGCTTATTCCTCCCTGACCTCGAAAAATATCATGAGGCAGCAATTTTGCGGAGGATCATGGATTGGATACATGCTCCTCGGCAGAAAAAATGGGTGGAATTGGAAGACAATATCAGTAAATTGAAGTTGGGACAAATAATTTGGATTCCAAGGCAGTACAGAGGCCCTCTAGTTGATGCAGCATCAATTACGTTAGAAGCACTGAGAACGTGGGATAAATTATTAAAAAATATACAGGGACAATATAATAGTCCATTAATGGCCCTAACAGGGAATAATTATTTCCCACCGGGGAAAGATAATAAGTTATATTTAAAATGGACTACATCAACCTCTTTGAGATTACGGGATGTTATGAAGGGGAATGCTTTTTGCTCCCTTTTGGAACTACGTGAAAAATATGGGACAACCCCCTGGGATGTCTGGAGATATAAACAACTGTAAAATTTTGTAGCGTCCGTCCCAAAACCCCTTCGGGGGATGGGTAGCATGAATGTATGGGAAAAATTGGCAGATCAAGGAGGGACAGATAAGTATGGAATTTCTAGCATATATAAAATGTTGATAACACACCCAGATGGAGGATCCGTGTGTCCAACGGCAAGCTGGGAGTTAGAACTAAATCTCCCACTACCAGAAATAATGAGGGGCAGAGTTTTGGATTATGTTCACTCCACGTCCGTGGACGCACGGATAAAAGAAATGAACTACAAATTATTAATTAAGTGGTACTATGTCCCAGTAAAATTACATAAAATGAATCCCCAGACATCGCCCCTATGCTGGAGTGAATGTGGGGAGGAGGGAACTCATGCCCACATATGGTGGCAATGCCCCAAGATCCTACCATATTGGGAGGAAATACTAGACCTAATTAAGATGATCAGTGGGACGGAAATAAGTTTGGATCCATGGCAATGTTTGTTTCATGTAACAAATACCCCAAGGAAGAAATATAGAGCAACAATTATCCCGACTTTACTAAATTCAGCAAAGATATTAATTCCAAGGCAATGGAGGATAAAGCAGGCCCCAGCGATACAGGAATGGTTGAGGGAAGTAGAAAAGACAAGATATATGGAAGAGGTAACATATATGCATAAGGGCTCTAAAACTGATTTTATTAGAATTTGGAAGGGATGGGAGGAGTTTAGACATTCGCGGGTATATGAAGGGTATATGAGAAGAGAAGGTAGCCCCTAATGGTATTTTGGCTGGATCCCCTGGGATGAAATTTTTAATTTTTTTTTAATTTCTTCTCTTCTCTTCCGCATGCTACCCCCGGGCCCTCCCTCTAAAACACAAAGGTCACGGAAGTTGCATAAAGGGGGGGGGGGGGAAGTTGAAAGAGGGAGGTAGGGTAGGGCAAATAAAAAAGGGTAAGTAGGGTACATTGTGTTTTTTTTTTGAGCCAGAGAGAGGTACTCATGACTCCTCATAAATTAATGATAACACAGAACACATGATAGTTAACTTAAAAGGGAAAAAGGGAGGGGAAGGGTAAAAATAGGGGAGGGGAAAGAGGGCACTAAGCACTAAAAGATAATAAGTTGAAAGAGGGAGGTTGGGTAGGGCAAAAAAAAAGGGTAAGTTGGGCACGTTTTGTTTTTTCTAATTTGAAATGAAAATAGGTGGAGTGAGTGGACTGCCCCCTTTTTTTTTTTTTTTTTTTTTGAGCTAGAGGGAAGTACTTGTGTCCCCTCATAAATTAATGACAACACAGAATGCACGATAGCTAATTTATAAGGGAAAAAGGAAGGGGAAGGGTAGAAACAGGGGAGGGGAAAGAGGGCACTAGGCACTAAAAGTAAGAAATGGATTAGAGGGAAGGAGGGGAAGGGAGGGAGCGGAGGGCGGAGGATTGTGGGGGAGGAGAGAGAAAGAAATTTTTATTTTATTTTTTTTGAGATAGGGGAAGGGATTGGAAGGTGAGAGGAGAAAGGGGAGGGGAAAGGAGGAAAGAAGGGGAAAAAGAAAGGGAGTAAGAGATACCACAGAGGCCATGTAGGTTAACCAAAAATGATAGAAGAGAGGGGAGAAGAGAAAACGATGTTATGGTATGGACCCATTTTTTTATTTATTTTTTGTTGTAAATGTATGTTCAGTTAATATTGTTTTGTTTTTGTAATGTATATGCGTCGATTGACAATGATATAAAAGATATATGTATGTATGTATAAAAACTTTTGAATATAATAAAAAAAGGAGAGAGAAAAAAAAATGAAATTATTTATCTTTGTCTCATTTTTTTACATCACAGAAACCTGACATTTTAACAGGGGTGTGTAGACTTTTTATATCCACTGTACATAGTTTCCAGAAAAAATATAAAACTATGATTTGTCAAAACTGGCATCCTTTTTAAGCAGACGTAGGCTCAGTCAGCTCAATCCTTTAACCTTTTAGCTGCCAGGCCATGCGCTCCATTTTTAACCGCAGGTGGCCAGATGATTTTTGCAATATTTCACTTTTTTTACAGCTTTTAGAAAATGTAAAAGACTTCCTAAACCATACATTTTCTGAACACATAGGACCAGTAGAATGAATAGATTGTGTTACTGATTTTGCTCAAATAAACAAGAACAACAAGTGCTACGTGAGTCTGCTGGTGTGAAGGGTCCTTAGTGTACTGGTGAACCACAGTGTACCAACACACTAAAGGTGTATTACCACTAACTAGTGTAGTGCACATGTGTACTTTACATATGTGTAATTTGTGTGCATGGGGGCAGGTGATTAATCAGTTCCCGCTAGCCATAAGTATATATGTGGTGGCAAGATGGTTGGGCCTTAATGCTGAGCCGCCACATTTATACATCAATGGGGAACTGATCTTCTATGCTCCCATTCTCCCAGCACACGCACCAAGCTGTCACAGAGCTCTCAGTCATTATTTATGATCAGGAGCTTCCGATCATGCGACTAAGACAGCCAATCACAGCAGTCACATAATTGGGACGCTCACCTCCTCCTCCAGGTGCTTAGAAGCTTTTAAAGGGCTGCCATTCAGCAGTGTCAAGGGTTTAAAGTTGAGTTCCACCCAAAAATGGAACTTCCGTTTTTTGGATTCCTCCCCCCCTCCGGTGTCACATTTGGCACATTTCAGGGGGGAGCAAATACCTGTGCAATCCAGGTATTTGCTCCCACTTCCGGGCATAGATCACGCAGTATCTGCAGTGATCTACGCCATGTCCGGCCCCTCCTCCGTCCCCCCGCTGTCTTCTGGAAGACATACAGGTCCCAGAAGACAGCAGGGACCAATGAGATCGCGCAGACAGATCGGCTTCGGGTGCCGACATCGCGAGCGCCCTGGACAGGTAAGTGTCCATATATTAAAACTCAGCAGCTGCAGTATTGGTCGGCGGAACCTGCTTTAAGTCTAGGTTCAAATCTATGAGCTGCGGCAACGCACATGTGCTGATGCACACTTTTTATATTTTTACAAGAATTAACGTGCACTGTGCCAAACACACCTAATTCGCACCAAAAGTTGCATGTACCTTTCATTAAGTGCAGAGGAATGGATGGCCCTTTAGGTGTCCCTATCTGGCCCTCAATGCCGCCACTGTCAGCATGCCTCTTTGAGGAAGTCATACTGACAGATATCGGTGTGGAGAGCTGAAAGAACTAGAAACAGAGAGCCTGAGGAGCTGATCTGTACAGCGGGGAGGCTCGGTTCTGGCAGAAGAGCACTGCCAAGTAGTGATGAGCCGAACACCCCCGGGTTCGGTTCGCACCAGAACCCGCGAACGGACCGAAAGTTCGTACGAACATTAGAACCCTATTAAATACAATGGATGCGAACGTTCGAATTCTAAAGTGCTAATTATAACAACTATTATGCATGTTATTGTCCTAAAAAGGGTTTGGGAACCCGGGTTCTGCACCAGGGGACATGTATCAATGCAAAAAGAAGTTTTAAAAATGGTCGTTTTTCGGGAGCAGTCATTTTAATGATGCATAAAGTGAAAAAAAAAAGTCAAATATTCCTTTAAATATCGTACCTGGGGGGAGTCTAAAGTATGCCTGTGAAGTGCCACGTGTTTCCCGTGTTTAGAACTGTCCCTGCACAAAATGACACTTCTAAAGGAAAAAAAAGCCATTTAAAACTTCTTGCGGCTTTAATGTAATATCTGGTCCCGGTAATATGGATGAAAATCTTTAAGAAAAATGGCATAGCTACCCCATGACCCCCCCCCTACCCCAGCCCATTACCAGCCCCTTTGGGTCTTGTATGGATATTAAGGGGAACCCCGCACATAAAATAAAAAAGGCCCTATATACTCTGAACAGCCGTATACAGGCGGTGCATACAAGACAGGGACTGTAGGTTTGTTCTTATGTAGAATGTGTTTGTAATTTTGAACAGGTACATTGTTGAAGTGTAGCTCCAGCCCAAAAATCTATTTTTAAACTTTTTGGGAAACATAGGTAAGGGTTATCACCCCTGTAACATTTGTTTTGCTGTCTGTGCCCCTGTTCAGAACATTTCACCTCACTTTCCGTCCCAATGACAACTGTTTTTGAAATGTGGTGATTTTCTTGAAACAAGGATTGCTGATAAAGCATCAGTACAGAGGAGACACCTTTCTCCCATATTTATTCTTACAGGAGAGAATTTTCCTTCCTAGGGGTAGATTTCCTCTCACTTCCTGTTGTCTTCTTTCGTTTGCAAGTAGGAGTCGTTTGTAAGTTGGATGTTTGAAAGTAGGGACCTGCCGTATATACTCTGCAGAAATAGGCCCCTTAGTTGTTGGTGTTGGCACAACACTGTAAGCACTCACAGTTACTCTTGGTTGGTGCTGGAACGCCCTGCTGTCAACTATTATATCAGGAATTTTAATTACATATAATTGTTGAACAGTGGTAGTAAAAATTGGGGCTTTGATGGTGGTGCTGGTGCCACAACACTGTAAGCCCTGACAGTTACTCTTGGTGGGTGCAGCAATGGGCCCTGCTGTGAATTATTAGATCAAGAATTGTAATTGCATGCCCCTGTTGAACAGGGGCTGAAAAATTGGGCTTTTCGTGGTGGTGGTGGTGGTGGTGGTGTTGCCACAACACTGTAAGCCCTCAGAGTTACTCTTGGTGGGTGCAGGAATGGGCCCTGCTGTGAATTATTAGATCAAGAATTGTAATTACATGCCCCTTTTGAACAGGGGCTGAAAAATTGGGCCTTTCGTGGTGGTGGTGGTGGTGGCGTTGCCACAACACTGTAAGCCCTCAGACTTACTCTTGGTGGGTGCAGGAATGGGCCCTGCTGTGAATTATTACATCAAGAATTGTAATTGCATGCCCCTGTTGAACAGGGGCTGAAAAATTGGGCCTTAGGCACTGGTGGCACAACACTACAACCCCTCACAGATACTGTACTTGGAGCACAGCAATGAGCCCTATGGCAAATTATTGCTAAAAAATTGTAAGTACACGCCCCTGTAAAACAGGGGCTGAAAAATTGGGCCTTAGCCACTGGTGGCGGCACCCATAAACAAAAATGATCTTCCAAGCTATCATCATCAATCGTATCATTGAGGACTCGGAGGAGGAGGATAGCCAGTCAACATAACAGCACAGGCACTCAGCATCAGCATCAGTCTTGAAGGGACGTGACATGTTAAAATCAATTAGTCTGTTATATCAGCATCAGGTGTGTGGTAGCTGGTGGTGATCCAAGACTGGTTCATCTTGATGAAAGTCAGTCGATCAACCGAGTCGGTGGACAGGCGCACCCTGTGATCCGTGACAAATCCTCCAGCAGCACTGAATGTGCGTTCCGAAAGAACGCTGGATGCAGGACAGGCCAGTAGCTCAATTGCATACTGTGCAAGCTCTGGCCAGTGATCCATCCTCAAGACCCAGTAAGCCAGAGGATTTTCGGTGGGGAAGGTGTCCAAGTCTGACCTTGCCCCTAGATATTCCTGCACCATGTTTATCAGACGCTGGCGATGGTTGCTGGAACCAATCATACTTTGGGGCTGCGGACTAAAGAATTGTCTGAACGCATCGGTCAGACGGCCACCTTCCTCACCGCTCCTTCTTTGACTGGCCGAAGCCTCAGCAACTCGTTGTCCTGGACCAGGAGTTTGTAACCTCCCAGTCTCTGGGAACGCGTTGCACAGACCTTTCTGCAAGGCCTCCCGGAGTTGTCTCATCCTCTGCTCCCTCTGCGACGGTAACATAAGGTCCGCAACCTTACCCTTGTACCGTGGATCAAGGAGAGTGGCCAGCCAGTAATGGTCCCTCTCCTTGATCCGAAGAATACGAGGATCCTTCCGCAGACTTTGCAGGATCAGGGAGGCCATGCAGCGTAGGTTTGCTGAGGCATTCGCTCCGGAGTCCTCTGGGTCACTAAGGACGACATGATCCGCAGTCACCTCCTCCCAGCCACGTACAAGTCCACTGGTTTCTTGGGACTGTAAATCATCCCTAAAAGACTGCTGCTGATGATGCTGAGTGCCAGCCTCCACCTCCATGCTGACACAATCCTCCTCCTCCTCCTCCTCCTCCTCTTCCTCTTCCTGTGCGATGGGTGGGACAGAAGGAACACTGTCTGGGTAAAGGGGGCCTTGAGAGGCAAGGAAGTTCTCCTCTTCCTGCCTCTGTTCTGCCTCAAGTGCCCTGTCCATTATTCCACGCAGCGTGTGCTCCAACAGGTGGACAAGAGGTACAGTGTCACTGATGCATGCACTGTCACTGCTCACCATCCTCGTGGCCTCCTCAAATGGTGCCAGGACAGTGCATGCATCCCTGATCATGCCCCACTGGCGTGGAGAAAAAAACCAAGCTCCCCTGACCCTGTCCTGGTGCCGTAGTCGCACAGGTACTCATTGATGGCCCTCTGCTGCGTGTGCAGCCGCTGCAGCATGGCCAACGTTGAGTTCCACCTGGTGGGCATGTCACATATAAGGCGGTTCTTGGGCAGGTTCAACTCCTTTTGCAGCTCAGCCAGGCGAGCACTGGCATTATAAGATCTGCGGAAATGCACACAGACTTTCCTGGCCTGCCTCAGGACATCCTGTAAGCCCGGGTACCTGCCCAAGAACCGCTGCACCACCAGGTTAAGGACGTGAGCCACACAGGGCACATGGGTCAGTTGTCCCTGTCGGAGGGCGGAGAGGAGGTTGGTGCCATTGTCGCAAACCACCATTCCTGGCTTAAGCTGGCGTGGCGTCAACCACCTCTGCCCCAGTGTGGCTTCTGTCCCCCAAACACACCAGCGCAAACACGGCATGGCATCTTTTTGCCTGCGTACTTGCGTAGCCCCGTGAATGGCTACGGAGCACCGCTGGTTCATAGGACAAACCACAGGAAGAGGCCATGGAGGAAGAAGAAGAGGAGGGGGTGGAGGAGAGAGGTGTGTCACAACCAGTAGTAGCATTTTGGAGGCGTGGCGGTGGGACAACCTCCAACACTACTGCACCTTGTCCTGCATCCTTCCCAGCTGCCAAAAGAGTGACCCAATGGGCCGTGAAAGAAAGGTAACGTCCCTGTCCATGCCTGCTGGACCATGAGTCAGCGGTAATATGCACCTTACCGCTGACCGCCCTGTCCAGCGAGGCCAAGACATTGCCTTCCACATGCCGGTAGAGAGCCGGAATAGCCTTCCGTGAGAAAAAGTGGCGTTTGGGAACCTGCCACTGAGGAACCGCACATTGCACAAACTCACGGAAGGGGGCCGAGTCTACCAACTGAAAAGGCAGCAGTTGAAGCGCTAGCAATTTAGCCAAGCTAGCATTCAACCGCTGGGCATGTGGATGGCTGGGAGTGAACTTCTTTCGACGGTCCAGCAGCTGGGGCAGGGAAATTTGCCTGCTAGAATCGGACGTCGGTGTACTGCTAGCAGAGTGGCCGCAAGTACTTGGCTGTGACACACCTAATTCTACACCTTCATTCCTCTCAGTGCATGTTTCTGAGAGGACTGAAGTTATAGTGGGGTTGGAGATCCCAGCTGATGCGGTGCAAGGAGAGGTCCGCTTTGTTCTTTGGTGTGGGTCTTTGAGGTAGGCTTGCCAACGAGCTGCATGGCAGGTCAACATATGTCTGGTCAGGCATGTGGTACCCAAGCGGCTGATGTTTTGGCCACGCGATATACGCTTGAGACATATGTTGCAAACAGCAGCTGTGCGATCTGATGCACTAGCCTCAAAAAAGGCCCACACCAAGGAACTTTTTGAATGACGGGCAGAGGCAGCGCCCTGCACAGGCGGAGCTCTGCGGTGTGATTCCGTCGGTGTACTGCCCTTACGCTGGCCACCAAAGGGCATCCTGTCTCGTTGGAGATGTGCCTCCTCCTCATCCTCCTCCTCCTCTCTCCTATTAGGCACCCACGTGGAGTCAGTGACCTCATCATCCCCTCCCTCCTCATCACTGGAGCCAATCTGGCAGTATGCTGCAGCTGCTGGAACATGACTGCCAGATTGGTGTCCTTCTTGAGCATCCCCTCTGTCTGCTCTCACCCTACTGCCTTCCTGTAGCTGGGTTTCATCATCAGACCCTTCGAAACGCTGGGCATCCTCCTGGAGCATGTACCCAACACTGTGCTCAAACAGTTCGGGGGACTCCTCAGGAGGAGGACATGGTGGGTCTAGGGAAGAGGACGCTTTGGCAGCTGCTTTGCCAGTACCCTGAGCCTGGGTGAGAGAGGATGAGGAGGAGGAGGAGGGCTTGGTCATCCACTCTACCAAGTCTTCGGCATGATGTGGCTCAACATGTCCAGCTGCCGAAAAGAAGGACAAGCGTGTCCCATGGCCATGTGCTGATGACAATGCACTGCGTCCACGACCAGCACTGTTGCCCCCAGACACAGAGCCTGCTTGCCCTCTTTTATTGCCTCCTGACTGTCTGCCTCTCCTTGTTTGCCTTCCAGACATTCTAATAGATGGCCTGCAGGGAGATGGGAAAAAAGCAATAAGGGCTACCTTCAGGTGTCCTTCTCTGTCCCTTGAAACAAGGACTTGCACAGTGAAAGAAACTGACACTCTCCCTACCTACAGTTTTCTGTCCCTAGAAAAAATGTTTTTTTTTAAGCACAATATAGCACAAGGAGAATTCACTCACTGTCCTTCCAGGTCCCTAGAAACAAGGACTTGCACAGTGAAAGAAACTGACACTCTCCCTACCTACAGTTTTCTGTCCCTAGAAAAAATGTTTTTTTTAAGCACAATATAGCACAAGGAGAATTCACTCACTGTCCTTCCAGGTCCCTAGAAACAAGGACTTGCACAGTGAAAGAAACTGACACTCTCCCTACCTACAGTTTTCTGTCCCTAGAAAAAATGTTTTTTTTAAGCACAATATAGCACAAGGAGAATTCACTCACTGTCCTTCCAGGTCCCTGGAAACAAGGACTTGCACAGTGAAAGAAACTGACACTCTCCCTACCTACAGTTTTCTGTCCCTAGAAAAAATGTTTTTTTTAAGCACAATATAGCACAAGGAGAATTCACTCACTGTCCTTCCAGGTCCCTAGAAACAAGGACTTGCACAGTGAAAGAAACTGACACTCTCCCTACCTACAGTTTTCTGTCCCTAGAAAAAATGTTTTTTTTAAGCACAATATAGCACAAGGAGAATTCACTCACTGTCCTTCCAGGTCCCTAGAAACAAGGACTTGCACAGTGAAAGAAACTGACACTCTCCCTACCTACAGTTTTCTGTTCCTAGAAAAAATGTTTTTTTTAAGCACAATATAGCACAAGGAGAATTCACTCACTGTCCTTCCAGGTCCCTAGAAACAAGGACTTGCACAGTGAAAGAAACTGACACTCTCCCTACCTACAGTTTTCTGTCCCTAGAAAAAATGTTTTTTTTAAGCACAATATAGCACAAGGAGAATTCACTCACTGTCCTTCCAGGTCCCTAGAAACAAGGACTTGCACAGTGAAAGAAACTGACACTCTCCCTACCTACAGTTTTCTGTCCCTAGAAAAAATGTTTTTTTTAAGCACAATATAGCACAAGGAGAATTCACTCACTGTCCTTCCAGGTCCCTGGAAACAAGGACTTGCACAGTGAAAGAAACTGACACTCTCCCTACCTACAGTTTTCTGTCCCTAGAAAAAATGTTTTTTTTAAGCACAATATAGCACAAGGAGAATTCACTCACTGTCCTTCCAGGTCCCTAGAAACAAGGACTTGCACAGTGAAAGAAACTGACACTCTCCCTACCTACAGTTTTCTGTCCCTAGAAAAAATGTTTTTTTTAAGCACAATATAGCACAAGGAGAATTCACTCACTGTCCTTCCAGGTCCCTGGAAACAAGGACTTGCACAGTGAAAGAAACTGACACTCTCCCTACCTACAGTTTTCTGTCCCTAGAAAAAATGTTTTTTTTAAGCACAATATAGCACAAGGAGAATTCACTCACTGTCCTTCCAGGTCCCTGGAAACAAGGACTTGCACAGTGAAAGAAACTGACACTCTCCCTACCTACAGTTTTCTGTCCCTAGAAAAAATGTTTTTTTTAAGCACAATATAGCACAAGGAGAATTCACTCACTGTCCTTCCAGGTCCCTAGAAACAAGGACTTGCACAGTGAAAGAAACTGACACTCTCCCTACCTACAGTTTTCTGTCCCTAGAAAAAATGTTTTTTTTAAGCACAATATAGCACAAGGAGAATTCACTCACTGTCCTTCCAGGTCCCTGGAAACAAGGACTTGCACAGTGAAAGAAACTGACACTCTCCCTACCTACAGTTTTCTGTCCCTAGAAAAAATGTTTTTTTTAAGCACAATATAGCACAAGGAGAATTCACTCACTGTCCTTCCAGGTCCCTAGAAACAAGGACTTGCACAGTGAAAGAAACTGACACTCTCCCTACCTACAGTTTTCTGTCCCTAGAAAAAAAAAATTTTTAAGCACAATATAGCACAAGGAGAATTCACTCACTGTCCTTCCAGGTCCCTAGAAACAAGGACTTGCACAGTGAAAGAAACTGACACTCTCCCTACCTACAGTTTTCTGTCCCTAGAAAAAATGTTTTTTTTAAGCACAATATAGCACAAGGAGAATTCACTCACTGTCCTTCCAGGTCCCTGGAAACAAGGACTTGCACAGTGAAAGAAACTGACACTCTCCCTACCTACAGTTTTCTGTCCCTAGAAAAAATGTTTTTTTTAAGCACAATATAGCACAAGGAGAATTCACTCACTGTCCTTCCAGGTCCCTGGAAACAAGGACTTGCACAGTGAAAGAAACTGACACTCTCCCTACCTACAGTTTTCTGTCCCTAGAAAAAATGTTTTTTTTAAGCACACTATAGCACAAGCACAAAACACACTGACACTCTCCCTACCTATCCTTCTCTTTCCCTAAACTAAAGGAATCCAGGTTAAGCAAGAAAGAAATAAAAGTCACTGTCCCTGCCTATGCTGCTCTATCCCTGCTCCGGAACACACTACACTAGGCCGCCGTGCTGGCGGCCTTTTATAGTGTGGGGCGTGTACTAAACACCCTCAGCAATAATTGGCCACAGGCATCCTGCCTGTGGCCAATCATTGCTCTCCTCGCTGCCGGTGCTGTGATTGGCCAAGCATGCGGGGTCACAGTGCATGCTTGGCCAATCACAGCGCCTGGATGACACTGCGATGGCGTAGTGCATTGTGGGCCGTTCGCGTCACTCGAATTTGGCGCGAACGGCCCAAATCGTTCGATCTTCGTCGAACGATCGAACAGCCGATGTTCGAGTCGAACGTATGTTCGACTCGAACACGAAGCTCATCCCTACTGCCAAGAGATGTCCCGATGCTCTCTGTAGGACATTCTATCTATCAGTGGCGGCTGGTGCTCAAAAGTTTTGGGGGGGCGCAAACAAACTGAAAAAAAACCCCATCAATTGCAGCCACTGTGCCCATCAAACGCAGCCACTGTGCCCATCAAACGCCGCCAGTTTGCCCCCTCAAATGATGCCAGTTTCCCCATCAAATGCAGCCAGTTTTCCCCATCAAATGCAGCCAGTTTTCTCCCTCAAATGCAGCCAGTTTCCTCTCAAATGCAGCCAGTTTCCCCATCAAATGCAGCCAGTTTCCCCTCAAAGGCAGCCAGTTTCCCCATCAAATGCAGCCAGTTTCCCCTCAAATGCAGCCAGTTTCCCCTCAAATGCAGCCAGTTTCCCCATCAAATGCAGCCAGTTTCCCCTCAAATGCAGCCAGTTTCCCCTCAAATGCAGCCAGTTTCCCCATCAAATGCAGCCAGTTTCCCCTCAAATGCAGCCAGTTTGTCCCTCAAATGCAGCCAGTTTCCCCTCAAATGCAGCCAGTTTCCCCATCAAATGCAGCCAGTTTGCCCCCCCGCCCGGCACTTACCTTTCTCGGGTCAGCGCCGTCCTCCTCCGAGTCCTCAATGTCTTCTCCCGCCCTCGATGTCATCTCTGCTATGATTGGATGCCTGATAGGCGTCCAATCACAGCGCCTGTCACTTCAGCCAATCAGGTGACCGGTAACCAGACCCGGTGCACCTGATTGGCTGAGAGGCGGGTCAGTGTTAGGGAAGTGATTCCCTAACACAGCATTGTTTAAACAGGGAACGCACAGCCTGTGCGCCCTCTGTTTAACCATTTGGAAGCCGATTAGAGCCCACAGGCTCTATTTAGGAAGCCTATTAGAGCCTCTGGCTCTAATCAGGCACTTCCAAAATACACCCACCACTGTAATTCAGATGGCCGGCGCTCAACAGGGGGCCGGACACCTGAATAGGTGGCGGCAGCGGCGACAATAGATAGATTCATGCAATGCATAAATCTATCTATTGTTGAGTGATGGGTGCAGAAGAGAGGGGGCGGCGCTCCTGCGCCCACTATGGATGCACCGCCACTGCTATCTATACACACACATACAGTATTATGCCGCGTACACACGATCATTTTTCCCGTCTGGAAAAATTAATTTATTTTTTTTAACAAGAAAAATGACCGTCTGTGGGCTTTTTGTCATTTTTCCCGACGGGAAAAACGGCATTAATCACGACGAGAGAAATTAGAACATGCTCTAATTTTTCTCGTCGTGATTCCCGTCGTTTTTTTCCGCGGCAGTTTTCCCATAGGGAAACACTGCCACGGAGCCCACACACGGTCGTTTTTCTCAACCAAAAAAAAATGTCGGGAAAAACGGACGTGTGTAGGGAACCAAGCCGTTCCCTCGTTTTTCCCGTCGATTTTCTCGACGGTGTTTTCACCGTCGAGAAAATCGATCATGTGTACGCGGCATCAGGGCTGATATATTGACCAAGCCAGGGTCTGACCAAGCCAGCTATATTCTACATAACAAAAGGATAGCTAATGACGCTTTGCTATGTTTATTTTATGCAAGACCACCTTGGCCCTTGAGAGCCAATCTACTTAAGTTCAAAGGGAGGCAATTGTCAAATTTGCAAAGGAGTGAGGAGGGGGTCTGGTCAGACTTGAAAGGAATCGTAAAGTTTAAAAAAAGTAAAAAAATGTTTGTCTTTGTGTAGGAATGAAATTAGGCCATTAACAATGAATGCGAGTATTTAATTCTGATAACTGAACTTTAAAAGGGGTCGTAAAAAAAATAGAGGGGGTTGGAAGTATTTATTGTTTATGTTAAATAGCAATTGTAACTTGTTCATCTAATTAGTAGTAAATGAGTGCAAGTTAGGAATTTCTCAACAACTTTGATTCGATTTTATGACTGCAGCTCAGTGGCGGCTGGTGCTCCATTCTTTTTTGGGGGGGGGGCGGCAAACAAACCCCCCTGCCACCGGGTCTACACTTAACCCATCCACGGTCGAGGCTTCCCCTCCTTCTCGGACACGTGAAGTCCATGCACAGCAGATGATGAAGCAGTAGGAGCACAGCCGGGCGGACAGAGCCAGGCTGTGGCACGCTCCAATGACAGACATCGCCATCTTTCTTCTCCCAGCTCAGGCTGCACGGCAACTCTGCCTCTGCACATGTTACCGCCGGAGACTGCTTGCTCATTGGCTGCCACCAGCTCCCCCCACCACCTCCTCCTCCGCTCCTCTACTCCTCCTATCTGTTGCTTATTGCCGCACACCTCACACAAATGGGTGGGCTCAGGGCGCAGTGCTCCCCACCCTTTTTGAAGCCAATAAGAGCCTCAGGCTCAAATCATGTGCTTCTAAAAAAAATAAAAAATAATACATTGAAATCCATGCATGCGGCACGCTGCATGGAGATTAAGGGCTAGATGCATGGATGAGGGGGGCAGCGCCCCTGCGTCCCTAATGAGTGGGCAGCCACTACTGCAGCTGTCCACATCCAAGAGGCACTATCTGTCACCTAGAAGATCAAAGGGGCTACTAAAACTGGCCAATCAAATTGCTTGACCTTATTCCTGAATGAGGAAAATTAGGGAAGGTTCTTTTGGCTAAGTTATGACAGGAGAAACTGGGTTCTCTGAAGGTGTCTGATTGTTGCATGAATATTCCAAGTACCCTGTCATCTACCTTGTCTGTACCTCTGTTGGCTGTTCTGAAGTCTAAATAAATGCATCTCTCTGGATGAACCAAGTTGCTGCAGGAATAATTCACTTTTGGATAGAGGAGTTTTGCATTCCATACGGGCTAGCGAACTCTTGCCTCAACAAAAATAATTATAATAATAATTATCACTCCTCATCCTTACTATATGACAAGACTTTCCTGCTACTCTACTACCCAGCTGTGTTCTTCCTGTGTTAGCATCTGCATTCTACAAACCCCAGGAGCTGTGCACCTGTTCTTCACTCAAGGTCAGCTTCTACAGAAATCCCCGCTCCACCAATCTCAGGCACTCTCCTTCCCGTCACAGTGTTTTCAGAAGGCATTTGACAGGCAGTGAGGAGGTGGTAAATCACCTCCCACTGCTTGATTTAATCCTGATAATTTTGCACTACCATGTCTTAATTGCTTGCATCTCAGCCACGCAATTTTACCACCCTCTGACCATCCATTTGAAACCTATTTCATGACCTATTTCGTACCTATTATTCCTAGGTGTTTATTTTATATATATATATTTGCATTCTTACAGACCTTCCCAGGTCAAAACGTAATATTGAGCAAAATTAAGTTTGGCCCTCCACAATAGTACAGTTTCTCATGTGGTCCAATGGGAAAATGAATTGCCCACCCCAGGGCTCGAGGAATGGAGGATACAGAGGAACTATCATATACTGTATATAGAAATGCTCTACTGATTCTATTTGGGAATTCTATACTAAGGGTACATTTTTTACTGACTGCTTTGCCACATTAAATTCTGCTAATGTATCCCCATTAGACACATTTACATTTTAAGCACACGTCTGCTATATAGTCTAGAAAACATTTGTCTGTGTTATTATTGTACTGTAACAAACTGTACATATTCAAATAGTGACTGCTCATCTTACTTACTATTTGTCTTCAAGGTAAAAGACAAATAAAAAAGTAATCAGTTCTAAGAGGAAATGTAAAGTATACTTGTCAGTATTGATAAAAAAAGAGACAGAGGTGAGAAAAACACTTGCCAATACTTGACAGCTCTGTCTGGGTACATTTGCATTTGAATCACAAGAATCAATGTTTTGCCAGCAGTGTAAATTCTATAGGCAAGAGTTCTTGGACAATAGCTATTAATGGTGCATACTCTCTTAAAAGCCTCGCACACCAATAGGTGATGTTATAAAAGTGATTCACTTAAAGAGGACTCATAAATAAAGCAGAACTAAAGTTCAACTCTGAAAAAGCTAAGAGCTGTAGTTCTTTTAGCAAAAGAGACATGCAAAGTCCCTTTTTCCAAAAACCTTTGCCACACAACTTTTCTGTATCTATATACACTGCAAGGCGCTGTATATTCCAAATCATTCTTGGCATGCTGAGAATACAGTGAAATAAAGAGTAAAAAATCTGCACTCTGAAGAAAATTAATAAATAAATAACAGCTGCTAGGACTATGCCTTGATACCCTGGCACAATAAGAGTTAATATACTAACAGGTGCAATGTTCTATCAATTAGGAAAGTGACAAGAAATATATGCTTAGTTCCTAATATCATTAGGATCTCATCCAAACAACACTCAGGCTCAGTTCACTAGTGATGAGCCGAACACCCCCGGGTTCGGTTCGCACCAGAACCCGCGAACGGACCGGAAGTTCGAACGAACATTAGAACCCTATTAAATACAATGGATGCGAACGTTCGAATTCTAAAGTGCTAATTATAACAACTATTATGCATGTTATTGTCCTAAAAAGGGTTTGGGAACCCGGGTTCTGCACCAGGGGACATGTATCAATGCAAAAAGAAGTTTTAAAAACGGTCGTTTTTCGGGAGCAGTCATTTTAATGATGCATAAAGTGAAAAAAAAAAAGTCAAATATTCCTTTAAATATCGTACCTGGGGGGTGTCTAAAGTATGCCTGTGAAGTGCCACGTGTTTCCCGTGTTTAGAACTGTCCCTGCACAAAATGACACTTCTAAAGGAAAAAAAAGCCATTTAAAACTGCTTGCGGCTTTAATGTAATGTCTGGTCCCGGTAATATGGATGAAATTCTTTAAGAAAAATGGCATAGCTACCCCATGACCCCCCCCCCCCCTACCCCAGCCCATTACCAGCCCCTTTGGGTCTTGTATGGATATTAAGGGGAACCCCGCACATAAAATAAAAAAGGCCCTATATACTCTGAACAGCCGTATACAGGCGGTGCATACAAGACAGGGACTGTAGGTTTGTTCTTATGTAGAATCTGTTTGTAATTTTGAACAGGTACATTGTTGAAGTGTAGCTCCAGCCCAAAAATCTATTTTTAAACTTTTTGGAAAACATAGGTAAGGGTTATCACCCCTGTAACATTTGTTTTGCTGTCTGTGCCCCTGTTCAGAACATTTCACCTCACTTTCCGTCCCAATGACAACTGTTTTTGAAATGTGGTGTTTTTCTTGAAACAAGGATTGCTGATAAAGCATCAGTACAGAGGAGACACCTTTCTCCCATATTTATTCTTACAGGAGAGAATTTTCCTTCCTAGTGGTAGATTTCCTCTCACTTCCTGTTGTCTTCTTGCGTTTGCAAGTAGGAGTCGTTTGTAAGTTGGATGTTTGAAAGTAGGGACCTGCCGTATATACTCTGCAGAAATAGGCCCCTTAGTTGTTGGTGTTGGCACAACACTGTAAGCACTCACAGTTACTCTTGGTTGGTGCTGGAACGCCCTGCTGTCAACTATTATATCAGGAATTTTAATTACATATAATTGTTGAACAGTGGTATTAAAAATTGGGCCTTTGATGGTGGTGCTGGTGCCACAACACTGTAAGCCCTGACAGTTACTCTTGGTGGGTGCAGCAATGGGCCCTGCTGTGAATTATTAGATCAAGAATTGTAATTACATGCCCCTGTTGAACAGGGGCTGAAAAATTGGGCCTTAGGCACTGGTGGCACAACACTGCAACCCCTCACAGATACTGTACTTGGAGCACAGCAATGAGCCCTGTTGCAAAGTATTGCTTCAAAAATTGTAATGACACGCCCCTGTTAAACAGGGGCTGAAAAATTGGGCCTTAGGCACTGGTGGCACAACACTGCAACTCCTCACAGATACTGTACTTGGAGCACAGCAATGAGCCCTGTTGCAAAGTATTGCTTCAAAAATTGTAATTACACGCCCCTGTTAAACAGGGGCTGAAAAATTGGGCGTTAGGCACTGGTGGCGGCACCCATAAACAAAAATGATCTTCCAAGCTATCATCATCAATCGTATCATTGAGGACTCGGAGGAGGAGGATAGCCAGTCAACATAACAGCACAGGCACTCAGCATCAGCATCAGTCTTGAAGGGATGTGACATTTTAAAATCAATTAGTCTGTTATATCAGCATCAGGTGTGTGGTAGCTGGTGGTGATCCAAGACTGGTTCATCTTGATGAAAGTCAGTCGATCAACCGAGTCGGTGGACAGGCGCACCCTGTGATCCGTGACAAATCCTCCAGCAGCACTGAATGTGCGTTCCGAAAGAACGCTGGATGCAGGACAGGCCAGTAGCTCAATTGCATACTGTGCAAGCTCTGGCCAGTGATCCATCCTCAAGACCCAGTAAGCCAGAGGATTTTCGGTGGGGAAGGTGTCCAAGTCTGACCTTGCCCCTAGATATTCCTGCACCATGTTTATCAGACGCTGGCGATGGTTGCTGGAACCAATCATACTTTGGGGCTGCGGACTAAAGAATTGTCTGAACGCATCGGTCAGACGGCCACCTTCCCCACCGCTCCTTCTTTGACTGGCCGAAGCCTCAGCAACTCGTTGTCCAGGACCAGGAGTTTGCAACCTCCCAGTCTCTGGGAACGCGTTGCACAGACCTTTCTGCAAGGCCTCCCGGAGTTGTCTCATCCTCTGCTCCCTCTGCGACGGTAACATAAGGTCCGCAACCTTACCCTTGTACCGTGGATCAAGGAGAGTGGCCAGCCAGTAATGGTCCCTCTCCTTGATCCGAAGAATACGAGGATCCTTCCGCAGACTTTGCAGGATCAGGGAGGCCATGCAGCGTAGGTTTGCTGAGGCATTCGCTCCGGAGTCCTCTGGGTCACTAAGGACGACATGATCCGCAGCCACCTCCTCCCAGCCACGTACAAGTCCACTGGTTTCTTGGGACTGTAAATCATCCCTAAAAGACTGCTGCTGATGATGCTGAGTGCCAGCCTCCACCTCCATGCTGACACAATCCTCCTCCTCCTCCTCCTCCTCCTCCTCTTCCTGTGCGATGGGTGGGACAGAAGGAACACTGTCTGGGTAAAGGGGGCCTTGAGAGGCAAGGAAGTCCTCCTCTTCCTGCCTCTGTTCTGCCTCAAGTGCCCTGTCCATTATTCCACGCAGCGTGTGCTCCAACAGGTGGACAAGAGGTACAGTGTCACTGATGCATGCACTGTCACTGCTCACCATCCTCGTGGCCTCCTCAAATGGTGCCAGGACAGTGCATGCATCCCTGATCATGCCCCACTGGCGTGGAGAAAAAAAACCAAGCTCCCCTGACCCTGTCCTGGTGCCGTAGTCGCACAGGTACTCATTGATGGCCCTCTGCTGCGTGTGCAGCCGCTGCAGCATGGCCAACGTTGAGTTCCACCTGGTGGGCATGTCACATATAAGGCGGTTCTTGGGCAGGTTCAACTCCTTTTGCAGCTCAGCCAGGCGAGCACTGGCATTATAAGATCTGCGGAAATGCACACAGACTTTCCTGGCCTGCCTCAGGACATCCTGTAAGCCCGGGTACCTGCCCAAGAAGCGCTGCACCACCAGGTTAAGGACGTGAGCCACACAGGGCACATGGGTCAGTTGTCCCTGTCGGAGGGCGGAGAGGAGGTTGGTGCCATTGTCGCAAACCACCATTCCTGGCTTAAGCTGGCGTGGCGTCAACCACCTCTCGGCCTGGCCCTGCAGAGCAGACAGGACCTCTGCCCCAGTGTGGCTTCTGTCCCCCAAACACACCAGCGCAAGCACGGCATGGCATCTTTTTGCCTGCGTACTTGCGTAGCCCCGTGAACGGCTACGGAGCACCGCTGGTTCATAGGACAAACCACAGGAAGAGGCCATGGAGGAAGAAGAAGAGGAGGGGGTGGAGGAGAGAGGTGTGTCACAACCAGTAGTAGCATTTTGGAGGCGTGGCGGTGGGACAACCTCCAACACTACTGCACCTTGTCCTGAATCCTTCCCAGCTGCCAAAAGAGTGACCCAATGGGCCGTGAAAGAAAGGTAACGTCCCTGTCCATGCCTGCTGGACCATGAGTCAGCGGTAATATGCACCTTACCGCTGACCGCCCTGTCCAGCGAGGCCAAGACATTGCCTTCCACATGCCGGTAGAGAGCCGGAATAGCCTTCCGTGAGAAAAAGTGGCGTTTGGGAACCTGCCACTGAGGAACCGCACATTGCACAAACTCACGGAAGGGGGCCGAGTCTACCAACTGAAAAGGCAGCAGTTGAAGCGCTAGCAATTTAGCCAAGCTAGCATTCAACCGCTGGGCATGTGGATGGCTGGGAGTGAACTTCTTTCGACGGTCCAGCAGCTGGGGCAGGGAAATTTGCCTGCTAGAATCGGACGTCGGTGTACTGCTAGCAGAGTGGGCGCAAGTACTTGGCTGTGACACACCTAATTCTACACCTTCATTCCTCTCAGTGCATGTTTCAGAGAGGACTGAAGTTATAGTGGGGTTGGAGATCCCAGCTGATGCGGTGCAAGGAGAGGTCCGCTTTGTTCTTTGGTGTGGGTCTTTGAGGTAGGCTTGCCAACGAGCTGCATGGCAGGTCAACATATGTCTGGTCAGGCATGTGGTACCCAAGCGGCTGATGTTTTGGCCACGCGATATACGCTTGAGACATATGTTGCAAACAGCAGCTGTGCGATCTGATGCACTAGCCTCAAAAAAGGCCCACACCAAAGAACTTTTTGAATGACGGGCAGAGGCAGCGCCCTGCACAGGCGGAGCTCTGCGGTGTGATTCCGTCGGTGTACTGCCCTTACGCTGGCCACCAAAGGGCATCCTGCCTCGTTGGAGATGTGCCTCCTCCTCATCCTCCTCCTCCTCCTCTCTCCTATTAGGCACCCACGTGGAGTCATTGACCTCATCATCCCCTCCCTCCTCATCACTGGAGCCAATCTGGCAGTATGCTGCAGCTGCTGGAACATGACTGCCAGATTGGTGTCCTTCTTGAGCATCCCCTCTGTCTGCTCTCACGCTACTGCCTTCCTCTAGCTGGGTTTCATCATCAGACCCTTCGAAACGCTGGGCATCCTCCTGGAGCATGTACCCAACACTGTGCTGAAACAGTTCGGGGGACTCCTCAGGAGGAGGACATGGTGGGTCTAGGGAAGGAGTGACTGATGATTTGTCTGACATTGATACCAGGGAAGACGACGCTTTGGCAGCTGCTTTTCCAGTACCCTGAGCCTGGGTGAGAGAGGATGAGGAGGAGGAGGAGGGCTTGGTCATCCACTCTACCAAGTCTTCGGCATGATGTGGCTCAACATGTCCAGCTGCCGAAAAGAAGGACAAGCGTGTCCCATGGCCATGTGCTGATGACAATGCACCGCGTCCACGACCAGCACTGTTGCCCCCAGACACAGAGCCTGCTTGCCCTCTTTTATTGCCTCCTGACTGTCTGCCTCTCCTTGTTTGCCTTCCAGACATTCTAATAGATGGCCTGCAGGGAGATGGGAAAAAAGCAATAAGGGCTACCTTCAGGTGTCCTTCTCTGTCCCTGGAAACAAGGACTTGCAGAGTGAAAGAAAAAAAACACTCTCCCTACCTACAGTTTTCTGTCCCTAGAAAAAATGTTTTTTTTAATCACAATATAGCACAAGGAAAATTAACTCACTGTCCTTACAGGTCCCTGGAAACAAGGACTTGCAGAGTGAAAGAAAAAAAACACTCTCCCTACCTACAGTTTTCTGTCCCTAGAAAAAAATGTTTTTTTTAATCACAATATAGCAAAAGGACAATTCACTCACTGTCCTTCCAGGTCCCTGGAAACAAGGACTTGCAGAGTGAAAGAAACTGACACTGTCCCTACCTAGAGTTTTCTGTCCCTAGAATAAATGTTTTTTTTAATCACAATATAGCAAAAGGACAATTCACTCACTGTCCTTCCAGGTCCCTGGAAACAAGGACTTGCAGAGTGAAAGAAACTGACACTGTCCCTACCTAGAGTTTTCTGTCCCTGGAATAAATGTTTTTTTCAGCACAATATAGCACAAGGACAATTAACTCACTGTCCTTACAGGTCCCTGGAAACAAGGACTTGCAGAGTGAAAGAAAAAAAATACTCTCCCTACCTACAGTTTTCTGTCCCTAGAAAAAAATGTTTTTTTTAATCACAATATAGCAAAAGGACAATTCACTCACTGTCCTTCCAGGTCCCTGGAAACAAGGACTTGCAGAGTGAAAGAAACTGACACTGTCCCTACCTAGAGTTTTCTGTCCCTGGAATAAATGTTTTTTTCAGCACAATATAGCACAAGGACAATTAACTCACTGTCCTTACAGGTCCCTGGAAACAAGGACTTGCAGAGTGAAAGAAAAAAAATACTCTCCCTACCTACAGTTTTCTGTCCCTAGAAAAAAATGTTTTTTTTAATCACAATATAGCAAAAGGACAATTCACTCACTGTCCTTCCAGGTCCCTGGAAACAAGGACTTGCAGAGTGAAAGAAACTGACACTGTCCCTACCTAGAGTTTTCTGTCCCTAGAATAAATGTTTTTTTTAATCACAATATAGCAAAAGGACAATTCACTCACTGTCCTTCCAGGTCCCTGGAAACAAGGACTTGCAGAGTGAAAGAAACTGACACTGTCCCTACCTAGAGTTTTCTGTCCCTAGAATAAATGTTTTTTTTAATCACAATATAGCAAAAGGACAATTCACTCACTGTCCTTCCAGGTCCCTGGAAACAAGGACTTGCAGAGTGAAAGAAACTGACACTGTCCCTACCTAGAGTTTTCTGTCCCTAGAATAAATGTTTTTTTTAATCACAATATAGCAAAAGGACAATTCACTCACTGTCCTTCCAGGTCCCTGGAAACAAGGACTTGCAGAGTGAAAGAAACTGACACTGTCCCTACCTAGAGTTTTCTGTCCCTAGAATAAATGTTTTTTTTAATCACAATATAGCAAAAGGACAATTCACTCACTGTCCTTCCAGGTCCCTGGAAACAAGGACTTGCAGAGTGAAAGAAACTGACACTGTCCCTACCTAGAGTTTTCTGTCCCTAGAATAAATGTTTTTTTTAATCACAATATAGCACAAGGAAAATTAACTCACTGTCCTTACAGGTCCCTGGAAACAAGGACTTGCAGAGTGAAAGAAAAAAAACACTCTCCCTACCTACAGTTTTCTGTCCCTAGAAAAAAATGTTTTTTTTAATCACAATATAGCAAAAGGACAATTCACTCACTGTCCTTCCAGGTCCCTGGAAACAAGGACTTGCAGAGTGAAAGAAACTGACACTGTCCCTACCTAGAGTTTTCTGTCCCTGGAATAAATGTTTTTTTCAGCACAATATAGCACAAGGACAATTAACTCACTGTCCTTACAGGTCCCTGGAAACAAGGACTTGCAGAGTGAAAGAAAAAAAATACTCTCCCTACCTACAGTTTTCTGTCCCTAGAAAAAAATGTTTTTTTTAATCACAATATAGCAAAAGGACAATTCACTCACTGTCCTTCCAGGTCCCTGGAAACAAGGACTTGCAGAGTGAAAGAAACTGACACTGTCCCTACCTAGAGTTTTCTGTCCCTAGAATAAATGTTTTTTTTAATCACAATATAGCAAAAGGACAATTCACTCACTGTCCTTCCAGGTCCCTGGAAACAAGGACTTGCAGAGTGAAAGAAACTGACACTGTCCCTACCTAGAGTTTTCTGTCCCTAGAATAAATGTTTTTTTTAATCACAATATAGCAAAAGGACAATTCACTCACTGTCCTTCCAGGTCCCTGGAAACAAGGACTTGCAGAGTGAAAGAAACTGACACTGTCCCTACCTAGAGTTTTCTGTCCCTGGAATAAATGTTTTTTTCAGCACAATATAGCACAAGGACAATTAACTCACTGTCCTTACAGGTCCCTGGAAACAAGGACTTGCAGAGTGAAAGAAAAAAAATACTCTCCCTACCTACAGTTTTCTGTCCCTAGAAAAAAATGTTTTTTTTAATCACAATATAGCAAAAGGACAATTCACTCACTGTCCTTCCAGGTCCCTGGAAACAAGGACTTGCAGAGTGAAAGAAACTGACACTGTCCCTACCTAGAGTTTTCTGTCCCTGGAATAAATGTTTTTTTCAGCACAATATAGCACAAGGACAATTAACTCACTGTCCTTACAGGTCCCTGGAAACAAGGACTTGCAGAGTGAAAGAAAAAAAATACTCTCCCTACCTACAGTTTTCTGTCCCTAGAAAAAAATGTTTTTTTTAATCACAATATAGCAAAAGGACAATTCACTCACTGTCCTTCCAGGTCCCTGGAAACAAGGACTTGCAGAGTGAAAGAAACTGACACTGTCCCTACCTAGAGTTTTCTGTCCCTAGAATAAATGTTTTTTTTAATCACAATATAGCAAAAGGACAATTCACTCACTGTCCTTCCAGGTCCCTGGAAACAAGGACTTGCAGAGTGAAAGAAACTGACACTGTCCCTACCTAGAGTTTTCTGTCCCTAGAATAAATGTTTTTTTTAATCACAATATAGCAAAAGGACAATTCACTCACTGTCCTTCCAGGTCCCTGGAAACAAGGACTTGCAGAGTGAAAGAAACTGACACTGTCCCTACCTAGAGTTTTCTGTCCCTAGAATAAATGTTTTTTTTAATCACAATATAGCAAAAGGACAATTCACTCACTGTCCTTCCAGGTCCCTGGAAACAAGGACTTGCAGAGTGAAAGAAACTGACACTGTCCCTACCTAGAGTTTTCTGTCCCTAGAATAAATGTTTTTTTTAATCACAATATAGCAAAAGGACAATTCACTCACTGTCCTTCCAGGTCCCTGGAAACAAGGACTTGCAGAGTGAAAGAAACTGACACTGTCCCTACCTAGAGTTTTCTGTCCCTAGAATAAATGTTTTTTTTAATCACAATATAGCACAAGGAAAATTAACTCACTGTCCTTACAGGTCCCTGGAAACAAGGACTTGCAGAGTGAAAGAAAAAAAACACTCTCCCTACCTACAGTTTTCTGTCCCTAGAAAAAAATGTTTTTTTTAATCACAATATAGCAAAAGGACAATTCACTCACTGTCCTTCCAGGTCCCTGGAAACAAGGACTTGCAGAGTGAAAGAAACTGACACTGTCCCTACCTAGAGTTTTCTGTCCCTGGAATAAATGTTTTTTTCAGCACAATATAGCACAAGGACAATTAACTCACTGTCCTTACAGGTCCCTGGAAACAAGGACTTGCAGAGTGAAAGAAAAAAAATACTCTCCCTACCTACAGTTTTCTGTCCCTAGAAAAAAATGTTTTTTTTAATCACAATATAGCAAAAGGACAATTCACTCACTGTCCTTCCAGGTCCCTGGAAACAAGGACTTGCAGAGTGAAAGAAACTGACACTGTCCCTACCTAGAGTTTTCTGTCCCTAGAATAAATGTTTTTTTTAATCACAATATAGCAAAAGGACAATTCACTCACTGTCCTTCCAGGTCCCTGGAAACAAGGACTTGCAGAGTGAAAGAAACTGACACTGTCCCTACCTAGAGTTTTCTGTCCCTAGAATAAATGTTTTTTTTAATCACAATATAGCAAAAGGACAATTCACTCACTGTCCTTCCAGGTCCCTGGAAACAAGGACTTGCAGAGTGAAAGAAACTGACACTGTCCCTACCTAGAGTTTTCTGTCCCTAGAATAAATGTTTTTTTTAATCACAATATAGCAAAAGGACAATTCACTCACTGTCCTTCCAGGTCCCTGGAAACAAGGACTTGCAGAGTGAAAGAAACTGACACTGTCCCTACCTAGAGTTTTCTGTCCCTAGAATAAATGTTTTTTTTTAAGCACACTATAGCAGAAGCACAAAACACACTGACACTCTCCCTACCTATCCTTCTCTTTCCCTAAACTAAAGGAATCCAGGTTAAGCAAGAAAGAAATAACAGTCACTGTCCCTGCCTATGCTACTCTATCCCTGCTCCGGAACACACTACACTAGGCCGCCGTGCTGGCGGCCTTTTATAGTGTGGGGCGTGTACTAAACACCCTCAGCAATAATTGGCCACAGGCATCCTGCCTGTGGCCAATCATTGCTCTCCTCGCTGCCGGCGCTGTGATTGGCCAAGCATGCGGGGTCACAGTGCATGCTTGGCCAATCACAGCGCCTGGATGACACTGCGATGGCGTAGTGCATTGTGGGCCGTTCGCGTCACTCGAATTTGGCGCGAACGGCCCAAATCGTTCGATCTTCGTCGAACGATCGAACAGCCAATGTTCGAGTCGAACGTATGTTCGACTCGAACACGAAGCTCATCCCTACAGTTCACACTACTGCAACCCAAATGTTGCGTGACTTATGGTGTGACTTTGCAGTGGCGTAGCGTGGGGGGTGCGAGGGGGGCCTAGGCCCCGGGCACAACATTTGGGGGGGGCGCAATCCCGCGCCAGTACGTGTCATCGGCGCTACGTTATCGTAATTTTAATTTTCGTGACCCCAAACTGCGGCCGCCATGTTTAGTCTCAGGCCGGCCCCTGGCGCCCTGTGATTGGGTCAAGTGGTCATGTGCGGCGGGCGGGGCTGGCCTGGCCTATCCTCAATCGTGGGGAGTGGGGCTGGCCTTCGCTGCGAGCTGTGTATGACTGTACGCTCTCTGTCTTCTCCGCCTCCTCCTCCTCCTCCGGCTCTCTGAAATGGATCTGTGAACATGTCCCCGTCGGGGCGGCCCGGGCATGCAGTGTGACAGGCGGCGGCGCAGAAGCAGAGTAGGAAGAAAAAAAAAGGTGAGAGACTCGTCTCCCTCGTGAGTTTTGTTGCTGGCCCGGGGGGAGTAGGTATTGGTCTGGGGAGAGGGAGGGAGCAGCCAGAAAGTCAGTGTGTAACGTGTTATGCCTCCATAGTAAAATGCTGGGCCTTGTAGTCCCACCAATGCCTCCTATAGTAAAATGCTGGGCCTTGTAGTCCCACCAATGCCTCCTATAGTAAAATGCTGCGGCTTGTAGTCCACCAATGCCTCCTATAGTGAAATGCTGGGCCTTGTAGTCCACAAATGCCTCCTATAGTAAAATGCTGGGTCTTGTAGTCCACCAATGCCTCCTAAAGTAAAATGCTGGACCTTGTAGTCCCACCAATGCCTTCTATAGTAAAATGCTGGGCCTTGTAGTCCACCAATGCCTCCTATAGTAAAATGCTGGGTCTTGTAGTCCACCAATGCCTCCTAAAGTAAAATGCTGGACCTTGTAGTCCCACCAATGCCTCCTATAGTAAAATGCTGTGTCTTGTAGTCCACCAATGCCTCCTAAAGTAAAATGCTGGACCTTGTAGTCCACCAATGCCTCCTAAAGTAAAATGCTGGACCTTGTAGTGCACCAATGCCTCCTATAATAAAATGCTGGGCCTTGTAGTCCACCAATGCCTCCTAAAGTAAAATGCTGGACTTTGTAGTGCATCAATACCTCCTATAATAAAATGCTGGGCCTTGTAGTCCACCAAAGCCTCCTATAGTAAAATGCTGGACCTTGTAGTCCACCAATGCCTCTATAGTAAAATGCTGGACCTTGTAGTCCACCAATGCTGTAGCGTCAGTGTGTATTGTGTAGTGGTCTGTGGGTAGTTAATTGTGTAGTGGTCAGTGTGTAATGGTCAGTGTGTATTGTGTAGTGGTCTGTGGGTAGTTTATTGTGTAGTGGTCAGTGTGTAATGGTCAGTGTGTATTGTGTAGTGGTCTGTGGGTAGTTTATTGTGTAGTGGTCAGTGTGTAATGGTCAGTGTGTATTGTGTAGTGGTCTGTGGGTAGTTTATTGTGTAGTGGTCAGTGTGTAATGGTCAGTGTGTATTGTGTAGTGGTCAGTGTGTAGTGGTCTGTGGGTAGTGGATAGTGTAGTTTGTGTAGTGGTCAGTATAGGAATCAGGTAGGTTAGTGTAGTGGTCAGTGTGGTGTATTGTGTGGTGTGTATTGGTCTGTGGGTAGAGTATTGTGTAGCTGTCAGTGTGTATTGTGTAGCGGTCAGTGGGTAGTGTATTGTGTAGTGGTTAGTATAGGAATCAGGTAGGTTAGTTGGTAGTGTAGTAGTCAGTGTGTAGTGGTCAGTATAGGAATCGTGTAGGTCAGTGTAGTGGTCAGTGTGTAGTGTAGTATTTGATGTAGGAATCAGGTGGGTTAGTGTAAGGGTCAGTATAGGAATAAGATAGGTCAGTGTGTAGTGTAGTGGTCAGTATAGGAATCAGGTAGGTCAGTGTAGAGGTTAGTGTAGTGGTCAGTGTGGGAATCAGGCAGGTTAGTACTATTGTAGGAAGGGGAGGGACTTGGAGTGTGAAATGTCCGCAGGTTAGGGGGCGCAAATTACTTACCTTGCCCCGGGCGCTGACAACCCACGCTACGCCACTGTGACTTTGCCAGGTGACTTCCTGGCGATTTGCTGGCGTCTTGATGCAACTTAAATACTACTTTGATGCAACTTGATGAGACTTTGAAACGAGGGAGGGGATACACCGCAGGGAATGCCTGTAATGTCAGATCCAAATCATATCCATATCAAACAGTTTGGAGAAAGGGAGCCGCTCAGGTGTAGAAATCCTTCAAATCACCTCCTCCCAGCAGCCGAGGGTGCAAGCAATGCTATTGACAGCAAACAGGAATGAACAAGTCTTCTGGACTGCAGCACTCCAAAAAATAAAAGCCTTTATTTTAAAATAAGGAATCCAAAATACATGCTATACATCACGGCACACAGGTCAAAAAAATCCGGCTAACATGTTTTGCACTATGCTAGTGCTTATTCATAGCTTTTATTTTTTGGAGTGCTGCAGTCCAGAAGACTTGTTCGTTCCTCTTTGCATATCAAACAGTTTGCTGTTTCCCAGAAAACTGCTGCAAACCGAACAGGAGGGTGTTCGGCCAATCTTTAATTAGTTACATAGTAGGCGAGGTTGAAAAAAGACTCAAGTCCACCAAGTCCAACTTATGTGTGTGATTTTATGTCAGTATTACATTGTATATCCCTGTATGTTGTGGTCGTTCAGGTGCTTATCTACGTTTTTTGAAAATATCGATGCTCCCTGCTGAAACCACTGCCTGTGGAGGGGAATTCCACATCCTAACCACTCTTACAGTAAAGAACCCTCTATGTAGTTTAAGGTTAAACCACTTTTCTTCAAAATTTTAGTAAATGGCCGCGTGTCTTATTAAATTCCCTTACGGGGAAAAGTTTCATCCCTATTGTGGGGTAACCAGTTTGGTATTTGTACATTGAAATCATATCCCCTCTCAGAGCCGGTTCACAGAGGGGCGACTTGGGATCCGACTTGAGGTCGCCCCAAGTCGTGCAACATGTCAAATTCCATGTTAGTCAATGAGACCCGTCTTAATGTACACTACTGAAATCGCTTCAGAAAAGGTTCCTGTACTACTTCAATCCGACTTCTAGGCGACTTGTACCCATTGATTTCAATGGAAGTCGCCTCCAAAGTCGGATCGTGTCTTAACTGAAGCAACAAAACAGGAAGAGAAAATTGTTTCCTCAGGCAAACCCCTCCCTCCCACAGAGCTGATTGTTGTTTGATTGGCCACTGGAAAGTCGCCTGTCCTGGAGGCGACTTGAAGTCGCCTTGAAAGTCGCGCTGTGGTGCGCGCTCAGGTTGTGTCCAGGTCGCCTCACAAAGTCGCGCCCAGAGTCGTGTTGCCCCTGTGTGAACCGGCTCTCAAGTGTCTCCTCTCCAGAGAGAACAAGTGTCTCCTCTCCAGAGAGAACAGTGCTCGTAACCTTTTTCCTCATAACTATTGTCCTCCAGACGCTTTATTAGTTTTGTTGCCCTTCTCTGGACTCTCTCCAGTTCCAGCACTTCCTTCCTGAGGACTGGTGCACAGAACTGGACAGTATACTCCAGGTGCAGCCAGACCAGAGTCTTGTAGAGTGGGAGAATTATCATTTTATTTCTGGAGCTAATCCCCTTTTTAATGCATGCCAATATTCTGTTTGCTCTGTTAGCAGCAGCGTGGCATTGTATGCCATTGCTGAGCCTGTCATCTACTAGGTCCCCCAGGTCCTATTCAATCCTAGATTCCCCCAGAGGTTCTCCCTCTAGTGATTAGATTGCACTAATATTTTTGCCACCCAAATGCATTATTTTTAATTTTTCCACATTAAACCTCATTTGCCATGTAGCTGCCCACCCCATTAATTAGTTCAGATCTTCTTGCAAGATTTCCACATCCTGTGGAGAAGTTATTGCCCTGCTTAGCTAAGTATCGTTCGCAAATACAGAGATTGAGCTGTTCATTCCATCCTCCAGGTCATTTAAGAATAGTTTAAATAGGATTGGTCCCAGGACAGAACCCTGAGGGACCCCACTTTCCACCCCTGCCCATTCAGAGTACTCCCAATTTAGCACTACCCTCTGAATTCTACCCTGTAGCCAGTTTTAAATCCATGTACTCACCCTATAGTCCATGCCAACTGACCTCACTTTGTACAGTAAAAATTTATGGGTTACTGTATCAAATGCTTTTGAAAAATCCAGATACACCATGCCTACGGGCCTTCCTTTATCTAGATGGCAGCTCACCTCCTCATAGAAGGTTATTAGATTGGTTTGGCAAGTACGATTCTTCATGAATCCATGCTGATTACTGCTAATAAAACAGTTGTCATTGCTAAAATCTTGTTAATAGTCCCTTATCATCCCCTCCAAGAGCTTGCATACTATTAATGTTAGGCTAACTGGTCTGTAATTCCCAGGGATATATCTTGGCCCTTTTTTAAATATTGGTGCTACGTTGGCTTTTCTCCAATCAGCTGGTACAATTCCAGTCAGTAGACTGTTCGTAAAAATTAGGGGCAATGGTCTGGCAATTACTTGACTGAGTTCCTTAAGGACCCTCGGGTGCAAGCCATCTGGTCCCGGTGACTTATTAATGTTACATTTTTCAAGTCTATTTTTAATTCTGTTAGCCATGAGGGTGCTTCCTGTGGTGTGTCATGGGGATAAACATTGCAGTTTTTGTTAATCAGGAACACTTTGTAAAATCAGTAGTCACTTAGCAAGGGAATTTTCACTTAATTTAGCATATATGGTGAAAATGCACTTTGTATAGAATGTTAGAAGCAAAAAAAAAAATTTAAAAACAAAATTTTTGCTTTCATGATTGGATTCTTAAAGTCAACACAGCTTCACCTCATTCGCTAAGCTTGGGGAAAGTTTTGCTTGCAAAGTGAAAATGTATTTTGCTAAGTGAACAGCCTATTTACTTTAATTAAATCAACCTCATTGTGGCAGTATGGATTTTTCTTAAATGGTTCACACTAAAATGCATAGAACTGACCTCTGACTCAATATGAAGGGCATAATGCCCTTGAGAAAATGAAACAACTGCTTACAAATACTGAAATGTCAACAGAAGTGACAATTGGGGTATGGTGGATCCAAACAAGCACTTGGTGCTCTATTGTTACAATATTGGGCTATGCCTCTATGTAACAGAAATTAATTATACCCAATCAGAAAAATATATGCATAACATTGTTGCTGTATGAGAACATCAGTATAACTACATATCTAGGTGAAAAACTGGATCAGATCACAAGCCCTAGAAAGTAATAATGAAAAACAGTCTTACATTTGCACAAGCTGCGCTACAAAAGATGATGCATCATTTACAAAACGTAATATTGTAGTGCCACACAAGCTTGGAAAAGTAATCTTGATTCCAGTCACCACACAATTAAAATGGCAATGATGATGAAACAGATGAGGTTCAATTGCATTCAAGTATATCCAGCTTTCATATTTCAGAAAACATAACGTGATTTGTGTTAATTACCTGCACTTGTTACCACTGAAAAATGCAAAACTAACTGGCTGGCAAATGCCAAATATCAACACATGTACCAAGAGTGACAGAGATCTGCAACTTTGAAGAGTTTGGTTATTTTGGAAGATCTGATATGCAAAACTGTAAGGCTAAATTTATCAGACAGTTGTACCAAGAGCCCATGGGAGTTGAGAAATGTAAAATTCTGTAAGAGCATGGAATATATTTCACTGGCCAGCAATGAATGCTTAAATTCTACAAATCGTCCTGCAACATCGACACATTCCAACATGGAACATCTAACCAAAGGAAACCTATAAGCAATATCTCATAACCATGGTAAAAATTTGCATCATGCCTTGTGCCAGGAATTGTAAATTGTTCTCTGGTTGTGGGCTATAGCAGAAAATAAGTTTAATCCTTACAGGGATGCCTTAAAGGAAATCTATGGTCACAGCATATACTTTTTTTTTTTTTACATCAGTGTTGTAATAGCAATACAAACAATAATTATATTTGACAATCCAGTATAAGCTTACTTGAAAAATCTCCTTTCCTGATGTGAGTGTTCCCTGTTTGCTGACCCTCTCTTTCCACAACTTCCTGGATTCCATGCATGATTTCCAGCTTCTTCTCTGTTTTTTACTTTCCGTTTCTAAGGACTATATATCCCATGGTACCTTGCTGCCTGCGAGTAGTGATTTGTGTACTGTCTCATGAAACTACTCCTCTGAGGACCTTGACAGTTCAAAAGGCAGGCTCTGTGAAATATGTGACACAGCAAGGCCTACTCACACGACATAGTGAATACATGTCACAGAATTCAAGGACATAAATGAGTGAGGATCTTCACAAAGTAAATTTATAAACTTTATGATCATTCAGTAGGCTAGAAGTAAAAATGTAAATGACAAAACAATGTGGAAATGAATATATGATTTAAAATGTTGACCATAGATATGCTTGATATGCTTTAAAAACACCTTGGCTTTCACTCGCCTTGAAAAAGTGAAAGCTTTTATTTATAGAAATATAAAGACCAATTTATAAAGCAATGTGACCTAACCCTGGCCATACCGCTACTTTTCTCACTCTGACACATTTAAAGCAAGGTCCACCCTAAAAAAAAAAATGACATAAAAATGCTCCAAAAAAATTTAAAAAATTTTTTTTTTTACTTATCAGAAATGGCGGTTGCTAGGCAGATCTTCCTAATCTGCCTCTTCCTAGTCCGCGGCTGGTCTTCTTCCTCATCCTCCTTGCGTTGTCTGCTGGGGAATGGGGCGCGGTGTCTTCTGGGAACTTCGTGTATCCCAGAGAACAGCCGCCCATTCAGAAAATGCTGCGCGACTCGCGCATGCGCAGTAGGAAACGGGCAGTAAAGCCGCAAGGCTCCCCTGCCTGTTTCCCTTAGTGAGGATGGTGGCGCCGGGACCTGCCACGATCGAGGGATCGGCCTCGGGGGGCCGACATCACGGGCGCCTAGGACAGGTAAGTGTCCTTATTAAAGGTCAGCAGCTACAGTGTTTGTAGCTGCTGACTTTTAAAAAAATTGTGGCTGGAACACCGCTTTAAAAAGCACTGTGTGTACTTCTTGATAAATGTGCTTTGTGTGTTGCTTGCTTTTGGACTCTGAAGCCAGCACAGTCCCTTTCATTTTGATGAATGGGAGAAAAAAGTACAAGGAAAAGGACACCTTCCACAATACCTTGAACAAAACTAAACAGCGGCTCTCATAATTTCAGAAGTGACGGTATTAGAGAATGGATCTCAGTTTGGTTCAATTGAATTTGAAAGTTTTACCAAATCGTATAATTCTCAATTTCAAACTATTCATAGCCAAAGTGATAGACTTATGCCCCATACACACGATCATTTTTCATGCCGTTAAAAATGCCATTAAAAAAAATGGCCATTAAAAATGATCGTGTGTATGCTCCAGAGCATTTTTAACGACGTGAAAAACGGGCATTAAAAATTTCGAACATGCTCTCTTTTTTCACGTCGTTTTTCATGTCGTTTTTTTTAACGACGTGAAAAACGATAGTGTGTATGCTTTAACGAGGGGAAAAAAAATGCACATGCTCAGAATCAAGTATGAGACGGGAGCGCTCGTTCTGGTAAAACTAGCGTTCGTAATGGAGATAGCACATTCGTCATGCTGTAACGGACTGAAAAGCACTAGACTGAAAAGAGCGAATCGTCTCACAACAAACTTTACTAACATGAAGGGTGGCGCCATTCGAACGGAACTTCCCTTTTATAGTGCCGTCGTACGTGGTGTACGTCACTGCGCTTTTCTTGAACATTTTTTAAAATGATGGTGTGTACGCAAGACAGGCTTGAGAGGAAACAAGAAAAAAAATGACGAGAAAAACGTCAGTTTTAAAAATGACATTAAAAATGATCGTGTGTATGGGGCATAAGAAACTAAAATGGTGCTTAAAGCTGCCCTACCTATCACAAAACACCACTCGGCGCTCAGGACAAAGCAATAAAATTGATAATAGACAGTATAAAATTATGATTCCTCAAACGTGTAGCAGCTGCTTAAAATTGGTCAAACATAAATAAACAGTAATATTAAAACTATAAAGTCCAAGAGTCCAAAAATAGTGCTGTAGCAGCGCTCCAATCAAACACTTGTTTTGAAAGTCCTATATATATATATATAAAATATAGGCAGTGACAGTGGTGTAGACAGGGATGAATGTGGCTGCAATTTCATTTAGTGCACAATGCTCCTTTCATCAAAAAGATGTTCACCGCGTGGGGGGGAAACCCATTTTGGGGATGCACGTACCAAAGGTAAGGTTCAAATGAGCGTGAACCGATGGTCATCATCCGTCCCAGTTGCTGCACTTTCCACCGCTACAACTCGCTTGATATATGGTCCAATCACAAATAAGGCAAAAAAAGATTCTGCATAGGGTAGTACCGTTTGAAAAGCTTTATTATAAACCAGCCATAGTACCCCCTTACATAGTAAGTAGAAAAAAACTCCAAGGCCAATAACCCATTTGGCAGGATGGAAATCATGTCTTGAAGCATAGACCTAAAGAACGTAACCAACCTTTGTCACTTGAAATGATAAGTTCCCAGATCTTACACATTACAAACTGGTGGCATGTATACATGGAACAACTCTCCAGATCGTAAACACAATATCACACAGTCAAAAACATGAAGTACAATATGGTAGATTTATGTAGTTTTTCTCTGGTTTGTCTCGGCAGTATGTTGTTATTTGCTGAGCTAACTACTGATGCATGACAATCCTTGTAAGGTCACTGTGGAGTAAATTGCAAGAAATTGCAAAATGGCTTAACCTAATGTCATTTTAATCTTTAAATTGTTCCAGCGTAAACATGTGACTGAATGATAAAAGTTGCATTAGAACTCTATGCATATAATTAAAGGATATTACAGTGTCTATATTCCTTTCATTTTTCAGAACAGATATAGTGTGGAGCTCTTAGAATATTTGACCCATAAAGGATTTTCATATTTTGATAATGCAGAAGAACTTGTGATTAGCAGCCATGTCCAATATAATGGCCAAATAAAAGGGAACCGGGGCCTCTTTAATGGAACACTGCTTTTAATCTGAGGAATAATGGAATTTCTACCTGAAAACTGTTCTTTGCTTGATATTTCAGCCTTAATATGGCATATGGTTCAGTGGCAAGTCACATTCTACAAGCCAAGCAAATTTCATCCACTTGCTATATGAATTTTGTTTAGGTATTGAAATATACGTTGCATGCTCACATTCTTAATATACTGTATATGGATACCCTTGATATTTTCAGTAATCTTCAAGTTAATAACAAGCTTTTTAAAAACATGCTGTCCTAATTCAAATTTTGACCTATGCTATTGGTAATTATAGAGACATTTTTACACTCTTTTCTATGGAAATGTTCTCCTATATGACTATATAGGAGGGTCTTGCTATTCCCTACAGGCAAGGCATCTATGTTTTTTTGTTTTTTTTTATTAAACTATAACTGTTTTTTTTTTCAATTCCCTTTCTGAAGACCTTCACTGATACTTTAAAGGAAAAAAAAAAGAATTCCCTTTTACATTCTTTAATTCCTGCAGTCAAGCTAGTGCCTACTCTTTTTACTCAGCGTCGTTCATGTAATGACGTGTAAGCATCACTCAGTCCAGGGGTACAGTGCCTTGAAAAAGTATTCATACCCCTTAAACTTTTCCATATTTTGTAATGTTCCAACCAAAAACGTAAATGTATTTTATTTGGATTTTATGTGATAGACCAACACAAAGTGGCACATAATTGTGAAGTGAAAATGAAAAATTTTTTTTACAAATAAATATGTTAAAAGTATGGCGTACATTTGTATTCAGCTCCCCTGAGTCAATACTTTGTAGAACCTCCTTTCACTGCAATTACAGCTGCAACTCTTTTTGAGAATGTCTCTACCAGCTTTGCACATCTAGAGAGTGACATTTTTGACCATTTTTCTTTGCAAAATAGCTCAAGCCCTGTCGAATTGGATGGAGAACAACTGTGAACAGCAATTAACAAGTCTTGCCACAGATTCTCAATTGGATTTAGGTCTGGACTTTGACTGGGCCATTCCAACACATGGATGTGCTTTGATCTAAACCATTCCATTGTAGCTCTGGCTGTATGTTTAGGGTTGTTGTCCTGCTGGAAGGTGAACCTCCACCCCAGTCTCAAGTCTTTTGCAGACTCTAACAGGTTTTCATCTAAGATTGCCCTGTATTTGGCTCCATCCATCTTCCCATTAACTCTGACCAGCTTCCCTGTCGAAAAAAAGCATTCCCACAAAATTATGCTGCCACCGCCATGTTTCACGGTGGGGAAGGTGTGTTCAGGGTGATGTGCAGTGTTAGTTTTCTGCCACACATAGCGTTTTGCTTTTAGGCCAAAAAGTAAAATTTTGGTCTCATCTGAACATCTTCTTTCACATATTTGCTGTGTCCCCCACGCTTCTTGCAAAACTGCAAACAGGATTTCTTATAGCTTTATTTCAACATTGGCTTTCTTCTTGCCACTCTTCCATAAAGGCCAAATGTGTGGAGTGCACAAATAATAGTTGTCCTGTGGACAGATTCTCCCACCTGAGCTGTGGATCTCTGCAGCTCCTCCAGAGTTACCATGGGCCTCTTGGCTGCTTCTCTGATTAATGCTCCCCTTGCCCGGCCTGCCAGGTTTGGTGAAATGTAAATAGACAGATCTCTGTTCTGTTACATAGTTACATAGTTACATAGTTACATAGTTAGTCAGGTTGAAAAAAGACACAAGTCCATCCAGTTCAACCGTAAAAAAATAAAAAATAAATAAAAATAAACATATATCGTACAATCCCATATACCCAATTCTATACCCACAGTTGATCCAGAGGAAGGCAAAAAAAACCCAGAAGAGCATGATCCAATTTGCTACAGCAGGGGAAAAAATTCCTTCCTGATCCCCCGAGAGGCAATCGGATATTCCCTGGATCAACTTTACCTATAAATGTCAGTACCCAGTTATATTATGTACATTTAAGAAAGAATCCAGGCCCTTCTTAAAGCAATCTACTGAGCTGGCCAGAACCACCTCTGCAGGGAGTCTATTCCACATTTTCACAGCTCTTACTGTGAAAAAACCTTTCCGTATTTGGAGGTGAAATCTCTTTTCCTCTAGACGCAAAGAGTGCCCCCTTGTCCTTTGTGTTGACCGTAAAGTGAATAACTGAACACCAAGTTCACTATATGGACCCCTTATGTATTTATCTGTTAGGGGAGGAAAGACAGATCTCCTGTTCCTACTGTTTAGGAACAGTGATCGGTCTCCTCCGCCAGGTAGTCCCATCCCCCCACAGTGAGAAACCCTCCCTAGGTAACACAGTCAACCCCTTGATCGCCCCCTAGTGTTAACCCCTTCCCTGCCAGTGACATTTATACAGTAGCCAGTGGCTTTTTTTTTTTAGCTCTGATCGCTGTATAAATGTCAATGGTCCCAAAAAAGTGTCAAAAGTGTCCGATCTGTCCGCCGCATTGTAGCAGTCCTGGTAAAAATTGCAGATCACCGCCATTACTAGTTAAAAAAAATAATAATAATAAAAATGCCATAAACCTATTTTGTAGACACTATAACTTTTGCACAAACCAATCAATATACGCTTATTGCTAAATTTTTTACCAAAAATATGTAGAAGAATACATAATGGCCTAAACTGAGGAAGAAATTTTTTTATATATATATTTTTGGGGGGGATATTTATTAAAAGCAAAAAAAATTTTTAGAGCAATTTTTTTTGTTTATAGCGCAAAAAAAAAAAACCACAGCGGTGCTCAAATACCGCCAAAAGAAAGCTCTATATGTGGGGGAAAAAAAGGACGTAAATTTTGTTTGGGTACAGTGTCGCATGTCCGTGCAATTGTCAGTTAAACCGACGCAGTGCTGTATCACTAAAAATGGCCTAGTCATTAAGGGGCGAATCATTCCGGTCCTTAAGTGGTTAAAGCATCTTTGAGCAGGGCAGAAAATTTTCGCTTTCAAGGCAGAGATGAAAGATAAGACATTAAATAATTATTAAAAATCAAAAGTTCCCTTTAAGAATGTATCAACCATTACACTGCATATCGAGCATCCGATATGCCCAGATGACAATTGACAAAATAATTATGTATGATTGCTTCCAGGCTTATAAGAGGTAATAGTTCATTGTGGGTTTATCCAGTTCATGGAGCCCTATCACAACTGCAGAACACTGAAATCATTGCAATATAACGCTCAAAACAATCACAAAATAGAGACACATTGTTTTTATTCATATCTTTGTGTTTTGCTGACCATCTATGAAACACATAGAAAAAAGCATCTAATTCTGTGAACACAATCCAATCCCTTTCAGCTCTTCAAGCTTTACAACGTTCATCAATGTTATCGAAAGCGGTGCCTGACATTAATAAAAACCACTTCCTCCTTCACTCCTGCCTCAAACAAAATCAATACGATGGCAACAGAAATTCTATTCTTCTCTAGCAAGAAGATTACAGCATGCCAGGAATATTTACAGACAGATTCACACAGCATCCCTCTCTAAACATTCTGGCTTCCTTTGGCAATTATTTAGCCACACTAGACGCAATATATACTGTATATATATATATATATATTGTGACAGCAGGAAGGTAAAGTCACCTGGTTGCATCCAGGGGGGTAGATATATTTCGCCCAGATTCAGGCTTTACGCCGACTTATACAACTAGGGAGTTGATGAAGCCCAGCTGAGGCTAGTGGGCTCATGGATGACTCATACCTCTAGGGAGAGGGCTGGGCGTCGTGCAGGCAGGGAGTTGATGAGACCAGCTGAAGCTTGTCAGCTCATTTAAAGGCCTCTATAAAAACTCCCAGCTTCATTAGATGTTAGCTCATGCCTGGACCCAGACCTGTGTGGACTGTCTAGGGAGAGTGAACCCCTGTGCGGTGAGACAAAGCCTGTGTGGCTATTTGCTTGGACATTTAAAACCAGGGACTTAGGGACTAGGACAGCACTAGGCTGATCCCAGTTGTTAGTTAGGAAACCTGTATGTTTAGTCAGAGGTCAAATTGACCAGGATTTATTTTGTTTATGTTTCTTTTGGCTTTGCTGTGTTTTGTCACTGTAAATAGAAAATAAACCGCACCTTTTTTTTGATTTTGAAAACCACAACCTCTGTTTGCTGGGCCTGTTTTTGTGTGGGGAGCCCATCCCGGGGGTCACACACACCCGCTGCCGAGCTAACCCCCTCGCAGTTGGTGGAGAACCAGTGGCAGCTTTTTTTTAAGCCAGCATGGAGGAGATACTGAAGCAGCTGGCTCTAGCAAATGCCAATCAACAGCAGACAAATGCAGGTTTGCAAAAGAGCCTTGCAGCTCATCAACAGAGCCTTGCAGCTCAACAACAGAACTTCGCAGCCCAGCAGCAAGCTCATCAACAGAGCCTTGCAGCCCAGCAGCAAGCTCACCAACAGAGTCTGGAAGCTCAGCAACAAGCCCAGCAGCAATCTGAGGCCCGCTTCATAGACCTGTTACAGAAGCAAGAGCAGAGACTACAACAAATGGAAGCAGTAATGCAGCAACGTCCGCAGACCAGTGAGGAAAGCCGTCCCACTAATACCGCGTCCTTTGGGGTGAGTCGTTTATTGACAAAAATTACTGGAAAGGATGATCCAGAGGTATTTTTGACCACATTTGAAAGGACTGCTGAAAGAGAAAAGTGGCCTGAGGAGCTGTGGGCTGGACTGGTGGCTCCTCTGTTAACTGGTGAATCGCAGAAGGCTTACTATGACCTAGAGCCTGACCAAGCAAAAGACTATGTGATGCTAAAAGCTGAAATATTGGCAAGGCTGGGTGTCACCCAGGCTGTCCGGGCTCAGCGTGTGCATAACTGGACTTTCCAGCTTGGAAAACCCCCCAGGTCTCAAATGTATGATCTCATTCGCCTGAGCGGAGGGTGGCTGCAGCCAGAGACTTTGTCCGCGCCAAAGATTGTGGAACGTGTTGTAATGGATCGGTTTTTGAGAGCTCTTCCTACTGCCATCCAAAAGTGGGTAAGCCATGGAGACCCAGAGACGGCCGATGGTCTTGTGGATCGTGTGGAGAAATACTTGGCTACAGAGAACCTGACGGCCTCTTCCAGAGACACTCGGACTTTCCACCCTAAGACCAGACCATCCCCAGGGGCGGATAAGAGGATTCCAAGGGGTGAGGGTGGAGAGAGTGAGAGGGTGGGAGCTCTACCCCAAGTTTGGCGAGAACAGCCTGGGAAATCAGCGGCTCAAGAGGCGGCAAGAAGGATCGTTTGCTACCGCTGCCGGCAAGCGGGACATATTGCAGCCAATTGCCCGGTTGTGGAGGAACCCATGCAGTGTGACTTTCTGACGGGCAGACGTCAGTCGCTGTGTGCGACAGTCGCATGCACTGCCATTCGAGGAACTGAGAAACATTTATGCAAAATGTGTGTTAATGGTAGAAATGTTGTGGTATTGCTGGATTCAGGTAGCCTTGTGACCCTGATAAAGGCTGAGTTAGTTAAAACAGAGGTCTCTGGGAATAGCAAGGTAGCTGTTATTTGTGTGCATGGGGACACCCGAGAGTATCCAGTGACTACAGTGTGTTTCGAGACCCCCAAAGGTACCCTCTCTCATCCAGTGGGCTTAGTATCTCAGTTACCGCATGACGCCATTGTGGGAAGGGATTTTCCGAAGTTCTGGGAACTGTGGGATGATCCTGAGCCCCCCACTGGTGCCCCTATGTACCAGGAAGGTGATAGCCAGAACTCCCCTGAGAGTGGTGAGGACTCTCCGGAATTTCCCTTATCAGTATTGGCAGGGGAGACTCAAGAAACTGGAGAGGAGCCCACCTCCTCAGACGAAAACCTACCGTCTGTGGAGTTTTCTGATCTTGAGGTTCACAGGGAAAACTTTGCCACAGAACAGTTGAAAGACCCCGCCCTAATAAAGGCACGGGAAAACGTAGTGAAAATAGATGGCGAGTTAGTGAACCCAGATAATACCTGCACTTACCCATACTTCAGCGTAGAGAAGGACCTACTGTATCGGGTGGCAAAAAGGGCAGAAGAAACCGTTGAGCAGCTTGTGGTGCCCAAACCTTACAGGAAGTTAGTGTTGGAGTTGGCCCATGGGCACATTCTTGGAGGTCATCTGGGGACAGAGAAAACCCGAGAGAGGGTATTACAGAGATTCTATTGGCCGGGGGTGATGAAGGACATAGAAAATTATTGTTCCTCCTGCCCTGTGTGTCAGAGGTCGGCCCCGATGCCACATTTCCGTAGCCCGCTGGTCCCTCTACCCATCATTGAGGTCCCGTTTGAGAGGATAGCCATGGATTTGGTAGGTCCTATAATCAAGTCCGCTAGGGGGCACCAGTACATATTAGTTATAATGGACTATGCCACCCGTTATCCAGAAGCGATCCCTCTCCGAAATACCTCGGCCAAAACCATAGCCAAAGAGCTATCTCTTGTTTTTAGCCGGGTGGGTATTTGTAAAGAACTGCTTACGGACCAAGGTACACCCTTTATGTCCCGGGTTATGAAGGAGCTGTGTAAATTGTTCAAAGTGACGCAATTACGTACATCTGTGTATCACCCCCAAACCGATGGGCTGGTTGAAAGATTCAACAAAACCCTAAAACAAATGTTGAAGAAAGTGGTGGATAGAGATGGAAAGGATTGGGACTGTCTACTTCCTTATCTGATGTTTGCTATTAGGGAGGTGCCCCAATCCTCTACGGGATTCTCCCCCTTTGAGTTACTGTATGGGAGACACCCAAGAGGGCTGTTGGATATTGCCAAGGAAACTTGGGAAAGTGAGAGTTCTCCCCACAGGAGTGTGATTGAGCATGTCGCCCTGATGCAAGACCGAATTGCACAGGTAATGCCCATCGTGAAGGAACATTTGGCCCAAGCGCAGTTAGCACAGCAGAGAGTGTACAACCGTGGAGCCCAGACCCGTACCTTTTCCCCGGGGGATAGGATACTGGTACTTGTCCCTACGGTTGAAAGTAAATTCCTTGCCAAATGGCAAGGCCCCTACGAGATAATGGAAAAAGTGAGCGAAGTGAATTACAAGGTCAGACAACCAGGAAGGCGAAAGCCCGAACAGATCTATCACGTTAATCTGTTGAAAGCCTGGAGGGATAGAGAGTCCCTAGTCGCAGACACTTGGTCACCAGCTCAAACTGATTGCGTGATTCCTGAGGTTGGAATAGCAGCCACCTTGTCACAACCCCAACAACAGGAGGTTAAGGAGTTTGTGCTTCGCAACAAGGAGGTATTCTCTGAGCTGCCGGGACAAACATCTGGGGTAGAGCATGACATCATTACCCCGCCCGGTGAAAGGGTGAAGTTAAAACCCTATCGGATCCCAGAGGCCCGACGGGAGGCAATACGGGAGGAAGTACAGAAAATGCTGAATTTAGGGGTGATAGAGGAGTCCCAAAGTGATTGGTCTAGTCCCATTGTGTTGGTGCCTAAACCGGATGGGAGCTGGCGATTTTGTAACGATTTTCGTCAGTTGAACAAAGTTACAAAATTTGACACCTACCCCATGCCACGTATAGATGAGTTGATCGACCGGCTGGGAACAGCCCGATACATGACGACTCTTGACCTCACAAAAGGGTATTGGCAAATCCCCCTGGCCAAATTGGCCAAAGAGAAAACCGCATTTGTAACCCCAGACGGGGCGTTCCAATATAAAAGAATGCCGTTCGGGTTACAGAATGCGCCGGCCACATTCCAGCGGAAAATGGACCAGATGCTGAGGCCCCATCGGAAGTATGCTGCGGCTTACCTGGATGACGTAATTGTCCATAGCACAGATTGGGCCTCACATCTGCCAAAAGTGCAAGCAGTCCTGGACTCTGTTCGGGAAGCGGGGTTTACGGCTAACCCCAAGAAGTGTACCATTGGGCAGGAGGAGGCCAAATATCTTGGGTACACCATTGGGAGGGGAGTAATAAAACCCCAACTCAACAAAGTCGAGGCCATCCAGAGTTGGCCACGTCCCAACAGCAAGAAGCAGGTACGAGCCTTTCTGGGAATCGCTGGGTATTATCGGCGATTCATTCCCCACTTTGCTTCTAAGGCTGTGCCCCTAACCAACCTAACGAAGGGGAAAGGGTCGGTCATGATTAAATGGACCCCCGAGGCTGAGGCAGCATTCCAATTCTTGAAACAAGCCTTATGTAGCCAGCCAGTGTTGTACTCACCCGACTTCTCTAAAGACTTTGTCGTACAAAGTGATGCGTCAGATGGGGGGTTAGGAGCAGTATTGTCCCAGGTCTGGAACGGGGAAGAGCACCCAGTCATTTACCTCAGCAGGAAGTTGAAGTCCCATGAGGTAAATTACGCCACCGTTGAAAAGGAGTGTTTAGCGGTGAAGTGGGCTCTAGATTCCCTTCGGTACTACCTGCTAGGTAGGCACTTTGACATGGTTACGGATCACGCTCCGTTAAAGTGGATGGCTCAAAACAAGGAAACAAATAGAAGAGTGAATAGGTGGTTCCTGGCCCTCCAGGAATTCAACTTCACAGTAAAGCATCGCCCTGGCGTTCAAATGGGGAATGTGGATGCTTTGTCTCGAGTACATGAATGCCTGATTGCTGGTGTTCCAACCCTGAGGTTAAAACAAGAGGGGGGGGTATGTGACAGCAGGAAGGTAAAGTCACCTGGTTGCATCCAGGGGGGTAGATATATTTCGCCCAGATTCAGGCTTTACGCCGGCTTATACAACTAGGGAGTTGATGAAGCCCAGCTGAGGCTAGTGGGCTCATGGATGACTCATACCTCTAGGGAGAGGGCTGGGCGTCGTGCAGGCAGGGAGTTGATGAGACCAGCTGAAGCTTGTCAGCTCATTTAAAGGCCTCTATAAAAACTCCCAGCTTCATTAGATGTTAGCTCATGCCTGGACCCAGACCTGTGTGGACTGTCTAGGGAGAGTGAACCCCTGTGCGGTGAGACAAAGCCTGTGTGGCTATTTGCTTGGACATTTAAAACCAGGGACTTAGGGACTAGGACAGCACTAGGCTGATCCCAGTTGTTAGTTAGGAAACCTGTATGTTTAGTCAGAGGTCAAATTGACCAGGATTTATTTTGTTTATGTTTCTTTTGGCTTTGCTGTGTTTTGTCACTGTAAATAGAAAATAAACCGCACCTTTTTTTTGATTTTGAAAACCACAACCTCTGTTTGCTGGGCCTGTTTTTGTGTGGGGAGCCCATCCCGGGGGTCACACACACCCGCTGCCGAGCTAACCCCCTCACAATATATATATATATATATATATATATATATATATATATATATATATTGTAAGAGATCAGTGCCAGGCGGCAAGTACAGCTGGATCAGTCTGCACACAAGAGACAATGCCACCAGTATCAAAGTCAAGCCAGGTCTTCACCTGTGCTTTATTGTGGACCATCCGCAGTGCCATGATACCACAGCAGCTTCAGGCTTGGGTAAACAGTTCAACAAAATGTTAGATAGAAAAAAAAAAAAAACAGTTCCTCTGAGCTTTTCCTATACAGTCATTTCTCCTAACTAACCTCTAGGAAAAAAAATGCAGCAAACTAAAGCCCTGTACACACGATCGGTTTTACTGATGAAAACAGTCCGATATACTTTTTTCATCGGACAAACCGATCGTGTATGGGCCCCATCGGTCTTTTTTCCATCGGTGTTTAAAAATAGAACATGTTTTAAATTTATCCGATAGAAAAAAAAACATTATAATTATACAATAAAAAATTACTATCATCTGTGGGGAACTCCATCATAAAAAAACCCACGCATGCTCAGAATCAAGTCGACGCATGCTCAGATGCATAGAACTTAATTTTTCTTGGCTTTGTGTTTTACGTCACAGCGTTTGGGACGATTGTTTTTTTGACTGATGGTGTGTAGGCAAGACTGATGGAAGTCAGCTTCATCGGATTTCCGATGGAAAAATCCATCGGTTTAAAATCCATAGGTAATCCGATCGTGTGTACAGGGCTTTACAGTCATTGTTTCCATCAAAGCAACATTAACTCATCCACAGCTTTGTCTCTAGTCTGCCTCATCTTTAACTTTTCTTGAGCTCCGGCATACAAACTTACCCACTTGATCTCGGGAAGGATTTACCCCCCTTCATGACCAGTCTATTTTTTGCGATACGGCACTGCGTTTCTTTAACTGACACTTGCGTGGTCATGCTACGCTGTACCCAAATAAAATGTATACCCTTTTTTCGCCCACAAATAGAGCTTTCTTTTGGTGGTATTCGATGACCTCCGAGTTTTTTTATTTTTTGAGCTACTGACAATTAAAAAAAATAAATAAAATGTTTTGCTATAAAACCTATCCATTAAAAAAAAAAAAATATATATCTTTATAAATTTAGGTCAATATGTATTCTGCTACATATTTTTGGTAAAAAATAAATCCCAAAAAAGTGTATATTGATTTGTTTGCGCAAAACCTATAGCGTCTACAAACTATGGGATATTTTTTTTTTTTTTTTTTTTTTTTTTTATTAGTAATGGCAGTGATTAGCGACTTATAGCGGGACTGCAATGTTGCAACGGACAGTCTGCACTTACTGACACTTTTTTGGACCAGTGACACTAATACAGTGATTAGTGCTAAAAAATATTCACTGTCATTGTACTAATGACACTGGCTGGGATAGGGGTCCACATCAGGGGCGATCAAAGGGTTAAATGTGTGCCTAGCCAGTGTTTTGCTAAACTGTGGGAGGTGCTCTTACTAGGGGAGGACATGGATCCTAGTCCCTGCTTTGCAGAGACACAGGATCCATGCCTCCGCCCCTGTGAGAACGGCAATCTGCCTTGCTTACATAAGCAGACCGCCGTTCTGCCTCTCTGGTCGATGATCGACGGGAGCGAGTCGCCGGCGGCACGCATGCACACCCCCTACCTGGATATATATGTGATCCAACACACAGGTGCTGCCCTGTAGAGGTAAAACTGCTATAGGACAGACCTAAAGTAGTTAAAGTTTTTTTTTTTTTTTTATGCAAACACTTTGCAAAATATTGTAAGTTAAAAATGGCATGCATGCTCACTTGCAAAATTATAGGGTGTGTTTTTGCAGAGCTGTTTTTCATGAGAAACTGCATATATCTTTGTTCTGTGGGAATAGGGGGGACATTTGAATGTTGCTCGGCTATATTCTTTCCAAGTTAAATGTTATTAATTTATATACAATAAAGTAAATCAGGAAAACACTGCATTGTGGCCATTGGCCATATGGAGCTGATGATCAAAGGAAATAAATGTCTTGTTGTTTATCGAAAAGGACTTCCAGCTGCTGTGCAAGCATAAGAGATTCCCTATGACCACTTGGCTTCAGCTCTGCAATCTCCACAGGTCAGGGATCATAGGCTTTCCACTTCTTCCTCTTAGTATGTTAGCCTTCCAACTGTGGCATACACAGTTTGGCGACATCGCCTTACGGCTGGAGTTGTGATGTGAAATGTTTGTTCTTTTTAATGTTTGTGAGCATTTTTTTGTCTTTTGGATCCAATAAATACTAGTAGTGGTAATGCACTAGGCGCTTGCGCCCTCCTGTGTATTTTTACAGTCACCATTGTACATACAGTACATTCAATTTTGGACCATCACTGCACAAAACAATATGGACACTCCCATTCTTGCCATATGTTCTACCTTAGCATCTGTTGACAGTTTTAAGTAACACATGCAGAAGTTAGGGAGGATTAACAAGGGATAGAACCACCCAATGACATACCCATTTCCTGGCAAAGAATGAAATAAGTTCCTATAGAAAAGTTTCTGTAAGGGGATGATTACATTACATGTGGTACCACTCCTTCATCACCTTCCACTTGCTAACAAACAAGATGGCATATTGATTATCTAAAATATAAAAATGCAACACATGCCACAGATTGGAAAGTATGCATGCATGCACAATTTGCAGCTTGACATTTCAGCGTTTGCATTTTAAAAGTAAAAATACTTTAGTTCTGCTTTAAAAGATCAATATGAAAAAAAAAACTACTGTGTTCTGTTAACTGTATGGTGTTAATAACTGCAATTATAATATGTATTTTTATCAATGTCTGTTTTTATTTTACATCTTCAGGATTCTTTCCCTCCACATTTACATACAGACCAAGCTGTCTAGCAAAAGTGAGTTACAGCAGTTGGGAAAAACCATGTAATACAGACAGGGGTGTTTAAACAGTCCAGTTTTGGGTTCACTGTTCTGGCCTTGCTACACATTTCCCTGTGTGTAACTCAACATGCAGCTAAACCCTCCTATTCTGCAATAAGCCAGACTGAATGTAATCTTGAAGCTTTATTAAAGCGGAGTTCCACCCAAAAATGGAACTTCCGCTTTTCGGAATCCTCCCCCCCCCCCCTGTGTCACATTTGCCACCTTTCAGGGGGAGGGGGGAACAGATACCTGTCTAATACAGGTATTTGCTCCCACTTCCGGGCATAGATCACTGTGGTATAAGCAGCGATCTACGCTATGTCCACCCCCCCCGCTGTCTTCTGGGAGACACACAGGTCCTAGAAGACAGCAGGGACCAGTGAGATGGTGTAGCGTGACTCGCGCATGCACAGTAGGGAACCAGGAAGTGAAGCCTCAAGGCTTCACATCCTGATTCCCTTGACAAAGATGGAGGAGGCAGCACCCGAGAGCCGAGGGACAGATCGGCTTCGGGTGCTGACATCGCGGGCGTCCTGGGCAGGTAAGTGTCCTTATTTTATAAAGTCAGCAGCTGCAGTATTTGTACTCCGCTTTACCAAAATAAGGGTGGGGTGAATTACATACAATCAGTATTTTAAATATACAGAAAATACAATGAACAAGTAGGCTGTGAATGGCAGTAAGTAATTCTCACCAGCGATGCTGCCATTGGCGGATGTAATAAGATGCAAGTTCCAATCCAACATGTGCTCTAATAGCTAGTTCCTTCTTGCTAGTCTTTAAGATGGAGTCTTAGCTCCCAGGATGCACCTGTTTTCTTTTCTTAGACTGAAGGATAATGGAACTTTTATTAACACTGAACAGTTTCTAGATTCTTCAAAAACAGTAAATCTACCACCAGCTTCATCTTGTGGTCCAATCTGATATTGTAGGCAGAATAACTTAATCAGTATCCTGCTGCACGCAAAACATTCACTGCTATCATGGGTGTGAAAAATAAAAAGTAAAACCATAGTGCATTGCATGGCCTGAACAATTCCCTGCAGGTTTAGAAGAGCCAATAAGGAAATTTTGGATAATCCAGCCTACTCATTATAAAGGGGTTGACAGGGGCTTGGTGCCTCTTTTGTTAGAGGGCAGTCATTGTGTCAGGCCTCGTACACACGGCCTAGATTCTCGTCGAAAAAAACATGTCGTTTTTTTCGACGAGATTCTTGGACAAGAAACTTGTCCCGGCCGAGTGTACACACGCTCGATTCAAAGAACCCGCGGTTCTTTGAATGGAGCGTACGCGGTGACGTCATCGACTACGACGAGCATGCGCTCGTCACATTCGATGCCATTGCCGCCATCTTGGTATACCCTACGTATGCCTAGGAAGCTACCGCGCATGCGTCAAATTCATTTCGAACATGCGCGGGCTTCCCGGCGGACAGGTAAGTGTACACACACTCACTTTTCTCGTCGAGAAACAGGCTGACGAGAATCTCGACGAGAAAATAGAGAGCAGGTTCTCTATTTTCTCGTCGAGGTTACTTGTCGGTTTTCTCGACGAGAAACCCGATAGCCGCGTACACACGACCGATTTACTCGTCAAGACATCTCTGCCAGCAAGTTTCTTGCTGGTTCTTGCCGAGAAAATCGGTCGTGTATACGAGGCCTCAGTGTATTGGAAACTGTAGTATGGAAAGAATAGGGAAGGATGAAAAACTGCATATGGAGAGACTAGTATCAGTTAGGAACTTGACTTGTACTTTAATTCTGAATGCTAGCTTTTAGGGCAACCAATTTATTGGGGATTAAGGGCCATCTGACCAGCCTTCAAGATGGATGGCGGAAAGCACAACAATTCAGGCTGCAGCTGACCAGGTGCTGAGTACAAGAGATGAGGATCACTACTTCTCAGCTACAAAAGGAGACCACGTATTAAGCTGCAGCCAGGAGAGGATACTAGACTTCACATTATTGTGATATGCAGACCATCCAGCAAAAGAAGGTATGAGCGGCCACCAATTTTTCTGGAGAGGCCCCCAAACAACCACATCTGTAATGGGAGGAAACATCACCATTTCCCACAGAAGAAGCACTGGTATGTACTATTTATTGGATTTAAAATTGCAAATGAGGATTTTCTGAAAATCATCCCAAAGACGAACTTACACTTTAAAGAGGAAGTAAACCCTGATGGGTTTTACTTCCTCTTTGTTTCCCTGCAAAGGTAAAAAGTTAAAGCATAATGGGCTACTATGCATCGCATAGTAGCCCATTATGTGTCACTTACCTCAAACCGAAGCCTGCGGTGTCCCTGATTTCCTCGCTGGCTGGAAGCGTCCATTCTTCACCCCTCTTACGTCCGGGGCCGCAAACTCCGGCTCTGTGACACTCCTGCGCATGCACGCCGGAATCCGCCAGTCACGGCATTACCCCAGCTTAAAACGGCAAAGCGTGCCCTTTCAAAAGTGCGAATACATCGGCGCATTCGCAGAAGATGGCATTGTTCGGGGACATTGTAAATATTTCCTAAACCGTGTAGCTTCAGGAGATATTTCCAGCACCTACAGGTAAGCCTTAAAGTGGTTGTAAACCTGTTTAAAAAAAAAAAACCCTGCAAGACAAAGCCATAATGAGCTAGTATGACTAGCATACTAGCTCATTATGCATCACTTACCTTAGATCGGGGCCCCCGCTCCGGCCAATCACAGCACCGCTCCAGCGCTGTGATTGGCCGGAGCGACGAAGACGTCAGTCCGTGCAAGCGCACGGGAGCTGTCAAATCCGGCTAAGCCGGATTTGTGAATGGGGATTCTGACTGAATGCACCGTTGTCTATGGCGTGCATGCGCCGTAGACATCGGTGCATGTCTTTTTTGCAAATATCTTCTAAACCGTGTAGGTTTAGGGGATATTTCTTGCACCTACAGGTAAGCCTTAATCTAGGCTTACCTGTAGGTGCAAGTTGCATAAGTGGGTTTACAACCACTTTAATCTAGGCTAACCTGTAGGTGAAAGTGGTCTGTAAGGGTTAACAACCACTTTCAGTCTAAACTGATGACCTTTAAGGGTACTTTCACACTGAGGCGCTGGATGCGTTAAAGTGCCGCTATTTTTAGCATAGTTTTTGCCGCGATTTTCGGCCGCTAGCGGCCAAAAAAGGGTTTAACCCACCCGCAAAGTGCCTCTGCAGCGGCGCTTTGCAGGCGGTACGGCCCCGCTGCCCCATTGATTTTAATGGCTTGGGGCGCTGTAGAAGCAGTGTATTCACCGCTCCTACAGCGCATCAAAGATGTGGCTGACAGGACTTTTTTTACCGTCCTGCCAGCGCACCACTCCATTGTGAAAGCCCTCTGGCTTTCACACTGGACAGAAAGGAGCGGCTCTTTCAGGGCGGTTTGCAGGCGCTATTTTTAGCGCAATAGTGCCTACAAAGCGCCCCAGTGTGAAAGTAGCCTTAAAGCATTTCCTATGGACAAATTGTGTAAAAAAAAAACATTTGATAAACCGTTGCACTATCATCTGACATAAAACATTTAAACTACCACTTTTCTCCAGGGTCTCTGCTTTAGAAAATATATAATGTTTGAAAGTTTTAACTAATCTTCAGGCCTAAAAACAGCATTTTACCATGTGTGCAAAAAATGAAAAAATGGCTTTGGCAGTGAAAGGGCTAATACACCGTGTTCGAGGAGTGCTTGGTACTCCTTTTATTTGAATTTATACTGTGCCACCGTTGGCTGCACACCCTTCTATATTGATTGTGAGCAACAGTGCGGACAGGATGGTAAATGTTAGCAATAAAAACCTGACAAAGGGTTTTAATTCTTTCACACTGTAATCACAAGAAAATGAAAAAAAAATTGGCTTTAGATACACTTTAACCATTACATGTCCAGGGGTTGGTGTGAAGCTTACTAGGCCATTATCTAAAGTGTCACTTTACTTTAATGAGGGGTTTTCAACTGTATTTGAGAGAAATTATCGTCCAGCCACTTCCTGTGTAGACATATCATCTACTGACAGAACACTGACATTAGTAGAACTGAATGGTATAATTACAACTTAACAATAGAAGTATCCAAGAAGACTATTTTTTATGTAGGGAAAAAATAATTCCAATTACAAGTTGGCAAACTTTAACAAAATCTGATTGCTAAACATAAAATGAAAATTTAAGGCACATACTGTAATTATTTCATGTAACTGTCAGGGTACCTTCCATAACAGAGACCTGTGTGCGCCAATATGCAGGCTAGGAATTTCCACTAGTATTCTGCGTGGGCACGCTTGTTTGCGCAAAAACATGCACAGGCACATTGCATGGATGTCTGCGCATACAGGCGCTTGTATGTGCACATCTAATTCCAGACCTAATGCCAAACACGCAATTTGAGGGTCATTTCACACCTGAACCTAAACCTTTTCAATTCAGTGTGGCACAATTTTTCAGCCCATTCATTTGAAAATCGCACTGGATCACACAAAAAGTAGTGCAGGCACTGCTATTCAAAAACCCACGCACTACACCACACCACAGTACCATGCAATCTGGTCTAGGCAAAAACACAGCATTTGCTGAGAATGAGTGTGCGGGCTGCTAGTAGTATGTGTGTAACTACCTGCCTAAAAGATCGGGGGATATGTGTCAATACCAATATGAAGTATGGCTAAACCCAGGTTGTGTGGCCTGAGAATTCCCGTTAAGGAAGAAAGAACTTGGAAAACTTGATTCCAAAAGCTTGTCAAGCTTCGGCAACCACAAAAAGCACAATGTCAAAAATATTGTGCTGGGTCTACTTAAAATAATTGAGGCAACTATTTGCATTAGCTTTTTAAGTACTGTCAACTAAACTTATTTTTGTCTGACTCATTAGACTTTTCATGTTTTCAACTTAGTTGCTTTAAGTAAAGCCAACTCATTTTTTTTCAATTTATAGACCATAGTGTTTTAAGTTAGGAATACATACCTTAACTTGTCTGGAACTATATTTTTAAGTAAAGCAAACTCAATTTTTCCAGTTTATAGACCAAAGTTTTAAGTAAAGCCAACTGAATTGTTACAGTTTATAGACCATAGGTTCAAGTAAAGACAACTCAATTTTACCAGTTGATAGAAAAGTTTAAGTTAGGAACACATACATTAACTTATTTATTTCAAGCACTTATATAGACCCGTCAATTTACAGAGCACTTTACATATACATTGTACATTCACATCAGTCCCTTTTCATATAATCTAAGATCCCTAATGCACATTCATACATAGGAGCCAATTACCCTACCAGCATGTCTTTGGAGTGTGGGAGGAAACCTACACAGGCACAGGGTAGAACATGCAAACGGCAGGCAGGGAGTGTCATGGTAAGGATGTGACCCTTTCACTGCTAGATGAAAGTGCTAACCACTACGCCACTGTACTACCCTATTACTTAGTTACTTTGTTTAACCACTTAACAACCACCTGCCGACAAATAACGTCGACAAGGTGGTTGCTTAACTCTGGGAGGACGTTATATAACGTCCTCCCAGAATCGCGCTCCCGCGCGCCCCCTGGGGCGCGCACACGGGAAACTCCGTGACCGCCGGGTCCAGAGGACCCGGCGGATCACGAATCGCGGTAAATCGCAGCTGATAGCGGCCGTTTACCACGTGATCGCTCCGTCAAATGACGGAGCAATCACTTGTAAACAGACCGGCGTCATTTGATGACGCCGGTTCCTTCCTCCCCTCTCTGTACCGATCGGTACAGTGTGAGAGGGGAGGGGGAGGGAGCGGATGGCAGCAGCAGCACTGTGGGCTGGATCTGTGACAATTGCAGTCACAGATCCAGCCATCCATCCATCCCTGCTCAGCCATCCCTGTGCAATACTCTGCAATACACCCTGCCAATACTCTGCAATACACCCTGCCAATACTCTGCAAAATACCCTGCCAATACTCTGCAAAATACCCTGCCAATACCCTGGTGCAATACTCTGCAATACCCTGGTGCAATACTCTGCAATACCCTGGTGCAATACTCTGCAATACCCTGCGCAATACTCTGCAATACCCTGCAAAATACTCTGCAATACCCTGCGAAATACTCTGCAATACCCTGCAAAATACTCTGCAATACCCTGCGCAATACTCTGCAATACCCTGCGCAATACTCTGCAATACCCTGTGCAATACTCTGCAATACCCTGCGCAATACTCTGCAATACCCTGCGTAATACCCTGCAAAATACTCTGCAATACCCTGTGCAATACCCTGCAAACTACTCTGCAATACCCTGGTGCAATACTCTGGTGCAATACTCTGCAATACCCTGCGCAATACTCTGCAATACCCTGCACAATACTCTGCAATACCCTGCACAATACTCTGCAATACCCTGCACAATACTCTGCAAAATACTCTGCAATACCCTGCACAATACTCTGCAATATCCTCCACAATACTCTGCAATACCCTCCACAATACTCTGCAATACCCTCCACAATACTCTGCAATACCCTCCACAATACCCTGTGCAATACCCCGTGCAATACCCTGCCATACACCGCAATACCCTGCCATAGTCCGCAATACTCCGCAATGCCCTGCAATACTCCGCAATGCCCGGCAATACTCCACAATGCCCGGCAATACTCCGCAATGCCCGGCAATACTCCGCAATGCCCGGCAATACTCTGCAATAACCACTTCCCGCCCTCCGGCCGTCATATGACATCCTTGACTTTGTGCGGGGATATCTGAATGATGGGAGCAGCTACAGGCATCATTCAGATATCAGCTTTTTCAGCCGGCGATTCCCTACACCATAACAACAATCATAGTGGCTGTTCCACCGCTTGATCAATCTTACGGGAGGCGAGAGGGGATGTCCCCCCCCCCCCCCCCCGCCGCCCTCCGATGCTTCTACCGACTCACCGCTACGATCAAAGCCAGGATTGTTGGGTTTTTTTTTGTATTTTTTTCAGGCTTCCCAGCCTAGAGGTGAGATGTGGGGTCATATTGACACCCCCCCCCATATCTCACTGTAAAGAGGACCTGTCATGCCATATTCCTATTACAAGGGATGTTTACGTTCCTTGTAATAGGTATAAAAGTGATCAAAAAAATGTTTGGTGCGGAAAAACATGTCAAACTAAAATAAATAAAGTAAAATGAAGAATACGTTTTTATTTATTTTTTTAAAGCGCCCCTGTCCCCGTGAGCTCGCATACAGAAGCGAACGCATACGTAAGTCCCGCCCACATATGAAAACGGTTTTCAAACCACACATGTGAGGTATCTCTGCGAACGTTAGAGCGAGAGCAATCATTTTGGCCCTAGACCTCCTCTGTAACTCAAAACATTTAACCAGTAAAAATATTTAAAGCGTCGCCTATGGGGATTTTTTAAGTAGCGAAGTTTGGCGCAATTCCACGAGTGTGTGCAATTTTTAAGGGTGACATGTTAGGTATCTATTTACTCGGCGTAACTTCATCTTTCACATTATGCAAAAACATTGGGCTAACTTTACTGTTTTTTTTTTTTAAGCACAAAACATTTTTTTTCCGTAAAAAACGCGTTAAAAAAATTTCTGCGCAAATATCGTGCGAGATAAAAAGTTGCAACAACCACCATTATATTCTCTAAGGTCTTTGCTAAAAAAACATATATAATGTTTTGGGGTTCTATGTAATTTTCTAGCAAACAAATGATGATTTTTACATGTAGGAGAGAAATGTCAGAATTGGCCTGGGTGCTCCAGAAGGCCTGAAGGTGCTCCTTGGATGTTGGGCCTCTGTATGTGGCCACACTGTGTAAAAGTCTCACACATGTGGTATCGCCATACTCGGGAGGAATAGCAGAATGTGTTTTGGGGTGTAATTTGTGGAATGCATATGCTGTGTGTGAGAAATAACCTGCTAATATGACAATTTTGTGAAAAAAAAAAAAGAGAAAAAAAAAATCTTGATTTTGCAAAGAATTGTGGGAAAAAATGACAACTTCAAAAAACTCACAATGCCTCTTTCTGAATACCTTGGAATGTCTTCTTTCCAAAAAGGGGTCATTTGGGGGGTATTTGTACTTTTCTGGCATGCTAGGGTCTCAAGAATTGAGATAGGCCGTCAGTACTTCAGGTGTGATCAATTTTCAGATATTGGCACCATAGCTTGTGGACTCTATAACTTTCACAAAGACCAAATAATATGCACCAATTTGTACTTATTTTTACCAAAGATATGTAGCAGTATAAATTTTGGCCAAAATTTATGAAGAAAAATAGTAATTTGCAAAATTTTATAACAGAAACGAAAAAAAAATCATTTTTTTACAAAATTTTCAGTCTTTTTTCTCTTATAGCGCAAAAAATAAAAAACCCAACAGTGATTAAATACCACCAAAAGAAAGCTCTATTTGTGTGAAAAAAAGGACAAAAAATTCATATGGGTACAGTGTTGTATGACTGAGTAATTGTCATTCAAAATGTGAGAGCACCGAAAGCTGAAAATTGGTCTGGTTATTAAGGGGGTTTAAGTGCCCAGTTGTCAAGTGGTTAAAGTGATATTAACTTGTAACTTACTAAATTTTTTTAAGTTGGTAAAACGTATTTTCCAATTTTATTTGATATATGTTTGAAGGCTTTTATATAAAAATAACGTATATACTCGAGTATAAGCCGAGTTTTTCAGCACATTTTTTTGTGCTGAAAATGCCCCCCTCGGCTTATACTCAAGTCACCTTTTTACGCCTGATCTCCCGGACTTTGGGGACCTGGTACCGGCCGGCCGTAGGTCCCCTGGACCCCAAACTTGGCACACATGTAGCCCTACTCTACAGGTGTGCAAAGTTTGTTGTCCGGGGGACCTACGGCCGTGGAGCACCGATTTTTCAAAGCTTCCATAGACTCCCATGTTAAACTGTAATTTCTCCGGTGGATTTGGGGATCCGGTACCGGCCGGTCATAGGTTCCCTGGACCCAAAACTTGGCACACATGTAGCCCCATGTTCCATAGACTCCCATATTAAACGTCAGTCTAGTCATGGACACAGTGAGGCATGGGCACAGTAAGGCATGGGCACAGTGAGGCATGTATATGGACACAGTGAGGTAAAGTGAGGCACAGCGAGGCATGCAGATGGACACCTTAGGCTTATACTCGAGTCAATACGTTTTCCCATTTTTTTGTGATAAAATTAGGTGCCTCGGCTTATATTCGGGTTGGCTTATACTCGAGTATATACAGTAATACAATAATATGTTTTTTTTTTTTAAAAAGGAATAGTCATGAAACAGGCTTTCAAAACAAATTAACATTTATTATTTATAAAGTGTTACAATTGTAATATTATTAAAGCAGCATCAAATGTAAATGTAAACATTAAAAAAAAAAAAAAAAAAAAAATGCCTCTTTCTCAGCTAACAAATCAAACTGAAACACACGTATATACAGTATATCTGTAAAAAACAATGATCACAGAATGTATTAACTTTTTCTTTTTAAACCTTTTAGGAAAGTAATTTGCACTTTGACCACTTCAGCCCCGGAAGGATTTGACCCCTTAATGACCAGACCATTTTTTGCGATACGGCACTGAGTTTCTTTAACTGACAATTGTGCAGTTGTGCGACGCTGTACCCAAACAAAATTGACCTTCCTTTTTTTCCCACAAATAGAGCTTTCTTTTTGTGATATTTGATCACGTTTGCGGTTTTTATTTTTTGCACTAGAAACAAAAAAAGACTGACAATTTTGCAAAATCTGCTATAATACATATCCACAACAAATATAAAAAAAAAAAAAAATGTATTCATCAGTTTAGGTCGATATATATTGTTCTACATATTCTGACCCCAAATAAATCTGACCCCAAATGACACTTTTTGGGGACCAGTGACATTATTATATTGATCAGTGATATAAATGCACTGATCAATGTATAAATGACACTGGCATGGAAGGGGTTAACACTAGGGGGCGATCAAGGGGTTAAGTGTGTTCCCTGGGTGTGTTCAAACTGTAGGGAGGATGGGCTACCAGGGACATGACAGAGATAGCTGTTCCTGATCACTGGGAACAGTAGATCTCTGACATGTCATCTGGCAAAACAGGTATTGCCTTGTTTACATAGGCAGATCCCCATTCGGCCTCTGTATACCACGATCATCGGTCACCAGCAGACCTGTGGGCACGCTCCCGCTGTATGCAACAGGCGCACGCGTGCCTGTTATCTCCTGTGCAAAGACCAACGTACACCTACGACTGTTTGCACAGGAGAGCCGACCTGCCGCAGTATAATGACAGTGGCTGGTCGGCAAGTGGTTCAAGTGTGAACTTTCGAAGATGGATTCCCCACATCTAGCTCTAAAAAGATCTTCTGAAAAACTTCAAAGGTATATTTTAGGTTTTCAGGGTAGTTCAGGCTAAAAGCATAAATGAGTCCCATAATCATTCTTTCTGATACAAAATGAGAGTGCTATATGAAAAAAATATACTATAGCAATATGCTTGTTTTTGTTGCCAATGCAGCATAAATATGGTATATTTGTTTTTGAAATGTAATAACAAAAGTGGGTGGGGCTTAAGGTTACATAATCTAACGTTGAATGTCCAATATCTCAAAAACCGAACAAACAAAAAGTTTGTTTTTGTGGTACAAATCAGCACAACTAAGCGATACCTGAAAACCCTGCTCCCACAGTTGTTAAATGCCGCCAAGAGCTTAATACCTAGACACCGGCAAGAAAGAAATAGCCCTTCGGTGAGGAAATGGTGTAATAAAATAAACAAAATACAAAACCTAGAATACTTAAGGTTTAGTGACGTAGAGGACTTAGAGGAGTTTGAGGAGAAATGGAAGCGATGGGTAGATTATAAGCAATCAATGAAATTCTCAGAAATAATGGGAGCATAAGGTAGTATATCTCACGACAGACTCGGTATGAGAAAAGAAAATGGGTAGGAGGCTGTAGAATAGGGAGGTGGGGGGGGGGGGTAGGGATGGGGGGGTGGGGAGGGGTTCTCGGATTATACCGTGTTTTGTGTTACTCAATTATTTATGACGAGAAGAGAAACTTGCTTAAAGTAAAGATGTTTTATATGGAAAAATTAATAGAGAAATATATAAAAAAATAAATAAAAATCATCACAAACGCAGCACAAACAAATTGTATAATTTTTTTTTTTAAATGTAATAACACGTGATGCAAAGTGGGAGAGGTTTCTTCAACTATAATGTGCAATATCTCTGAAACCAAACCAGCACATATATTAGTTTTTGCAGCACAAATCAGCACAGATGCAGTGCAAACGAATGCTATAATTGTTTTAAATTTTAATAACATTGGGTGCAATGTGGGTGGGACTTGATGTTACATAATCTGAATTTGAATTCCAATATCTCAAAAACCGAACCGGCTGAAACATTCATTTTTGTGGCACAAAATAGTTTTTACGCTTAACAGCTGACGGTCCCTCAGCCTGCATCATTGTTGCGTTCTGCCACATGCAGTAAGCGGAAACTTTACTATTTAAGTTGTCTCAATAGGTGCATACAATGGTGCATACAATGGTGCATACAATGGACGTATGTCCATTTATTATAAATTTATTAATCTGCAAATAAAATAAACATTTTGGATGGTATGTTAAGCATCATATAAAGCATGTGAACGATAATTTGTTCAATGTTCATTCTTACCTTTCAATGGCATTGCATGGCTTTATAGTGACATGGAAAAATTCTTGTCACTGGTGGTGCTTTTTTGTCCTGATGGGCCTCAAACATATGGGAACTGCCTTGTGCAGGCTTTCAAAGTTCCAAAAGACGTCAAACTCTTTAAAATATACAGCATCAGAACTCGTGCGATTGCACATTTGGCAAACATGTGTCCCGCAATTTCAGTCAAATGTAAAGATAAATGTAACTCAATTTTAACCACTTCGCGCCCGGGCCGTTGCGGCGCTCAATTGCCGGGAGGACGTCCATGGACGTCCTCCTGTTTACTTACGCGATGCGCGCGGCAGCGGGCGCGCATCAGGAAAAAGCTGTGCCCGCTGTGTCACGTGGGTGCCGATGCGCGTGCCTGGCGGCCGCGATGCCCGCCAGGTACACGCGATCGGCTGTCACAGAGCAGGGACGTGTATCTCTGTGTGTAAACACAGAGATCCACGTCCTGTCAGGGAGAGAGGAGACCGATGCTGTGTCCCTTGTACATAGGGACACAGATCGGTCTCCTCCCCAGTCAGTCCCCTCCCCCCACAGTAACAATCACCTAGCAGGGTACACATTTAACCCCTTCCTGCCCCCTAGTGTTAACCCCTTCCCTGCCAGTCACATTTATACAGTAATCAGTGCATATTTATAGCACTAATCGCTGTATAAATGTGAATGGTCCCAAAAATGTGTCAAAAGTGTCCGATGTGTCCGCCATAATGTCGCAGTCACAATAAAAATCGCAGATCGCCGCCATTACTAGTAAAAAAAAAAAAATAATACAAAAAAATTTCATAATTCTATTTTGTAGGCGCTATAACTTTTGCGCAAACCAATCACTATACGCTTATTGCGATTTTTTTTTACCTAAAATACGTAGAAGAATACGTATCGGCCTGAACTGAGAAAAAAATTGTTTTTTAAATAAAAATGGGGATATTTATTATAGCAAAAAATAAAAAAGATTGTGTTTTTTTTTTCAAAATTGTCGCTCTTTTTTTGTTTATAGCGCAAAAAATAAAAACCGCAGAAATGATCAAATACCACCAGAAGAAAGCTCTATTTGTGGGAAAAAAAGGACGTCAATTTTGTTTGGGAGCCACGTCGCACGACCGCGCAATTGTCATTCAAAGCGTGACAGTGCCGAAAGCTGAAATTTCGCCTGGGCAGGAAGGGGGTTATGTGCCCAGTAAGCAAGTGGATAATATCGAAATGCACATACCTTAAAAGTTTTGTCTAGATTACTCAATGTTATACATTATGTTCGTAAATATAAAAGCTGTGTTTTAAGAACTAATGAAAATTAAGTAAGGTACTTAAAATATCAAAGTAAATTAATTAAAATGTATTTTTATGTTGAAAATTATGACATTTTTATGTTAAAATTACAAACCAACAGAATAATTTTTATCAGTGCATGGGGTAGGTTACCAACCTGACAGCAGCCTCTCCAGCATAGAGGGGAGTTAACTGGAAACATTTTAGCTAACCTGCAGGGTTTGAGATACCATTGATCAATTACCGGTATCTTAAACATTAACTCCCAATGGTTAACGCGATGGGAAGCTTTTTGAAGCTCTTGGAAGGCTAGTTGCCATTGGTTCTGTGTGAAAGAGATGCCCAGGTCGGATTCCCAACGAATCGAGTTTGTTTTACATATTTTGGTTTGATACACCTTACATTTGCCTAAAGCATTTGCTAAAATATTTAGCTGTATTGTAGCTCTAAGGAATAACTAAGTTATTGCTAGTGCAATGAATCTACTGTATATCCTAGATACTACCAGTGCTCTTTGGCCAGGGATTAAAGTACCACAATACAAACATATGACAGAAAACTCACATCAACATCAAAGGATTCTGGAACACAGCAAATCTAGTTTGGCAATTTTATGATTAAAGCGACAGGGGGTGCCACAGGGATTAAAGGAACGATGTCCCACAGAGATTGTAATAGTTTTCTGGTGTAATCGACCAAAGATGAAATTGTACTTATATGATATTAATTCATAGACTTTGCCTCTAGGAAACAAATGTCATTTATTTCGGAGAGATCCAAAGGAGAAGCCTATACACATTTACATGATAAAACACCTACAGTATATAGGGTTAAAGACATGCCTACCCTTCATCTACACTACTTCATTTAATAAAGTGATTTATGTACAGCTCTAATAACATATGACTGGTATTCTGGGAAGAGAACTGTCAACAGATTTAAATGTGTATAGGAGTTTAATTTAACCCCTTTAAGGTGCAGTTTTAGGAAAAACAAGCAATCACACAGTGCAAAAGTATTCATTTTTGCATTGCTTTGCCCAGTAAAACATGGCCAATAATATATCTGAAATATTGCTTCTTTATGGGAAATACCATTACTTGATTCAAATGTTTCTGGGAATAATAATGATAGCAATATTGCATTTTACTTCACTGTGCCTTTTCTTCCTTGTTCTGCAAGATTAAACTAAATTATGTTTTTTTATTTTTTTATTTCTTCTCAGCTAGATGGAAACATTTTAGTCTTTGTACACTTGTACAAGACTAAATTCTATTGATTCTGCTCACATGTAAAGAAATTAAACAAAGCTGAACTCCAGGCAAACAGCCAAATTACACAGATGAAAAAGATATGAGAACTGTTTTACACGCCAAAGGAATTGTATTGGTGCTCATCTAGTCCTGATATGTACACAGCTCTGCCACACAGTCCAGCCCAGTCTAGCAGGGAAGGGGGCTTCATTTGCCACTGCTGCAGTTTCATATTCACTTTCAGGTCTCCTCCCCACCCTTAGGCTTCATGTACACTAGCAGCTCCTAAACTTGAGTTTAGGAGCTTTTGGCGTTATTTTTTTGCGAAAGCTCCTAAACACAACTGCATAAAAGTCTATGTGTCAATGTACACATACAGTAGGCTTTTCACAGGGTTCAGGAGCTGCTTCTGTTAGGTGAGGTTCAACCTCCCTCTCCTGAACACAGAAGAATCACGTTCAGGAAAGGAACGTTTTGACCCCTGGCCGTGGGAAAACACTGCGGCAAAATCGTGCCACATTTTGCATTTTCGCACGATCATGGTAAATGACAGCCAACCATGAAGCCTTATCCTGTAACAGTGAAAAAAGAAGCAGTGCTCTGGTGAGCTTATTTCTCTGTGACTCTGCTCTCCACTCCTGTTAGGATGCTCCTTGCACTGTGGCACAATTGATTGGCTCTTTGTGCTGCTTCTCCCTCCCCTGTTACATCATCTACATAGAATGGAAGAGGATGATACCAAGCCAAATTCAAATACTTACCCTTCTAGCATTTAAAAATATTGTTCATGCTGTATTAATGATAACAGTGCTGCATTCATTTGTAGCTTTTATATCTGCATGGGGTTCAACTTTAAAATTAACTGTGATTACAAATAGGAAAAATATGTATTTTGATATCCCTCTACAAGTGAGTAGGGATGAGCTTCGTGTTCGAATCGAACATACGTTCGACTCGAACATCGGCTGTTCGATCGTTCGACGAAGATCGAACGATTTGGGCCGTTCGCGCCAAATTCGAGTGACGCGAACGGCCCACAATGCACTACGCCATCGCAGTGTCATCCAGGCGCTGTGATTGGCCAAGCATGCACTGTGACCCCGCATGCTTGGCCAATCACAGCGCCGGCAGCGAGGAGAGCAATGATTGGCCACAGGCAGGATGCCTGTGGCCAATTATTGCTGAGGGTGTTTAGTACACGCCCCACACTATAAAAGGCCGCCAGCACGGCGGCCTAGTGTAGTGTGTTCCGGAGCAGGGAAAGAGAAACATAGGCAGGGACAGTGACATTTATTTTTTTCTTGCTTAACCTGGATTCCTTTAGTTTAGGGAAAGAGAAGGATAGGTAGGGAGAGTGTCAGTGTGTTTTGTGCTTGTGCTATAGTGTGCTTAAAAAAAACATTTTTTCTAGGGACAGAAAACTGTAGGTAGGGAGAGTGTCAGTTTCTTTCACTGTGTAAGTCCTTGTTTCTAGGGACCTGGAAGGACAGTGAGTGAATTCTCCTTGTGCTATATTGTGCTTAAAAAAAACATTTTTTCTAGGGACAGAAAACTGTAGGTAGGGAGAGTGTCAGTTTCTTTCACTGTGCAAGTCCTTGTTTCTAGGGACCTGGAAGGACAGTGAGTGAATTCTCCTTGTGCTATATTGTGCTTAAAAAAAACATTTTTTCTAGGGACAGAAAACTGTAGGTAGGGAGAGTGTCAGTTTCTTTCACTGTGTAAGTCCTTGTTTCTAGGGACCTGGAAGGACAGTGAGTGAATTCTCCTTGTGCTATATTGTGCTTAAAAAAAACATTTTTTCTAGGGACAGAAAACTGTAGGTAGGGAGAGTGTCAGTTTCTTTCACTGTGCAAGTCCTTGTTTCCAGGGACCTGGAAGGACAGTGAGTGAATTCTCCTTGTGCTATATTGTGCTTAAAAAAAACATTTTTTCTACGGACAGAAAACTGTAGGTAGGGAGAGTGTCAGTTTCTTTCACTGTGCAAGTCCTTGTTTCTAGGGACCTGGAAGGACAGTGAGTGAATTCTCCTTGTGCTATATTGTGCTTAAAAAAAACATTTTTTCTAGGGACAGAAAACTGTAGGTAGGGAGAGTGTCAGTTTCTTTCACTGTGTAAGTCCTTGTTTCTAGGGACCTGGAAGGACAGTGAGTGAATTCTCCTTGTGCTTTATTGTGCTTAAAAAAAAAAAAATTTCTAGGGACAGAAAACTGTAGGTAGGGAGAGTGTCAGTTTCTTTCACTGTGCAAGTCCTTGTTTCCAGGGACCTGGAAGGACAGTGAGTGAATTCTCCTTGTGCTATATTGTGCTTAAAAAAAACATTTTTTCTAGGGACAGAAAACTGTAGGTAGGGAGAGTGTCAGTTTCTTTCACTGTGTAAGTCCTTGTTTCTAGGGACCTGGAAGGACAGTGAGTGAATTCTCCTTGTGCTATATTGTGCTTAAAAAAAACATTTTTTCTAGGGACAGAAAACTGTAGGTAGGGAGAGTGTCAGTTTCTTTCACTGTGCAAGTCCTTGTTTCCAGGGACCTGGAAGGACAGTGAGTGAATTCTCCTTGTGCTATATTGTGCTTAAAAAAAACATTTTTTCTAGGGACAGAAAACTGTAGGTAGGGAGAGTGTCAGTTTCTTTCACTGTGCAAGTCCTTGTTTCCAGGGACCTGGAAGGACAGTGAGTGAATTCTCCTTGTGCTATATTGTGCTTAAAAAAAACATTTTTTCTAGGGACAGAAAACTGTAGGTAGGGAGAGTGTCAGTTTCTTTCACTGTGCAAGTCCTTGTTTCTAGGGACCTGGAAGGACAGTGAGTGAATTCTCCTTGTGCTATATTGTGCTTAAAAAAAAAAAATTTTCTAGGGACAGAAAACTGTAGGTAGGGAGAGTGTCAGTTTCTTTCACTGTGCAAGTCCTTGTTTCTAGGGACCTGGAAGGACAGTGAGTGAATTCTCCTTGTGCTATATTGTGCTTAAAAAAAACATTTTTTCTAGGGACAGAAAACTGTAGGTAGGGAGAGTGTCAGTTTCTTTCACTGTGCAAGTCCTTGTTTCTAGGGACCTGGAAGGACAGTGAGTGAATTCTCCTTGTGCTATATTGTGCTTAAAAAAACATTTTTTCTAGGGACAGAAAACTGTAGGTAGGGAGAGTGTCAGTTTCTTTCACTGTGTAAGTCCTTGTTTCTAGGGACCTGGAAGGACAGTGAGTGAATTCTCCTTGTGCTATATTGTGCTTAAAAAAAACATTTTTTCTAGGGACAGAAAACTGTAGGTAGGGAGAGTGTCAGTTTCTTTCACTGTGCAAGTCCTTGTTTCCAGGGACCTGGAAGGACAGTGAGTGAATTCTCCTTGTGCTATATTGTGCTTAAAAAAAACATTTTTTCTAGGGACAGAAAACTGTAGGTAGGGAGAGTGTCAGTTTCTTTCACTGTGCAAGTCCTTGTTTCTAGGGACCTGGAAGGACAGTGAGTGAATTCTCCTTGTGCTATATTGTGCTTAAAAAAAAACATTTTTTCTAGGGACAGAAAACTGTAGGTAGGGAGAGTGTCAGTTTCTTTCACTGTGTAAGTCCTTGTTTCTAGGGACCTGGAAGGACAGTGAGTGAATTCTCCTTGTGCTATATTGTGCTTAAAAAAAACATTTTTTCTAGGGACAGAAAACTGTAGGTAGGGAGAGTGTCAGTTTCTTTCACTGTGCAAGTCCTTGTTTCCAGGGACCTGGAAGGACAGTGAGTGAATTCTCCTTGTGCTATATTGTGCTTAAAAAAAACATTTTTTCTAGGGACAGAAAACTGTAGGTAGGGAGAGTGTCAGTTTCTTTCACTGTGCAAGTCCTTGTTTCTAGGGACCTGGAAGGACAGTGAGTGAATTCTCCTTGTGCTATATTGTGCTTAAAAAAAACATTTTTTCTAGGGACAGAAAACTGTAGGTAGGGAGAGTGTCAGTTTCTTTCACTGTGTAAGTCCTTGTTTCTAGGGACCTGGAAGGACAGTGAGTGAATTCTCCTTGTGCTTTATTGTGCTTAAAAAAAACATTTTTTCTAGGGACAGAAAACTGTAGGTAGGGAGAGTGTCAGTTTCTTTCACTGTGCAAGTCCTTGTTTCCAGGGACCTGGAAGGACAGTGAGTGAATTCTCCTTGTGCTATATTGTGCTTAAAAAAAACATTTTTTCTAGGGACAGAAAACTGTAGGTAGGGAGAGTGTCAGTTTCTTTCACTGTGTAAGTCCTTGTTTCTAGGGACCTGGAAGGACAGTGAGTGAATTCTCCTTGTGCTATATTGTGCTTAAAAAAAACATTTTTTCTAGGGACAGAAAACTGTAGGTAGGGAGAGTGTCAGTTTCTTTCACTGTGCAAGTCCTTGTTTCCAGGGACCTGGAAGGACAGTGAGTGAATTCTCCTTGTGCTATATTGTGCTTAAAAAAAACATTTTTTCTAGGGACAGAAAACTGTAGGTAGGGAGAGTGTCAGTTTCTTTCACTGTGCAAGTCCTTGTTTCTAGGGACCTGGAAGGACAGTGAGTGAATTCTCCTTGTGCTATATTGTGCTTAAAAAAAACATTTTTTCTAGGGACAGAAAACTGTAGGTAGGGAGAGTGTCAGTTTCTTTCACTGTGCAAGTCCTTGTTTCTAGGGACCTGGAAGGACAGTGAGTGAATTCTCCTTGTGCTATATTGTGCTTAAAAAAAAACATTTTTTCTAGGGACAGAAAACTGTAGGTAGGGAGAGTGTCAGTTTCTTTCACTGTGTAAGTCCTTGTTTCTAGGGACCTGGAAGGACAGTGAGTGAATTCTCCTTGTGCTATATTGTGCTTAAAAAAAACATTTTTTCTAGGGACAGAAAACTGTAGGTAGGGAGAGTGTCAGTTTCTTTCACTGTGCAAGTCCTTGTTTCCAGGGACCTGGAAGGACAGTGAGTGAATTCTCCTTGTGCTATATTGTGCTTAAAAAAAACATTTTTTCTAGGGACAGAAAACTGTAGGTAGGGAGAGTGTCAGTTTCTTTCACTGTGCAAGTCCTTGTTTCTAGGGACCTGGAAGGACAGTGAGTGAATTCTCCTTGTGCTATGTTGTGCTTAAAAAAAACATTTTTTCTAGGGACAGAAAACTGTAGGTAGGGAGAGTGTCAGTTTCTTTCACTGTGCAAGTCCTTGTTTCTAGGGACCTGGAAGGACAGTGAGTGAATTCTCCTTGTGCTATATTGTGCTTAAAAAAAACATTTTTTCTAGGGACAGAAAACTGTAGGTAGGGAGAGTGTCAGTTTCTTTCACTGTGCAAGTCCTTGTTTCTAGGGACCTGGAAGGACAGTGAGTGAATTCTCCTTGTGCTATATTGTGCTTAAAAAAAACATTTTTTCTAGGGACAGAAAACTGTAGGTAGGGAGAGTGTCAGTTTCTTTCACTGTGCAAGTCCTTGTTTCTAGGGACCTGGAAGGACAGTGAGTGAATTCTCCTTGTGCTATATTGTGCTTAAAAAAAACATTTTTTCTAGGGACAGAAAACTGTAGGTAGGGAGAGTGTCAGTTTCTTTCACTGTGCAAGTCCTTGTTTCAAGGGACAGAGAAGGACACCTGAAGGTAGCCCTTATTGCTTTTTTCCCATCTCCCTGCAGGCCATCTATTAGAATGTCTGGAAGGCAAACAAGGAGAGGCAGACAGTCAGGAGGCAATAAAAGAGGGCAAGCAGGCTCTGTGTCTGGGGGCAACAGTGCTGGTCGTGGACGCGGTGCATTGTCATCAGCACATGGCCATGGGGCACGCTTGTCCTTCTTTTCCGCAGCTGGACATGTTGAGCCACATCATGCCGAAGACTTGGTAGAGTGGATGACCAAGCCCTCCTCCTCCTCCTCATCCTCTCTCACCCAGGCTCAGGGTACTGGCAAAGCAGCTGCCAAAGCGTCCTCTTCCCTGGTATCAATGTCAGACTCATCATCAGTCACTCCTTCCCTAGACCCACCATGTCCTCCTCCTGAGGAGTCCCCCGAACTGTTTGAGCACAGTGTTGGGTACATGCTCCAGGAGGATGCCCAGCGTTTCGAAGGGTCTGATGATGAAACCCAGCTACAGGAAGGCAGTAGGGTGAGAGCAGACAGAGGGGATGCTCAAGAAGGACACCAATCTGGCAGTCATGTTCCAGCAGCTGCAGCATACTGCCAGATTGGCTCCAGTGATGAGGAGGGAGGGGATGATGAGGTCACTGACTCCACGTGGGTGCCTAATAGGAGAGAGGAGGAGGAGGATGAGGAGGAGGCACATCTCCAACGAGACAGGATGCCCTTTGGTGGCCAGCGTAAGGGCAGTACACCGACGGAATCACACCGCAGAGCTCCGCCTGTGCAGGGCGCTGCCTCTGCCCGTCATTCAAAAAGTTCCTTGGTGTGGGCCTTTTTTGAGGCTAGTGCATCAGATCGCACAGCTGCTGTTTGCAACATATGTCTCAAGCGTATATCGCGTGGCCAAAACATCAGCCGCTTGGGTACCACATGCCTGACCAGACATATGTTGACCTGCCATGCAGCTCGTTGGCAAGCCTACCTCAAAGACCCACACCAAAGAACAAAGCGGACCTCTCCTTGCACCGCATCAGCTGGGATTTCCAACCCCACTATAACTTCAGTCCTCTCTGAAACATGCACTGAGAGGAATGAAGGTGTAGAATTAGGTGTGTCACAGCCAAGTACTTGCGGCCACTCTGCTAGCAGTACACCGACGTCCGATTCTAGCAGGCAAATTTCCCTGCCCCAGCTGCTGGACCGTCGAAAGAAGTTCACTCCCAGCCATCCACATGCCCAGCGGTTGAATGCTAGCTTGGCTAAATTGCTAGCGCTTCAACTGCTGCCTTTTCAGTTGGTAGACTCGGCCCCCTTCCGTGAGTTTGTGCAATGTGCGGTTCCTCAGTGGCAGGTTCCCAAACGCCACTTTTTCTCACGGAAGGCTATTCCGGCTCTCTACCGGCATGTGGAAGGCAATGTCTTGGCCTCTCTGGACAGGGCGGTCAGCGGTAAGGTGCATATTACCGCTGACTCATGGTCCAGCAGGCATGGACAGGGACATTACCTTTCTTTCACGGCCCATTGGGTCACTCTTTTGGCAGCTGGGAAGGATGCAGGACAAGGTGCAGTAGTGTTGGAGGTTGTCCCACCGCCACGCCTCCAAAATGCTACTACTGGTTGTGACACACCTCTCTCCTCCACCCCCTCCTCTTCTTCTTCCTCCATGGCCTCTTCCTGTGGTTTGTCCTATGAACCAGCGGTGCTCCGTAGCCGTTCACGGGGCTACGCAAGTACGCAGGCAAAAAGATGCCATGCCGTGCTTGCGCTGGTGTGTTTGGGGGACAGAAGCCACACTGGGGCAGAGGTCCTGTCTGCTCTGCAGGGCCAGGCCGAGAGGTGGTTGACGCCACGCCAGCTTAAGCCAGGAATGGTGGTTTGCGACAATGGCACCAACCTCCTCTCCGCCCTCCGACAGGGACAACTGACCCATGTGCCCTGTGTGGCTCACGTCCTTAACCTGGTGGTGCAGCGGTTCTTGGGCAGGTACCCGGGCTTACAGGATGTCCTGAGGCAGGCCAGGAAAGTCTGTGTGCATTTCCGCAGATCTTATAATGCCAGTGCTCGCCTGGCTGAGCTGCAAAAGGAGTTGAACCTGCCCAAGAACCGCCTTATATGTGACATGCCCACCAGGTGGAACTCAACGTTGGCCATGCTGCAGCGGCTGCACACGCAGCAGAGGGCCATCAATGAGTACCTGTGCGACTACGGCACCAGGACAGGGTCAGGGGAGCTTGGTTTTTTTTCTCCACGCCAGTGGGGCATGATCAGGGATGCATGCACTGTCCTGGCACCATTTGAGGAGGCCACGAGGATGGTGAGCAGTGACAGTGCATGCATCAGTGACACTGTACCTCTTGTCCACCTGTTGGAGCACACGCTGCGTGGAATAATGGACAGGGCACTTGAGGCAGAACAGAGGCAGGAAGAGGAGGACTTCCTTGCCTCTCAAGGCCCCCTTTACCCAGACAGTGTTCCTTCTGTCCCACCCATCGCACAGGAAGAGGAAGAGGAGGAGGAGGAGGAGGAGGAGGAGGATTGTGTCAGCATGGAGGTGGAGGCTGGCACTCAGCATCATCAGCAGCAGTCTTTTAGGGATGATTTACAGTCCCAAGAAACCAGTGGACTTGTACGTGGCTGGGAGGAGGTGACTGCGGATCATGTCGTCCTTAGTGACCCAGAGGACTCCGGAGCGAATGCCTCAGCAAACCTACGCTGCATGGCCTCCCTGATCCTGCAAAGTCTGCGGAAGGATCCTCGTATTCTTCGGATCAAGGAGAGGGACCATTACTGGCTGGCCACTCTCCTTGATCCACGGTACAAGGGTAAGGTTGCGGACCTTATGTTACCGTCGCAGAGGGAGCAGAGGATGAGACAACTCCGGGAGGCCTTGCAGAAAGGTCTGTGCAACGCGTTCCCAGAGACTGGGAGGTTACAAACTCCTGGTCCAGGACAACGAGTTGCTGAGGCTTCGGCCAGTCAAAGAAGGAGCGGTGGGGAAGGTGGCCGTCTGACCGATGCGTTCAGACAATTCTTTAGTCCGCAGCCCCAAAGTATGATTGGTTCCAGCAACCATCGCCAGCGTCTGATAAACATGGTGCAGGAATATCTAGGGGCAAGGTCAGACTTGGACACCTTCCCCACCGAAAATCCTCTGGCTTACTGGGTCTTGAGGATGGATCACTGGCCAGAGCTTGCACAGTATGCAATTGAGCTACTGGCCTGTCCTGCATCCAGCGTTCTTTCGGAACGCACATTCAGTGCTGCTGGAGGATTTGTCACGGATCACAGGGTGCGCCTGTCCACCGACTCGGTTGATCGACTGACTTTCATCAAGATGAACCAGTCTTGGATCACCACCAGCTACCACACACCTGATGCTGATATAACAGACTAATTGATTTTAACATGTCACATCCCTTCAAGACTGATGCTGATGCTGAGTGTCTGTGCTGTTATGTTGACTGGCTATCCTCCTCCTCCGAGTCCTCAATGATACGATTGATGATGATAGCTTGGAAGATCATTTTTGTTTATGGGTGCCGCCACCAGTGGCTAAGGCCCAATTTTTCAGCCCCTGTTTTACAGGGGCGTGTAATTACAATTTTTTTAGCAATAATTTGCCATAGGGCTCATTGCTGTGCTCCAAGTACAGTATCTGTGAGGGGTTGGAGTGTTGTGGCACCAGTGCCTAAGGCCCAATTTTTCAGCCCCTGTTTAACAGGGGCGTGTCATTACAATTTTTGAAGCAATACTTTGCAACAGGGCTCATTGCTGTGCTCCAAGTACAGTATCTGTGAGGGGTTGTAGTGTTGTGTCACCAGTGCCTAAGGCCCAATTTTTCAGCCCCTGTTCAACAGGGGCATGTAATTACAATTCTTGATCTAATAATTCACAGCAGGGCCCATTCCTGCACCCACCAAGAGTAACTCTGAGGGCTTACAGTGTTGTGTCAACACCACCACCACCACCAAAGGCCCAATTTTTCAGCCCCTGTTCAACAGGGGCATGCAATTACAATTCTTGATCTAATAATTCACAGCAGGGCCCATTGCTGCACCCACCAAGAGTAACTGTCAGGGCTTACAGTGTTGTGGCACCAGCACCACCATCAAAGGCCCAATTTTTACTACCACTGTTCAACAATTATATGTAATTACAATTCCTGATATAATAGTTGACAGCAGGGCGTTCCAGCACCAACCAAGAGTAACTGTGAGTGCTTACAGTGTTGTGCCAACACCAACAACTAAGGGGCCTATTTCTGCAGAGTATCTACGGCAGGTCCCTACTTTCAAACATCCAACTTACAAACGACTCCTACTTGCAAACGCAAGAAGACAACAGGAAGTGAGAGGAAATCTACCCCTAGGAAGGAAAATTCTCTCCTGTAAGAATTAATATGGGAGAAAGGTGTCTCCTCTGTACTGATGCTTTATCAGCAATCCTTGTTTCAAGAAAAACACCACATTTCAAAAACAGTTGTCATTGGGACGGAAAGTGAGGTGAAATGTTCTGAACAGGGGCACAGACAGCAAAACAAATGTTACAGGGGTGATAACCCTTACCTATGTTTTCCAAAAAGTTTAAAAATAGATTTTTGGGCTGGAGCTACACTTAAACAATGTACCTGTTCAAAATTACAAACAGATTCTACATAAGAACAAACCTACAGTCCCTGTCTTGTATGCACCGCCTGTATACGGCTGTTCAGAGTATATAGGGCCTTTTTTATTTTATGTGCGGGGTTCCCCTTAATATCCATACAAGACCCAAAGGGGCTGGTAATGGGCTGGGGTAGGGGGGGGGGGGTCATGGGGTAGCTATGCCATTTTTCTTAAAGATTTTCATCCATATTACCGGGACCAGACATTACATTAAAGCCGCAAGCAGTTTTAAATGGCTTTTTTTTCCTTTAGAAGTGTCATTTTGTGCAGGGACAGTTCTAAACACGGGAAACACGTGGCACTTCACAGGCATACTTTAGACACCCCCCAGGTACGATATTTAAAGGAATATTTGACTTTTTTTTTTTCACTTTATGCATCATTAAAATGACTGCTCCCGAAAAACGACCGTTTTTAAAACTTCTTTTTGCATTGATACATGTCCCCTGGTGCAGAACCCGGGTTCCCAAACCCTTTTTAGGACAATAACATGCATAATAGTTGTTATAATTAGCACTTTAGAATTCGAACGTTCGCATCCATTGTATTTAATAGGGTTCTAATGTTCGTACGAACTTTCGGTCCGTTCGCGGGTTCTGGTGCGAACCGAACCCGGGGGTGTTCGGCTCATCACTACAAGTGAGCAATAAGATAATAACTTCAAAGCAGTGGTTCTCAACTCCAGTCCTCGGGACCCACTAACAGGCCAGATTTTAAGTATTACCTTGGGGAGATGCAGACTAGAATACTGCAATCACTGAGCAGCAAATTATATCACCTGTGATGTATTTCAGTTATCTTGCAAACCTGGCCTGTTAGTGGGTCCTGAGGACAGGAGTTGAGAACCACTACTTCAAACTGATATTAAACCCTCAGTTTTTAAAGTGTAATTCCAGTCAATACTAACTAATAGAGTTGAGCGGACACCTGGATGTTCGGGTTCGACGGGTTCGGCCGAACTTTGCAAAAAAGTTCGAGTTCCGGACCCGAACTTGACCCGAACTTGACCCTGAACCCGAACCCCATTGAAGTCAATGGGGACCCGAAATTTTGAGGACTAAAATGGCTCTAAAAAGGTAATGGAAAGGGCTAGAGGGATGCAAATGGCAGCAAAATGTTGTTAAGAGCATGGCAAGTGCTCTGCAAACACATGTGGATAGGGAAATATCTTAAAATAACTTAAAATACATAAAAATAAAAATAATAATCTTGACCTAGGAAGACGAGGTCCATATGGAGTAGGAGGTTGAGGTGGCGGTGGATGTGGCGGTGTAGGTGGAAGCAGCGGTGGAGGAGGACGAGGTAGCCAACACTGGTTTTTGTTTTAATTTTATTTATTTTTTTAATTAGGGTACACCCCAAAAGAGTGAGAAAGATCAAAAATACAACAATGGCTGGGTAAGGCCGGTATACATGTCTATTCTGCACAAGGTACGGACAAGTCCTGTGGGATCCATGCCTGGTTCATCTTAATGAACGTGAGCTTGTCCACATTGGCTCTGGACAGGCGGCTGCACTTGTCTGTGATAATGCCCCCTGCCGTGCTAAATACACGTTCAGATAATACACTGGCTGCAGGGCAGGCCAGCACCTCCAAGGCGTAAAGGGCAAGCTCAGGCCATGTGCCCAATTTGGAGACCCAGAAGTTGAAGGGGGCAGACCCATCATTCAGTACGTGTAGGCGTGTGCACACATACTGCTCCACCATGTTGGTGAAATGCTGCCTCCTGCTAAGTATCTAAAGTGTGTATCTCACACGTACAAATATGCAGAAAACGTTGGCAAAAAAAGGTTTTTGCCCTAAATTATTATTTTTTGAATAGCAGAATAAAACAGCAGTATCTAAAGTGTGTATCTCACATGTACAGATATGCAGGAAACACTGCAAAATATTTTTTTTGCCCTAAATGTGTTTTATTTTAATACCAGAATAGAGCAACAGTATCTAAAGGGTGTATCTCACAGGTACAGATATGCAGGAAACGCTGCAAAATATTTTTTTGTTGCCCTAAATGGGTGTTTTTAGAAAGCAGAATAGAGCAACAGTATCTAAAGGGTGTATCTCACACGTACAGATATGCAGGAAACGCACCAAAAAAAAAATCATTTGCCCTAAATAAATTTTTTTGGAATAGCAGAATAGAAGAATAGTATCTAAAGTGTGTATCTCACACGTACAGATACGCAGGAAACGCACCAATTTTTTTTTATTTGTCCTAAATAATTTTTGGGGGAATAGCAGAATAGAAGAACAGTATCTAAAGTGTGTATCTCACACGTACAGATATGCAGGAAACGCACCAAAATTTTTTTATTTGCCCTAAATAAAAAAAAATTGAATAGCAGAATAGAAGAACAGTATCTAAAGCAGGGGTCTCAAACTGGCGGCCCTTCAGCTGTTGTGAAACTACAAGTCCCATGAGGCATTGCAAGGCTGACAGTTCCAAGCATGACTCCCACAGGCAGAGGCATGATGGGACTTGTAGTTTTGCAACAGCTGGAGGGCTGCCCGTTTGAGACCCCTGATCTAAAGTGTGTATCTCACACGTACAGATATGCCGGAAATACTGCAAAATATATGTTTTTGCCCTAAATGGGTGTTTTTTGAATAACAGAATAGAGCAACTATATCTAAAGGGTGTATCTCACAGTAACATATGCAGTGCTGGTGCACTAAGCTTGCATAAAATGCCCGCCGACGCCAACCTAACTAACAGACGGATAAAAGTTATCTTTTCTCTGGCACTGGGCTCAGGGCAGGGTAAAAAGATTGTGCACTGCACCCGTGCTAAATACACGTTCAGATAATACACTGGCTGCAGGGCAGGCCAGCACCTCCAAGGCGTAAAGGGCAAGCTCAGGCCATGTGCCCAATTTGGAGACCCAGAAGTTGAAGGGGGCAGACCCGTCATTCAGTACGTGTAGGCGTGTGCACTCATACTGCTCCACCATGTTGGTGAAATGCTGCCTCCTGCTAAGTATCTAAAGTGTGTATCTCACACGTACAGATATGCAGAAAACGTTGGCAAAAAAAGTTTTTTGCCCTAAATTATTATTTTTTGAATAGCAGAATAAAACAGCAGTATCTAAAGTGTGTATCTCACATGTACAGATATGCAGGAAACACTACAAAATATATTTTTTGCCCTAAATGTGTTTTATTTTAATACCAGAATAGAGCAACAGTATCTAAAGGGTGTATCTCACAGGTACAGATATGCAGGAAACGCTGCAAATTTTTTTTTTTTTGCCCTAAATGGGTGTTTTTAGAAAGCAGAATAGAGCAACAGTATCTAAAGGGTGTATCTCACACGTACAGATATGCAGGAAACGCACCAAAAAAATGTATTTGCCCTAAATACATTTTTTGGGAATAGCAGAATAGAAGAATAGTATCTAAAGTGTGTATCTCACACGTACAGATACGCAGGAAGCGCACCAAAATTTTTTGATTTGCCCTAAATAATTTTTGGGGGAATAGCAGAATAGAAGAACAGTATCTAAAGTGTGTATCTCACACGTACAGATATGCAGGAAACGCACCAAAAAGTTTTTTTTTGCCCTAAATCAAAAAAATTTGAATAGCAGAATAGAAGAACAGTATCTAAAGCAGGGGTCTCAAACTGGCGGCCCTCCAGCTGTTGTGAAACTACAAGTCCCATGAGACATTGCAAGGCTGACAGTTCCAAGCATGACTCCCACAGGCAGAGGCATGATGGGACTTGTAGTTTTGCAACAGCTGGAGGGCCGCCCGTTTGAGACCCCTGATCTAAAGTGTGTATCTCACACGTACAGATATGCCGGAAATACTGCAAAATATATGTTTTTGCCCTAAATGGGTGTTTTTTGAATAACAGAATAGAGCAACTGTATCTAAAGGGTGTATCTCACAGTAACATATGCAGTGCTGGTGCACTAAGCTTGCATAAAATGACCGCCGACGCCAACCTAACTAACAGACAGATAAAAGTTATCTTTTCTCTGGCACTGGGCTCAGGGCAGGGTAAAAAGATTGTGCACTGCACCCACACAACAAAATCAAGGTAGATCGCTGAGTAATTTGATTTCTGAATCAGGATTCCTATTATAATTCTCTCCCTCAAAGCAGCAGCAGCAACCTTTCCCTACACTATCTAAAGCAGAGTGACGTGCTGTGCTATGTGCCTCTAGCTTATATAGAGGCTGGGTCACATGCTGCACTGGCCAATCACAGCCATGCCATTAGTAGGCATGGCTGTAATGGCTTCTAAGGGCACACGAGTTAAACTAATGTTGATTGTCTGCCGTGCAGCGCGCCATTACATTGCCGATCACGGAACCCGAACATACAGTAAATTGTTCGGGTTCATGTCCGGGTACCAAAAACCCAAAAGTCCAGTACGAACCCGGACTTTACAGTTCGGGTTCGCTCAACCCTATTAACTAAGCCTAAATCTACTCCTACCCCCATTCTAAGCCTATTCTATCTACCCTGTAAAGGAAAGAAGTCTATTCTTACCTGTGCTGAGGTCACTTCGGTCTGGTCACATCATTGGGTCCCAGCATTGGTTTTGGTGTAGAGGAGAGGTAGCGACAACTGCTGCAGAGCCTGGGCAAGGACGTCACTCATAGGCTTACTATGGGGCATCTACTGTCAGCTGTCCCTTCTCTACACTGAAGCTGGTGCTTTGATCCGATCATGTGACCAGACCAGGCCGGCCTCAGCACAGGTAAGTGTAGACTTCTTTTATTTACAGGGTAGATAGAAGAGGCTTAGAATGGGGGTGGGAGTAAGTTATGGCTTAGTTAGTATTTGATTGGAATTACACTTTAAGCACTTTCAGCAGCTGATTTACTTAACTTAGCTAGTATGCAGCTTCTTCATCTTTTAATTCTTATCTATGTTGTAGTTGGTGCCATGACTACTGACTTTCCTGTTTCAAGTTGACTCCTTTCTCTTGCAGTGTCCTCTGGAGTCACCTTTGCATGCAGGGACTAGAGTTAAGTCTCCCTACATTGTGTGCATCAATAGAAACATCCCAGATAACCTGGGATAGCAAGACAATTCCCCAATCCTCTCTACTCCTCCCCTCCAAACTAACAGACTTACTGGAGACTACACTGTCCACTATTACCTCCTTCCTATGAAGACCAGAAGCTCAGGGAAGCAAGGACCCTAATGCAACTCCGCTCAGGCTTCCCAAGTCCCATTCAATGGGCTCCGCTGAAGGGTGCAGGCTGGAACCGAGTCCTTCCCTACTCAAATCATACTATAGAGGCATAGAGAGCATTCCGGTACCCACACACCATACCAAGCTGAATGTCAGAGAGATGGTAGCAACCTCAGCTCACTCCATCTAGGGCAAGTCCTGACGTTTTTCTCCACCCCCTGGGGCTTAGTCATGGAGGTGACCTCTATGACTAAGTCCCTGGGGCAAGACAAAACATGTTGGAGGCGCGGCCTAGGCAGAGTGTGCTGAAGCTGCTACCATCTCTATGACTTACAGCTCGGTATGGTGTGCGGTCACTGGAATGCTCTCTACCAGTGGCGAACGGTCCAAAAGGGTCCCCCTCCAGCCCACGGTGCCGCCCCCTGAGCCCGCACTATCTCTGTGGCCGCACACTGTATGGAGGCACTGAACCAACAGGTCTCTACCTGGTCCGTCAACCCCTCACAGGCAGATGACCACAGCCGAGGCCCCAATTTTGCCAGTTTTATGTTGTCCTCGGAGTGCAGAGCACTGCCACCCTCCCACCCTGCGATCCCAGTGAATCGGCTTCCTGCCCCGGCCAATCAGGACTGGAGGCCAAAGACCGGGTCAATGCAGAAGCCATGGAGCTGAGCACCAGGGGAGCCACCTATCCTGGCTGACCAGATCCACTCAGCTTTAGGGAGGACAGCAGGACCACGCTTCTCACAGCAGCTGACACTCCTACAGATGTGCCGCCAGCAGACTGCATTGGCTGCCGAGGAGGAGGAGATGCAGGGGAAGCTGCCGAGGAGGAAGTGCTGCCCGCGACCTAGATGGGGTAAGTGAGGGGCTGGTGGCCAGACGATTGAGTGAAGGAGGGGGTTCAACCGAGCAATCGATTGGCCGGGGGCGGGGGATATGTTTGCCCCCCCCCTCAAAAAATGGAGAACCAGTCACCGCTGCTCTCTATGCCTCTATACTGCGAGAGCAGAAGCCAGCAGAAATGAAAGTTGTAAACTGCAAGTGCTGGAGTAAGAATTTTAACAAATTGAGACCAATACAATCTCTTGTGACAATATCTAACAAATCCATGATAAATGTCTATTTATGTTTCAAAATCAATAAAATGGTTTATTCACTAATTCATGTGTACAAAGTACTATAATCAAAATATCTGATTTAATTGCCAGCCATCAATATCATTCTAATAAAAAAAAAACTTTGATGTGATAGTCATGTCATATACTGTATTTATCGGCGTATAACACGCACAGGCATATAACACGCACCCTAACTTTAAGAGGGAAGCTTCAGGAAAAAAACTTTCCACAGCCCCCTGCGTATAATACACAGGCACAGTTTACCCTCTATTTTCAGGGTAAAAAAGTGAGTGTTATACGCCAATAAATACAGTAAGTGTATATAAGTTGAGATCTGAGAGACCTTGTGATATGCAGGATGAAAAGGCTAGTATATATATTATGACTAATGTATCATTACATGATCTAACGTAAGACATTGCTTGTGCCCTTGAAACAGATTCTGGCTGAATGAATCTCATTATTAATACACCAGTGAACATTTCACAAAAATGATTTCTATGTTAATTTAATCAAATGTAATATATCTGCCAAGTTTTTGGGGATAGCCAAAATCTGCTAATCACCCACACTTTATAACTAAATTATCCTTGTCAAATCTTCTACAATCAACCTACTTTTTGAAAGTTACCTAACAACCTTATAACTTAAAGTGGAGTCAAATCTACTCCCACACCTATTCTTATGCCCCATACACACGATCGTTTTTCTTGCCATTTTTTTTCTTGCCGTTTTTCACGTCGTTTTTTTTCATGTTTCCTCTCAAGCCTGTCTTGCGTACACACGATCATTTAAAAAAACGATCAAGCAAAGCGCAGTGACATACAACACGTACGACGGCACTATAAAGGGGAAGTTCCGTTCGAATGGCGCCACCCTTCATGTTAGTAAAGTTTGTTGAGCGACGATTCGCTCTTTTCAGTCTCGTGCTTTTCAGTCCGTGACTGCGTGACGAATGTGCTATCTCCATTACGAACGCTAGTTTTACCAGAACAAGCGCTCCTGTCTCATACTTGATTCTGAGCATGCGTGGTTTTTTTCACGTCGTTAAAGCATACACACTATCGTTTTTCACGTCGTTAAAAAAAACGACATGAAAAACGACGTGAAAAAAGAGAGCATGTTCGAAATTTTTAATGCCCGTTTTTCACGTCGTTAAAAATGCTCTGGAGCCTACACACGATCATTTTTAATGGCCATTTTTTTTAATGGCATTTTTAACGGCATGAAAAACGATCGTGTGTATGGGGCATTAGGCTGGGTCCACACTATTGCGAATTGGATGCAGAGAACTTGCATCCAATTTGCAATAGCAGGAGATTTTAACCGGCTCTCTATGGAGACGGTTCACATATCTCCGTTGCGGCTCCGGTGCGAATTTGCACAGGCGCCCTGCGCGTCTTTTGGTCCATTTTAGGTCTGAAATCAGCCAAAAATTTGGGCTGAAATCAGACCTAAAAGGGTGGATGGAGATGCACAGGACCCCTGCTGTGAGCCACATGCGAAGATAGTGTGAACCCAGTCTTATGCCCCATACACACGATCATTTTTCATGCCATTTTTTAAACCAACGTTTTTCTTGTCATTTTTTTTCATGTTTCCTCTCAAGCCTGTCTTGCGTACACACGATCATTAAAAAAACCGCTCGAGCAAAGCGCAGTGACGTACAGCACGTACGACGGCACTATAAAGGGGAAGTTCCGTTCGAATGGCGCCACCCTTCATGTTAGTAAAGTTTGTTGAGCAACGATTCGCGCTTTTCAGCCTCGTGCTTTTCAGTTCGTTACTGTGTGACGAATGTGCTATCTCCATTACGAACGCTAGTTTTACCAGAACGAGCGCTCCCGTCTCATACTTGATTCTGAGCATGTGCGTTTTTTTTCACGTCGTTAAAGCATACACACTATCGTTTTTCACGTCGTTAAAAAAAAACGACATGAAAAACGACGTGAAAAAAGAGAGCATGTTCGAAATTTTTAATGCCCGTTTTTCACGTTGTTAAAAATGCTCGGGAGCATACACACGATCATTTTTAATGGCCATTTTTAAAAATGGCATTTTTAACGGCATGAAAAACGATCGTGTGTATGGGGCATAAGACTATTCTACCCTGTAAAAGAAAAGATGTCTATACTTACCTATTCTGAAGCCACTTCGGTCCGGTCACATGATCAGGTCCCAGCGCCAACTTCAGTATAGAGGAGTGGCAGCAACAACGGCTGCAGAGCCTGCGTGATGACGTCACCCTTAGGCTTACTAGGGGGAATCCATTTTTGACTGTCCTTCCCTGTCCCTCCCTGTCTTTCTCTGCTCTCTCTCCCTGTCAGTATGCTTCTTGTCACCAAATGAGCTGATTGGCTCTTTGTCCTGCTTCTTCCTGTTATACTCTAACCCTGCTTACAAGTACTGACGTGGCTTATATTATTTTAAAAAATTACATTTATTGAGCGTCTTTTATATTTGCCTGGAGTTTCACTTTAAACAACTATCGTTACTATTTTTTTTAAAAATTACCAACCTAGAAGACCAAGCGCTGCATGGTCCCACTGTCTCCAAAACGCATATCTATATCTTGGATGTAGCCCCACCCCCTTTTATAGCCCAATTTATGGGTGTTCTTGTGGGGGAAGGTACAGTCATCAAAAAGTCCCACCCACTCCTAGGCTGAGTGATCTGTCACTATTATGAACGAACAAGCAGTGCTGCTTGTTCATTCATTATAAATGATCACTCAGTGCTGCGGCTCTGTGTAATGTATCTGCCAATGTCCTGTATGAAGTAAAAGCCTCTACTAGGCTTGATAAACACCTTAATGGATAGACAAAAAACTTTTTTCAGGTGTATTTCTATTAGTGTAACTGTATTAAAAAAAAAAAAACAACCAATGTGTCTTGGGAGTTCTTCCCCTGCTTCAGGGCTCTAAAATTATGTCAGAAAATATAAAATATTATTTGGTGGTTGCTGGAGGCTGGACACAGTGCTGAGGGTACTGTGCACTGTGGGGCTGCGTTTGCATTCCAAAGCAAATCTGTTGGTTTACACTTTTTACTAAAACGTTATGGCAAATCATAGTCAAAGTTTAAAGGCTGGTTGACTCTTAACTTTTATAAATTGTAATTTGAGGTATGCACACTAGTTAAAAAAAAAATGCTCCTAGCAGCAGCTTGTGAGCATTTTTATTTCTGCTTCTAGAAGCAAATAGTATAGAGGCCTTTTTTAAGCTTCAGTGTCTTTTTTTTTTCTTCAGCGATTTGCCAGCAGAAAAAAAATCTGAGGCCTCGTACACACGACCGATTTTCTCGTCGTAAAAAACACGTCGTTTTTTTCGACGAGATTCTTGTTAAGCTTGTCGATTTTCTCGTCAAGCTTTCTATGCGTACACACTGTCATTTTCCAATTTCCTCGTGGTTCTCTGCGCTCACGTCCAGCACGTACGACGGCACTATAAAGGGGAAGATCTTTTTTCTTGGCGCCACCCCTTGGGCTGCTTTTGCTGATCTCGTGTTACCGCGTGTGAAGTAAAAGTTTGGGAAGAGACGATTCGCGCTTTTCAGTCTTCGTACTTTTCAGATCGTTTTCTGCGGTTCAGTTTGTGCTTGTGGGTTCGTATCTTGACTTTCAGGGCGTCTAGGCAGGTCGTATCTGTTTTACAGTGCGTTATTGCCTGTTCGTTTCTGAATTTCAGTTCGTTATTCATAGGCTGTTGCTGTTCTAAAGTGCGTTCTGTTCTGTACGTTCTGATTAGACGACCGTTTCCTAGCCATGTCGCCTGGACGTTCTCGTCGTCGAGTTCGTGCTGTGCGTGCGCTTGGTGTTGGTCTGCTTGTTTTGGACCAAGACCAGTCCATGAATGGTGTGAGGAGGAGTTCATGGACCAAGAATTGGTTGCTCCAGCGGGACCAATTCTGCCACATGCCTCTGCTGCGGGAGATCGTCGAGAATAATCCTGAGGACTACAGGAATTTTCTGAGGATGTCTGACCCCGTTTTTCAGGAACTGTTGGCTTTGGTGTCCCCCTATATTACCAGGAAGGACACCGTTATGCGGGAAGCCATCAGTGCTGAGCAGAGGCTCATCGCCACGTTGCGTTACCTGGCGACAGGGAGAAGTCTTCAGGACTTGAAGTTCACCACAGGCATCTCCCCCCAGGCTCTGGGCCTCATAATCCCAGACACCTGTTCTGCTATTATACAAGTCCTGCAGGAGGACTATATTAGGGTAAGTTTTCTCCCTTAACATCACATTTTATGTATTACATGTATGCTAATGTATTGTATTTCTTTCATCCTTCCCTAATTACCATGATTGTAATATGCTGAGAATGTCCCCTTTGTCCCCATGCATGTTGGAAGCTTTAGATTGCCCCTTTTTTATCCTCCCTAAATATTTCCCCTCACTAACTTTTCCAGCAGGGGCGCCTGTTGCTCCAAATGTTGGGGGGTTCCAACCCCAATTTCGGAAATAAACTTCCTCCTTTTTTGCTCTGTTGCCTAATAAACGCCCCCAGTTGTCCCCTCCAATGCAGCCATTTAGTCCCCTCTAATGCAGCCAGTTTCCCCCCAGCCCTGCACTTACCTTTTTGTGGTCAGCGCCATCCTTCTTCTGTCCTTGATGTCTTCTCCTTCCCTTCATGTTGCATCAGCCAATCATGTTACCATTAAACAGACTTGGTGAACATGATTGCCAGAGCAGCCTGTCAGTGTTTACACAAGGAATGCCCCCTCCTTGCGTCCCCGATTTTTCTTTGAGGAAGCCAATTACATCCCTCAGGTTGTAATTTGCAAGACTTTTTTAATACCTGTTTCTGCTCTGCAATTTTAACCCCCTAAATGACGCAATTATTCATATGTCGGTCGCTTTACAAGAGGCCATCCACCTGAATAGTGTGCGGCATAGACAATACATAGGTTCATGCAACGCATGAACCTATGTATTGTTCTGAGTGATGGGCACAGGAGAGAGGGGACAGTGCTCCAGCGCCCACTCTGGACGCACCGCCACTGCAATGCTATCCTGTGGCCAAACACATCTCCCCCCCCCCCCCAAAATAATTTAGTAATGGCCCATCAGAGGTGGTGATGAATATGATAAATGAGCCTTCCATTATACTTTTTTTACACACCTTAATAAACGTATAATTAGATTGATGTTGGTCTCTAATTTTTTGGTTTAGAATTTGCTTGTAATGTATGCCTTTGTTTTTCTAATATTATTTCATCTTGTTTCACTCCACAGCTTCCTTCCACGCCACAGGAATGGCAGACTGTGGCATCGGAGTTTGCCACGCGGTGGGACTTCCCCAACTGCGGTGGTGCCATAGACGGGAAGCACGTCCGCATCGTGCCGCCACCCCGTTCTGGGTCCTACTACTACAACTACAAGGGGTTTCATAGCATTGTGCTGATGGCGGTGGTGTCAGCACGGTATGAATTCCTCTATGTTGATGTAGGGAAGAATGGCCGGATGTCCGATGGGGGATCCTTCATCCAGACGGAGTTTGCCCTCCGTCTCCAGAGTGACGACCTTGCATTGCCACCGGATGCAGGGAATATTGAAGGACTCCCCTTTGTTTTCTTGGCTGATGAAGCCTTCGGACTCGGACGGCATCTTATGAGGCCATTTCCACAGAGGACCCTGACCCCAGAGAAGAGTGTGTTCAATTACCGGCTGGCCAGGGCCCGAAGAGTCATTGAAAATGCCTTTGGCATAATGGCCAGCCGGTTCCGCCTTTTTATGACTTCCATCCACTTGGCGGACTACAAAATAAACTATGTAGTGTTATGCTGCTGTGTGCTACACAACTTTCTGAGCCAAAAATCTAATTCGTATATGGCCTCAGTTTTGCCAGAGGCTGGACTTTCCCCTGCAAATCCCCTTCCGGGCCTGGAATCTGCCCGTCTTGGCTTGCCCCCCCAAAATGCCCGTGTGGTTCGGGACAAATACATGGAGTATTTCACGGGTAGGGGGGCAATTCCTATGCCAGCCTATGTCTAAGTATCCCAATAAAAATCTTGTTTAAACCTTTAATTATTTGTTCTTTCCTGTCTCCTAGTTTGTCTTTGTGCATTTGTAGTGGCAAGTGTATTTTACTTTAGTAAATAACAACCAATTTCACTATGTTACCTTACAAAAGAACCAAATAAGCTTAGAGAGTATTATAAAAAGAAGCTACACGTTGTTTGTGGTCAAATATTTTACTCTCTGCACTTTTTTTTTTTTTTTTACTTTGGGGTTGGCCTGGCCACAACCCGGCAAATTTTGGCTTATGAAAATACAAAAATACCACTTGCATTTCTAAAATGACAACATTGGATACCTCTGAGCAATCTGAGACATTCAGTTACACAAACTATGTCTCTATGTGCCCGTCCTAATATGGGGTCCTGCCACCCCTTGCCCAGCCAAAAATTCAATATGCACACATTTTTAATTTTTTGCAAATAGGAAGTTTACAATCCTGATCCCTATTGTCAACATGTGCTATCTGCCATCAGGGGTGATCAATGGACGTGTTTTGGGGGTGCATCCCCTTCCTCAGTTCACCGACTTTTGATACGAGGAAGGGGTTGCACCCACAAAAGACGTACATGGATATCCCCTGATGGCAGATAGCACATGTTCACACACTGTGTGCATATTCAATTTTTGGCTGCTTTGTTACTCAAAAAATTAGTAAAAATATAAAAACAAACATGTAAAAACAAATGTGTTTGGATGGCTTATTGAATTCTCCCCAAAACATCGAGAATGTCTTTAAATGTTTGTTCCATCACATGGATTCTTTGTTTAATTAGGTCCAGTTCCGTGCTACATTCCATCACTTGCTGGATGAGGCGGAGGGCACTGTCAGCAGAGAACGGTGTGCTATCCTTCACAACATTTCCATCCCCTAAAAACCATAAAAAAAAATTAATCAAACTCTGCAGGCCTACCTCGCTTACCTTAAGCTGTGGTGTCAGATACTGACCTGTTGTGGTGACCAGATCCACAACGTCATCCACCTCTCCTTCCTGCACTTCTCCTTCCTCCACCTCAACTTCCTGCACATCTTTCGGTTGTGGATCTTTGGGAGTTTGGGGTTGCTTGGAAGTTGTGGGGTGCATGTGCTCCCTGGAGTGTCCTCCTCCCAGTCTTCTCTCCCCTATGAGAATAAAACCAAAGGTCTATTTATCACACTGTAAAAATCTCATTTTTAAACTTAAAACAGGCTAAATTGTTTGGAAGTGGGGTACAAGTGTGTGTTTGTGCGGAATTTAAAGAAAAATGCATTATTTATGACCCCAAATATGTTTAGTATTCACATTTGGATGTAATTTTTTGGACATGGAGGCACCACAAATAAACTCTGATGCACCTGTGTGGGACACCCAAAAAAGGCGGGTCTGGTGGCCCACACTATAGTGCTCCAAAGTACAGATGTGGAAGCAGCTGCTGAGTGTCCTCTCCTTTACACTGATTAAAGTTTGCATTTCATTCTCCTTACAAACACATCATCTAGACTTAAAAATTAGCCACAATACTTGATCAAAAATGGCAGATGTCTAATTACTTTTGGGGGTCTTAAATAAGCCCAAACCGCGGATAGTGGCCGAACGAAGTGTCGGTAACGTAACGAACGATTACTGTGCCCAACCTAGTTCAAAATATTACATTTTGGAAGGGAGTCCAATATGAAAAAAAAAAAAAAAAGTCAGTATCTAAAAAGATTAATAGCAGAAAGGTCGTCATTTTACTTACTTTTAGCGAGCATCCTCTTTATGCTCCTCAACTGGTCTGGCTCCCTCAGTTTGAGGTCTGACCACCTCTTTCTGAGCTGCTCATTTGAGCGTTTCACCCCGAACTTCGCCCTCAGACTCTTCACAACTTTAGTGAGGATTTTGGCCTTCCTTCTATTTGGTTTGCTATACGGCCCATGCTTGGCATCATAATCAGCCTTGACCAAGATGTCCACCATCTCCGCCATCTCCGCCAAAGACATATTCGATGCCTTGAATCTCCTCCTTGATCGTGACGTGTCCTCGGTCTCCGGGCTTGTCTCCTCGCTAGTTGCGGAATTATCAGACACCTGCTGTAACTCCGCCATATCTGTCTGCGCGCCGAAAGAGAAGGGGCGGGGAAAAGATGTTAGTTAGAACGTCATGGGCGGGCGACGTGTGCGGAGCGACGTGTTCGAATTTGGACGCATGCGTGGTGTGTATATAGCAAACACACATGTGACTATAGTACGTTCGGTGTGCGGAGAGAGGAGTTCAAGTGACGGACGTGCGAACGAAGGTATGTGATTTTGTGAGACTTGTAAAAATTGTGGGCCTATACTGTCTTGAGATTGGTGGAGGATATATATGGTGACTAGGATGTGAAGGAGGTTAGACTGTTTGCCTCACATTATTTAAATATAAATTATTTTACTTGCAGATACAATATGAATGTCTTTATTAGCGACAAAGAGTTCCTGGCGGAATTTATTGACCGGGTAAGGGAGCTGCCGGCTCTGTGGGAGACCAAAAACCCCATCCATAAAAAAAAGGGGTGAGAAAAGCAGCGCTGGAGAAGCTGCTCCCATTTGTGCATACCAAGGTGCCCACAGCCACAGCAAAACAAGTGGACACTAAAATTGGGAGCTTGAGAGGTACCTACAGGACTGAACGCTCTAAGGTGCTGGCTTCTCAGAGGTCAGGAGCAGCAGCAGATGATGTTTATGTCCCGGTTTTGTGGTACTACAGCAGGATGTCCTTCCTGGATGACCACATTGAGCCAAGGCCATCACTCTCCACTCTTCCCCCCAGACTTCCCTGCAGCCAACCTGAGCCTTCTCTGGAGCAAGAGGAGGCAGCCATCCTGGATGATCCTGATTTGTCCATCTGGAGCCAGGTATAGTATTAACTGAAAATGTAGTGGGATAAAATTAATGTTTCCCAAATATGTCAGGATGAGAAACATACATTATTTTGTATTCCACAAGTGAAATCATGATCTGTAGACATTATTCTGCACTTAATTGTGTGGTAAATAGTCAAGCTGATGTAGTGGTAAATTTAAAGCAAGGATTTATGCATTTACATTCTAATTGCTTCCATCAGGATTACAAAGTTTGAGGCAAAGATTAAACCAACATATTAAACTATGTTTCTTTTTCATACACAGGATGAAATCAGCCAGGAGGAGGGTCTGGAAACTGTCAGGCAGGAGGAGGAAGGGCCCAGTGGCAGCCAGGAGGTGGCAGGGCCCAGTACCAGCCAGGAGGTGGCAGGGCCCAGTGGCAGACAGGAGGTGGCAGGGCCCAGTACCAGCCAGGAGGTGGCAGGGCCCAGTGGCAGCCAGGAGGTGGCAGGGCCCAGTGGCAGACAGGAGGTGGCAGGGCAAAGGAGAAGCACCAGATCCCAGGTGCCTCCCATCAGGCTTCACAAAAGAGGCAGGAGGGACAGGACCACCAGTGACGCAGCAATGGCCCTTATTAAAGAGGCCCATGCCACCCTCAAGGAGCCCACATCCCCTGAAGAGGCCATTGCCGGCCTAGTGGAGGCTAAGTTCAAGGTGATGAGCATGGAGCAACGCCTCCTATGCGAACCCCTGCTCATCACCTTGCTCAACAAGGGGGTGATGGAGCAAATTACCCCCAATACCGCCATATGTGAGGTGGCCCAACTGACCCAACCTCAACCTCCACCTCCACCTTCCTCTTCTGCCCCACCCCCTTCTGCTACCCCTCCACCTTCTGCCCCACCCCCTTCTGCTACACCTCCACCTTCTGCCCCACCCCCTTCTGCTACACCTCCACCTTCTGCCCCACCCCCTTCTGCTACACCTCCACCTTCTGCCCCACCCCCTTCTGCTACACCTCCACCTTCTTCTTCTGCCCCACCCCCTTCTGCTACACCTCCACCTCCTCCTCCTGACAGGAGTACCCCTCCAGTGGGCCAGCCTCCAGCTAAACAAAGAAGGAAGGCTGCAGGAAAGGCTGCAGGAAAGGCTTCAGGAAAGGCTTCAGGAAAGGCTGCAGGGAAGGTTGCCAGGAAGAAGAGGAAGTGATGGCCTTGCTTCATTGTGGTCGCACTGGTCGGACAGAAGGCAGCCTGTTGTAGTACCACACACTTGGGACATATATCTCACCTGCTGCTGTTCCTGACCTCTGGGAGGCCAGCATCAGATTGTGTTCTGAAATGTGGGCCTTCTCAAGCTCCCAATTTTAGTGTCCACACAGGGTTGGTGTGTGCTCTGGGGTCCCTGGGATGCACAAATGGCAGCAGCTTCTCCAGCGCTGCCTTCTCTTTATTTAATTTATAAACATGAATAAATGTGTTTTTTGTTTAAGTTCATACTTGACTATGTGTATTTTTAAATAAAAAAAAAAAAGCTTTGGAGTAAGCAGATACATTTGACTGACAATAAAAGGCACAGATATCACCCCCCCAAAAGAATAACTAAATCTGATTAGCTCAAAAACATGGTGTGAAATTTTAAAAATATAGATTAGAAAATTAAATGTGAGATCGCTATCAAAACATTGAGAAATTATAATTAACATCATTTTGAAAAATCTAACCATTTAAATTATTCCTAAAAACTTGCACGATATAATACACATAAATCTTATAAAGAGCAGCATGAAAAAGGTTAAAAATAAGGCAGAACTCTGTGTGAATATCAGCAGCAAAAGAAGGTCTCTCGTTTTGATTAATGTAACATTCTAACGAAGAATTCAATGCAGAACATTTAAACGATGAAATATTTATGAGCGTGACGAATGTGCTCTCTCCATTATGAAGGCTTGTTTTACCAGAAGATGCGCTCCCGTCTCATAGTTGCTTGTGAGCATGCGCGCTTTTGGAAGAGTCGTAAAAGCATACACACAAACCATTTTCTCGTCACAAAACAGGCCGACGAGAAACACGACGAGGAAATCTGGAATCCTGACGAGAAAATAGAGAGCAGGTTCTCTATTTTCTCGTCGAGATTCTCGTCAAGTTTCTCGTCGTAAAACCATACACACGAACGTTTTTCTAGACAAAAAAACTCTCGCGGCACTTTTCTTGACTGTTTACGACGAGAAAATCGGTCGTGTGTACGAGGCCTGACAGCTCCTAGAAGCATCTAAACACTACTAAGCATTGCAAAGCACCAGTTTCCAGCGTGTTTTTTTTTTCCTAGTGGGCAGCCCGTCTGCGTCCCTAGCAACCAATGTATAGCTGGTTGTTAAGGAGCAGGCTGGCAAGCTGATCGCCTTGTCCTTAACAATGGATGACTCATCAGCTCTCATCTGTTGTTAAGGACGTGGCTTTCCGGCCAGCTCCTTAACAACCAGTTATTCAATGGTTGTTAAGGAGGCCGGCGGCCACCCACTCTTTAACAAAAAAAGCTACCACTCATAAACACTGCTAAAAACACTGCTAGACACCGGCAAAAAACACAAATTATAAGCATTTTTAGCCAGTGTTTTTCCAGCAGTGTACATGCAGAAAAAAATGTCCAACACATACATCTGAGGGGAACAAGCAGAAACAAATAGGGATTGAGGAAATGGAGGTTTAGAGAAGAAAACGTGGGACTTTGGAGAACAAAAAAATAGGACACTTGAGTCACTTTGGAAACCTATTGTGTAACTATAATGTGAGAAGTTTGAGGAACAATGTTAATTTTTTGTACATTTAAAGTTGGAAGTTGAAGAGCATTGTTAACTTTTATGTACATATAAAAGATGGGAGTTTCAGGAGATTTGTTAATCATTTACTAAGCATAAATCAAAATCTGGAAAATAATTTCTCTTAAGGGTCCTTTCACACGGGGCGGATCCGTGCAGATCCGCCCCGTGAAGCTCCGCTTGCTCAGCGGGGATCGCTCCGTTGATCCCCGCTGAGCCGACGGATGACTGGGCGGTCCCCGCACACTGTGCAGGGACCGCCCTGTCAGAGCGCCGCTCTCCCCTATGGGGAATCGGATGACGACGGACCGTAGAGTCCGTTGTCATCCGATCCGCTCCGCCGACGGAAGGAAAAATAGGGTTTTCCTCCGTTACACTTTGGCGGAGCGGATGTCAGCGGACATGTCTCCGCTGACATCCGTGCCTCCATAGGGGTACATGGAGGATCCGTTTTAGGTCCGCCTAAAAAACTGACAGGCGGACCTGAACGGACCTCCGTGTGAAAGAGCCCTTAAAGTACAACTAAAGGAAAAATGTTTTATTTTGTTTTGGATAGCGTGGAGATGTAATAGAACACCTATTAGGGAGATTCACTCTCTTTGTTTGTCCTGTTTACTATTATCATTGAAAGTGAAAGCAAAAGAAAATCTAAAATTTTGGGTTGTCCCCAAAAAAGTAATAGAGGGTAAAACTTCCAATGGAGACACTAGTTCAGCCCTGGACCATTTTGCTGGTCAAAGACTTTGCGATTCGGCACTGCGTCGCTTTAACTGACAACTGCGCGGTCGTGCAACGTGGCTCCCAAACAAAATTGACGTCCTTTTTTTCCCACAAATAGAGCTTTCTTTTGGTGGTATTTGATCACCTCTGTGGTTTTTATTTTTTGCGCTATAAACAAAAATAGAGCGACAATTTTGAAAAAAAATCAATATTTTTTACTTTTTGCTATAATAAACATCTCCAAAAAATATATATAAAAATATTTATTTTCCTCAGTTTAGGTCGATACGTATTCTTCTACATATTTTTGGTAAAAAAAATCGCAATAAGCGTTTATTGATTGGTTTGCACAAAAGTTATAGCATCTACAAAATAGGGGGTAGTTTTATGGCATTATTATTAATATTTTTTTTTTTACTAGTAATGGCGGCGATCAGCAATTTTTATTGTGGCTGCGACTTTATGGCGGACACATTGGACACTTTTGACACATTTTTGGGACCATTGTCATTTTTACAGCGATAAAGGCTATAAAAATGCACTGATTACTATAAAAATGACACTGGCAGTGAATGGGTTAACCACTAGGTGGCGCTGCAGGGGTTAAGTCAGTACTAGGGAGTTATTCTTACTGTTAGGGGGAGGTGGCTACACGTGACATGTCACTGATGACCGTTCCCGATCACGGGGAACAGTCATCAGTGACAGAGTCACTAGGCAGAATAGGGGAATGCCTTGTTTACAAAGGCATCCCCCTGTTCTGCCTTTGCCGACCGCAATCGCGGGCCGCCCGGGAACATCGAGTTCCCGGGACCCGCGAGCATGCTCACGAGGCATGCGGCGCCCGCTGGGCGTCAAATTTACAGGGACGTACAGGTACGCCCATTTGCCTGCCCGTGCCATTCTGTCGACGTACATCTGCGTGCGGCGGTCGGCAAGTGGTTAATTTGCAGGTATTTCCTCTCTCTTCTTGTTTTGGAGTAAACACAGCATTACAAATGACATCTAAAATATGTCATTGACATCTACAATATGTCTCACTTCCTGATTTGGCTATGGGACAGGAAGTGAATGTAAATCTCCCCAATGGGACAAACACACCAAAATAAAATAAAAACTGACAGGAGTTATAACCCTTCCTTACTCCATCCAAAATGGAAGCAAAAAAAGGTTTGCCTATAGTTCTACTCTAAATGTTTGATTACAATGTGGACTCCCATTAAAAAGTATGGCTTATTTGGGGTCTTGGCCTTGAAAAGATTAAGCAGCATACATTTAGAAGAGTCAGCAAGAATGAGCATTCAGCCTCAGTGGGGTTGAACAAAAAAGAAAACTCACAGATCCCCTCATCCACACAAGTGATGTTGATGCAGGGATCTCTCCCACTGTGTCTTTGTATTCTGACAGTGGGGACTCCCCCCCATTAGAATACACTGATGGGCACTGCAGCCATTTGCTGTCAGCAGTGACAAATGCTGGTTTTGCAGCAAGACCGTTCGACAGAAGCTGGTCATTAGAACAGCTTCTGTTGAACAGAGAGCGGTATGTGTATGTGTATACCCAGTTAAATAGACATGAAATAATATAAAAAATAAACTATTTTTTTTATTACTGCCACAACAATGGATAGTAAAGTATTTGGAAAGGTTCATCCTTGAACTGCACACAGTGATGTTTTAACACAGCATTACAAATGACATCTAAAGCAAGTGTTAAAGTGATTGTAAAGTCTCGTTTTTTTTAAATAACAAACATTTTATACTTACCTCCTCTGTGCAGTTGGTTTTGCACAGAGCAGCCCGGATCCTCCTCTTCTTGGGTCCGTCTTCAGTGCTCCTGGCCCCTCCCTCCTGTTGAGTGCCCCCACAGCAAGCAGCTTGCTATGGGGGTACCCGAGCCGAGTCACAGCTCCTTGTGTCCATTTAGACATGGATCCGAGACCCAGACCCGCCCCCTCTCTCTCCTGAATGGCTGACTGATTTTAATTGACAGCAGTGGAAGCCAATTGTGCTGCGCTGCTGTCTCAGCCAGTGAGGAAGGAAGTCCCGAGCAGCTGAGACACTCCTGCAACATCGCTGGACAAATATGGGTTCAGGTAAGTATCAGGGAGTCTGGGGGGCGGGGAGGTTTTTTTATCTTAATGCATTGAATGCATTAAGATAAAAAACCTTCTGCCTTTACAATCCCTTTCATTTTAAAAGCTTCCGAAACAAAAAACATGTAATAAATCTTGTCTATCTATCTATCTGAACCCAGTGCATAATTGGGCATTACGTCTTATACATTTAGAGAAAAAAAAGGTTGAGTATATATTTTTTATTTTGTTATTAAATCTTGATGTACACTACACATACACTGATCAGCCATGACCACCGACAGGTAAAGTGAATAACATTGATTATCTCTTTACAATGGCACTTGAAAGTGGGTAGGATGTATTAGGCAGCAAGTGAACAGGTTTCTCTGAAGCTGATGTGTTGAAAGAAGAAAAATGGGCAAGCATAAAGCCTAGTACACACGGCCGAGAATCTCGTCAGGAAAAAACTGTTGTTTTTCCTGACGAGATTCTTGACAAGAATCTTGTCCCGGCCGAGTGTACACACGTACGATTCAAAAGAACCGCCGTTCTTTTGAATGGCACGAACGCGGTGACGTCATCGACTAAGACGAGCACGCGCTCGTCACATTCGATGCCGTCGCCGCCATCTTGCTTCACCCTACCTATGCCTTTGAAGCTACCGCGCATCCGTCAAAGTAATTTTGAGCATGCGCGGGTTTCCATGGCGACAGGTAAGTATACACACGCTTGGGTTTCTCGTCGGGAAGACAAGAATCCTGAAGAGAAAATAGAGAGCAGGTTCTCTATTTTTCTTGTCGAGATTCTGGGCAGTTTTCTTGACGAGAAACCTGAAAGCCACGTACACACGGCCGGTTTTCTCAGCAAGAAAGCTCTCCCAGCTGTTTTCTTGTTTTTTCTTGATGAGAAAACTGGTCGTGTGTACGAGGCCTTAGGATTTGAGTGACTTTGACAAGGGCCAAATTGTATTGGTTAGATGGTAAGGGCATCTCTCCAAAACTGCAGCTCTTGTGGGATGTGATTAAATGATAGAAAGGGGAAGGGGGAGGGGAATTAGGGAAAGGGAAAGGAAAGGGAAGGGAATCAGTCTGTATAGAGCAGACCGAAAAGCGGTTACTATAAGCAACAGATTATAGATCCAAAAACGGAAATGATTATGAAATTTAATCATTTATTCCTATTATCATTTTAAATATATGTAAAAGGGAACATATAAAGGTGCAGTGTTATTATCAAAAGTGAATGGTCATACAGTACATAAATTAATTGGAAACACCTAATAGACAGACAGGACAAACAAATAACTAAACATGTAACAACACACTTGTCCGGACGTATGATTCAGTCTTATATTGATATGTAACCCAGTAAAGAATAGTATTTATTGTGTTAATTACCGTCCACCAGAGGATGTAAGGTAATCTAAACCACGTAAGTGGATTTATTATTAAAGTCAAATGGGTTTTACATTTGGTATAAGGCTGAGCCTGATGGGGTGGGGGAAGGGGGAAACCAGGGAAGGGGGGTGATAGCGCTGGGGGTAACCATTAGGACATGTATGGATTAGTACAAATGTCCTAGATGCAAGATTTGCATTAGGTACATAATGGGAGTCCACAAATAGAAAGTTTCCTTGAGGGTTGGAAGTGTTAGTTGATGTTGGTAAGAAGGCTGTTGTATTGGTAAATGGATAAATGTCCTCCAAGAGTTGTTGGCAAAAGAAGTTCATCAATATAGTTATTGGTACAGAAATCTGTAATGCTTTTATAGCGTAGCTCTTACAACATAGCTCTGGTATGCACATTTAAACAGTGTGTAATTGGACCCATTATCATTGTCTGCAGCTCAACTTCAACCCATAAATCAAAGTACATTACCATTGGGCGTCTCCGTGTTGGAACTGGATTTAGCCAATTCTTGTATTTAAATGGGTCCCAAGTTACCTGACATCAACAGCTGATTTGAAGATGTTGTTTATGCCAAACCTGTATGGTGTGATGGCCGGTAACCGAAGCAGGTATTGGAGTGAAGTCCAGGTCCCCCGAGCGTTACCTTCACCGGTATCAGGAAGGAATCCAATGTGGCTACTTTTGAAGTGCCTGATGTCAGTAGCCGCGGTCGTTGCCGCTATCGTAGGTACTGACTGGGGCTTACGTTCCCCGAGCCATGTCGATCCACCCACTCCGTTCAGGACAACGTCACGTGACTGTGCGAGATGTGACGTCAACGCGTTTCGCCGTGCTCTGTGGCGTAGCTTCGTCTGGACGTATCGCGTTACTGGACGGAGCCCGTGTTTATATTTCACTGGGACCAGTGACGCGCCTCATTAAGGGGTTTAGTTGTGTGAAGGACAACCCTTAGTTGCGTCCTGTCGGGTTTTTCCAATTACTATGAGATGTTCACCTTTTTGGAGTTAATCTCCATTGCCGCATGCATGACGCGGCCAGTTGAATCCATTTTAGATGGGAACTTTTAATAATCGAACTTTGTTTCTCTTCAGGTTCCATCTGACGGCATGGACATTCACACTTTTGTATTTGCTAGCAGTCACAGAACGCATTTAGCAGGAGAGGCTAGATGCATTTTTCTTGGGGCTATTATGCAAAGGAAGAGGTCAGGGAGATGATTACATAATGCATATAGGGAAGAGGTCAATGCTAATGGCAGCCAATGTTATATACATCCTAACAATGGAGGGAGAGAAGGGAAGAGATTAAGTAAGGGGAAAAGCCACACACAACGGTGATCTAAAGTTGGTCACATGCCTACACTTAATTTGATTTATTATTAGGAAGGCTTGGAGAGCCCTTTTGCACCGGTCAGAGCAAAATGAAAATAAAAATTAGGGAAAGGAGATAAGTAAAAGAATGATAAAAGATGAGCAATATTTTAATGTATATTTCAAGTGCCAGGAGAGGTTATTGATAAGGCAATGGGACCAATAGGTGTTACCAAGACACTAAATATAGTGTTAGTAAAGAGGATTTAATATTTTTATAATTATTAATAATTATGGCCAACCTCTAGGTTGGCAAGAACACCTGCAAGTTTAGCTCCGTGTTTAGGCCAACCGGGACAAGGGATTTTAAGCAATATACCCACCACTTCTCCTTTTGTAGGAGGATGCGATCGTAATCGCCTCTTCTGGTGGGCAGCTTGAGAACGTATATCCCTTTGACCATCATACCCCTAGAGCTACGCCCATGATGCTGGGCAAAGTGTTTGGCTAGGGGTTTATCGGGAATTTTTTCTTTGTTATTAATTTCTCTCAAATGCTCACCGACTCGTATCCTCAGCGATCTCTTGGTCTTGCCCACATAAATCTTAGGGCAAGGACAAGTGATCATGTATATGACACGAGTGGTTGAGCAATTTATGAGGTCCCTAATCTGAAAGGATCTAATGCCCAGAGCGTCCATGAAAGTGTTAGTTCGATGAACATAAGGGCAAACCTGGCATCTATTGCACGGGAACATCCCTGTTGCCCGTGGGTATTCATTGAGCCAGTTAGTTTGTGGCTCTTTAGTGAACTCTGATTTTACCAACATATCTCCAAGGTTTCTGGCTCGCCGTGCCACCAACATAGGTGATTTACCAACAATCCTGGCCAGATCTGGGGTGTTGGTCAGAATGCCCCAGTGCTTTTCCAGTATTTTTCGTACTGGTTCCCACTGGGACCCAAATGTTGTGATGATTCGTATTGGGTCATTGGTTTGTTGTAAGTCCTCATTGGTTATTTGTTTTTTTGGGGCTAGAAGGTCAGAACGCTCTCTAGTTGCTGCTCTCTTCCTTGCCTGTTTGATCTGTCTATGTGAATAACCACGTTCTCGAAATCGAAGATATAGTTCATGACTTTCTCGTCTGTAGTCCTCTACACTGGTACAGTTCCGTTTGATACGTAAGAACTGGCCCAGTGGAATCCCATTTTTTAACCAGTGGGGGTGGTGACTTGTAGAAAACAGCAGTGTATTTGCCGCTGTGTCCTTGCGATATGTGCAAGTTTTAAGTCTACCCTGTTTGAATGTAATTAGGAGGTCAAGGAAGGATAATTTCTCATGATCAAATGTGTAGGTTAGATGTATATTCCGTTGGTTGGCATTAAGTTCCAACATAAATTGGTGTAGCAGTTCTGGCGTTCCTCGCCATAGCATCAACACATCGTCGATGTACCGCCACCAGGTCATCACGTGGGGGCGGTACATCGTCGAGGAGTATACATCCTCCTCCTCCCACTGTCCAAGATGGATACAGGCATAGGCCGGGGCCCAGGCTGCCCCCATAGAAGTACCCCTTATCTGATGGTAGAATTTGTTCAAAAATTGAAAAAAATTATTGTGCAAAGCAAAATGCAGTAATTCTGTTATGAACTCATTTTGGGGTCCCAATAGGGGGTAGTGGGATTCTAGAAAATTTTCTATGGCCTGGATACCCACCGAATGGGGAATTGAAGTGTACAGGGACTCTACATCAATGCCAACCAGTAGAACTTCTTCTGGTTGTTCACAGTAGCCCAGATCTTCAATCTTGGACAGTACTTGACGTGTGTCCTGTACGAAAGAGTTTAGGTTAATAACCATATCTTTAAGGAGTGAGTCTAGATACTTCCCTACTCTTTCCAAAGGTCCTTGACAGGCCGAAACTATCGGTCTTCCCGGGGGGTTCTGCAAGTTTTTATGTACTTTAGGTATAATGTAAAAGGTTGGTATGTTATATTCATGAACGCAAAGGTAATTATAGTCCTTTACTGTTAATAAACCCTCATCTCTTGCATATTTTAGTTTTTTGTTTAGCTCATCAATCAATAGGGGGAAGGGGTTATGGTCAAGTTGATGATAGGTTGATTTGTCTTTTAGTTGTCTGTTAACTTCTAATTCATATTGCTCTGGGTTCAGTAGGACTACGTTGCCTCCCTTATCGCTATTTTTGATAACAATATCCTTCCTACCTTCCAAATCCGAGAGGGCTTGTCTTTCACCAGCTGTTAGATTATCTGGTGATTTTTTTGTCCAATCAATCCTTTCCAGGTCCATTTGGACCATGTCCAGGAAAGTGTTAAGCCATCTATTTTTTGATAGTGTAGGCATCTTTTGGGATCGTATCTTTAAGTTAGCTCGTCTTATTGAGGGAACTGATTCCTCATCGGGTGTGGCGTTCTCATCCAGTAGCGAATTTAGGATATCGAGAGCCAGCTGATCTTCTGGATCTGCTGGCTGGGCCATCGTCGCTCCGATATCCTCTGTACAATAGAGTAATCGGAAGAAGGCCTTTCTTAGAAATAATGTGATATCCTTGAAGACTGTGAATTCGTCCATATTGGCTACTGGAGAGAAGGTCATACCCTTTTGCAGGAGGTTCAGGTGGTCTGAATTTAAATCATGATCTGATAAATTAATTACTCTCATGTCGGTACTTTCCGATTGTTTGGTATTGACTGTTGTTATTTGTTCTGACTCCTGGTATGTGTTCGTTCCTGTGTTGGTTTGGGTAGCTTCTGGTTCCTGGATTGTGTCCTTATTTTTGGCTTTGGGGGTGGTACCTGGTCGAATCCTTGGTCCGCCCCCTCGTGCTCTAAAAAAGTTACCGTTTTTAGAGTGTCCTCGTCAGTGTCACTAAGTGATTTATTACGGCGACGTCGCGATTGTGATCTAATGCCACGTCCCTGTGATTTGCTTCGTCCACGACGTATGGTAAGGTCGAAGACTTCGTTCTTATCAAAGTCAGCTAAATCACGTCTAAATTTTCCCTGTTTGGTGATTTTAAGATTTAATTGTACTTTTTCTATCTCTTTCTTTAGAAGATCGTTTTGCCTTACGAATTCCTCCCTATCTTTTAGTTCCTCTAACCCTCGTGCACTCTCCTGTATCTGTTGCTGTATGCTAATTAATTGGATTTTTTCCTCCTGTACTATTAGTCCCATAACATTTAGTCCATGACTAATGCAGAGTTCCTTCCATTTTGGCAAGAAGGTGTCAGTATGGAGGTGTTCAGCTGGAATTGTCTTGTCTCTTAGACCTCTTGGAACAATTCGGTGTTGAATATAGGTTTCCAGAGATGACACATCCCACTTGCGATTCAGGTGTCTTATCAATAACTTCTTATGCTCTTTGAACTTGTTTTTAATTTCATCATCCTGATCGAAAGTGTGTGGTGTGTCATTCTGGAAAGCTGTTCTAATCTCCTGATCTATGTCGTCTCCCAACATGAAAGCCATCCCACATGTGACTTAAATAATAAAGAGTTTTTTAAGGTATTGAATACTGCACTGAGGATATATTAAAAAACTTGCTAGAAGTGAACTTAAAGATCACCATTGGACTATAAACAAATTGGGGTTTGGGGATGGGGATTTGCGCAAGTTCCGTTTATGTGTGGGTAAAGAAAAAATGTCACCCACTGTGGATCATCTACCTGATGAGGTTGTTGCTGTAACCATATAAGCATACATGATTAAATGATAGAAAGGGGAAGGGGGAGGGGAATTAGGGAAAGGGAAAGGAAAGGGAAGGGAATCAGTCTGTATAGAGCAGACCGAAAAGCGGTTACTATAAGCAACAGATTATAGATCCAAAAACGGAAATGATTATGAAATTTAATCATTTATTCCTATTATCATTTTAAATATATGTAAAAGGGAACATATAAAGGTGCAGTGTTATTATCAAAAGTGAATGGTCATACAGTACATAAATTAATTGGAAACACCTAATAGACAGACAGGACAAACAAATAACTAAACATGTAACAACACACTTGTCCGGACGTATGATTCAGTCTTATATTGATATGTAACCCAGTAAAGAATAGTATTTATTGTGTTAATTACCGTCCACCAGAGGATGTAAGGTAATCTAAACCACGTAAGTGGATTTATTATTAAAGTCAAATGGGTTTTACATTTGGTATAAGGCTGAGCCTGATGGGGTGGGGGAAGGGGGAAACCAGGGAAGGGGGGTGATAGCGCTGGGGGCAACCATTAGGACATGTATGGATTAGTACAAATGTCCTAGATGCAAGATTTGCATTAGGTACATAATGGGAGTCCACAAATAGAAAGTTTCCTTGAGGGTTGGAAGTGTTAGTTGATGTTGGTAAGAAGGCTGTTGTATTGGTAAATGGATAAATGTCCTCCAAGAGTTGTTGGCAAAAGAAGTTCATCAATATAGTTATTGGTACAGAAATCTGTAATGCTTTTATAGCGTAGCTCTTACAACATAGCTCTGGTATGCACATTTAAACAGTGTGTAATTGGACCCATTATCATTGTCTGCAGCTCAACTTCAACCCATAAATCAAAGTACATTACCATTGGGCGTCTCCGTGTTGGAACTGGATTTAGCCAATTCTTGTATTTAAATGGGTCCCAAGTTACCTGACATCAACAGCTGATTTGAAGATGTTGTTTATGCCAAACCTGTATGGTGTGATGGCCGGTAACCGAAGCAGGTATTGGAGTGAAGTCCAGGTCCCCCGAGCGTTACCTTCACCGGTATCAGGAAGGAATCCAATGTGGCTACTTTTGAAGTGCCTGATGTCAGTAGCCGCGGTCGTTGCCGCTATCGTAGGTACTGACTGGGGCTTACGTTCCCCGAGCCATGTCGATCCACCCACTCCGTTCAGGACAACGTCACGTGACTGTGCGAGATGTGACGTCAACGCGTTTCGCCGTGCTCTGTGGCGTAGCTTCGTCTGGACGTATCGCGTTACTGGACGGAGCCCGTGTTTATATTTCACTGGGACCAGTGACGCGCCTCATTAAGGGGTTGAGTTGTGTGACGGACAACCCTTAGTTGCGTCCTGTCGGGTTTTTCCAATTACTATGAGATGTTCACCTTTTTGGAGTTAATCTCCATTGCCGCATGCATGACGCGGCCAGTTGAATCCATTTTAGATGGGAACTTTTAATAATCGAACTTTGTTTCTCTTCAGGTTCCATCTGACGGCATGGACATTCACACTTTTGTATTTGCTAGCAGTCACAGAACGCATTTAGCAGGAGAGGCTAGATGCATTTTTCTTGGGGCTATTATGCAAAGGAAGAGGTCAGGGAGATGATTGCATAATGCATATAGGGAAGAGGTCAATGCTAATGGCAGCCAATGTTATATACATCCTAACAATGGAGGGAGAGAAGGGAAGAGATTAAGTAAGGGGAAAAGCCACACACAACGGTGATCTAAAGTTGGTCACATGCCTACACTTAATTTGATTTATTATTAGGAAGGCTTGGAGAGCCCTTTTGCACCGGTCAGAGCAAAATGAAAATAAAAATTAGGGAAAGGAGATAAGTAAAAGAATGATAAAAGATGAGCAATATTTTAATGTATATTTCAAGTGCCAGGAGAGGTTATTGATAAGGCAATGGGACCAATAGGTGTTACCAAGACACTAAATATAGTGTTAGTAAAGAGGATTTAATATTTTTATAATTATTAATAATTATGGCCAACCTCTAGGTTGGCAAGAACACCTGCAAGTTTAGCTCCGTGTTTAGGCCAACCGGGACAAGGGATTTTAAGCAATATACCCACCACTTCTCCTTTTGTAGGAGGATGCGATCGTAATCGCCTCTTCTCCTCCTCTTGTGGGATGTTCCCGGTCTGGACCTGCCAAAAGTGTTCCAAGGAAGGAAAACTGGCGACAGGGTCATTGGTGGCCAAGGCTCAATGATGCATGTGGTGGGGTAAGGCTGGCCTGTGTAGTCCGATTGAACAGGAGAGGTATTGTAGCTCATACTGCTGAAAAAGTTAATGCTGATTCCAACAGAAAGGTGTCAGAACATACAGTGCATTGCAGTTTGTTGTATATGGGCTACATAGCCGCAGACCGGACAGGGTGCCCATGCTGACCCATGTCCACAGTAGGGATGAGCCCGATGTTCAAATCGAACTTAAGTTCGACTCGAACATCGGATGTTCGCCTGAACATTATGCAGTGTTCACGGCAAATTCGTAAGCTGCAGAACACCATTAAAGTCTATGGGACACTAACATGGAAAACCAAAAGTGCTTATTTTAAAGGCTTATATGCAAGTTATTGCCATAAAAAGTGTTTGGGGGACCCGAGTCCTGCCCCCCTCCTGAACTGTACCAGGCCACATGCCCTCAACATGGGGAGGGTGCTTTGGAGTTGCCCCCAAAGCATCTTGTCCCCATGTTGATGGGGACAAGGACCTCATCCCCACAACTCTTGCCCGGTGGTTGTGGGGGTCTGTGGGTGGGGGGCTTATTGAAATCTGGAAGCCCCCTTTAACAAGGGGACCCACAGATCCTGGCCCCCCTATGTGAATTGGTAACGGGTACATTGTACCCATACCAACTCACAAAAAAAGTGACAAAAATAGTAAAAAAGACAGGAGGCAAAGGCAAAGCGCCTTGAGGCGATTTAGTTCGCATTTGCAGCGCTATATAAGTTATCACTCACTCACTCACTCAGGAGACACTTTGGGACAAGTCCTTTATTAAAAAATAAAAAAATAAAAATGTCCCGCAATGTAAATCCATCTCACGCCGCCCGACGAGCCGGAAAAAAAAAACGCAACAGCTCCGCCTCCATGGGAGTGACGCTTCTTCTCGGTGACAGCTGTTATATAGCTGGGGGCGGGGCCACTCAATGAAGTAAATGGGTGACCCTGCCTTCCTCTGACGTCATGTGGCAAAAAAACTCTTTTGCTTTTCCCTTGACCTGGATGGATTCAACTTGAGTGATTATATGGAGAGCTGCTGTCTGGAGGTCTGATGATTCCCTGCTACTTGCAGTATACACAAAATCTTGTTTGGCCATTTGTTATAGGTGGTCAAATATTCTGGTAAGGTGCATCTATTAACTAGAGCATGTTTGTGTGGCGGAGGCTTTTTGACGTAGGCAGGGTCTGACATACCGAGGGGGCGGACCTGATGGGGAACTTCCTTCACTGTGTAATACATCTATAGACTCTATACATGTATTACGCAGTGAAGGAAGTTCCCCATCAGTTCCGCCCCCTCGGTATGTCAGACCCCGCCTACGTCATTGGCCTGAGCAGGAAACTTCCTTCACTGTGTAAATTTAAATTACACAGTGAAGGAAGTTCCCCGCTCAGGCCAAGGACGTAGGCAGGTCCGACATACCGAGGGGGCGGACCTGATGGGGAACTTCTCTCACTTTGGTAATACATGTATAGACCCGCTCCTTGTCATGTTCCGCATCTGGTCCGCTGAGCGGACCTGATGGGGAACTTTAGAAGGGGCGGGTCTATACATTTAAAACACTGAGGAGGAAGTTCCCCATCAGGTCCGCTCAGGCACAACCAATGACGGACAGTGCTGGACATCGGGATCGCCGCGGGACACTGGATTTCACCGCTGGAATGTTTTTTTGTTTTTTTTTAATAAAGGACTTTTTCAAGGTGTTTGTGTGTTTTTTTAAAAAAAAAATACGCTTTCTTCGTGAAATGGTAGGGGTACAATGTACCCCTTACCAATTCACATAGGGGGGGCCCGGGATCTGGGGGTCCCCTTTGTTAAAGGGGTCTTCCAGATTCCGATAAGCCCCCCGCCCGCAGACCCCCACAACCACCGGGCAAGGGTTGTGGGGATGAGGCCCTTGTCCCCATCAACATGGGGACATCCTCCCCATGTTGAGGGCATGTGGCCTGGTACGGTTCAGGAGGGAGGGAGGGCCGCTCTCTCATCCCCCCCTCTTCCCCTGCGGCCGGCCAGGTTGCGTGCTCGGATAAGGGTCTGGTATGGATTTTTAGGGGGACTCCACGACATTTTTTTTTAAATTTGGGGTGGAGTTCCCCTTAAAATCCATGCCAGATCTGAAGGGCCTGGTATGGATATTTGGGGGAACCCCACGTCATTTTTTTTTAAATTTGCGGCGGGGTTCCCCTTAATATCCATTCCAGACCTGAAGGGCCTGGTAATTGAATTTTGGGGAACCCCCACGCTTTTTTAAATTTTTATCAATGACTTTTGTATGTATTGCCGAGAGCCGACAATTCATTAATAGCCGCGAGTGAGTTTTAAATGACTTTTTTTCTTTCAAAAATGAAATTTTTTGCAGGGACAGTTCTAAGCACGGGAAACATGCGCCACTTTACATGCATATCATACACACCCCCCAGGTACTAAATTTAAAGGAATATTTCACTTTTATTTTTTCATTTTAAGCATTATTAAAATCACTGCTCCCGAAAAAACGGCCGTTTTTAAAACTTTTTTTTGCATTGATACATGTCCCCTGGGGCAGGACCCGGGTCCCCAAACACTTTTTAGGACAATAATTTGCATATAAGCCTTTATAATTAGCACTTTAGATTTCGAATGTTCGAGTCCATTGTAGGGTTCTAAAGTTCGCGCGAACATTCTGTCTGTTCGCAGGTTCTGGTGCGAACCGAACAGGGGGGTGTTCGGCTCATCCCTGGTGCTGACTCTGCTCCCCTCACTGGAGTGCTGAGCTGTGGAGGGGTGGGGAGCGGCTGGCTCAGGCTCTGGCTCAGGCTCTCAGCGGCTCACTGAAAGGGTGAGATGGGTATCAGTCCAGGCACCTGGCGGATCCAGACTCCCATTGTCTGGATGACGCGGTGGACTGATTTCTGTGACGTCGGCAGAGAGCGGACTTCACTTCGCTCTCTGCTGAAAACGGGTCACAGGAGTGCAAAACTAACTGCACTCCTGTGCCCCATAGGAAAAGCCTAGCCAAACGAGCTTTGGCTGGACTTTTCCTTTAACAGAATTATCAATCTGCATAGATTTATCACATGTATGAACTTTTTATAGATAATTTTTCACATTGTTTTTCACTTCTGTGGAGTTTGTACTTTTTTCTCCTTAGATGGACATATCTCTTTTCACGTTTTATTTTTCGATTGATTTATAAACAATCTTTTTTTTTTTATTATTTAGTTTGCTCACTTATGTTTTCTTCAGCACTACACTTCTTTATGAATGTTTGTATAGGATTTTGTATCAAAATCTATAAGTGTTGGCAGCTATTTTATTCACTATACTTCTGAGTTTCTTCTTTTAAATAATTTTTTACCTAAAACCAAAGTATAATTTTTTGTTACTATTAATCAAATAGTATTCGTTTGCTTGGAAAAACAAGTAAAATATCATAGCATTTTGGGACTAATGCCAACAGTTTTTAATTTCTTCTAGACTGCACATATGGCTTTTCACAAGTCTATGGTGATTCACAACATGTTACTTTTTTGTGGCTTACACACAACATGGTTTTATTTTTTTTATTTTATTACATGCGAAATGCAAAAAGAGAAAACAAACGAAAATAACTAAGAAACCTCTAAATTCCTTTCCTTCTTCACACAAATTAATCTGAATGCAAAAATGGTTTGAACGATACTAGAAACAACTCGAAGAAGCTCAAATGCAGCTCAGAAGTAGCTTAAAGCGGAGGTCCGCACAGATTTTTTTTTTCTAAAAGTCAGCAGCTACTAACAGTGTAGCTGCTGACTTTTAATAAGGACACTTACCTGTCCTACTCGCCCGCGATGTAGGTCCCACCACGGTGATCGATCGCTGCTAGCAGGTCCCGCCTCCTCCATCCTGACTAAGCGAAACAGGCAGTGAAGCCTTACGGCTTCACTGCCCGTTTTCTACTGCACATGCGCCACTCGCACGGCGCTTTGTGAATGGGCGGCTTGCCTCCTGGGATACACACAGTTCCCAGAAGGCAGCGCGCCCCATTCACAAGAAGAGGAAGCGGAAGGAGACCCACCACGGATAAGAAGAGGCACATTAGAGGCAGATTAGGGGACTTCCGCATAGCAACGGGCATTTCGGGTGAGTATAATTTTTTTATTTTTTTTCCTATAATTTTTTTATATTTTTTATAGGATTTTTAATGTAAAAAAAAAAATCTGGGTGAACCTCTGCTTTAAAGTGATTGTAAAGTCTTGGTTTCTTTTCTATAAAAACAACAAACATGTTATACATACCTGCTCTCTGCAGTTGTTTTGCACAGGGAAGACCAGATCCTCTTCTTCTCGGGTCCCTCTTTGGCTCTCCTGGCCCCTCCCTCCTGTCAAGTGCCCCCACAGCAAGCAGCTACTGAGCCCAACTGCAGCTCCGTGTGTCCATTCAAACACGGAGCCCCAGTTTGGCCCTGCCCCCTCTCCCTCCTGATTAGCTAACTGACTTTGATTGACATCAGCGGGAGCCAATGGTGCCGCTGCTGTGTCTCAGCCAATCAGGCGGCAGAAACATGGATGGCCAAGGCACTCGTGGACATCGCTGGATAGATAGAGGGCTCAGGTAAGTATTAGGGGGGCTGAGGGGGGCTACTGCACATAGAAGGCTTGTTATCTTAATGCATAGATGAAATACCTTCTGACTTTACAACCCCTTAAACAAGTAACAACAAACTGAAGAAACTTGCTAATCATAAGATGTCCAGAGACAAGTCAACTGGAGGTCAAAGTAACTCAAATATGAATCAAAGTAACATAAAAGTGCAACGCCTTTAATGTGCTGCTGACCCTCAAGCCAATGTGCATGAGCCATTATTGTGGCAGCTGTGAGAATCTAAGGTGAGGAGGCACAAGGCTAGGAACTACTAAGACAAAATGAGACAAAATTACCTTCAATGTAATGATTAATATATGAATCATCACAGCATTAAAGTAAAACTTCAGCAACATTTTTATTTTTTACATTTGGAATGTGTACAATTTAAAGCCCACATTAAAGTGGTTGTAACCCTAAAAAAAACATGCTCCTGTCCCTATATGGCACAAGATATAGCCATGCCAATTGTCCCTTTCTATGCTGTACAATACCTGTCTGATCCTGTCTGTTCCAGTCTCCCCTCTGTAAACTGACCATGTTTATCATAGCTGCTGATCTCTGATAGCGTAGTTCGTTTAAATGCCTCCATTATCCAGCTATCTCATCAGTGTCTCTGCATCTCCCCCACTCCCTCTCCCTCTCTCCCTGTCTCTTCCCTAGTCTGTGTGTGTCACATACCTGGTGATGAGCCTGGGATGCAGGGAGCGGCCTCTTTTGCACCTCTTACTCCGGAACCCCTGATGGTGGGAACAGGGAGCTCGGGAGTGCAGAGTCGCACAAGTGCCTGTCAGGAACACTGGTGCAGAGATGGAACTGGACTTCAGGAAGCTCTGTGCAGGTTTCAGCGGCAGCAGGGAAGCTGGAACGGCAGGCAGGCTTGGCACACAGGAACTGAGGAGAGAGGCAGCAGACAGCGGGAAGGTGTCTTGTAGTACAGGGCACAGGCAAGTCCAGACAGGCCGGGTAATCCACTGGCTGGCAGATCAGGTGCAGTCCAAGAGGCAGAGGCAGAGTCGTTATTCAGTCCGGGTCGGCAACGGGCGGGCAGCAGGTAGCAGAAGGAGCAGGCGGAAGCAAGGTCAACAAGCCGGGGGTCAGCGGGCAGGTAGAAGGCAGAAGCGTCAGGAACAAACCGGGTCACAGGAACAGATCGGTAGGGAAGTATCAGATAGCAGGTGGGTCTTGGGAACGCTGTAGACCAGACAGCAAGGAGCCCCAGCACAAGCCCCTTTAAATAGCCCCAGATTGGCGCCAGGAAGTGTCACTGCGCGCTCCCGCACGCACCCGCGCACGCCCGCGCGCCGTTACCGCGCATGCATTAAGGTGAAAAAACATTTACCTTTACAACCCCTTTAGTTACTTTGATCCTCTCTGTTTAGGTCCTTGTTCAGTACAGTGTGTGTGTTTTTCTAAAATTATACTGCTAAATACCTTCTTTGCAGAGCCCTGCTGTGCAGACACGTGACCTCCCTCTGCTAGCTTGCATCCATCAAAGGGAAATCTCAGCCCCTCCCACTCTACTCACTTACTCGGGAAGGGAAGCAGAGGGAGGTCACATGACAGCACAGCAGGGCTCTGCAAAGAAAGTATTTAGCATTATAATTTTAGGAAAACACACACTGTACTGAACAGGGACCTAAAACAGAGAGAATCAAAGTAATTAATACACGTGACTTTACAACCACTTTAATATATTTTCATTTAGCTAGACATTCAAAGTCATACCTGAACTGCTGTTATAGCAGTTGCACAGTGTGTCTAAATTTGAGCACACAGTCAACAAGGTACTACAGCACTGCCAAGTGCACTCCATAATCTAGCAGACTTGGCCAGACACACCCCCAGCATTACAAGGAAGGTTTTATTAAGGGATGTGGCCATTACTCACCTATGGCAGCATAGAGCAGCCTTTCTCAACCAGTGTGCGCAAGCACACTGGTGTGCCGTTAGAGGTTCTCAGGTGTGCCGCGGGATCAGGGGAGAGAAGGGCTGTCAGATGAGCCCCATCTCCCGATCCCCTGCCGAACTATACATCCTCACTGTGAGAAGCTCCGTCAGCCTCAAAAGTGAAAGTAAAGTGCAGGAGACTGTGCTGTGCTCTTTGCTTCCCCCTACAGTGCAGTACCAGGCTGAATGAGGAAACTGGAAAGATACTTTGTTAGAAGCTAAATTCGTTTTAAAAGGGCTTTATACATGTGTCTGTGTGCGCTTGTGAGTGTCTGTCTGTGTGTGTGCATGTACACGTGTGTGTTTGTACATGTGTGTGTGTGTGCATGTGCCTGTATGTGTATGCATGTGTCTGTATGTATGTGTGTGTGCATGTGCATGCATGTGTCTGTATGTATGTGTGTGTGCATGTGCCTGTATGTGTATGCATGTGTCTGTATGTATGTATGTATGCATGTGTCTGTATGTGTGTATGCATGTGTGTGTGTTTGTATGTATGTGTTTGTATGTGTGTGCGAGTGCATGTGTCTGTGCGTGTGTGTGTGTGTGCATGTGTCTGCATGTGTGTGTGTGCATGTGTCTGTATGTGTGTGTGCACGTGTCTGTGTGTGTTTGTCCATGTGTCTGTATGTCTGTATGTGTGTGTGTATGTGTGCGTGTGTGTGTGTGTGCATGTGTCTGTATGTGTGTGTCTGTATGTGTGTGAGTGCATATGTCTGTGTGCATGTATCTGTACAGTACCTGCCCATGAGAATGTGTTTCCAGCGCAATCCCATCGGTTCTCGGCGACAGGGTACTGTACATCTCGCGCTCGCTGCAATAGGAAAAACACATTTTCCTATTGCAGCGAGCGCGAGAAAGAAGCAACAATGTTCCCTATCTATGGAGGGGACATTGTCGGGGATCCGACTTGGATCCCCGCCAATACCAGGAACTGTGTTTGGTATGAATCATGAGGGGGAACTCCACGCCAAATTTTAAATAAAAAACCGGCATGGGTTCCCCTCCAAGAGCATACCAGGCCCTTAGGTCTGGTATGGATTTTAAGGGGAACCCCCTACGCTGAAAAAACGACATGGGGGTTCCCCCAAAATCCATACCAGACCCTTATACGAGCACGCAGCCTGGCCGGTCAGGAAAGGGGGTGGGGACGAGCGAGGCTGCATGCCCTCGACATGGGGGGTGGGTTCTTTGGGGCAGGGGGCGCCGGTGACCACGCCCCATGCCTATATAAGTCATTGCGCACTGCGCACACGGCATTACACCGGGAATGAGCGTCGTGTCAACATCGGAAGAAGAGAACAGGGAAGAAGACGACGGAGAAGACCGGGCCAACGCTAGCAAAAGAGCTGAAAGAAGATAGCGGAGAAGCCCGGAAGAAGACCCCCAAAGTCGGAAGAAGACCCCTAGGGCTGCCTAATAAATTACTTTAAAAACCTGTCTAGTGTGTTTTTTTTATTGACACTTTTTTCCTCCAGATGAATGGGTAGGGGTACGATGTACCCATACTTATTCACATAGGGTGGGGGGCCGGGATCTGGGGGCAACCTTATTAAAGGGGGCTTCCAGATTCCGATAAGCCCCCCGCCCGCAGACGCCGACAACCAACGGCCAGGGTTGTCGGGAAGAGGCCCTTGTCCTCATTAACATGGGGACAAGGTGCTTTGGGGTGGGGGCCGCAGGGCGCCTGAGTGAGCGAGTGAGTGAATAACTTGTATAGCGCTACAACTGCGAACTAAATCGCCTCAAGCGCTTTGCATCCAGTGACATCCTGATCCATCAGAAGAGGTGGGGCTTAAGTTTTTTCCTGAAGGCCCGATGGTTTTCTTCCATGCGGATGTCCGTGGGTAGAGCGTTCCATAGCCATGGTCCTTGGACTGCAAATCTTCATTCTCCCTTTGATTTGTAGCGAAACTTGGGGATGTGAAGGAGGTTTTGGTTGGTTGATCGGAGAATGCGATTGGGGGTGTAATGTTTTATCTTCTCGCATAAATATTGCGGAGCATTTCTTTGTGTGTACTTGTGGGTGAGACAGAGGGTCTTGAATGTGACCCGATCCTTTACGGTAAGCCAATGAAGGGTCCTCAGTGAAGGGGTGATGGATTCCCAGGGTTTTTTCCCTGTTACCAGTCTGGCTGCCGTGTTCTGGACGACTTGTAGGCGCAAAATCTGGTATTTAGGTAGTCCTGAGTAGAGGGAGTTTGCGTAGTCGAGTCGGGAGTTGATGATTGTTCCAACTACTACTGCTGTGTCCTCTTCTGGGATGAAGGGGATGAGTCTACGCAGCAGGCGGAGGAGATGGTGTGATCCGCTGACTATTGATCCTATTTGTGCATCCATCGACATCTCTGAGTCAAAGATAACTCCGAGACTTTTGAATTTGGTGCTCGGGGTAATGGTCTGTCCAAGGATGGTGGGTGGTGTCCCTGAAGTTTTAGTTTTTGTCTTTCGGTTTGCGTGGAGAAGAAGGAGTTCTGTTTGGATCCATTAAAATCGAGGGAACTCTCAGTCATCCAATCATCGATCAATGTGAGGCAATTTTCCAATCCGTGATATTGGTCTTTTTTGCCAGTGATACGAAAGTAGAGTTGGGTGTCGTCAGCGTATGAGTGGTAGCACAGGTCCTGTTTGCTGATGATTTTGAGGAGCTGGTGGAGGTAGATGTTAAAGAGCACGGGTGACAGGGGTGATCCTTGAGGGACTCTGCAAGAAATTGCGTGAGTTTCAGAGGTGAAGGTTCCTAGTTTCACTGTCTGTGAACGATTATCTAGGAAGGAGGCGAACCAAGGTAGGTCAGAGTCTGCGACTCCTGCTACTTCTTTAAGGCGGATGAGTAGAGTTTTGTGGTTTACTGTGTCGAATGCTGCACTGAGGTCCAGCAGCACCAGGAGACATGATTCTCCGTCATCTGCTGCTTCGAGGGCATCATCCCATATTTTGAGAAGTGCTGTTTCTGTGCCATGGCCTGGGCGGAAGCCTGATTGTAGTGGATCCAAGAGTTTGTAAGTGTCCAAATGGAGTTGTAGCTGTTGTACTACTGCTTTCTCCATAATCTTGGAGATGGTGTTGAGTCTTGTTACCGGTCTGCGGTAGTTTGGGTCTTTGTGGTCGAGGTTGGGTTTCTTTAGGAGGGGTTTGATTATGCCTTGCTTGAGGGAGATCGGAACCATACCTTCTTTGAATGATTGATTTACGAGGTGTGTTATGGTAGGTGCTAGAATGTCGGTACATTCTTTCAGGAGTTTTGTAGAAATTATGTCATTTGGTGATGTGCTGTTTCTGAGGCTTCTGATGATGTTTTTTATGGTGTCGATTGTGATCGGGATCAGTGAAAATTTTGCTGATTGTATAATGTTTGTATCGCCTCCCTGCCTCAAAGCACCCACCCCCCATGTTGAGGGCATGCGGTCTGGTAAGGTTCAGGGGGGGCGCTCGCTCGCCCCACCCCCTTTCCTGACCGGCCGGGCTGCATTCTAGGATAAGGGTCTGGTGTGGTTTTTGGGGAGACCCCCACGCTGTTTTTTTGGCGTAGGGGGTTCCCCTTAAAAACCAGACCAGACCTAAGGGCCTGGTATGCTCTTGGAGGGAAACCCATGCCGTTTTTTTATTTAAAATTTGGCGTGGAGTTCCCCCTCATGATTCATACCAAACACAGTGCCTGGTATTGGCGGGGATCCAAGTTGGATCCCCGTTCATTAAAGTAGGACGAGTGTCGTGTCGCACTAGTGTGAACCCGGCCTCAATGTCAGCAATGCTTGTCGCTCATTGGTAAAGGAAAAAACTAATTTTTCCTTTCCCGATGAGCGAGCCAGTTCGACGCTGGCTCCTGCGACGGGGCTCGCAGGGTGTTAATCTCGGTGAGATTGACACAATATCGCGGTTACCTACTGTATGTGTGTGCGCATGTGTCTGTATGTGTGTGTGTGTGTGCATGTGTCTGTATGTGTGTGTGTGTGTATGCATGTGTGTGTGTGCGCATGTGTCTGTGTATGCGTGTGTGTGTATGCATGCATGTGTCTGTATGTGTGCATGTGTCTATATGTGTGTGTGTGTGCATGTGTCTATATGTGTGTGTGTGTGTGCATGTATGTGTATGTGTGTGAGTATGTTACTTTTAATCCTGACCCTCCTCATTTTTGTACCATCAGAACTGCTTTTGTAGGGCTTGTTTGTGATAGCAGCAAGGACTGCTGCTCCGCTGAAAAGAAATCCATGCACAGATTGCTTTTCAGAGGCATTTGACAGGCGGTAAAGAGGCAATATGTTGCCTCCTCACCACCTGTTTTAAGCCCATAAATGCATCATCACTACACCGCAACCGTGCAATGCACACAGTTGCGGGGTAGTTGCAGTGCAGCCCCATTCACCCTCGGTATACCTCCAGCTGCAGCCACAGCATGTGTACACCCCCAGCTGCTGCCTCTGCAGCTAAAGTGGGGGTGGTAAAAACAGCTCAACCATGTGGTTTTACCGCCCCTCGAACCTGTCATGTAAACAAGCCCTTGGTTTACATCTGTGAGGCTGCATGCAGCGTGTAGGGCAGCCCATTAATTTCAATGGGTTTCCCTACCCACAAAAATGCAGGAAAAGAAGTCCCCGACTTTTTTTTTTTTTTATTGCACTGCACCTAAAGCACCCTACGTTTTCCAATGTGTGAGGTACCATTAAGAATTAATGGCACCTCTTAACATCAGAGCATTTGTCTGTGTGTCAGGATCGAGCACGATTTTGCGTGTGTTCCGTGACATACAGTAACGTGAACCAAGCCTTGGACTGGGGTGCCTCAGGATCGAAAATACTTTTTAAGGGTGCCCCGACTGGAAAAAGGTTGAGAAACACTGGCATAGAGCACTTGACTGGAAGAACACATTTCTACTTAGAGGTATTTTAAGTACAAACAAATTAAGAATCATGGCCTAAATCCAATACTACAGGACTAATGCCGCGTACACACGATCGTGATTCACAGCGGTTAAAAAACCGCCATGAATCATGATATGAAAAACGAGGGAACGGCTTGTTCCCCCACACACGGTCGTTTTTCCCGTCATTTTTTCTCTTGTCGAGAAAAACGACCGTGTGTAGGCTCCGTGGCAGTGTTTCTCTATGGGAAAACTGCCGCGGAAAAAAATTACGGGAAAAACGACGAGAAAAATTAGAGCATGTTCTAATTTTTCTCGTCGTTTTTAATGCCGTTTTTCACGTCGGGAAAAATGACAAAAAGACCACACACGGTCGTTTTTCTTGTTGAAAAAAAAAAAGTCATTTTTCACGATGTGAAAAATGATCGTGTGTACGCGGCATAAGAGGAATAAAAAAGGTTTGAGACTATAATTGGGCTATACCGTATGTACATTCCTTTACCACATTTTTAACCACTCCTTTACATAACCCAGCCACAACTTCTGAAGCTGTATTTATACTACAGTGTAATAATGCTGCATTTTAGCATGCATTTTGCAGTACTTTGCTATTTCTTGCCTAATTTCAGAAAGCATATTTTTGTTTTTTTGTATAGATTAATATGTTCTAATGCATGTTAACACGCATGTTATAAACACACCAAAGCACACAAAAATGTATGCAGCAAGATGAGGCAAAACGTAACACTAAATGTATTTTATATGTTGGCTGTATTTCATGGTATGCATATAACCCAATGTCTAAAGCAATATCAGTCATTGTCACATTAAATGTTTTGTAACAAAACTGACTTTCAAAAAAGAAGATTTTTTTTTTTTTGGGACAGTCATTGTTATTGCAATCAAAAGCACAGTGATTTCAAATCCCGGCGCTGAAGAATAGTTCAACCATTAAATCAATACCACTCCTCTTTAGTCAACGTCCTGTGTTTTCATTCAAATTATCCTGAATTGCTAAAATAATGAGAAAGTGAAAGGAAGTAAAAGCATCAGCAAGATACTGAATTTTCAGATTAAGCCGCTGTGGAATAGACACAGTAATTACCCACAATGGCAAAGAACCTTAACTAGATTCATGTTGAGCTCTGCATATATAAAATGACCAGTGCACATAATATATATTCTTTTTTTATTAAAATATGTAAATTTTGTCATTGAACATAATTGTGGTTATTTACAGTTATTTCTATGATCAGAATGACATGATTAGTTTAAATGGTAATGGTGCATTTAATAAAAAATATCCTAACCCCCTCTGCTTTCATAGACCTCCTGATCTATTTTATCCATTAAACTTCAATCCCAGCTGCTTATTTTTTAGGACAGCTGAGGCCTACTCTGAACAGCGGTTTTGCTTCTTTGTTTATGTCTTCAATGCCACCCACCCTTGTGCAGTGAAGCCCCGTAAACTTCTATGAAGCTGTCTCTGTACTGTCCCCATTCTCAGCGGTCAAAGTTTTGCCAATATATAAAAAGGAGCATCACCTTTTTTCTTTATAAATTCTTCTACACTTACAGTCTTGGCAACACAAATCTAGCAAAATAAATAATCCTAAAAGTTTGAATTTCTAGGTAAGAGGGCAGGATATATACAAGCAAACCTGGACTTTGCCTAGGCAGGGCAAACAATAGGATTGCTTTAGTGTCTACATTCTTTTTCAATACAAACGTACCTTTTCTTTTCTTCTCAGATGCTCTTTTTAGCCATTAGGAGTCATGCAAATTCTTGGCACTTTTGGGTATGGAGAAGCATGTGACTTTAAGTGACAGCACTGGCGTTTGGTAATCATCTTAGTGGTGTTACCTAAGGATGGGGAGAGATTGCTCAGTCCTGTAGAAACTCCAATTGGATCAACTCAGAGGTTACACAGGGCTGTCTTTCTTTGCTCTCAGTGGCTGATTGAAGGGGGAAAGAGTACAGGAAAGTGAGTATGTGCTGCTAGGATGGAAGGCAAATGTGTTGCTATGTCCTGCATGGGCAAAACACAAGTTCATTTTTTTATTTTATATAAGGTAATGTAAAGAAAAATAAAAAAATACTTCAATCTAAATTAACATATCTACCTACAGTATCTCACAAAAGTGAGTACACCCCTCACATTTTTGTAAATATTTTATTATATCTTTTTATGTGACAACACTGAAGAAATGACACTTTGCTACAATGTAAAGTAGTGAGTGTACAGCTTGTATAACAGTGTAAATTTGCTGTCCCCTCAAAATATCTCAACACACAGCCAATAATGTCTAAACCGGTGGCAACTAAAGTGAGTACACCAAATTTGGCCCAAAGTGTCAATATTTTGTGTGGCCACCATTATTTTCCAGCACTGTCTTAACCCTCTTGGGCATGGAGTCCATCAGAGCTTCACAGGTTGCCCCTGGAGTCCTCTTTCACTCCTCCATGACGACATCACGGAGCTGGTGGATGTTAGAGACCTTGCGCTCCTCCACCTCCCATTTAAGGGATGCCCCACAGATGCTCAATAGGGTTTAGGTCTGCAGACATGCTTGGCCAGTCTATCCCCTTTACCCTCAGCTTCTTTAGTAAGGCAGTGGTCATCTTGGAGGTGTGTTTGGGGTCGTTATCATGTTGGAATACTGCCCTACGGCCCAGTCTCCGAAGGGAGGGGATCATAATCTGCTTCAGTATGTCACAGTACATCTTGCCATTCATTGGTTCCCTCAATGAACTGTAGCTACCCAGTGCCGGCAGCACTCATGCAGCCCCAGACCATGACACTCCCACCACCATGCTTGACTGTAGGCAAGACACACTTGTCTTTGTACACCTCACCTGGTTGCCGCCACACACGCTTGACACCATCTGAACCAAATACGTTTATTTTGGTCTCATGAGACCACAGGACAGGGTTCCAGTAATCCATGTCCTTAGTCTGTTTGTCTTCAGCAAACTGTTTGCAGGCTTTCTTATGCATCATCTTTAGAAGAGGCTTCCTTCTGGGACGACGCCATGCAGACCAATTTGATGCAGTGTGCAGCGTATGGTCTGAGCACTGAGAGGCTGACCCCCTACCCCTTCAACCTCTGCAGCAATGCTGGCAGCACTCATACGTCTATTTCCCAAAGACAACCTCTGGATATGACGCTGAGCACGTGCACTCAACTTCTTTGGTCAACCATGGTGAGACCTGTTCTGAGTGGAATCTGTATTTTTAAACCACTGTATGGTCTTGGCCACCATGCTGCAGCCCAGTTTCAGGGTCTTGACAATCTTCTTATAGCCTAGGCTATCTTTATGCAGAGCAACAATTGTTTTTTTCAGATCCTCAGAGAGTTCTTTGCCATGTTGAACTTCCAGTAACCAGTATGAGAAAATGAGAGCGATAACACCAAATTTAACACACCTGCTCTCCATTCACACCTGAGACCTTGTAACACTAACGAGCCACATGACACTGGGCAGGGAAAATGGCTAATTGGGCCCAATTTGGACATTTTCATTTAGGGGTGTACTCACTTTTGTTGCCAGTGGTTTAGACATTAATGGCTGTATGTTGAGTTATTTTGAGGGAACATCAAATTTACACTGTTATACAAGCTGTACACTCACTACTTGTAGTAAAGTGTGATTTCTTCAGTGTTGTCACATGAAAAGATATAATAAAATATTTACAAAAATGTGAGGGGTGTACTCACTTTTGTGAGATACTGTTTATCTAAAACATTACAATAAACAAATTCCACTCAAGGTTTGGAATTTTCTCTCCTCATTTTGTTACAAGCCTAACAACGAGGATGAAGGTCATGTCCAAAATCAGACGAGTAGGGTGACAGATGGCTAATACAAACTGTCCAAAACCAATGTTCCTCAACTTAAATGCAGATGGCTACTTGGCAATAAACTGATTAAAATCTGGAAAGACATAAGGATTCTATATATCAAACATAAGAAAAAAGCTAATCTAACAGCAGAGTATAGGTAGTTTCCAAGCTGTTGCACACATTGATAACCCTTTCACTGATATGGTATTGTAACCTGTAAAGCAAAACTAAATAGTCTTCTAGCAGCGGAAATTGTATTTAAATTAACTACTGTTGCATATTGCTCTCTGGGGAGATGCATCTTAGGCATAATTTGCATGATTTATGATTGTTTTGCTTTGAGTTTATAAACTGTGATCTTGACTATAACGACCGTGACAAACCCAAAAATTCCAGAAATACAAGTAACTTACTGTATATATCTTTTACAACTGTATAAATGAAAAAAAAAAAACAATGTACTGCATGTTTTGTCAATAGAAAATAAAACAAATACAAGCAAGTTTTAAAATGCTGCATTAAATACCATCTGGTGCAATGTTGTATTTCAGTAATGTGATTGTTTCCCAGCATTAAGATAGCATCAATTTTTGTTCTTGTTAAATGAAACCAATATTTCCCCTTAGAGTTTCTAAACTTAGTTTTGTTGATAGGGTGGGAAGTTTTGCCGTCTTAAAATGCCTTAAGTCATCAAAAAGATAAGCACAAGGTGCGCATACCCCATATGAAGGAGACCAGAAGCTAAGCTAGAACACTTTGGCATGATCAAATTTCCTATCTGTCCTGAGTATACCTTGGAATTCATATGTTTGTTCTGAAGGTAAGTCTGGGTCAGTCAGTTTAGCCTTTCCCTTTTGTGTTCCCTACTAGGGATGAGCTTTGAGTTCGAGTCAAACTAATGCTTCACTCGAACATTGCCTGTTCGCCCGTTCGCCGAACAGCGAACAATTTGGGGTGTTCGCGGCAAATTCGAAAAGCCGGGGGAACACCCTGTAAAAGTCTATGGGAGAAATCTAAAGTGCTAATTTTAAAGGCTTATATGCAAGTTATTGTCATAAAAAAGTGTTTGGGGACCCGGGTCCTGCCCCAGGGGACATGTATCAATGCAAAAAAAAGTTTTAAAAACAGCCGTTTTTTCAGGAGCAGTGATTTTAATAATGCTTAAAGTGAAACAATAAAAGTGAAATATTCCTTTAAATTTCGTACCTGGGGGGGGTGTATAGTATACCTGTAAAGTCGCGCTTGTTTCCCGGGCTTAGAACTGTCCCTGCACAAAGTGTCATTTCTGAAGGAAAAAAAGTCATTTAAAAGCACTCGCGGCTATAATGAATTGTCGGCTCCCGGCAATACAGAGAAAAGTCATTGATAAAAAAATCAAATTCAATTACCAGGCCCTTCAGGTCTTATATGGATATTAAGGGGAATCCTGCGTCAAATGTAAAAAAAAAATAAGTGGGGTTTTTTCCCCCAAATATCCATACAGACCCTTCAGGTCTGGTATGGATTTTAAGGGGAACTTAACGCCAAATAAAAAAAAAATGGCATGGTGTTCCCCCCAAAAATCAATACCAGACCCTTTATCCAAGCACACAACCTGGCAGGCCACAGGAATAGAGGGGGGACGAGAGAGCGCCCCCCCCTCCTGAACCATACCAGGCCACATGCCCTCAACATGGGGAGGATGCTTTGGGGGTCTGTGGAGTCCCCCTAAAAATCCATACCAGACCCTTATCCGAGCACGCAACCTGGCCGGCCGCAGGGGAAGAGGGGGGGACGAGAGAGCGGCCCCCCTCCCTCCTGAACCGTACCAGGCCACATGCCCTCAACATGGGGAGGATGTCCCCATGTTGATGGGGACAAGGGCCTCATCCCCACAACCCTTGCCCGGTGGTTGTGGGGGTCTGTGGGCGGGGGGCTTATCGGAATCTGGAAGACCCCTTTAACAAAGGGGACCCCAAGATCCTGCCCCCCCATGTGAATTGGTATGGGGTACATTGTACCCCTACCATTTCACAAAGAAAGTGTAAAACATTGTAAAAAAACACACAGACATCGTTGGGAAAAGTCCTTTATTAAAAATAAAAAAATAAAAAAAAGATTCCAGCGGTGGTAATCCACTCTCGGTATCCTGCGATGGATGCTCTCCTCTCTGGGGTCCAGTGGTGGATGATCTCTCCATCCAGGTCCAGGTTCCAGTGATGAGATGTCCAGCGCATCCTGTCTCCACCGGCGACACCCCGGGAATCCCGGCAACCTAACAGGTCTCTTCTGTAGCTGAGAGCTGGGCCACCCGTCACGTGACCCCGTCCCCCTCTGACGCAAGGGGAAACCCGGGCATCCAAAGCATCCTCCCCATGTTGAGGGCATTTGGCCTGGTACGGGTTAGGAGGGGGAGGCGCTCTCTCGTCCCCCCTCTTTTCCTGCGGCCTGCCAGGTTGCGTGCTTGGATAAAGGGTAAAGGGTCTGGTATGGATTTTTGGGGGGAACTCAACGCCATATTTTTTTTTAATTTGCCATGGAGTTTCCCTAAAATCTATGGATATTTGGGGGGAACCCCACGTCATTTTTTTTTCAATTTGACGCAGGGTTCCCCTTAATATCCATACCAGACCTGAAGGGCCTGGTAATTGAATTTGAGGGGACCCCCACACATTTTTTTATCAATGACGTTTCTCTGTATTGCCGGGAGCCGACAATTCATTATATGTGCTTTTAAATGACTTTTTTTCCTTCAGAAATTACACTTTATGCAGGGACAGTTCTAAGCACGGGAAACAAGCGCTACTTTACAGGTATACTATACACCCCCCCCAGGTATGAAATTTAAAGGAATATTTCACTTTTATTGTTTCACTTTAAGCATTATTAAAATCACTGCTCCCGAAAAAACAGCCGTTTTTAAAACTTTTTTTTTGCATTGATACATGTCCCCTGGGGCAGGACCCGGGTCCCCAAACACTTTTATGACAATAACTTGCATTGAAGCCTTTAAAATTAGCACTTTAGATTTTTCATGTTCGAGTCCCATAGACTTTAACGGTGTTCGGATGTTCGAACAAATTTATTGCCTGTTCGCAAGTTCTGGTGCGAACCGAACTGGGGGGGTGTTCGGCTCTTCCCTATTCCCTACATGATTAAACAGATGGGAAACCAACTAAAGAAAAAAGAACATGATGTTTGGTACAGTTGATACACTTTGTAGCAATGCATTTAAAAATGAGAAGCACTCTAAGATGAAAAATACTTCTTTACTTTGATAAAAATAAAAACAAAGTTTAATAGAAAACCGCAAATGATTACAGGTTAAATAAAATAGTTAAAAACATAAAATAATTCATGTAAAAAGTGGGAAAGGGTCAACTTGTGTGCAAAAATGTGTGTAAAAATTACAATCTCTTTGCTCAAGGACCAGTTAACCGGTAAAAGAAGGGGATGGGGAAAAGGTATCAGCCTCATTACATAATATTACACTAAGCAATACATAAGCAGTACATAAGATACTGTTCTTTCATATATTTATGCCTAATTAGGAAATAATACAGAAAAATTTGTATTCATAACTTATATACCATGTAAACATTTTACATAGGCTAAACATAGTCTAATCTTGCTTTCCAAACTTGGAACAAATACAAATTACAGAGACCAATAATTTAGGGCCCTTATTCAAATATATATACCGGTATATATCTGTAAACATTATACCCTAATGACATAATTAGTATTGTTAGACTGATAAAAACATAATATACATTTCTAACTTGATGCCAACAATGTTTACTGCTTTTAACCTTCTACTTGGCTCTAAGGTCTGAGACTGAAGCACAAGGAATTTGTATTATAAACTGTCAATATAAAATCTAGGAATCTCTAGTCTGCTACGGGTTACATTGTTGTGTGCTGTACCAAAACTTTCCACATCATCCTGTTCTTGTGCCTGCAGTTTAAAGTGGACCTTCAGTCATTTTTTCATCTTTCCATCCATTAAATCTTCTGCCCTTGTTGTTTTAACTTTGGATAGTAAAACATTTTTTTTTCTGCCAGCAAATACCTTATACAGCCCACTTCCTGTTTCTTGTCTGGTAAAAAGCCTAGGCTTATGACATCATGCACAGCTCTCTCTCACTCTCCTTAGAGTTTACCAGGAAGGGAGAGGGAGGTGAGTCATAAGAGGACCAATAAGAGCTGCAGAGCTGGAGGTGTGTGTCTGTGGAAATCCAAGAAGGGAACAGGCAGAAGACTCAGCTGCTCTCAGTTAAAATGGTTGCAGCCAGACTCAGTGGAGGGAGATTTCTGCAGCATATTTGGCAAGTACAGAATAACAGTATATATAAAATAACATGCAAAGTGGTTGAAGGGAAGCTTCAGGATGGCAAAAATGTTTTTATTACAAATTATGTGAGCAGACTGCAGTTCCTCTTTAATCTCTGTCCTGATTAGTGATGAGCCGAACACCCCCGGGTTCGGTTCGCACCAGAACCCGCGAACGGACCGAAAGTTCGAACGAACATTAGAACCCTATTAAATACAATGGATGCGAACGTTCGAATTCTAAAGTGCTAATTATAACAACTATTATGCATGTTATTGTCCTAAAAAGGGTTTGGGAACCCGGGTTCTGCACCAGGGGACATGTATCAATGCAAAAAGAAGTTTTAAAAACGGTCGTTTTTCGGGAGCAGTCATTTTAATGATGCATAAAGTGAAGAAAAAAAAATCAAATATTCCTTTAAATATCGTACCTGGGGGGTGTCTAAAGTATGCCTGTGAAGTGCCACGTGTTTCCCGTGTTTAGAACTGTCCCTGCACAAAATGACACTTCTAAAGGAAAAAAAAGCCATTTAAAACTGCTTGCGGCTTTAATGTAATGTCTGGTCCCGGTAATATGGATGAAATTCTTTAAGAAAAATGGCATAGCTACCCCATGACCCCCCCCTACCCCAGCCCATTACCAGCCCCTTTGGGTCTTGTATGGATATTAAGGGGAACCCCGCACATAAAATAAAAAAGGCCCTATATACTCTGAACAGCCCTATACAGGCGGTGCATACAAGACAGGGACTGTAGGTTTGTTCTTATGTAGAGTCTGTTTGTAATTTTGAACAGGTACATTGTTGAAGTGTAGCTCCAGACCAAAAATCTATTTTTAAACTTTTTGGAAAACATAGGTAAGGGTTATCACCCCTGTAACATTTGTTTTGCTGTCTGTGCCCCTGTTCAGAACATTTCACCTCACTTTCCGTCCCAATGACAACTGTTTTTGAAATGTGGTGTTTTTCTTGAAACAAGGATTGCTGATAAAGCATCAGTACAGAGGAGACACCTTTCTCCCATATTTATTCTTACAGGAGAGAATTTTCCTTCCTAGTGGTAGATTTCCTCTCACTTCCTGTTGTCTTCTTGCGTTTGCAAGTAGGAGTCGTTTGTAAGTTGGATGTTTGAAAGTAGGGACCTGCCGTATATACTCTGCAGAAATAGGCCCCTTAGTTGTTGGTGTTGGCACAACACTGTAAGCACTCACAGTTACTCTTGGTTGGTGCTGGAACGCCCTGCTGTCAACTATTATATCAGGAATTTTAATTACATATAATTGTTGAACAGTGGTAGTAAAAATTGGGCCTTTGATGGTGGTGCTGGTGCCACAACACTGTAAGCCCTGACAGTTACTCTTGGTGGGTGCAGCAATGGGCCCTGCTGTGAATTATTAGATCAAGAATTGTAATTACATGCCCCTGTTGAACAGGGGCTGAAAAATTGGGCCTTAGGCACTGGTGGCACAACACTGCAACCCCTCACAGCAACTGTACTTGGAGCACAGCAATGAGCCCTGTTGCAAAGTATTGCTTCAAAAATTGTAATGACACGCCCCTGTTAAACAGGGGCTGAAAAATTGGGCCTTAGGCACTGGTGGCACAACACTGCAACTCCTCACAGATACTGTACTTGGAGCACACCAATGAGCCCTGTTGCAAAGTATTGCTTCAAAAATTGTAATGACACGCCCCTGTTAAACAGGGGCTGAAAAATTGGGCCTTAGGCACTGGTGGCACAACACTGCAACTCCTCACAGATACTGTACTTGGAGCACAGCAATGAGCCCTGTTGCAAAGTATTGCTTCAAAAATTGTAATTACACGCCCCTGTTAAACAGGGGCTGAAAAATTGGGCCTTAGGCACTGGTGGCACAACACTGCAACTCCTCACAGATACTGTACTTGGAGCACAGCAATGAGCCCTGTTGCAAAGTATTGCTTCAAAAATTGTAATTACACGCCCCTGTTAAACAGGGGCTGAAAAATTGGGCGTTAGGCACTGGTGGCGGCACCCATAAACAAAAATGATCTTACAAGCTATCATCATCAATCGTATCATTGAGGACTCGGAGGAGGAGGATAGCCAGTCAACATAACAGCACAGGTACTCAGCATCAGCATCAGTCTTGAAGGGATGTGACATGTTAAAATCAATTAGTCTGTTATATCAGCATCAGGTGTGTGGTAGCTGGTGGTGATCCAAGACTGGTTCATCTTGATGAAAGTCAGTCGATCAACCGAGTCGGTGGACAGGCGCACCCTGTGATCCGTGACAAATCCTCCAGCAGCACTGAATGTGCGTTCCGAAAGAACGCTGGATGCAGGACAGGCCAGTAGCTCAATTGCATACTGTGCAAGCTCTGGCCAGTGATCCATCCTCAAGACCCAGTAAGCCAGAGGATTTTCGGTGGGGAAGGTGTCCAAGTCTGACCTTGCCCCTAGATATTCCTGCACCATGTTTATCAGACGCTGGCGATGGTTGCTGGAACCGATCATACTTTGGGGCTGCGGACTAAAGAATTGTCTGAACGCATCGGTCAGACGGCCACCTTCCCCACCGCTCCTTCTTTGACTGGCCGAAGCCTCAGCAACTCGTTGTCCAGGACCAGGAGTTTGCAACCTCCCAGTCTCTGGGAACGCGTTGCACAGACCTTTCTGCAAGGCCTCCCGGAGTTGTCTCATCCTCTGCTCCCTCTGCGACGGTAACATAAGGTCCGCAACCTTACCCTTGTACCGTGGATCAAGGAGAGTGGCCAGCCAGTAATGGTCCCTCTCCTTGATCCGAAGAATACGAGGATCCTTCCGCAGACTTTGCAGGATCAGGGAGGCCATGCAGCGTAGGTTTGCTGAGGCATTCGCTCCGGAGTCCTCTGGGTCACTAAGGACGACATGATCCGCAGCCACCTCCTCCCAGCCACGTACAAGTCCACTGGTTTCTTGGGACTGTAAATCATCCCTAAAAGACTGCTGCTGATGATGCTGAGTGCCAGCCTCCACCTCCATGCTGACACAATCCTCCTCCTCCTCCTCCTCCTCCTCCTCTTCCTGTGCGATGGGTGGGACAGAAGGAACACTGTCTGGGTAAAGGGGGCCTTGAGAGGCAAGGAAGTCCTCCTCTTCCTGCCTCTGTTCTGCCTCAAGTGCCCTGTCCATTATTCCACGCAGCGTGTGCTCCAACAGGTGGACAAGAGGTACAGTGTCACTGATGCATGCACTGTCACTGCTCACCATCCTCGTGGCCTCCTCAAATGGTGCCAGGACAGTGCATGCATCCCTGATCATGCCCCACTGGCGTGGAGAAAAAAAACCAAGCTCCCCTGACCCTGTCCTGGTGCCGTAGTCGCACAGGTACTCATTGATGGCCCTCTGCTGCGTGTGCAGCCGCTGCAGCATGGCCAACGTTGAGTTCCACCTGGTGGGCATGTCACATATAAGGCGGTTCTTGGGCAGGTTCAACTCCTTTTGCAGCTCAGCCAGGCGAGCACTGGCATTATAAGATCTGCGGAAATGCACACAGACTTTCCTGGCCTGCCTCAGGACATCCTGTAAGCCCGGGTACCTGCCCAAGAAGCGCTGCACCACCAGGTTAAGGACGTGAGCCACACAGGGCACATGGGTCAGTTGTCCCTGTCGGAGGGCGGAGAGGAGGTTGGTGCCATTGTCGCAAACCACCATTCCTGGCTTAAGCTGGCGTGGCGTCAACCACCTCTCGGCCTGGCCCTGCAGAGCAGACAGGACCTCTGCCCCAGTGTGGCTTCTGTCCCCCAAACACACCAGCGCAAGCACGGCATGGCATCTTTTTGCCTGCGTACTTGCGTAGCCCCGTGAACGGCTACGGAGCACCGCTGGTTCATAGGACAAACCACAGGAAGAGGCCATGGAGGAAGAAGAAGAGGAGGGGGTGGAGGAGAGAGGTGTGTCACAACCAGTAGTAGCATTTTGGAGGCGTGGCGGTGGGACAACCTCCAACACTACTGCACCTTGTCCTGAATCCTTCCCAGCTGCCAAAAGAGTGACCCAATGGGCCGTGAAAGAAAGGTAACGTCCCTGTCCATGCCTGCTGGACCATGAGTCAGCGGTAATATGCACCTTACCGCTGACCGCCCTGTCCAGCGAGGCCAAGACATTGCCTTCCACATGCCGGTAGAGAGCCGGAATAGCCTTCCGTGAGAAAAAGTGGCGTTTGGGAACCTGCCACTGAGGAACTGCACATTGCACAAACTCACGGAAGGGGGCCGAGTCTACCAACTGAAAAGGCAGCAGTTGAAGCGCTAGCAATTTAGCCAAGCTAGCATTCAACCGCTGGGCATGTGGATGGCTGGGAGTGAACTTCTTTCGACGGTCCAGCAGCTGGGGCAGGGAAATTTGCCTGCTAGAATCGGACGTCGGTGTACTGCTAGCAGAGTGGGCGCAAGTACTTGGCTGTGACACACCTAATTCTACACCTTCATTCCTCTCAGTGCATGTTTCAGAGAGGACTGAAGTTATAGTGGGGTTGGAGATCCCAGCTGATGCGGTGCAAGGAGAGGTCCGCTTTGTTCTTTGGTGTGGGTCTTTCAGGTAGGCTTGCCAACGAGCTGCATGGCAGGTCAACATATGTCTGGTCAGGCATGTGGTACCCAAGCGGCTGATGTTTTGGCCACGCGATATACGCTTGAGACATATGTTGCAAACAGCAGCTGTGCGATCTGATGCACTAGCCTCAAAAAAGGCCCACACCAAAGAACTTTTTGAATGACGGGCAGAGGCAGCGCCCTGCACAGGCGGAGCTCTGCGGTGTGATTCCGTCGGTGTACTGCCCTTACGCTGGCCACCAAAGGGCATCCTGCCTCGTTGGAGATGTGCCTCCTCCTCATCCTCCTCCTCCTCCTCTCTCCTATTAGGCACCCACGTGGAGTCAGTGACCTCATCATCCCCTCCCTCCTCATCACTGGAGCCAATCTGGCAGTATGCTGCAGCTGCTGGAACATGACTGCCAGATTGGTGTCCTTCTTGAGCATCCCCTCTGTCTGCTCTCACGCTACTGCCTTCCTCTAGCTGGGTTTCATCATCAGACCCTTCAAAACGCTGGGCATCCTCCTGGAGCATGTACCCAACACTGTGCTGAAACAGTTCGGGGGACTCCTCAGGAGGAGGACATGGTGGGTCTAGGGAAGGAGTGACTGATGATTTGTCTGACATTGATACCAGGGAAGACGACGCTTTGGCAGCTGCTTTTCCAGTACCCTGAGCCTGGGTGAGAGAGGATGAGGAGGAGGAGGAGGGCTTGGTCATCCACTCTACCAAGTCTTCGGCATGATGTGGCTCAACATGTCCAGCTGCCGAAAAGAAGGACAAGCGTGTCCCATGGCCATGTGCTGATGACAATGCACCGCGTCCACGACCAGCACTGTTGCCCCCAGACACAGAGCCTGCTTGCCCTCTTTTATTGCCTCCTGACTGTCTGCCTCTCCTTGTTTGCCTTCCAGACATTCTAATAGATGGCCTGCAGGGAGATGGGAAAAAAGCAATAAGGGCTACCTTCAGGTGTCCTTCTCTGTCCCTTGAAACAAGGACTTGCAGAGTGAAATAAACTGACACTCTCCCTACCTACAGTTTTCTGTCCCTAGAATAAATGTTTTTTTTAATCACAATATAGCACAAGGACAATTCAGTCACTGTCCTTCCAGGTCCCTGGAAACAAGGACTTGCAGAGTGAAATAAACTGACACTCTCCCTACCTACAGTTTTCTGTCCCTAGAATAAATGTTTTTTTTAAGCACAATATAGCACAAGGACAATTCACTCACTGTCCTTACAGGTCCCTGGAAACAAGGACTTGCAGAGTGAAAGAAAAAAAACACTCTCCCTACCTACAGTTTTCTGTCCCTAGAAAAAATGTTTTTTTTAATCACAATATAACACAAGGACAATTCACTCACTGTCCTTCCAGGTCCCTGGAAACAAGGACTTGCAGAGTGAAATAAACTGACACTCTCCCTACCTACAGTTTTCTGTCCCTAGAATAAATGTTTTTTTTAAGCACAATATAGCACAAGGACAATTCACTCACTGTCCTTACAGGTCCCTGGAAACAAGGACTTGCAGAGTGAAAGAAAAAAAACACTCTCCCTACCTACAGTTTTCTGTCCCTAGAAAAAATGTTTTTTTTAATCACAATATAACACAAGGACAATTCACTCACTGTCCTTCCAGGTCCCTGGAAACAAGGACTTGCAGAGTGAAATAAACTGACACTCTCCCTACCTACAGTTTTCTGTCCCTAGAATAAATGTTTTTTTTATCACAATATAGCACAAGGACAATTCAGTCACTGTCCTTCCAGGTCCCTGGAAACAAGGACTTGCAGAGTGAAATAAACTGACACTCTCCCTACCTACAGTTTTCTGTCCCTAGAATAAATGTTTTTTTTAATCACAATATAGCACAAGGACAATTCAGTCACTGTCCTTCCAGGTCCCTGGAAACAAGGACTTGCAGAGTGAAATAAACTGACACTCTCCCTACCTACAGTTTTCTGTCCCTAGAATAAATGTTTTTTTTAATCACAATATAGCACAAGGACAATTCAGTCACTGTCCTTCCAGGTCCCTGGAAACAAGGACTTGCAGAGTGAAATAAACTGACACTCTCCCTACCTACAGTTTTCTGTCCCTAGAATAAATGTTTTTTTTAATCACAATATAGCACAAGGACAATTCAGTCACTGTCCTTCCAGGTCCCTGGAAACAAGGACTTGCAGAGTGAAATAAACTGACACTCTCCCTACCTACAGTTTTCTGTCCCTAGAATAAATGTTTTTTTTAATCACAATATAGCACAAGGACAATTCAGTCACTGTCCTTCCAGGTCCCTGGAAACAAGGACTTGCAGAGTGAAATAAACTGACACTCTCCCTACCTACAGTTTTCTGTCCCTAGAATAAATGTTTTTTTTAATCACAATATAGCACAAGGACAATTCAGTCACTGTCCTTCCAGGTCCCTGGAAACAAGGACTTGCAGAGTGAAATAAACTGACACTCTCCCTACCTACAGTTTTCTGTCCCTAGAATAAATGTTTTTTTTAAGCACAATATAGCACAAGGACAATTCACTCACTGTCCTTACAGGTCCCTGGAAACAAGGACTTGCAGAGTGAAAGAAAAAAAACACTCTCCCTACCTACAGTTTTCTGTCCCTAGAAAAAATGTTTTTTTTAATCACAATATAACACAAGGACAATTCACTCACTGTCCTTCCAGGTCCCTGGAAACAAGGACTTGCAGAGTGAAATAAACTGACACTCTCCCTACCTACAGTTTTCTGTCCCTAGAATAAATGTTTTTTTTAAGCACAATATAGCACAAGGACAATTCACTCACTGTCCTTACAGGTCCCTGGAAACAAGGACTTGCAGAGTGAAAGAAAAAAAACACTCTCCCTACCTACAGTTTTCTGTCCCTAGAAAAAATGTTTTTTTTAATCACAATATAACACAAGGACAATTCACTCACTGTCCTTCCAGGTCCCTGGAAACAAGGACTTGCAGAGTGAAATAAACTGACACTCTCCCTACCTACAGTTTTCTGTCCCTAGAATAAATGTTTTTTTTATCACAATATAGCACAAGGACAATTCAGTCACTGTCCTTCCAGGTCCCTGGAAACAAGGACTTGCAGAGTGAAATAAACTGACACTCTCCCTACCTACAGTTTTCTGTCCCTAGAATAAATGTTTTTTTTAATCACAATATAGCACAAGGACAATTCAGTCACTGTCCTTCCAGGTCCCTGGAAACAAGGACTTGCAGAGTGAAATAAACTGACACTCTCCCTACCTACAGTTTTCTGTCCCTAGAATAAATGTTTTTTTTAATCACAATATAGCACAAGGACAATTCAGTCACTGTCCTTCCAGGTCCCTGGAAACAAGGACTTGCAGAGTGAAATAAACTGACACTCTCCCTACCTACAGTTTTCTGTCCCTAGAATAAATGTTTTTTTTAATCACAATATAGCACAAGGACAATTCAGTCACTGTCCTTCCAGGTCCCTGGAAACAAGGACTTGCAGAGTGAAATAAACTGACACTCTCCCTACCTACAGTTTTCTGTCCCTAGAATAAATGTTTTTTTTAATCACAATATAGCACAAGGACAATTCAGTCACTGTCCTTCCAGGTCCCTGGAAACAAGGACTTGCAGAGTGAAATAAACTGACACTCTCCCTACCTACAGTTTTCTGTCCCTAGAATAAATGTTTTTTTTAAGCACAATATAGCACAAGGACAATTCACTCACTGTCCTTACAGGTCCCTGGAAACAAGGACTTGCAGAGTGAAAGAAAAAAAACACTCTCCCTACCTACAGTTTTCTGTCCCTAGAAAAAATGTTTTTTTTAATCACAATATAACACAAGGACAATTCACTCACTGTCCTTCCAGGTCCCTGGAAACAAGGACTTGCAGAGTGAAATAAACTGACACTCTCCCTACCTACAGTTTTCTGTCCCTAGAATAAATGTTTTTTTTAAGCACAATATAGCACAAGGACAATTCACTCACTGTCCTTACAGGTCCCTGGAAACAAGGACTTGCAGAGTGAAAGAAAAAAAACACTCTCCCTACCTACAGTTTTCTGTCCCTAGAAAAAATGTTTTTTTTAATCACAATATAACACAAGGACAATTCACTCACTGTCCTTCCAGGTCCCTGGAAACAAGGACTTGCAGAGTGAAATAAACTGACACTCTCCCTACCTACAGTTTTCTGTCCCTAGAATAAATGTTTTTTTTTATCACAATATAGCACAAGGACAATTCAGTCACTGTCCTTCCAGGTCCCTGGAAACAAGGACTTGCAGAGTGAAATAAACTGACACTCTCCCTACCTACAGTTTTCTGTCCCTAGAATAAATGTTTTTTTTAATCACAATATAGCACAAGGACAATTCAGTCACTGTCCTTCCAGGTCCCTGGAAACAAGGACTTGCAGAGTGAAATAAACTGACACTCTCCCTACCTACAGTTTTCTGTCCCTAGAATAAATGTTTTTTTTAATCACAATATAGCACAAGGACAATTCAGTCACTGTCCTTCCAGGTCCCTGGAAACAAGGACTTGCAGAGTGAAATAAACTGACACTCTCCCTACCTACAGTTTTCTGTCCCTAGAATAAATGTTTTTTTTAATCACAATATAGCACAAGGACAATTCAGTCACTGTCCTTCCAGGTCCCTGGAAACAAGGACTTGCAGAGTGAAATAAACTGACACTCTCCCTACCTACAGTTTTCTGTCCCTAGAATAAATGTTTTTTTTAATCACAATATAGCACAAGGACAATTCAGTCACTGTCCTTCCAGGTCCCTGGAAACAAGGACTTGCAGAGTGAAATAAACTGACACTCTCCCTACCTACAGTTTTCTGTCCCTAGAATAAATGTTTTTTTTAATCACAATATAGCACAAGGACAATTCAGTCACTGTCCTTCCAGGTCCCTGGAAACAAGGACTTGCAGAGTGAAATAAACTGACACTCTCCCTACCTACAGTTTTCTGTCCCTAGAATAAATGTTTTTTTTAATCACAATATAGCACAAGGACAATTCAGTCACTGTCCTTCCAGGTCCCTGGAAACAAGGACTTGCAGAGTGAAATAAACTGACACTCTCCCTACCTACAGTTTTCTGTCCCTAGAATAAATGTTTTTTTTAATCACAATATAGCACAAGGACAATTCAGTCACTGTCCTTCCAGGTCCCTGGAAACAAGGACTTGCAGAGTGAAATAAACTGACACTCTCCCTACCTACAGTTTTCTGTCCCTAGAATAAATGTTTTTTTTTAATCACAATATAGCACAAGGACAATTCAGTCACTGTCCTTCCAGGTCCCTGGAAACAAGGACTTGCAGAGTGAAATAAACTGACACTCTCCCTACCTACAGTTTTCTGTCCCTAGAATAAATGTTTTTTTTAATCACAATATAGCACAAGGACAATTCAGTCACTGTCCTTCCAGGTCCCTGGAAACAAGGACTTGCAGAGTGAAATAAACTGACACTCTCCCTACCTACAGTTTTCTGTCCCTAGAATAAATGTTTTTTTTAAGCACAATATAGCACAAGGACAATTCACTCACTGTCCTTACAGGTCCCTGGAAACAAGGACTTGCAGAGTGAAAGAAAAAAAACACTCTCCCTACCTACAGTTTTCTGTCCCTAGAAAAAATGTTTTTTTTAATCACAATATAACACAAGGACAATTCACTCACTGTCCTTCCAGGTCCCTGGAAACAAGGACTTGCAGAGTGAAATAAACTGACACTCTCCCTACCTACAGTTTTCTGTCCCTAGAATAAATGTTTTTTTTAAGCACAATATAGCACAAGGACAATTCACTCACTGTCCTTACAGGTCCCTGGAAACAAGGACTTGCAGAGTGAAAGAAAAAAAACACTCTCCCTACCTACAGTTTTCTGTCCCTAGAAAAAATGTTTTTTTTAATCACAATATAACACAAGGACAATTCACTCACTGTCCTTCCAGGTCCCTGGAAACAAGGACTTGCAGAGTGAAATAAACTGACACTCTCCCTACCTACAGTTTTCTGTCCCTAGAATAAATGTTTTTTTTAATCACAATATAGCACAAGGACAATTCAGTCACTGTCCTTCCAGGTCCCTGGAAACAAGGACTTGCAGAGTGAAATAAACTGACACTCTCCCTACCTACAGTTTTCTGTCCCTAGAATAAATGTTTTTTTTAATCACAATATAGCACAAGGACAATTCAGTCACTGTCCTTCCAGGTCCCTGGAAACAAGGACTTGCAGAGTGAAATAAACTGACACTCTCCCTACCTACAGTTTTCTGTCCCTAGAATAAATGTTTTTTTTAATCACAATATAGCACAAGGACAATTCAGTCACTGTCCTTCCAGGTCCCTGGAAACAAGGACTTGCAGAGTGAAATAAACTGACACTCTCCCTACCTACAGTTTTCTGTCCCTAGAATAAATGTTTTTTTTAAGCACAATATAGCACAAGGACAATTCACTCACTGTCCTTACAGGTCCCTGGAAACAAGGACTTGCAGAGTGAAAGAAAAAAAACACTCTCCCTACCTACAGTTTTCTGTCCCTAGAAAAAATGTTTTTTTTAATCACAATATAACACAAGGACAATTCACTCACTGTCCTTCCAGGTCCCTGGAAACAAGGACTTGCAGAGTGAAATAAACTGACACTCTCCCTACCTACAGTTTTCTGTCCCTAGAATAAATGTTTTTTTTAAGCACAATATAGCACAAGGACAATTCACTCACTGTCCTTACAGGTCCCTGGAAACAAGGACTTGCAGAGTGAAAGAAAAAAAACACTCTCCCTACCTACAGTTTTCTGTCCCTAGAAAAAATGTTTTTTTTAATCACAATATAACACAAGGACAATTCACTCACTGTCCTTCCAGGTCCCTGGAAACAAGGACTTGCAGAGTGAAATAAACTGACACTCTCCCTACCTACAGTTTTCTGTCCCTAGAATAAATGTTTTTTTTAATCACAATATAGCACAAGGACAATTCAGTCACTGTCCTTCCAGGTCCCTGGAAACAAGGACTTGCAGAGTGAAATAAACTGACACTCTCCCTACCTACAGTTTTCTGTCCCTAGAATAAATGTTTTTTTTAATCACAATATAGCACAAGGACAATTCAGTCACTGTCCTTCCAGGTCCCTGGAAACAAGGACTTGCAGAGTGAAATAAACTGACACTCTCCCTACCTACAGTTTTCTGTCCCTAGAATAAATGTTTTTTTTAATCACAATATAGCACAAGGACAATTCAGTCACTGTCCTTCCAGGTCCCTGGAAACAAGGACTTGCAGAGTGAAATAAACTGACACTCTCCCTACCTACAGTTTTCTGTCCCTAGAATAAATGTTTTTTTTAAGCACAATATAGCACAAGGACAATTCACTCACTGTCCTTCCAGGTCCCTGGAAACAAGGACTTGCAGAGTGAAAGAAACTGACACTCTCCCTACCTACAGTTTTCTGTCCCTAGAATAAATGTTTTTTTAAGCACAATATAGCACAAGGACAATTCACTCACTGTCCTTCCAGGTCCCTGGAAACAAGGACTTGCAGAGTGAAAGAAACTGACACTGTCCCTACCTACAGTTTTCTGTCCCTAGAATAAATGTTTTTTTTAAGCACACTATAGCACAAGCACAAAACACACTGACACTCTCCCTACCTATCCTTCTCTTTCCCTAAACTAAAGGAATCCAGGTTAAGCAAGAAAGAAATAACAGTCACTGTCCCTGCCTATGCTGCTCTATCCCTGCTCCGGAACACACTACACTAGGCCGCCGTGCTGGCGGCCTTTTATAGTGTGGGGCGTGTACTAAACACCCTCAGCAATAATTGGCCACAGGCATCCTGCCTGTGGCCAATCATTGCTCTCCTCGCTGCCGGCGCTGTGATTGGCCAAGCATGCGGGGTCACAGTGCATGCTTGGCCAATCACAGCGCCTGGATGACACTGCGATGGCGTAGTGCATTGTGGGCCGTTCGCGTCACTCGAATTTGGCGCGAACGGCCCAAATCGTTCGATCTTCGTCGAACGATCGAACAGCCGATGTTCGAGTCGAACGTATGTTCGACTCGAACACGAAGCTCATCCCTAGTCCTGATATGAGGACTTCATTAGAAATATTACCTTCTGCCACCATTCCAATAATTCCGTTATTTCTTAAAATACTAAAACTCACATTTCCAGATAGCCTATTAATTCTACAGTGATGTACAGTAGAGTATATTCTTCCAGAAAATAATATGCTAATCTGAAATATACTACATATCAGAAGATTAGATGACTTAACCACATAGTATTTTAAAGTAGATTTCAACATGCAGCCAGGTATTTAATGGAAAATGTCTGAACTCTAAGTAACCCGAGAAGATTATACTTTTTTATTCAAAGGAAAATTTGCAAACAAAAATATATCAGAGACATGAAGTTGTATCTTTTAATCAGAGTACAGAATCTGCCAAAGATAAGCATGTTACAAACAGTAATAAAAGTTAACAGAAAACCACATGGGAATAAATAAGTGTGGATATAAATACAATCTACCAAACCATTCAATCTACCTAACCATTCAGCTTCTAGTGAAACATGCTATAATATAAAAAGAAAAACAAACATGCGCAACAATGAATTGAATGAAAATAAATGATAATCAAACTCTGGCGTGTAAAAAGTCCTGCACCCAAGGTGGCGACCCAACCATGGGTGACCCAAACAGTTGAATATAGGGGTAATAAGCCCCAGAAAAACAGTCTCTTAATGCACCAAACTCTTGAGAGATAAAATTAGACCGTATGTATATAGTTCCAAAAACAGTTCATACGTAATGTCTGGAACAAGGAAGTTAACATTGAAGACTGGTAGTGTGAATATCAATACTCATTTCAAACATCTGTGACTTCAAACATCAAAACACCAGAGAAAAAGTGCTGTTAACCGGATAGAAGAGAGATCCTCCACCTCTGATGTGACTGACACTTACCAGAAAATCTGATCCCTGCAAGAGATCAATCAGCGCGGATGGCTATTACCCCTGCCAGGGTCTCTGAAAGGATCTGTGAGCTATCCTCCACTCCTCCGGTGTCTATGTCTCCAATCTGGACAAAAGCAGTGTTTGTGTGTCTTCTTGCCGGATAATGGGAAAGCTGAAGATTCCAAATGATAGAGGAATGCACGCCTATACGGTTCTGGAAGGTCTTCTTGTGAGAGCTGGGACGCACGGCTGAGCGGGCAGGGTGGTAGGTCCTGTGAGCAGTGTGGTTGCTACGTCCAGTCCGGACACATCGGAGGTGGGATGACAGCAGATGGCTCTCAGGTCCGGAATCCTCTCTGTCACATCACGGACCTGAGAGCCATCCGCTGTCATCCCACCTCTGATGTGTCCGGACTGGACTTAGCAACCGCACTGCTCACAGGACCTACCGCCCTGCCCGCTCAGCCGTGCATCCCAGCTCTCACAAGAAGACCTTCCAGAACCGTATAGGAGTGCATTCCTCTATCATTTGGAATCTTCAGCTTTCCCATTATCCAGTAAGAAGACACACAAATACTGCTTTTGTCCAGATTGGAGACATAGACACCGAAGGAGTGGGGGATAGCTTACAGATCCTTTCATAGACCCTGGCAGGGGTAATAGCCATCCGCGCTGACTGATCTCTTGCAGGGATCAGATTTTCTGGTAAGCGGCAGTCACATCAGAGGTGGTGGATCTCTCTTCTATACAGATAACAGCACTTTTTCTCTGGTGTTTTGATGTTTGAAGTCACAGATGTTTGAAATGAGTATTGATATTCACACTAGCACTCTTCAATGTTAACTTCCTTGTTCCAGACATTATGTATGAACTGTTTTTGGAACTATATACATACGGTCTAATTTTCTCTCTCAAGAGTTTGGTGCATTAAGAGACTGTTTTTCTGGGGCTTATTACCCCTATATTCAACTGTTTGGGTCACCCATGTTTGGGTCGCCACCTTGGGTGCAGGACTTTTTACACGCCAGAGTTTGATTATCATTTATTTTCATTCAATTCATTGTTGCGCAGGTTGTCTTTCTTTTTTTATTGTTTTTTTGTGTGTATTTTACTTATATAAGTTGCAGCATTTTTTTCACACTTATCATGTTCACTTGACTCTCATATAAGACAGCGCAGTATTTTCCCCTTTTTTGAAACATGCTCTAATGCCTTGTACACTCGATCTGATTTTCCGTCGGGATAAACTCTGACCGGATTCCGTTCAAGCTGTCTTGCATACACACTGTCACACCAAATTCCGACCGTCAAAAACGCGGTGACGTACAACACTACGATGAGCCAAGTAAAATTAAGTTCAATGCTCCTGAGCATGCGTCGACTTGATTCTGAGCATGCGTGTTTTTTTCTCAGTCGGAGTTCCCTACAGAACGAACGGAATTCTCTTTCTAAATTCTGACGGAAAAAGTCTGATGGGGCACACACACGGTCGGAATATCCGATGAAAAAATTCCGTCTGACTTTTTCCATCGGAAATTCGGATCGTGTGTACAAGGCATAAGTGTGATGGACAAACAAGGAAAAGGGGCAAAAAACAAGTGATTGCTGGTAGAGTATAAAAAAATTCAGCATTAATAGTCCCAATTGTAGAAAAAAGTCCATCCTTCAGTGGGTACTATAGAATGTAGATGTCCATCCACTTAGGGCAAGCCTCACATAAAGAGACGGAAGCAGTCTCCAGTATATGTAGAAAGAAAGAGAAAAACATAGAGGCGCCTCTAAGTGCAGATGTTATGGTAAAAAATTGTATAACATCAGTAACAATTAGAAACTCACATAAGCAGATTCCTTGAGAACGTGCACGCAATGTGTCGGGAGGGGCATACGCACGCCATCGCTGCCGCGTCCTTGTGGTAGGAGCGGCGGCCATCTTTTGTGAAATTTTGTTTGGCAATGTTTGTTTGTATGCTGCAGCATTTTATGTTCCTTTTTATTTAAATAAATTACTACACTATATGATAAGTTGATCAGATTTTTAAAATGAAATCCGGGGACATATTTTTTTTTTTACTAGTAAAGGCAGCAATCAGCGACTCTCTGCCCGTCGCTGCCGCCCACCTTACAGCCGGTCAAGTCTTACTCTCCGGGCCCCGGCTACTACTGGGTGGGGAGCGGAGGAAGATCACTTCGTCAGGGAAAGCAAGGAGATAAGCAGGCAGGTGGCTGGCCGGGACTTGAGCCAAGGCAGAAGAACATGCGAGCGGAGCGGAATGGGCATGCGCTCGAAACTGAAGAAATATTCCCTGCACTCCAACCAGCACATGATCATCAGAAAGTGGCAAAGATAATGGAAAAAAAATACACCCCCCTAAGCTAGTAGGAGTGACGGAGCGGGGGGTGTGCAATTCAGAATTTTTTATTTTTATTTTGCACTGACTGTCTTTGAAATTGCCCCAGACCCTGTTCAAATCCAATCCGGGGACAAAACTGGGGACATACTTGGTCTGGGGACAGTGTCCTCAATCCGGAGACTGTCCCCTGAAACGGGGGATGTCTGGTCACCCTACTATATAAGCATCATCTGACTCCCGATGGTAAGCTTTTTTGCACAGTATCTTTCCCAATTTGGAGTCCATAAAGCCATCTCTATGCCTGAACATGATGTCACCATGCTTCATACTAGCGGTTCAAGGCATGATATGATTTGCCATCAGGCGAGTGTTTAGATTGGTGGAGGGACACCACGGTGGAAGAAAACTTTGTAACACTTCGGGGCTTAAGTGTATATATATTTTTTGCTGGATTTTGTCTATTTTCTGGTGAGTGGTTTGGCACAATGCACTTACTACTGCTACTGAACTTTTAACATATAGATGATTGTCCTGATCATGTCACACAGTCACCATTTGAACTCTGTTTATTTATTCACTATCAATGGACATTTGTTTTTCACTGGAAAGCGCTGCACTGCTTTATGTTATTGTATTATGGGGGTTATTTACTAAAGGCAAATCCACTTTGCACTACATGTGCACTTGGAAGTGCAGTCGCTGTAAATCGCTGTAGATCTGAGGGGAAGTTCTGAAATGAGGGGAAGCTCTGCTGATTTTATCATCCAATCACGTGCAAGCAAAAATGCTGTTTTTTTATTTTCCTTGTATGTCCCCCTTAGATCTACAGCGACTGCACTTCCATGTGCACTTGTAGTGCAAAGTGGATTTGCCTTTAGTAAATAACCCCCTGTTAGTTGAAGGTAGTATATTCACCTTTTTTGTTTCTAATTGGTTAGCACTCGCTTTTTCTTTATTGATTTTGCAAATTTTTACTGCTGTTAAAAAACATTTTACCATAACATCTACACTTAGAGTCTAGATTGAAAACATTATTTTGCAAGATGTTTTAGGGACAGAATTACAATGGTGAAAACCTTTCTGTATCAACCTATGGCATTTGGGAATGAGGCCTCATGCACACAGTAATTTTTCTAATCTCTCCTAGAAGCCTTTCTCCTAGTAGCAGTGCTTTGACAAGAAAAAACACCAGGCGCTTATAAAAGCGTGTAACGCGTTTACCCGCATTAATCCACATCAAGCGTTTGAGCGTTAATTAATTTCACTGGGCAGAATAAATACTTTATTCTGGGCATTGAAATTAATTAATGTTCAAGTGCTAAATGCGCCTGATTTATGTGCAATTACATGCGTTAACGTGCGTCAAGTGTTTTCTCTGCCAAAGCTTTGCTGCTCCTGGACGCACTGGCAATGAGTTTTTTTTTTTATGCTGCGTCTAAACTCTCCTGCCACTAAATGCATGGACACATAGGCTAGCATGCAGGGGAGTTTAGAGGAAGGAATAAAATCCCAGGTGGCCCTAGGAGCAGCTGTAAAAACATCCAGTGTGCCTGAAGGTGAACTCAATGGACATGTATCATAAGAGCCAGAAAATGCCTACAGAAAAACTTAAGTCTAGGTTGCACATGCTTCAGCTTGTAAATGCTAGTCTGCAGAGCAAGGTGTACAGTAAACATTTACAAGGCATTTAGAAAGTTCAGGTACTGAAAGGTGGCTGCACATTCCTGCAGCAAAATATAATTCCCTGCTTTTATGATGAATATCAGGCTGTTCTGAAAGGCAAAGCTTCAGCACTTCCTGAGGGTGTTAAAGCTTACCCAACCCTTTCAGCCTCTTGCACATTCATTTTGGCCTATGATTATGGTCACAGAGGACAAGGGGGCACTCTTTGTCATAGAGGAAATAAGATTTAATTTCCAAATACGGAAAGGTTTCTTCACAGTAAGAGCTGTGAAAATGTGGAATAGACTCCCTCCAGAGGTGGTTCTGGCAAGCTCAGTAGATTGCTTTAAAAAAGGCCTGGATTCTTTCCTAAATGTACATAACTGGGTACTGACATTTATAGGTAAAGTTGATTCAGGGAAAATACGATTGCCTCTCGGGGGATCAGGAAGGAATTTTTTCCCCTGCTGTAGCAAATGTAACTAACTATAAAACTATGTAACTATGGTGATAGATCAATAGAAATGTGTTGGGGCTGGTCTTGTACACTGCCCAAAAGTGTTGAAGAAAAGTGTTCTGCCATGATAGAAAGGCTTTATAGGCTTCTGCAGGTATGTATACTGCACTAACACAGATACTTTAGCCTCGTACACACGAACGAGTTTCTCGGCAAAAACCAGCAAGAAACTTGCTGGCAGAGATTTTTTGCCGAGAAATTCGTTCGTGTGTATGGTTTCTCGTCAAGAAAAGCGACAAGAAAATAGAGATCCTGCTCTCTATTTTCTCGTCGAGATTCTCGTCGGCATGTTTCTCGACGGGAAAAGTGAGTGTGTGTACACTTACCTGTCCTCCGGGAATCCCGCGCATGTTCGAAATAAATTCGACGCATGCGCGGTAGCTTCCTAGGCATACGTAGGGTATACCAAGATGGCGGCGACGGCATCGAATGTGATGAGCGCATGCTCGTCGTAGTCGATGACGTCACCGTGTACGCTCCATTCAAAGAACCGCGGGTTCTTTGAATCGAGCGTCTGTACACTCGGCCGGGACAAGTTTCTTGTCCAAGAATCTCGTCGAAAAAAACAACATGTTTTTTTCGACGAGAATCTCGGCCGTGTGTAAGAGGCCTGAGATTGTGTATTTTACATGCAAGTGACCACTTGCCGACCAGCCACCGCATTTTTAGTCCGGCAGGTTGGCTCGGCTCGGCGAAACAACGTTACCTTACATTGCTTCGCCTTTTGGCCACTAGGGGCGCGCGCACACCTAGGGAACACAGTTAACCCATTGATGGCCCCCTAGTGTTAACCCCTTCCCTTCCAGTAACATTTATACAGTAATCAGTGCATTTTTTTTATAGCACTAACCGCTGTATAGTTGTCAATGGTCCCAAAAATGTGTCAAAAATGTCCGTTCTGTCTGCCACAATATCGCAGTCCCGATAAAAATCGCAGATCGCCGCCATTACTAGTAAAAAAATAATAAGAAGAAAAATGCCATAAATCTATCCCCTATTTTGTAGATGCTATAACTTTTGCGCAAACCAATCAATATACGCTTATTTGATTTTTTTTTTACCAAAAATATGTAGAAGAATACATATTGGTCTAAACTGAGGAAAAAAATGTTTTATTATTTATTATTGTTTTTTGGGATATTTATTATAGCAAAAAGTAAAAGATATTGTGTTTTTTTCAAAACTGTAGCTCTTTTTTTGTTTTATAGCGCAAAAAATAAAAGCCGCAGAGGTGATAAAATGGCACCAAAAGAAAGCTCTATTTGTGGGAAAAAAAGGACGTCAATTTTGTTTATGTACAGCATTGCACGACCGTGCAATTAGTAGTTAAAGCGTCGCAGTGCCGTATTGCAAAAAATGGCCTGGTCATTGAGCAGCCAAATCTTCCGGTGCTGAAGTGGTTAAAGGTGCCAAATAATCAACTTCCCATGTTAGTAAATAAAAACACATTTTATTTCATAATTACAAAAATTTCATACAAAAAATACACAAGGAAAGATCAACCTTTGGTAATATATATGTCATATCATGATCATCATGCATAGTAACCTTTTCTATATCTCCCCTCTCTTCAGTATATCTTACATCATGATGTTAGGAATTACCCTTCCCTTTTCCAGTTCCTCAACTATTAAACTATCCCAGATCATGGTGGGGTTCTCATTCCCCCTGTGCCCCAAGTGACCCCTGTCACAAACCATATAAAGGTTTAGGTGGGAGTGGTCTCTTGCCTCAATGTGTTTCGCACTTAAGCTTCTTTAGGTGGGTAGAAGAAGGTTGATATTGCATATTTTCCCTTTTAGATATAACATGGTGGATTTGCGAACCAGTAATGCTCCCTGGGGGAACAATGAAACACCTGGGATATTTTAGGGAAACCCAAGGTAGGTAAGCATGCCCAATGGTTCTACTTTAATAGATGCTTGTGTAAATCATAGACTAGCCTAGTACCATATCAATCCAGTTGGTGCCTTTATACATATCAGTACTTGTTGTTGCAGCAGAACAGCCACTCATCAGTGATTTTGCTTTCTCCGTGGTGCCAGTAAATACATAGCACTCGACATCTCTAAAATTCTATCCCTACAGCATTTTAATGGGCTCCCATTCGACTCTGGCACAAAAATACTGCCACGGACGCCACTCGAATGAGCTGGGGTACACAGCACCTTCCCTTGGACACCCAATGATTATTTGGATTTTCCATTTCAGCTACATTGTTTAACTAGGACTATTGTAGGGGCGTCCATGGCAGTTTACAATTTAAAGGTTGATTAAGCCTTAGGGTCATATGGCAATGCCAAATAGATTTCTAATGGATATAAAAAGTTTCCCATATTGGTGAAAGATCAGAAAGTGATTACGCCATTTTGTTCTATACAAATAAGAATGCCACACTTATTCTGAATGCAAAAGCACATATCTAAATTCAGCATTTACTGGGACATGAAAAAAAAGAGGAATTCATAGCAAAGTATTCTAAAGTTTTTGAAAATGTTAGTGTTCCAACAAAACACACCCATGTGGACAAATCAGTTAGTTCATTATACATGGCTCTATAAATGTCACAATGGATAATATAAAGCAAAAACAAAATGGAAATATCAGGGGCAGAAAAACAAACTATTCACAGATAGGTTGAACACCACAGACTTTAGCCCCATGCAACAGTTCCAATTTACAGGCACCGAGGAGGTGAAACTGACAAACAAAGTGGAAGCATAGGAACCAGCTTAAATTGGAGTTCCACCCAAAAATGGAACTTGCGCATTAAGTGACGGTGACCCCCTGTCATGCCAACTGGCATGTCATTTTTTTGGGGGGGGGAGAAGCAGATACCAGCTCCCAGCTCCCACTTCCTCCCAGGGCTCCGCGGCACTGTAAGGAAGTTCACCTCTCCCCCTCCCTCCCTGCAAACTTCTAGGACACATCACAGGTCCCAGAAGATTGCCCGGCAAATCACAGCGTGCAGCGCAGCTCGCGCATGCGCAGTGCGTGCCCGGCTGTGAAACAGTAGTGATGCCAGCGCCGCAGAGAGGAGGGGGAGAGGAGCGGGGCTTCGTTAGCCGCATCGCTGGACCGTGGGACAGGTTAGTGTCTGATTATTAAAAGTCAGCAGCTACACTTTTTGTACCTGCTGACTTTTATATGGATGGAACTCCGCTTTAAAATATCATTTATTTAGTCCTTAGGTTCATGAATCCAGAAGGTCACAGTAGTATATATGGCTCCCAGTTTTATCAAGCTTTAAGCCCTGGTTCACACTGGTGCGATTTGATATGCGATTTGACATGTCAAATCACATGTCAAATCGGCGGCATTTGCCGGCAATTGCCGGCAATGGCACCGTCCTAATCAGTGCGATGCCGCATCTGTGGCGCTGCACCAATTTCAAAAAGTAGTTTCTATATTAGTTTTTGTGATTTACATTGGGAAATCGGGACTGACAGGCGGGAGTGAAATCGTGCGAGTTCAGCTGAACTCGCACGGCTTCATTCCCGCAGCCCAGTGTGAACCTGTGCTTAACTGCATATCAAGTTAATTTTTTTTCTAGTTTTGGAGACAGTTTGAAAGTATTATAACCCCGTTTCCTGTTAGAGAGATTTTGTCTCACTTCTAGTACTGCACACAATGGTTTTACCAGACAGAAAGTGAGAAAAAAGCTGCAAGAGAAACACAGACCAAAATAAACATTTGATAGAAGTTCCAGCCTTTATCTACTATACTAAGTACCGTATATACTCGAGTATAAGCCGACCCGAATATAAGCCGAGGCACCTAATTTTACCACAAAAACTGGGAAAACCTATTGACTCAAGTATAAGCCTAGGCTGTCCTTCTGCATGCCTCACTGTGCCTGACTGTGCCTCATTGTGTCCATGCCTCACTGTGCCTTACTGTGCCCATGCCTCACTGTGTCCATGCCTCACTGTGTCCATGCCTCACTGTGCCCATGCATCACTGTGCCCATGCCTCACTGTGCCCATGCCTCACTGTCACTGTGTCCATGCCTCACTGTGCCCAATCTCCCTACCTGATCTCCGGCGCTGTGTGACTAGACTGACGTTTAACATGGGAGTCTATGGAAGGGGTGCCCGGCTTTGAAAAATTGGTTCTCCCCGGACAACAAACTTTGCGCACTTGTAGAGGAAGAGTGGGGCTACATGTGTGCCAAGTTTGGGGTCCAGAGGACCTACGGCTGGCCTGGATCAGGCGCACAAAGTTGAAGATGGACACAGACTCGAGTATAAGCCGAGGGGGGCATTTTCAGCACAAAAAAATGTGCTGAAAAACTTGACTTATACTCAAGTATATACGGTATATACTATATCTGTCTGTATTACTCTTGGAGAGTTCTCTGTCAGCAGGACAGGACTTCTCTAACGGAGTCTCAGACACCAGTAAAAACCTGACCGTAGTTCTACGCCTTTCCCCTCTCTATCCAAAACATTTATCTTAACTTACAGTTATGTTTTTAAAAAAAACTTTTGCCAGTACTTAGTTGAAAATTTACATAGTCATGTTTAAAAAAGACACATTTCCATCATATTTACCAAAATTAGACAAAAATACGTTTATTAAAAACCCACAGGAAGCACAGGAAGGCAAAAAAACGTAAACACTTCCCTCCAATTTGCCCCAAAAGGAAAAAAAAATCTTTCCCGAGCTCATAAGATACTCTCTGGATTAACAGTCTACAGTAATTTTTAGGAAAGTGATTTTAAATAGTTCAAAGGACAGTATTTTCCAAGCTCACACCTGAGGACGTGTAATCCAAACTGAAAACAAATCTTTGCAATTTTAGGTGAGAACATTGGCTGCTGGCAAGTCAGTCTAGATGCTACAATTTGGAATTATATCTGACAGGGAAGTTTTTCAGCAAAAAATTCAGATGCATTTAGAAATATTAAAAGCATCCACACAACAGCAAATGAGACGATTAGAGCTGCATTACATAGACAGGAGCATGATGAAATTATGTGCAATATTATGGAATGTGCCCCAAAAAAAAAAAAAAAATCAAGGTAAATTGGTCAAAGGCCAGTAGTAATATAAAATAATTCATCTGGGATATCCTGTAATAACCTACTTGGTATCATAAACATATAACTCTAATCAATTATATATAAATAGAAATGTGAACATCAAATTGGACCTGAATAGTTGCCAACATCCCTAATCAATTATATTGTATTTATTTTTTAGTCTACATGCAATGAAAGAATATTCATTTTGAGTTGAGTTGAGTTGAGAGGTATCTTAATATAGCACGGTCTTACCCAGAAGGGTCCCGATGCGCATAGCAGAGTTCCAAGAAAAAGAGGACCCAGGAACCAAGAGCAGCACAGAGCGGTAGAAAGGGTGGAAGAGAGAGGCAACGCAGGAAGGCCTTGCGTGAAAAGCCTTCAGTAACCCGTGGAAGACCGGTATAGTATGGGCCTCCTGGAGCTCGACAGGGAGACTATTCCATAATACGGCACCCTGGTGGGAGAAGGCCCGACCACCACGCCGGATCTTCTTGGGCAACAAGATGTAGAGGAGATCTCTGCCGGTAGATCTGAATGATCTGGCAAGAGCTCATTTATGAAAACGAGAGCAGAGATAGCTTGGGGCCAGGCCTCTCATAATCTTAAACGTGTTACATCCTGCCTTAAATAAGGTGAGATAGTGGACCGGCAGCCAATGCAAGGCGCAGAGGACAGGGGTGATATGATCCCTCAACGGGACATCCATGAGTAACCTTGCCGCAGCATTTTGAAGCTTCTGCACTAACATCTTTGGCAATCCCAGATAAAGAGAGTTGCAGTAGTCTAGGCAGCTACCTATTGTGGCACAGATGACAGTTTTTCTGTCCGAGATATCCAGATATTTAAACAGCCCCCTCAGAAGTTTTAGCTGCCAGTGACATTTTGCTATGGTTCAAATATAAAGAAATACCATAATTATTAACCAAAGAAATCTAGTAAACTTTAACAAATAAGACATGCATAAAATGTGAATGAATTTTACATCTTACCTTATGATCAACTCAATAATGCTCTATAAAGTATTATTATTAATATAATGTAAAAAACAATGAATATTGAAGGGCCAGCCATTGGGTGGAAGACTCAAATGACAAGTATCTGGGACATGCAACTGGTCGTAGAATGAATTTACAGTATATTATGTACTCGCTGAAAGGGCAAATTATATTTGAATAATAAGATACTGGGCACAGCACTGGAAAAATGTAAATGTTATCCGGCAGTTAGAGTTAAATAAACCTTATCTAATTAAAATAACAGTGTGTCATGCTATTTTTGATATAACTGTTTAAGAATATTACACAGTTAAAGAGAAATGTAGGCAATAGATTCAAGCAATCAATATGTCACTACCAAATTAACACAGCAACTGTCATAAAATCAAAAGGTTCACTCAAATTGCCTTAATCTAGTTCTACATAATCAGCTGCATCATCTAAAGGGTCAATAGGAGAGCATCAGGAGTGTATTTCTTGAAGATTGTGCTTCACAACTTCTTCTTTTTCTGCTTCCTTCATCGCCAATCGCATTCAGGCTTTTGATACAGGTCTGAATTTTACTGGTGGCTTTGAGACACATGTATAATTATAAAAAATGGTATCAATATCCTTAAGGCAAATAGGCTTCAAAGAATTTAATAAGCTAGGGAAAATTCCCTTGCAAAGTGAATACTCTGCAAGAAAATTTTCCCTAGCTTAGTAAATTCTTAGAATTTTCACCGGATTCACTAAGCAAAATGAAAATTCCCTTGCAAAGTGATCAGCCCATTTGCCTTTAGTAAATCAACTCCAATGTGTCTGAAAGGCGGAGACGTGCTTTAAAGAGAACTAGTCAAATGTAAACTGAAGCTGGCCATAGACAGATCGAAAATAGCCCGGTTCAGCAGGGACCAGTGGAAATTCGACCCATCTATGGCCATTCCTGTTCGATCTAATAATTAATTCCTCCTGAACGGGACTGCTGGTAAATTTTCATTTGATCAGCACATGCAGCCAATCAACTGCAGACCTGATCAGTGTATTCTGACAGCGAAGGAGTTCCAACTGGCAGAGTAGAATTGCGCAGCAGGGAGGATTCCTGACTCCAGATTGATTGTGTGGATGGGGAATCCGTTTTTTTTTTTTAAATCATCCTGCTGGCTGATCAAAGAAAAATGATCCATGTATGGCCAACCTAACATGTGTAGTCAATGGTCAAACACCTAAAAGGACCAAGTTTCATCTGTACAATAGTAAATAGACAGCATATAAACCTCTATAACCTCTATAAACATCTGCTTTTCAGCAGATAGTGGTAAAAAAAAATTGCCCTTATGCCGCGTAAACACGATCGGACATTCCGACAACAAAACCGTGGGTTTTTTTCTGACGGATTTTCGCTCAAACTTGTCTTGGATACACGCGGTCGCACAAATGTTGCTCGGAAATTCCGATGGTCAAGAACGCGGAGATGTACAACACTACGACGAGCCGAAAAAAAATTAAGCACAATGATTCCGAGCATGCGTCAAATTGATTCCGAGCATGCGCAGCACTTTTTTGCGTTGGAAATGGCTACACACGATCGGAATTTCCGACAAGAACTTTTGTTGTCGGAAAAATTGAGAACCTGCTCTCAAACATTTGTTGTCGGAAATTCCGACAGCAAATGTCCGATGGAAAAAAAATCGGAAATTCAGATCGTGTGTACGCGGCATTAGAAAACTGCAAGGAAGTCAAAACCACAGCACTATCATCTGTATATAATTGAATGATAAATTAAATGAAATTAAATACCTGGCTTGATAAAAAAAAAAAGAAGATTAAAATCTAAAACTTTATTTCTTGTTATAAAAACTGATGATCAGGTCTTTAAAATGACAGCAATTTGACGTTGCCAATAATCAGCACTAGGGATGAGCTTCGAGTTCGAGTCGAACTTAAGTTCGACTCGAACATTGCCTGTTCGCCCGTTCGCCGAACAGCGAACAAATTGGGGTGTTTGCGGCAAATTCGAAAAGTCTATGGGAGAAATCTAAAGTGCTAATTATAAAGGCTTATATGCAAGTTATTGTCCTAAAAAGTGTTTGGGGACCTGGGTCCTGCCCCATGGGACATGTATCAATGCAATTTTTTTTTTTTAAAACGGCCGTTTTTTCGGGAGCAGTGATTTTAATAATGCTTAAAGTGAAACAATAAAAGTGAAATATTCCTTTAAATTTCGTACCTGGGGGGTGTGTGTGATATGCATGTAAAGTGGCGCATGTTTCCTGTGCTTAGAACTGTCCCTGCACAAAGTGTCATTTTTGAAGGAAAAAACTCACTCGCGGCTAATAATGAGTTGTCGGCTTTTATCAATACATACAAAAGTCATTGATAAAAAAAAAAAAAAAGCGTGGGGGTCCCCCAGAATTCAATTACCAGGCCCTTTAGGTCTGGAATGGATATTAAGGGGAACCCCGCCGCAAATTTAAAAAAAATGGCGTGGGGTTCCCCCAAATATCCATACCAGGCCCTTCAGATCTGGCATGGATTTTAAGGGGAACTCCACCCCAAATGTAAAAAAAAATGGCGTGGAGTCCCCCCAAAAATCCATACCAGACCCTTATCCGAGCACGCAACCTGGCCGGCTGCAGGGGAAGAGGGGGGGACGAGAGAGCGGCCCCCCCTCCCTCCTGAACCGTACCAGGCCACATGCCCTCAACATGGGGAGGATGTCCCCATGTTGATGGGGACAAGGGCCTCATCCCCACAACCCTTGCCCGGTGGTTGTGGGGGTCTGCGGGCGGGGGGCTTATCGGAATCTGGAAGACCCCTTTAACAAAGGGGACCCCCAGATCCCGGCCCCCCCCTATGTGAATTGTGGCCTGGTACGGTTCAGGAGGGAGGGGGGGCGCTCTCGTCCCCCCTTTTTCCCCTGCGGCCGGCCAGGTTGCGTGCTCAGATAAGGGTCTGGTATGGATTTTTGGGGGGACTCCACGCCATTTTTTTAAAAATTTGGGGTGGAGTTCCCCTTAAAATCCATGCCAGATCTCAAGGGCCTGGTATGGATATTTAGGGGGAACCCCACGCCATTTTTTTTTTAATTTGCGGCGGGGTTCCCCTAATATCCATTCCAGACCTGAAGGGCCTGGTAATTAAATTTGGGGGAACCCCCACGCTTTTTTTTTTTTTTTTCTATCAATGACTTTTCTATGTATTGATAAAAGCCGACAATTCATTATTAGCCGCGAGTGAGTTTTAAATGACTTTTTTTCCTTCAAAAATGACACTTTGTGCAGGGACAGTTCTAAGCACGGGAAACATGCACCACTTTACATGCATATCATACACACCCCCCAGGTACGAAATTTAAAGGAATATTTCACTTTTATTTTTTCATTTTAAGCATTATTAAAATCACTGCTCCCGTAAAAATGTCTATTTTTTAAACATTTTTTTGCATTGATACATGTCTCCTGGGGCAGGACCCGGGTCCCCAAACACTTTTTAGGACAATAAATTGCATATTAGCCTTTATAATTAGCACTTTAGATTTCGAACGTTCTAGTCCATTGTATTTAATAGGCTGGGTTCACACTAGTGCGACACGACATCTGTCCTACTTTGGATCCGACTTTGCCCTGCGACATGAAGCCGACATATGTCCGACTTTCAATGAACGGGGATCCGACTTGGATCCCCGCCAATATCAGGCACTGTGTTTGGTATGAATCTTGAGGGGGAAATCCAGGCCAAATTTTAAATAAAAAAACGGCATGGGTTCCCCCTCCAGGAGCATACCAGGCCCTTGGGTCTGGTCTGGATTTGAAGGGGCGTCCCCTACGCCGAAAAAACGGCGTGGGGATCCCCCCCAAAAATCCAAACCAGACCCTTATCCGAGCACACAACCTGGCCGGCCGCAGGGGAAGAGGGGGGGACGAGAGAGCGCCCCCCTCCCTCCTGAACCGTACCAGGCGACACGCCCTCAACATGGGGGGTTTGGTGCTCTGGGGCAGGGGGGCGACCTGCGGCCCCCCCACCCCAGAGCACCCTGCCCCCATGTTGATGAGGACAGGGCCTCTTCCCGACAACCCTGGCCGTTGGTTGTCGGGGTCTGCGGGCGGGGGGCTTATCGGAATCCGGGAGCCCCCTTTAATAAAGGGGCCCCCGGATCCCGGCCCCCCCACCCTATGTGAATGAGTATGGGGTACATCGTACCCCTACCCATTCACCTGGTGGGAAAAAATTGCAATAAAAAAACCACACAGCTTTTTAAAGTATTTTATTGCACAGCTCCGGGGGTCTTCTTCTGACTTCGGGGGTCTCCGGTGTTGTCGCCGCGCTCTCTGGTTCTTTCTTCTGCCGGGCCTCCGCTAACTTCTTTTTAGCTCTTTTGCTAGCGGAGGCCCGGTCTTCTCCGTCGCCTTCTTCTTCTCCCGCTCTCGTCGCCGCGCTCTCCGGTTCTTTCTTCCGCCGGGCCTCCGCTAACTTCTTTTTAGCTTTTTTGCTAACGGAGGCCCGGTCTTTTCCGTCGTCTCGTCCGGCTCTCCGTTGTCCTTCTGCCGGCCCCTCCACTAACTTCTTGGTAGCTCTTTTGCTAGTGGAGGGGCCGGTCTTCTCCGTCGTCGCCGTCGGCGTCTTCTTCCCTCTTCTCCTTCTCGATGTTGACGCGTCGCTTCCTCTCGCTGTAATACTGGCTGTCCGCTCCGCATTAATATAGGCTTCTCATGACGTCACAGTCACATGTTCCGGGGCACATGGCCCCGGAGCATGTGACTGTGACGTCATGGGAACATGTGACGTCATGGGAAGCCTATATTAATGCGGAGCGGAGCGGACAGCCAGTATTACAGCGGGAGGAAGCGACGCGTCAACATCGAGGAGGAGAAGAGGGAAGAAGACGGTGACGACGGGAAGACCGGCTCCTCCACTAGCAAAAGAGCTAAAGAAGTTAGTGGAGGGGCCGGCAGAAGGACAACGGAGAGCCGGACGAGACGACGGAGAAGACCGGGCCTCCGTTAGCAAAAGAGCTAAAAAGAAGTTAGCGGAGGCCCGGGGGAAGAAAGAACCGGAGAGCGGGAGAAGAACCGGAGAGCGGTAGAAGAAGAAGGCGACGGAGAAGACCGGGCCCCGTTAGCAAAAGAGCTAAAAAGAAGTTAGCGGAGGCCCGGCAGAAGAAAGAACCGGAGAGCGCGGCGACGACACCGGAGACCCCCGAAGTTGGAAGAAGACCCCCGGAGCTGTGCAATAAAATACTTTAAAAAGCTGTGTGGTTTTTTTATTGCAATTTTTTTCCACCAGGTGAATGGGTAGGGGTACGATGTACCCCATACTCATTCACATAGGGTGGGGGGGCCGGTATCCGGGGGCCCCTTTTTTAAAGGGGGCTCCCGGATTCCGATAAGCCCCCCGCCCGCAGACCCCGACAACCAACGGCCAGGGTTGTCGGGAAGAGGCCCTGTCCTCATCAACATGGGGGCAGGGTGCTCTGGGGTGGGGGGGCCACAGGTCTTCCCCCTGCCCCAGAGCACCAAACCCCCCATGTTGAGGGCATGTGGCCTGGTACGGTTCAGGAGGGAGGGGGGGGCGCTCTCTCGTCCCCCCCTCTTCCCCTGCGGCCGGCCAGGTTGTGTGCTCGGACAAGGGTCTGGTTTGGATTTTGGGGGGGACCCCCACGCCGTTTTTTCGGCGTAGGGGCGCCCCTTCAAATCCAGACCAGACCCAAGGGCCTGGTATGCTCCTGGAGGGGGAACCAATGCCGGTTTTTTATTTAAAATTTGGCGTGGAGTTCCCCCTCAAGACAAGAGCAGCACAGCACAAGTCGCATGCCAAAGTCGGATCATGCAAGACTGCGGTCCGACTTTGATCCGACTTCAATGATAGTCAATGGGCTGAAGTCGGATCAAAGTCGGACCAAAGTAGTACAGGGAGCATTCTCAAAGTCGGACCGACATGTGTCGGACCAGTTAAGACGGCTCCCATAGGGAAACATTGATTTTCACACGTCATGCGACATGAGCTCCCAATGTCAGAGCGTTTGTCGCCCCAGTGTGAACCAGGCCATAGGGTTCTAAAGTTCACGCAAACATTCTGTCTGTTCGCAGGTTCTGGTGCGAACCGAACAGGGGGGTGTTCGGCTCATCCCTGATCAGCACCCTTGGTTATTGTTATTAGTCATAAGGCTCCCATCCATCAAGTATACACAGGTGGCTTATTGTGCAAACCCTTATGCCCCATACACACAATCGTTTTTCATGCCGTTAAAAATGCCATTAAAAAAAATGGCCATTAAAAATGATCGTGTGTAGGCTCCAGAGCATTTTTAACGACGTGAAAAACGGCCATTAAAAATTTCGAACATGCTCTCTTTTTTCACGTCGTTTTTCATGTCGTTTTTTTTAACGACGTGAAAAACGATAGTGTGTATGCTTTAACGACGTGAAAAAAAACGCGCATGCTCAGAATCAAGTATGAGACAGGAGCGCTCGTTCTGGTAAAACTAGCGTTCGTAATGGAGATAGCACATTCGTCACGCAGTCACGGACTGAAAAGCATGAGACTGAAAAGAGCGAATCGTCGCTCAACAAACTTTACTAACATGAAGGGTGGCGCCATTCGAACGGAACTTCCCCTTTATAGTGCCGTCGTACGTGTTGTACGTCACTGCGCTTTGCTTGATCGTTTTTTAAAATGATCGTGTGTACGCAAGACAGGCTTGAGAGGAAACATGAAAAAAAAAACTATGTGAAAAACGGCAAGAAAAAAAATGGCAAGAAAAACGATTGTGTGTATGGGGCATTAGGCTCCATGTACAGAGAAGCTGATAAACTGCAGTTTATTGGCGTTTTGGCGTTTTTTTTAAAAGCCCATTAACTGCACTCTATGTTAGCCTATGTGTTCATGTACACATAACGTTTTTTAGCTTTAATGAGCAGTGGAGTTAATGGGCTTTTTTCTGAACGCAAGAAATTCGCGTTCAAAGTGCAGTTTTTCGGCAGAAAAAAACGCAAAACGCCGAACAACGCTCATAAACGCTCAAAAACGCTCAAAAACGCTGGCTGCAAGAGTTTTTTAAAGTTTTTTGGTCCATTGAAAAAAAAAAAAAAAAAAAAGCTAAAAAACGCTACACTGAAAAACGCTAATAAAAGCTAGTAAAAAAAACGCTGATAAAAGCTAGCTTTTTCTGCTGCTTTAAAAACAACCGTTTTTGAGCTTCTGTGAACATGGAGCCTAAGGCCCCTTTCACACTGAGGCGTATTTCAGGTGTGTTTGGGCTAAACATAGCGCATAAATAACGCCTGAAATACTCCTGCCCCAGCATTCTCAATGTGAAAGCCCTGAGGGCTTTCACACTGAGGCATTGCGCTGGCAGGAGACAAAAAAATCTCCTGCAAGCCGCATCTTTGGAGCGGTGAAGGAGCGGTGTGTATACCGCTCCTTTACCGCTCCTTGCCATTGAAATCAATGGGACACCGCGGTAATACCGCCCGCAAACCGCGGCTATAGCCGCGGTTTGCGGGCGGTATTAACCCTTTTTCGGCCGCTAGCGGGGGTTAAAACTGCACCGCTAGCGGCCAAATAGCGCGGTAAACTTGACGGTATAGGGTGCTGAAAATCGCGCCGCTATACCGTCACCGCATATGCCCGCCCCAGTGTGAAAGGGGCCTTACTGATCTTTTTCCCTCATAGCTGTGGTCAGTGAGGGAATAAACATACAGTCCCAGCTGGTGACTGCAGCTGTAGAGCTGCCCAATCACTTTTACAATACATGGAATGGACTGCCCCCCCCCATCCCCCTTACCCCACCAGTGCCAACACGGTGGTTTTTGGACATAGCCCCTGGTGATAACAATAAAGATAAATAAAAAAATGTAAGTGTTTAAAATTTTATTATAATTACATAAATAAAAATATTTTTTTTAAAGTTTAAAAGCACTTCTGTCACCCCATAAATGCGTCAAAATTCAAACCCAAATGTAGGGTACGCATGTGTATGTAACCAGTGATTTCACCACACATGAGGTATTACTGCACACATTAGAGTGTGAACAATAATTCTAGGGCCATAATTCATGGTTAACCTGTATCCCTTGGTATTACAAGTTACATTATCCCTTGGTATTACAAGTTACGTTATCCCTTGGTATTACAAGTTACGTTATCCCTTGGTATTACAAGTTAGTAAATAGTCAATATAGATATTTTCCTTTATCCTTGCTGATTTAAATTATTAGACCATTTATTTTCTCGTTAAGTGAGTTCACACATAGTGCATTTATTACAGCTGACAAACCCTGACCATTATATCAGTGTGTTTCAACCACATGAAGAAAACTCTCAAAGGATTGGCACTAAAAGCCACTGCATAGTAAGGTCAGAGCGGAGGGCTCTCCATCTGACACTGTCGGAAGTGTACATTTTGTAGGATTGCCACAAAAATATGTCTGTTGACTGCAGTTACATCACTGATGTGGGCAGTGTTTCTGTAAATACTGCTACAACAGATTCCCTGTCTGCCTTTACTTTTGATTACAAGGTGGTGACAGGGTCTCTTTAATCACTTCATATAATCACTTCCTTGGGCCACTTTAAAATGGCATGAACTTGAAGTGGTTAAACAAGATGGAATTGATGACCTTTTAGTTTAACTTCTATAGCCGGGACAATACTGGAGAGTTTAATAAAAGACCACGTAAATGGGTTCCTGCTGGAAAAATATATTTTAAACAACAGATAGTATGGCTTCATGAAAGACAGAAATTGTCGAACAAACCTTGGACAGAGGGGTGGCTACGAACGTGGTATACCTGGATTTAAAAAAAGTGTTTGACACAGTTCCCCACACACGGCTAATGTGTAAGGAAAAGTCTACAGGCTTGGAAAGATCAGTTTGTAAATGGATAGAAAACTGTCTAAAAGACAGAATTCAGAGAGTAATGGTTAATGATTCTTACTCTGAATGGTCCAAGGTTATCATTGGTGTACCCCAAGGTTCAGTGTTGGGACCCTTACTTTTTAATATCTTTATAAATGATATTGGGTCTGGGATTAGAAGGCCATTTCAGTCTTTACAGATGACACTAAGCTATGCAGAGGAATAACGTCCTTACAGGATGTCTCCAACTTACAAGCAAACCTCAATGCACTTAATGGGGCAACTATGTGACAAATTAGGTTCAGGCTGGGTTCACACCGATGCACGGAGCGTTTTACAGCAGGGGTCTAGTGCGTCCCTGTTCACTGTTTCAGATCCGATTTCAGCACAAATTTTTGGCTAAATTCAGACCTGAAACAGACCAGGAGATGCACATGACTCCTATGCAATTTGCACTGGAGCTGCTCCGGACATGTGTGAACTAGCTCCCTAGAGAGCCAGTCACAATCTCCTGACATGCAAGTTGGATGCGGGGAAACCCACATCCAATTTGCAATAGTGTGAACCCAGCCTTAATGTTGATAAATGTAAAGCTATGCACTTGGGGGCTAAGAATATGCATGCATCATACATACTAGGGGGGTAAAACTGGGGAGTCTATAGTGGAGAAAGATCTGGGGGTTCTGGAAAATCATAAGCTTAATAATAGCATGCAATGCAAGCAAGCAAAGTCCAAAGAGAAAGTGCAGTAAAGGGCAACCATTTTTCCTAAATGTACATAATATAACTGGGTACTAACAATTATAGGTAAAGTTAACCCAGGGAATATCTGACTGCCTCTCGGGGGATCAAGAATGCATTTTTCCCCTGCTGTAGCAAATTGGATCATGTTTTGCTCTGGTTTTTCGCCTCCCCCTGGATCAACAGTGGGTATAGGATTTGGTATATGGGATTGTATGATTTTTTTTTCCTCTTTTATTGGATGAACTAGATGGACTTTTTTCAACCTGATTAACTATGTAACTATGATGGCATGTTCATTTTAAGAATGTTATACTGAACTTAATATGCAATTAAATCTAGTTTAAAGTGATTGCAAAGGTATATTCTTGTTATTAAAAAAATAACAAACATGTTATACTTCCCTGCTCTGTGCAATGGTATTGCATAGAGTAGCCCTAAACCTCCTTTGCTTGGGTCCCCTGCCAGCGCTTTGGGATCCTCCTCTTCTGAGTGTGCTGCCATAGCAATCCGTTGGCTATTGGGGCACACCTGTGGGCCAGCTTCCAAGCCGGGCTGTGTGTGTCCACTGAGACACAAACAGCGCATCTCAGCCCCATCTCCCGCTCTCTTTTCACAGGTTTGATTGACAGCAGCAAGAGCCAATGGCTCCCGCTGCTGCCAAGCCTCCTGTTTGAAGAGGGGCGAGAAGAGCAGCGCTGCAGATGTTCACATCGTTGAATCAAGAAATGGCTCAGATAAGCATTTAATGGGGGGCTGGGGAGAGCTAACATAGATAGGTTTTTTACTAGAGAATAGATTAAGGTAAAAAAACTTTTGTCTTTAGAACCACTTTATAGAAAAATTGTCTTTTTCAATACAGCAGTGCAAAAAGTCAAGCACTTGCAAAGTGCAGCTGAACAACTTCAGTAAAATATTATCTAATTGGCCATTACAGGTTACTTAAATTTAGCACATTACTCATTACACTGTCTAAATGTTAATAAATAAAGTCACTTCATCCTTGGTACACAAAATACTGGTTCTATACACTAAGCTTTGGGCCACTGGCTTTGAATAATTGTCTAACTTGAGAAGATAATGGAACAAACCAGATCCATCACTGCAGTCATTGCTAATAAAGAAAGCCTTGTCTTCGAAGCTGATGTACAGAAGCTAATCATAATACTTTACCAGTCATTAAATGTAAATGAGAAATAAGGCGGTGGAGGTGGAGAAAAAAACAGCCAGATGATCTTTTTCAGCAAGCGTTATAGAAGTTGTTTGACATATATAATTTTTAAGTAGATTGTAAAACAGAGACTGATGCACTCTGCAGTAAATCCAGACTGCTGTAGATTGCTGCAACATCTTCATCCATCATTTTTATTGCCCTCCTGCAGCACTATCTGTAGACAGATGCAGAGAAGTGGAATACACTTCTCTCCAGTCACACTCCACTAAGAACCAATCACACCAAGTTCAGTGACACATAAAATTATAGGAAATCTATTGCTGAATGGATAATGAAAACGTATGTAGGAAGTTCATCAATTTCCTTGACTGAGGGCTTTATTACGGCCTTACCCAACTGTACTTGAAAGTTCTATACACTATGCATAAGTTACATCTAGTTTAATTTCATATTTAACAACATACTTGCCAACCACTATTTAGATTAATTAATCATCTGCTACGAGTGGCGTTTAAGTCAAACCGGGACTTTTCATTTTACAGGTATAAAAAGGGATGCTAGCGTGGCAGTACTGCATGCAGTAGTAAGTGGCAAGTGTGTCATATTACTGATAGGCGGCGCACATGCCTGTCCAGAGACCGTTAATCAAGATGGCAGACAACAGTGTTAGTGCGTGCATGGAACAGCGTGTTGTGAAGAAGTTTCTTGTGAAAGAAGGTGGAAAACTCGTGGATATCTACAGAAGACTTCAAGCACAGTACGGTGATGAGACGCTCAGCCGCAGTAAGACATTTGAATGGTGTAAACCAGGGGTAGGCAACCTAGGCACTCCAGCTTTGGTGAAACTACAAATCCCATCATGCCTCTGCCTCCAGGAGTCATGCCTGTTATTGTCAGGGTCTTGCAATGTCTCATGGGACTTGTAGTTTCAAAACAGCTGGAGGGCCGAGGTTGCCTACCCCTGATGTAAACATTTCAACGATGGCCGTATGTCCATCAGTGACGATCCAAGCTGTGGTGGTTCCCAGCTCACAGCAGTCATTCCTGTGAACATTCAGCAAGTGGAATGCCTGATCCTGGATAACCTGTCGTGAAATTTCACAAGAGACTAATCTTTCTGTGGGAACAGTGAACACAATCATTCATGAACATTTGCATTTTCAAAAAGTTAGTGCACGCTGGGTACCAAGACCATTTTCAAATTTTGACTGGCACAGAAGAATTGAAGTCTACACTGCGTTGAAGGAGCGTTTTGACAGGGAAGGCCAGGATTTTATGGATCGCATTATTATATGTGACAAACCTGGGCACATGATTTTTCACTCCGTAATCGAAACGAGCATCAAAGAATAATTGCGGCTCCAGGTAAAGTGATGGCAAGTGTTTTCTGGGACAAACGTGGCTTTATTCATGTGTATTTCATGTGTATTTTCTACCCAGTGGTGCAACTATCAACAGTGATTATTATTGTCATGTTCTGAGTGATGTGTATATGTGTCTGTGGAAAAAATGGCTTGGTTTGATCACTAAGGGCACCCTGTATCTCCAGGACAACCCACAATGTGCATGTGTGACAGGACTCACTTTGGGTGGGGGGCTTGTGGAACCCAGCTTACATTGAAGAGCTCTGGAAACTCTGTGTCTAGCTCCCCCGGCCCCTCCTATGTGTAAATAACCCTGTGTCCATTAGGGGCAATGCTGTATCCTGGCCTAGGCCAACAAGGCCCAGGCCTAGGGCAGCACTTTGCAGGGGGGCAGCATGAAAAGAGTCCCTGCCGGCTTGCGCTACGCTGTTAGGCAAATTAGTCTAGCACCCCCATAAAGCGTCTGCTTCCGGTATGCGGGCGGCCAGCATTCTGCAACTGTGGGGGGGGGGGGGGCGCTTCCAATTGTGACTGTCCTATCATCCTGGACCACAAACCTTCCTCACTGTGCTATACATTTCTGCTGCACCATCTACTTAAAGTAGAACTATAGGCAACACTTTATTTTTTCGTTTTGGATAGAGTAAGGGTGGGTTATAGCCCCTGTTAGTTTATTTTTTACCATCACTGTCCCATTGCAGAGATTTCCCTTCACTTCCTGCTCTATGGCCAACCAGGAAGTAAGAGGAAATCTATGCAAATTAAGGGAATCCATTGCGCCCCCCCCCCCAGGCCCTCAGAACTAGTGTCTCCACTTGAAAATTTCAGGGCGGGTCTTAAACAACACAGGGTATGGCCTTGACAGGAAGGGGTGGGTCATATTTAAATTAGGGGTGCACAAGTTTAGTCAGGCCTAGGGCAGCAAAAAACCTAAATACACTACTGATTAGGGGCACAATGTGACCGAGAACCCCAGTCTGATCTGTGCTATTCGGACTCGCTGTATATATGTATATATTGTTTGTTGTCGCATGCTGTTGTGGACTGTTTGCTGGGATCGTTTGGGGTGTGTCTGTGTCCCATTGTTCTGTGTTGTCTGTCTGCCTTAGAAGAAATGTATTATGGGATGGATGTTTTGTATTTGTGTTCATGGCATGTAGACTGGGTGCAGTGTGGAGAGGGGATGGACAAATTCCTAATACAACTCTCCCTGCTGATTGGACAGTTTAATTGAAACAAAGAAAAACAAAAAAGGGCATATAGATGTGCAGAGCACACTAGTATTTACTCACAAGCATTGTGTACCCAATGTGGGCGGTGTCTCTCTAGTCATAAGAAACTGCATATAACCAAAAAAGGGGGTGTCCAACACCAAGCCGGTAGGGGACCAGAGGTTCAAATGAGTGACACCAAAATCAATGGGTGAGAAGTTGTAAAATAGTATAAATTTATTGATAAATAGGAAACTATGTATCATAAAAAACCCTCTTAATTAAAAAGAGTAAAAAATGCTAAAGATCTGACACTAGACATATGGAGATGATAGCATAGAGCACAATCTCCACATGTGGCCACTAATATAGTACAAAGCACAGGACAAAACAAACAACATAGACACAATGAAAAACAATCGTCCGGACACCAGAGGTCTCTATGTGGATGGGCATGTCAGGACAAAAGGTCATGTAAATCTCAGTAAATCATATAGTAGGACATGGACATCCACATACAGGTCCCTGGAAGGCTTAAGCCCAATAATAGGGGTATACGGTGGGAAGGTAAGGGAAAAGGGAAAGAAAACCAATGAGCCTCCAGAGAGACACTGATATGGGGAGGGGGTCCCCAGCAAGTTCACTGATCCAACCAAAGAATGATGGATAGGCTACAAGGGTGTAATATCACTTTAGATGAGGAACATTTAATCAAATCCCTTATCTGGAATTCCCTCTCACCAAGTGCATCAAAGAATTGTTCACATCTGTCCACGTGGGGACATATTTGACAGTGTCCACATGAAAACATGCCCCTGCTTCTGGGGTAGTCGGACAGCCAAGTAGCATCTGTGTCTTTGCTGTACTCAGATTTAATCAATAGGTCCCCCAGATTCTTGGCTCTTCTGGCTACCATATTTGGAGATGGACCTACCAATCCAGCCAATCCAGGGGTGCTGGTCAGGATCCCCCCAATGTTTTTGAAGGATACCACGAATGGCATCCCACTGTGTACCGAATTGGATAATTACACTCATTGGAGCCTGAGTCTCCAATTTTGGTTGACGTACTCTAGTGTCATTAGTTGGAATTACCAAAAGGTCCTCCCGGCTACATATGGCCACCTTATTTTTAGCCCTTTTTAGTTTGTTGTGGGCATAAACACGTTCTCTAAACCTTTTGTAAAGGTCTTTACTCTCTTCCCTGAAATCAGAGGGTTTAGTGCAGTTACGTTTAATGCGTAAAAATTGCCCAATCGGTATGCTATTCTTAAAGCGGAGCTCCACCCTAAAGTGGAACTTCCGCTCATCAGAACCCTCCCCCCATCCGGTGTCACAATTGACACCTTTCAGTGGGGAGGGGGGTGCAGATACCTGTCTAAGACAGGTATTTGCACCCACTTCCGGGAGTCTTCTCTGTGGGAAATCTGCGGAAAGCACGTCACTTCCCGCAGAATACCCGTAGTGTTCTGGGAGAAACTCGGCTCCCAGAACACAGGAGGACCAGTCAGAACAGCGCAGCGCGACTCGCGCATGCGCCATAGGGAACCGGGCAGTGAAGCCACAAGGCTTCACTTCCTGGTTCCCTCACCGAGGATGGCGGTGGGGGCAGCAGAGTGACGTCGCTGGACTCCAGGACAGGTAAGTGTCCTAATATTAAAAGTCAGCAGCTGCAGTATTTGTAGCTGCTGGCTTTTAATATTTATTTTTTTGGCAGAGCTTTGCTTTAAGCCAGCTTGGATGGTGGCTATCTGCCTGTAGAAGAGTATTAGCAGAGGTGTCTTTTCTGAACGTGCAAGTTGAAATGGCGTTAACGGAAATAGAAATCCACAGGTCCAGAAATGAAATTCTCGTCTGGTCAAATGTGTATCAAATGAATATTAAATTCATTGACATTCAAGTGTGACATGAACTTGTGTAAGTCAGGGAGGGTGCCGGTCCACACCAGGAGAACATCATTAATGTATCTTAACCATGAGTGCACATGGTCAAGATACATCTGGGACGTATATACTTCATCCTCCTCCCATAGCCCCAGGTGTAGACAGGCGTAGGCAGGAGCCCATGATGCCCCCATGGAGGTTCCCCTTATCTGTCTATAAAACTTAGACAGAAATTGGAAACAATTGTTTTCTAATGCAAAGTTTAAGAGTTTTAAAATGAACTCATTTTGATGGGAGCATCCTGGGAAAAGGTGTTGTAGAAAAGACTCCACTGTTTGCAAACCACAGGTATGTGGTATAGAGGTGTAGAGCGATTCTACATCCACCCCCACTAGACAGTTTACCCCACCCTGACAAAAAGGCAGGGGGGAGTTGTTCCCTGAGTGTATACCTGTGTACCTGTGTTTGAATAAACAGTTTGATGTTTTTCACCCTACATTGAGTTACGGCTAATGACTAGGTGAGCTAAGGGGTCTTCGATAGTGCTGGTTCTGGACAAAGGAAGCATTTACGACGGTCAAAGTCCTGTTGAGGATGGGGGTCCGTCACAGTGCACATTACATCAAACTCGACTGGGAGGTATTGCCTGTTGCCTGTTGAGGATGGGGGACCATCACAATTGGTTGGCAGCAGTGGGATCGTACTTCATTTTTGTGAACACATCCAAACCACCACCAGTATCCAAGGTCCGGATAGCAGAAGAGGAGAGGTACAGATACCAGCCGCCATGTAAGAGGAATTCCAAAGGAGGTTGCGAGAGATGCGGATACAGCACAGAGGACCAGTATCAGTGTAGGTCCTGCTGGGATGGTATTCTGTCCGCCTACAACTCTGGAAGAAAGCGCTATCTCTGGAGCAGCATCACCAGGGGAAAAAGTCTCCCCTCCGTCCATGTAAGGTACTGGTCGCAGTATGAAGTGCGAATTATGTTATTGGGGGAACAACTGAACCAGAAGTGGACAGAGTTAAGCAGGCTGATCCAGGCAGCGATGCGGTTGGATGAGAGCTATAGAGCCCTGCAATGGTATCTAGCTCAAGTTTTCCCGTGGACAGCTGCTGACAGCCCCACGAAAAGCTGTGACTATGGTGGCCTGGGACTGTTGTACTGGAGGCTGTCCAAGGACCCTGACTTTGGGAGTGATCTGGAGTGGCATTTGAAGGAAATAATGAATTACAGAGAGTGAAGACTGAATGTCTTGGAAGTGCTCTGGGCACAAGAAGATTTGGAGTTTCTGGACGTTCAGTATTGGGAGCTGGAGATCGCCTACAGACAGCTTCTAGACTCTGCTCAGCAGCAGGGCGGGCTCCCTTTGCCTGGGACTATGCAGAAGTACCAGCCGACAGTCCTGAAATCACGGCTGAAGTATCGGCAATGGGGCAGAGTAACAGTGTGCGTTTTTCACCTCCACTTCCAGCTATGGAAGCAGAGCTCTTATGGCGGGTGCAGCAAGTTTTAACTCATCTTGATGAATCTGTTTCTGCACAAGACGAGGTAGGATGGAGGAATGTGCCTGTCCAGCAGCATGCCAGAGAATCGTCAGTGGAAACTCCGGAGATTGCTTTGATCAAAGCTGAAGTGCTGACAACAGGTCAGAGCTCTGCTAACTTCTGCCCAGCATGGATAACATCTTCTGGATTCCACGGACAGGAGATGTTGAACCTCTATTCACAGACACCAGTTGCAGAGACTGGGGATTTAATAGACTTTTCTCTTGAGGAAGAACAACCTGCTGAGCCTCCAGCAGAAGAGCTGGTATCAGGGCCAAACTTCACTGAGCTCTGCCCAGCACCAACAGCAGCATCTGTGGAGTTACGAGAGACTCCTCCAACTGAAGCATTGGCCACTGAACAGAGGGTCAAAAACCTCTGCCCCACACCTGCGGCAGCTCCAGGGGCCCATGGTGAGAAGATGATGGTCACTCCCCAACAGTTAGCCATAGTGGATGATGTGGGGTCCTCAGCTGAAGTGCAGAATGCTACTGGCCTCTGCACACAACTGCAGCTTAAGCTGATATTGGTAGATGGGACTGCGGTTTCCACTAACAGCAACCCAGCAAAAGGGCTGACAACAGGGCCGAGTTCTGCTAGCCTCTGCCCTCAACTAACAGAAGAGGGAGCTCCTGTGAAAGTGGATGGGACTTCGTTCTCCACTGACACAACCCCAGAAAATGGTGCGGCACTGAGAAAGGAGGATGTCAGCCTTGCTTTGCAAGCACTGTGGGATTTTAACCTACCAGAAGTGGATGGGACTTCAGTCTCCACTTGTACACCCCAGGGATGCTGGGCAGTCAGCATGACGGAGTGAGCCCAGTCACCCTGTCTTCTCTCCAGCGGCTGACAGGACTCCAAGAAGAAGGGCCAGTCCACGCTTTTTCCCAGTGGCGAGTTTGTTCTCTGAGAGAGGCAGAGATTGGCTGGGTAAGTAATGCTCTGTTTGGGACAATTTATTTGGGGTACTGTGTGGATACCGGCATTAGGGGACTAGAACTACTGACTAACTTCGGATTCAACCCATTTGGGGTCTCCTCCTGTGTTAGTCCCCTGCCAAAAGGGGAGATGTGTGACGGGAGTCACTTTAGGTGGGGGGGCTTGTGGAACCTAGCTTACCTTGGAGAGCTCTGGAAACTCTGTGTCTAGCTCCCCCCCAGCCCCCCTATGTGCAAATCCCCCTGTTTCAATTAGGGGCACAGGGTGACGAGAACCTCAATTTAATCTGTGCTAGTCGGACTCGCTGTACAGCCACACTGAATATTGTATATATGTATATATTGTATGTTGTCTCATGCTGTTGTAGACTGTTTGCTGGGATCATTTGGGGTGTGACTGTGTCCCATTGTTCTGTTGTATCTGTCTGCCTTAGAAGAAATGTATTATGGGATGGATGTTTTGTACTTGTGTTCCTGGCATGTGGACTGGGGGCAGGGTGGAGAGGGGAGGGGCGAACTCCTCCAACAACTCTCCCTGCTGATTGGACAGTTTACACCGCCCTGAATCAAAGGGAGGGGGAGTTGTTCCCTGAGTGTATACCTGTGTACCTGTGTTTGAATAAACAGTTTGATGTTTTTTACACTACATTGAGTTACGGCTAATGACTGGGTGAGCTAAGGGGTCTTCGATAGTGCTGGTTCTGAACAAAGGAAGCATTTAAGGCGGACATAGTCCTGTTGAGGATGGGGGTCCGTCACAGTGCACATTACATCAAACTCGACTGGGAGGTATTGCCACATCCACCTTACAGCCCATGCCTCGCTCTGAGTGGTTTCCACCTGTTTGTGTCCCTAAAAGTGTTCCTCGGAGGTCAGCATTTCAGCACTGATGACGAAGTGAAGCAGGCTTTCTTAGGATGGTTCAGGCATACTGACCAATCTTTCTATGCCAAAGCTTTCCAGACATTAGTTAAACACTGGGATAAGTGTATAAATGTAGCAGGGGAGTATGCGAAAAATAAATGCAGTTTTCACTTATTGAAATTTGTGCTTTAACTCAAAAGCCCTGGTTTGACTTCCCTCGTATATACAATATATTTTGGTACATGGCCACAATCATTTACAGTAGCAGACTAACATGAGGATCTCAGGAAAACCACAGCTCAAGAAAACTCTTAAACTCCCCTCTCTGTAGACGCCGGGTGCCAGTTCCAGGAGTCACACGCATGTAACAAACACAAAAGTTCAAACTCCATTACATCAATGGCGTGTTAAGCCCGAATACATTATCAGAATATCGTACAAAAAATACCGCTTTTGAAGCAATCGTACGATAATCTGATTTTTAGTACACAGCTGTCGTCCGAAATTTTTCAAAAGGACAAACACGAAAAAAAATCTCGTGTGCGATACCAGATTTTTTAATCAGTTTTTTGTCCAAAAAGTTAATACAAATACACCACAACACATTACATCACTTCCGAATTTTTATTCTGTCATACGAGAATTTTCCTACCTTAGTAACCTATTTGTTTTTGATAAGGAGATTAGCACCAAAAAAATAAAAAAAATTCAATCGTCCGATAATCTCATCGTGTGTACTAGGCTTTCATATGTAGCGGGCATCCCAAATTTGGGGGTCGCTATGTTCTAAATTTAGGGGTAGTATGAGCCATAGTTGGCTCAAGTTCTCTAATTTGTTAGGTATGGACTCTGCTCTGCCATGTTGTTGCCTGGTGTATGGTTCCCCTTGTCCTGTGGTGGCGCTGTTGCCTAGGTCTCGGGTTGAACCGCAGGTGGCATTGTGGTGTGATTGGGTGTCCTCTCTCGGCTACCATGTGGTGGGCGGGGTTTCACCTGCTGTGCATGCTAGGAGAGGGTACATAAAGGGCAGATGCCAGAGGAGCGGGAGAGTGTGCCCCATGGGGGTGGTGTGCCGGGGGGACTCCAAGGAGGACCCCTGGTGACGAAGTCGCGCCCTTAGGCCCTGCTGGCTGGGGGGTGCGTGAACTGGCAGAGGAGTCTCGGGCACCTTTAGCCCGAGGCTACAACGTTCCAGGTAGGCCCAGTACCTTCAACTGGGTCTACAGCCAACAAACTGGAGTCCCAGGGAGCCCGTATGAGGGTGGCCCACTCTGAAAGAGAGGAAACCGGGGGAGGACCTGTCCGATGGATCAGTGATGGAGTTCACGATGAAGGAGAGGCCTGGTTACCTATCAGAGGAAGGATTAATGAGTTGCAGTATAGCCCCTGTAGTGTGTCCCACTGACACCTATGGTTTCTACTAATCTACGGGATTTTGTTCAAAAGTCATAATTCAATCATTAGGCATTCTGTGGCAGGGGATCTCTAGGACTTGTCCGTGAAGGGGACTAAATTCAAGTAGCAACTGTTTGTGCTTCACTCCGGCTGCTAGAACTGTGAGAGGGATCGATCCGGGTGAGCAAAATTCATACTCAGGCTTGAGCAAAGAATAGGGTAACTGGGTGCCACGTGCCTGAACCTATCTTCCTACCTACTTTGTCGCTATCTTCAACCTGTTCCCAAATCTGTTTGAGCAAGATAAAAATAAACTCGGCTGTTTGGAGTTTGAACGCTGTTTGGACATTGAGTTTCTTTGGGGAAAGAACACAGACTTTTCCCTACATTCTAGGGATGAGAACCAGTGAGCAGGTGGTAACTCGCTGCAGGACCGAAAAATAAAGAACACCGCTCAACCTTCTAAACCAGGAGGATCCGGGTATGTGGCACGGTGTGCCTTTGTCCCTGCAAGGAGAAGGGAGGCAGGAGGAAAGGGTCCGTGTGCTACACATATATTTAGCCATAACTGGCAAGCAACATAACCCTGCTAAAAAGCAGCTCCTCCCTAATACGTTTTCTCTGGAAGGGCTTAATCATTGATTCTATGATTAGATCTATTAAGCCATTTCTGGTGAAACATTTTAGAGAGGAGCGGTCTTTAGGCGAGGTTATGGTGCTTGCCAGTTATGACTAAATAAATTGACACATCATACTAACAAGGTCAGACATCATAGTTAGACAAAACATGTCAAGGCTGAGGGCAAAGAGGTTGAAAGAGACAATGGGGTTGATTCACTAAAGTATAAACAGTTCACTGTGCAAGGGAAATTGCACTTTGCAAGGGAATTTTCTCCAGTGTTTAGTGAATGAGGAGTGTTTTTCCTAAGACAGGATTGAGTATTCTTTGCAACATGAAATGTCTCCATATTCACTAAGCTCTGGTGAAAGTAAACTATTTTCCTTTAGTAAATCAACCCCAGTTTGCCTACTCTGTGAAACAATTGCTAAAAGAGTAGAGCAGTCATCACGTTTCGGGGTTCACAAACTCCTTCATCAGGGCTAGACTATTGTTTACCTTCAACAATGCCTGGACTCAAAGAGATTTGAAAGTATATATAGATCTATTATCAACTATTAACATCTTTGGGTAGTGCAGTGTGCAGCCCATGCATATTCCCCACATTACACTTGCAGGAAGGGCAGAAGTCCAGAATCGTTTTATTATACATGGGAAGACAATGGTCCTCAATGGTCAGCAATCTAATGTGTGGATGTCTGTGTGGCATTGATAGCTCTAGGTCACAGCCTTGGTTGGATTAAAAAAAAATTAGGTCTCTCACAATTCTCTTTTGTTTATGACAGTTTGGATAGATGCCCAAGCTATCACTGTCAGCTGTGATTCAAAAAAATAAGGAAATATTTTGGCAATTGATCGGCAACTGGAAAATTATAATTCATCCAACAGTAAGTAACATATCACAATCTACTGCTGAACTGTTAAAAGTTTAAAAAATATGGTCAATGAACACAACACATTACTAAACAAGGCTTTCAGTATTAATGTTTCATAATATATATGCATACCAATTTTTTGAGATGGGAAGTAGGGGCACCTATTAGCAAAAGTATGTAGGCATTAGGACACACCCCCTGCCATACCCCCTCTAAATCAGGGACAGTCCCTCTAATTCAGGTACCATTGGGTGCTATGTATTAGCCATATCACTAACCAATGATTTCTGTTACCATCTAAATACAGCCATACACTGTGCCAATTTTGTCTGGTTATTGAGGAAACAGTTGAAATTTGCTCGGGGGTGGCCTATTATCGTTCAATTGCTTTTGGTGGAGAAACCTGCTGGAAAATGTTGGCCTGAACAGTGGCTGCATCCAATCAGATTCAGCCACTATTCAGGTATGCTGACAGGCCAGCATTTTGTCTCTCATAGTTGAGGTATACCTATGATGACAATTACAGGCCTCTCTCATCTTTTTAAGTGGGAGAACTTGCACAATTGGTGGCTGACTAAATACTTTTTTGACCCACTGTATGTATTTATTACCCCTCATAGGGATCACAGTACACCCCCTGGCAATGTCTTGATCTGCTTTTCTCTCCAGAAAGAAGGAGCTGTCCTTACACTGAGCTGCAGACTCAGAGATGAAACAATCATGCAAACCCTGGTTCCTGTGTAGTTCTTTCTACAAAGTTGTAGAGTGTGTGTGTATGACTAAATGCTTCATCCTGCTTACAGTAGACTGATGACATTATCTAAGCCTGGCAAAGTCACTTGTCTGGAGCTCAATGGCTGCTGTCAATGGCAAAAAGTACAACTCGTTTAGTAAACAAATATATATATATATATATATATATATATATATATATATATATATATATCAAAATTTGTACTTGAGGTAGGCCTACCCTCATAAAACAAAAACAAGCGCTCCTGGACAATGTATAGATCAGACTCGATACAAATGCATATGTTTATGTGAAGATCTATACACACACAGACATATGTATATAAAAAAATGTGTGGAAAAAAGCTGCTATCTTAAAAGTAATAAATACTTTAAACTTGAAACTGTAAAAAAGAGGTGGATCTAGACAATATAATAAAATATGAATAAAATCACCCAGATAGCGCTAGTGCATATAAATATTAATGCACCAACAATAATCATTGAAGTCCACATTCAGAAGAAGTCATACAGACAAAACTAGTCAGGGTGAGAACAAGACACGCAGGAGGAGACGCCAGCCAGCAGTGAACATTGCTACTTCCATCCCCGCAGCACGGACAGCGGCGAGTGTGGTAGGAAGCAGAAGTGCACATATTAGAGCCTGGTTCTGGCGCTGTTTAAATGAGAACATAAGCCTGAATTTATTTTGTACATGTGAGTGCAAATTTGTAAGGGAGTTTTATATAGTTTAAATAAAGGTTTTAAAACGGAGTTACACTATGTCTGCACCTTTGTTTTTCCTATGGGGATTGATGAGAACTGTAACCACGGACCAGGAGTGTGGATTCCTCTGCTGGGAAACATTCTGTTTGATTGCATAGAGGCTGTTATCTGATTACTTTGTGGTAAGAGTCCATCTAGGAGGGGGTCCTATACACACACCCCCCTCTATTTTTGATTGCAGCACATGAGTGAAGGTGTTTTTCCCTCTATTCTCCTGGTGACAGCAGCATCTCTTCATCTAACTGGATTATTGGACATTTCACTACTACTATTTTTCCTTTAATATTTTACTATTATGAACTCTCATGTGGACTTCAATGATTATTGTTGGTGCATTAATATTTATATGCACTAGCGCTATCTGGGTGATTTTATTCATATTTTATTATATTGTCTAGATCCACCTCTTTTTTACATATATATATATATATATATATATATATATATAGCGATACCCCCAAACTAAGAGAGCCGCTGGTTTTGTTTCGGGCCCTGTACACAGTACTGCCAACCCCCGGCAATCTACTTGACCCTCCTCTGGCACAGCTAGTCTAGGGAATGAGGTATTAGTATAGCTCTGTACTAGTCTAAGAGCAATCCCACAGTAATGCAAATGGTGGTAAATTATAGTAATTGACACTAATACTGGAATGATTAACTATATCAGATTTACTTTGAGTATAAAAGTCAATCATCAATACATCATCACATACATGCAGAGCCCTGCAATAATAATGACACTAGTCAACTACTGTATAGAAATAGATCATACACTGCGTGCAGCTATTCTCCCCGTGAGCAATATGGCGCTCAGTAAAGTTCTACCCTCCAGTCAGGCCTGACTTTGTTAAAGCTCAGTTTTAAGGTGCGGAATCTTCGCATGCAAGATGATCGGTGGTGCACATACAGGAACAACAATTTGTAAATCCAAGTAACGGTTTATGGTAATGGCTACAACTCCCCGGAGACTATATAACTCAGTTCTGGAACTAGTCTCCGGTCAGGACAGCAAGCATAGCACGATGGGCCTAGGTAGTCAATAGGCCTAAACAAAGTACTCGGCTATGATTGTGAGCAGGTGCTCTCTCACCACTCCGGACTCAGTCCTAGTCCGTGACTTCCACCGCTGTGTCTCCGCACACAGGGTCTGTGACAGCCAGGTCTCCGGTCCATCTGATGTCCGTCAAGCCGATAGAGATCAGGTGCCACACAGGCTCCGCAGTGGGGTGGAAGGCTCCTTGGAAGTGCGCGAGGCCCAGGCTTTGGGCCTTGCACTTGTAGCAGGTCCACACAGGGAGTCCTCTTGCTAGCCGCGCGGTGTCCAAAGAGGCCGGGCTTAGCCTCGCCCCTTCCTTTTATACCCCACCCATGAGTCTCTGCGGTTGGCAATTGCACCTTGGGTGCCAAACGGGGTTCTGGGTAACGTAGTCCATGGGGCCTTAAAGGAGACCCCTCTACATATATATATAGTAGTGGGGGTCTCCTTTAAGGCCTCAGGACTACGATACCCAGAACCCCGTTTAGCACCCAAGGTGCATTGCCAACCGCAGAGACTCATGGGGTGGGCTATAAAGGTGAAGGGGAGGCGGACACTGCCCTTCTAGCAAGAGGATCCCCTGTGTGGACTCGCTGCTGGTGCAAGGCCTGAAGCCTGGGCCTTGCGCACTTCCAAAGAGCCTTCCACTCCACTGCAGAGCCTGTGTGGCACCTGATCTCCATTTGTTTCTCACTGACCTCAGGAGGACCGAAAACCCGGCTATCGCAGACCCTGTGTGTGGATACACAGCGGTGGAAGTTACGGACGGGGACTAAGTCCGGTGTGGTGAGAGAGCACTTGCTCAAAGTTATAGCCAAGTACTTTGTTTAGGCCTACTGACTGCTTTGGCCCTTAGTGCTATAACAACTATCCTAGCAGGAGACTATTTCAGAACTGAGTTTGATAGTCTCCTGGGAGTTGTTACTTTGCTGAGATACAGTCCTGTTGGATTACAAATTGTTGTTCCTGATGTGCACCACCGATTTCCTTGCATGCAAAGATTCTTCACCCTAATACTGTACCTTACTTTAAGTCAGACCTGACTGGGTAGCGTAGGACATTATTGGGCGCCATATTGCTCACGGGGAGGATAGCTGCAGCGTGGTGTGCTAGTTATTTCTATACAGTATTGATAAGTGTCACTAATATTGCAGGGCTCTGCATGTGTTATGATGTACTGTACTTCTACCTAACTTTTATACTAAAGTAAAGTTGCTATAGTTAAGTACTCCGGTATCAGTGTCAATTACTGTACTTTATCACTGTTTGCTTTATTGTGGGACTGTGTCATAGATGATCGCAGAGACATTACCAGTCTATCATTCCCTAGACTAGCTGTGCCAGGGGAGGGTTGATTAGATTGCCGGGGGTTGGCAGTGCTGTGTACAGGGCCCGAAATAATATCAGCGGCTCTCTTAAGTTGGGGGTATCGCTATATATATATATATATATATATATATATATATATATATACTGTTGTTGTATTGTTGAAGAATGTATTCATGCACATGTGTAAAGTTACTGGAAGGTTTACTTTAAATCAATGCAGTTGCCAGCTTTTTAAAAACATGCATTTTTAGGATAAAAAAAAAAAAAAAAACAGCTGAAGGAAAGTTCAAAACCAACCTTTGGAATATTTTTTCTTTACTAAAAGAGTAGTTGATGTAGCGAGTCAGTCAACAGTAAGTGAATTTAAAGTGGTTGGTCTTTTTTTACCAATACTCTTCTATGTTACTTCTATGAAAATTAAAATGACAATAGGATCAGTAGAATACAAGTGAACTGTATTTTCCTGACAAATGTACTAGAGGTATTTGCTGATCAACTACTTAGTATTTTTGTAGCAAATGTTATTGGAATTTGCATTTTCACTTTACAGCTCGGAGACAGGTGAACATTTAGTCTTTCATGCTCTGCTGGATGCTGAAGTGTACACTGTACCATTGTTGCATGGGAGGTCACCTACCCTAGAGCTTTGTTCCAAAATATATGGCGCTTGAGATAGAGAGCTATATAAATATCTGTAAGACAACATGAACTGCACAAAAATGTACTTTCAGTGACTCTTTGTTATATAGCCAATCTACACATAAATTGCAGCATTAATTTCATAAAGCTGAACAAAACTTGGCTGAGAAGTGTATATAAGCCCTAAGAATTCATATTTGCTCCCTTGCAGTCTGTTAAATAAACCACAGAACCTGTTTCGTCCAGGGCACTCCTCCTTATTGGCTGAGACAGAGCAGCGGCGCCATTGGCTCCCGTGGCTGTCAATCAAAGTCCGTCAGCCAATCAAGGGAGTGAGGGGGCGGGCCAAGTCGGCCTCCGTGTCTGAATGGAGCTCTGACTCGGCTTGGGTGCTCCATGTAGCAATCTGTTGGCTGAGAGGGCACTCAAAGGTGGGAGGGGCTAGGAGCAGCAAAGAGGGACCAGAGAAGAGGAGGATCCGGGCTGCTATGTGCAAAGCCAACTACACAGAGGAGATAAGTATAACATGTTTGCGATTTAAAAATAAAAAAAAGCCTTTACAATCACTTTAACCGATTCCCGACTGCTGCACAAGGATGTACGTCGATAGAATGGCACAGCTGCGCAAATGGGCGTACAGGTACGTCCCCTTTAATTTGCGAGCCATGTGGTCGCGCGCCGGCACGCTCGTGACCCTGCCACGAGCTCCATGACCGCACCCGCGGGACTCGCGGACTCAATGTCTGCCGGTGTCCCGCGATTGGGTCACAGAGCTGAAGAACGGGGAGATGTTAGTGTAAACACAACATCTCCCCGTTCTGCCTAGTGACATGTCACTGATCGTCTGTTCCCTGTCATCGGGAACAGCGATCAGTGACATGCACGGCAAGCCACGCCCCCTAACCGTTAGAAGCACTCCCTAGGTCACACTTAACTCCTTCAGCGCCCCCTACAGGTTAACCCCTTCACTGCCAGTGTCATTTTTACAGTAATCAGTGCATTTTTATAGCACTGATCGCTGTAAAAATTACAATGGTCCCAAAATGGTGTCAAAAGTGTCCGATGTGTCCGCCATAATGTCGCAGTCACGATAAAAATCGCTGATCGCCGCCATTACTAGTAAAAAAAATAATAATAAAAATGCCATAAAACTACCCCCTATTGTGTAGGCGCTATAACTTTTGCGTAAACCAATCAATAAACGCTTATTGCGATTTTTTTTACCAAAAATATGTAGAAGAATACGTATCGGCCTAAACTGAGGAAAAAAAATGTTATATATTTTTTGGAGATATTTATTATAGCAAAAAGTAAAAAAATATTGCATTTTTTTCAAAATTGTCGCTCTATTTTTGTTTATAGCGCAAAAAATAAAAACCGCAGAGGTGATGAAATATCACCAAAAGAAATGGGAAAAAAAGGACGTAAATTTTGTTTGGGAACCACGTCGCACGACTGCGCAATTGTCAGTTAAAGCGACGCAGTGCCGAATCGCAAAAAGTGGCCTGGTCTTTGGCCAGCAAAATGGTCCGGGGCTGAAGTGGTTAAAGATTACTTCCAGCTCTCAGATTAGGAAACTGGTAGCAATTAACACTGCCAGTACTCAGATCAGGCAGTGTCTGTGCTGGGAAGCTGTCATGTATGTGCCTGTATCCTGTACAGTGCTGTATCCCCAGCCCCATTCAACTGATGGCTGAGAGATTCCCCAGCCGAAAGATAAATGTAAATGGGGATACAGGTTATGTCAGAGCCAACTAAAAAAGTTAAGAGACAGTTTTCCCCAAAATCAACACTCCTAGTGTAAATCCTCCCCCCCCAAATACCCTCTCCTAGCTCAAATCCTCTCCCCCGAATCCCCACTCCTAGCGTAAATCTTCCCCCAAATCCCCCCTCATAGTACACATTCTCCCCCCAAATTCTCCCTCCTAGTACAAATCCCTCCTCCTAGCACAAATCCCCCCTCCTATCATACAAGCTCTCCCATTATTCCCACGCCTAGCGTAAATCTCCCCCCCTCCACATCCCCCTCCTAGTACAAATCCTCCCCCAAATCCTCCTTCCTAGTACAAATACCCCCCAAATACCCCCTCCTAGCATAAATCTACTCTCCTCCAAATCCCTACTCTGAGCGTAAGTTCTCCCCCTAAATCCCCCCTCCTAGTACAAACTCTCTCCCCTAAATCCCCCTCCTAGTACAAATCCTACCCCCAAATCCCCTCTCTTGGTACATATCCTCCCCCCAAATCCCCCCTCCAAGTACAAATCCCCCCCTGCCCCAAATACCCCTCCTAACACAAATCCTTACTCCCAAATCCCCAATCCTAGCACAAATCCTCTCCCCCCAAATCACCCCTCCTAGTACAAATCCCCCCACATTCCTCCTCTTAGCACAGCCCCCTCCAAATTACCCATTCCAGCACAAATACTTCCCCTCCCCAGTTCACCCCTACTAGCACAAATATTCCACAATCCCGCCTTCTAACACACACACACATACTGCTGTATGGACAAGCGCTCCACTGACAGGATGGGAGAAAGCACAGGGGGCCCTCGCCTCCTCCCAGGCTCTCTCCTCTCTGCCACTGCCACTTCTCCTGTCCTCTGCCCCTTGTCCTGGCGCTGAATGTGGGGATTGGGGAAGAAGATCCAGTGGGTGGGTGGGCTCGAGGGGGTGACCTGGCACCTGGCATTTATTGACTCCTGGGTTATGTCATTACCCAAATATGGGCAATGCTCATATTTGGGAAAGGATTTTGTCACTGAGTGGGTGAAGCCTGATGGGGAACTGAGAGATTAGTTCCCCATTAGGTCCGCTTTACATTTGCTTGACAGAGAATGACAGTGGACGGATTTGAAAGCTGCTATTGGTGGCTATAGATCTGCCCACTGCAGTGCTTTGTCAATCAGAAGTAAAACGGACCTGATGGGGAACTAGTCCTACAAGTATGAACACAAACACCAAAACTTTTAGTACTGTGCCTCAACAAAATTTGAAAGAATGCCTACAAAACCCTTTATGAATTCCCTTGTATAATTCTTGCACAACAGCTGTCTGCATTGCAGAGAAGTATGAAATATGCTTTTTTTTATATGTTGCCTTTACACACGCTTTAACTCAAAAAAAAAAAAAAAAAACAGTGGGTGTTCAAAGCCAAAGAGATCTCAGAAGTAGAGAGAAACAAACAACAACTGTAGGTTCTCAAAAAATCCTAACAACTCATAAGCAAGAATGGCCCTGATAACAAAGTATGCCAAAATCCTACCAATCATGGGTTTTATCTATGGTTTCCATTTTATTAAAACTGTGTAGTAAAAAAAAAAAATGTCCCCCAGAAAGGAGAGCCTTTTGTTAACCTCCATACATAATCACCCTTTCCCTCCCCTCCCCCCCACATTCCCAAGACATCCCTCAAGCACTGGGGAAGAAGTATCCAAGGCATTGAGATGGAAGCCCCTTTTTCACACCCCTTTGGAAGTGCTCACCTGGCACTGAGTGGCATTCAGTTTGTTTTTAGCAATATAAAATTAATATTAATCCTATGGATGCTTGCATGAAAATACATTTTTAGTATAAACAGATTTTTTTATATATAATGGGTGGGCCGCCACTGCTCCTGTAGTCCTGTAGTCTGCTGCATAATAGATTAGGAAGGGGGCAGTACTCTAAGCCAAGCAGGTGTTCTGCAGTACACATGCTAAGAAGGTGACCAGAGAAAAATGAAGTGAAGTGAAAGGAGAAAAGAGCAGAGTAAGCAGAGGGGTGAGCTCCTCAATCTGCTCTTCATTGTTCATTCACAGGCGTAGAACAGTGAGATGACCACGCTATATTGCTTAACTGCAATAGAGTAAAGTTGGGTAACAGTATTTTGGCTGTGCGGTCTATCAGGAATGTGTAAGCACCAAGACAAAATTGAAATACAAATCCTTTGGCAGATAAAAAAGCTATCATATACAGGTTCAATGGTGTGCCATTTGCTTGGTGTTCAGCTTGATATTTTTAATGTTTTCCTTCCATGCTTATCCAACAAATATTCTTTAAGAAACATATACTCTCTAAATGAAGATATCATACATTTGTATTCATATCAAGACATAACATATTCAAATTTTCAAACCTATGGAGACAGAAAGGGTGCTAACACAAACATAAAAATGTAATTCAACAACATATGCTACATCAAAATCTCATCTTCATTTAGAAATAATTGAAGCTTAATCATTTGTTAGGACTTTAAAAAAAAGTACTCTCTGGCAATTATTTTTGTCCTAATGAAAATGCACTACCTGCACTACCATTCAAGTGCTTTCTGCTGGCATCCGCCCCCCTTGTCAGGGGCATTCCTACAGTGCTGAGGAAGATGGAGGATGTGTCTGAATAGTACTGTTTATGGAGGTAAAACTATGAAACTGGAGGCATTAAGTACAATATATATATATATATATATATATATATATATATATATATATATATATATACATATATATTTCTTAAAGCGGAACTACTCTTCCAATCAACATTAACTATTTTGAATCTTTATGCTGCTAGCCTTGGTAAATAGATAGAAGGTATACTATATTTACTTAGTTTCCTGGTTTCTGGCCTAGGCCAATATCATGTCATACATCCCGGTGCTGTGTCTTGGCCTAGGCCGACAAGGTCCAGGCCTAGGGCAGCACTTTGCGGGGGGGGGGGGCGGCAAAGAAAGCCGCCCCCACGCAAAAAGGCCTCCTTCCGCACACAGAGCCGGCGCTACCCGCCGCTACACTGGCCTAGAGCGCACATCCTGTGTCGATCCACCCGTTCTCCCTCTTCTCCCCAGGCCGCTCGGTTCATTGCTTGGCTCAGGGGGCAGAGCTGGCAACTGAAGGGCACGGCTTAGCTTGGCTCAGGGGGCGGGGCTGTCTGCTGAAGGGCTTGGCTCAGCTCGGCTCGCTGGGCGGTTCCGCTGAAGGGCTCAGCTCAGCTCGGGGGGCAGGGTGATCCGCTAAAGGGCTCGGCTTTGGGGGTGGGGCAGTCTGCTGAAGGGCTTTGGCTCAGGGGGGGCGGTCTGCTGAAGGTCTTGGCTCAGCTTGGCTCGGGGGGCTGGACGGTCCACTAAAGGGCTCGGCTCAGCTCGGCTCGGGGGGCAGGACGGTTCACCTTTGGTCTCGGCTCTGGGGGCGGGCTGGTCCACTGAAGGGCTCCTTTTCCACAAATTTAAAACAATCTGCAAGGAGAGGGAGCGGGAGGAGAAGAGGATCCATTTCTGCCTTCAGTGCCCTGGATTGCACAGAAACTTTAGGTCAGTGCATGACAGCTCCATGCCACAGACTACCCTGCCATCTGCTGAAAAGAATCAGCAGGGGGTCACTGATGTAAGAGGGGAGTAGGGACCCTAAGATAAGGGGAACACTGATATAAAATTTCCTCCCCATATCAGTGTCCTCACTCCCCTCTTACATTAGTGTCCCCTCTTACCTTAGTGTATGCTTATGTAAGGCAGGCGGCTCTGGTGACCAGAGACCCCCCTACATCAGAGTTTCTCTTTACACCACAGCCCATAGAGTTCCCCTTCAAATTAGAGTCCGCAGAGCTCCCCCTTGCCCTGCCCTTACACCGTGAACTCTGAAGCTGCAGACTGTGATGTAAGGGGGCTCTCCCAAAGCACCCCCCAGCACATATCCCCTTACCCCCTCCCCAAATCAAAAGATGCTGCATTCCTCTCTGTCCCTCCTCCCATGGCGTCCCTCCTCCCACGGTGTCCCTCTGTCCCTCCTCCCACAGTGTCCCTCTGTCCCTCCTCCCACGGTGTCCCTCTGTCCTCCTCCCACGGTGTCCCTCTGTCCTCCTCCCACAGCGTTCCTCCTCCCACGGCTTCCCTCTGTCCCTCCTTCCACGGCGTCCCTCTGTCCTCATCCCACGGCGTTCCTCTGTCCTCATCCCACAAAGATATTTTTTTGCTAGAAAATTACTCAGAACCCCCAAACATTATATATGTTTTTTAGCAGAGACCCTAGAGAATAAAATGGTGGTTGTTTCAATTTATTATGTCACATGGTATTTTTCAAACGCAATTTTGGGGGAAAAAAATACACTTTATTTAATTTTAATGCAAAAAACCCACAAAATATAACCCATTTTTTTCTGCAATAAAAGATGATGTTACGCCAAGTAAATAGATACCTAACATGTCCCGCTTTAAAATTACGCATGCTCATGTAATGGCGCCAAACTACGAAATTCGAAAATCTCCATAGGTGACACTTTGAAAATGTATACAGGTTACCAGTTTAGAGTTACAGAGCAGGTCTCATGCTAGAATTATTGCTCTCAGCCCTCGTACACACGGCCGAGATTCTCGTTGAAAAAAACATGTCGTTTTTTTTCGACGAGATTCTTGGACAAGAAACTTGTCCCGGCCGAGTGTACACACGCTCGTTTCAAAGAACCCGCGGTTCTTTGAATGGAGCGTACGCGGTGACGTCATCGACTACGACGAGCATGCACTCGTCACATTCAATGCCGTCGCCGCCATCTTGGTATACCCTACGTATGCCTAGGAAGCTACCGCGCATGCGTCGAATTCATTTCGAACATGCGCGGGCTTCCGGGAGGACAGGTAAGTGTACACACACTCACTTTTCTCGTCGAGAAACATGCCGAGGAGAATCTCAACGAGAAAATAGAGAGCAGGTTCTCTATTTTCTCGTCAAGGTTTCTTGTCGGTTTTCTCGACGAGAAACCCGATAGCCGCGTACACACGACCGATTTACTCGGCAAGACCTCTCTGCCAGCAAGTTCCTTGCTGGTTCTTGCCGAGAAAATCGGCCGTGTGTACGAGGCCTTTCTATAATATTTGTGGCGATACCTCACATGTGTGATGCAATCACCGTTTACACATGCGAGCGCAACCTACGTATGCGTTCACTTCTGCATGCGAGCATGAGGGGATGGGGTGCTTTAAAAAAAAAATAATATTTTGTTTTTATTTATTTTATTGTGCACTGCCTCTTTAATTTTTTTGATGAATTTTAGTCCAATTACAAGAAATGTAAACATCCCTTGTGATAAAAATAATGCATGACAGGTCCTCTTTGTCAAGATATTTGGGGTCTATAAGAACCCAGATATCTCCTCTACCCTGGAAAGCATAAAAAAAACACATTGATCTCTGCTTTCTGGGGGAGAAAAATGGCAGGGTTTACATCTGCCAATACTGGAAGTAATGTCATGACGTTGCTTCCGGCCTCCCAGGGTCATAGAGATAGCCTAGGACCATCCTATCCTGGGTCAGCTCTGTGGTAACCCGGCACCTCCGCCGGATTGGATCTCCGGTTTCCCAATTGATTGGGAGAGCCCAGAAAGGGAAGCCAATGGGTGGTGGGAGGGGGGACATTCCCTCCCGCTGCCTGTAAAAGCCATTCAGTAGCTAATCAGCCACTAGGATGGCTTTTACAGTGTAGGGAATCACCAGCTAAAAGCAAAGATATCTGAATGATGCCTGTAGCTGCAGGAATCATCCAGATATAGGCACTTCAAGTCCACAACGTCTAATGGGGGGCGGGAAGTAGTTAAAAATATAAGCTAGAGATGAGCATTAATTTTATGTTTTTTTAAATTAAAGTCTATTTATTAACTGCCTTGTATACAGTGGGACAATAATGCTGTACCATATTTCACTGCAGAAGATACAGCATTATCACCCAGTTTTAGGGGGGACTTCAAAAAACAAAGCCTGCTGTATTAGTGGCAGAATGCATCACATATGACCTTTTTAAACAGTTACAGCAACATTTTTTTTTCTTTTGGAAAAAATTTATAAGCTTAAAAAAAAAAAACTACAAAGGGGATGAAGATGGGGAAAACAAAAATAGCTGTGTTAAAACATATCTGAACTCAAAACCAAAAATGTACTATAATGCAGCTTACCAGATCTTAGATGTGGTTGTTGTATTAGTTTTCTTTCATCAAGCATTTTATTTTATTTTTTATTTTTTTCACAGTAAAACATTTCCAGTCCTAAGCTGACGACATTCTCTCACCTTTCTCTATCAGGACAACAGAAACAAGATAGGACTACCCTAGAGAGACAGGGTCCTGAAGGTCTGCAGAGAACAATGTCATCGATAACAGTGAGCACAGGCAGAGAACACACAAAGCTATTAGCTCACAAGATTTCCAGTAAGATCAACAAGTACATTTTTGAACTTATAAAACAGAAATAATAAAACACTTTCATTTGTATAGTTAACAATCCAAAAAGGACTAAATAAGAGAGGTTCATCAGTAGGGTTTACATACACTTTAATACTAGTTAATCAAACTGCAACATATATGCCAATTTTTATTTTTCCCATTTAGGCCCCTTTCACACTGAGGCGTATTTCAGGCGTTTTAGCGCTAAAAATAGCGCATAAATAACGCCTGAAATAATCCTGCCCCAGCATTCTCAATGTGAAAGCCAGAGGGCTTTCACACTGAGGCGATGTGCTGGCAGGAGAAAAAAAAATCTCCTGCAAGCCGCATCTTTGGAGCAGTGAGAAGCGGTGTGTATACCGCTCCTTTACCGCTCCATCCCATTGAAATCAATGGGACACCGCGGTAATACCGCCCGCAAAACGCGGCTGTAGCCACGGTTTGCGGGCAGTATTAACCCTTTTCCAGCCGCTAGCGAGGGTTAAAACCGCACCTCTAGTGGCCGAATATGGCGGTAAATACGACGGTATAGCGGCGCTGAAAATCGCGCAGCTATACCGCCACCACACCTGCCCGCCCCAGTGTGAAAGGGGCCTAACAGAGGCAGTAAAATAGGAAAAAAAGTGCAAATACAATCAATATTCAATCTTATTGCCAGCTACTCTTTTTCCATATACAAATTTCTAAATGGCCAGTGCTTTTTCTAAGTACTTTGATAGCCTTATGTCATTGGAGAATAATAGAAAATGTCTGACATCTGTAAATCAAATGGCACCACATCCCGTTTAGATAAAGCACAATGAATAATGATGGATGGGATTTTAACGGTGCAAGAAAACACAATGTATATCAAAAAGTTTAATTTTATTTTTCAATAAAAAATATATAGATTTAGAAAAATATATATATGAACATGTAGTAAAATTCATCAATATTACACTTAATAACCAAAGTAGTATATATATATTTTTCTGTATACTACTTTGGTTATTAAGTGTAATATAGATGAATTTTACTACATGTTCATATATATATATTTTTCTAAATCTATATATTTTTTATTGAAAAATAAAATTTAACTTTTTGATATACATTGTGTTTTCTTGCACCGTTAAAATCCCATCCATCGTTATTCATTGAGCCTTATGTCATAGTTTCTAGTACATACTATGTTATGCAAAGGAGCTAAAATAATCTGTATCAGATGACAATCTCCCTCTGTTTGGACACAGTCAGGATAATTCACTCTCGAAAATTTTATCACCAACAGCGACTGGTAATCAGCCAACTTAGTTCAATACAGAAAGAAACACTTAGTTAATAGTGTTTCCATAGAGGTAATTTTGTAAATATCTACCATGCTGATTCTTTTTATCCCAGCAGCCCACATTTTTTCTCGGTTCTCAAACAATGGATGGCAGTATTAAATTATTAAAGGATGAATCATACATTTTCTACAAGAAGGCTAGAATTTGCAATGCGTCTTTCAATAGTAATTAAATTTGTCCTGATTTTCTTGTACTCTGCCATTTGAAGGTTGGTATAGAAAGTGCTGAGAATATAAATATACAATTGTAGTCTTGTGGAAAAAAAATGATATTTGATGTAAATAGTACAGAAAAAAAAAAGTAAAATACATACAGAATGAATGTACAGTATGCTCAGTATGCTCAGAAGGGCTGCTCTAGTTCATCAGACATCTGTAAAGACTGTATCTGTATTAGATCCTGCTGCTGTTTCTGAATTTCTTACAGCATGTTCATATTGGTTAAACAGCGTCTCTACTGTAGGCTGTGGCTCAAAAATCAAGCATGGTAGTTCATCTTGGGCTTAAATAAAATTTTAAAAAGTCTCACCAGCACAGATTAAAAATAAAGACACAGTTTTGGATGCTATAGCCACCCAATCTATGTAAAATTATTTCGCTGTCACCCTGTCACTGATTCAACAATATCTTTTGGGGTGAATGACAACCAGTGTCATTCACCCTAGTTCCTGTGAGCCCAGGTTCTCATGGTTCCGGCCTGTGCCCTGGTCATTACGTGGTCTTTATATTTAACATCTGCCCACCAGTGGAAGAAGAAGGCAAAGAGGACCTGTAATGTCATCATCTATGTATGATGTCATCAAACTGAAGAGATTATTTAAGCTACCTGTATGAAGTTGGGTATTGGGATCAACTCCCAACAAAAAAATGGATACTTAATTCATACCCCAGATTTGCAAAGCTAAATTCCTCACCACTAAGCCAGTGTTTCTCACCCTTTTTTTCAAGGCACCCTTTAAAATTATGGACAGTCTTGAGGCACCCCATTCTAAAATGTAAAAACTATTCTAGTCGCTTTACATAATGCAGCAACAGTCACATGTAGGACATCCAATGTTAGAGGTGATTTATTCTTCCAAATACTGGTACTGACTAGTATTCCAATGTTTCTCTTCTCCCTCAATTTTTCTCCATCAGTCAGCTGAGAAGAGGGCACAGGAGGGGCACAGGAGGGTCAAACAAGGATGCTTTGGAGGCAACAGACATCCTCCTAATTTACTGATGACATCATTTGTTGTTAGAATGCCAGTGTCTAGAAAGTTGTAATGGTGCATAAATCTAATCCTTGGCTTTGTGTAACTAAAAGGCAAACTTCATCCACCTGCCAGCTTGTATACAATTTTTGATCAATTTTTAGACATTTTGCCAAGACACCCTTGAAGAAACCTCAAGGCACCCCAGGGTGCCCTGGTTGAAAAAGGCTGCATTAAGCTACCCAATACAGGTTATAAAGAGAACATTTGGAGGGTTAAAGTGGTTATAAACCAACTTTTTGGACTTCTAATTATAGGTAAGCCTAGAATAAGGTTTACCTATAGGTAGTGGAAATATCTCCTAAACGTGCACCCACCGTTTAGGAGATATTTCACTTGTAGTCCGCCGAAAATTCAAACGGCGCATGTGCGGGGAAGAAACGAAACTAAGTGCTGTTTCTTCCCTAGCCTGTGCCGTGAATCGCGGCTCCCATGCGCATGTGTGGGAGTGATGTCACGCGGCTCCGGCGAATCACAGAGCCGGGATCCGTGGCCCAGAAGGAAGAGGGGCCAGAAGATGGACGCTGTCTACTCTGGGGACATCGCTGGATTCTTTTGCAGGTAAGTGGCACATAATGGGCTAGTATGCGATGCATACTAGCCCATTATGCTTTTCATTTGCAGGCTTTGCAGCGGGCTAAAGAGGAAGTAAACCCCATCAGGGTTTACTTCCTCTTTAAAGAGCTTTGCTTTACTAACCAAGATTATTATCTATTTTTTTCTTTTACAAATGAAGATAGGTAAACAAGCACAAAACAGTTTTTATATTATGTGGTCATTTTTTCTAAAGAGACAGAAGTCCCCAGCCCCAGAACCATAAAGAAGGAGAATGGAGAGGGTAAGTATTGTTTGGCACTTTTTTAACAGGAGAGGGAAGAGGGAAATTGACTTTAAATGGGCTTTTTATATAGTCTATGCCTAAAAATACCTGCCCAGCAACCCGAGAATTTTGGGTATGGGCAGAAATGTAGTATTATAAAAATATAGAAACACAAGAGTTCCTACATATAGTACAAATTAGGCTTGTGCAATTAGTTTCGTAACGAATCGAAATTCATTTGAATTTCCGAACAAAGCAATTACGAATAAAACCGAATCCAAAATAAATTATATCGCAAATAGGAATGCCCGAATGTCTTCGGTATAATTCGTTATGAAAAAAGTTACGAATGTACAAATCCATTCGAAGCACAATAAGGCTGTGTACACACGACCGTTTTTAATGACGAGAAAAATGCAATTTTTTTAAATGGTCATTAAAAATGATCGTGTGTGGGCTTCAGAGCATTTTTCACGACGTGAAAAATGGCCATGAAAAAATTGGAACATGCTCTAATTTTTCTTGTCGTTTTTCACATTGTCGTTTTTCTCGTCATGAAAAACGTCCGTGTGTAGGCTTTAACGACGTGAAAAAAAATGCGCATGCTCAGAATCAAGTATGAGACGGGAGCGCTCGTTCTGGTAAAACTAGCGTTCGTAATGGAGATAGCAGAAAAGTACAAATCCATTCGAAGCACATTAGGCATAATAGGCAGCGTCGTTGTGAGAGAGACACGGAAAATTACGTATCAACGAACCCAAAAAAAGTTACGAAAGTAGGTGTTGTGTCCAGAATCAACGAAAAACAATGTACCCTACCAAAAGTACGAATTATAAATCAACTAAAAATAAGGCTTACATTAATACGAATCATTCTGATTCAACGAAAAATGACACTTGCGAAAATACGAATTAGTCCGAACACGAAAAATCCCGTCTAGAAAAATTCCGAACGATTACGAATCAACAGGACCGAAAAGAAACGAACGGAAACTAAACAAATTTTTCCATTGTGCACAAGTCTAGTACAAATATATAAGGAGCTTTCTGTGCATTTTAAGTTGATAAAAATGCCACAGTGCTGCATTCGGGTTAACGGCAACCATAAAAGAAAGTAACTGTCACTTCTCCTTGATTGGCATGACCTGCTAAATTTCAGCAAAGAGTGAAGAAATCAAATTGTTCTCCTCCTACCTTTCATGTTTCTTTTTTAAGTATTTTTCTTTTCTCAGCACAGGCATGCCTTACTTTTCTTATGACCTGTCACATCTATCTCTCCTCTTCAAATAACACAGCTGTCATCTTCACAGACTATATATGAACTCAAACTTTTCTTCTTTTTTATAAGGCCAGAGCTGACAATTTTCGATGATTAATTACAGTCACAGTTTTCCTTTGTGGTATAAGGCCTTTTTTGATTCATATTTGTTGTAAAGCTTGCCGTTTGCAATTTGTATGACATGGAACTTTTCATGTTAGGTCATAGCACGGGAGCTTCTCATCCCAAAGGTGTTAGACCTCGGTTTTAAGTAAACTTGTCTTTGAAGATATTTAAGGGCTGGCATTGCTGTCCTCCTTTTGAAAATGCTGATTGCCTGGTATTCATACTGATTCTCTGACTTCCTTACTTTTTGAACTACTGACCCAAAACAAGTCCTTACTGCTTGCTTGTTATTGTCATGATTAGGGTACTAAGTCAAGAGGGCAATCATGGGAGTCAAACAACTAGCATTTTCAGGGAAAAGACTGGCATTGGCAACCTTCATGTTTCCCTCATGACAGGGTTGCTTTAAAGCTTGTCATTTTTTTAATGCCAGAACTGCTTTTCTCCCATTACACGTCAAAGGGGGTTTAAAGGCAGCTTAGAAGAAGGTCAGAAGCCCCAGAGAAGGAACACACAAGGATCTCACAGGCATCTCAAAATGGTCTCAAATGTAATATGAATGCACCTAAGAGCATGAGGGCATGAGGGAAATTTCCCCTTTTAGACAGTTGTCACCAGAGCAGATGCTCCCCTCACTTCTTGTTCAGGTGAACTTTAAAATGTTGGATTTGCCCTCACTTTCTGTCTTGGTGACAATGCATACCAGGACTAGTGATGAGCCGAACACCCCCGGGTTCGGTTCGCACCAGAACCCGCGAACGGACCGAAAGTTCGAACGAACATTAGAACCCTATTAAATACAATGGATGCGAACGTTCGAATTCTAAAGTGCTAATTATAACAACTATTATGCATGTTATTGTCATAAATAAGGTTTGGGAACCCGGGTTCTGCACCAGGGGACATGTATCAATGCAAAAAGAAGTTTTAAAAACAGTGGTTTTTCGGGAGCAGTCATTTTAATGATGCATAAAGTGAAAAAAAAAAAGTCAAATATTCCTTTAAATATCGTACCTGGGGGGTGTCTAAAGTATGCCTGTGAAGTGCCACGTGTTTCCCGTGTTTAGAACTGTCCCTGCACAAAATGACACTTCTAAAGGAAAAAAAAGCCATTTAAAACTGCTTGCGGCTTTAATGTAATGTCTGGTCCCGGTAATATGGATGAAATTCTTTAAGAAAAATGGCATAGCTACCCCATGACCCCCCCCCTACCCCAGCCCATTACCAGCCCCTTTGGGTCTTGTATGGATATTAAGGGGAACCCCGCACATAAAATAAAAAAGGCCCTATATACTCTGAACAGCCGTATACAGGCGGTGCATACAAGACAGGGACTGTAGGTTTGTTCTTATGTAGAATCTGTTTGTAATTTTGAACAGGTACATTGTTGAAGTGTAGCTCCAGCCCAAAAATCTATTTTTAAACTTTTTGGGAAACATAGGTAAGGGTTATCACCCCTGTAACATTTGTTTTGCTGTCTGTGCCCCTGTTCAGAACATTTCACCTCACTTTCCGTCCCAATGACAACTGTTTTTGAAATGTGGTGTTTTTCTTGAAACAAGGATTGCTGATAAAGCATCAGTACAGATGAGACCCCTTTCTCCCATATTTATTCTTACAGGAGAGAATTTTCCTTTCTAGGGGTAGATTTCCTCTCACTTCCTGTTGTCTTCTTTCGTTTGCAAGTAGGAGTCGTTTGTAAGTTGGATGTTTGAAAGTAGGGACCTGCCGTATATACTCTGCAGAAATAGGCCCCTTAGTTGTTGGTGTTGGCACAACACTGTAAGCACTCAGTTACTCTTGGTTGGTGCTGGAACGCCCTGCTGTCAACTATTATATCAGGAATTTTAATTACATATAATTGTTGAACAGTGGTAGTAAAAATTGGGGCTTTGATGGTGGTGCTGGTGCCACAACACTGTAAGCCCTGACAGTTACTCTTGGTGGGTGCAGCAATGGGCCCTGCTGTGAATTATTAGATCAAGAATTGTAATTACATGCCCCTTTTGAACAGGGGCTGAAAAATTGGGCCTTTCGTGGTGGTGGTGGTGGTGGCGTTGCCACAAGACTGTAAGCCCTCAGAGTTAATCTTGGTGGGTGCAGCAATGGACCCTGCTGTGAATTATTAGATCAAGAATTGTAATTGCATGCCCCTGTTGAACAGGGGCTGAAAAATTGGGCCTTAGGCACTGGTGGCACAACACTACAACCCCTCACAGATACTGTACTTGGAGCACAGCAATGAGCCCTGTTGCAAAGTATTGCTTCAAAAATTGTAATGACACGCCCCTGTTAAACAGGGGCTGAAAAATTGGGCCTTAGGCACTGGTGCCACAACACTCCAACCCCTCACAGATACTGTACTTGGAGCACAGCAATGAGCCCTATGGCAAATTATTGCAAAAAAAATTGTAATTACACGCCCCTGTAAAACAGGGGCTGAAAAATTGGGCCTTAGCCACTGGTGGTGGCACCCATAAACAAAAATGATCTTCCAAGCTATCATCATCAATCGTATCATTGAGGACTCGGAGGAGGAGGATAGCCAGTCAACATAACAGCACAGGCACTCAGCATCAGCATCAGTCTTGAAGGGATGTGACATGTTAAAATCAATTAGTATGTTATATCAGCATCAGGTGTATGGTAGCTGGTGGTGATCCAAGACTGGTTCATCTTGATGAAAGTCAGTCGATCAACCGAGTCGGTGGACAGGCGCACCCTGTGATCCGTGACAAATCCTCCAGCAGCACTGAATGTGCGTTCCGAAAGAACGCTGGATGCAGGACAGGCCAGTAGCTCAATTGCATACTGTGCAAGCTCTGGCCAGTGATCCATCCTCAAGACCCAGTAAGCCAGAGGATTTTCGGTGGGGAAGGTGTCCAAGTCTGACCTTGCCCCTAGATATTCCTGCACCATGTTTATCAGACGCTGGCGATGGTTGCTGGAACCGATCATACTTTGGGGCTGCGGACTAAAGAATTGTCTGAACGCATCGGTCAGACGGCCACCTTCCCCACCGCTCCTTCTTTGACTGGCCGAAGCCTCAGCAACTCGTTGTCCAGGACCAGGAGTTTGTAACCTCCCAGTCTCTGGGAACGCGTTGCACAGACCTTTCTGCAAGGCCTCCCGGAGTTGTCTCATCCTCTGCTCCCTCTGCGACGGTAACATAAGGTCCGCAACCTTACCCTTGTACCGTGGATCAAGGAGAGTGGCCAGCCAGTAATGGTCCCTCTCCTTGATCCGAAGAATACGAGGATCCTTCCGCAGACTTTGCAGGATCAGGGAGGCCATGCAGCGTAGGTTTGCTGAGGCATTCGCTCCGGAGTCCTCTGGGTCACTAAGGATGACATGATCCGCAGCCACCTCCTCCCAGCCACGTACAAGTCCACTGGTTTCTTGGGACTGTAAATCATCCCTAAAAGACTGCTGCTGATGATGCTGAGTGCCAGCCTCCACCTCCATGCTGACACAATCCTCCTCCTCCTCCTCCTCCTCCTCCTCTTCCTGTGCGATGGGTGGGACAGAAGGAACACTGTCTGGGTAAAGGGGGCCTTGAGAGGCAAGGAAGTCCTCCTCTTCCTGCCTCTGTTCTGCCTCAAGTGCCCTGTCCATTATTCCACGCAGCGTGTGCTCCAACAGGTGGACAAGAGGTACAGTGTCACTGATGCATGCACTGTCACTGCTCACCATCCTCGTGGCCTCCTCAAATGGTGCCAGGACAGTGCATGCATCCCTGATCATGCCCCACTGGCGTGGAGAAAAAAAACCAAGCTCCCCTGACCCTGTCCTGGTGCCGTAGTCGCACAGGTACTCATTGATGGCCCTCTGCTGCGTGTGCAGCCGCTGCAGCATGGCCAACGTTGAGTTCCACCTGGTGGGCATGTCACATATAAGGCGGTTCTTGGGCAGGTTCAACTCCTTTTGCAGCTCAGCCAGGCGAGCACTGGCATTATAAGATCTGCGGAAATGCACACAGACTTTCCTGGCCTGCCTCAGGACATCCTGTAAGCCCGGGTACCTGCCCAAGAACCGCTGCACCACCAGGTTAAGGACGTGAGCCACACAGGGCACATGGGTCAGTTGTCCCTGTCGGAGGGCGGGGAGGAGGTTGGTGCCATTGTCGCAAACCACCATTCCTGGCTTAAGCTGGCGTGGCGTCAACCACCTCTCGGCCTGGCCCTGCAGAGCAGACAGGACCTCTGCCCCAGTGTGGCTTCTGTCCCCCAAACACACCAGCGCAAGCACGGCATGGCATCTTTTTGCCTGCGTACTTGCGTAGCCCCGTGAACGGCTACGGAGCACCGCTGGTTCATAGGACAAACCACAGGAAGAGGCCATGGAGGAAGAAGAAGAGGAGGGGGTGGAGGAGAGAGGTGTGTCACAACCAGTAGTAGCATTTTGGAGGCGTGGCGGTGGGACAACCTCCAACACTACTGCACCTTGTCCTGCATCCTTCCCAGCTGCCAAAAGAGTGACCCAATGGGCCGTGAAAGAAAGGTAACGTCCCTGTCCATGCCTGCTGGACCATGAGTCAGCGGTAATATGCACCTTACCGCTGACCGCCCTGTCCAGCGAGGCCAAGACATTGCCTTCCACATGCCGGTAGAGAGCCGGAATAGCCTTCCGTGAGAAAAAGTGGCGTTTGGGAACCTGCCACTGAGGAACCGCACATTGCACAAACTCACGGAAGGGGGCCGAGTCTACCAACTGAAAAGGCAGCAGTTGAAGCGCTAGCAATTTAGCCAAGCTAGCATTCAACCGCTGGGCATGTGGATGGCTGGGAGTGAACTTCTTTCGACGGTCCAGCAGCTGGGGCAGGGAAATTTGCCTGCTAGAATCGGACGTCGGTGTACTGCTAGCAGAGTGGCCGCAAGTACTTGGCTGTGACACACCTAATTCTACACCTTCATTCCTCTCAGTGCATGTTTCAGAGAGGACTGAAGTTATAGTGGGGTTGGAGATCCCAGCTGATGCGGTGCAAGGAGAGGTCCGCTTTGTTCTTTGGTGTGGGTCTTTCAGGTAGGCTTGCCAACGAGCTGCATGGCAGGTCAACATATGTCTGGTCAGGCATGTGGTACCCAAGCGGCTGATGTTTTGGCCACGCGATATACGCTTGAGACATATGTTGCAAACAGCAGCTGTGCGATCTGATGCACTAGCCTCAAAAAAGGCCCACACCAAAGAACTTTTTGAATGACGGGCAGAGGCAGCGCCCTGCACAGGCGGAGCTCTGCGGTGTGATTCCGTCGGTGTACTGCCCTTACGCTGGCCACCAAAGGGCATCCTGCCTCGTTGGAGATGTGCCTCCTCCTCATCCTCCTCCTCCTCCTCTCTCCTATTAGGCACCCACGTGGAGTCAGTGACCTCATCATCCCCTCCCTCCTCATCACTGGAGCCAATCTGGCAGTATGCTGCAGCTGCTGGAACATGACTGCCAGATTGGTGTCCTTCTTGAGCATCCCCTCTGTCTGCTCTCACGCTACTGCCTTCCTCTAGCTGGGTTTCATCATCAGACCCTTCGAAACGCTGGGCATCCTCCTGGAGCATGTACCCAACACTGTGCTGAAACAGTTCGGGGGACTCCTCAGGAGGAGGACATGGTGGGTCTAGGGAAGGAGTGACTGATGATGAGTCTGACATTGATACCAGGGAAGAGGACGCTTTGGCAGCTGCTTTTCCAGTACCCTGAGCCTGGGTGAGAGAGGATGAGGAGGAGGAGGAGGGCTTGGTCATCCACTCTACCAAGTCTTCGGCATGATGTGGCTCAACATGTCCAGCTGCCGAAAAGAAGGACAAGCGTGTCCCATGGCCATGTGCTGATGACAATGCACCGCGTCCACGACCAGCACTGTTGCCCCCAGACACAGAGCCTGCTTGCCCTCTTTTATTGCCTCCTGACTGTCTGCCTCTCCTTGTTTGCCTTCCAGACATTCTAATAGATGGCCTGCAGGGAGATGGGAAAAAAGCAATAAGGGCTACCTTCAGGTGTCCTTCTCTGTCCCTTGAAACAAGGACTTTGACAGTGAAAGAAACTGACACACTCTCCCTACCTACAGTTTTCTGTCCCTAGAAAAAATGTTTTTTTTAAGCACAATTTAGCACAAGGAGAATTCACTCACTGTCCTTCCAGGTCCCTGGAAACAAGGACTTTGACAGTGAAAGAAACTGACACACTCTCCCTACCTACAGTTTTCTGTCCCTAGAAAAAATGTTTTTTTTAAGCACAATTTAGCACAAGGAGAATTCACTCACTGTCCTTCCAGGTCCCTGGAAACAAGGACTTTGACAGTGAAAGAAACTGACACACTCTCCCTACCTACAGTTTTCTGTCCCTAGAAAAAATGTTTTTTTTAAGCACAATTTAGCACAAGGAGAATTCACTCACTGTCCTTCCAGGTCCCTGGAAACAAGGACTTTGACAGTGAAAGAAACTGACACACTCTCCCTACCTACAGTTTTCTGTCCCTAGAAAAAATGTTTTTTTTTAAGCACAATTTAGCACAAGGAGAATTCACTCACTGTCCTTCCAGGTCCCTGGAAACAAGGACTTTGACAGTGAAAGAAACTGACACACTCTCCCTACCTACAGTTTTCTGTCCCTAGAAAAAATGTTTTTTTTAAGCACAATTTAGCACAAGGAGAATTCACTCACTGTCCTTCCAGGTCCCTGGAAACAAGGACTTTGACAGTGAAAGAAACTGACACACTCTCCCTACCTACAGTTTTCTGTCCCTAGAAAAAATGTTTTTTTTAAGCACAATTTAGCACAAGGAGAATTCACTCACTGTCCTTCCAGGTCCCTGGAAACAAGGACTTTGACAGTGAAAGAAACTGACACACTCTCCCTACCTACAGTTTTCTGTCCCTAGAAAAAATGTTTTTTTTAAGCACAATTTAGCACAAGGAGAATTCACTCACTGTCCTTCCAGGTCCCTGGAAACAAGGACTTTGACAGTGAAAGAAACTGACACACTCTCCCTACCTACAGTTTTCTGTCCCTAGAAAAAATGTTTTTTTTAAGCACAATTTAGCACAAGGAGAATTCACTCACTGTCCTTCCAGGTCCCTGGAAACAAGGACTTTGACAGTGAAAGAAACTGACACACTCTCCCTACCTACAGTTTTCTGTCCCTAGAAAAAATGTTTTTTTTAAGCACAATTTAGCACAAGGAGAATTCACTCACTGTCCTTCCAGGTCCCTGGAAACAAGGACTTTGACAGTGAAAGAAACTGACACACTCTCCCTACCTACAGTTTTCTGTCCCTAGAAAAAATGTTTTTTTTAAGCACAATTTAGCACAAGGAGAATTCACTCACGGTCCTTCCAGGTCCCTGGAAACAAGGACTTTGACAGTGAAAGAAACTGACACACTCTCCCTACCTACAGTTTTCTGTCCCTAGAAAAAATGTTTTTTTTAAGCACAATTTAGCACAAGGAGAATTCACTCACTGTCCTTCCAGGTCCCTGGAAACAAGGACTTTGACAGTGAAAGAAACTGACACACTCTCCCTACCTACAGTTTTCTGTCCCTAGAAAAAATGTTTTTTTTAAGCACAATTTAGCACAAGGAGAATTCACTCACTGTCCTTCCAGGTCCCTGGAAACAAGGACTTTGACAGTGAAAGAAACTGACACACTCTCCCTACCTACAGTTTTCTGTCCCTAGAAAAAATGTTTTTTTTAAGCACAATTTAGCACAAGGAGAATTCACTCACTGTCCTTCCAGGTCCCTGGAAACAAGGACTTTGACAGTGAAAGAAACTGACACACTCTCCCTACCTACAGTTTTCTGTCCCTAGAAAAAATGTTTTTTTTAAGCACAATTTAGCACAAGGAGAATTCACTCACTGTCCTTCCAGGTCCCTGGAAACAAGTACTTTGACAGTGAAAGAAACTGACACACTCTCCCTACCTACAGTTTTCTGTCCCTAGAAAAAATGTTTTTTTAAGCACAATTTAGCACAAGGAGAATTCACTCACTGTCCTTCCAGGTCCCTGGAAACAAGGACTTTGACAGTGAAAGAAACTGACACACTCTCCCTACCTACAGTTTTCTGTCCCTAGAAAAAATGTTTTTTTTAAGCACAATTTAGCACAAGGAGAATTCACTCACTGTCCTTCCAGGTCCCTGGAAACAAGGACTTTGACAGTGAAAGAAACTGACACACTCTCCCTACCTACAGTTTTCTGTCCCTAGAAAAAATGTTTTTTTTAAGCACAATTTAGCACAAGGAGAATTCACTCACTGTCCTTCCAGGTCCCTGGAAACAAGGACTTTGACAGTGAAAGAAACTGACACACTCTCCCTACCTACAGTTTTCTGTCCCTAGAAAAAATGTTTTTTTTAAGCACAATTTAGCACAAGGAGAATTCACTCACTGTCCTTCCAGGTCCCTGGAAACAAGGACTTTGACAGTGAAAGAAACTGACACACTCTCCCTACCTACAGTTTTCTGTCCCTAGAAAAAATGTTTTTTTTAAGCACAATTTAGCACAAGGAGAATTCACTCACTGTCCTTCCAGGTCCCTGGAAACAAGGACTTTGACAGTGAAAGAAACTGACACACTCTCCCTACCTACAGTTTTCTGTCCCTAGAAAAAATGTTTTTTTTAAGCACAATTTAGCACAAGGAGAATTCACTCACTGTCCTTCCAGGTCCCTGGAAACAAGGACTTTGACAGTGAAAGAAACTGACATACTCTCCCTACCTACAGTTTTCTGTCCCTAGAAAAAATGTTTTTTTTAAGCACAATTTAGCACAAGGAGAATTCACTCACTGTCCTTCCAGGTCCCTGGAAACAAGGACTTTGACAGTGAAAGAAACTGACACACTCTCCCTACCTACAGTTTTCTGTCCCTAGAAAAAATGTTTTTTTTAAGCACAATTTAGCACAAGGAGAATTCACTCACTGTCCTTCCAGGTCCCTGGAAACAAGGACTTTGACAGTGAAAGAAACTGACACACTCTCCCTACCTACAGTTTTCTGTCCCTAGAAAAAATGTTTTTTTTAAGCACAATATAGCACAAGCACAAAACACACTGACACTCTCCCTACCTATCCTTCTCTTTCCCTAAACTAAAGGAATCCAGGTTAAGCAAGAAAGAAATAAAAGTCACTGTCCCTGCCTATGCTGCTCTATCCCTGCTCCGGAACACACTACACTAGGCCGCCGTGCTGGCGGCCTTTTATAGTGTGGGGCGTGTACTAAACACCCTCAGCAATAATTGGCCACAGGCATCCTGCCTGTGGCCAATCATTGCTCTCCTCGCTGCCGGCGCTGTGATTGGCCAAGCATGCGGGGTCACAGTGCATGCTTGGCCAATCACAGCGCCTGGATGACACTGCGATGGCGTAGTGCATTGTGGGCCGTTCGCGTCACTCGAATTTGGCGCGAACGGCCCAAATCGTTCGATCTTCGTCGAACGATCGAACAGCCGATGTTCGAGTCGAACGTATGTTCGACTCGAACACGAAGCTCATCCCTAACCAGGAATAACAGAGAGAGTGAATCTCCCCAGCAAGGAAACACACAGTAAGGCTCCATGTACACTGAAGCTGATAAACTGCAGTTTATTGGGGTTTTGGCGTTTTTTTAAAAAGCCCATTAACTGCACTCTATGTTAGCCTATGCGTTCATGTACACATAGCGTTTTTTAGCGTTAATTAGCAGTGGAGTTAATGGGATTTTTTCTGAACGCAAGAAATTCGCGTTCAAAGTGCCGTTTTTCGGCGGGAAAAACCGCAAAAAAGCGCAAAACGCTAATAAACGCTCAAAAACGCTGGTCGCCAGCGTTTTTTAGTGTTTTATGATCCATTAAGGAAAAAAAAAAAAACGCTACACTGAAAAACGCTAATAAACACTAGTAAAAAACGCTGATAAAAGCTATATTTTAAAGCTGCTTTTTCTGCCAGAAATCTGGCATTCAAAACTACCGTTTTTGAGCTTCTGTGTACATGGAGCCTTATACAAACTTAACAGGGGTTCTAAACCTCCCCAACTCCATGTAAAACCTAAATAGAAAGTTTTAATGGAAAATGTCTGATTTATCAGACTTAATCCTTGTGATGTAATCTCATTCACTTGAACTCAGAAATAAAGGCAAAGCACAAACTTATCTCAAACTGACCTTAACTTATTTTGAAATGCCTTTGTACCCCAACCAAATGACATATCATCAAATTTTACAAAAGAGAACGATTTCAAAGGCCTATTGTGTTGATTTAAAAACCTCTGCAAAGAGAAAATGTCATTTTAGGATCAGGAAGGCTAAAGTAAGTAGGTTAAATGAGAGAAAACTGGATATTTGTAGATCTAATTCTGTTAAACATTTGATATATCCTATATCAGTGTTTCTCAACTCCAGTCCTCAAGGCGCCCCAACAGTTCATGTTTTCAGGATTTCCCTCAGATAATACGGCTGTGGTAATTACTAAGGCAGTGTAACTGATCAAATCACCTGTGCAAAATAATGGAAAGCCTGAAAACATGACCTGTTGCGGCGCCTTGAGGACTGGAGTTGAGAAACACTGTCCTATATAATTGCTTTACAAGCCACTGTAATTTAGAGATATAGTTATCAAGTGACACTCGCTAAATTTTGCAAAACATTTGTAAAACTTTACCCAAACATTGGTAGCATTTTTCCAATTCCTAAAGCACAGTACATACGGCCAACATTCGCTGAGTGAAAATACATTCACTGACATTGGGAAACATTGGTTCTTGACTTTTTTGAACGTCGAGTGAACACATTTAAAAATTCAATTCACCAGGATTGACTGTTGAATCAATGCATTTTATAATAAAAATTGATTGCCTATGCACATGGCTACACCTGTGCTTTAAACATATGTTTAGCACGTCTAAGGCTATTTTTTATTTTAATAAATCGCAAATAAAAAGTGTAGCTACCCTTTCACATGCCATGCACTAGGCTCTTTAACATACCAAGTGCCCAGAAGAGGTTGCCAAAAAAGAGGGAAAGGGCTTATGTGCAAGCTACATACCTCCCACGAAAGACAATTTGATTCCCCAACCCCAGTAAACAAGTTTAGACTATGTACAGCTATGAAGTTTAAAAGTACATCAATACAAAAAGTTGGAGGGAGCCTTTCTTCTTTTCTTTCTTTGGATTCTCATAATGGAGGAGACACAACACGAGATGTTTTGGATGCCAAAGGAATCTGGAAGGTAATGATTAGTAGATTTGACATTAAAATTATTTTGGGGGGCAATTTATAACATAGAGCAGATATCACTATCCACTTTCTGTTATACTTCAGTGTGCAGGTCTACATCACGGCACGCATTTTATATCTTATAAATTGAATGAGGGCTGTGGTGTAGAGCATACCCCATGGAGTTTACTATGCTTATTGCAGAAGAGAGATTGGTGACTTTGACAGGTCATAATATTTAAACATAATAGAGGATTTGACAGGTCATAACATTAAAAAGAATGGAGCTGCTTTCCTAAAGCACCCTTCAAATCTAGAAAAGTCCAATGCATGCCTTAAAAAAAGCATGTCATAAACATTAAACAGCTGTTGGTAAGGCTTTTTCTGCCATCCCTGTGTTTTTAACCCTTCTGCTCAACATATCATTAAAAGGCAGCAATTACCCAATTCTTTTTGGATCTCATACAGTGATCAATCTTTAACTCTGGCATGCAAGTATTGGTTGTAGCTATAAAGCCCAACGCGGGTTTGATAAAGCTAATTTTGTCTAGAGGGGTGTCAGGGCTTCAGTGCTCAGGTTTCTTGCTGATGGTTAATGGCCAGTACTCATCGTTCCACCGTGGCTCACCTGGTGATCATTTCCTGCTCGTCAGTCCAGTCTACAGCCTTCTGGCTATTTAAACTGCCTGGTTAATTTCTTCCGTGCCTTCGCCTTGGTCAAACATTTCTAGAGACTCTCTGCAGCGTCCCTGTTAAAGACTTGCCTGGCTTACGTCCCTTCTGGTTATTGATCCTGTCTGCTGCCTCAGACTATGCTGATCTCTGGCTTCCTGACTTACTGGCTTTTTCTGACTACCCACTTTGGCAAACGTACCCTGGCTATGTTTTGACTACATTTACTATTTGTACCATTTTTACCATTATATTAAAAGGTGTGATTTTTACTGCATATTCTGTCTCCGCCTACTTCATGGTTCCTGACAGTAGGCAAAGGCCATGAATTCAGAAGATGCAGGCAATCCACCGACTGGTAATATTTTTTTACAGATTGAATGAGCAGGACCACCACATGGATCAGTTTGCCATAGCGTTACAGATGCTCCCGATTTGCACTGCTCACCTGGATCCTCCCACTGTGGCTTTTACGGTACAACCTGTGTTTAAGTCCATCCCTACTGCTGCTCCAGTCTCTGTGCAGGCACCTGCCTCAAATATTACCTCTTTAAGAGGTATTTCTGGTTCCTCTCCACTGCCCCAGCGATTTGGGGGTGATCCAGTTCAATGCAGAGGGTTTCTCAACCAGGTTGGGGTATACTTTGAGAAGTTTCCCCTAGGCTTTCCCCAGAAGCAAAGTAGGCTTCATTATTTCTTTGTTTTCTGATAGAGCCTTGGCCTGGGCAAACCCTCTATCGGAGATTCAAAAATCCTTTGTCCTGACTTACCCTGAGTTTGTGGCTTTCTTTAAAAGGGTATTTGCAATTACCGCACGCTCCATTTCTGCTGCCAAGAGCCTCATGTCCATCAGGCTAAGTACGAGTCCTTCCTTTAAGGAGCGCTTGCGGAAGCCTTCGGTGCATTTGGCTCCGCGCTTTGCAGTCCCACCCTTGCCTCCCTCACCTCCCATGCCTCCTGGTATAGAGTCTGCCAGTGAAGTTGGGCTTTACACATCTTTCTGCGGATGAGAGGGGCTTTAGGAGGAGGGAGAGATTGTGCCTTTATTGTGACCATGCAGGTCACTTTTTGAAGTCTTGTTCTACCCGTCCGGGAAACGCATTGCACCTGAGGTTCTGTGGGGGACAGACTTTAGGTAGCTTTGGGTGGCTTTGTTATGTCCCCAGTTATCCTGAAGGATAAGCCTTTAGGTTACCCTTTCTTGGTCTGAGTTGTCCATCAACACACAGGCTCTAATTGACTCTGGGGCTGCAGGCCTGTTCATAGATAGTGCCTCTGTGTCTAAGCAATCAATTCCTGTGCAGATTCGTGCCACTCCACTTGCCATTGAGGCTATTGATGGGAGACCTCTAAAGCCTGCCCATATGACTAATGAGACTGCTTCGTTGACCATGGCTGTAGGGACTCTTCACCATGAGATAATCCAATTCCAAGTAATTTCCTCACCTCATTTCCCAGTGGTTATTAGTTATCCTTGGTTACAGAGGCACAATCCCTCTTTTGATTAGCTTCATGCTGAGGTTCTTTCCTGGTCACAACAATGCAGTAAAACATGGAAAGTGGCTAAGGTCTGTGCGCCTCTTCACTCTCCTACTTGCCAGAGGAGTACTGCGAATTTAGCAATGTCTTTGACAAAGGTCAAGCCAGTATTTTTGCACCACACCATTCATATGATTGCACAATTGACCTTCAACCTGGTGCCATGCCCCTTCGTGGCTGGGTTTACTCTTTTGTCTGTCTCAGAGGATTAAGCCATGGAGGGTATGTTGCCAATGCGCTTTCTCGAGGGTTCATCCACAAATCCTCGTCTCCTGCTCGTCTCCTGCTGGTAAACTGAGACCTTGTATCGATTAAAGGGGTCTAAATCACTTTACAATTAAGAATGCTTCTCTGATTCCATTGATTACGGAATTATTTGACTGCCTCAAGGGAGCAACGTTTTTCATGAAGCTCGTTCTGAGAGGGGCATACAATCTCGTGAAGATCAAGAAGGGCGACAAATGCAGGCCCAAGAGTCCTTGCGACATGCCAGTGAGAGGTACAGACTCCATGCTGACTGCAGAAGCCTACCTGCACCTTCCTACCAGGTTGCAGAGGGGGTCTGGTTGTCATCTTGTAACTTCCTAATCCATGTTCCCTCACTGAAACTGGCACCACAGTTTATTGGACCTTTCCGTATTTTCTGTAGAATCAACCCAGTGGCTTATGCATTAGACCTTACTTCTAACATGCATATTTCGAATGTGTTCCATGTCTCCTTATTAAAACCTTTGGTGTGCAACCGTTTCACCACCTCAGTACCCAGTCCTCGCCCGATTCAGTTTAAGAACCATGAAGAGTATGACATACAATCGATCATTGACTCCCATTGGTTCCGTGGGCGCATACAGTACCTGGTTCCTTGGAAAGTGTTCGGTCCAGGGGAACGCTCTTGGGTCTCATCCTCGGACGTACATGCCCCTGCCCTCCTTCGTGCTTTCCATAGATGTTTTTCCCTCAAACGTGCTGGCCCTCCGAGAGGGAGGGGTCATTGAGGAGGGGGTACTGTCAGGGCATGGCTCTCAGCCCTCCCTTCTCAATGCTCAGGTTGCTCAGCTGTCAGTTAATTGCCAGTACTCATCGTTCCACAATGGCTCACCTGGTGATCATTTTCTGCTCATCAGTCCAGCCTAAAGCCAGCCCCTTCTGGCTATTTAAACTGCCTGGTTCATTCCTTCCATGCCTTCGCCTTGATCAAACCTATCTGGAGACTCTGCTTGTATTTCTGTTAAAGACTTGCCTGGCTGACATCCCTTCTGGTTCCTGATCCTGTCTGCTGTCTCCGACTATGCTGATCTCAGGCTTGCTGATTTACTGACTTCTTCTGACTACTCACTTTGGCTACCGTACCCTGGCTATGTTTTGACTACGTTTACTATTTGTACCATTTTTACCATTATATTAAAAGGTGTAATTTTTACTGCATTTTCTGTCTCTGTCTGATTCTTGGTTCCTGACAAGGGGAGGAGAAAGGGTTTTACTTACCTGATCCTCTGTTCCCCCATGATCTGGTATTGGATTATCCCTCACCATCCTCACATCCAAAGCTGGGCTAAGAACCCTGCTATGGTAACTAAGACGTCAGGACCATAGACCGCTGGAGCATGGTGATGCAAAAGCTGCAGCAACTGGTCTAGCTGCATGGAGGAATGGAGAATCAGATAAGTATATTTCCTTTAATTGCTCTGAGCAATTACCCTTGCTGTGGGGCTTTTTATTTGCCCAGGAGTTGAGCTTTAGCAGACACAAAGGAGGCTCTGGGAAGTGACTAATCTGAGCTTGATGATAACTAAATATTTAGTAAGTGCCTGATAAACTACATTCCTCTTTATTTACAGTACAGTACACTATCTTATACAGCTCACCGTTATCAGACATAAAGCATTTACCGTTTATCATAGTGAAGCACTACAAATCAGACACACCACTGCACCACTGTTTGACTCCCATTCTAAACAAAAAAATCAGAAGCTCAAACTGTAGTAAATAACTCAATAAATAAGTAAATAAAGTGCAATAAAATGCATGCATCAGGCGCATACATACATCCTCTTAATGCAGGTAATTGCTCCAGGTGCAATTACATACAAACATCTGCAGGTAGTATCAGCCTGTCATTGATTTATACAGGCTTCCACTCTGTGGCTGGTTGGAAACACCTGGTCATACCCATTGCAGTAATATGATGATCCGGGCAGTATGCAGCCCTAATCAGCCATGTGAAAGAGCCCTAAAGCAGCCACGTCCTGAGTAGAAAAGCCTGTTACCTCACAGCAGCTGCAGAAAAGATCCTTGTTATCTGTGGGGAAGCAGCAGTCTCATTGCAGACGTCTGACAGACCCTCTGAGCTTACTGCAATCAGTTAAACTCATGCCCACTGATTGGAGAGCTCTAACTCTGCCTCAGCTGTGCAGATGTTGGACCTCTGTAGAGACCACTACTTCCACACATATAGTCAATTCTACAGCATGCTGGTACTGGACTTGTTGTGGCTGTTTTAGAAAGAATACAGACTGCAAGGCAAATAAACACCTTTTGGAGATTTAATAAAACTAGAGTAGACAGAATTTGGAGAAGTTATGCATGGCAACCAATCAGCTTCTAGCTTAATGGCGCAAGCTGAAGATTGAAGCTGATTGGTCACTATGCGCAGCTGCTCCAGATTCTGTATGCTCCAGTTATAGTAACCCCCATGTACCTGCTTTTGAATAGGATAACAGGTTTAATTTTTTTATTTTTTTTTCTAACACAATTACAAAGGATTTTGCAATAACAGATTATCATTTAAACATGATTCACTAAAGCCCAAAAAGTGAGGGGAATTCCCCCAATGGGATTACAGACAGCAATAAAAACCTGTACAGAGTCCAACGAGAGCACCAAACAAACAGTCCAAGAAACCAAAATCCTTTCATAACGTATTGGTTCACAAACAAGGACACAGAACAGCTAACACATTTCCGGGGGCTCTGAGATTTTCCCTATCTTCAGGGCTAAAACCAGAAATGAACACAAAAACATTTTTATATTGGTTCATTTAAAACTAGAATATACAGTACAGTGGGTATAGAAAAGAATCACCTCCCATTAAAATAATCAAAAAATGTGTTGCTTTGCAGCCTAAAATGAAGACAGACACAGTTTTTGTTTTATCCAACTGTATTTACTCAACACAGAATCACTGAGTTGGAAAAAGGATCACCCCCTCCTAAAATGACTTGTAAACTCAATCAGGTGTAGCTAATCACCTTCTCAATGTCACACAAAGCCATTTGACTTTCAACTGTGATCAGCTGTGGTCACTTTGATTAGCTCAGCATGAAAAAAGCTTTCTTGGAGCATTTCAGTCCCCTGGTAGTGCAACTGAAGCAAACAGTCAACTATGGGTGGCAAGGCACTGTCAAAAGATCTCTGGAATAAAGTTGTGGACAGGCACAAGTCAGAAAATGGATACAATGTTTTTTCAAAGGTTTAGCAATACCTAGAAGCACAGTGAAGTCTATTATTAAGAAGTGGAAGGTATTTGGTGCAGCACAGACCCTCCTTGGATCCGGATGTCGCTCCAAACTGGATGAAAGAGCAAGGAGGAAACTGGTCAAAAAGGCTACCGAGAGACCTACAGCAACTCTGAAGCAGTTGCAGAAATTTATGACAAAGTCAATGTGTGTATATGACAACAATATCACAAATCCCTCACAAATGTGGCTTGTATGGGAGGGTTGCAAGAAAAAAGCCATTCCTCAAGAAAGGCCACATGTAATCATAACTGAGTTTTGCCAAAAGGCCACATGCAAAAAGGTGTTAAGGTCAGATGAAACAAAAATGTTACTAATTGGCCCCAACATCAAACTTTATGTCTGGCGGAAATCCAATACAGCTCACCATTCCTATGGTAAAGCATAGAGGTGGTAATATCCTGTTATGGGGGTGTTTCTCTGCAGCAGGGACTGGAGCACTTGTCAGGATATAAGGAATAATGAATGGGGCAAAATACCATCAAATTCTTGAGGAAAATCTGCTGCCCTCTGCCAGAAAGTTGTCAATGGGAAGAAGGTTTACATTCCAACATGACAATGACCCAAAGCACATAGCAAAAATTACCACACATTTGTTGAAGGAGAAAGGGGTGAATGTCCTTGCACGGTCTAGTTAGAGCCCAGACTTAAACCCCATTGAAAATCTGTGGAATAACTTGAAGACTGCAGTCCACAAACGACCACCTTCAAATTTAACTTGAACTTGAGCAGTTCTGCAAAGTAGAGTGGGCAAATATTGCAAAGCCTAGATGTGAAAAGTTAGTAGACAATCATATCCCAACAGATTAAAGGCTGTATTTAAAGCAAAAGGTGGTTCAACAAAATAATGACACAAGGGAGTGATCCGTTTTCCAAATCAGTGATTATGTTTTTGAATTTTTGGTTATTTTTTTTTCTGACATGGTGGTGTTATATCTTTAATTTGAATGTTATAAGTTGCACTGAGTAAATACAGCTGGATAAAACAAAAACCGAGTCTGTCTTTATTTCAGGCTGCAAATCAACAAAATGTTATTCTTTTAAAGGTGGGTGATTCTTTTCTATACCCACTGTAGTTTTAAAATACTTTATATAGAGATTCACATGTGTTCATGCCTGTGATGTTGTCCTGAAGAAGGGAAGGTCTCACAGGTTTTTGGACTCTCTGACTGTTTGATTGGCTCCGTTCATCTGTATGGAACTTCGACGGAGAAAAATCCACGCGTGCTCAGAATCAAGTCGACGCATGCTCGGAAGCATTGAACTTAATTATTCTAAGCTCGTCGTAGTGTTGTACGTCAACGCGTTCTTGGCGGTCGGAATTTGGTGTGACAGTGTGTATGCAAGACAGCTTGAACGGAATTCTGTCTGAAAAATCTGTTGGAGTTTATCCCGTCTGAAAAACCGGTTGTGTGTATGCAGCATTAGATGTATTATATATATATATATATATATATATATATATATATATGTATTTGGTGTTATGATAGATGTATTTACTCTTCCAAAGTCTACCCAATACTAAAAAGTTCTGCCTAAATTTGGGCTTTAAAGCGCATCCAAATCCAACATATCATTTTTACATAGAGTTGTCAGTTTTTTATTGTTGCCTGCATCTAAGGAAGATTTACTCTCTTTAATTGTCTTGATGTCAACAAGTTTGAAAGTGAGGAAAAAATCAAATATAACTGAAACAGTAATGAAGGGAACGGTTCCAATGGGGTTACTTGTTTCAGAAACAACTCTTGTGTCTACAGGGAATGAAGGGAAATTTCCCAAAGGGACACATATGGCAAAACCATAGCCTCATAGCCTTAAATGTTCTCACAGGTTTCCATGAGCATTGTGCAATTGACCACAGGGATGTACTACAAAACATTTGGGGCTTTTAGGCCTCTGCCGCTTGAAAGAAAACTCAGTAAAGCGCTTTTTTTTGTTACTGATCTAAAATGCAACCCATTGTTTACAATGTGCCTGTACACATAGGCACATAAACAAGCGCTGCTTATTCATGAGTAAAAAGAAAACTAGAAAAATCTGCTTTCCCGGTCAGTATTTTGCGTCGGTACGCGCAAATAAGCTGAAATGTGTGAAAATATGTGCATATGAGCATAACTATTAATTTATTTTCCCTAGGAACATATTGTGCATGCAAATGCGCAAATGCTTATATACACGCAAATACGCGCATAAATACACACAAAACATATGCCTGAAATTTCGTCCAAAAAAGCAGATGCTACGACATCAGTACCGTGTGCAAGAGGCCTTGGAAATATGATATTTCAATAAAAATAAACTAACATTTCTTTCTAACAAGAATGTAGCAATTTGATAAGATATGTTGATAACTTGGAACTCATGGGTACATTAAAGTTTTTTCATGATAACTCAATATGAATTATGATATCATTTGTCTTCTTCGGCATAACATCCACTTTAATAGCACTTGCATTGTTGTATGCAAATGAAGGCAGAACAATAACCAAATGGAATTCACGTACAAACAGTAAATCAAATGATAAAGTGCACGTCTCAGTTACCATAGCAGTCTTTGCGTGCAGCACACGAGACAGAAAGTGGGCTTTGAATATTTATCAGAATGTTCTTTTCCCTTCACATTTGCATTTAGTAGCAGTGGCATACTTTAAAAGAGCATATATTACACAGTAGCATCAAAAGACATTACATCTCATAGAGTGCTTTAAAACAGGTGTGAATGTAAAGAAAATGCCATTTATTCCACAGTTAAACAAGTGGTTTGTAGAAAATAATCTTCATATTTTATAGCAGAAATGAGTAGCACACTGAGTAGTAAATTCCCTATATTATTATGCACACAAACTTTATGTTTCTGGTATTATGTGGGTGTGATGTGACGTAAACTGTATCCTTTCCTGCATCCACTGCTTCTTTCCTGAGGTTGCAGTGTGCATGACTGACATTTATTTTTTCTCCATCTGGAATGATCCTATGATTCTGGACGCAGGCCTTGTAGTAAGTACTGGTCACATATAGCACCAAATAAAATAGAAAAAGTGATCGAGGCTAGAAGAACACTAACAATCAAGGAAAAAAAAAAATTATCCAAAGGGTATATAGGGGTTAAAGCGGAGGTCCGCCTAAAAATATTAAAAGCCAGCAGCTGCAAATACTGCAGCTGCTGACTTTTAATAAATGGACACTTACCTGTCCAGGGTGCCCGCGATGTCGGCAGCCGAAGTCGATCAATCGCTCGGCTCTCGGCTGCCCCCCGCCGCAGTCCTCGGTGAGTGAATCAGGAAGTGAAGCATTGCGGATTCAATTCCCGGTTCCCTACTGCATGCGCGAGTCGTACTGCGCGTCTTCACTGGTCCCTGCAGTCTTTTGGGACCTGTGTGTTTCCCAGAAGACAGCGGAGGGGGGGGGCGGTAAGGGGCGTAGCTCCTGCGGGAGTCTATGCCCCGAAGTGGGTGCAAATACTTGTATTATACAGGTATCTGCACCCCCCTCCCCCCTGAAAGGTGCCAAATGTGACACCGGAGGGGGGGGGGAGGGTTCCGAAAAGCGGAGGTTCCATTTTTGTGTGGACCTCCGCTTTAAATAAAAATGTATTTAACATTTTTATTTCACTACAGCATGAGCCCTTTGGGGTAGGCAAGATGTGGTTATCAAGAACAATGACACTTTATTTGAGTATAAGCAATATATAAGGACTGATAAGCAATATATGTATGGCATTGTTTGTTATCAATAAAGCTGTATTTTCTCAATGTAAAAACAAATAACAATTTTAAGTTTAACCGCTTGCCGACCAGCTGCCGCCATTATACTGCGGCAGGTTGGTACGGCTGCACGAATCGGCGTAGGTGTACGACGGCTGCTTTAAGAACAATAGCAGGCGCACGCGACCCGCGGCACGATGCCAGAGCTGACGCATGTGGCCACCCGCGATCGCTCCACAGAGAGCCAGAACAGGGATCTGTCAATGTAAACAAACAGATCCCCGTTCTGTCAGGGAAGTAGAGAGAGATCTGCTGTTCCTAGTGATCAGGAATAGTGATCTCTCTCTACTCCCTGACAGTACACTCCCCCCACAGTTAGAAACACCTCCCTAGGGAACACTTAACCCCTTGATCGCCCCCTAGTGTTAACCCATTCCCTGTCAGTGCAATTTATACAGTAATCAATGGCTACGTTTAGCACTGATCACTGTATAAATGTCACTGGTCCCAAAAAAGTGTCCGACCTGTCTACCGCAATGTCGCAGTCCTGCTAAAAATCGCTGATCACCACTATTACTAGTAAAAAAAAAACAATAATAATAATAAAAATGTCATAAATATATCCCATATTTTGTAGACGCTTTTAACTTTTGTGCAAACCAATCAATATATGCTTATTGCTTTTTACCAAAAATATGTATAAGAATACATATTGGCCTAAACTGATGAAGACATTTTTTGGGGGATATTTATTGTAGCAAAAAGTAAACAATATTGCTTTTTTTCAAATTGTTGGTCTTTTTTGTTTATAGCGCAAAAAATAAAAACAGCAGAGGTGATCAAATACCACCAAAAGAAATCTCTATTTGTGGGGGAAAAAAATGATATAAATTATGTGGGTTTAGCATTGCACGACCGCGCAATTGTCAGTTAAAGTGACACGGTACCGTATCGCAAAAAATGACCTGGTCATTAAGGGGGTAAATTCTTCCGGGGCTGAAGTGGTAAAAAAATAAAAATAAATGCATTTCACTAAATGGGTTTCCACAGCATGTGATCTGTATGTAACAGCTGCAACCAATTTCAATGTAAGGAGAGGGTTACATGGTTTGTATCAATGATCAATTATCAATATCAATGATAGCCAGTTGTTAAAGAGATATCTGAAGCAGAAGCTTCAGTTAGCAGCTCCATCACACGTGATGAGATTTTGGCTACCAAACTGGGTTTGCCAACTGGGGATTGAGTAGAAGCTTGCAGAGCAAGGGTGAAACATTGTGGGACTTAGTAAGTCTGTTTTGGAGGATTAACTGAAGTCCTGCAGGGCAAATTTAATACGTCTATTGACTAATTACAGAATTTTCTAATTTGCACAACAGGTAGCCAAGTGATATATTTGCGACAAATATATAGATAACCTAAAATGTTATTTTGTTTTTCTTATTCACTACAGGCAGCTAATAATAGATACAGCCGTCATCTACAAAAATAGAAGGTGAATGCAATCAAAGTAATAAATGTGTCTGTGAAAAAATATATATAATTAAAACAATATAGTACGAAAAAAGAACAGACAGAAAACGGCAGCTAAATATTTTTTTCTGATTTTTATTTTGAATATATTCTCTTTATTTGTTATGTCAATACTAAGAAACAAAAATTTTTTTTTTATTTTTTTTTTATTTGCTAACTATATATAAAACCAAAACTTTTTATATTATTTTAAATAGAGTAGGGAGTTGTTAAAATCTTTTAATAAATCGGTAATAAATTCAAAAGCAAGCATTTATTATATTGCAGCTTACCAATTGTTTGATGTAGTGGCTGTATTTTTTTTAGGCTTTCTTTCCTTTTTTTCACATTGTGATCAGGCCAGTAAAGCCTGTTGTTTTTCGAAAGAACAAGCTGTCCTGCAGATGTAGCATCTAAAGAAATGAGGCAAACCATTTACCACTGACAGGGATGTTTACAAGGATCTGCTTTTATTTATTTATATAAAACCTTTATATCAAAAGAAAAAAAAAAGTAGCTTCAATTGTTTATAAAGTTTGAGGTATAGTTTGGCTTCAATTTGTTAGTGTATCTAAATCTGCAAGGCTGCTGTCCAAGGGCATCTCCTGTGCTTCTTCATTCAGAGTGGGGGGCTCTAATACAAACAAGGGTGTTACTGCCCAGATCACCAGACGAAAACAGAGATAACAAAGCATAAAAATAGAAAATGAATGCAGCCACCACATCTAATGATTGGTAAGCAGTAATATATTAAATTTTTGGTTTTGGGTTTAATACCATTTTAATAACTGCTCAAATGACATCTGTGATAGTCAGCATTTCTCCTTCCTTTTTGTTCCAGAGATAGTGGTCACTAGGACGAATAGAGGGGGTGAGGACACGTGAGAAGAGGAGAGCCGATCAGCTGCTCTCCTAACAGGGGGGTGGGGAGGGGTCTGCGCTGATAATCGTATAATATTATCAACGCATTTATTATCAGTGTAGACCCATCGAGGATGCCCACTGGAGACCACCAGGGATGCCCACTGGAGACCACCAGGTGTGTCCACTAGAGCCCAACAGGGATGCCAATCTGTGCCCATTAGGGATGGCACTCTGTGCCCATCAGTGATGCCTGGCAGTGCTTCCTGATCAGTGCTGCCTATTAGTGCCACCCATCAGTGCCGCCTATAAGTGCCCATCAATGCCGCCTATAGGTGTCCATCAGTGCCACCTATCAGTGTTCATCAGTGCTGCATATCGGTGCCACCATTAGTGCCCATCAGTGCTGCTTATTAGTGGTGCCTATCAGTGCCCATTAGTGCTGCATATAAGTGCCTCATCATCAGTGCCCATCAGTGCTGCATATAAGTGCCTCATCATCAGTGCGCATCATTGCCACCTCATTAGTGTCAATCAGTACTGCCTCATCAGTGAAGGAGAAAACGTAGTTATTTACAACGTTTTGTAACAGAAACTAAGAAAACCTTTTTTTTTCCAACATTTTCAGTCTTTTTTCATTTGTAGTGCAAAAAATAAAAACCCCAGTGGTGATTAAATACCACGAAAAGAAAGCTCTATTTGTGGGGAAAAAAATTATAAGAATTTTGTTTAGGTACAGTGTTGCATGAGCAATTGTCATTCAAAATGCGACAGTGCTGAAAGCTAAAAATTGGACTGGGTAGGAAGGGGATGAAAGTGCCCAGTATTGAAGTGGTTAAAATACTTCCTTCTTTCTGTGAGGACTTTTGACATTGCTGCAATCCATATAAAGGTTATCTGGAGGCATCTACTAGCACAGTAATTAATGCAACAGGCATGTGGTGTTGATGTGACTCCAGGAAACTACAACCCAGATAGCAAGCAATTGTGCTGCAAGTTTCGAAATGACTTGCTAAGCTATTGCTAGACTTGCCAGGCTTCACAAGTTTGCAAGTTTCTTGCACAATTGCAGCAAGTCCGCATTGCATGATTCCAGATCAAAGTTCTTTACAAACACTCTGCAAGTCTGCTGCAAGTTCTGGTTCAGGTATGCTCTGCAATAGTCATCCCACTACAGGGGTCACTGTGGCTGAGTTTTCATGCTGTAGACTTGCCATGCAAATTTGCTACAAATTGGAAAAGTCTCAACTTGAACTCGTACTTTAAGTGCTCTGCAAGTGTACAATTTGAGAAAAAGAAGAAATGGCTGCACATCCAAAGTTTCCAAAAGTGCCTTTTATTGCAGACGGTCAAAATATACCAGGGACACCAGGTGTTAGTCACGTAGACACGTTTCACACATCTGATCTGTGCTTAATCATTAGGGTGTAGTGTACATTAAAGTGTACAATTTACCAGTGAAAATGTGCAGCAAGTTAACAAGACTTACAATTTAACACTGCCACACATTTGTGGCACGTTATCCTTGCTTTATGGGAAATCCCAGGGATCTCTGTCCTCCATTTTTTACCCTGTTTCACCAGCTTGGCTCTGAATGATGTTAGCAGAGAAGATATAAAAAAGAAGCATGTGGACTGCACAGAGGAAAGGACAGTCAAGGAGCACTTTTGGATTAGAAATCAGATTTTTACCTTTATTGGTAGTTTTGCTTTAAAAAATACTTGAAATATGGAAGCTGTGCCCAAAAAAAGAAAAAACAGAGACACAAAGGACAAGTCAACAGTGTTGCATAAAAAATAATTCCGTGCTGCCCTCTGGATGAGCTGCTAACACAACAAATTGACAAATAGTAAAAAGCGTGGAAACAAAAAGTGTAGCGCTAATCAAAAAATGAACAAGAATGCATGACGCACTGAATATATAAAACAGTGCAATATAAAAAAGACACTCAAATATTAAGTAAGAACCATGAAAAGTCCTCACATATACAAAATGTCTATATGCGAAATACAAGTGAAAACTTGTGCAACCGAGTGTCCTAAAGAATCTCAAAAAATGAAGGCAATGGTGAAATTCAAAGGTGAGTGAAGACTTTGAAGCTAAAGTGTTGATAGTGAGAAGATGAAGAGAACCACCACCAATGGGTAAGGAGCTTACCAGATAGTTTGAACCCAGAGGAACATATGTTCAGTGGGTCAAATGGGCTTGGTGTGGTGGAACCACGATGGAACCTGGACAATCTGTATGCTGCAAATTGCTGTACTGAAAATGGCCAACCATCAACAGGGAGAGAGAAACCGCAGAAGAAAGATGACCTCTTAGCAGATAACCTCATATGCAGTAATGGTCCAGGAATATCCCAATCAATGTGAGCAGCTAAGTATCATATAATGGAGAAAAGAAACAGACACATAGCGTAACTCTGTATGTAAATCAAAATTTAATGTAAATGTAATGTAAATCAAACCTTACATTTAGGTTGATATAAAAGCGCTTTGCAAAGAATGTGGCAACAATGGAGTTCTCCCGATGCGTTTCGTCTCCTAGGACATCATCTGGGGTGTCCCTCCACTGTTGCCCCCCTTGTATATATATATAAAAAGTGACCCCAATCAAGAGAGTTCATCCCCGGCCGCATTGTCAGTAGAAATGGCATTACTTCCTGGTTTTCCCAAGATGGAGGCTGGGCTTGTGTTCCAAGCCTCCATCTGGGTGCCTCTGACAATGCCAAGCCTCGGTTTGGTCTCTGATATCACATGACTTCCTGATTGAATGCCAGGACGCTTCTCACTGTGTGGATGATGTATCCAAGCCTCGTCCTGGCTGCAGAGACATGTGACATAATAATAAGTTTCAAGCCCCGCTCCCGGAAAGCCTGATACGTTCCAGAGCGTGGTTATTGGAGATACAGCCCCTGATCAACATTCAGGGACGCATCCCTTGTATGAACTGCAGTATGTTAATCCGGAAGACGGAGAACTTAAAGGGAAAGTACCTTAATTAGGTCAAATATGACATATATATTGCCACTCTTAAAATGGTCAAAATAAATGTTAAAAAATTGTGTAATATAGAAAAAACACCCCTATATAATAGGAAAAAGGTTATGTGAAAACATTAGCCAATCCTGTTAGTGTTGCCAGTAGGGTTATCATGACTAATCTTTATCCTATTATTGAGTTCCTATGTCTTTTTCTGCATTGTGTCTCTCTGGAAAGACAGCCATCTTGGTGGAGGGGAGAAGAGCAGGGCTTTTCTTTCGCATGTCAAAAACTCCTCCCCCTCCTCTCCTTGATGACTGATATAGGAATAATCAATAAGCAGCAGCAGGAGAGGTTATAGAAGAACATATTTACAAAATGAATGAAGCAGAAGACAGAGATCCTTACATTACAGCTCCCCAGGTACACCTTTCTCTCCAGCAAAGGGAACAGACAGAACTGGAATACCAAATGTCACTATAAATCTAACGAGACTAGCAGTCAAAGGCAGCAGTGCCTTTGATGATTTTATACTGCAGATATTCAGCTATGAGGCTTTAAAGTTAAGAAAATGTACCACACTGATTTAACTATGAAATGTATACTTAAAAAAAGTCATTTATCTGAATATTCAATTATTCATGCTCTCTTGCCGTATGTACTGTGTAGCCATAGACTGCAGTCCTTGGATTTTCTGATTGACTGATTATTTTGATTCTATTGATTTTGACAAGTGCAGCCATCTGCCCCTCTTTATCATATCCCCATAGGGACTTCCTGGCCCTACAGCAGTGATCATGAACCCTGTCCTCAGGGCCCACTAACAGGCCAGGTTTGCAAGATACCTTAAATACATCACAGGTGATATAATTTGCCGCTCAGTGATTGCAGTATTCTAGTCTGCATCTCCCCAAGATAATACATAAAATCTGGCCTGTTAGTGGGCCCTGAGGACAGGGTTGATGACCACTGCCCTACAGTGTTTGTTGCCACATTGCACATTGCTCATGCAGTGCTCTTTTACATGGTTCTAATTGTGGTGCACATGCAGTGAAAATGCTCTGTATGTTTGTTTGTTTGTACTTGTACGTCTACTGACAACGTTGAGAAAGGGATATCACCGCTCCGGGAAGTTCAAGCAAAAGTAAAAGCCTCTCCTCCAGATTAGAAGCCCCAGGTGCTGGCAATGCATGTAACAATGCAAAAATGGGAAGAAATTCTGGACAGCCGCACTCCAAAAAAGTTTTTGCTATTTATTCAAAAATGGACATCAAAAATACATGCCACAGCAAAACAGAACGGACAGAAGAGCTGACACGTTTCACACTAACGTTTGTTAGTGTGAAACGTGTCAGCTCTTCTGTTCGTTCTGTTTTTCTGTGGCATGTATTTTTGATGTCCATTTTTGAATAAAAGGCAGAAACTTTTTTGGAGTGCGGCTGTCCAGAATTTCTTCCCATTTTTACCGACAACGTTGTCTTTAGATGGTGAATGGTGGAGGATTCTTATACATTTTATGCTTCTATGTATTTGGTTATTTTTTATCCAACATTTTAATAAATTCTCAATTTTTTGATACATGATTTGGATTCAGTTAGACACTATGGGGGTTATTTACTAAAGGAAAATCCATCCACGTTGCAGTACAAGTGCAAACTACAAGTGCAAAGTGCACTTGAAATTGCACTGAAAGTGCACTTGGAAGTGCAGTCACCGTAGATCTTAGGGGGGACATGCAAGGAAAATAAAAAATAGTATTTTAGCTTGCACATGATTGGATAATAAAATCAGCAGAGCTTCCCCTCATTTCAGATCTACCCCTCAGATTTACAGCGTCTGCACTTCCAAGTGTACATTCAGTGCAATTTCAAGTGCACTTTGCACTTGTAGTTTGCACTTGTAGTGAAAAGTGGATTTGCCTTTAGTAAATAACACCCCATATCTCTGTGGCTCTATATGTGGCATCTTTTTCTATGCCTGTGTTCCTTGGTATAGAATTGTGTTTTTGCCTTCCAAGAGAGACCCTGCAGGAGGGGGAGGATCTGTCCATACAGGATCAAATAGTCTTTTTACACAATACAGAGGATTAAGTTCCACAGTGAGCATAAAAAGTATGCTATTCTGCATATACAGAAAGATTTTACTGTTGTGGGTTTAGTAACACTTGAAGCACTGGAGTGTTTAACCACATGAAGTGCAATGCTATTTGTCAAAACAATATGGTAATTTTTTTTCATGGTATTGCCGAGGTACAATTAACATTTCCAGATGTTTCCTATAACATAGAAAAACTTTATTTTTTGAGTTCAGGTGACAAAGTCACACCGGCAATTGACTTGGGCTTAAAAGCCAGCCACGCATCAGTAGCAAGGTATATTGCTTTGTCACTCACTGACAAAGCATTTGAAAGGGAGTAGAGTAGAGATGAGCACTCAGGGGTCTGTACTTCAGCTGTACCGACGCTGGTGACCTGCAGTATATACTGATACCAGAGGCTCTCATTGTACTCTCCTATGTCTGAGGTAAATATTTCGGAATGACAGCACATGGAGGCTGGGGGAGTACAGTATACTGACTGATGGAAAATTAATTATATTTTCATTAGTATGAGAAGTTTGCATTCTTTCTAAACAGGCTTTGGAATACTGCAGTATAAGCATATGTGACTGGCTATATTACAGAATAAGTATACGTAACTGGCATCATGGCTTCCGCTATGTTTGCAATATATAAGAATTTGGCATTACTATACACATTTACTGGCACTAGGGATCTCAATACCTTCTTGCTGATGCTAGAAGATTAGCATTATATTTTTACAAGCACGAGGTTGGTTTTATGCATTTAATGACATCAGGGCTGGCAATGGGATTTTACAGACTCAGCCGGCTAGCATAATTTTCACTGACACTACAGGCTGGCAACACACAGTGAAATAAACATTCAGGCTCCACATTCCATATTTGCTGCAGACCTCAATTCTCATAGAGATAGCCCTGAGATTAAATAACATATACAGTTTGCTTACTTGTATGCACTAAGTACAACATAAACTACTCTAACCTGTCAGCAGATAACACTGACCAGTATTAGAGCTGTGGCACACGGGTGCTTTTTGTAGATAATGTACAAATTAGACTCTTGTGTGTTGTCTTTTAATGATCAATTTTAAACCAGTACTTGACTTAAAGGGGTTGTAAAGGTAAATGTTTTTTCACCTTAATGCATCCTATGCATTAAAGTGAAAAAAAACAAAAATCCGACAATACCGAACCCCCCCCCGAGCCCCTGTTTTACTTACCTGACCCCTCGAAAGTCCCGCGCTCATCCCCGTCATCCTCCTCGCCGTTCAGCCTGGCCGTTGATTGGCTACAGTGGATGGATTGAAAGCAGCGCAGCCATTGGCTCGCGCTACTGTCAATCACATCCAATGACGTGGAGCGCCGGGGGGCGGGGGCTGAGTGATACAGTGAGCGGCAATAGCCGCTGGCTGTATCACAGGAGCGTGCCCGCAATCACTCACCACCATGCAAGCTCGCTCGCATATAGGTGGTGAGTGATTGCTGGGAGGAGCCGAGACAGCCGCCGAGGGACCCCAGAAGATGTGGATCGGGGGCACTCTGTGCAAAACGAGCTTTACAGTGGACATAAGTATAACATGTTTGTTATTTAAAAAATAAATACAATTTTTGTTTACAATTCCTTTAAAGTACCGTATTTATCGGCGTATAACACGCACTTTTTTCCCCTTAAAATCAGGGGGAAATCGTGGGTGCGTGTTATACGCCGATACCCACTGATCCCGGCGATCTCCGCTGACTGAGCGGAGCGCAGCGATCGCCGCCGAGATACACATAGCCAGGGGTACTCGGCTATACTCGGCTTTTCTCGGCTCTGCTCACAGTCACGCCCAGTCCATTGGACCTGTGATATGTCCATCATAGGGCGGGACTCGGCGTGACTGTGAGCGGAGCCGAGAAAAGCCGAGTATAGCCGAGTACACTCGGCTATGTGTATCTCGGCGGCGGCTCCGCCCAGTCCCTGCGTCCCTGCGTTCTCGGCGGCGTTCGCCCCGCTCCGCCTAGTCTCTGCGGCGATCTCGGCGGCGCCAATTTTGAAAGCTGGGGCAAGGCTGCACTTAGCAAAGGCTGCACTGGACACTGGGCAAAGCTACACTGGGCAAAGGCTGCACTGGACAAAGCTGCACCGGACACTGGGCAAGGGCTGCACTGGGCAAAGGCTGCACTGGACACTGGGCAAAGCTGCACTGGACACTGGGCAAAGGCTGCACTGGACAAAGCTGCACTGGACACTGAGCAAAGCTGCACTGGACCCTGGGCAAAGGCTGCAATGGACACTGCTGACAAGGCTGCAACGGACACTGCTGACAAGGCTGCATTTAAATGTAAGTTTTTTTTTTTCCTTAAACTTCCCTCCTAAAAGTTTTTTCCCTAAAATTCCCTCCTAAACTTGGGGTGCGTGTTATACGCCGGTGCGTGTTATACGCCGATAAATACGGTATCTGTATAAACGTAATCACTAAAATCTTATGGGGTAAGAATAAATTTACTGGCAGCCATTGAGCAGGCATGTTAAAATGTGAAAGCCTTATCAAATATTACTTTAACCCCAATTGCATTTACTGCTTAACCACTTTAGCCCCGGAAGGTTTTACTCCCTTAATCACCAGAGCATTTTTTGTGATTCGGCACTGAATCGCTTTAACTGAAAATTGCACGGTCGTGCGACACTCTACCGAAACAAAACTGACATTTTGTTTTTTCCCCACAAATAGAGCTTTCTTTTGGTGGTATTTGATCACCTCTGCGGTTCTTAATTTTTGCGCTATAAACAAAACACGTGCGACAATTTTGAATTTTTTTTTTTTTTACTTTTTGCTATAATAAATATACCAGATTTTTTTTAAAACAAATTTCTTTATCAGTTTGGGCCAATATGTATTCTTCTACATATTGTTGGTAAACAAAAGCGTAATAAGCGTATATTGATTGGTTCGCACAAAAATTAAAGCATCCACAAAATAGGGAATAGATTTATGGCATTTTTATAAAAAATGTTTTACTAGTAATGGCGGTGATCTGCGATTTTTATCAGGACTGTGACATTGCAATGGACAGATCGGACACTTTTTTGGGACATTGACATTTATACAGCGATCAGTGCTAAAAATAGCCACTGATTACTGTGTAAATGTCACTGACAGGGAATGGGTTAACACTAGGGGGCAATCAAGGGTTTTAATGTGTCCCCTCACTGTGTTCTAACTGTGGGGGGGTGGGCTTACTGGGACATGACAAAGATCACTGTTCCTGACCACTGGAAACAGTAGATCCCTGTCATGTCACCTGTCGGAATGAGGAAATGCCTTGTTTACATAGGCATTTCCCCATTCTGCCTGTGTATAAGGCAATCACAGGCCACTGGAGGACATTGAGTCCTTCCAACCCGCGGGCACGCTCCCACAGCGCGCAAACTGAGCCTGCACAAGCCGCCGTACAGCTACGGCGATTCACGCAGGAGAGCCACTGTGCCACCATCAAACGATTAAGATAAAAGCTTTCTGTGTGCAGCAGCTCCCCTCCGCCCCCCTAACACGTACCTGAGCCCTATCTCGATCCAGTGATGTTGCACGAAAGACTCAGCTGTCTGGGACTCTCCCTCTTCATTGGCTGAGACAGTAGCGAATCATCATTGGCACCCGCTGCTGTCAATCAGTCAGTGAGACAATCAGGAGAGAGAGGGGCGGGGCTGGGCCACGACTCCATGTCTAGATGGACACAGTGAGCTGTGACTCGGCTTGGGTGCCCCCATAGCAAGCTTCTTGCTTTGGGGGCACTCAACAGGAGGGAGGGACCAGGAGCGCCGAAGAGGAACCCAAGAAGAGGAGGATCTGGGCTGCTCTGTGCAAAACCATTACACACAGCAGCCAATCCCCAGACTATGTCCTATTGTGACGAAACGCGTAAGGTATGGCCTGTGTCTCTGACGTCATCACGCCTTTTCTCTGCGGAGATCGATGGTCACAGCAAGCAAACAAGTACAGGAAGCCTGTGGAGATGCCGCGATCGTATCCATTTTCATTGTACCGCGCATTAGGAACTTCAATCTTGTAAGTGCAACTATTTTTTGGCATATTAAACCTTTTAATACAGTACTACACTATGGAGTTTTTTTTGTTTATGTCTTTCTGAGATGCAAGGATCTGTTACAGACATCAGCATAGGTCTATTGGGAGACCTTAAACCCCTGTGTCTGGAGAGACCGCCGTGATAGTGGTCATCTACTTGTGGTAAGGAGACTACATACTCACTTCCGGGTGTCTTTTCAGTGGATGAAGGTTCTATTATCACAAGTTTTTTTCCTCTGTACATCTATGGAACTACACTTTTAAACTTTCAACACACGGATTCATTTTGTGATCATTTTTTTTAGCTATTCACATTCATGTTTGGGACTTTGAACTTATTTATTCATATCAGTCTTTTTTGATGTTTGTTCACACTGGTATATCATATTGTTTTTGATTCACAGATATATTGTTATTCACTATTTTATTTGAAGTGTTATTTGCTTAATAGCTGCACTATTTTCTTTCACGCAATTCAATTCCCCTTCATTTTGGGGAATCGATCATGTTTTAGCGCCATACCTCACTATACCACAGGTAAGTAAGAGGCATCATGCACACTGGACGTTAATACGGATGCTGTTTTTTGGCTTCATGCTGTTTTTTCTACAGCCAGTAAAATTGCCAGCACACCTATGTGTCCTTGCACACATAGGCTTTTATCAGCATTTTTTAGCAGGGGTGTTTTCTGGCTGAAAAAAACCCCAGAACTAGTAGGTTTTAAGAGGAGTTTTTCAGCTGTAAAAACACTCTTACTCCGATAAAAGCTTAAAAACGCTGAAAAACGCTATTCGGCATTTATCAGCATTTTGGAGCCATAAGCTATAGTTTTGCTAAAAAAAATCTAAAAAAACGCTGAAAAATATGGCAGCAAAAATGCTGCAACACTCATTCTACAGCTACAGTTTTCTACAGCTAACGCTACTGGCATTTTTATAATGTCCAGTGTGCATAAGGCCTTACACGTTTGTTATTTAAAAAAAAAAAACACAAGACTTTAGTATCACTTTAAATGTGCATTACTAAATGTCTTCTATAATATAGGACAGCTGCCTACATACTCATTATTATATGAAGAGACATTAGTCATGATAAAATATACTATATATATCACAAAGGTTCAAAGTAAATTTTCAGTAAACTGCCAAACAGTGTAATAAAAGCCCTCAGTGTTTTATAGAAAGTGAAAAAACTGTACACTTTACCCTGCAGTCATTTTTCTTCCGGATCTTTAGTGTGTTTTTCCTTTAATGCATGGGTCAAGTGTTGCCTGGTTATTCATAAAGAAATATGATTATAGCATTGCCAGAGACATGTTGCAGGGAAAATGTTGCAGAAATGATATGATATAGAGAAGATAGCTAAAAGCATAAGCATAACAAATGACATTCCAACGTACAAAATTTGGAGATGTGAGAGGTCTATTAGCTTTTACTATCACTTATAAAGAAGCAATATATTTATCTGCGCTTTCTGTAATACAAGAATTTAATTCTTTGGGGGGCTCAAAAAATATTATAGGCAACAATGATCTCTCAATTTAGCTATCATGAGTTGTCCCAAGTGTTTGTCGCGGTGTTGTTTATTAGGAAAACATGTTACAGAGTATCTCTGGTCAAAACCTAGTAGGTCAGATATTTATTGCTGTTTATATGCACAATAGGGAGACTCACCCTCTCTATTTGTCCTAGTGACTTTTATAAAAATAAAACTGCCAGCAGGTAAAAAAAGGAGCCCCCGAGGTGCCTGCAAATATCTGCAGTAACTCTCACTCCCTTATGTTATGGTCGAATGCCAGACCGTTAAGAACAGACAAAGCTCCAGCATTTTCTAGCAATCCCAAAGCTTGCTCATCCCCTACACATGTTCCTACTAGCCAACAAGGTAGCTCATCATTGCAGGACTGTCTTAATATCTTCATGGGCCCCTGGGCAAAGTAATTGCACTGGGGCTCCTACCAGCCTGCCCCAATTTACACACCTACTCCCAAGTATTAAAGTACAGTGCTGTGAAAAAGTATTTGCCCCTTCCTGATTATTTTTATTTTTTTGCATATTTCTCACACTTAAATGATTCAGATCATCAAACAAATATTACACAAAGATAACCCGAGTAAATCCAAGATGCTATTTTTAAATTATTATTTAATTTATTAAGAGAACAAAGCTGTTCAAACCTGCCTGACCCTATGTGAAAAAGTAATGCCCACTCCCATGCTGGATCATGAATGAACTGTGATTAACCACAATTGTTTGGAAAGCTGAGGTAAATTTCACTTGCCACATCCAGGCCTGATTACTGCCAGACCTGTTGAATCAAGAAATCACATAAATAGAATCTGTCTGACTAAGCGAAGCACGATACCACATCACAAATAGTCACACATCATGCCACAATCTAAAAAAAAATCAAGAATAGATTAGAAACAAACATGTATCGGTCTAGGAAGGGTTTCAAAGCCATTTCTAAGGCTTTGGAACTCCAGTAAAACCACGGGGAGAGCCATTATCCACAAATGGAGATAACTTGGAACAGTGGTGAACCTTCTCAGGAGTGGCCAGCCTACAAAAATTACTCCAAGAGCATGACGACGACTCATCCAGGCGGTCATTAAAGAACCCAGAACAACATCTAAAGAACTGCAGGCCTCACTTGCCTCAGGTAAGATCAGTGTTCATCATGATTCTATAATAAGAGAGAGACTGGGCAAAAATGGCATCCATGGGAGAGTTCCAAGGCCAAAGCCACTGCTGACCAAAAAGAACACAAGAGCTCATCTCACATTTACCAAAACACATCTTTATTACCCCAAGACTTTTAGGCAAATATTCTGTGGACTGATGAGACAAAAATTTTACTTTTTGGAAGGTGTACGTCCCGTTACATCTGGCATAAAACTAATACAGCATTTCATAACAAGAACATCATACCAACAGTCAGACATGGTGGTGGTAGCGTGATGGTCTGGGGCTGCTATGCAGCTTCAGGACCTGGACTATTTACCACAATTGATGGAACCATGAATTCTGAGCTATACTGAAAATCCTAAAGGAGACTGTCCGGCCATCAGTTCGTGACCTCAATCTCAAGTGCATTTGGGTTATGCAGCAGGATAAAGATCCGAAAGACAAAAGCAAGTCCACCTCCAAATGGTCCAAACAAAGCAAAAGGTAGGTTTTGGAGTGGCCTAGTCAAAGCCCGGACTTAAATCCAATTGAGATGCTGTATCATGACCTTACACAGGCCGTTCATGCTGGAAAACCCTTCAAATGTGGCTGAATTAAAACAATTCTGCAAAGAAGAGTGGGCCAAAATTGCTCCACAGCAATGTGACAGACTCATTGCCAGTTATTGCAAACGCTTGATTGCCGTTGTTGCCTGCCAAGGGTGGCACAACCAGTTAATAGGCTTAGAGGGCAATTACTTTTTCACATAAAGCCAGGCAGGTTTGGACAGCTTTTTTGCCTTAATAAATGAAACCATCATTTAAAAACTGCATTTTGTATTTACTCGGTTTATCTTTGTGTAATAATAAAATTTGTTTGATGATCTGAGTAATTTAAGTGTGGCAAATATGCAAAAAAAAAAAAATCCGAAAAGGGGGCAAATACTTTTTCACAGGATTGTATAAATAGCTGATACAATTAAACATATATTATTAGTACTTTAAATAAAATCAAATGTAAGCAATAAGAAAACATACAATAGATCAAAGACTAACCAGCATGAAGGGCACAGTACAAAAGGGAAGGCAAAAGGCTCAGTACGAGGGGGTAGGGATGATGAGGACACAATACTGGGATCAGGACTGCACAGTACAGGTTCCAGGACTTTGCCTGGGACACGGCCATCCCGGGACAGCTTAATTAAAACCGTCCCAGCAAATCCAGGACAGTTGGCAAACATGGTGTAATGCAAGAATATCATGGGGCCCCCATGCACTTGGGGCCCCTGGGTAGTGCCCATGCATTAAGATGGCCCTGCATCATAGTGATGGGCAGACCAGTGGAAGGGTCTGAACTTTGCCCATTTAGAACAGCCCAGCATTTGGACATAGCAGAGGGCAATTAAAGTGACAACTTCTCTTTAAATGTTACAGCAAAGAGTGTTTTTTTTTTCATTGACAATGGATTTCCATATTAGTCATTCTTTTAGCAATGTCCTTTCTAGTGAGGACATTTGATTAACTAGATTAGAAGAAGCCAATTCCTGTAAAATTTGAGATGCTGGTTTTCTATATAATAATCTGTGTTCAAGTGACAGATTTCTCCTATGTGAAGCACAAAATAAGCTTTGCATAAACACAGAGGTTCTGTGTGTTAGTCAGGGCTTATTATGGAAATTCTACAAGACTGTTTCAATACGGCAATAATCTATAAAGAAAATACACAAGCAAGCTCATTTCATATAAAAGTTAAAACAGTACATATGCTCATAGGGTATTATACTACTGAATATCTGTGTGAACATAAAATACTGAATAACTTGGGGTTCTCTGATTTTTGTATACTCCTCCTTTCTCTTACATTATTTGAAGGTGCTCGTGTTGTAATCACTCATTTCATAAGTCACATTATTAAGTTAAAAAAGCAGGTCTTAAAAAAAAATGTAGGCAGCCATTACTGAACTGTCCTGAATATGTTAGTTGCTTACCTGTCATTTGGATATTCTGACTAGTTTTGCATTCAGTAAGACTTCCCTTGCTGCATGCTTGTTAAAAGAGGTAACATAAAAGGTACTTACCGTAAACTGTGTCCAAACAAAAGATTTAATATATTGTAGGGGACTACATTATTTTATTTTTTTCATTTTCCCTTATATTCACCTCAGTACCTTCAGGCATTGTAGAGAAATTCATCTTCAAAGTTTGCAACAAAGGCAATTCGATTTTAACATCTTTTCCCTTACTTTCTGTACAGAGCAAAAACGTGGCAGCCCTCTAATGTAAAACATACAGTAGGCATTGTAAGCTGTTTGGAAGTGACTAGTGAAACTAGACATCTAAAGCCCTGTACACATGATCGGTTTTCCTATGGATTTTAATCCGATGGATTTTTCCATCGGAAATCCGATGAAGCTGACTTCGTACACACCATCTTGCCTACACACCATCAGTCAAAAAAACGATCATCCAAAATGCCGTGACGTAAAACACTCCGACAGGCCGAGAAAAATTAAGTTCAATGCTTCTGAGCATGCGTTGACTTGATTCTGAGCATGCGTGGGTTTTTTGTCCGATGGAGTTCCACACAGACGATCGGAATTTGCTATCGTTTTTTTTTTCCATCGGATAAATTTAAAACATGTTCTATTTTTTCTCACCGATGGAAAAATGTAACCTCTTCCTGACCATGTAATGCATTAATGTGGCGACAGGAAAAGCGTGTCTTAACGCCCAGCCACACGTTAATGCGTCCATGTTGGTCTCAGTTTGTGTGCCAGCACACTGACTGACTGAATCTTTGGTTTTTGATCAGGAGGCAGCGAGACCGACTCCCAATCATGTGACTGCTGTGAGAGCCAATAACAGAAGTCATTCCACCTCCCAACTTTATGGTCCACTTAAAGGACCACTGGGAGGCAGTGCAAAACCCATCTTCAGGTAAAATGAACCCCTCTCCAACTGCTCTCTTCCAAATTCCTCTCATCCACCCAGCATGTTTTCTTTGCCTTTCCTATGCCCAACAATGAATTTAAAATAGGTTGTGGCTTTACACCAGTTTACAGTAGTTTATTTATAGTTAAAGTGATAGTAAAGCCTGTATTTTTTTTTTTAATTAACAAACATGTTGCAGCCCCGATCCTCCTCTTCTTGGGTCCCTCGCCGGTGCTCCTGGCTCCTCCCTCCTATCAGATGCCCCCTCAGCAAGCAGCTAGCTCTTGGGGCACTCAAGCAGGCGCGCTCCCAACCCACGGCTCTGTGTGTCCATTCAAACATGGAGCTGCAGCTCGGCTCTACCCCCTCCATCTCCTGATTGGCTCCCTGGCTGTGCCCAATGGCTCCTGCTGCTGCCAAAAGCCAATCAGGAGTGTGAGTCCCCAGAGAGGCAAGGCTCTTGTAGACATCACTGGATCCAGAGGGGGTTCGGTAAATATTAGGGGGGGTGTGGGGGGCTGAGGGGTTTGCTGCACACAGAAGGTTTTTTACCTTCATGCATAGAATGTATGAAGATAAAAAACCTTGTGCCTTTGCAAACACTTTAAAGTTTAGGACACCCCCCCCCCCCCAGTTGCTCCGATTAAATGCCCACATATCATTATCACCTATCCATCCCACACACAATCCCGAAACACCTACCTCAGATACAAGGCACAGGACAATGCCATAGTCACCATTTTCCAACTACAAATCACGCTTACATCTAAGTTGAATCTTACTACAATACCGCCCCATGCCAAATAAGCCTTTCCCCGAAAACATAGTTTCTGCATTTGGGAAACCACCAAGTACACTTCGGACCTCTCTCCGAATTACTATTTCTTGCTGCATTTCAGCACCTATAACCCTACAAGCTGTATCCCAATTCCTCCCCTTGTTTAGTCTATTATTGTAGTGGATGCTTCTCTATGTAAGGGAATTCTGTGACCTTGTAAATTTCCATTGTATAACTGTTGTTCAAGATATCTGTAAAAGCCTTTTACTTCTTATTTTTCCATTTAAAAAAAAATATTTAAAAAAAAATAACATAAAGTTTAGGACAGTAATGCCCCTGTCCTTATAAAACCTGCCCCAACTGAATATATTTCCACAGACTTTACTAAATAGGCTACTTTTTACTACTGCAAATTTTATGTTTTAATTAAAAACAAGTCACTTTTAAAAACTTTTCATAACACCATATGTAAATATTAATGAAAAAGCTGTAAATACAGATCACAAACCTTGGAGTAGGTCAGATATGATTTGTCCCTTCTTATAGAAAGACCTTGAAAAGTTCCTTCAGCCCTTGGGCTGCTCATTATTTTATTTTTTTGTTGTTGTTTTTAGTTATCTATCTACGAGTTCAGGCAGTAGATAGTAAGACAGAAGATGAATTGAATTTATTGAAAGCAATGTCACTATGTAAAAGGAATAGCGGGTAAACCTGGGCCTCCAGACAGTTCCATCTTCTAAAATGACTGCATAGTGAGATAGGTATATACATTTGTTACAAAAGTAACAGAAAAAATCTAAAAACTGCAGATATTGTACTGTTAAAATTGTACTGCTAAAATGGCACTGATTAAATGCCAGAGCTGTGTGGGACAGTTAAGACTTAATGTATTAAAATAGACCTTGCAAAACGATATAACCATCATTACCCGCTTAGCTTTGTAAATTAATTTAAAGCGTAACTCCACTTTTATTGAGAAAATAAAACATTTCCCTCTGGGCGATCTATGTACATTACAAGGATTTTAAAAAACTTTGTTTGTCACACAAGCAGGAAATTATGTTTCGGGGGGGCTGTATTCAGAACACCTCCAGGTAGCCATATTGCGTTGCATTTTACCAAAAATGACAGAGCTGCAGATTGAAAAGGAAAGGTCATTTTCAATAACATTCAATTACAATATTACTTGAGTCGCAATTGTATATGCTATATTATTTTTTTCCTTCATTTACTATTTGTTTGTTTTTTTCCACGAAAGTGGAGTTACCCTTTAAAAGCATATAAAAGTAATCTATGTTGTGTTTATTAATATAAGAGTTTAACTTTACCTATTCTATTCTACTGATTTATTCAACAATGCCAAACTGTCAACTTCAGTTTAAACCTAGCTGTCAATAGTTAGCTAGTGTAGCTCTCTACATTGTATAGTAGATTCCTTCAGAGGATGCCTCTAAATTCCAGCACCAATGTCACTTGTCAAAGTCAGTGGCATGGAAATAATTTAGCTTTTTTTTCCTGTCTCTCAGGTAAGTAACAAATTACACTAATGATCTTTTTAGCTAACTGATGGACATCCTTCCCACTACCCAGCAACATAAGAGGGTCCTTCCTCTACTGACCACCGATGTAACAGTGAATTCTTTCCAATCATCGTTAATGTTAGAGGTTCCTTCCTGACTGACCAACACTGTAAAAGGATCAATTCTCCAACTGACTGATAATGTAAGGGACCTTTTACAACTGAACACTAATGTAAGGGGGCCCTTCACCCAATGACAAAGATGAGGGGGTCCCTCTCCTAAGGACCACCCATGTAATAGGGGTCCTATTCCCACTGAGCAAAAATGTAGGGGGCTCCTTCTCCAAATGACAACCAATATAATTGGATCCCTATTTCATTGACCACAAAGCAGAAGGGATTAAAAAGTATCTGCTCTGTATGTTAAATATTGTAAGCCAAATATTTCATTACTAATGATGCTATTGTATCATGAGCAGTGCCATGGATATAGTTATTTTTGACCAATATATATATATATATATATATATATATATATATATATATACAGTATCTCACAAAAGTGAGTACACCCCTCACATTTTGGTAAATATTTTATTATATCTTTTCATGTGACAACACTGAAGAAATTACACTTTGCTACAATGTAAAGTAGTGAGTGTACAGCTTGTATAACAGTGTCAATTTTCTGTCCCCTCAAAATAACTCAACACACAGCCATTAATGTCTAAACCGCTGGCAACAAAAGTGAGTACACCCCTAAGTGAAAATGTCCAAATTGGGCCCAATTGGCCATTTTCCCTCCCTGGTGTCATGTGACTCGTTAGTGTTACAAGGTCTCAGGTGTGAATGAGCAGCAGGTGTGTTAAATTTGGTGTCATCGCTCTCACTCTCTCATGCTCACTGGAAGCTCAACATGACACCTCATGGCAAAGAACTCTCAGAGGATCTGAAAAAAAGAATTGTTGCTCTACATAAAGCTGCCAATTATAAACCTGGTCAACTTTGAGCAAGCCTTATGCCAGGTGTCCAGGTCCCAGATGTAATTGAAATCGATTTCCCAAGCTTCCATATAGGAAGACTTTGCTGTAGGGTGAGTGAGGGACGAATATATAACAGAAATGCCTCCCCTTAGCTCCGCGGCCTGTCCACACCAAGTCTCGTATTTCGTGGATTGGGGCGGTAACGGTTTATCCTTTCAAATTTGGTGTAAGAATTGTGAAATTTGACTGAAGCGGAATCGTTCTGAATCCGGGAGTTCCAGTTTTTGATACAGTGATTAAGGGTTATAGGACCTCCAGGAGTAAAAAAATGTTCTATACGGTATAATCCCTTATCCACCCACCATTTGAACGTTTGTACGTCTAAACCCGGGGGAAAATCCAGGTAATTGAATAGGTAATAGTACTTTTTTGTGATGGGCACCCTCAATGATCAAAATTAGGCTTGGTAGGTGGGAGGGAGAAGGGCCATGTCAATGTTTAAAGAAACAACTGCTATATTAATATATAATATTATAATAATATAATAATAATATATATATATATATATATATATATATATATATATATATATATATATATATATATATATATATATATATGTATATATGTTATAATGTGATATAATATTGAAATAAATTATTATATATTATTTAAAGAAACAACTGATAGTGACTTTACCAGCTTATATCTCTGGAGCAATTAAGTGCTTGCAATATTGTCACTGAAGTTAACTCTTCCATAAAGTTAACTTTTTGATAACTGTACAAGCCTGCACAAATAAATTCCAGACATGTTACAAAATACAACTGCAGCAGCCTTTTAAAAAAAAGAGCTTAACTTTTTATCACGAAAATGTCAGTTGTGCACAGCCACTTTAATTATTCTGCACCCCTTATGTTCAAAAATCAGGACTGTGGCGGCAAAACAGGGCAGGTGAGTGATAATGAAATACTAAGTAAATTTATGTGACTTGATACACCTGAAATAAATGATTTAAGTAATGAAATTGCAAAATTGTTTCCTCTTAAAATGATACATCAGCGGCTAGAGCTTCACTAAGTTAATAAATATATTTTGAAAAGTGCAGAATGAAAAGATAATGGAATATTAGTATTATCGAAAAGGTAAAAATCTCACATTAACCTTCCATATTATTAAAATGTCAAATATCAAGCATCATAACTTGCACCTTTTGGCAGCTTTGCAGAGTCCAGAAATTAGCCATATAATTGTTTTTAGGAACTAATTTGTCAATGGTTATGTCTAACTGACAAACAAGCAAACCATCCTCAGCCACAAATTTAGGCTCGGTTCACACAGGGGCGACTCCGGACGCGACTTCAGGTCGCCCCGAGTTGCCCCAAGTCGCGCTATTTTTAAAACTAATTGAAGTCAATGGAGATGTTTTAATGTACACGACTGCGGTCGCTCCGACTTCAAAAAAGGTCCCTGTACTACTTCAATCCGACTCCTAGGCGACTGCTAGGCGACCTGTACCCATTGATTTCAATGGAAGTCGCTCAGAAGTCGTATTCCCTGTCTTAACAGGAGCAACTCTCCAGGAAGAGAACACATATTTTTCAGGCAAACCCCTCTCTCCCCACTCACTCCCACAGAGCTGATTCCTGTTTTATTGGCCACTGGAATGTCTCCTGTCCTGGAAGTGACTTCAAGTCATGTTGTAAATCACCACAAGTCACGCTGAGGTCGCCCTGTGATTCATGCACAAGTCTTGTCTGAGTTGCCTCTCAAAGTCGTGCTGGAAGTCGTGTTGCCCCTGTGCGAACTGAGCCTTAGTGTGTGTGTGTATGAGAATAAAGATTATATCCATGCTCCATTTGTTTCACAAATACAGAAAAATGATGCTCTGATTGATGCAGCTTCCAAACTGATGATTTATTTTATTTTCTAATCTACATTATGTTGGAAAATGCCAGGAAGAATCTGGATGGCGATTATGAACAAACTTATTTACTAATCCTAAATATAGGAAGCCCATTATCCTGTCAACATAGTATTCAGATAATTTAACTTTTTTATGTTTACTAATGAAAGCTATACTATATTTTCAATTATTATTAATGTCATTTGTAAGAAATTAACTATTGAATGTGTGAATAACCTGTTTCTTAGGACCCTGTCTTATACATGACAGAATGGCACACTTATAGTAACATTCCAAAGCCAACTACAGATGACTGTAGAGTGTAGATGGATAAAGACCATGATGACAAATAGAAAAAATAAAAATTCCTTATGAACACAAAGGATATTGAAACAGTCTGTGTATAGCAAGTAGTGAATATTAAAAAAAGTTATGAAGCATTTAAAAAGATTATGATTTACCGTAAATGTCCTATTTTATATCATAATTTCCAAAAAGATGAAAAGGTAGAGTATGCTTGGACTCTTTTGACTTTAAAGAAAGTCACCAAATGCCTTGAGGCAAAATTTCCGAAAAAATATAATTTCTTTCACAGCTGAGACCCTGAGACCCTGAGACCCACTTCCTATGTGTCTCTCCCTTCTACCTGTGGTACCTTCTTTGATGCCATTTTTACCTTGGGTATCATTTCAAACATGTGTTGAAGCGCCACCCCTTCCCACAGGGTCCCTTTAGTGCAATGCAACGCTGGCGCAAAATGCTGCATCGCAACATACATACATATGCCACAATTCCCCCCTTCGACCTTCTCTAAGTAAGAAAGGCAGTTTCATTTGAACAACATTGTAGAGCAGGGTTTCTCAACCAGGGTTCAATTGAACCCTGGGGTCCTTCCAAAGAGTGCTAGGGGTTCGCTGAACAATGAGCAATTTCTATCTTTTTGATAAGTTCCCACCGACACCATTGATCTTTTTAGCTATCTGTAAGAGGGCAATTCTTCCCAATGACCACAAATGTAAGGAGCATTCTTCCCAGTGACCATTACACTAATGTATCATGAGTTGTAGATATAGTGATTTTTAGCAGGGGTTCCCTGATACCGGAAAGTGTATTGACACACGGAGCTGGCGCTCGGCTCGGGTGTCCCCATAGCAAGCTGCTTGCTGCAGGGGCACTCAAATGGAGAGAGGGGCCAGGAGCAGCAAAGAGGGACCCAAGAAGGGGAAGATCTGGGTTGTACTGTGCAAATCCACTGCACAGAACATGTAAGTATGACATGTTTGTTATTTAAAAAAAAAAAAAAGAAAAGAGACCTTACAATCACTTTAAGGAAACCTGTGCTGGAAGAAGTAAGTAGGTTTCCAGTCCCAACTTCTCCTTCTAAAAAATGTTGGTTTTCTGGCTGTCATATTGATACAAAGGCTTTGATGCTTTTCAATATGAAGTAAAGAAACTATGGAGTTCTAGGTTAGTGTCTCTGAAATTGTCAAAGCCACAAGATCAACATGACAGCCAGGAAAATGCCCCCACCTCTGTCTGTGCTCTGTTGTCCCAATGCCCCACAACCTGCAGGTGCCATGCTCACTCTACGCTTTGTATCCTCCCACTATAAATTTGCATAACACATTTGTTTCCTCCAATAAGCTTTACTGAAGCAAGGGGTACAGACACTTCACATTCTACTTTTCCCGATTCGTTCTGTCCCTTGCTCTATGATTAAGTCAAGAAAGGCACAGAGGAAATTAGGTGGAGTGACTTCACCACTTGCTTCAACAAAGCTTATGGAGGAGAAACAGATTTGCAGAAGGCAACTACCATTTTCAGGAGACCATCAGTGTTTTAATAATTTAAGGTTTCTTTTAATATGTCAGAGAAAGCAACTGCATTACATACAACATGCTGGCCAAGTCTTCATACAACAGTCAAAATAATGGGATAATACAGCAATTATTTCTAATTGCCTAATTTATACTACATGTTTTCAAACCTCTCAAGATCTTAACACATTTCGTGTTTAATGTGATTCCTTATCTACAAAAAAGAGAAAAAAAAGGAAAAATAAGGCGATCATTAAACAGATGCAATCTTAGAGTTCAATGCAGTCTATGGCCTTGATTCAGCGTAGTTTGACCTGTGTAACTCACAAGGATCATACTAAAACTCCCATCCCTGTGAGAGTACAGGATGACTACTTGATTAATTCCAGGCTTTCTTATATCCATGGCAACCACGTACTTCCAAGAAAACACTGTTTTGATGCTTTGGGTAAATTGTGGCAGCTTATTAGTTACATTTATATTGGTTTTCTGTGGGCTGCCACTGTAACTCTTAAAGCTTTGATGCCATGAATTTGTGTTTGCTTAAAGGTGACATTTATTTGTTGATAGCAGGATCAATCCACATTTAGAGGAAGCTATATCTGCAACATAAATGATGTATTTACAAAATGCGAGAAACAAAGGCTCCAAATTATTTTAGCGTTGAAGCATCTGAGTTTAAAGTGATCCTGAATTCGAAGTTTGAGTTTGCTTCAAGTAAAACTATATCGAGGAGGGACATTTAAGGGTAAAGCCCTGTACACACGATCGGATATCCTATGGATTCTAATCTGATGTTTTTTTCCATCAGAAATCCGATGAAACTGTCTTCCATCAGTCTTGCCCACACACCATCAGTCAAAAAACCGACCGTTTCAAACGCAGTGACGTAAAAAACTCAGATGAGCCGAGAAAAATTAAGTTCAATGCTTCTGAGCATGCGTCGACTTGATTCTGAGCATGCGTGGGTTTTTTATCCAATGGAGTTCCCCACAGACGATAGTAATTTGCTATCGGATTTTTAACCATCGGATAAATTTAAAACACCGATGGAAAAAAGACCGATGGGGCCCATACATGATCGGTTTGTAAAACCTATCGTGTGTACACGGCTTAAGACTGAAGGTGTTTAGCAGGCAGCATGTCTGCTCTTACCTTAAAACATTTGTTACCCCCAACATTTCATATTCCTGATATGTGCCTGCTGTACCATGTACTTGTATGAGAAAGTTTCCTGTTCTCTTTGTATTGCTTCCTTTATGTGAAATTCCTCATGTTCCTGCCAGTCCCCCTGTTTTCCAATTAAAAACTGACCACACTAAGCAAGATAACACATCATGGTCAGTTCTCTAGTTATGCTGAGAACTCAGCCTGTTCTCCTCTAATGATTAGACTTGTCTTGACACACCCCTCCTGCACAGCCTGTCACTGGGAAGATCAATGTGCTGCTGCTTCTCCTCCCCCCAGCTCTTGTGAAGCTGCGAACAGAGGGAATGTGATCACTTATAAAAAAAGGCAAAAAAATGTATTTATAATGTTTTCTATAGCTATACAAAATGTTTTGACTTTAATTTCTAATTTTAACTGAATGGGTTGTTTTATAAGGTGATTGTTTACAATCACTTTAAGTGATCTCCCCAGCCAGTGACGGGACAAGGTCATCTAGAGCCCAGGGCGAACATCCCAAATTGGGCCCCCCCCCCCAAGATGAATGATTATGTGTCAGTAAAACCCCCCCCCCCAAAAAAGTTGAGCACTAATCTGCATGCTCCCTCTAAGCATAAACCCCTCCTTTCTCCAAGTAAAAATACACCCCCTGCTGAAATCCCCCCTCCTGGAACAAATATCCCCCCAAGCTCAAATTATCTCTCTCCCCATATGCTCCCAGCACAAACCCCCCCCCCCAAAAAAAAACTTTCTCCTAGCACAAATCCTCTACCCCTCAAATTTCACCTGTGAGCACAAATTCTCTCCCTCCACTCCAAGTCCCCCCTCCCTCCTAGCACAAATACCCCCCCAATCATCCCTACTAACATAAACCCCCCGCCCCCCCCAAAAATTCAGATCTTAGCATAAATTTCTCCCACCCAACCATGTTACCTTTTCTAGCACAAAGCCCCCAAATCCCCCCCCTTTGCACAAATCTACTTCACTCTTCCCCCCTGCCAACACAAATCCCCCCAAGCCATGAGATGCCGCTGGTTTTTCCTGACACAGATAACGGGCTGTAGCCATGAAGACGCTGTACACAAATCAGTGCTGTGCCACACAGGAAAGAAAGTGAGAGGAGAACTGTAGTATAACAGGCTGTTTGGACAGAGAGAGAGAGAGAAAGTGCGTAGTGAGCAGGCAGACATTTTGAGAAGGAGTTTGTTCTGAGGACTCTGTGCAGAGAATCCTACAACATCCAGGTGTGGAAACAGACTTCAGTGAACAGAACTGCAGCTGAGTGAAGTTACTTGTGTCCAAGATCCTGATCCTGTCCAGAGGAACGAGGAATTGCTTGCAGGAAGACGGATGAGAGCTGAGGAACAATACAATATACACTGCAGGACCACATACTTGTTGGAGAGACATTTTGTTCCGGTCAGAGTCACCAGCGGATGCAGAGCAGACCAGGGTCGGTAAGATCGTGCACGCACCCCATTACTTTGTTGGCGCCTAGAGACTGAGACCAGGCCTGTAGATAGTTAGTAGGGTCTCTGTTTGTGTCAGGCCACAAGTGTTGCTACTGTTCACTACAGGGACTCCATAACCTAAAGTGACACTTCACAACTGGAGAGCTGATGAACTTTCTACGAACTCAAGATAGACTGGCGTTCTGCTCAGGAGGAACACGCAGACGCATGATACAACACCAGTTAAGGGAGGGGGAAATATGGTAGAGCTTTGTAAGTTTGTAAACTGTTGTGCTGCACCGCAGGCTAGCCCGCACCACACACCCATACAGTTATTCTTGTGTTGTTTTTAGGGTATTAACAGGTAAGGTGTGGCGGTTTGGTTGTGCCCACCAGTAGGCAAATTACTTTGTCTTTCTCCTGCATCCTACGCAGGGCGCCGCGCTGTGTAGCATAAGGGTCTCAGGTTTCGGGCTGGGTGTCTGTAAATTGATTGTATGTTCCCAGAAGTGGCGGTTGGGTTCAATACCGCGTCTAAGTAAAATGCAGTTTTAACAAGAGTTGGTGGTGGAGTTGTTTTCCTTGTTCGTGACTTCGCTATATCCTGGGGAGCCCACCCGGTACACGTTCTACATTAGCACACGGCCCCAAATTTCCCCTCTTAGAACAATTCTTACACCTTGACACTGCCCCCCAAAAATTTCCTTCCCCCCCAATCTCCTTTTGGTGCCCCCCTTCCACCTCATATTATACCACAGTGCCCAGGGCAGCCGCCCCTCCTGCCCACCCCTTGTCCTGGCCCGGTCCCCAGTTACCCCAATTTGCTGTCAAAACTCCATAAAAAACTTAGCACTTCTGAGAATAAGGCAATTATACTCTTACCCTGCCTCCCAAATTACAGGACTTGGTAGAAGAGTAGCCCATCATTGGGCCTGAATGCCGTCCTACTGGATGGGTAGTATGGAATGTTAAAGGTCAAATGCAAATAGCAACTTTCAAAAGATTGCTATTAGCACTGGATTGGGGAAGGTTGGAGAAGGACAAAAGATCTAGGTAAAAGAAGTGCAGTAGGGGCAAAACCAGGTACCTTATGGTACCTGCTATACACCTATACCCTACCCATAATAATAATAAAGGTAATATTAAAGCTAAAGTTTAGTTAAATTATTGGGGGGATACAGCACCAGAGACACAACTTACCTCTAATGATGTGTATCCTACATCCTGCTGGCTGCTATTTACTGTCAAAATTGGTGAACTTTCACTGCATGTGTTAACTTGTCTTGGCTCACCCTCCTCGTCCATAACTGTCTTCCATTCACAAAACTCTTTGAATTATTTTCCCAGAATGCAAAGCAATCTGTTATTGGAGGAGGGACATTCTGTCAACTGCCTATTTGCCATTCACCAAACGCTTTTTAGTCCGAGAAAAAAACAAAAGGTTAATGGTGGAAACAGGGGCGGATCCAGAGTCTTTTCTCGGGAGGGGCACTGTCAAAAAATGATTTTTTTGTGGGAAATTTATCGGGGAAATGGTTGGTGTCGGCGCTTCAATCATCCCGGCACCATGGTTGTTATGGTGTCAGGATGATTGAAGCGCATTATTTCTATTATTACATTGTAATATGAAATTAAATAGTTCAATGCAGAATCAGTGGGAGCCCCGAGTGTGTCACTTGCCACCGTCGCCTGCAATTAGTGGGAGCCCTGAGCGTGTCACTTGCCACACGTTGTGGATTGTCACTTGCCACGTCACCTGCCACATCTTGTGGATTGTCACTTGCCACACCTTGTAGATTGTCACTTCCCACATCACCTGGCACACCTTGCGGATTGTCACTTGCCACGTCACCTGCCACACCTTGCTGATTGTCACTTGCCTGCCACCAGATGCAGATTGTCATTTGCCACGTCACCTGACACAATTTGCAGATTGTCACTTGCCACGTCGCCTGCCACACCTTGCAGATTGTCACTAACTTGCCTGCTAATGTGTAGTTTTGGTTGTCTCTTGCTGTGTCCCAGACTCCCAGAGTCAGGCAGCAGAGAGATAATGTAATCTCTCTGCTGCCTGCACAGTGAGGGCGGAAGTCACTCTAGGAATGCAGGGCAGGCACGGGCGGTGAAAGATGATCTCATCTCTCTGCTCCCCTGCTCCCGGCTAGCTGATTGGCCAGCTACCACACTGAGCCTGCTCTCTCACTCTCACCTGTGCTGCCAACACACTGAGCAGCACGGTCTGCCCACGAACCGTGCCGCCCGCCCACAAACCGTGCCGCAAGCGGAGCCGCCCGCTTTCTTACCCGTCTGTGGAGCCGCATGCTATTGCACCTGCCCACAGAGCGGCCTGACGTGACTCACTGACGTCACTCGTTGCTAGACGCCAAGGGGCCCAGGCGTTAGCAGCGAGTGCAGGGAAGAGGCTCCACTCACCTCCTCCTACGCTCCTGGTATCGTGTCAGTGCGCCACGTAACTACATTAGACGAGTCTCTCTCTCAGCGACGCTGATCAGCTGATGTGAGAAACTGAGAGAGAGACTCAGAGAGGCAGTGGCAGCCGCAGAACAAGTACTGTATATAATCGAGTATAAGCCGACCCGAATATAAGCCGAGGCACCTAATTTTACCCCAAAAAACTGGGAAAACTTATTGACTCAAGTATAAGCCTAGGGTGTCCTAGGCTTATACTTGCCTCACTTTGCCTCACTGTGCCCATGCCTCACTGTGCCCATGACTAGACAGATGTTTAACATGGAAGTCTATGGAAGGAGTGCCCGGCTTTGAAAAATCGGTTCTCCCAGACACCAAACTTTTCAAACTTATAGAGGAGACATGGGGCTACATGTGTGCCAAGTTTGGGGTCCAGAGAACCTACGACCGGCCGGTACCGGGTCCGCAAAATCACTGGAGAAATTACCGTTTAACATTGGAGTCTATGGAAGGGGTGCCTGGTTTTAAAAAATCAGTGCTCCACGGCGGTAGGTCCCCCAGACACCAAACTTTGCACACTTGTAGAAAAGAAGTGGGGCTACATGTGTGCCAAGTTTGGGGTCCTGGAAACTTACGACCGGCCGGTACCGGGTCCACAAAATCACTGGAGAAATGACCATTTAACATTGGAGTCTATGGGAGGGGTACCCAGATTTAAAAAAATCAGTGCTCCCCGGCCGTAGGTCCCCCAGACACCAAACTTTGCACACGTGTAGAAGAGACATTGGGCTACATGTGTGCCATGTTTGGGGTCCAGGGGTCCTATGGCCGGCCAGTACCGGTCCCCAAAGTTCGGGAGATCAGGCGCAAAAAAAAAAAAAACAGAGCAAGCGAGTGTGACAGATGGTCTCGGGGGGGGGCAATTGCCCTGTTGCCCCCCCCTGGATCCGCCACTGGGTGGAAATATCAATGCACTTCCGTGTATTTGAAGGTGCCTTGGCACAACTGTACCTGAAGTCTCAAATGCATATCTGCAATGTGAGAAATAAAGCACTCTGACTGCTAGTCTCATGGGTTCTAATGTGAGATTTGGTGATGTCAATACTGTGCTGCCCACAGTTCTCCTTGTTTGAAGCTTAATCATGAGGAAGCAAAACCCTGCCTCTACCAAGATGGCCACTTCCACACAGAGCAATTAGGTATACCTGTAAGTATAGAACCAAGCAATGTAGGTTAGTACTGGGTGAAGGATCGGCTGCATGCAAATCACATGCAATACTAGTGACTAGAGCTTTGGCTGCCTTTATTAGGTACAGCTTACAGAGTTGAATTTCTCTTTTAGGCCAGCAAGTACATTTATGCTTGTTCTAAAACTACTACCAACTCTTTTTATACTCTGGTATGGAACATCATTTGTCAGAGGTATTTCTTGCTTTACATACTGTATAGTACATGAAGTAATAAGTCTCACCTTATGTCAAGGCAGAAAAAAATTATTGCAATAAACTTTACAGAGTGGAGAAGATGAATTGAAGCAGACATCCCCTGGCTTCTAGGCTGGTGGTTAGCGAGTCACCGTCTGTGTTGCATAGAGAATATGTAATTGCTTTGAGATGGTGAACTATAGGTCTTCTAAATTTGTCATGGGAGGCATTACAATTTTTCCTGACTTCTCTAAGTAACCATGGTTAAAATATTTGTTGGCTGTAAAAACAGGAGACCAAGTGCTATCCATACTTTCTCAATAATAATTTAAAGCCGATTTCTGGGCAAAAATTTAAGACACAAATGAATGCAGCTGTAGGCTATGTAGGCCTAGCCCACCCGTCCCCCATATCACTATGCTTACCTAGATCTAAACAAATTGTATCCAATCCATCTACCAGCTTCAGTAGAGATCTACAGGATCAAATTGTGCATATGTAGACGTCATATTAAAGAGGAACTGCAGTCTGCTCACATAATTTGTAATAAAATTTTTTTTTGCCATTCTGAAGCTTTCCTCCAACCACTTTGCATATTATTTTATATATACTGTAATTCTGTGCCAAATATGCTGCAGAAATCTCCCTCCACTAAGTCTGGCTGCATCCATTTTAACTGTGGGCAGCTGAACCTGCTGCCTGTTCCTTTCCTGGATTTACACAGAGACGCAGAGGCACACCTCCAGCTCTGCATCTCTCATTGGCCCTCTTATGACTTATCCCCCCTCCCTTCCTGGCAAACTCTCACGAGAGTGAAAGAGAGAGCTGTGCATGATGTCATAAGCCTAGGCTAATGACCAGACAAGAAACAGGAAGTGGTTGTTTAAGGTATTTACTGGCAGAAAAAAATTACTATCCAAAGTTAAAACATCAAGGGCAGAAGATTTAATAGATGGAGTTACTTTGGCAGGTAAATCAGCTCCCTTATATGTATTTCATCTAGATGTTTGCTTTAGCCTCAGCTTTAAAGAAGAACTACATTTTTCCACACACTTTCCATAGTTTGTTTGGGCCAAGCTGGCCCAAACAAACTACATCCATCAGGCCGCTGAATGTAGTTATATACAGCATACCACACTGTGCTCCGGGTGCGAGACGAGACTTCCTGTCTCATACCTGAACACAGGAAACTCTACTGCAGCGTCGCTCAGTCGTTCAGAGCAAGCCATGTATTCTATCAATGAATACAAAGCTCCTCTGATTGGCTGAGGAAGGAAGCTTTAAATTTATTCCTAGAATATGGTAGAATCTTCTGTGTTCCGGGTATGAGACAGGAAATCTCGTCTCACACCCGGAACACAGTGCTGTATGTTGTATGTAGCTACATACAGTTTATACCACACATCCAGCGGCCTCACAGGTTAGTGAGGACATAGTTAGTTTGGGAAATGTGTGAAAAAAAATGTAGTTCTTCTTTAAGTTTCAAACTTTAATTTGCACAAACTCTAAAAAAAACATGTAATTTCTTGTTCATACATCACGGGACACAGAGCAGCATAGTCATTACTTTGTGGGTTATATAGAATTACCTTCAGGTGCTGGCACTGGCAACTTCCAAAACAGGAAGTACCCTCCCCTATATAAGCCCCTCCCATCCGGGAGTACCTCAGTTTTTTGCCAGTGTCTAAGGTATTGGCCAAGGTTAACATGTATTCATCTGGGCTTGTGTACAGGTTCTCTGGGCCTTAGCAAGCTATTCCGGATCCGACCAAAAAAGCTTCATAGCTAAACGGTCGGTACCCGGGCCTTGCAGAGAAGAGCAGGGTTTTGCCTGTAATGCCTCTCTTAGGAGGGCTGGACCCTGGGATCCAGAGCTCTGGTCATACCCAAAACCAAGAGGCTATCTGTGCAGGGTGCTATACAGGTCCAGGGGAGTGGAATCCTTGGGAACCCGGTCCCTGAAGGTCTAGTACAATGCCTGCCGTGAGAGGTGAAGTTTGGGCTTCTGTGGACCAAACAAAGTCCTGCGGCGGGGAAAAGGTAAGTGGGGGCCCCTCAGGAACTTGGTTCTATTGAGGGGACCCCCAAGCCTAATATGTCTTTCTGCCTGTTACCTAAAAGGTATTCCCGCTAATAGCTGTATATGCCTAAGAAATCCTAGAAATGTTTTTTCATAAGGGAAGTTTTAAAAAAACTGTAAACCTGGAAATGTTTTTCATAAAGGAGGTTTTAAAAAAAAAAAAGACAAAAGTGCGGTACCTGTGTTTGTCCACTAGAGGCCGCTGTGGAACGTCTTTTTTCTTGGGACTATTCCTTCCATGGTGAAAGTCCAGGCAGATGAGTGAGCTCTCTATCAGGGAAGCTGCATTCCTCTGTCATGCTGCCAAGTAGTTTCCTTCCATCCCCGCGTCCTGGTGAAACAGGGACCCTGGCTCCTCTCCCTACATGGCGCCAAGAGCTTTCTTTTTATAAGGTTTAGCTTCAAAAAAGGGGGCGGAGCCTGGCGGATGACGCGCTCTGTGCGCCCAGCGCTTCTGCGCATGTGCGGGCGTCCCAGCAAGATAAAAGGACTCAGTCCACGCTGCTTGCTATGGACACAGAGCATGAAAAGGAGCTGGTAGCATGGTATAGGGGCTTACAGCGGGCGGTTGATACAGGCATCCCCAGAAAGACGCATTAGTAGACACCCACTGATGTACATAGCAGCAAATTGCATTAGACTATTTCAGTAAGGGGTGTATTGCGGCTGGAATACCTCAGCTTTGAACTAAGGAATATGCCGCCTAAAAAACTCCGAGATATACCTCTCAGGAAGTGTAGGGGGTCTCCATCGGGCTCTGAGGATCTGGAGCAGTCATCTGCACCCTCCTCCCCTGAGAAATCAGAGGTTAATACCCATAAGGAACCCCCGGGAGTGCCAGGTACTGCGGCTGTCCTCAGTCCACCTGCTCCTGCATATATAACAGAGGAGGTTTTTTCCTCAACTCTGGAGGGATTGGAGCAGAGATTGGCTGCATTGATCGCTTCTTCTCTACAGGAAAGAAAGCGCGCCAGATCTCCATCACCTCCATTAGAGTGCCTGTTGGCAGAGCAACAGTCCCAGGAAGGGAACGACCTACCTGAAGGGGATCAGGAGGAGGTTAGCTCTGTTTTTGAGGAATCGACAGTAGATGAACCATTTTCAGCATCACAGACTGAAAGATTGTGGGTCCAGACCCTAACTGACATGGTTCGATCTGCATTTAAAATGCCTCTTGTTGAACCATCAACTACTGCTGTCTCCTCATTGGGGTCGCTAAAAGCTCCCCAGGTTAATTGCTCCTTTCCAATACATCCATTATTGGAAGGACTTATATACCAGGACTGGGAACATCCTGATAAACTATTTGTTCCGCCTAAAAGGTTTCCGGTGATCTATCCCATGGAGGAAAAGTTCACCCAGAGATGGAATGTTCCTACGGTGGATGCAGCCATCTCTTCTGTGAACAAATCACTGACATGTCCAGTAGATAATGTTCAAATGTTCAAAGATCCAGTGGATAAAAAATTGGAATCTTTATTAAAATCTGCTTTTTCCACAGCAGGGGCTGTTACACAGCCAGCAGTGGCAGCTATTGGGGTCTGCCAAGCTTTAAAGGATCAAATGAAAATGGTCCTGAGGGATTTGCCAGACCAGCAGGCCCAGGCTCTGGCTGATCTGCCTAGAGCATTATGCTTTGCGGTTGACGCCATCAAGGATTCTATCCATCAGGCCTCCCGCCTCACGCTGTCTTTGGTACATATGCGTAGGCTTCTGTGGCTCAAAAACTGGTCTGCTGAAGCTCCCTGTAAGAAGCTCTTAGTTAGCTTCCCATTTCATGGGGAACGCCTTTTTGGCGAAGACCTGGATAAGTATATCCAGAAGATTTCCAGTGGTAAAAGTACTCTCTTACCGAGTAAGAAGAGGTCTAGGGGTCCATCTTTTAAGAGGACTACCTCTCCTATCCCTGCGACGTCTGCTACTAAGCAGTTCCGACGGCCTCCTCGGTCAAACTCAGGAAGTAAAAATCAGGGACAGCCACAGGGTAATAAAAAGCCCTGGATCCAAAGAGGTACTAAACCAGCCTCCAAGTCAAGCCTATGAAGGGCTGCCCCCACTCAAACGGGTGGGGGGAAGACTTCAGTTGTTCGCAGAGACCTGGCGGGAGACGATCAAAGACAGATGGGTGCTCTCCGCAGTAACTCTGGGATACAAGTTGGAGTTAAAAGAGTCTCCTCCGTCCCATTTTATGTGGTCAGGCATGCCAAGAGACCCTCTGAAAAGAGGGTCTCTCCTATTGGCGTTAGAACAACTATTGCTCCAAGGAGTAATTATGGAGGTTCCTATGGAAGAGTGGGGGTTGGGTTTCTACTCAAACCTTTTCACAGTCCCGAAGCCAAACGGGGACATAAGACCCATATTGGACCTAAAGAGTCTAAACAAATTTCTAAACGTCCGGTCTTTCCGGATGGAGTCGATCCGATCGGTCACCGCTGCCCTACAAGGGGAGGAATGGTTAGCCTCGATCGACATCAAAGATGCTTACTTGCATGTTCCCATCTTTCCAGGTCATCAAAAATTCCTACGCTTTGCAGTAGAAGGGCGCCATTTTCAGTTCAGAGCCTTACCATTCGGTCTGGCCACAGCACCACGAGTGTTCACAAAAATTCTGGCCCCACTGTTGGCCGATCTAAGAACACGGGGTGTAACGATAATGGCATACCTAGACGACCTGTTGTTGATGGACCACTCAGTTGCCAAGCTAGAAGTGGTAATTGTCGATACAATCAAGTATCTAGAATCTCACGGTTGGGTCATCAACCTGGACAAGTCAGCCCTACAGCCAGTGAAAAACCTGGTATATCTAGGGCTACGGCTGGATTCAGACCAGAGGAAGATTTTCTTACCTCTAGACAAGGTATCCTCTTTGAGGGGCTTGGTCCGTCTGCTTTGTGCAAAAAGACAGCCGTCCATACGCCTGTGCATGAGGCTGCTAGGAAAGATGGTAGCATCATTCGAAGCTGTGCCATACGCCCAATTCCACTCAAGGAATTTACAAAGGGCCATATTGTCAGCCTGGAACGGAAAAGTTCAGGCTCTAGACTTCCCGATGGCTTTGTCCCCTTCCGTTCGGAAGAGTCTCTGCTGGTGGTTGATCCCCCAGAATCTTCAGAAGGGAAAACCCTTCAGCCCGATATCTTGGAAGGTGGTCACTACAGATGCCAGCCTTATAGGCTGGGGGGCAGTACTGGAGCAATGGTCTCTCCAGGGCAGATGGTCAAATGTAGTAAAAACCCTGCCCATCAATCTCTTAGAGATACGAGCAGCCCGGTACGCCCTAGTAGCCTGGACATCCAGACTCCAAGGGTCCCCTGTCAGAATTCAATCAGACAATGCCACAGCAGTGGCATATATCAATCATCAGGGAGGCACCAGGAGTCGTGCAGCCCAGAGGGAAGTAAGTCACATCCTGGAATGGGCAGAAAAGCATGTCCCATGTATATCAGCTGTCTTCATTCCAGGGGTGGAGAATTGGAAGGCGGACTTTCTGAGTCGCCAACAGTTATGCCCAGGGGAATGATCCCTTCATCCCGAGGTCTTCCGAGCAATATGTCAGCGGTGGGGAACACCGGATGTAGATCTGCTAGCATCCAGATTCAACGCAAAGGTGGACAGTTTTGTCTCCCGGACAAGGGATCCCCTCGCTTGCGGCTCGGATGCTCTGGTGTTCCCTTGGGATCAGTTCAGACTGATATATGCATTCCCTCCGCTACAATTGTTGCCTCGACTCCTTCGCAGAGTCAGGTTGGAGAAGAAGCCGGTGATCCTGGTGGCTCCAGCGTGGCCCCGAAGGGCCTGGTACGCGGAGATCATCAAAATGTCTGTGGGGAGTCCTTGGACCCTTCCACGTCGTCCGGACCTGCTTTCGCAAGGACCGATATACCACCCTTCCTTACTAACTCTAAATTTAACGGCCTGGCTATTGAATCCCACATCCTAAAGAAGAGAGGTCTCTCTAACTCTGTGGTATCAACTATAATCAATGCCAGGAAGCCTGTATCCAGGCAGATCTACTATAGAGTTTGGAAGGCGTACATCACTTGGTGCGAGGCCAGAAAATGGCATCCACGTAAGTACGTTATAGGCAGAATTCTGGACTTCCTGCAGTGGGCTGTAGACAGGAAGTTTGCCTTAAGTACTATCAAGGGCCAGGTTTCGGCCGTATCAATACTATTTCAAAGGCCCTTGGCTATGCATTCACTTGTCAAATCCTTTATGCAAGGTGTGACTCGTATTATTCCACCGATTAAGGCTCCCATATGCCCATGGGATCTAAATTTGGTTCTGTCGGTTCTGCAGAAGCAGCCATTTGAACCTTTGCGGCACATTTCCTTGGTTCTACTCACCAGGAAATTGATATTTTTAGTAGCCATATGCTCGGCTAGAAGAGTGTCGGAATTAGCCGCCATGTCCTGTAAAGAGCCATATCTGGTTATCCATAAGGACAGAGTAGTATTACGTCCTCACCCAGCCTTTCTTCCTAAGGTGGTATCGAGGTTTCACTTGAACCAGGATGTGGTTCTTCCTTCTTTTTTCCCCAAACCAAGCTCGGTAGAGGAAAAGTTATTGCATTCTTTGGATGTAGTAAGAGCAGTTAAAGCTTATCTAAAAGCCACTGCTCAGATTCGTAGAACGGATTCTTTGTTTGTTCTGCCGGAAGGCCCCAGAAAGGGTCAGGCAGCATCAAAATCTACTTTAGCCAAGTGGATTCGACAGGTCATAATACAAGCCTATGGCTTGAGAAGTAGACCGCCTCCGTTCAAAGTTAGGGCGCACTCCACGAGAGCAGTTGGAACTTCATGGGCAGTGCATCACCAGGCCTCCCTGGCGCAAATTTGTAAGGCCGCAACATGGTCTTCAGTACACACGTTTACTAGGTTCTACCAGGTGGACGTTAGAAGTCAGGAGGATGTCGCCTTTGGGCACAGTGTGTTGCAGGCCGCAAAAGATCCTCATGCCTGATGGCGCCCAGCTTATGTATGGTGTATCCCCCCCCTCATGTGGCATTGCTTTGGGACGTCCCACATAGTAATGACTAGACTTGTGCACAACGGAAAAATTCGTTCCGTTTCGGTTCGTTTCTTTCCGGTCCTGTTGATTCGTAATCATTCGTAATTTTGCTAGACGGGATTTTTCGTGTTCGGACTCATTCGTATTTTTGCAAGCGACATTTTTCGTTGAATTTTTTGTTGCTTTATAATTCGTACTTTCGGTAGAGTACGTTGTTTTTCGTTGATTCTGGACACAACTCCTACTTTCGTAACTTTTTTTGGGTTCGTTGATTCGTAATTTTCCGTGTCTCTCTCACAACGACGCTGCCTATTATGCCTAATGTGCTTCGAATGGATTTGTACTTTTCTAAATACATAGCGGTTATTTGTAACGATTCGAAATCTCGTATTTTACTTTCGTTTTTTACATGCGGCTATAGGCTCCGCCCCTGTACACCATTTTGAGAGGGTTCAGCACGGTGAGGGAGAAGCAGAGAGCAGAGCAGAGTGTTATTGTGCTTCGAATGGATTCGAAATCTCGTATTTTACTTTCGTTTTTTCATGCGGCTATAACCTCCGCCCCTGTACACCATTTTGAGAGGGAGTTCAGCACGGTGTGGGAGAAGCAGAGAGCAGAGCAGAGTGAGTGTTATTGTGCTTCGTATGGATTCGTACATTCGTAACTTTTTCATAACGAATTATGCCGAAGACATTCGGGCATTCGCTATTTGCGGTATAATTTATTTCGGATTCGGTTTTATTCGTAATTGCTTTGTTCGGAAATTCGAATGCTTCCGAATGTCCGAAAGTTGCTAAATTCGGACGAATTTCAATTCGTTACGAAACGAATTGCACAAGCCTAGTAATGACTATGCTGCTCTGTGTCCCGTGATGTATGAACAAGAAAGTAGGATTTTTAAAACAGCTTACCTGTAAAATCCTTTTCTTGGAGTACATCACGGGACACAGAGCTCCCACCCCTCTTTTGGGGACACGTATTGTTTTGCTACAAAACTGAGGTACTCCCGGATGGGAGGGGCTTATATAGGGGAGGGTACTTCCTGTTTTGGAAGTTGCCAGTGCCAGCACCTGAAGGTAATTCTATATAACCCACATAGTAATGACTATGCTGCTCTGTGTCCCGTGATGTACTCCAAGAAAAGGATTTTACAGGTAAGCTGTTTTAAAAATCCTACTATTTTCTTCCTCAATGTTTTATATGCCTCTTTTCCCATCTCAGCCAACTTATAAATTGTAAGCCCTAATAAGCAGATCATTTTGTTTCCTTCTACGCTCTGTACAGATAACAGGTATAATAAATATAATGGCACTATATAACTTAAAGGTTAAAATATTTACAACAATTTGTATACTCATTTATGTAAAGCTTAGGTTTACAAAATACTGGAAAATATTCTCCACTTACTGTACCTAGGTTTCTGCTTTGCTCTTTGAACAGCCACTGATGCACATTTCATCTTGTCCAAATCAATATGAAACCAATCCACTAGTCTAGATGCCAAGCAACATCTTTCCAAATCCAATCTAAATCCATAGGAGCTGATGCTGGACCCTGCTTTCTTTTCTTATTTTGGGAGGATTTTAAATGGTTTTGGATAACCAATCTCCCCAGGACCCAAGACTGCATGGAACTGCCAAGCCTCAAGGCTGAGAACTTAAAGTGTAAAGGCTTTTTTTTTTTTTTTCCATTTTGGACAGAGTGGAGATGGATTAGAACACCTGTAATTTTTTTTCATTGCTGTCTGTGCCTCAATTAGGGAGATTCACACTCTGTATTTGTCCTTTTTGCCATTATCATCAAAAGTTAAAGTAAAAGAACATTTTTGGTTGATGTCAGAATTCTAATAGAGGAAACATCTTCCAATTGTGACACTAGATTTGGTGACCCTGGTGACAATCCGGGATTTAGAAGAATTTTTTCTCACTTCCTGTCTTGGCCATGGGACAGGAAGTAGACGGACATCTCCTCAATGGATCACAGATGGCAAAAAAAACTGACAGGGGTTATAACCCTCTTTACTATCCAAAATGAAAAACAAAATAATTTTGTCTTAAGTAACTGTGAAGCCATGTACACACGATAGGTTTTACCGATGAAAACAGTCCGATGGACTTTTTTCATCGGACAAACCGATTGTGTATGGGCCTCATCGGTCTTTAAAAATAGAACATGTTTTAAAATTATCCGATGGTTAAAAAAACGATATCAAATTACTATCGTCTGTGGGGAACTCCATCTGATAAAAAACCCACGCATGCTCAGAATCAAGTCGACGCATGCTCAGAAGCATTGAACTTCATTTTTCTCGGCTCATCGGAGTGTTTTACGTCACCTCATTTGGAACGGTCGCTGATGGTGTGTAGGCAAGACTGATGAAAGTCAGCTTCATCGGTTTTCCGATGGAAAAATCCATTGGTTAAAAAACCATAGGAAATCCGATCGTGTGTACAGGGCTTGACTGGAATCACTTTGGGTGGGGGACTTGGTTGAACCCAGCATACCTTAGAATGTTCTGGAAACTCCTTGTCCAGCTCCCCCAGCCCCTCCTATGTGTAAGTCATCCTGTGTTTATTAGGGGCACAGTGTGACCGAGAATCCTAGTCTGATCTGCACTAATCAGACTCACCGTACAACCACACCAGACTCAGCATTTCCTTTTACCCCTGTTATCCTGGGTCTTATATGTGTGGTTTGAGTTGAAAGAATGAAGGGGCTCTTTCACTTTAGACAGTATTATTTCTGAACAATATGCCTCAAAAAATATATGAAGATAAATTCCACCTTTCCAACTGCTGAGATATTGTTTGACCTTAAACTGTTGTAGACTTTTTACTAGACCATTTGAGGTGTAGCTGTATCCCATTGTTCTATTGTTTGTGTCTGCCTTGGGAGCAAAGTATTATGGGATGTATATGGTTATGTGGATTGGCTTACATGTTAATGAAACCCCTGTCAGCTATTAGATGCTGGGGGGGGGGGGTTCCTCCTGCAGCCACTCCTAAAGGCTGTCTGTGTGTCACTTGTTACTGAATGTAATTCATCCAACAGCCCTCTCTGCTGATAAAGTGGTCTACTTAAAAAAAAAAGTTGAATACACCTGTATGTCTCTTGTTACTGGAGGAGGTAAAGTTACTCCACCCTGTGTCATTATGCAAAGAAGGGGGTTGTCCCCTGAGTTTATATCTCTTTGTGCCTATGATTGAATAAACAGTCTTATGTATTCCACCCTGGACTGCTGTCTCTACAAGTGACTGGGTGGGCTAAGAGACCTTGGATTGTGCTGGTACCGGGCAAAGGAAGCCTATAGCATAATCCTGTTGAGGACGGGGGTCCGTGACAGTTAAATTTTAAGTTATCCTTATGATTGGTTAATCATCATTCAATCACGTAATTGAGATCTTTTCTTCCAGACTTGTAGAAGTAACCTAGCTCCCCAGCTTCTAAAGGACTGTTTAGCTGCAACGTAGCAGAAACATTAATTAACATTCTCCCAGCATAAGGAGCTTTCTGGGAAAAATCTAATGTACACACTGTGGAAGCCAATGGATTATGCAGAAGTAACATGAATTACTGTGCAACTCAAAGTAAGAATTTTCACATGCACAACTTGAGGGCAAGTACATTTAAAAATGACATAAAGTCCTTCTTTGCTGATACTCTCAAAACAGCAACAGTCTACTTCTGGGGCACCCTTAGACAGTGAGATAACTTTTCTAACAAGGCATGACAGTCTCCTGCTCTGCATAATACTTGTAAGGTAACAGTTCAATCCTGTTTATCTTGTGCATCCGGAAGGGTGTCGAGCACACAATGGAGGAATACAATTGACTACAGCATGACAATTCTGAAACACTGTATACCCTTTTCCCATACATCAGCTTTAATTACACTTCATCCTGCAAGAAGGTAGATTCCTGAGGCCCTGAACATACAGCAGTTCCAGCCACCCCAGTTTTTCTGTAGTGTTAATTTGCCCCAATTCTGACACCACTTAATCCCTGTAATTCACAAAGACTTGTGCAGACAGATTTTGCAAAAGTGTCTCATGCATTCTAGAAGTGGCCAAGAATGCGCTAAATTTATGTACCTATCTGGAACTTGCAAAAATTGTCTGATCAACTTTCTCTCTCTTTATGCCAAAAGAGAGTTGGCCTTAATTAGCTCCACTTTTACACTTGGTGCATTCAGTGCAACACAGCGCATTTTAGAACTCTCTGAATTTTGTGCATGAGTCGCTGTCAGAACCAGAAGTGTTGCAAATGCTTCATGAATTTGCCACAATACATTATCAAGAGGGATTAATGACAGAAACGTGGTACAGCAGCTTTATTGAATTCCTAAAATGTATATACTCTAGTAACCATTCCAACATAACTGTACCATGCTTATTACTTGACATCACCCAACTAAAAGGTGGAGCTTTAAGTTTACTTTACTCAAATGGAAAGCAACCACACATAAGAAAACTAAGGTAAGTAGCCCATAAAGGATTAGCTACCTGGTGTTACCTGCCAACCACTGTATTAAGCCTGACACAAAAGCATATCAATGCCATTGAAAAGTAACATCCATTTCATCTGCAGTAAAGATTTCAAGGTGCTAGACTCCAGGGAACTTGAATAATAACACCCTTTTGTTCTAGCTCTGTCTTTTTTATCTTACAATCATTTTATTTAAATTAATGCAAGAATGACTACTGAAGAAGTGTGTGGTCTACTTTATATTCACAGCTACTTTTTAATTGAAGAGACAACCAAACAAGTGCCAAATGTTCAGAGGAGGCCAGAAGAGTGAAACAAAATTAGAAAAAAAAGTATCACAATTTTTAAGTGTTAAGGCTTTGTCTTGTCCTCAGCTTACTGTTGCGTTAGCTATTGGCTTATGGCTTCCCTATAGCAAATACTGCCCTGTCTATAGTAACAGAATCAGTTAGAGGTATAGCATTTTTCAGGTTTTCATTGCAACCAGTGTCCCTGCTAGCAAATCTCACACTTTCTTCCTGGCCGCCATTGTGACTGGGACTGCAATTAAAAATATGTAGCCAGGAGCTAGCTAAAAATTGCCTGCGCTATCAAGAGACACTCTGCAGCTATTGGCAAACGCGTGGTTGTTCATTCTAGTGTTCAGCCTGGATCCTATGTTGTCATGTCCTGAATGCAGAGTGGAGCAAATGATCTTGGGACATGTAGTCCGAAGAGCCAGGTTTAAAAAATTGGACTGCCATGGACTACACATTCCACCCTGCTGGGGAAGGAGAGAAGAATGCTGGGACAGGTAATATAAAGCCTGTGCAGGGACGGGATTGTTCTCTTGGGACCACGGACTGGTTCTGCAAGCAGTGACCTGGACAGTAGATTGTGCTGTGGCCGTATTGCGGCCTGTGCTAGGAAAGAGAGTCATCGTGAGTGGGTGAAGGTGCATTGGCTGCAGCAACCACTGATCATTCGGAGGCAGCCTGGAAGTCACCCTCATCACATTCACTTCAGATCCTGCTGGATGGCCGCGAGGAGTAACATAGGGTCAAATGCTGTCCCTTGAGCCAGACTTTGCAGGGGCCTGCGGTGGAGTCTTCACGCCACTCTCTGAAACAGAAGATCAATGGGATTGGTGAGCGGGCACTTGCCCATTCTCTTTATATCAAAAGGACACTGAATGTAGACATTATTGCCTTATTCATTCCACCAAGCCTGTGAGGGAACCTTTGCTACACTTTGTTTCACATTGAGAGAATCTAGTGCTCATCTTACCTGCCAGGACGCATCCTAAAGAGCTAGCTGAAGACGCAAAACTTTCACTTTACTTCACTTTCATACCCCCCCAAGGGATAATAACCTTGATGCTTACCTAGGCCAACACAGGAACAAAGGACTTCACCTATTAGAGAATAGGGACAAAGACTCTAAAGTTATTTGTTTAATTTGAATTCCGAGTTTACATACTCTTGGGACTGTGGTGTCAGGGGATAAAAGGGAGTGGTCTTAGTTTATTTTACTGTTTTATGTAATAAAGTGTAGGCGCCATGGTCTTCTCTATTAATGTACAATGGACATCCTAGCTCGATGCACGGAGCATTATCTTCACAACTGCATTGGTTGTTCTGGCTGCAAATTTTGTGCAATGCTGGGCTTGCTGTATTCTGTTTGACCTCCGTGTACCTATTTGTTACCTGATTGAGATATTGTATATCCTGTTATTTTCGACTGTGACTTGTAACTTAATTTGGTAAATAAAGGAATTACAAAAAAAAAAAGGGAGTGGTCTGACGGAAGCCTAGTCATTGCTCTTAACTTTTCAGCCTCTAGCCATAAACCTTGTTTAGGGTTCAATTTTGCTGGTTACTTGTCCTTAAAGTGTTCTAATTGTCTATTTTCTTGATTGTCTTTGCCATCAAGTGTATTAACCATATCTCATCTCTTGCATGTTGCCAATTTTCTGTTGCTAAATTAATTTGGCACTAATCTTACAGTAAACAAATCTAACTGGTTTACTTTGCATGTGTGTGCCTTTAAGTTCTTTTATTTACAATAATAATGTCAGAACCCAGAGCGTCGGAAGAGTCAGAGAACTTGCAAGGTCAAGGCAACCAGTGGGGTACAGACTCTTTAAGCGGCCCTCACGGGTGTAGTGCTACAGAAAAATCAACAATTTTGAGCTGTGATGAGAACTACACAGTCCAGCTGTCCAACAGGGGATTTCTTCTAATTTAGAGAGAAAGTCTCTCACCCGGTCGTGTATACAAGTCAGAAATAGAAGGAGCATCTCTTGAATGTGACATAGATAAAAAGAAAAATGGTGGTTTTACTGTTCCTTATTCTATCCAAAACCAAAAAAAAAATGTTTTAGGTATACTTTAGGTTACCTATTCTGTCTTACAGATACAAAAATTTCAATTAGTAATTACCAAGTTAATTAAAATCAACTGGTTCAAACGTTCCTTGTTTTAAATGTCGCCTTTTAGTGAAATTATATAAAGTTATATAATAAAATTTGGTAAATCAATTAAAGATTCTTGGGGGAATTGATGTTACATATGTATAAGTTACAGTGAATGCATTTTGCAAGGAAAAGATGTTACTGCTGTGTCAATGTTTCATGTTGAAATAAAATAGAATATATGAATTTTACTGCATACACCTTTTCTTTGCATATCTCGTTTTATATTAAAATCCAGCACTCTCATCTGGACAGGTATCAGTTAGCTAATATAACTTGTATAAGATAAATTTACATATCTGGGGTAGAAAAGCACCATGATGGTGAGAACATTAAATTCATGTTTACAATTCTTACCAGAATAAGGGATTGGAAAGATATTCTTAGTAGCTTACTATAATCTACTGTTAGGGCTCATGCACACATGTCAGCTAAGCCCATTCAGTGTAATCAAGTGTATTAACCATATCTCATCTCTTGCATGTTGCCAATTTTCTGTTGCTAAATTAATTTGGCACTAATCTTACAGTAAACAAATCTAACTGGTTTACTTTGCATGTGTGTGCCTTTAAGTTATTTTATTTACAATAATAATGTCAGAACCCAGAGCGTCGGAAGAGTCAGAGAACTTGCAAGGTCAAGGCAACCAGTGGGGTACAGACTCTTTAAGCGGCCCTCACGGGTGTAGTGCTACAGAAAAATCAACAATTTTGAGCTGTGATGAGAACTACACATTTCCTCTGCCCAGCAACCTAGGTGCAGCGTACAGCCCTCCACTGACATGAATAGCTGTGTGCACTGCTGTACTCATGTAGATGGTGGTGCTGTGCTAAACATGAGTACAGCGTATGGGCGTATACAATAAATATTACATGCTGTACTCGTGATTACAATAGCATTGCCATATACATGAGTACAGCAGCACAAAGCCATTCATGTCAATGCCAGGCTGTTCACTGCACCTGAGCTGCCTGGACAAAGGAAATACAACAGCAATTACACTGAATGGGCTCAGCCAGTCCATGTGCCCTTAGAGAAGAATGTGTTATGCTCTTGGTTATTTTATACATCTAGGAGAAGCCGCACCTTAATAAAATAATCCAAGATCAAGGTACTTAATGGTCACTTTAGCATTTAGTAACAGATGAAACCAAAAATCTATTATTTTTACACCAGATGAACCAAATCCTTGCATGTTGCATTGATCCACTTTGTTATTTTAAGGTTTAACTTTTAACAATATCGCTGCCAGAGCGATTTTTTTTCTCATTTTCTGTACGCATATTTAAATATACATTTTGTCCATGAAGACATACCTAAAATCAAAAATTATATACCGTATATTTTCCTAAAGCAGAGGACCCATACATTAAAATGATGGCAGTTGGATTTTTATTATGGTATACAATATTAGGAAAGCTGTTTATCAAACTTATATTTTTCTGTACAAATGGCATTAAACAAACACAATAAAATCTCCAAACATTCTGTAATATAAAATAGAATATAATTTAGTAAACAAATTCCCAAAAATGTCAAGATTTAGACTTTGTTCACACTATGCATAGCAGGAACTTGTGTTCTCGCTTATGACTTTGTTACTGTGATTTTCACGCGGAAAGGCGCTCATAGGGCAGCCCATTCACTGTAATTTGCAAATGTTGCTCCAAAGAGGCTAAGGGAATATCTTTTGGCCCTGATCCAAAAGTGATTTTACACTCGCGTTTTACAACTACTCTCGCGCATTTTGTCACTCAACAATTGCGGCAAACTCGAGCAGCGTTTGGGTGCCATTCAAGATGAATGGCACCCAAATGTGCTTTGTGTGTTTTGCCTCGATTTGAAATTGTGGGCAAAATTGTGGCGATTCGCTCATATGTGAGCGGAACCTTAAAATTTTGTGAGTACAGCAACAGCATGAAACAGCAACAGCGTATAATAATTACAATTTAAACATCTTTACAGTTCATCAATTTAGAGCTAGCCATAAATACTGACACAAAAAAAATTCTTTTTGCTCATGTGCGGCGATATTTAATGTTTTGCGCAGTATATATTTCTGCATCTGTGTGCTCATATGTGCGTGGGCACAAGACGGGGGGGGGGGTTGGGGGTTTACTTTTTTTAATTAGCTAATTATTTGTATTATATTTTATGTGTATTCTAACAAAGGTGATAAAAAATAAATAAGATTAAGCAATTCATTTCTTGCAATGCAAAGATTTATGGACTACAATGCCCCGATGGGTGCCAATATGTCTTCTGGACTATGAGAACCCTGGCAATAAGGATTATCAAAAGCATAAATATAATATAAAAAGGGGTACAAGAATAAAAGTGTTTTTGCACATTATAGGAAATATCCCAATAAAAATCCAGAACGTTTGCAGTCTTACACCATACGTATTAACATGTGTGTACAAATTCTGTGTGTTATAACGAAAACATTAAAGTATGTGTTTTTCCAAAAATTTGGAATTTTTTTTAAAGAAAAAATAAAAATATTCTATGATCCTCCAAAATCATTTGCATTCTTTTAGTACCGCAATCTTTCTGGTGAACAAGTGAACACCTCCTCCTGTCAAACCACCACAAACATTTGTGTTGGTGAATCTGATCACGCTGGAACCGACCTCCAGATCATAGGAGGTCAAGACAGGCACAATTGTAAATATAATAAGGTGATGATCTATCTGTACATCCAATCCTGTAGCTTACCAGCGCATCAATCAATTACCAACCAAGAGGCTTGCTCCAATGTACATCATATGTCCCTTGGGATCTGGGAGGGTAGTAAAATCAGTCTTGGGGTAGAGAAAAAGTTGGAATGGGCTGGAGGTAGGTGTGGAAATGTAAATCATGCTATTTCTCAAGCTGAACAAAATGGACATACTCTATACACTTGACCCTTTTACCCCCCTATAGGTCTAAATATTAATATTGATTGATTGTTTTATCTGTAATAGTTAAGAATTTCGTTTTTTTCAGACCTTAATGTATTAACATGAATTTTAATTTAATTTTTTGTAATATGTACGCTTATATTTTATTTTAGAACATTTAACTTTTTTTTTTTAAATGTTTTATTTGTTTATTATTCTTTAGAATATGGCATGTAAATTGCTTGGGGAGGGGTGGGTTACACTTCTACTGATGTTTTTATAGAAAATGTATGTATTGTTAATTTGCTATTTTAATGATAAGCATGATGTGTAGCTGAACAGAACCAGTGTCCACTGTGTCATAAAGGAGGAAGTGAGGCAAGTGAGGCAGGTGGTCTGGCTAAATGTTATATATGGAAAGCATGCTCAAGCAACCCCATCCTTTGAAAAAGTCCTTTAGAGATTGAAAACATTGGGAGGAGGGGCTTGAGCACGCACTTGTAGAGAATCCCAGCTGGCTGACGGGAACGCCAAATTCTATTACAGTACAGTCTCACCACGCAGGTAAGAGACTTTGGGGAGCAACATTATTAATATCAGCAGCAGGAGATTCCCACATTCTTAAGCCTTTGACAACTAGTGTGGTGTATAGCACCTTTTAATATGAGTAACCTTTTTGTTTTTTATTTAATAATGGGAGGTTTTAGCAGTATTACACTAGAGTAGGGTTTCTCAACCAAGGTTCATTGGAGCCCTAGGGTTCCTCCAGATGTTGCCAGGGGTGCCTTGAGCAATGGGAAATATCTGCCCTCAGGTAAGTTCCCACTGACACCATTGATCCTTTTAGCTATCTGTAAGGTGTTCATTCTTCCCAATCACCCCAAGTGTAAGAAGGAGCATTCTTCCCATTGACCATCACACTAACGTATCATGAGTTGTAGATTTAATGATTTTTTACATAATAATTTTTTATTTCAAGATTTCCTCTGTTTTGAAAAGGTTGAGAAAGGCTGATCTAGAGTCTTTTTATCTATTTGCATTACTGGGGGGGAGACTGGGAGGACAGTTTATCGGAGGTGAGTATTTACTACAAATAAACACAGAAGACACACAGGAGGCAATTAAAAAAAGCTTTTACAACACTTTTCTGGCATTGTAAAAAGTCCTGTGCCAAATTTATGAAAGCTGGGTGACATTTTTCTTGCTATTTCTGACACATGCGACAAATTCATTTAGTTCTTACAGTATACGTGACACTTTTACATTTCACCGCTATGAGTACAACAAACTAAGAAATATCACCATAACAGTAAAAGGAAAAGTGGAGGTATATAGAGTGAATGCGGAAAGTATTCACAGCACTTTTTCCACATTTTATGAATCTACAAACGATACCCAATAATGACAACGTGAAAGAAGTTTGTTTGAAATCTTTGCAAATTTATTAAAACCAAAAAAAAAAAGAAATAAATCACATGTACATAAGTATTCACAGCCTTTGCCCTGACACTCAAAATTGAGCTCAATTGCATCCTAATTCCAGTGATCATCCTTGAGATGTTTTCTACAACTTGATTGGAGTCCACCTGTGGTAAATTCATTTGATTGGACATGATTTCGAAAGGCACACATCTGTCTATATAAGGTCCCACAGTTAACAGTGCATATCAGAGCACAAACCAAGCCATGAAGACCAAGAAATTGTCTGTAGACCTCCGAGACAGAATCGTATTGAGGCACAGATCTGGGGAAGGGTACAGAAAATTTTCTGCAGCATTGAAGGTCCCAATGAGCACAGTGGCGTTCATCATCCTTAACCACTTCAGCCCAGGAGAATTTGTCTGCCCAATGACCGGGCCACTTTTTTTGCGATTCGGCACTGCGTCGCTTTAACTGAAAATTGCGCGGTCGTGCGACATGGCTCCCAAACAAAATTGATGTCATTTCATTTTTTTTACCCACAAATTTATTTTGGTGGTATTTGATCACCTCTGCGGTTTTTATTTTTTGCGCTATAAACAAAAATAAAGCGACAATTTTGAAAAAAAAACAATATTTTTGCTATAATAAATTTCCCCAAAAAATATTTTAAAAAAACACATTTTTTCCTTATACGTATTCTTCTACATATTTTTGGTAAAAAAAAAATCGCAATATAGCGTTTGTTGATTGGTTTGCGCAAGTTATTGCATCTACAAAATAGGGTATAGTTTTATGGCATTTTTATTAATATTTTTTTTTTTGCTAGTAATGGCGGCGTCGGCGATCAGCGATTTTTATTGTGACTGCGACATTATGGCGGACACTTTTGACGCTATTTTGGGACCATTGTCATTTATACAGCGATCAGTGCTATAAAAATGCCCTGATTACTGTGTAAATGACACTGGCAGGGAAGGAGTTAACCACTAGGGGGCAAGGAAGGGGTTAAGTGTGTCCTAGAGAGTGATTCTAACTGTGTGGGGGCTGGGCTACATGTGACACAACACTGATCACTGCTCCCGATGACAGGGAGCAGAAGATCAGTGTCCTGTCACAAGGCAGAACACGGAGATGCCTTGTTTACACAGGCATCCCCCCGTTCTGCAGCTCTGTGACATGATTGCGGGACACCGGTGGACATCGAGTCCGCGGGTCCCATGGGCACGGTCACAGAGCTTGCGGTAGGGGCGCAAAATTCAAAGTGACATATATGCGTTACTTTGCGCAGCCGTGCCATTCTGCCGATGTATAAATGTGTCAAAGCGGTCGGCAAGCGGTTAAATGGAAGAAGTTTGGAACCATCAGGACTCTTCCTAGAGCAGGCCGCATGGCCAAAATGAGCAGAAGGGCCATAGTCAGGTAGGAGACCAAGAACCCCGATGGTCACTCTGACATAGCTCCAGCATTTCTCTGTGGAGAGAGGAGAACCTTTCAGAAGACCAACCATCTCTGCTGCACTCCACCAATCAGGCCTGTATGGTAGAGTGGCCAGACGGAAGCCACTCCCAAGTAAAAGGCACATGACAGCCTGCCTGGCGTTTGACAAAGGGCCCCTGAAGGGCTCTCAGACCATGAGAAACAAAATTCTCTGGTCCGATGAAACAAAGATTGAACTCTTTGGCCTAAATGGCAAGCGTCATGTTTGGAGGAAACCAGGCACCGCTTATCACATGGCCAATACCATCCCTACAGTGAAGCATGGTGGTGGCAGCATCATGCTGTGGGGGTGTTTTTCAGCGACAGGGACTGGAAGACTAGTCAGGATTGAGGGAAAGATGAATACAGCAATGTAAAGAGACATCCTTGATAAAAACTGGGGTGAAGGTTCATCTTCCAACAGGACAACAACAAGGAGCACACAGCCAAGATAACAAAGGAGTGGCTACGGGACAACTCTGTGAATGTCCCTGAGTGGCCCAGCCAGAGCCCAGATGAACACGATTGAACATCTCTGGAGAGATCTGAAAATGGCTGTGCACTGATGCTCTCCAACCAACCGGATGGAGCTTTAGGAGGTCATGCAAAGAAGAATGGGAGAAACTGCCCAAAAATAGGTATGCTAAGCTTGTAGCTTTATACGCAAAAAGACATGAGGCTGTAATTGGTGCCAAAGGTGCTTCAACAAAGTATTGAGCAAAGGCTGTGAATACTTATGTACATGTGATTTTTTTTTGTTTTTTTTATTTTTAATAAATTTGCAAAGATTTCAACAAACTTCTTTCACGCTGGCATTATGGTGTAGTGTTTGTAGAATTTTTAGGAAAATATTGAATTTAATCCATTTTGGAATAAGGCTGTAACATAACAAAATGTGGAAAAAGTAAAGCGCTGTGAATACTTTCCGGATGCACTGTAAGGCCTCTTGAACACTGGAGTCTCACTTTTAAATATTGTGCCACATACACAATTCTGCCTGAGAAAAAATTCTGTCTATGTCAATTCTGCAGCAGATTTATATGCACCACACTGACAGTTACATGAATCCATTGCAAGCTGCGCCATTTGTTGCACGGACAGGAGACAGATTTCTAATGACCATCTACTGTATGACAGCCTTTCTCAACCTTCTTAACACAGAGAAACCCTTGAAATAACTTTCTATTCTAAGGGAACCCCTAAAAATTACTACTGTATATACTCGAGTATAAGCCGACCCGAATATAAGCTGAGGCACCTAATTTTACCACAAAAAACTGGGTAAACTTATTGACTCGAGTATAAGCCTAGGGTGTCCATCTGCATGCCTCACTGTGTCCATGTGCATGCCTCACTGTGACCGACCATGCCTCAATGTGCCTATGCCTCACAGTGTCCATGACTAGACTGATGTTTAACATGCGAGTCTATGGAAGGTGTGCCCGGATTTGAAAAATCAGTGCTCCCCGGCTGTAGGTCCCCCAGACAAAAATCTTTGCACACTTGTAGAGGAGAAATGGGGATACATGTGTGCCAAGTTTTGGGTCCAGGGGACCTACTACCAGCCGGTACCGGGTCTGCAAATCCACCAGAGAAATTACAATTTAACATTGGAGTCTATGGAAGGGGTGCCCTGTTTGAAAAATCGGTGCTCCCCGGCCGTAGGTCCCCCGGACAACAAACTTTGCACACGTGAAGAGGAAGAGTGGGGCTACATGTGTGCCAAGTTTGGGGTCCAGGGGGTACCGGGTCCCCAAAGTCCGGGAGATCAGGCGCAAAAAGGTGACTCGAGTATAAGCCGAGGGGGGTATTTTCAGCACAAAAAAATGTGCTGAAAAACTCGGCTTATACTCGAGTATATACGGTATCTAAAACTCATGATACATTAGTGGGATGGTCAGTGGGAAGAATGCCCCTTACACTTGTTGTCACTGGGAAGAATTACCCCCTTATAGAAGATCAATGGTGTAAACTTATGGTCAGTGGAAACTTATCTGGAAGGCAGAACTTGTTCATTTCTCAAGGAACCCCTGGCAATGTCTGGAGGAACCCTAGGGTTCCATGGAAACCTGGTTGAGAAACCCATGTCTACGATGTCATTTATGAATTCCATGGACAGTGTCAAATTGCAAAGGCTTTATTTGTTGTCTGTGGTTGGTTCCTCAGTGCCATTATGTGCAGCACAGAGTTATTAACTATTGCAACCCATTGTTGATGAAAGGGGCTGGAATGTGACTGCAGCCAGAGCGCCTTAAAGAAGAGGCAGTGCTGGACTGGTCACATGCCTGTCTGAGTGGGGCAGGATTATCAGGTGAAAAAAGAAAAAACAGCCTTAAAAAAGAAAACAAATGCAACCACCACATCTAAGGACTGCTAAGCTGCAGTATGTTCTTTTTTATATGATTTCAGGTAGATTCATGTTCAGTGACTTGGAACCATACATTTTCAAGATACTCACATACACTATATTGGCAAAAGCATTGGAACGCCTTTCTTTACACGCAGATGAATTTTAAAGGCATTCCAGTCTTAGTCCGTAGGGTTCAATATTGCATTGGTCCACTCTTTGCAGCTATAACAGTTTTAACTCATCTGGGAAGGCTGTCCACAGGGTTTAGGAGTGTGTCTATATTAATGTTTGACAATTCTTCCAGAAGCGCGTTTGTGAGGTCGGGCACTGATGTTGAACAAGAAGGCCTGGCTCACAGTCTCCCCTCTAATTCATCCTGTAGAAAGGGGGGGGGGGGATTCCGGCCCTCCTAGCGATGTGATGCCTTTAAAATGAATGTAATAGTGGCTCTAATGGCACTTCTAAGTCAATCTGTATATTAAAAAACAAGAGGAGGCAGCCATCCTCAGAGGGTGTCCATGTCCTCTGTCAGCAAGAAGTGTACACTCCTTCCAATATATACCAAATCCCCCCCTGCTTATGTCTCCTTTTTTAAAAATGTTTTAGTGGATTACCAAGTTGCATAGGTAGCGACTGCAATGTCTGGAAGATATGTACTGTGTATCTGCAAATATATGAAATATCCTTGATGGAATATTTATTAACTATTTACTATTGTGCAATATTTGGTTCGGATGAAATATAAAAAAGTATTGATATATAGCAAAATGCATAAAATTTAAATATGAAATTGTATTGCGATTTGAACCAATTAAAAGCTGTCCCCCCATCAAAGTTATCTCTTTGTGTCCGTGTGCCTCATACAAAGTCCCGCCCTCTACTTTCCTTTTTGAATACTAAACCCGGGATGGAGGAGGGGATCTGAACGGCCCCTGAACCTCATTTAAAGTCCCAAAAAAACCCTTATTTTTTTCCCCTTTTTTATCAATCAATTAGGGATGGAGGCACACGGTCGCACTAATATATTTTTTGAATTTTCCACACATGGCTCCTTCGTTAGCTAAACTCGATGTCCAGCTCGCGTATATTTTACTTTACAACTAGTTCCTCCCAAAAAACGGTAAAAAGTTTTTCCAACATCTTACCCTGCTCCATTTTTTCATTTTTTATAATGCTAATGCGTATGCATGTGGGTGGTCCTGTGCATGTCCTTCATTGGACTTTGCCGTCGCCTTCGCTTCAGGGAGCTGCGACGTGCACTGGGGTCCCCCCCTCTCCCTTCGCCTTGTTGTGGCCTGGGGTGAGTGGGGGTTCCGCCACTGCACGTCGACGTCACGCATAGCACACCGGGCGTGCGGTGTCCTTCGGGCACTGCACCACCGACGTTAGTGTGTTCCATAGCTGGCGCGCAGGGGGGAATGATTGGTTGGTTGGGCGCATCTCGCCTGGTCTTACGGCCTGGTTGATGGCGCCTTCCCTCCTCTCTCCCCCACTTGCATGTGTCAGTGTGACGTTGGGGGCGTGGTTATGGCGGCACTTCCCATATAAGCCTCTCCCTTTGCTGGGCCCTACACTCAGGATCACACACATCACTTCTCAGTTTGGAACAGCACTCACACTGCATAACTTGCTCTCTTCACTTTGCAACAGGTATTTTCTTTTCTCCTCAATATTCACACACTATCTGGCTTTTTTATCTGTATGTCTTCTCCACTTTGCAACAGGTATCTTCTTCTCTTCCCAATATTCACTCACTATTTAGCTTTCCTATCTTTAATCCCTTTTATTGCTCCTTTTTTTTTTTTTCTCAGCCTTTTCTGTTTCTTTTTCTCCCTTTTTCTTTTCTTTCCCTGCCTAATTAATGTCCTCTCACCTCACACTACCCTCCCCCACACCCTGATACACACCACTTTTTCACATACAGATACACACAGCTTTTAGTGTTACAACATTTTTTCAGTGTGACAGTTTTAATTTTTTTTCTTTTTTCACAGAGGTCCCCACATTTGGGGTTACCCTACATAGCTTACAACCACTTTGAATTGTATTTTTCCACCCTCACGGGGCGTTGTCAGTATGGGTCGTTGACGCCCTGCCATGCCTCCCCAGCTCCCGGTTGTGACGCCCTCTGGCTGGTCCGTGACTCTCGTGGACGCACCACCCCCATGCAGACGCATCCGTAAGTTCTGTGGGTTAAATGTATGGGTGGGGGATTTTTCTCCTATTCTATGTTTGCCCACCAGCTCTGTAGCATTATTTTAGATCATTAAAATGTATCTGTCTTTTTCATCCCCAGATGATCACTTCGGTTTTTGCTCCTGATGAGCGGCCCGCAAGGCCCGAAATGCATAGAGCTAATATCTACCGATAAGTGTATATACCCATCAACCTTTATGGACGTTCCTTCCAATATATACCAAATCCCCCCCTGCTTATGTCTCCTTTTTTAAAAAAAAAAAATGTTTTAGTGGATTACCAAGTTGCATAGGTAGCGACTGCAATGTCTGGAAGATATGTACTGTGTATCTGCAAATATATGAAATATCCTTGATGGAATATTTATTAACTATTTACTATTGTGCAATATTTGGTTCGGATGAAATATAAAAAAAGTATTGATATATAGCAAAATGCATAAAATTTAAATATGAAATTGTATTGCGATTTGAACCAATTAAAAGCTGTCCTCCATCAAAGTTATCTCTTTGTGTCCGTGTGCCTCATACAAAGTCCCGCCCTCTACTTTCCTTTTTCAATACTAAACCCGGGATGGAGGAGGGGATCTGAACGGCCCCTGAACCTCATTTAAAGTCCCAAAAAACCCCTTCTTTTTTTCCCCTTTTTTATCAAGTGTACACTCTATGTTTGGAGGATTGCCCTGCTGTATGACATCACTTCCACGTTCCAGACTGGTTAGCATGGAGCTTCCTGTCATGTGACACCGCAGAGAAGCCTGTGCAAACGAAAATCGACATCTCCTACACCTCACGGCCGAGGGGAACTTTGCCAGAGCCAGCAGAGCGGCACCAACAGACCTCAGAACACCCCCATCCTCGATGGATATCATTTTCAAGTGAACCTGTAAGTATATATACTATACTTACATTAATGATTACAGTAGGATTTATTTAGTTGGCGCCTCCACCACCTTCTTTTTTACACCTCTAATTCATCCCAAAGGGGTTTTTTGGGTTGAGGTCAGGACTCTGTGAAGACCAGTCAAGTTCCTCCATCCCAAACTCACTCATCCATGTTTTTAAGGACCTTGCTTTGTGCACTGGTGTGCAGTTATGCTGGAACAGGAAGGGGCCGTCCCCAATCTGTTCCCACAAAGTTAAGAGCATGAAATTGTCCAAAATGTCTTGGTATGCTGACACCTTAAGAGTTTCCTTCACTGGAACTAAGAGGCCACGCCCAACCCCTGAAAAACAACCACACAACATAATACCCCCTTACCAAACTTTACACTTGGCACAATGCAGTCAGGCAAGTAACATTCTCCTGGCAACGGCCAAACTCAGACATGTCTATCAGATTACCAGATAGAGAAGGGTGTTTCGTCACTCCAGAGAACACGTCTCCACTGTTCTAGATTCCAGTGACGGTGTGCTCTACAGAACTGCATCCAACACTTTGCATTGAACTTGGTGATGTAAGGCTTGGATGCAGCTGCTTGGCCATGGAAACCCATTCTATGAAGCTCTCTGTGCACTGTTGTTGTGCTAATCTGAAGGCCACACAAAGGTTGGAGGTCTGTAGCTATTGACTCTGCAGACAGTTTGCGACTTCTGCGCACTGTGAGTTTCAACATGCGCTGCCCCCACTTTATCATTTTACAACCACTATGTGGCGGAGTTGCTGCTGTTCCCAGTTGCTTCGACTTTGTCATAATACCACTAACAGTTGACCTTGGAATATTTAGTAGCAAGGAAATTTCACAAATGGACTTATTGCACAGGTGGCAACCTATTACAGTACCATTTGAATTCACTGAGCTCCTGAGAGCGACCCAGGGTCGGATCCAGGGGGGGGGGCAACAGGGCAATTGCCCCCCCCCAAAAAAAATGTCCCTGTCTGACTGCAGTCCTGAGTCTCTCTCTCTCAGTATCATCTGCCGATCAGCGGCGCAGAGAGAGAGAGATTATTGTGCTGCACTTGACCAGGAGGAGCGGGAGGTGAGTGGAGCGGCGCAGAGAGAGAGACTCTGTGTTCTCAATATGCAGCGCTGAACCAGGAGGAGGTGGATGGAGCGGTGTCACTGGCTCGGCCTCTAGTGTTTCCTGCTGACGTCAGTCATGTCGGAGCCGCCACTGCTGACGAGGAGGAAAGCCCCAGCCGTCTTCCTTTTCCACCCCTTAGTGAGAGTGTTGGCTCCACCCATCTCCTCCCTCCATCTTCTCCATACTGTGTAGAACGACATCCAAGAAGCAGAACACAGGGCATGGACACAGGAAGAAGCAGTGACTGTGGGTCACTGTCATCTGATGCTGCCTGCAGTGCAATTACTGGATCCCACTTATCTCCATTTCTCCTCCATGAAAGCCACTCCCCCCACCAGAGCACCAACATATTTTTATAAAAGTGAGTAAAAGAATTAAAGAATGTGTAAAATCGCAAAATACATGTGTGCCAATATATATGAAAAAAAAGCCCTTTCAGTCTTGTTCAACCTTAACCCCTTCAGCTCCGGAAAGTTTTACCTCCCCCTTCATGTCCAGGTAATTTTTTTGCAATACTGCGCTGCGTTACTTTGACAATTCCACGGTCGTGCAACACTGTACACAAGTAAAATTGATGGGTTTTTTCCCCACAAATAGAGCTTTTTTTTGGTGGCTTTTGATCACCACTGCCGTTTTTATTTTTTGCGATATAAACAAAAAAAAGAGCGACAATTTAGAAAAAAAGGCAATATTTTTTACTTTTTGCTATAAAAAAATGTCTTCATCAATTTAGGCCAATATGTATTCTGATACATATTTTTGGTAAACCCAATAAGTGTATGTTGATTGGTTTGCACAAAAGTTATAGTGTCTACAAAATAGGAAGAAGTTTTATGGCATTTGTATTTATTTATTTTTTACTAGTAATGGCGGCGATCAGCGATTTTTGCAGCGGACAGATCGGACACCTAACTGACACTTTTGACACTTTTTTGGGGACCAGTCACACTAATACAGTGATTAGTGCTAAAAATATGCACTGTCACTTTACTAATGACACTGGCTGGGAAGGGGTCGCGGGTGGCTGCCGGACATCGCTTCCGCTAGACTTATTTTCTGGCATTGCCCCTCCCGAAACTAGACTCTGGATCCGCCCCTGGAGCGACCCATCTTTAAAAAATGTTTGTAGAAGCAGTCTGCATGCCTAGGTGCTTGATTTTATACACCTGTGGCCATGGAGGTGATTGGAACACCTGAATCCAATGATTTGGAGGGGTGTCCTAATACATTTGGCAATATAGTGTATGTGGATGTTAGAGAAGTGTACATGTCTAGGTAATCATTGTCACAGCATCATTGTGTAAATGTCATGGCTGGTAACCTGCTTACCTGCAGCTTTCACTAGGAAAAAAACACTGACATAGAGGTCTCTTATTATAAAAAATAGACAGCATGTTCATATCAATGACATCATAACCAGGGTTCTCAGGGGACAACATTATAGGATTCTTATAGCACCTCTAGATACACAGTGGCAGGTTTGCATTTCTACTAAGTGAAGAAGTGAATAGATTTTGTTCTCATGATTTCCCCTGAGAAAATGGTATATTGCTGGTGTACGCCAGGAAAAAAGCATCATCAAACAAGTAATTATATTAAGTGCAGAAAAAAATAAAGCAATTATAATAAATGTCCTTTACATCAATGTCTATGTATGTATATCACAGTAAAGTAACCACAGACTTAGAGATCTATCTTAAAACAGAAGAAAAATGCATAAAAAAGTATTAAAAAAAATCAAACTAAAGTACTTGCTAATGGCTACATATGCTCTGATGGCATAAATGCTGTAGCCACTTATTTAAGACTCACTAATGCAAATTGCCAAACTTCAAATCATTTTGCTGCAAAGTAATACATTAAGCAGGTAGACATGGACTAGCGCAGGTGTGCCCAACCAGTGGCCCGGGGGCCACATGTGGCCCGCGGTGCCCTCTGATGTGGCCCACGACCTCCTGCTCTGGGATGGAATAAAATAGAATAGAATACTGTTATTAAAGGTACGTTTTTATTACTAAAATCACAGTGTGTGTATATGGGCATATCTGTTCTGCAGTGGTTACTGGGCTGCTTTCAAACTGATCCACAGGTACAGAGAAGTGCACCTGTGGGTTACCTGCACTGAGCCATAGACTTCTAATACCTGCGAGTTTGGTGTGCTGAGAGTAGAGTAGGCTCTATAGAGCCGATTGGGCTGCCATCCACCCACTCCACTCATTGTGGCCCGCGACCGGTTATAGAGTTGCCACCTCATCCCTTTAAACCCGAACACATATGAATTACACAGGTTCTGAGGCTACTTTAACCACTTAAGCCCCGGACCAATATGAAGCATAAAGACCAGGCCCCTTTTTGTGATTCGGCACTGCGTCGCTTTAACTGACAATTGCGCAGTCGTGCGACGTGGCTCCCAAACAAAATTTACGTCCTTTTTTTCCCACAAATAGAGCTTTCTTTTGGTGGTATTTGATCACCTCTGCCATTTTTATTTTTTGCGCTATAAACAAAAATAGAGCGACAATTTTGAAAAAAATTCAATATTTTTTACTTTTTGCTATAATAAATATCCCCAAAAAATATATATATAAAAAAATTTTTCCTCAGTTTAGGTCGATACCTATTCTTCTACATATTTTTGGTAAAAAAAAAATCGCAATCGGTGTTTATTGATTGGTTTGCGCAAAAGTTATAGCGTTTACAAAACAGGGGGTAGTTTTATGGCATTTTAATTTTTTTACTATTAGGCTCCATGTACACAGAAGCTCAAAAACGGCCGTTTTTAAAGCAGCAGAAAAAGCTAGCTTTTATCAGCGTTTTTTTTACTAGCTTTTATTAGCGTTTTTCAGTGTAGCTTTTTTTAGCTTTAAAAAAAATAAAATAAAAAAAAAAACATTTCAATGGACTAAAAAACGCTCGCGGCCAGCGTTTTTGAGCGTTTTTGAGCGTTTATGAGCGTTTATGAGCGTTTTCCGGCGTTTTGCGTTTTTTTCTGCCGAAAAACGGCACTTTGAACGCAAATTTCCTGCGTTCAGAAAAAAGCCCATTAACTCCACTGCTCATTAAAGCTAAAAAACGTTATGTGTACATGAACACATAGGCTAACATAGAGTGCAGTTAATGGGCTTTTAAAAAAAACGCCAAAACGCCCATTAACTGCAGTTTATCAGCTTCTGTGTACATGGAGCCTTAATCAGCGATTTCTTTTGTGACTGTGACATTATGGCGGACACATCGGACACTTTTGACACATTTTTGGGACCATTGTCATTTTTACAGCGATCAGTTCAATAAAAATGCACTGGTTACTGTAAAAATTACACTGGCAGTGAAGGGGTTAACCACTAAGGGCGCTGAAGGGGTTAAGTGTGCCTAAGGGCGTGATTCTAACTGAGGGGGGCATGGCTACGAGTGACACATCACCGATCTCCGCTCTGATTACAGAGAGCGGAGATCGGTGACAGTGTCAGTAGGCGAGCGGGGAGATGTTGTGTTTACACTAACATCTCCCCGCTCCATCCCTCCGTGAGACGATTGCGGGGATCTCCGCGGCGATCTAGTCCGTGGGACCCGCGGTCCGACTCACGGGGATGACTGTAGGGACACGAGCGCGACCACACGGCAGGCAGTTAAAGGGGACGTACAGGTACGTGATTGTGCCTGTACGAGCCATTCTGCCGACGTATATATGCCGTGAGCGGTCGTTAAGCGGTTAATGCAGCTAAGGCACCAAGTGAGTTTAATTACCACCTTAATCAGCCACAGAACCTGTGTAATTAATATGTGTTCGGTTTTAAAGGGATGAGGTGGCAACTCTAACCGGTTACCAAGTCGCTTAAGTGGCCCTTGCGCTTCAAAAGGTTGGGCACCCCTGTCACTAGAGCAACCATTCTCAACTGGGGTTCTGTAGAGACCTACAGTTCTATCAAAGGTTCTTTGGGGTTTCTTAAGATATGGCTGACTGCCCTCCCATTTGATGGTGCCTGAATAGTTCCAGAGTCAATGCAAGTTGACAGAGCCAGCAGCATGACACCAATAATCTTTTTATATGGGTGGCATTCTGACCACCAATGTGAAAGGTAAATTTTTCCACTGACCATAAATGTACTGTAAGTGGAATCTTTCCGACTGAACCCCCTGATAAAGTGGTTTAAACAGGGGTTCCTCAAGACCTGGATTTTTTTGAGGGATCCCACTGAGGAGTAAAAAGTTGAGGAAGGCTGGACTAGTACAGATGTGGTTTAAAGCAAATCTGCAATGCTGATATTTACCCATGTTACCCCGCCACCTGTTCTCCCTACAAAGCCTTGTGAGATACCCACTACTTTCAGGTATGGGGTATCTTGTATTTCTCTCCCCTACCTTTCATAATGCAGCACTAGTAGCCTTCCCAATCTGTCACAAGGAGAAAAGGGGAGGTTATATTTTTTATGTAAGCTCCAAGTCAAACCGACCTAGAAATACATGTTTTTTTTTTCTTAAAGGCTGCATCAGGTGGATGCAAGAACTACAAGTATCAGCAGCACCCTGTTACTCTGTCTTGAATGGGCAAAGTACAAGGATAATGGAACACATAAAGAAGGAAAATGTGTGATATAAGAGACTTTGATTGAGGAATCATTTTTGGCACTAAACAAGGCAGTTCCAGCATCTCTGAAGCTATTGACCTGGGATTTTCACGCATTACATTGCAAGGTTTAACATAAGCATAGCTCCCAACTATCCCTGATTTTCGAGGGAATGTCCCTGATTTGGAACAAAGCCCCTCTCTTCCTCTCTTCTCATTTGTCCCTCATTTTTGGCAGATCTATATAGTTGTATATAAAATGCACTATTTATTTTTCAAAAATTGTTTCACAGTGCTAAACCTTTTATCCAATTTCTAAAATTGCTGAATTTGCTGAATTTGTAAGTTTTAAATGCCAATATAAAAGAATAGCAGTGGTAAAACTTTTGTGTTTAACTAATCTTTTTTGTTTAATTTGGGTTTTTGGGAATTTGAGTGAAGCACATAGCGCATTAGTCTCAGTGTCTCCATCTCTATTGGATTCAAGAGAAAAAAAGAGGTTGGGACTTTAGATGAAGTGTGTGCGAGACAGTTGGAAAATAATGTGGATAAGACACAAAAGTGGATCATATGTATATATATAGTAGAGCAGGGGTAAGCAACCCCCGGCACCGGTGCCGCAAGCGGCACTCAAAACCTCTTTTGCCGGCACTTGACTCCCTCCCCATCAGCAGAGCAGCACAGGGAAGTGTCAGTGAGACACTAATGCATTCCAATTTCAGAATTCCCCCACACATTGTAAAAGATGGGAAACATTGTTTGGTTCTCTAACTTTGCTGTAGCTGCGATCGTCTGCTTTTGTGATGGGGAAGAGATTGGGTGCAGTTCTGCTGGGGGGGGGGGGGTGGTCCCTGTTTCCAGGAGGAAGAGGGCTGTCATTGGCCACTGCTAAAGCCAATCACAGTCCTGCTAGCCCCGTCCACCATCTGGAGGAAGATGACTCGCTTGGTTGCCACTACCAATCTCAGAAAGAAGGGATTTCACTGTGATTGAGAAAACCACAATCAGGTGACAGTTTGTGGAATTACTGTTGAGCTTCTGGGAACTTTGTTGAAATTATTCCTGAATCTTTGTGCCACTTACTACTAAGCCCCTGCACTCTGTGTCCCTTTAAGCCACCACCAGTATTCATTGCAATGAAAATCACACCCAACTTTTCCTGTGGCGCAGAACGCTGCACTTTTTCTCAGCTGCGGGGGCCCAACTTATGATCCTGTACACAGGCCCACTGCTTTCAGAAAATGCCCCTGACCTGGGCTCATAATTGCGCATCCAATCCAGATGCTTGTATGTGACATCACATACATCACATACAAGCACGTGGGCTGGATGCGAGAGGTGGATCAGCAGGATGAGTGTGCCAGGACAGGTAGATATGTCTCATCTCTGCTTCCATTCACCACTCTGCATATCACGCATATCATAGATGAGAAGAGGGTACAGCGGTTGAGCAGATGAGCAGAAGGGTACAGCGGTGGAGCAGATGAGCAGGAGGGTACAGCGGTGGAGCAGATGAGCAGGAGGGTACAGTGGTGGGGAAAATGAGCAGAAGGGGTTTAGAGGTGGGACAGAAGAGCAGGAGGTACAGCGGTGGGGCAGATCTGCAGGGAGGTACAGTGGTGGAAGAGATGAGAAGGGGCTTCAGCAGTGGGACAGAAGAGTAGGGGGTACAGTGATGGGGCAGATGAGCAGGGGGGTTCAGTGTTGGGCCAGATGAGCAGGGTGGGGGATTCAGTGTTGGGCCAGATGAGAAGGGGGTTACAGTGGTGGGAAAGATGAGCAGGGGGGTTCAGTGTGGGGGCTGATGAGAAGGGGTTCAGCAGTGGGACAGAAGAGCAGGGGGTACAGCGGTGGGGCAGATGTGAAAGGAGGTGCATTGATAGGACAGATGAGCAGGGGGTTACAGAGGTTGGGCAGATAAGCAGGAGGTACAGAGGTGGGGCAGATGTACAGGGGGGTACAGTGGCAGGGCAGAGGAGAAAGGAGGTACATTGGTGGGACAGATGAGCAGGGGGAACAGAAGTAGGACAGATGTGCAGGAGGTACAGTGGTGGAGCAGATGAGAAAGGGGATTACAGTGGTGGGACAGATGTGCAGATAATTTCAGTGTTAGGACAGATGAGAAGATGGTTCAGTGGTGAGACAGAAGAGCATGGGGGGACGGCGGTGGAGCAGATGTGCAGGGAGGTACAGTGGTGGGGCAGTTTAGAAAGGGAGCAGATGTGCAAGGAGGTACAGTGGTGGGACAGAAAAGCAGGGGGTTACAGTGGTGGGACAGATGAGCAAGGGGTTACACTGGTGGGACAGATGAGCATGGGGGTACAGTGATGGGACAGATGAGCAGGGTGGTACAGTGGTGGGACAGATGAGCAGGGTGGTACAGTGGTGTAATAAGATTTGCAGGGGGGACAGTTATCTGAGGTGTGAAGGTGCATGAATTGGGGCTGACCTGAAGTGTGGAGTTGCAGGAATTGGCCCTGATCTGAGGCGTGAGAGTGCAGGATGTTAATTTCTCACTACTCAAGTAGTGTACAGCATTTACTTTATAAAAAATTATTTTCGTGATTTCTTTGAAAATATTTTTCGGCACACTGTGCTCAAAATGTTGCCTACCCTTGTGGTAGAGTCATATATCAATACATATAAAATATAGTAATGTTGACAGCAGATTTTATTGGACAGCCTCATCAATAGAATATAGAAAAATACACAATTACAGTGATTCGTACATGTGATAAAAACATTGCCTCAATAATTCAATAGGATCATAACACACTATGACATGTGGATTTTGGATTAAGAGCTGACAATGTAGGTAGATTATAAAACAATACAATAAAGTTCATAATTAACAAAAATTTCATGTATAAAATATCAAACATACATATATTTGGACACAGTCCCAATTTTCGGACGTTTGGCTCTGTATGCCACCAGAATAAAATTAAAACAAAACAATCCAAATGAATTTGAAGTGCAGACTTTCAGCTTTAATTCAAGGGGTTGAACATAAATATCAAGTACAAATTTTAGAAACTGCAACCTTTTTTATACACAGTCCCTCCATTTTCAGGGGCTCAAATGTAATTGGACAAATCAATATAATCATAAATAAAATGTTCATTTTTAATATTTAGTTGAGAATCGTTTACTGGCAATGACTGCCTGAAGTCTGGAACCCATGGGCATTACCAAAGACTGGGTTTCCTACTTTTTGATCCATTGCCAGGCTCTAACTGTAGCTGTCTTCAGTTGTTCTTTGTTTGTGGGTCTTTCTGCCTTTAGTTTTGCCTTCAGCAAGTGAAATGCATGCTCAATCGGGTTGTAATCAGGTGATTGACTCGGCCATTGAAGAATATTCCATTCTTGCCCTTCAAAAGCTCCTGCTTTTGCAGTGTGTTTTGGATCATTGTCCATATGTACTGTGAAGCGCCGTCTAATTAACTTTGCTGCATTTGGCTGAATCTGGGTTGACACTTGACAGTATACAGTGGAACCTTTCGGATCACGAGCATAATCCATTCCAGGAGAATGCTCGTAATCCAAAGTACTCGCATATCAAAGCGAGTTTCCCCATTGAAGTCAATGGAAATGAAAATAATTTGTTCCGCATTGAGTTCAATGGCATGCAATACCGCATGTGACCAGAGGTGGGGGGCGCCGGAGAGCCTCGGAAACACACGGAAAGGCTAGAGGACAGCTCGGCTGACCTCTGAAAACCTCGGAAAGGCTCAGGAATGGAGTATTTCCGAGTATTTCCGAACGGCTCCAAAAGGCGCTGCTCGGCTCCTCAGGCCAAACGTGGTACTGCACACCGCTGTGGCTTGGATCCTGCTCGTTTTGAGAGACAACGCTCCCAAACTGTGTCAGGATTTTTAAAAATACAGTGCTCGTATTGTGAAACGCTTGTTAACCGCGTTACTTGCATTCCGAGGTTCCACTGTATCTCTAAACACTGCAGAATTCATCCGGCTGCTTCTGTCTTTTGTCACATCATCAAACACCAATGACCCAGTGTCACTGGAAGCCATTCATGCCCATGCCATCACACTGCCTCCACCATGTTTTACAGATGATGTTGTGTGCTTTGGATCATGAGCTGTTCCAAGCCTTCTCCACACTTTTTTTCCCCGTCATTGTGGTACAGATTAATCTTAGTTTCATCCGTCCAAAAAATTGCTTTTCCAGAACTGGTCTGGCTTTTTTAGATTGTTTTGGGCAAATTCTAATCTGGCTTTTCTTTTCTTCATACTTATGAATGGTTTGTACCTTGTGGTGAACTCTCTGTATTTGCTCTCATGAAGTCTTCTCTTGATTGGAGACTTTGACAATGATACGCCCACCTCCTGGAGAGTGTCCTTCACTTGTCTGGATGTTGTAAATTTGGTTTTCTTTACTATAGAGAGGACCCTGCGATCACCCACCACTGTTGTTTTCCGTGGACGTCCAGGAGTTTTTATGTTGCTGAGGTCACCAGTGTGTTCTTTTTTCCTCAGAATGTACCAAACTTTTGATTTGGCCACTCCAAATGTTGCTGCCATCTCTTTGATGGATTTGTTTCATTTTTGAAGCCTTACAGTGGCCTGTTTCACTTGCATGGACAGCTTCTTTGAATGCATGATGTAAGTTTACAGCAACAGATTCCAAATGCAAAAATCACACTTAGAATCAACTTCAGACCTCTAACCTGCTTAATTAACGAAGAAATAACAAAACAGTAGCCCACACCTGGCCATTAAACACCTTTCGATTCAATTGTTCAATTACTTTGGTCCCTTGAAAAAGGGGGAATGTCTATTCTTAAGAGCTGTAGTTCCTAAACACTTCCTCTGATTTGGATGCACATACCCTCAAATGAAACCTGAGAGTGTGCACTTTCAGCCCATATCCATTATATAACTATAGCTTGAATATGTTTTGGTAAATACCTGAAAAAACTAAAATTGTGCCTGTGTCCAAATATATATGGCATGAACTGTAGATACGCATGGTTGTAATGATTGCATCTTAGAAGGCTTGATGTGTTTCGTGGAGTACATTCCACTTCCTCAGGAGCAGGTGCAATGTACATAACTATAAAACGTATATCTAAAAAACTTTCAATTGGAATGCTTTGAACAACAATAGGGGAAAGGGAGGGGTGAAGAGGAGAACAGCCCACGCAAATGAAAGAGTACCCTTTCCTAATATACTCACTCATCAGCTCAAAGGTAAACAGGTAGCGAGAGGGCCATATGGGAACATCTGTATCGTGAACTGTGGGAGTCCTGCCCATACACGCCAAGGCATATATGGGAGGACCTCACGAGAAATGCAAAGCTCCATTGTGTAGTCATTGGTGACATAATCAACAATCTCAAAAGGGGTCTATGAAAAATGTTTTATGTGTACAGCATCAATATAAAAGTATGGCTAGATAACAGATCATGTGACTGTTGGTTAGATTCCAGAAGAAAAGCATAAGAACCCACTATGGGAAGAAGGTACCTAGTGTAACTTAGCAAGAGTATGAACGATACTTATAGATCAGACCGATCATGACAGTAAAGTACAAATACTGTATGTGAGCGAACATATAACCAGAGTAAAAAATGGGAAAATAAATTAAGAGTTAAAAATGTGAAACCAGGGTGAGGTTGCCCCATAGGGGACTTGTGAGCGTCAAAGCCAAAATGAGTGAAAAATAAAAAGATAACAACAGAAACCAGTTTGAATACCTAATTAGACCTGGTGTAACCATATTCCAGGGTATGGTTCAAGATGTCCCAAAGAAGTAAGGAAGAAAACAAGCCAAGATTTGAGAGAGTGGTATTTATGCCAATAGTGTGGAAACGGGTACCTCCCAGCATCACGCTAGCATTCGCGACAAGAGGGGAGACGCACCATGACCTGGGCGGTTCTAGCCATCAACATTACTATCTTTTATATGTATTGATATATGACTCTACATATATATATAAATATGATTCACTTATGTGCCTTATCCACAACTGTCTCGCACGCACCTCATCTAAAGTCCCAACCTCTTTTCTCCTCCTAATTCCCCTTTAAGTGGGCATGGCAGGTGATGTGTCCTATGCCTTCATACTTTTGCTAATAGGTGTCCCTAGTGCCATCTCACAAAGTTAGGAAGTATGCATAGGTGCAAAAAAGAATATGTAATGGAATTATTCCAAACACACATTGTTTGTGAGAGATATCATAGTGGAACAACCAGATTTGTTAAAGTTGACAGGAAGTCCATCACTTGTCAGGAAATCAGCAGTAGGATGACCAAATTTGCGTAGCTACACTCAGGAAACTGGGACCAGACCATGTATATTTAAAGTAAGATTTATTTACAGTAAACCAAAACCCATCCAAATACCAGCACACAGCAAACATAAAGATATAAGTGAACCAAAAACCCAGTAACAGAATACCTAACTAAACAACCAAACAAACAGAAAGTAAAACTAGCAATAAACTGTATACAATGTATAAAAAAGGAGAACAGAGAAAAGCAGGGAGGAGCTAAATACCCTCCCAGCAGCCAGCTTCAGGTGGAAGCCTATTACTGGGATCTGCTGGTTGCTGGGAAACACCTGCTGGTGGACACCAGAACTACAACACTCTACTCTGGGAAACACAGTGCCACCAGCAGGTGAACCAGGTCCAGACACTGCTGCTTAAAGCGGACCTTCAGTAATTTTTTCAACTTTCCATCTATTAAATCTTCTGCCCTTGTTGTTTTAACATTGGATAGTAAAACATGTATTTTTCTGCCAGTAAATGCCTTATACAGCCCACTTCCTGTTTCTTGTCTGGTAAAAAGCCTAGGTTTAAGACATGATGCACAACCCTCTATCTGACTTTCGTGAGAGTTTACCAGGAAGGGAGGGGGGATGAGTCAAAAGAGGACCAAAGAAAGCTTCAGGGCTGCACAGCTGGAGGTGTGCCTCTGTGTGTCTGTGTAAATACAGGAAGTGAACAGGCAGCAGCTTCAGCTGCCCACAGTTAAAATGGTTGCAGCTAGACTCAGTGAAGGGAGATTTCTGCAGCATATTTGGCAAGTACAGAATCACAGTATATATAAAATAATATGCAAAGTGGTTGGAGGTAATCTTCAGAATGGAAAATATGTTTTTATTACAAATCATGTAAGCAGACTGCAGTTCCTATTTAAACAGACTGTACAATAATAGTTTGCAGAAATTCCTTTATTGGGGTGGGCTATTGAACCTCAAGACCATGCTTATGAGCTTAGAAAAAATAAATGAGTCTAAAATGGGCACAGGAAGACCGAAAAAGACACAAAAGGTGTCTAGTCTGGTGGGTCTCAATTACAGGAGGAAGGGTCATGGATCCATGGATCCATCTGGTCTTAGTTTAAAAGTTCAAGCTTGTCATGGTAGTATATTGAGGAGGAAGGGTCATGGATCCATGGATCCATCTGGTCTTAGTTTAAAAGTTCAAGCTTGTCATGGTAGTATATTGATTTTCTAAACTATTTTCTGAACTATTTTCTAAATCAATGCAATGAAAATTCAACCTGTTCCTAGATAGGAGTAGCTAATACAGTGACCAATGGGGTTGCATTTATCAAACTAGTCACATAGCAAGACACTATAATTTTCAACAAGCCAATCAACCTGGTTTTCATTTCTGAAGTGACTAATTCTATAAAAAAACATCTTAATTAATAAAGCAAAGTAAAATGCAAGGGCTTATGCTAGTCAGACATAAAGATAAATGAGTCAATCCTTATAAATGATCCATTGAAAATGCTCATTTGACACGACAAACAAAATCGATTTGGCTGAATTTGATTGGATTTTCTGCCAGAACCGATTGTACATTTTCCATGAAAACAATTCTTTATTGATCTATTGTCTTCTCTTGGCACCAATGATCTCTGTAGCAACTACCACATTGAAAGATCAGATAGTTATGTCTATGGCCAACTTATGTAATTGGCAGTAACGCATTACCCATCAAATCTGAATTGTTTATATAAGAGTTTATTTCTAATTGTTATAGGTTACTGTAGTTTAATCCTGTAAATAACAGTATAAAGTATATTACATTTAGGAAAGCTGATGTATGATGTTTGATATATGGTAGCAGCAAGCAGCAAAAGAAAAATGTACAGAATTTTTTCTATCAGGCATTTAACTGTTTTACAGGAAAATGCACCTGACTGCAAGCTGTCATGCTAGTAACATTTTATACAGTTATATAAAACCTGTGCTAAATTAAAACAATACAAAGAATGCCCAATAACAGTCTATGCTACACCTTTATGCGACAGAGCCGTGGTTTGGTGATTGGTCACTCAAGTCCAGAGTGCTGCTGTTTCCCCATACCTGAAACTGCCCTTCTCTTTGGGTGCAGTCCTCTTGGTAAAATACTTACCTTAGTCCCTGTTTTGCCAATCTTTGCTGTGTGGCTCGGCTTGAAGCTGCCTTTGCATTGAAAACATCCTGACCATGTCCTCTTTTTACTGTGCACGTGCTCCACAGCCCTATTCATTCCTATAAGAAAGCTGGCCTCATGGAGGCCTTCATCCATCTAGCGTAGGTACAGTAACTTAACAGTCAACTTTGTTAGGATGAAGTTATCCTTCAGCCTCTTGTTGCCGGGTGCGGACATACAGTATATGTGGCAGTGCAGAGTTGGGTTTTATGCTGTGCTGCCACATATATACAGTATGTACAGCTGCCATATGTTTTGTGCTTGGAGCTTGTTCAATGGTGTGCCTCCAACATTGTAACAACGCTGTCAATGATGGCTTCCGGGTAAAATCAGAAGCCAGTAGGACAGGCTCCCATCACATGATCATTGTTACAGCCAATCACCATGATTATATGATCAGGAAGCCCAATAATGCCTTCAGCATGAAGAACCTCTTAAGGGTCTGTTGGAGCAGTTAGTAGATTAGTAAGGAGTTAAAGTACAAATCCGCACAAAACAAAACAAAACAAAACAAAAAAACAGCACACCCTTCCTAGCCCACCAATCAAATTAAAACACCCTACCCAGTGACTAATTTAACTCTCTGTCATAGTGGGGGCCTCCTTTGGTGCAGTATGCCTTCAAGTCTTTAGGTTGCTATTAAGCAGGTGTAGCCAATACCATTGTAGATTTCCCCCTGAGGTTTTAAACACTGGAGGAGGACACAACAGTCATTGAGAGGTAGACGTAAGTAAACGCCTGGATGAGAGGTTCTAGGTCAGGGGATAGAGGTTTTTTTTTGCATTAAAGAGGGAGGGGGGAGGGCGGTATGAAAATGTAGACAACACCAATTATAACTGACCAAGGCCTGGTTCACTTTAGTGCGATTTCGGATGCAACTTAAGTCGCATAGAATTACATGACAATGGAAATCACAATGTTTTCCATGGTGCCTGTTCACATCACTGTAGTGTGATTTTGGAAAAGCATCTGGTGCTACTTTGGTGCAATTCCAGCATGATTCTGGTCCCATAGAATATGCAAATCACATCCAAGTTGCATCAAATAATTGCACTACAAGTCAGATCAAAATCTGATCGCACCAGAGTGAACCTAGCTTAACCATGTAATCCACAGTTTTGTATAATCTCTATGTAATTTTTTTTTTCAATATAGCAGAGCAAAGTGTAATGTCTGTGTTCAAAGTGCAGTAACCCATGGCATTAACAAAGGACAAAGCAGTATAAAGTGCAATAACACTGGCTAAGGGGAGTAACTCATGGCATTAGCCAAAGACAAAGCAGTGTAAACTAAGACAAAACTGTGCAAAGTCCAGGTAACCCCTGGCGTTAGCCAAGGAAAAAATGGTAAAGAGATACAATACCATGAAAATTTCAGCAACCCATGGCATTAGTCGAAGACAAAATGGCATAAAGTGCACCAAGACTGCTTAAAGTGCAGTAACCCATGACATTAGCAAAGGACAATGCTGTAAAAAGTGCTACATCATGCAAAGTGCTAGAACACAAAAACAAAGAAGTATAAAGTGTGACAAGACTGTGAAAAGTGCAGTAACCCATGGCATTAACCAAATACAAAGTGGTAAAAAGTGCATCAACCATGTGCAAAGTGCAGTAACCCATGGCATTAGCAAAGGTCAATTTGGTGTAAAGTGCTACATCATGCAAAGTGCTACAACACAAAGACAAAGCAGTATAAAGTGTGACAAGACTATGCAACGTGCAGTAACAGATGGCGTTAGCCAAGGACAAAATGGTATAAAGTTCTACAACACCATGAAAATTGCATTAGCCATAGACAAAGTGGTATAAAGTGCAACAACACTATGCAATAACCCATGGCATTAACAAAGGTCAATGTGGTATAAAGCGCTACATGATGCAAAGTACTGCAACACAAAGACAAAGCAATATAAAGTGTGACAAGACTGTGCAAAGTGCAGTAACCTACTGTATGGTGGTAGCCAAAGACAAGATTGTATAAAGTTTTACAACACCATGAAAATTGCAGTAACCAATAGTATTAACCAAAGAGAAAGTGGTATAAAGTGCAACAACACTGTGCAAGGTGCAGTAACCAATGGCATTAGCAAAGGTCAATGTGGTATAAAGTGCTACATCATGCAAAGTGCTGCAACACAAAGACAAAGCAGTATAAAGTGTGACAAGTCTATGCAACGTGCAATTACCGATGGTGTTAGCCAAGGACATAATGGTATAAAGTTCTACAACACCATGAAAATTGCATTAGCCAAAGACAAAGTGGTATAAAGTGCAACAACACTATGCAATAACCCATGGCATTAACAAAGGACAATGTGGTATAAAGCGCTACATGATGCAAAGTACTGCAACACAAAGACAAAGCAATATAAAGTGTGACAAGACTGTGCAAAGTGCAGTAACCTACTGTATGGTGGTAGCCAAGGACAAAATTGTATAAAGTTTTACAACACCATGAAAATTGCAGTAACCAATGGTATTAACCAAAGAGAAAGTGGTATAAAGTGCAACAACACTGTGCAAGGTGCAGTAACCAATGGCATTAGCAAAGGTCAATGTGGTATAAAGTGCTACATCATGCAAAGTGCTGCAACACAAAGTCAAAGCAATATAAAGTGCAACAAGGCTGTGCAATTTTCAGCAACCCTTGGCCTTAGCCAAGAACAAAATGGTATAAAGTGCTACTAGACCATGAAAATTGCTGCAACACGTGGCATTAGCCAAAGCAAAAGTGGTATAAAGTGCAACATGACTGTGCAAATTTAAGTAATCCATTACATTAGCCAAAGCCAAAATGGCATAAAGTGCAACAACACTGTGCAAAGTGCAGTAAGCCATGATATTTGTCAAAGACAAAATGGCATAAAGTGCAACAACACTGTGCAAATTTAAGTAATCCATTACATTAGCCAAAGCCAAAATGGCATAAAGTGCAACAACACTGTGCAAAGTGCAGTAAGCCATGATATTAGCCAAAGACAAAGTGGCATAAAGAGCACCAACTGTGCAAAGTGCAGTAAGCTGGACACGGTGGCAAAAAAGTGCAGCAGCAAAAACATGCATACTGCAGTAATCAATGTCATTTGCCATAGATAAAGTGCAGCAAAGTGTGTAAATTGATCTATTAAACTATCAAATGTGAAGAAACTAAAACATGAGTGATCAGTTGCTCTATAGGTTGTTGTACTTTCCCATAGTAGCCTATTATGTGCAGCATTTCCTATATGTATCTAAGTAACTGTTTAATAAAGTTGTTTTGCAAACAGTTACCAAATATAAAACTTTTTTTTCTGAAAACAGCTACACACTGTCAAAATGTCAACATCTCCAAAGGAATCAGATGGTTAGTCATCATGTCTATTCTATAAATACAATCAGGATCAAATAGTAGTAGTAGTTTAGTGCAGTGCTGATGTTCCAACCTGCACTATTGTAGAAGGGGAATCCTGCCTGCTCACACTGACATCGATCCAGCCAGTCCTGTCATTGAATTCCCCTGCACTCTCCAGCAGCAGATGCAATGTCCCCATTCACTTCTCTACCTCTCATATACAACCTATCTGATGCATGATCACTTCCAGGAGGGTATGATCTCCCACTAAAACAGGCTGCACCATCCACACACAGCAATCCTCATCACAGCTCATCTGGTGCAATCCAATAAAAGATTTCATTGGATGTAAAGGTCCATTGAGGAGGGGGTCACAGACAGCACAGGGTGCAGGGGGTACAGGGGTACCTTACCTTGACAAGGTGAAAGCTCAGGAGAAGGGACAGAACTTGTGCTAATGATGGCAGGACTTCTCCATCCGATCCATGCAAGCGATGTCAGCCTGGGACTTGTTGGATGAGATGACAGCAGAGGGGGTGACAGATAGCGCTGGCAGGGACGGAGCGGAGTACATGCAATCAGTCCATAGAAGGAAGGCTCCTGGGATCTGCAGTCACTGATCTGCTGGGATAGACGAGGCCAACTTTTCCCTGCAGCCTGCTTGGCTGTCAGGACATTTGCTGGTGCTGAGCAGAGAAGAGGGGGAGGGGGAAGCTGGAGGATTCGGAGGTAGGAGAAGAGAAGAGAGGAGAGGAGGGCAGCCAGCGGTAATTTACAGCCCCTGCACAGGAGAGGTAGACCCACTACGAGGGAGGATCCTTCCCGGTCTTAAAGCAAGCTGATCTGTCATTTGCCGGCTCCGGGGATCGTTGTGATCGCCTGTCATAGGATCGCTGTGATCGCCTGTCATAGGATCGTTGTGATCGCCTGTCATAGGATCGCTGTTTTATGGCACCGCATTCCGTCCATAGGCGGCTGTCATAGAGGAGAGCGATTCCTCAGTCCGCGCACGTCCCACCTTCCCATCCATAGACGCCGCAGATCTGCTCACCCCGGACTCCATCCATCTTCTCTGCAGCCTGGAAGGACAGGGGTGATAAGGAAGGGGTTATAAGGAAAGGAGGGGTGATAACAAGTAGGGGGTGATAAAGAGGGGTGATAAGGAGAGGTGATAAGGAAGGGGTGATAAGGAGGGGTGATAAGGAGGGGTGATAAGGAAGGGGTTATAAGGAGGGGTGATAAGGAAGGGGTTATAAGGAGGGGTGATAATGAGGGGGGATACGGAAGGGGGTAATAAGGAGGGGATTATAAGGAGGGGTGATAAGGAGGGGTGATAAGGAAGGGGGTGATAAGGAAGGGTGATAAGGAAGGGGGTGATAAGGAAGGATGATAAGGAACTGGGTGATAAGGAAGGGGTTATAAGGAGGGGTGATAGGGAAGGGGTGATAAGGAGGGATGATAAGGAGGGGTGATAAGGAGGGGGTGATAAGAAGGGGTGATAAGGAAGGGTGATAATGAAGGGGTGATAAGGAAGGGTGATAAGGAAGGGGGTGATAAGGAAGGGTGATAAGGAACTGGGTGATAAGGAAGGAGTTATAAGGAGGGGTGATAGGGAAGGGGTTATAAGGAGGGGTGATAGGGAAGGGGTGATAAGGAGGGATGATAATGAGGGGTGATAAGGAGGGGGTGATAAGAAGGGGTGATAAGGATGGGTGATAAAGAGGGGTGATAAGGAAGGGGTGAGTGATAAGGAGGGGTGGTAAGGAGGGAGTGATAAGGAAGGGGTGATAAGGAAGGGTGATAAGGAAGGGGTGATAACGAGAGGTTATAAGGAAGGGTGATAAGGAAGGGGTGATAAGGAGGGGTGATAAGGAAGGGGTGATAAGGAGGGATGATAAGGAAGGGTGATAAGGAAGAGGTGATAAGGAGGGGTGATAAGGAAGGGGTGATAAGGAAGGGATGATAAGAAGGGTTGATAAGGAAGGGGTGATAAGGAAGGGATGATAAGGAGGGGTGATAAGGAAGGGGTGATAAGGAGGGGTGATAAGAAGGGGTGATAATAAAGGGTGATAAGGAAGTGATGATAAGGAGGGGTGATAAGGAGGGGTGATAAAAAGGGGTGATAAGGAGGGGGTGATAAGGAGGGGGTGATGAGGAGGGGGTGATAAGGAGGGGGTGATAAAGAGGGGGTGATTGGGAGGGGTGATAAGAAGGGGATGATGAGGAAGGGGTGATGAGGAGGGGGTGATAAAGAGGGGGTGATAGGGAGGGGGTGAGAAGGAAGGGGTGATAAGGAGAGGATGATAAGGAGGGGTGATAAAGGGGGGATGATAAAGGGGGTGATAGGGAGGGGGTGATAAGGAAGTGGTGATAAGGAGGAGTGATAAGGAAGGGGGTGATAGGGAGGGGGTGATAAGGAAAGGGAGATAAGGAGGGGTGATAAGGAAGGGATATATAATTTTCTACATCATAGTAAAAAAATCCTTCCTGATCCCCCAAGAGGCAAACAAATATTCCTTGGGTCAACTTTTTTTTAAAGCAATCTGCTGAGCTGGCCAGAACCAGCTCTTGAGGGAGTCCGTGACCGTGGAACCCACAGACTTGATGTCCGCCGGTGTCCCATGATCGTGTCACAGAGCTGAAGAATGGGGAGATGTCAGTGTAAACACAACATCTCCCTGTTTTTCCTAGTGACATGTCACTGATCGAATGCCCCCGCTCATCGGGAGCAGCGATCAGTCACTTGTAGCCACGCCCCCTAACAGTTAGAATCACTCCCTAGGACACACTTAACTCCTTCCTAGCCCCCTAGTGGTTAACCCCTTCACTGCCAGTAACATTTACACAGTAATCAGTGCATTTTTATAGCACTGATCGCTGTATAATTGTGAATGGTCCCAAAATAGCGCCAAAAGTGTCCGATGTGTCCGCCATAATGTCGCAGTCACGATAAAAATTGCTGATCGCCGCCATTACTAGTAAAAAAAAAAAATTAATTAAAAATGCCATAAAACTATCCTCTGTTTTGTAGACGCTATAACTTTTGCACAAACTAATCAATAAACGCTTATTGCGGGTTTTTTTTACCAAAAATATGTAGAAGAATACGTATCGGCCTAAACTGAGGAAAAAAATAGTTTTAAAAAAAAAAATTGGGGATATTTATTATAGCAAAAAGTAAAAAATATTGCATTTTTTTCAAAATTGTCGCTCTGTTTTTGTTTATAGCGCAAAAAATAAAAACCACAGAGGTGATCAAATACCACCAAAAGAAGGCTCTATTTGAAGGAAAAAAAGGACGTCAATTTTGTTTGGGAGCCACGTCGCATGACCGCGCAATTGTCAGTTAAAGCGACTCAGTGCCAAATCGAAAAAAGTGCTCTGGTCTTTTGGCCAGCCAAATGGTCCGGGGCTAAAGTGGTTAATACATGAAAGGACTTGGCTCACTTTGGAAACCACTGCTTGGCATTGCATGTTAATATTAAGCTTATGATCTACCAAAACCCCCAGATTCTTCTCTACTATGGATCCCCCTAGTTCTACTCCCCCTAGTATGTACTGTATGTCCATTGTCCAATCCTTCTAGCTGTGTCCAAGCAAAGCTGATCACAATGTAAACACACTTGCCGGTTATCAGCGTTCCTCTCCAGTCCATGCACAGTCACAGCATGAGGAGAGCCAGTAACCAGGCAGTGTGAAAGGGGACATCAACAATGATAATCAGAGCATTGATCATCAGTGTCCTGATTAACAGTGCCACTCAGTGTCCATCAGTACCTCCTCATCAGTGCTGCCTATTAGTGCCCATCAGTGCCGCCTATCAGTGCCCATCAGTGAAGGAGAAAAATTACCTGTTTGAAAATTGTTAAAACAGAAAGTAAAAAAAAACGTTTTTTTTTTCTTCAAAATTTTCGGTCTTTTTCAGTTTGTTTAGCAAAAAAATAAAAAGCCCAGTGGTGATTAAATACCACCAAAAGAAAGCTCTATTTGTGTAAAAAAACTGAGAAAAATTTCATATGAGAACAATGTTACGGAGTGCCCAGTAGGCAATTGGCTATGGTCCCTTGCCAGCACTCTCCTCCCTCCCTCTGAGTGCCCCCATAGCAAGCAGTTTGCTATGGGGGCACTCATGCATGCTTGGTCCTAAGCTGCCATCCGCTCTGCTAACTGGCAGTAATTGACATTGACTCTAGCTGCTACCTCTCTGTCTAGGAGAGAGGGAGAGCGAAGAGAGCCGTCACTCTTGGCCACAGCTCTGGATCCAAATTGACCTTCGGTAAGTAAAGGGGGGGGGGCTTAAGGAGAACTGCGTGCAGAAGTTTCTTTTGCCTTAAAGTGATTGTAAACCTCAGACATGAAACCTGAACAAAACACATATTTCTATAGTCTTTACTTACCTCTCTCCAAAACAATATTGCCCTGTACACACGAGCGGAATTTCCGACAAGTAAACCTTTTTTTCCACGGAATGTTGGCTCAAACTTGTGTTGCACACACACGGTCACACAAATCTTATCTGAAATTCCGATGGTCAAGAACGCTGTGACGTACAAGACGTACAACGAGCGGAGATCAATGAAGTTCAATAGGTAGTTTGGCTCTTCTGCTTGATTCTGAGCATGCGTGTTTTTTTGCGCGTCGGAATTGCATACAGACAAGCGGAATTTCCGAGAAGAACTTTTGCCGTCGGAAAAATAGAGAACCTGCTCTCAATCTTTTGCTGGCGGAAATTCAGACAGAAAAAGTTGGATGGAGCCTACACACGGTCAGAATATCCGACCAAAAGCTCCCATGACACTTTTTTTGACGGAAATTCCGACCGTGTGTATGCAGCATGAGTGTAATTTATCTCTGATGTCTAATTCCTCTGTTATCAGCATGAATCTTTTCTGACAAGTTTTCCTGACACCAAGCGAAAAAAGGTGACGGGGAGGCATCAATCTCTGATTGACAGCCTCAGCTCTGTTCCTGTGTGCTGTGTGAAGGGGTGTGTGTCCCTTTCCTCCAGTCAACTCTCAAAACGCTCCTTACTGATGTAGCTTCACCTCTCCACTCCCTGATTTGAGAGTCTGTGAAAAATCATTTTCATCTTTGAGTTTTCAAGGATGTACAGGACAAATTGCTGCAAATAAACAGGTACAACTTATGTACAAGGATTTGGTTCATCTCTGTGTACCACCTGAGGCCAGTCACTTCACTGGGTATATGTAAGAGTTTACAACCACATTAATGCAGAGAATGCATTTAGGCTGAGTTCACACTGCAGCACGAAGCAGGAGTTCGGTGCGTCTCCATTCACAGTTTCAGGTCTGATTTCAGCCCAAATTTTGGGCTGAATTCAGACCTAAAATGGACCAAAAAGACGCACAGGGCTCCTGTGCAATTCGCACCGGAGCCGCTGCGGAGATGTGTGAACCGGATCCATAGAGAGACGGTCACAATCTCGTGCTATGCGAATTGGATGCAGAGAAAGCCACATCCAATTCGCATAGGTGTGCACCCAGTCTATAGAAAAAAAACTTCTGCCTTTGGAACTATTTTAACGTCTTACCAACTGTGCTATAGCCAAATGACTTCTAAAGCGCGGTCTCACATTTCCGGTAGGGCATCTATTGATGTTTTCCCCTGATAGCGCTTCCCGTGTGTCCCCTGCGGCGCGCATCAGCAGGGACTTGTGATCACTGTGTTCTTCGGACACAGATGATCACAAATCAGGGAAAAAGAGCCAATCACAGTGGCTCTTTACTATGTAACCAGCTGTGTCCAATCACAGCTAATAACAGTGTAAACAGGATTTGCCAGTTATCAGCAGTCCTCTCCTCACTCTGGCAGCACGCAAGGAGAGGAGAGTCAGTAAGCGGCAATCCACACAGGGGAGATCTACACTGATGATCAGTGCAACCCCAACAGTGCTCATCTGTGCTGCCAATCATTGCCCATAAGTGCTGCCTGTTAGTGCCCATCAGTGATGCCTATCAGTGCCACCCATCAGTGCTGACTATCACTGCTTTGACACGTGTACCTACAGTACAGGTAAGCTTATAATAAACCTTACCTGTAGGTATAAGGAACATCTCCTAAATGTGTACCCTTTAGGAGATATTTAATATTTCTGCAGCCCAACGCATGTGCTCTGAAGGGACAGCATACTAATGCCATCCCTTCAAAGCTCTGTGCTGTGGCCACGACTCCCGTGTGCATGCAAGGGAGCAACGTTATCGCAGGTCGGCCATTCAAACGGCCAGAGCCCGCGAACATGGAAGGAAGACCGGGTGAAGATGGAAGCACTGTCAGTGGCGACAATGTGCTGCTGTGCCCAAAATCAAGGTAATCCTATGGGCATAGTTCACATTATTGCAGTGCAGTTCAGAGCAAGCTGCATTTTTCTGCACCACAACCGCAGGTTACATGCTACAAATGCTCTTCAAATGCATGTAAGCATGCAATCAAAAGTGCGCAGTTATGTGCAGTTTCTGATGTGAATGGGCCCTTAGTACCCACATGTGCACAGTGAACTCTGCTGCAACAGCAGCTAAGCTCAGTGTTGTGTGTAGGGTTGCAACCTTTTCTTCAAGCCAAGCCAGAACATGCCACGGTATACAGTGGGTGTGGCCATAGTAACAGTGGGAGTGGCCTAAAGGAGCTTGATTAAAAAAAACAAAAGAATTCTTGTACCCATAAAATATGCTTACTTTGCTGTGCCACAAGCAAGAGTCTTACTGACATGTATAAACCTCAGTACAATCATTTAAAAACAAACAAACTCTACCATTACTACAGAGGTAAGTGCAGTGGAGACCAGGGTATTAGTTCACCTTTTCATTTTCATTAAAGCGGCGTTTCGCTGAAAACAAAGAAAATTAAAAGTCAGCAGCTACAAATACTGCAGCTGCTGAATTTTAATATATGGACACTTACCTGTCCAGGGCACCCGCAATGTCGGCACCCAAAGCCGATCTGTCCCTCGGCTCTTGGGTGGAGGTGCCGCCATCTTCGGTAAGGGAATCAGGAAGTGAAGCCTTACGGCTTCACTTTCTAGTTCCCTACTGCGCATGCGCGAGTCGCGCTGCACGATCCCACTGGCCCCGCTGTCTTCTGGGACCTGTTTGTCTCCCAGAAGACAGCTGAGGGGGGGGCGGAGGATGCGCCGGACGTGGCATAGGTTGCTGCGGCGACCTATGCCCGGACGTGGGAGCAAATACCTGGATTACACAGGTATCTGCTCCCTCCTTCCCCGTGAAAGGTGCCAAAATGTGACACCGGAGGTGGGAAGGAATTTAAAAAGCGGAAGTTCCACTTTTGGGTGGAACTCTGCTTTAAGTACAGAGGGTATTATGCTATGTGTAGGAAGGGAGTGCAGAATTTACAGCAGTATATACAAGAGTGTGGAGCGTGTGATGGTAAGTATAGGAAAGAAGTGCAAAGTGTAAGACATTATGTACAGGGAACGAGTACAGAGGGTAGGTAATATTTGCAGGAGAGGAGTGAGAAGGGTGTAACAGTGACCAGTATATGCAGCAGAGGAGTTTGGAGGGTATGACAGAGGGCAGTATGTGCAATAGAGGAGTGTGGAGGGTAAGACAGTGGGCACTATGTGCAATAGAGTAGTGTGGAGGGTATGACAGTGGGCGGTATGTACAGGGGAGGAGTTTAGAGGGTATGACTGTGGGCAGTATTTATCAGGAGAGGAGTGTGGAGGGTATGACAGTGAGCGGTATTCACAGGAGAGGAGTGGGGAGGGTATGACAGTGGGCAATATGTACAGGAGAGGAGTGTGGAGGGTATGAAAGTGGGCAGTATGTACAGGAGAGGAGTGTGGTGTGGAGGGTATGACAGTAAGCAGTATTCACAGGAGAGGAGTGTGGAGGTTATGACAGTGGGCAGTATGTACAGGAGAGGAGTGTGGAGGGTATGACAGTGGACATTATGTACAGGAGAGGAGTGTGGAGGGTATGACAGTGGGCAGTATATACAGGAGAGGAGTGTGAAGGGCATGACAGTGGGCGGTATGTACAGGAGAGGAGTGTGGAGGGTATGACAGTGGGTGGTATGGGGGGGGGGGTATTGGAGAATGGATGTTGTATGGGGGGTGGAGAACTGTATATATGGATGGTATATGGGGGGGGGACAGAACTGTATATATGGATGGTATATGGGGGGTGGAGAAATGTATATATGGATGGTATATGGGGGATGGAGAACTGTATATATGGATGGTATATGGGGGGGTGAAGAACTGTATATATGGATGGTATATAAGGGTTGGAGAACTGTATATATGGATGTCATATGGGGGGCAGAACTGTATATATGGATGGTATATTGGGGGAGGTGGAGAACTATATATATGGATGGTATATGGGGGGGGTGAAGAACTGTATATATGGATGTCATATGGTGGGGGCAGAACTGTATATATGGATGTCATATGGTGGGGGGCAGAACTGTATATATGGATAATATATGGGGGGGGGAGGTGGAGAAATGTATATATGGATGGTATATGGGAAATGGAGAACTGTAAATATGTATGGTATATGGATGTGGAGAATTGTATGTATGGATGGTATATGGGGGGGGGTGGAGAACTGTATATATGGATGGTATATGGGGGGGTGGAGAACTGTATATATAGATGGTATATGGGGGGGTGGAGAACTGTATATAAGGATGGTATATGGAGGTGGAGAACTGTATATATGGATGGTATATGGGGGGTAGAGAACTGTATATATGGATTGTATATGGGGGGTGGAGAACTGTATATATGGATGGTATATGGGGGGTGGAGAACTGGATATATGGATGGTATATGGGGGGTGGAGAACTGTATATATGGATGGTATATGGGGGGTGGATAACTGTATATATGGATGGTATATGGGGGGTGGAGAACTGTATATACGGATGGTATATGGGGGGTGGAGAACTGTATATATGGATGGTATATGAGGAGGGCAGAACTGTATATATGGATGGTATATGGGGGGTGAAGAACTGTAGAATTGTATATCTGGATGGTATATGGGGGGGGGGGCAGAACTGTATGTATAGTGTATGGCGGGGGGGGGGGGGAAGTGGTGAGAACTGTATGTATGTATGGTGTAGGGGGCGAGAGGTGAGAGCACTTTGAAATCCTGACATACTAACATCGCAAAAACGTACTTTACAAGCTAGGTTCCTAGCGAGATTTCCAGACACTTTTCAACAGAGCAGCAGGGAAAGCGGAGGCTCCGCCTTCAACTCCACCTCCGTGTCCCTTCTGCAGCCATCCAGAGAAGAGCACCCAGCAACATGGAGGCTCCGCCTCTGCCTCCCGTCTGCAGCCAGCTCTTCAGCACACTGAGCGGACGGAGGCGTGCTGCTGACAGTGCGGGGGGTAGGGAGAATTGGAAATCTTGGGCCATTATAGAGCAGAAATCACCTGAACTCGGCTTAGGCACAGGCACAGTGATCCATCGGCGGGTCAGAATAATGTGCCTGGGTCTCAGATGGGCAGAGAGCCGAACACGTTTCTAAACTTGGACTGTCCGGGTGAATCCCGGACAGGTGGCAACCCTAGTGGCAGAGAGAGAGAGTGAGTACATTGTGCATGCATGGGTTTTGAATAAGCTTGTGTCAAATATTTGGTGCATTTTGTCATTTGGGGAACACAAGGAGGGTCACCTACCTGGGAGTTTTTCAGGACAGGTTTGGAAGAGGCCACAGACAGCCTACAGGTATGACATTTAAAAGAAGCTTCTTATTCACAACCTGGGCAGTGTTTATTAATGCAACAGGAACACATGAAAAAATGGGAAATGGGGAATTTTATTGTAAGGGGTCATGCACATGGGCAGGGGCGGCTTGGGGGGGGGGGGTTGCTGGTGACTGTTTGCCGCCCGCCTCCCCAAAAGAGAAGAACCACCATCCGCCACTGAATATGGGCAGTTTGGCAGATGTGCTTCACATAACTAAATTTTGGGCACAAGATAGCAATCCATGACAGGCTGAAATGCACAGAAACTGCCTGCTGTACAGAGTGATATTTAAACTGGAGATTGTTATCAGCTTGCATTGTCCGATGGAGCAAAGTCCAACCATGTGTACAAAAAACCATCGGACTTTTGTCCGATGGACAAAACAAATAATGTTACAATCAAGTATCAGAAGTTGACCAAAGGGTGGCGGTAAAGAGCAGAAAAGAGCAGAAAAACCACGTGATGTTGGAAAAAGTTTTGGGAAAGTTTCTGAAAAAAAGAAAACAAATCCAGCCACCATGTGTAAGGACTGGAAAGTTACAATCCTTTAGAATTATGGTATTTTACACATTAAAGGCACGTGGCAGCTATAAAGTGTTAATAGTATGGTGTTGAATTACAGGGAATTAACACTATTAGTGTAAACAATCCTCTCTATTTGGTGAAAATATAGAGTTTAAAGCGTGTTCCACCCAAAAATTGAACTTTCGCATACCCCCCCCCCCTCCGGTGTCACATTTGGCACCTTTCAGGGGGGAGGGGGGAGCAGATACCTGTCTAATCTAATCCAAGTATTTGCTCCCTCTTTCAGCGATAGATCGCCGCAAAATCTCCAGCGACCTACGCCATGTCCGGCCCCTCCTCCGGCCCCACCGCTGTCTTCTGGGAGACACACAGGTCCCAGAAGACAGCAGCGACCACTCAGGACATGCAGCATGAGTCGCAAATGCGCAGTAGGGAACCAGGCTGTGAAGCCCTTACTGAAGATGTTGGCGCCTCCACTTGGAGCCAAGGGACGGGTTGGCTTCGGGTGAGGACATCATGGTGCCCTGCACAGGTAAGTGTCCTTATTTTCAAAGTCATCAGCTGTAGTATTTGTAGCTGCTGACTTTTCATTAATTTTTTTGGGGCGGAACTCCACTTTAACAACTTTTAGGCCCCTTTCACATGGAGGAGGATCCGTTGGATGGACTCCGCTAGGTCCGTCTCTTCTCACTGTGCAGGGAAGGACCTGTCAGAGCCCCGCTGTTCTTTATAGGGAGATCGGATGAAAACAGACAGCCTGTCTGTTTTCATCCAATTTGATCCGCTGGACGGACGGACGGCGAACGTATTGTCACCCGTCTGTTTTGAGTGGATCTTGTCGGATCGGATGGCAGGCGGGTGTCAGCGGTCACATATCTACTGACATCCGCCTGCACATAGTAGTCAATGGGATTCCGCCTAAAAAAACGATCGTGTAAAAGGGGCCTTATGAATGTTAATTTAACTCTGAACAGTGTGGATTATATAAACACCAGGAAAGTGTTAAACATAACTCCCACGGAGTTAAATAAACACTGGCGATTTTACTGTGCAGGTATCAAGGGAGATTTGTAAATCACGCCGGGTGACAGAATGAGGGGGTATAAAAAACAAGGGTGAGTTGACATGGCTGGGATATGTCAGGATGACTTGTATCGCTGCTGTCATTTCCTCAGCAAACTTTTACACTTCAAGCATATTAGCAGTCACCTAAAATAAGTTGTCACCATCCTTATCGGAGCTGAGATAATGACTTTGACTGCACATTGCCAGCTCACTTATCAGGGGAGTGAAAATTCTCTTTGTAAAGGTGGCACAGTGCCAGGAGGCTGAATATACCTCTGATGTGTATTGGCACTGAACTTGGAAGCGAGTCTGCTGCGCTCATTTCTTGTCTCTAGGGTCACTACCAACTGCTGCTGGTGACATTAATCTAATTGTTTCTTAAGTAATTGTAGTGGGTGCTGTTCAGTCTTCTGTCAGTGGAATGAGATGTACTGTATTAGCATAAAATAAGCAATTGCCACCAAGGTAGTATAGGTGCACAATGTCCATTGCTCTTCAGGGTTGCCATGGATGGATTTCTGCATAGCCAACATAGATTGTAGATCTAGTGTGTTAAGACAGCCACAGACAGCATACAGTCACCAACATGTCATAGTGCTGACTGTCACTAACTCTCCGAAGTTGTGAGCTTGAGCAAGGGCTGGTTATTGGCTAGAAGCATGGCTCATCTAACAGATCTTAAATGTCTATTCATTACTGTTTTAAATTGTTATAAATAAAAAAGGGATTTATGGATAATACCCTGCATGCCTCCTCAGTTTAACCAAACATTGCTGCTAACTATTTGGCAAAGTTTGGTTATATTTAGTACGGGTTGCACCGAGACCGATATCGGTGCCGAAACTAAGCATTTGCACGAGTATCAGTATTCATGCAAATGCACCGATACCTAAAACTGATACTTTCAGGCTCGGTTCTTTCAGCTGATTCCCCCACTGAAGGCTGAAATGTAAAAAAAAAAAGACGGCAATTATTGGTTGTAAAGGAGTGGGGCGCCCACGTCCTTACAAATCGATGACTCATTCAGCTGTCAGTGAGGTTCTCCTGTTGACAGCTGAAGTGTTAAAGAAGTTCAGCAATTGGATCTGTCAAAAAAAATGCAGCAATGTTTATTAACAACATTGCTCAGCCACTGAAACACTAAGATAAAAAGAAACATTGTTTCTTTTTGTATTTTTCTGTTTCTTCAGCTACAGATCAAAGGGATGAACTTCAATCTAAAGATGAAGACAGTTTAAAGCAACATGTCAAGTAAAAAATTTTTTAGGGTGTTTTTTATTAAATGTTCCTTACTAACCCTAAATTTACTCTTATCTGCCTTAATTAACTCCTTAATCTCCTCCATTTAATTATTATTTTCCTGATGATTTTTTTTCACTTCACTTCTATTTTATAAATAATTAATAATTAAAACATTTTTTTTGGTTGCTTTGTTCGTTAATATTTGTACACCGTTAACATATGTTTACACATTTCACATTGAAAAAGCACAACATGTACAAAAATAAAATAAAAAATGTATTTAATTTGTAAACAATTTTTCAATGTTTTGTACCATTGGTGACAGCTGAAGTGTAAACAAAATAGTTGCGGTAGGTATCGGTAATTGGTATCGGCAAGTACTAAAAAAAAACGTATCGGTACTTGTACTTGTACTCATAAAAAGAATGGTATTCGTGCATCCATAATATTTAGCAATGTTTGGTTAATTTGGTGTATCACCCTCTTAGTATCTTTCCTAGTATAGGATGCTAGGTAAATTTAGTTTGGCTCACTCTGCAATCAGAGGAGCAGTGATCGGTTACATAGTTAGTCTGGTTGAAAAAAGACACAAGTCCATCTAGTTCAACCAGACTAAGGAAAATTAAAAGTACAATCCTGTATACACAATCCTATACCCACAGTTGATCCAGAGGAAGGCAGAAAACCCCAGCAAAACATGATCCAATTTTCTCCAGCATGGGGAAAAATCCTTCCTGATCCCCCAAGAGGCAATCAGATGTTCCCTGGATCAACTTTACCTACAAATGTTAGTATCCAGTTATATAATGTACATTTAGGAAAGAATCCAGGCCTTTTTTTAAAGAAATTTACTGAGCTGGCCAAAACCAGCTCTTGAGGGAGTCTATTCCACATTTTAACACATCTTACTGTGAAAAAGCGTTTTTGTATTTGGAGATTAATCCTCCTTTCCTCCAGACATAAAGGGTACCCCCTTGTCCTCTGTGATGACCTTAAAGTGAATGATTCTACACAAAGTTCACTATATGGACCACTTACAGTATGTATTTGTATACATTGATCATATCCCCCCTAATCTACTATTCTCAAGAGCTTAGCTTCGCCATGCCTTTTATCAATTTGGTTGCTCTTCTTTGCACTTTCTCCAGTTCCCCGATATCCTTTTTGTGAACTGGAGCCCACAACTGAACTGAACTGGGTTGCTTTAATCTGATTATGGTTTCACAGGCTGAGAACTGAACTAAGTTGCTTTAGTCTGATCATGGTTTCACAGGCTGATAATTTGCCCCTGTCTCTGAAAGAAGCTTTCAGAGCTTAGAGGAGGAGAATTCAAATGACTGGCCTGAAAATGTATTATGCCCTGACCAATCCCTGGGTAGGTGGGCCCAGAAGGTGGTCAGGAAGGTAGTAATTAGCCTGAAGCCCAAAAGAGACTGTTCTCTTCTCTGTCAGTGAGAAACAAAAAATGCAGCGCTAAAGTGTAACCAATGTATGTGGCTAAAGGTTGTTCAAAAACAACATCTGTAGTGAACAGATTAAATATCAAAATGCTAAATCAGAGATAGATAAAAGATCTGACACAATTAAAATCTCATAAACGTGCAGCAACTAAGTTTCAGTGAAAAATAGTCCATATAGTGATCACAAATAATTAATCGGTGAAAAATAGTCCCTAATAATCACACTTAGCATGGATGAATAATCAACAGAGTAAACATCCTAAATAGATAAGTTCATGTAAGCAAGTAATAATCTTGTAGTTCGCCAATAAGAGATGGTGAATTGTTGAAACACTTGTAGTGCAAGAAGTAATCAGCAAACATAGCACCCGGGACAGTGACTCCAGCACCAGGAAAGGGGGGAATGGATACGCTTACCCCGTGTCATGGACACACACGCCAGCGGCGGTGGGTCAAATGAGCAAAGACAGATCCTCTCTGGCAGATGAGCTGGCTGAAACTCCTATGGGAGGAGAATTATGGTGTCCACGTCCAACAGGCGAGAGTTAAAAACTGTAGCTACACAGTGCAGCAAAACTTGAACTTCCAAATAGGGGTAAACACTATATAGAAAAGACAGAAAAGAAGCTCCACAGTGCAGGTAAATCCGGTGATATGATGAAAAAACAGATTTGTTTATTCAAATAAAATCGAAAGGAATACAGGCATCATAACAAAGCTTGTAAAATGGTGATTAGAGTTGAGCGGACACCTGGATGTTCGGGTTCGACGGGTTCGGCCAAACTTCGGAAAAAAGTTTGGGTTCGGGACCGAACTTTAACCCGAACGCGGACCCGAACCCGAACCCCATTGAAGTCAATGGGGACCCGGACTTCTAAGGACTAAAAAGGCTCTAAAAAAGTAATGGAAAGGGCTAGAGGGCTGCAAATGGCAGCAAAATGTTGTTAAGAGCATGGCAAGTGCTCTGCAAACAAATGTGGATAGGGAAATAACTTAAAATAACATAAAAAAAATAAAAAATAAAAAAATATGCTGGAGGCCCCCTTTTCAGCAGAAGAGGTACGGGAAGTCATTAAGAACCTCAGAAACTCAACGGCACAATGCCACACATATGGTGGGAATGCCCCAGAATACGCCCTTTCTGGAATAAATTATTCAATTTAATGGATAAGCTAGTGGGAAAATAAAATACTTTGAAATAAAAATGTAGCGGGGTGCTAAATTTAAGGGAAGTGTTTGAGTGGTAAATAGGCTCAAACACCCTAATTCTGTAGGATTCATAGACCATTTTGTCCTCGGGGGACAGTATTGGTGTGCAGTTCCCTGCGGCCTACAGGTGGCGCTGCCATGGTAGGCTAGGGTTGAACCGCCGATACAGTGCTGTGCCTTTTGTGTCCCCTCTTGGCAGTAGTACAGCGGGGCGGGGAACCTGCTGTGCATGCCGGGAGAGCATATAAAAGGGGCATACCTTTGGCCTGGGGGCTGATGTCCAGTGGGGTCCACGCCCAGGTGCCTTCGGCCTGGGTGCATGTGTTCCTGTTCCATCTCGGGTACCTTTAGCCCGGGGTGAGGTACTATCCTGGAGTTCCTGCTGCCCTGGGTATGGAGGCCTAGGTGCGGGAGTAAAGCCTGGAGTCCAGAGCCTTCGTCTGGAGTCCGCTAAGGGTCGAGGAGTCTTAGGGTGCCGCCTCGTGTAGGGGACCATGTTCCAGGGAAGGGAGGATCATTCTGATGGACCGATGCGGGAGTCACGGTGAAAGAAGGGTCTGTTGACTCCCTGGAGAGATGTCTTCCCCTTGATATGGGCTAGGTTCGTAGAAGGAGAAGCTCAAGGTCATCTTGACTGTATCAGAGGCCTTATTCACCCGGCCCGTGGCAGGGGCCTTATACACCCTGGTCTGTGGCAGAGACCAAAGTTCTCCAGGTCCGTGGCAGGGGCCTTGTACACCCGGTCTGTGGCAGAGACCAACCTCAAGGTCTGTGGCAGAGACCGTGCACCTAAAACTGTTTGAGAAACCTAAGTAGTGAAGTGAATGTGCTACGTTTGTGCCTGGACCTCCTCCACACCTTAAGCTGTCCTGTTTCTTTGCTCTAACCTTTTCTATCCGAGTAGAGTTTATTTTGCCATGAGAGAATAAGAGTTGTAATTTCAGCTGGTGTGGACATTGACTTTACTGGGAATTAAAGGACTTGCCTCTACCTACAGTAGAGGTGAGAATCATCCTCTGGAGGAGTTTTGACTCCGGCTGTGGACACGGCCCGTCAAGTACACCGCTCAACCTCTTTATATAGGAGGGTACGGGCTGGTAGTGCGGTGTGCCTTTCTCCCTCCTGCGAGGAGCCAACAACATAAAGGCAGGTAAGGGGGAAAGGATCTGTGCGCTACAAAAAAATAAAATAAAAATTATAATCTTGACCTAGGAGGACGAGGTCCATATGGAGTAGGAGGTTGAGGTGGCGGTGGATGTGGCTGTGTAGGTGGAAGCGGCGGTGGAGGAGGATGAGGTAGCCAACACTGGTTCAAAAATACAACAATGGCTGGGTAAGGCCGGTGATGTGTCGAATTCTGTCCCCCGTCAAATAGTGTCCACCCTGCACTGCGCTTGCTCAGTATGTAGGACAAGGGGATTTCGAAAATCTCCCAAGATGAACGGCGCCTGCGTGGTGAGTTCAGGTGAAGACCACACCATCCGTGGTTCAAGCCGAGCCAAGTGAGGCCGTGCCCGAAGCGTGGCGATCGAACCGAGCCCGTGAGGGGCCCTGTTACTATGTGCTACCGTATGTCCACTTGGATGGTGGGGCTTGAACCTGCACTCACAGCGCAGGCGCCGTTCATCTTCGGAGATTTTGTGAATCTCCTTGTCCTCTGTACTGCGCAAGCGCTGCGCCTTCGCAGTATGGGCCGGACACAATCCGATGGCCGGACAGTTTTTGTCACAACACCGGTATACATGTCTATTCTGCACAAGGTACAGACAAGTCCTGTGGGATCCATGCCTGGTTCATTTTAATGAACGTGAGCTTGTCCACATTGGCTCTGGACAGGCGGCTGCGCTTGTCTGTGATAACGCCCCCTGCCGTGCTAAATACACGTTCAGATAATACACTGGCTGCAGGGCAGGCCAGCACCTCCAAGGCATAAAGGGCAAGCTCAGGCAATGTGCCCAATTTGGAGACCCAGAAGTTAAAGGGGGCAGACCCGTCATCCAGTACGTGTAGGCCTGTGGACACATACTGCTCAACCATGTTGGTGAAATGCTGCCTCCTGCTAAGACGTTCCATCTCAGCTGGTGGTGCTGGTTGTTGTGGCGTGCTGACAAAGCTTTTCCACATTTCAGCCATGCTAACCCTGCCTTCTGAGGTGCTGCCGGTGCCCCGGCTGCGTTGGCGACCTCTTCCTCCTCCTCTGCCTTCGCCTTGTGCTTCCACCGTACGCCCGCTGTCAGGTGGGAATGCCACCAGCAGCGCGTCTACCAGAGTGCGCTTGTACTCGCGCATCTTACGATCCCACTCCAGTGAGGGAATTAAGGACGGTACGTTGTCCTTGTAACGGGGATCCAGCAGGGTGGCCACCCAGTAATCAGCACCAGTTAAAATGTGGGCAACTCGGCGGTCATTGCAGAAACACTGCAGCATGTAATCGCTCATGTGTGCCAGGCTGCTCAGAGGCAAAGAAAAGCTGTCCTCTGTGGGAGGTGTATCGTCTGTGTCCTCTGTATCCCCCCAGCCACGCACCAGTGATGGCCACGAGCTGGTCTGGGTGCCACCCTGCTGTGAAAATGGCTCCTCCTTCTCCTCCTCCTCCTCCTTCTCCATCTCCTCCTCCACCTCGTCATCCTCCAGAACTGTGCCCTTTCTGCCGGACAATTGTGTACCTGTCGTTTGTTGGTGCAGGAACCCACCCTCGTAGCCACTTGTGAAAGACTGCCCTAAAAGCCTTTGAAATGATCCCGCTTCCTCCTCCTCATCCTCCTGTGCCACATCCTCTTCCATCATCGCCCAAAGCGTTTTTTCAAGGAGGCATAGAACTGGGATAGTAACGCTAAGAACGGCGTCATTGGCACTGGACATGTTGGTGGAGTACTCGAAACAGCGCAACAAGGCACACAGGTCTCGCATGGAGGCCCAGTTATTGGTGGTGAAGTGGTGCTGTTCCGCAGAGCGACTCACGCGTGATTGCTGCAGCTGAAACTCCACTATCGCCTGCTGCTGCTCGCACAGTCTGGCCAGCATGTGCAAGGTGGAGTTCCACCTTGTGGGCACGTCACATATGAGGCGGTGAGCGGGAAGGCCGAAGTTACGCTGCATCGCTGACAGGCGAGCAGCAGCAGGGTGAGAACGCTGAAAGTGCACACACACAGCCCGCACTTTCTGCAGCAGCTCTGGCATATTGGGGTAATTTTTAAGGAACCTCTGGACCACCAAGTTCAGCACATGCGCCAGGCAAGGGATGTGCGTCAAACCGGCTAGGCCCAGAGCTGCTACGAGATTTCGCCCATTATCGCACACCACCAGGCCGGGCTTGAGGCTCACTGACAGCAACCACTCATTGGTCTGTTGTTCCATGTCCCTCCACAACTCCTGTGCGGTGTGGGGTTTTTCCCCCAAACAGGAAAGTTTTAAAACTGCCTGCTGTCGTTTACCCCTGGCTGTGCTGAAGTTGGTGGTGAAGGTGTTACGCTGACCGGATGAGGAGGCGGTAGAGGATGAGGAAGCGGAGTAGGAGGAGTTAGCAACAGGAGGCAAACTGAAGCGCCCTGCAATCCTCGGTGGTGGAAGGACATGCACCAAACTGCTATCTGCCTCAGGCCCAGCCGCCACTGCATATACCCAGTGTGCTGTTAGGGAGATATAACGTCCCTGACCGTGCTTACTGGTCCACGCATCCGTAGTTAGGTGGACCTTGCCACAGATGGCGTTGCGCAGTGCACACCTGATTTTGTCCCCCACTTGGTTGTGCAGGGAAGGGATGGCTCGCCTTGAAAAATAGTGGCGGCTGGGCACGACGTACTGTGGGACAGCCAATGCCATCAGGCTTTTAAAACTCTGCATCTCCACCATACGGAATGACAGCATTTCAAAGGCCAGGAGTTTTGAAATGCTGGCATTCAGGGCCAGGGATCGCGGGTGGCTAGGGGGGTACTTCCTCTTCCGCTCCAATGTTTGGGAGATAGAGAGCTGAACGCTTCCATGGGACATTGTGGAGATGGTTGGTGACCCAGGTGGTAGTGTTGCTGGCAGATCCTCTGTTTGCGGGGTGGCAGGTGCCACTGTCACTACAGAGGTGGATGAAGAGGCCGAGACTGCAGCAGAAGAGGAAGCAGGAGGAGCCAGAGACCTTTCTTGGTTTTTGAGGTGTCTACTCCACTGCAGCTCGTGCTTTGCACTTAGATGCCTGGTCATGCAGGTTGTGCTCAGGTTGAGAACGTTTATGCCTCGCTTCAGCCTCTGATTGCACAGCCTGCAAACCACTCGTGTCTTGTCATCAGCACATTGTGTGAAGAACTGCCACGCTAGGGAACTCCTTGGACCTGGCTTTGGTGTGCTCGGTCCCTTGCTGCGTTGGGCAGTAGCAGACATACTGTCTAGGGGATGGACGCTCCGCTTTTGCACCCTGCTCCCTCTTCTGCTGTGCTGGTGGCTCTGTGCGACCACCGCCTCTTCCTACAAACTACACTGGTCACCTGCATAACGTTCATTCCATGTGGGGTCGAGGACCTCATCGTCCTCCACATCATCTTCCACCCAGTCTTCACCCCTGCCCTCCTTGTCTGTCTGCACAATTGCGAAAGCAGCAGCAGTTGGCACCTGTGTTTCGTCATCATCCGAGACGTACTGCGATGGTCCTCCCATGTACTCATCATGAAACATAAGTGGTTGGTCATCGGTGCACTCAATCTCTTCCACTTCTGGGGCAGGGCTAGGTGGATGGCCCTGGGAAACCCTGCTAACAGAGTCATCGAAAAGCAGAAGAGACTGCTGCATGATTTGGGGCTCAGACTGCTTGGCTGATTTGCAAGGGGGTGAGGTGAAAGACTGATGGACATGGGTTTCAGGTGCCAACTCTGATCTTTCATCAGAAGAGTGGGTGGGAGACAATGTGAAGGAACCCGAGGCACTGTCAGCAACCCAATCTACTATTCTGTACTTTTCTTGGCCTAAACATTCGTACAACCTCATTAGGCGCGACAAAATACCGCCGCAGGCTCGGTCGCCTACTCGCACCTGAGGAAGGTGTTTCACTTGTGCGTGTATCTGGCACAGATCCACCACGTCCTCTCCCTGCAACAGGAGCTCCACCAGCAGCACCACGACCGGGGCCACCACATCCCTTTGACCTTCTCCTCATATTTTCCAAATTTAGGATGTTGCCCTAAATGGGTGTTTTTGGAAGAGCAGAACACACCCACAGTACGTAACCGCTGAATCGCACAGCTACAGAACTGCAGAAAATGCTATTCAAAAAAAAATTAGTTTTTTTAGTATAGCACAGTAGGAGAAAACTATATAGAAATTGTTTATTTCACACACCTCCAAATATGTATAACACACTGCAAACTATTTTTTGTGCCCCTAAACTGCGTTTTTTGGAAGAGCAGAACACACCCACAGTACGTAACCGCTGAATCGCACAGCTACAGAACTGCAGAAAATGCTATTAAAAAAAAATGTTGTTTTTTTAGTATAGCACAGTAGGAGAAAACTATATAGAAATTGTTTATTTTACACACCTCCAAATATGTATAACACACTGCAAACTATTTTTTGTGCCCCTAAACGGTGTTTTTTGGAAGAGCAGAACACACCCACAGTACGTAACCGCTGAATCGCACAGCTACAGAACTGCAGAAAATGCTATTCAAAAAAAATGTTGTTTTTTTAGTATAGCACAGTAGAAGAAAACTATATAGAAATTGTTTATTTCACACACCTCCAAATATGTATAACACACTGCAAACTATTTTTTGTGCCCCTAAACGGCGTTTTTTGGAAGAGCAGAACACACTCACAGTACGTAACCGCTGAATCGCACAGCTACAGAACTGCAGAAAATGCTATTCAAAAAAAATGTTTTTTTTTTAGTATAGCACAGTAGAAGAAAACTATTTAGAAATTGTTTATTTCACACACCTCCAAATATGTATAACACACTGCAAACTATTTTTTGTGCCCCTAAACTGCGTTTTTTGGAAGAGCAGAACACACCCACAGTACGTAACCGCTGAATCGCACAGCTACAGAACTGCAGAAAATGCTATTCAAAAAAATTGTTTTTTTTTTTAGTATAGCACAGTAGGAGAAAACTATATAGAAATTGTTTATTTCACACACCTCCACATATGTATAACACACTGCAAACTATTTTTTGTGGCCCTGAATGGCTCTTTTTGCAAGCGTACATTAAAGTGCAAATTTTTTTTTTTTTTTTTTTTTTGCCCTATGGGTCTTTTGGAAAAGAGCACAATAAAGTGCCTTTTTTTCCCCCCTAAAAGTTAGATTTTCTCTGACACTGGGCTCATGGCAGTGTAAAAATACTGCACTGCAACACAAACAGGTAAACCTATGCAGATCGCTGATTTTAATCTCTGAATCTGGACTCCTATATAATATTCTCTCTCCCTGAAAGCACCAACAGGAACCTGGCCCTCCCTACACTACACTATCTCTCTATCTTTTCCCTCAGATTGCAGAATCAGGACTACCTCATGTATTTTACAATCTCTCCCTATTAGCAACAGCAGCAGCCAAGATCCTCTCCCTATCTATTCTGAAGCAGAGTGACGTGTGTGCTGTGTGCCTCTAGCTTATATAGAAGCTGGGTCACATGTTGCACTGACCAATCACAGCCATGCCATTAGTAGACATGGCTATGATGGCCTCTAAGGGCACATCAGCTAATCAAAAGGTGATTGGCTGGCCCCTGAAGCATTTCTAAATGCGTAATTAGATTGCCGAACCCGAACCCGAACCCGGACTTTTGCGCAAAGTCAGGGTTCGGGTTCGGGAAAAAGCTGAAGTTCGGTACGGACCCGAACTTTACAGTTCGGGTTCGCTCAACACTAATGGTGATCACATGAAAAAGTTCCATAAGGCGTAGTGTATAGGGCAAAAAAACAGGCTATGTACCCGACATGGAATATATAAAGTGTGGCGCTAATAAGAAGGTAAAATGAATTACCGGTACCCAATAAAGTGAGGTAAATACAACAGTATAATATATTTAAATATTACCGTGCAATAATGAAATGTGTATGTTTGAAAAACCAAAACAAAGCAAAAAAATAATACACTATGTGGAATACTACATTACTATCCACCTTGGTTTATCTGTGAGAAGTGAATAGTCCTAAAAATTAATATAACACAAAAGACAGATCCATATAGGGCATTACAGTGAAATGTATGTCCATTGAATTGTCACACATAAAATAAAGTTCAAAACGGGATCCAATAAAGAATCTATGGTGACTGCAAGATATACTGTAGAGGTGAGTGAATCAGACGTTCTTATGTAGACATGTGAAGTGTAGTGATGAGCCGAACACCCCCGGGTTCGGTTCGCACCAGAACCCGCGAACGGACCGAAAGTTCGAACGAACATTAGAACCCTATTAAATACAATGGATGCGAACGTTCGAATTCTAAAGTGCTAATTATAAAAACTATTATGCATGTTATTGTCCTAAAAAGGGTTTGGGAACCCGGGTTCTGCACCAGGGGACATGTATCAATGCAAAAATAAGTTTTAAAAACGGTCGTTTTCCGGGAGCAGTCATTTTAATGATGCATAAAGTGAAAAAAAAAAAGTCAAATATTCCTTTAAATATCGTACCTGGGGGGTGTCTAAAGTATGCCTGTGAAGTGCCACGTGTTTCCCGTGTTTAGAACTGTCCCTGCACAAAATGACACTTCTAAAGGAAAAAAAAGCCATTTAAAACTGCTTGCGGCTTTAATGTAATGTCTGGTCCCGGTAATATGGATGAAAATCTTTAAGAAAAATGGCATAGCTACCCCATGACCCCCCCCCTACCCCAGCCCATTACCAGCCCCTTTGGGTCTTGTATGGATATTAAGGGGAACCCCGCACATAAAATAAAAAAGGCCCTATATACTCTGAACAGCCGTATACAGGCGGTGCATACAAGACAGGGACTGTAGGTTTGTTCTTATGTAGAATCTGTTTGTAATTTTGAACAGGTACATTGTTGAAGTGTAGCTCCAGACCAAAAATCTATTTTTAAACTTTTTGGAAAACATAGGTAAGGGTTATCACCCCTGTAACATTTGTTTTGCTGTCTGTGCCCCTGTTCAGAACATTTCACCTCACTTTCCGTCCTAATGACAACTGTTTTTGAAATGTGGTGTTTTTCTTGAAACAAGGATTGCTGATAAAGCATCAGTACAGAGGAGACACCTTTCTCCCATATTTATTCTTACAGGAGAGAATTTTCCTTCCTAGTGGTAGATTTCCTCTCACTTCCTGTTGTCTTCTTGCGTTTGCAAGTAGGAGTCGTTTGTAAGTTGGATGTTTGAAAGTAGGGACCTGCCGTATATACTCTGCAGAAATAGGCCCCTTAGTTGTTGGTGTTGGCACAACACTGTAAGCACTCACAGTTACTCTTGGTTGGTGCTGGAACGCCCTGCTGTCAACTATTATATCAGGAATTTTAATTACATATAATTGTTGAACAGTGGTAGTAAAAATTGGGCCTTTGATGGTGGTGCTGGTGCCACAACACTGTAAGCCCTGACAGTTACTCTTGGTGGGTGCAGCAATGGGCCCTGCTGTGAATTATTAGATCAAGAATTGTAATTACATGCCCCTGTTGAACAGGGGCTGAAAAATTGGGCCTTAGGCACTGGTGGCACAACACTGCAACCCTTCACAGATACTGTACTTGGAGCACAGCAATGAGCCCTGTTGCAAAGTATTGCTTCAAAAATTGTAATGACACGCCCCTGTTAAACAGGGGCTGAAAAATTGGGCCTTAGGCACTGGTGGCACAACACTGCAACTCCTCACAGATACTGTACTTGGAGCACAGCAATGAGCCCTGTTGCAAAGTATTGCTTCAAAAATTGTAATTACACGCCCCTGTTAAACAGGGGCTGAAAAATTGGGCGTTAGGCACTGGTGGCGGCACCCATAAACAAAAATGATCTTCCAAGCTATCATCATCAATCGTATCATTGAGGACTCGGAGGAGGAGGATAGCCAGTCAACATAACAGCACAGGCACTCAGCATCAGCATCAGTCTTGAAGGGATGTGACATTTTAAAATCAATTAGTCTGTTATATCAGCATCAGGTGTGTGGTAGCTGGTGGTGATCCAAGACTGGTTCATCTTGATGAAAGTCAGTCGATCAACCGAGTCGGTGGACAGGCGCACCCTGTGATCCGTGACAAATCCTCCAGCAGCACTGAATGTGCGTTCCGAAAGAACGCTGGATGCAGGACAGGCCAGTAGCTCAATTGCATACTGTGCAAGCTCTGGCCAGTGATCCATCCTCAAGACCCAGTAAGCCAGAGGATTTTCGGTGGGGAAGGTGTCCAAGTCTGACCTTGCCCCTAGATATTCCTGCACCATGTTTATCAGACGCTGGCGATGGTTGCTGGAACCGATCATACTTTGGGGCTGCGGACTAAAGAATTGTCTGAACGCATCGGTCAGACGGCCACCTTCCCCACCGCTCCTTCTTTGACTGGCCGAAGCCTCAGCAACTCGTTGTCCAGGACCAGGAGTTTGCAACCTCCCAGTCTCTGGGAACGCGTTGCACAGACCTTTCTGCAAGGCCTCCCGGAGTTGTCTCATCCTCTGCTCCCTCTGCGACGGTAACATAAGGTCCGCAACCTTACCCTTGTACCGTGGATCAAGGAGAGTGGCCAGCCAGTAATGGTCCCTCTCCTTGATCCGAAGAATACGAGGATCCTTCCGCAGACTTTGCAGGATCAGGGAGGCCATGCAGCGTAGGTTTGCTGAGGCATTCGCTCCGGAGTCCTCTGGGTCACTAAGGACGACATGATCCGCAGCCACCTCCTCCCAGCCACGTACAAGTCCACTGGTTTCTTGGGACTGTAAATCATCCCTAAAAGACTGCTGCTGATGATGCTGAGTGCCAGCCTCCACCTCCATGCTGACACAATCCTCCTCCTCCTCCTCCTCCTCCTCCTCCTCCTCTTCCTGTGCGATGGGTGGGACAGAAGGAACACTGTCTGGGTAAAGGGGGCCTTGAGAGGCAAGGAAGTCCTCCTCTTCCTGCCTCTGTTCTGCCTCAAGTGCCCTGTCCATTATTCCACGCAGCGTGTGCTCCAACAGGTGGACAAGAGGTACAGTGTCACTGATGCATGCACTGTCACTGCTCACCATCCTCGTGGCCTCCTCAAATGGTGCCAGGACAGTGCATGCATCCCTGATCATGCCCCACTGGCGTGGAGAAAAAAAACCAAGCTCCCCTGACCCTGTCCTGGTGCCGTAGTCGCACAGGTACTCATTGATGGCCCTCTGCTGCGTGTGCAGCCGCTGCAGCATGGCCAACGTTGAGTTCCACCTGGTGGGCATGTCACATATAAGGCGGTTCTTGGGCAGGTTCAACTCCTTTTGCAGCTCAGCCAGGCGAGCACTGGCATTATAAGATCTGCGGAAATGCACACAGACTTTCCTGGCCTGCCTCAGGACATCCTGTAAGCCCGGGTACCTGCCCAAGAAGCGCTGCACCACCAGGTTAAGGACGTGAGCCACACAGGGCACATGGGTCAGTTGTCCCTGTCGGAGGGCGGAGAGGAGGTTGGTGCCATTGTCGCAAACCACCATTCCTGGCTTAAGCTGGCGTGGCGTCAACCACCTCTCGGCCTGGCCCTGCAGAGCAGACAGGACCTCTGCCCCAGTGTGGCTTCTGTCCCCCAAACACACCAGCGCAAGCACGGCATGGCATCTTTTTGCCTGCGTACTTGCGTAGCCCCGTGAACGGCTACGGAGCACCGCTGGTTCATAGGACAAACCACAGGAAGAGGCCATGGAGGAAGAAGAAGAGGAGGGGGTGGAGGAGAGAGGTGTGTCACAACCAGTAGTAGCATTTTGGAGGCGTGGCGGTGGGACAACCTCCAACACTACTGCACCTTGTCCTGAATCCTTCCCAGCTGCCAAAAGAGTGACCCAATGGGCCGTGAAAGAAAGGTAACGTCCCTGTCCATGCCTGCTGGACCATGAGTCAGCGGTAATATGCACCTTACCGCTGACCGCCCTGTCCAGCGAGGCCAAGACATTGCCTTCCACATGCCGGTAGAGAGCCGGAATAGCCTTCCGTGAGAAAAAGTGGCGTTTGGGAACCTGCCACTGAGGAACCGCACATTGCACAAAGTCACGGAAGGGGGCCGAGTCTACCAACTGAAAAGGCAGCAGTTGAAGCGCTAGCAATTTAGCCAAGCTAGCATTCAACCGCTGGGCATGTGGATGGCTGGGAGTGAACTTCTTTCGACGGTCCAGCAGCTGGGGCAGGGAAATTTGCCTGCTAGAATCGGACGTCGGTGTACTGCTAGCAGAGTGGGCGCAAGTACTTGGCTGTGACACACCTAATTCTACACCTTCATTCCTCTCAGTGCATGTTTCAGAGAGGACTGAAGTTATAGTGGGGTTGGAGATCCCAGCTGATGCGGTGCAAGGAGAGGTCCGCTTTGTTCTTTGGTGTGGGTCTTTGAGGTAGGCTTGCCAACGAGCTGCATGGCAGGTCAACATATGTCTGGTCAGGCATGTGGTACCCAAGCGGCTGATGTTTTGGCCACGCGATATACGCTTGAGACATATGTTGCAAACAGCAGCTGTGCGATCTGATGCACTAGCCTCAAAAAAGGCCCACACCAAAGAACTTTTTGAATGACGGGCAGAGGCAGCGCCCTGCACAGGCGGAGCTCTGCGGTGTGATTCCGTCGGTGTACTGCCCTTACGCTGGCCACCAAAGGGCATCCTGCCTCGTTGGAGATGTGCCTCCTCCTCATCCTCCTCCTCCTCCTCTCTCCTATTAGGCACCCACGTGGAGTCATTGGCCTCATCATCCCCTCCCTCCTCATCACTGGAGCCAATCTGGCAGTATGCTGCAGCTGCTGGAACATGACTGCCAGATTGGTGTCCTTCTTGAGCATCCCCTCTGTCTGCTCTCACGCTACTGCCTTCCTCTAGCTGGGTTTCATCATCAGACCCTTCGAAACGCTGGGCATCCTCCTGGAGCATGTACCCAACACTGTGCTGAAACAGTTCGGGGGACTCCTCAGGAGGAGGACATGGTGGGTCTAGGGAAGGAGTGACTGATGATTTGTCTGACATTGATACCAGGGAAGACGACGCTTTGGCAGCTGCTTTTCCAGTACCCTGAGCCTGGGTGAGAGAGGATGAGGAGGAGGAGGAGGGCTTGGTCATCCACTCTACCAAGTCTTCGGCATGATGTGGCTCAACATGTCCAGCTGCCGAAAAGAAGGACAAGCGTGTCCCATGGCCATGTGCTGATGACAATGCACCGCGTCCACGACCAGCACTGTTGCCCCCAGACACAGAGCCTGCTTGCCCTCTTTTATTGCCTCCTGACTGTCTGCCTCTCCTTGTTTGCCTTCCAGACATTCTAATAGATGGCCTGCAGGGAGATGGGAAAAAAGCAATAAGGGCTACCTTCAGGTGTCCTTCTCTGTCCCTTGAAACAAGGACTTTCACAGTGAAAGAAACTGACACTGTCCCTACCTAGAGTTTTCTGTCCCTAGAATAAATGTTTTTTTTAATCACAATATAGCACAAGGACAATTCACTCAATGTCTCTCCAGGTCCCTGGAAACAAGGACTTGCAGAGTGAAAGAAACTGACACTGTCCCTACCTAGAGTTTTCTGTCCCTAGAATAAATGTTTTTTTTAAGCACAATACAGCACAAGGACAATTAACTCACTGTCCTTACAGGTCCCTGGAAACAAGGACTTGCAGAGTGAAAAAAAAAAAACACTCTCCCTACCTACAGTTTTCTGTCCCTAGAAAAAATGTTTTTTTTAAGCACAATATAGCACAAGGACAATTAACTCACTGTCCTTACAGGTCCCTGGAAACAAGGACTTGCAGAGTGAAAGAAAAAAAACACTCTCCCTACCTACAGTTTTCTGTCCCTAGAAAAAATGTTTTTTTTAATCACAATATAGCACAAGGAAAATTAACTCACTGTCCTTACAGGTCCCTGGAAACAAGGACTTGCAGAGTGAAAGAAAAAAAACACTCTCCCTACCTACAGTTTTCTGTCCCTAGAAAAAATGTTTTTTTTAATCACAATATAGCACAAGGAAAATTAACTCACTGTCCTTACAGGTCCCTGGAAACAAGGACTTGCAGAGTGAAAGAAACTGACACTGTCCCTACCTAGAGTTTTCTGTCCCTAGAATAAATGTTTTTTTTAAGCACAATATAGCACAAGGACAATTAACTCACTGTCCTTACAGGTCCCTGGAAACAAGGACTTGCAGAGTGAAAGAAAAAAAACACTCTCCCTACCTACAGTTTTCTGTCCCTAGAAAAAATGTTTTTTTTAAGCACAATATAGCACAAGTAAAATTAACTCACTGTCCTTACAGGTCCCTGGAAACAAGGACTTGCAGAGTGAAAGAAAAAAAACACTCTCCCTACCTACAGTTTTCTGTCCCTAGAAAAAATGTTTTTTTTAATCACAATATAGCACAAGGAAAATTAACTCACTGTCCTTACAGGTCCCTGGAAACAAGGACTTGCAGAGTGAAAGAAACTGACACTGTCCCTACCTAGAGTTTTCTGTCCCTAGAATAAATGTTTTTTTTAAGCACAATATAGCACAAGGACAATTAACTCACTGTCCTTACAGGTCCCTGGAAACAAGGACTTGCAGAGTGAAAGAAAAAAAACACTCTCCCTACCTACAGTTTTCTGTCCCTAGAAAAAATGTTTTTTTTAAGCACAATATAGCACAAGTAAAATTAACTCACTGTCCTTACAGGTCCCTGGAAACAAGGACTTGCAGAGTGAAAGAAAAAAAACACTCTCCCTACCTACAGTTTTCTGTCCCTAGAAAAAATGTTTTTTTTAATCACAATATAGCACAAGGAAAATTAACTCACTGTCCTTACAGGTCCCTGGAAACAAGGACTTGCAGAGTGAAAGAAACTGACACTGTCCCTACCTAGAGTTTTCTGTCCCTAGAATAAATGTTTTTTTTAATCACAATATAGCACAAGGAAAATTAACTCACTGTCCTTACAGGTCCCTGGAAACAAGGACTTGCAGAGTGAAAGAAACTGACACTGTCCCTACCTAGAGTTTTCTGTCCCTAGAATAAATGTTTTTTTTAAGCACAATATAGCACAAGGACAATTAACTCACTGTCCTTACAGGTCCCTGGAAACAAGGACTTGCAGAGTGAAAAAAAAAAAACACTCTCCCTACCTAGAGTTTTCTGTCCCTAGAAAAAATGTTTTTTTTAAGCACAATATAGCACAAGGACAATTAACTCACTGTCCTTACAGGTCCCTGGAAACAAGGACTTGCAGAGTGAAAGAAAAAAAACACTCTCCCTACCTAGAGTTTTCTGTCCCTAGAATAAATGTTTTTTTTAAGCACAATATAGCACAAGGACAATTAACTCACTGTCCTTACAGGTCCCTGGAAACAAGGACTTGCAGAGTGAAAGAAAAAAAACACTCTCCCTACCTACAGTTTTCTGTCCCTAGAAAAATGTTTTTTTTAAGCACAATATAGCACAAGTAAAATTAACTCACTGTCCTTACAGGTCCCTGGAAACAAGGACTTGCAGAGTGAAAGAAAAAAAACACTCTCCCTACCTACAGTTTTCTGTCCCTAGAAAAAATGTTTTTTTTAATCACAATATAGCACAAGGAAAATTAACTCACTGTCCTTACAGGTCCCTGGAAACAAGGACTTGCAGAGTGAAAGAAACTGACACTGTCCCTACCTAGAGTTTTCTGTCCCTAGAATAAATGTTTTTTTTAATCACAATATAGCACAAGGAAAATTAACTCACTGTCCTTACAGGTCCCTGGAAACAAGGACTTGCAGAGTGAAAGAAACTGACACTGTCCCTACCTAGAGTTTTCTGTCCCTAGAATAAATGTTTTTTTTAATCACAATATAGCACAAGGAAAATTAACTCACTGTCCTTACAGGTCCCTGGAAACAAGGACTTGCAGAGTGAAAGAAACTGACACTGTCCCTACCTAGAGTTTTCTGTCCCTAGAATAAATGTTTTTTTTAATCACAATATAGCACAAGGAAAATTAACTCACTGTCCTTACAGGTCCCTGGAAACAAGGACTTGCAGAGTGAAAGAAACTGACACTGTCCCTACCTAGAGTTTTCTGTCCCTAGAATAAATGTTTTTTTTAATCACAATATAGCACAAGGAAAATTAACTCACTGTCCTTACAGGTCCCTGGAAACAAGGACTTGCAGAGTGAAAGAAACTGACACTGTCCCTACCTAGAGTTTTCTGTCCCTAGAATAAATGTTTTTTTTAAGCACAATATAGCACAAGGACAATTAACTCACTGTCCTTACAGGTCCCTGGAAACAAGGACTTGCAGAGTGAAAGAAAAAAAACACTCTCCCTACCTACAGTTTTCTGTCCCTAGAAAAAATGTTTTTTTTAAGCACAATATAGCACAAGTAAAATTAACTCACTGTCCTTACAGGTCCCTGGAAACAAGGACTTGCAGAGTGAAAGAAAAAAAACACTCTCCCTACCTACAGTTTTCTGTCCCTAGAAAAAATGTTTTTTTTAATCACAATATAGCACAAGGAAAATTAACTCACTGTCCTTACAGGTCCCTGGAAACAAGGACTTGCAGAGTGAAAGAAACTGACACTGTCCCTACCTAGAGTTTTCTGTCCCTAGAATAAATGTTTTTTTTAAGCACAATATAGCACAAGGACAATTAACTCACTGTCCTTACAGGTCCCTGGAAACAAGGACTTGCAGAGTGAAAGAAAAAAAACACTCTCCCTACCTACAGTTTTCTGTCCCTAGAAAAAATGTTTTTTTTAAGCACAATATAGCACAAGTAAAATTAACTCACTGTCCTTACAGGTCCCTGGAAACAAGGACTTGCAGAGTGAAAGAAAAAAAACACTCTCCCTACCTACAGTTTTCTGTCCCTAGAAAAAATGTTTTTTTTAATCACAATATAGCACAAGGAAAATTAACTCACTGTCCTTACAGGTCCCTGGAAACAAGGACTTGCAGAGTGAAAGAAACTGACACTGTCCCTACCTAGAGTTTTCTGTCCCTAGAATAAATGTTTTTTTTAATCACAATATAGCACAAGGAAAATTAACTCACTGTCCTTACAGGTCCCTGGAAACAAGGACTTGCAGAGTGAAAGAAACTGACACTGTCCCTACCTAGAGTTTTCTGTCCCTAGAATAAATGTTTTTTTTAATCACAATATAGCACAAGGAAAATTAACTCACTGTCCTTACAGGTCCCTGGAAACAAGGACTTGCAGAGTGAAAGAAACTGACACTGTCCCTACCTAGAGTTTTCTGTCCCTAGAATAAATGTTTTTTTTAATCACAATATAGCACAAGGAAAATTAACTCACTGTCCTTACAGGTCCCTGGAAACAAGGACTTGCAGAGTGAAAGAAACTGACACTGTCCCTACCTAGAGTTTTCTGTCCCTAGAATAAATGTTTTTTTTAATCACAATATAGCACAAGGAAAATTAACTCACTGTCCTTACAGGTCCCTGGAAACAAGGACTTGCAGAGTGAAAGAAACTGACACTGTCCCTACCTAGAGTTTTCTGTCCCTAGAATAAATGTTTTTTTTAAGCACAATATAGCACAAGGACAATTAACTCACTGTCCTTACAGGTCCCTGGAAACAAGGACTTGCAGAGTGAAAGAAAAAAAACACTCTCCCTACCTACAGTTTTCTGTCCCTAGAAAAAATGTTTTTTTTAATCACAATATAGCACAAGGAAAATTAACTCACTGTCCTTACAGGTCCCTGGAAACAAGGACTTGCAGAGTGAAAGAAACTGACACTGTCCCTACCTAGAGTTTTCTGTCCCTAGAATAAATGTTTTTTTTAATCACAATATAGCACAAGGACAATTAACTCACTGTCCTTACAGGTCCCTGGAAACAAGGACTTGCAGAGTGAAAGAAACTGACACTGTCCCTACCTAGAGTTTTCTGTCCCTAGAATAAATGTTTTTTTTTAAGCACAATATAGCACAAGGACAATTAACTCACTGTCCTTACAGGTCCCTGGAAACAAGGACTTGCAGAGTGAAAGAAAAAAAACACTCTCCCTACCTACAGTTTTCTGTCCCTAGAAAAAATGTTTTTTTTAATCACAATATAGCACAAGGAAAATTAACTCACTGTCCTTACAGGTCCCTGGAAACAAGGACTTGCAGAGTGAAAGAAACTGACACTGTCCCTACCTAGAGTTTTCTGTCCCTAGAATAAATGTTTTTTTTAATCACAATATAGCACAAGGACAATTAACTCACTGTCCTTACAGGTCCCTGGAAACAAGGACTTGCAGAGTGAAAGAAACTGACACTGTCCCTACCTAGAGTTTTCTGTCCCTAGAATAAATGTTTTTTTTAAGCACAATATAGCACAAGGACAATTAACTCACTGTCCTTACAGGTCCCTGGAAACAAGGACTTGCAGAGTGAAAGAAACTGACACTGTCCCTACCTAGAGTTTTCTGTCCCTAGAATAAATGTTTTTTTTAAGCACACTATAGCAGAAGCACAAAACACACTGACACTCTCCCTACCTATCCTTCTCTTTCCCTAAACTAAAGGAATCCAGGTTAAGCAAGAAAGAAATAACAGTCACTGTCCCTGCCTATGCTACTCTATCCCTGCTCCGGAACACACTACACTAGGCCGCCGTGCTGGCGGCCTTTTATAGTGTGGGGCGTGTACTAAACACCCTCAGCAATAATTGGCCACAGGCATCCTGCCTGTGGCCAATCATTGCTCTCCTCGCTGCCGGCGCTGTGATTGGCCAAGCATGCGGGGTCACAGTGCATGCTTGGCCAATCACAGCGCCTGGATGACACTGCGATGGCGTAGTGCATTGTGGGCCGTTCGCGTCACTCGAATTTGGCGCGAACGGCCCAAATCGTTCGATCTTCGTCGAACGATCGAACAGCCAATGTTCGAGTCGAACGTATGTTCGACTCGAACACGAAGCTCATCCCTAGTGAAGTGTGTATCATCAATCACCTCCATTGAATAGTCAGCATAAAGAAGGGAAAAAAGATCCTCGACATGGTGTAAATCCAACAACAGATTTATTCGCAATCCATAAAAAAGTTCAAACCAGCATGAACATCACAAATTAAAAAGTTCCATAAAAATCCAAAAAACACCAGAATACAGAACAATAGCGTGGTGAGGACAGCTGGAGCTGGCGTATATAAATCCCTTTTATATACGCCAGCTCCAGCTGTCCTCACCACGCTATTGTTCTGTATTCTGGTGTTTTTTGGATTTTTATGGAACTTTTCACTTTGTGATGTTCATGCTGGTTTGAACTTTTTTATGGATTGCGAATAAATCTGTTGTTGGATTTACACCATGTTATGGTGACTATTCAATGGAGGTGATTGCAGACACAGTGACACAGTGGCGCTACACACCGCCTCCAAATGACGTGAGCTCACGTAAGTGTCAGACGGCAACGTACCAACATTGCAGCCACTATGTTGCCATAACGATCAGATGCGGAAGTGACCAGCCAGGACTTAAAGCCATAGCACGAGCCGTGTAATGGGCTTGATACATACAAATTTTTAAAGATGCATTTAATAATAAAAAATAAAACGACATACTAAAAACTAAGCACTAAAGCCTAAAACCCTAAAAATTTAAACAATACATGGGATAAAATCCTCATATACAATGCCAGTACCTGTCTATAAATGACATAAAATCAGGTTTAGGGGCACCCCAAAAAGGATCAATATGGGATGTGCTAAAAAACAGCAAGGTAAGTATACAAATATCACAAACATGGTATGCCCATAATAATTCTAGTCATTGTAGATAACCAAAATGTATGTCATCAGTAAACATACCAAATACCGTGAGTGATTGTGGCCATCACACAGTAAGGAAGAGCAGCACCTCACCCCAGTATCTGGCATGTATGTAAAGGACTATCAGCATATGAAAAATAAAAATAAATGGATGGCAAAACACCATAGATTGGTACTTAAGAACAAAATAATGAATCTGAAAGCAAAGGAAAAAGAAGAATAAATGAGAGTGTAATTCAGGCCTTGCTAATGAATGCATTGATGTCCCAATCAATGTTTAACCCATGGGGGAAATAACATCAAAGCTGGTAAATCCAAAAAGTTTCTAATTGGGAAACACCTCTAACACAGGATTTGCCTCTCCAATGTGGAATGAATTTGTCAATTATTTGGAATTTTGTGCCTGTAGGATCTTTGCGGTGGAATTGCAAATGGTGTTTTGGTACACTATGATTTGTACGACCTTTTTTAATTCCAGCAGTATGTTCATTTACTCTGGTGGAAAAAGTTCTAATGGTATGCCCAGGGCTGCTGTTAGAAATCACGGGGCCCGGTACAGCCTACCTGACAGGGCCCCCCTAAAAAAATATCAAAACAATATTTTTGCTAACAATACACCACAAAAATCATTATTAGCATACACAAAAACAAAACTTATAAACTTACAGGGGAACAGGAGGGTACAATGTGGGGGGAGGGGGTAGGATGGCACAGTATGGGGCGTGGGGCAGGAAGGTACAGTATGGTGGGGTTAGGAGGATACAGTACAGGGGGAAGGTAAGTCGACATAGTACAGGGGGCAAGGGGGTACAGTATAGGGGCAGTAATGCAGATATGGTCTCCTGAAGCAGAGCTGTGCAGGGAAGCTGATGTCACAGATCGTATTTATTCTGGCAGGCTGTCAATGGGCTAAATATACAACAAGAATGACAACTCCCCTCTTTCCTCCCTTTCAGAGTTTATGTCTCTCTTCTGGTGCTTTGCATGGGTTAAAGAATGATCCCGAGGGGGAGCATCTTACTACTGCTGTTGCTTGTGCGGGTGGGATGTGTACTGCACCAATCACATGGGATGAATAGGAGAAGAGGGTCAGCGGGGATTGGCGCAGTACACAGTACACATCTCACCCACACAAGCAGCAGTAGTAAGATGCTCCACCTCAGGGTTCTTCCTTAAGCCCTGAAAAAAATGGGGTGGGGATGAGAACCATGGTGTAGGGGAGAAAGAGGAAGGGGGGTAAAAGTGGGGCTGGGTATGAGATGGGGATGGGTAGAGAAGAACTGGAATGAGACTGGGGCAATCCTGGTCTGTATAGGGATAAAAAAGGAGGAGGTTTTGTGCTGGAAGGAAGGGCGGATAGATGGCTGTCAAGGGGACTGGAGAGGGATTATCAGAGATGGGCATGGGGCATACTCTCAGCTGGTAAGAAATAGCCATAGTATAAAAACAGTAAATAGGCTGTCTGACAGGGAGGGGAGAGGGAGTGGTCTCCATTGCTTAGTAAAGAGACAATGTTGGGGGTGTGCAGGGTGGGGGATTCCTGCCATTTGTAATGTTTGTAGATCCTGGGACACACACCTGTGTGAAGGTGAAGTGTCTGCAGAGGAAAAGACAGGCAAGGGAGGGGGGAGTGAGAGATAACAACCATCTGAGAGGAGCAGTGTGACAGGCAAAGATGATTGGAACTGTGTGAGGAGGACAGGGAGCAGGACAGCCCAGATGGTGGCTGAGGCGGGGAGGAAGATGCCAGGGAGGGAGAGAGAGCATTGCAGACATCAGAGAGACAGATAACAGAACTGACCTGTACTGTAGCAAAAGAGACAGCCAAAGTGAGGAGAACTGTTACCACTGCCCGAAACTGCGGGGAGGAAACTTCAAAGGCCCCCCCCCCATGCACCTAGGACCCCTGGGCAGTTCGCAGAAGTGCCTGTGCATTAAGACAGGCAAGCCCTCCCCCACTCTCAGTGTCCTGACAAATCCCCCTGCTTTCAGGGAGAGGAAAACAGGCAGTGCTGGGGGGAGACCAGGCACATATAGGAGGATCATATGTGGCCCGAACAGGGAGGCAGATCTGTGCGCTGTGACAGTTACAGAAACAATGCTGTGTATTTCTCCCTCCAGCAGCTGAAAGCTGACAGGAGGGAAAGGGAGAGACACACATGGCATTGTTTCTGTAACTGTCACAGCTAACCAATCTGCCTCCCATGTGAGCCCGGGCCCCCTACTGGAGGGCTGGTGGTCCCCCCCTATCAGCGGCCCTGGGTACGCCCCACGTAGTGTTTATTGCATGGACATGTGATAAGGTATACAATAAACTGAGTCTTGCATGTGGTAAAGTGCTTCATATGGTAAACAGAAGAGGTGATGGTAGATACAAAACTGTCTGTTTTGCTCCGACCTAGTACGTTATGTATACAAACATTGCACATCCTACAGGGGTAATACCCTTTCACTGTGGGAAAAAAAATTGGTTTAACAGGGGGATCTATCACATTAGGGGCAACTTGATTCCTGATGGACAGAGCTCCCCTATAGATAATGCCAGCCTTTTCAGGTAGTGCCGGGCCCAACAATGGATCGTTTTTGAGTACTTTCCAGTGGCGATTTAAAATGTTCTTAATTTGTCTGTGCTGCACGGAAAACTGAGTAGTAAAGGACCATTTAAATTTAGGATCAGGTGTCCGTTTGGGTTGTTCCACCGTGAGGGAACCTCTATCCAACAAAGAGACGTTGTTTATCTCATCTTCAATAGTTAGCGAATCATAACCTTTCTCAATGAATCTACATTTAAGAGCTTCTGCCTGTGTATAAAAATCAGTAAGATTCGTACAGTTTCTCCTAATGCGGAGCAATTGGCTATGTGGTATGGATTTGAGCCATGAACTGTATTGGCAACTATCAGTTGGGATATACCAATTACGGTCGGTTGGCTTGAAAAAAGTCTTAGTGACCAACCGTCGATCTATGATGGAAATCTCAAGGTCTAAAAAGTGGGTAGCAGTGGGACTGGTTTCACACGTCAACACGATGTTCATATCATTACCATTGAGAGTGGCCAAAAATCATGTAGAGATTCCTCATCTCCCCTCCATAGGAGGAGGATGTCCTCTATGTACCTTGCCCACAAGACTAGCTCTTAGCGCTGTAAGGCGTAGACGACATCCTCCTCCCATGAACCATGAACAGGTTTGCGAGGCTGGGGGAAAACTTGGCTCCCATTGCGACACCCTTTGTCTGCAAGAAAATCTGACTGTTGTACCAAAAATAGTTGGACTGGGTAGCGAACCGAAGTAGCTCCATAATTTAGTACTGTTGGACTCTAGGAATCAGACCACTATTAGATAAAAAATGTTCAACGGCATTAAAGCCCAATCTATGTGGTATGCAGTTGTACAATGCTGCGACATCCGCCGTGACCAATATACAATTCTCACAACAGTCTACTCCTTCTAGTAAGCGTATAGTAGCTCCTGTATCCTTTAAAAAAGATGGAGTAGATCGTACCAGTGGTTGTAGATGGAAGTCTATGTAACGACCTATACGTGACATCACAGAGTTTATCCCACTGACGATAGGTCTACCGGGAGGTTGACTAACACTTTTTTGGACCTTGGGGAGATAATACATAGTAGGAATACGCAGAGCTTTAGGTATGTTTCTCATTTTCACTAGCATATGTCTATATTGTTAATGCCAGCTACTTTCACATATACTTTTTTATATATATGTAGCGATACCCTCAACTTAAGAGAGCCGCAAGTTTTGATTTGGGCCCTGAGTACAGCTTCCCCAACCCCCCGGCAATCTGCTCTTCTCGCTCTGGCACAGTTAACCCACAGCAATTTCACATAAACAATCACTTATGCTTTAAATGTGGGTGTGTGGATTGATAACTCAGACTCATAGACAATGTTGTAAATAATAACTGACTTTACTGCTAGTGGTAAGATAAAAGGGGATAACATGCATGTAACATTTGGTTCACAACACATAAGCAGGTCCCTGCAGTTATAAATCACAATACTGTGTGTGTGTGTACCAGCAATGGAAAGGGGACGGAACGCCACGTGGGGCGACCGTTACCTAAACACCCTGTGGTGTGATAACTAACTTATAACTATCTAACGGATCAGGCCTGATCCCTAACCATGAAACTCAGTCTTAGAAGAAACACAAATCTTCACCGGCACAGGATCTGTAAAGGTGGTGCACTTGAAGTATTCAAAACCATGTATTTGTAATCCAATAGGGGGGGGGGGTAATTCTCCCTCACCGGAGGTGTTAGGCCTCGGAAGTCTAGTAGGCACAAAGTATAAAAGTAACAGTTTAAAGATGAGCTTTCGCTCGCTCACCACTCCAGAACACTTCCCTCAGTCCGGAACTTCCACTGGCTGTGTCGGTCCTCGTCCACAGCGGCTTCTGCGATCGGATCCCCGATCCAGATAACTTTAGAAGAGATGAGTCTGGATGCCACCCAGGCTCGCAAAGGGGGTGGAAGGCTCTTTGGTTCGCTCCACAGGCCCCAGGCTTCAGGCCTGGAACAGCACAGATCCGCACAGGTGTATCTCTCTCTGCCTCCCCGTGTCCAAAGAGAAAGAGCTAGGCCTCGCCCCCTCCTTATATTCCTTCCCCCCGACTCCCCTCTCTCTGGAATTTCCTGTCTCTGATTAAAGGGGAACACCCCGCTACACACTCCCCCCACTAAAACTCTTTGGTCCCCAAAGATAAACATTTCAACAAAATTTCTGAACCATTTTAGAGAGTGCGGAGTATGATGTTGGTACAGGGAATTGCCACCAAAACTCAGAGGTGGGATTCCCTGTCCCACAGGTCACACTGGCATGAGTGGCCTGCCTAACTGTGCCAGAGAGTGAGCTGGGGTTGCCCTCCACCAAATGAGCAGTGGAAGGATTGGAGCACTCGGTACTTCTTCTAGCGGTGGTAACAGAGTCCTCTGAGCTCTTTCCCAATTGAGGGTAGGTTAACTTCATGGGAGGCCTCACGACTCTGCGAGCTCTCTGTTCCCTTGGGACTTCAGGCTCTGGTGCCACAGGCTCTGTTTCAGGAACACTCTCTGACATCGTCACTGGTTCTGGGGCCTCTGTCTCTTCTTCATCTGAGTACAGGCCCGGAATATCTTCCCAGCATTCAGGCACGCCACTGGATGGAATGAACTCTGTAGCTTCTGGGTTCAGGGTCCCATCCTGCATATCCTCAGTGGGTGGAAGGTCTATGGTGGGATTTTCCGGGGTTGGGGAAGGCCATAGCCACTCCAGTTCTCCTCTCCCATCTTCGTTTGGTTGAGAAGCCTGTCCACCTCTAGATCGAGAGGTCTGAGACCGGGTGTTGGGTCTGGGAGTATCCAAGATGGAAACAGATTCCGGTAGGTTCCTCACTGGAGGTATCCTGACTGCTTCTTTAAGCGGGAGTAAGTGGTTTCTGTGCCAGGTCTTCAATGGTCCCACTCTCCCCTCTGGCTTTAACTTGTACACCGGTAGTCCAGGGAGTTTCCTACAAATAACGTAAGGCTCAGACCTCCACCTATCAGCAAGTTTGTGCTTCCCTGGGATCCCTAGGTTGCGTAGCAGAACACGGTCTCCAGGCTGCAGGTCTTGCACTCGAACCTTCAAATCATAGTTCCTTTTATTTCGGGCCCCTCTCTGGTCTGAGGCCGCTTGGGCTTGTTCATAGGCCGCTTTCAAATTATACCTAAGTCTGTCTACATATCCTTTGTGGGAGGTAGCAGAGGTATAGTCTAGAGAAATGCCAAAGGCCAGATCCACTGGCAATCTTGCTTCTCTCCCAAACATGAGGCGGTAGGGAGAGTAACCCGTCACATCACTGGTGGTGCAATTGTAGGCATGCACCAAAGTGGATATGTGTTGACTCCAATGCTGCTTCTTCTCTGTCTCCAGAGTCCCCAGCATGTTTAACAAAGTCCGATTAAACCTCTCAGGCTGGGCATCTCCTTGTGGATGATAAGGGGTAGTCCTGGTCTTTTCCACTCCCAGGGAGTCCAGTAGGTTCCGGATCAGGCGACTCTCAAAGTCCCTTCCTTGGTCGGAGTGGATTCTCTGTGGTAATCCATAGTGGACGAAGTATTTTTCTAGAAGCACCTTAGCTACAGTGGAAGCCTTCTGGTCTCTGGTGGGGAACGCCTGTGCATAACGGGTGAAATGATCGGTTACCACCAGAACATTTCCCAATCCACTCAAATCGGGTTCGAGGCAGAGAAAGTCAATGCATACCAGATCCATTGGGCCTTGACTCTGTAGGTGGCCCATTGGGGCAGCTTGATGGGGTAGAGTCTTCCTCTGGATGCATCGTGCACAGGAGTGGCAATATTCCTCCACTTCAGCCCTCATACAGGGCCAATAGAACCGGCTTCTGACAAGTTGGAAGGTTCTTTCAGCTCCCAGGTGACCATGCTGGTCATGTAAGGCAACCAGCACAGTCTCTCGGTGCTTCTCTGGGAGAAACAACTGCCATTTATCCTCGAAGTCATCAGAGGGGCCCCTTCGGTAGACCACTCCCTGATGGACCTGTAGCTTGTCTAGCTCTCTCCTTAGCAGACGAGCCTCCTTGGAGGGGTGATGTCGAAGTTTCTCTGGACTCTCGTTTTCCAATGCTTCAAAGACCAATCTCCCCATGGGGTCTTCCAATTGGTCGCACCTCAGTTCCTTCTTAGACAGCTTCGGTAAGCATTCCTCTTCAAGTTGAGTCACCCCGCAGTAGTGTTTTGGGACTCCCACTGTGGTAACTCCTATCTCCTCGCCTCTGGAGCCCCCTCTGGCTTGAAATTCAGCCCCCTGACAAAGGGCTCGCACTCCCTCCGGTGCTACCTGAGTCCAGTCCTCCCAGTCATCAGCCATGGTATGAGATCTTCGGGACAGGGCATCTGCATCCCTATTTCCAGTCCCTGGTCTGTATTTAGGACTGAAGTTGAACCCAGATAATGCAGCCAGCCACCTGTGTCCTGTGGCATCCAACTTGGCAGTGGTGAATAGGTAAGTCAGAGGGTTGTTATCTGTTTTTACTGTAAACTCTGCCCCATAGAGGTAGTCTCTTAGTTTGTCCACCACTGCCCATTTGAGGGCCAAGAACTCCAACTGATGAGTGGGGTAGTTCTTCTCCGAGGGGGTCAGAGTCCGACTCACATAGGCCACTGGTCGCAGTAGCTCTTCATACTCTTGGTAGAGCACTCCACCTAGGCCTTCATGACTAGCATCAACATGTAACTCGTATGGTCTGGTGGGATCAGCATAGGCCAATACTGGGGCTGTGGTGAGGCTCCTCTTCAGGGTTCTGAAGGCCTCTTCACACCTGGGGGTCCACTGATCTTGAACCGACTCCCCGGGTCTTCTGGGTCCCTGGCCATCCTCTTCCCCTTCAGTCTTGAGCAGTTCATTTAGGGGCTTAGCAATACGGGCAAACCCATCCACAAACCTCCTATAGTAGGAGCAGAAGCCCAGGAAAGATCTAAGTTCAGTGACTGTTGTGGGTCTTGGCCAGGAGGTAACTGCCTCCAACTTCTCAGGATCAGTAGCCACCCCCTTTTCAGACACTATGTGTCCCAGATAGTTCACCGAAGACTGGTAGAACCGACACTTCTCGGGGGAAAGCTTTAGTCCCTCTTCACTAAGCCTTCTCAACACTTTCTCCAATCGGGCCTCATGTTCCTCCAAAGTTCTCCCGAAGACAATGACATCGTCCAGGTACACGAGGACTTCTATGAGGTTCATATCTCCGACAGTCTTTTCCATGAGACGTTGAAAAGTAGCTGGGGCCCCAGATAGGCCCTGAGGCATTCTGTTAAACTCAAAGAATCCCACAGGAGTTATGAAAGCGGTCTTTTCTCTGTCCTCTGGGTGCATGGGGATTTGATAGTACCCGCTCTTGAGGTCCATCACGCTGAACCACTTGGCTCCAGACAAACTCTGTAAGGCGTCCTCTATCCTTGGCGTGGTGTACTGATCAGGGGTGGTCCTCCTGTTGAGAGTTCTGTAGTCAATGCAGAGCCTCAACGACCCATTCTTCTTCCTGACCACCACTATTGGAGAGGCATAGGGGCTTCTGGATTCTCGAATCACCCCAGTCTTTTTCAGTTCTGCAAGCTGCTCCCTCAGATCCTCCAGATCTGCCAGCGGAACCCGCCTGACTCTCTCCCTGAACGGTTTGTCTTCTTGCAGGGGGATGCGGTGGGTAGCACTCCTCGCACACCCCACATCGAACTCATCTTTGGAGAAAATCTTCTCCCATCTAGTCAGCTGGGCCTTGGCTCTCTCTTTCCAGGCTCCAGGTAAATTCGGCTTCTCCATGGAAAGTTTTTCCCAAACATCTCCTTCTTCACCCGTCCCCTTTACTTCTGACCAGCTGACTGGGACAGCAGGACTCACCTGTCCCAACAGCATCCGGGCAGGGATCTCTATGGCCCTTTCTGTAGAGTTCCTCACACTCACCGGGACTCTTCCCCTGGCTTTCTTCAGGGCCTTGATTGGAATCACTTCCGGTATCACTTCCAGGCCTGAGTGATCTTCCCTTGGGTCGGATTCCAGCATGACAAAGGGACCAGGCTGCTTCCAGGTGAGCTTCACAGTGGCCCTGAGGCAAGCCACCTGTCCGGGCTGCAGCACCACTCCTTCTCTCCCCAGTCTCCACACCTTCCCTATCCCCTCTCCTGGGGTCTTCTGCTCCAACACTAACCGTTGGTAGGCTGTCTTCAGCATGGGATGGATGTTTGGATCTTGATGGCTACTCATCTTCACCAGGGGGGTCAGAAGTCTTCTCACTGGATCCGTATTGGTGCCTATGATGAGGGACATCTTGCTGGCCCCGGGTGGTCTAGGACACACAACTGCCAGGGTGTCGAACACTTCTGTCTTCCCAGCCACAGAGGGGTCGAATGTCAGCTTTATGGGCAGATAACCATCATAGGGGAACCTCTGCGTTCCCAGGCCCCATATCTCCAGTTCTTCTATCTTCTGTATAGGCAAATGGCTTAAGTGCCTATCGTAGAAGTCTCTGTACAACAAAGTCACTTGAGCTCCAGTGTCCAGGAGGGCCTTCGTATATACTTCTTCCACCTGGATAGATACAGTGGGGGACGGGCCGACCAATTCTTCTGGGTACGGCCGGGTTGAGGTCACTTTCTTCTGAGGACTTGTCTTCATCCAGTTTGTTTTTGACTTTATTCTCTCTTGAGCCCGGTATGCATTGACCTTCCCCACCCTAATGGGAGTACAAACCCGCTGAGGGATGTTATTGTCTCTTGGTTGTAGACATTCCTTCTTGGGAGTGCTAAATTTCTTCTGAGGGGTCTTGTCCCCTTTCTCTGGTGTGTATCTTGGTTGAGAGACCCTAGATTCCTTCTGAGGGGTCTTGTCCCCTCTCTTTTGCTTCCTTCCATTCAGTTTGGAGCTCACTGAAAGAGACGGGCACCCGGTTGACTCCCTCACCGGGGCCCTCTGGAGTTTCCCGCCGGCTGGCGATTATCCATTTTCTTCTTCTTGGGACTGGAACACCTACTGGCAAAGTGGCCACTGCCCCCGCAGTTGTAACATAGCATCTCTTCTCGGTCCTGTATGGAGGCTGGTTCTGAGGTATTCGGGAACAACTCCTTTCTTGGACTTGGTTTCTCTGCTCTTCTTTGATCTTTCTCCATCAAAGAGGTCAGCATCTCCAACACTTGGGACATTTGTGATTTCAAAGTGTCGACTTCTGCATCTCTTTCCGGGCTCTTGACTGAACTGACCAACACTGGTACAGGGGTGACACTCACCCTGGCCACCTGCTGATCTCTCTGCAGCGCCTCTTCGTCCCTAATAATTTTTATTAGATCAGAGTAGGTTAGTGACATTCCTCCTCCTGAGGTTTTCAGGTGCAGCCAGACTGGGTCTGAGCGCCGCGCTCCCCTCATGATCTGCTTCATTCGTGCTTCATCTGCATCTTTGGGCAGCATTCCCTTCTTCAGGACGATCTTGCATAACAGCCTGTTCAACCTTCTAACATACTCTGACAGTTTCTCATTCGGCTGCTGGAAAGTATGTTCAAATTGGTAGACCATCTCTGTCACCTTCTCCAGCTGTCCAAACTCTTCCTGCAGCATGGCCAGACAATCTTGAGCTGTACAGTTTGCATTTCCAAAACGGAAGCTCTTCACCGCTTCTGCCGCGGCACCTTTCAAACTTTCTAAAACTCGTTGTCTTTTCTGTGCTTCAGGCACCTCCCATGCCTCTACTGCTTGTAATGCCTGTTCCACCCAAGTGTCAAAATCTTCCTCCCCCGCAGGGACGGGGAGCTCCCCCGAGAATGTTTTTAGTCTCCGGTAGCTAGTCTCTACGTGCACTGTGCTTGTCTTCTGACAGTTTGTTAGTAGATCCCCTAACGCCTTTATCAGTTCGGGTGATATGGCAGTGGCAGGTGCAGGCGTCACCGGAGGTGTCGCTCCGTCTTTCCTCTCTGGCGGGGTACGGGCCGCAACTTGCGGTGATCCCGTTGGTGATAGCTCTTTCTTAGTAGCGTGCGCCAAACTATAAGATCTGTTATCCGGCATCCGCGCATATTTGCATTTACAAGCCTCTGGCTTCCCATCTGAATATTCCACTAGCGTATACTGGTGTGAGGTGTCTGGGTCTGACTTCATTAACCCTTCCACCGTTTCGGTCGACCATTCCTGACCCGGAATGTTAATGACCACTGACTGGCTTGGATCTGTCTTAGTTACTTCACACCACGTTCTGATGTCTTTCGGGTCCATGCCGGTAAGTCTTGGCGGGCTCTCACCGCTGTCTCAGTAATCCCGGATGTACGAGCCCCCACGTGTAGCGATACCCTCAACTTAAGAGAGCCGCAAGTTTTGATTTGGGCCCTGAGTACAGCTTTCCCAACCCCCCGGCAATCTGCTCTTCTCGCTCTGGCACAGTTAACCCACAGCAATTTCACATAAACAATCACTTATGCTTTAAATGTGGGTGTGTGGATTGATAACTCAGACTCATAGACAATGTTGTAAATAATAACTGACTTTACTGCTAGTGGTAAGATAAAAGGGGATAACATGCATGTAACATTTGGTTCACAACACATAAGCAGGTCCCTGCAGTTATAAATCACAATACTGTGTGTGTGTGTACCAGCAATGGAAAGGGGACGGAACGCCACGTGGGGCGACCGTTACCTAAACACCCTGTGGTGTGATAACTAACTTATAACTATCTAACGGATCAGGCCTGATCCCTAACCATGAAACTCAGTCTTAGAAGAAACACAAATCTTCACCGGCACAGGATCTGTAAAGGTGGTGCACTTGAAGTATTCAAAACCATGTATTTGTAATCCAATAGGGGGGGGGGTAATTCTCCCTCACCGGAGGTGTTAGGCCTCGGAAGTCTAGTAGGCACAAAGTATAAAAGTAACAGTTTAAAGATGAGCTTTCGCTCGCTCACCACTCCAGAACACTTCCCTCAGTCCGGAACTTCCACTGGCTGTGTCGGTCCTCGTCCACAGCGGCTTCTGCGATCGGATCCCCGATCCAGATAACTTTAGAAGAGATGAGTCTGGATGCCACCCAGGCTCGCAAAGGGGGTGGAAGGCTCTTTGGTTCGCTCCACAGGCCCCAGGCTTCAGGCCTGGAACAGCACAGATCCGCACAGGTGTATCTCTCTCTGCCTCCCCGTGTCCAAAGAGAAAGAGCTAGGCCTCGCCCCCTCCTTATATTCCTTCCCCCCGACTCCCCTCTCTCTGGAATTTCCTGTCTCTGATTAAAGGGGAACACCCCGCTACATATATATTACACTCTTCTCTGTCAGGAATGGTGAATGGTTCCTTGAGCTTCAGGGGGCTGCTTTTGGAATGAGTTGCTGTTCTGCTGGACCTTGGCTGTTGCTGGGCTGGAGGCCTGGGATTATCCTGAATCTGAGTGCTGGACTTCTCTACCAGAGGATTGAGTTTGCAGATGTAGTCATTTTGAGATTCGGGACTCCCTGCAACTGTAAAGCACCCAAAAATCATTACTTTTGCTACAGTTAGATGCCAGTGAGATTTGCCTTATGGTTCCCAGCTGTAAGGCTTTTGACTGCTCCTTAAGCTATCTCACAGTCCCCAGCTATGAGACTGTAAACTAATCTGAAACAATGTAATGGTTCCCAGCTGTGAGAGCCTTTTTTTGATTGAAATATTATTTTATAGTTGGTCCTTTAACGCCTCCTATGGTTACCTGCAGTCTGTTGTCTGGTCGCTATGTGTCTGTGTGACTCCCTGAACCATCATTAACTGCAAACGCAATATTCTGGGGTAAGTGGGGATTCTTTGAGATATACACAAACATTAACTTTGATGTTAAAATAATGTAACTGTGAAATTAATTAGTGACAATATATGTCTTGTTTTGTTCAGGGCTTTTTTTCTCAAACAATAGGTACTGGAACTTAACCACTGCCCCACAAAACCCCTCCCTCTACACACACACACCCTCCAAATCACATCAAATAGTGGGTGTGTTCAGTCAAATTTCACGAAAACAGTAGGAGGATCTTAAAGGGGCATTAAATACCAGGATTGCATTACATACAGAGTGCAGAGCTGTCACTTGTAAACACAGAAACCAGACTTCTGTGTTTACAAGTGATTGTGGTGAGCAGGCACCAAAGGGTCTGAGCCAGAGGTGGTGGAACTAAGTTGCACCAAGTTCCCCCTGAAAATAAGCTCTGCTTTTGTTCATCTTGTTAGAAGGCTCTGTTACTCAAGTGGACAGCATCACCTGAGGAAGCCCCTTCTGTAGGGCGAAACATGTTAAGAACTATGCTACCTTGCTGTACCCACAAGGACTATATTGTATGAGTCTATTGTAATGTTGCTTTTATGGCATACTTACCATTTTAATGGTTATCAATAAAGTGTATATATTTTAATGAAATCTTTATGGATATATTGAGCATGCACCTAAAAAATCCCATAATCTCCAATTACACAATATCAGTTTTAGTGTAGCTACTCATTCAAGAGATATCAGTGACATGTACTGGCAGAAGGGAGAAACCACAGCTTCACTGAATTTAGGGGGCAGCTAAATGAACCAGTAGACTATAAATCAGCTGGGTTGTCCACCCCCCATCATCACTAAATTTAGAGGGTAGCCCTCTTAACCACTTAAGCCCCGGACCATTTGGTAGCTAAAGGACCAGAGGTGAATTCAGAATTTTGCACTGCGCTGCTTTAACTGTAAATTTGCGTCCTTTTCTTCCCACAAATAGAGCTTTCTTTTAATGGTATTTGATTGCCTCTGCGATTTTTATTTTTTGCGATATAAACGGAAAAAGACCGAAAATTTTGAAAAAAAATTATATTTTCTACTTTTTGTTATAAGAAAAATCGAATAAACTCAATTTTAGTCATACATTTAGGCCAAAATGTATTCAGCCACATGTCTTTAGTAAAAAAAAAGTCAATAAGCGTATATTTATCGGTTTGCGCAAAAGTTATAGCGTTTACAAACTAGGGTACATTTTCTGGAATTTACACAGCTTTTAATTTATGACTGCCTATCTCATTTCTTGAGGTGCTAAAATGACAGGGCAGTACAAACCCCCCCCCCCCAAATGACCCCATTTTAGAAAGTAGACACCCCAAGGAAATTGCTGAGAGGCATGTTGAGCCCATTGAATATTTTTTTTTTTTTGTCCCAAGTGATTGAATAATGACAAAAAAAATAAAAAATTACAAAAAGTTGTCACTAAATGATATATTGCTCACACATGCCATGGTTATATGTGGAATTGCACCCCAAAATACATTCTGCTGCTTCTCCTGAGTACGGGGATACCACATGTGTGGGACTTTTTAGGAGCCTAGCCACGTACGGGACCCCGGAAACCAAGCACCGCCTTCAGGATTTCTAAGGGCGCAAATTTTTTGATTTCACTCCTCACTACCTTTCACAGTTTTGAAGGCCATAAAATGCCAAAATAGCACAAAACCCCCCCCCCAAATGACCCCATTTTAGAAAGTAGACACCCCAAGGAAATTGCTGAGAGGCCTGTTGAGCCCATTGAATATTTTTTTTTTTTGTCCCAAGTGATTGAATAATGACAAAAAAAAAAAAAAATTACAAAAAGTTGTCACTAAATGATATATTGCTCACACATGCCATGGTTATATGTGGAATTGCACCCCAAAATACATTCTGCTGCTTCTCCTGAGTACGGGGATACCACATGTGTGGGATGTTTTAGGAGCCTAGCCACGTACGGGACCCCGGAAACCAAGCACCGCCTCCAGGATTTCTAAGGGCGCAAATTTTTGATTTCACTCCTCACTACCTATCACAGTTTTGAAGGCCATAAAATGCCAAAATAGCACAAAACCCCCCCAAATGACCCCATTTTGGACAGTAGACACCCCAAGCTGTTTGCTGAGAGGCATGGTGAGTATTTTACAGCTCTCATTTGTTTTTGAAAATGAAGAAAGAACATTTTTTTTTTTTCTTTTTTTTTTCAATTTTCAAAACTTTGTGACAAAAAGCGAGATCTGCAAAATACTCACAATACCTCTCAGCAAATAGCTTGGGGTGTCTACTTTCCAAAATGGGGTCATTTGGGGGGGTTTTGTGCCATCTGGGCATTCCATGGCCTCCGAAACTGTGATAGGCAGTGAGAAGTGAAATCAAAAATTGACACCCTTAGAAAGCCTGAAGGCGGTGCTTGGTTTTTGGGGTCCCGTACGCGGCTAGGCTCCCAAAAAGTCTCACACATGTGGTATCCCCGTACTCAGGAGAAGCAACAGAATGTATTTTGGGGTGTAATTCTACATATGCCCATGGCATGTTTGAGCAATATATCATTTAGTGACAACTTTGTGCAAAAAAAAAAAATATATATTTTTTCCGCAACTTGTGTCAACATATAAAATATTCCATGGACTCGACATGCCTCTCTATATAGCTTGGGGTGTCTACTTTCCAAAATGGGGTCATTTGGGGGGGTTTTGAACTGTTCTGGCATTTTATACACAACATTAGGAAGCTTACATCCACTCTTCTAACCACTTGAAGACAAAGCCCTTTTTGACACTTTTTGTTTACATGAAAACATATTTTTTTTTGCAAGAAAATTATGTTGAACCCCCAAACATTATATATATTTTTAAAGCAAAGGCCCTACAGAATAAAATGGTGGGTGTTGCATTTTTTTTTTCTACACAGTATTTGCGCAGCGATTTTTCAAACGCATTTTTTTGGGAAAAAATACACTTTTTTAAATTTTAATGCACTAAAACACACTATATTGCCCAAATGTTTGATGAAATAAAAAAGATGATCTTAGGCCGAGTACATATATACCAAACACGACATGCTTTAAAATTTCGCACAAACGCGCATTGGCGACAAACTACATACATTTTTAAAAGCCTTTAAAAGCATTTACAGGTTACCCCCTTAGATTTACAGAGGAGGTCTACTGCTAAAATTACTGCCCTCGATCTGACCTTCGCGGTGATACCCCACATGCATGGTGCAATTGCTGTTTACATATGACGCCAGACCGACGCTTGCGTTCGCCATTGGGCAAGAGCAGGGCAGGACAGGGGTGCTTCTTTTTTTTTTTTTTATTATTAATTTTGCTTTTTTATTTTATTTTTAAACTGTTGCTTCCATATTTATTTATTTTTATCACTTTTATTGTTATCTCAGGGAATGTAAATATCCCCTATGATAGCAATAGGTAATGACAGGTACTCTTTTTTGAAAAAACTGGGGTCTTCTAGACCCTAGATCTTTCCTCTGCCCTCAAAGCATCTGACCACACCAAGATCGGTGTGATAAAATGCTTTCCCAATTTCCCAATGGCGCTTTTTATATCCGGGGGGACATTCCCTCCCACTGCTTGTAAAAGCAGTCCAGAGGCTAATTAGCCACTAGGATTGCTTTTACATGAAAGCCGGCCGCTGGCTGAAAAGAATGATACCAAGATGATACCTAAACCCGCAGGCATCATTCTGGTATAAACATACCAGTACGTTGCTGGTCCTTGTTGGACATGTATTGTAATCTTTTTTTTCATGCAGCCTGTTGGCTGAGCGAAAAAAAAAGATTGATCGGTGAGTAGGCCCACCATTAGAATACCGCCCTTCATCCACCCACTTCTAATGATGGGCATACATGCACCATTTATATATGCCGAAGCATGGGGGCATCTTCTCGCAAAAGTTATGCCGCGTACACATGGTCAGACTTTTCCACGGGCAAGCCTCCGTCGGAATTTCGACCGTATATACGCGGCATTAGGAGCAAAATCGCTCCTCCGCTCCTGCTGCCCCAATGCTTCGGCATATATGCTTTTTTTTTTTTAACTGTGGTGGTGAAATTACCTCCTACAGCACTGGAGTCGCAGGGATCAGGCCTGTCTCTGCGAACGCTGCAGTTATGTGTGTTGTGTTTTGCAAGTGACAGTGATCGATCGATACTGCACTTCGGTGGCCTGGGCTGGACGGAGGGGCAAAACGCAGGTGCTAGCAGGTATCTGGGCTGATCCCGCTAACACTGCGTTTTTGGGAACCCTAAACTGCTGGGGACGCTAGTATAGATCTGATCAGATCAGATATTTGATCTGATCAGATACTATACCACTAAGGGGGGTGTATGCTTCACGTGTGGGTGTTAGCGCTACTGGCACTAACCTGACGCTGCCTGGGGTGTGACGCAGACCCTCTCTGATGCTAAAACCTAATTGATATCACCCGCCGGGCGATCAGGGGGTTAAACCTTTATTGGGTTATATACGGCGGGTGCCCTGACACTATAAAAAGCAAACTAACTAACCAGCGTCACCCGTAACACTTATATGATGATCACTGGTGAAAGGGTTAACTAGGGGCAATTAGGGGGTTAAAACCTTTATTAGGTAATATATGGGGGTACCTGACGCTATATAAAAACCTGACGGCGAACCTAAAAAAAAATTACTGGCTACCTATCGGCATCACCGACACTAAGACAACGATCATAAAAACGATTGCTTAGTGACAGTGGTGATAGGGGGTGAAAGGGTTACCTGGGGGGCGATCAGGGGGTTAAACCTTTATTAGATAATATATGGGGGTACCTGACGCTATAAAAACCTGCGGCGAACCTAAAAAAAATTACTGGCTACCGATCAGCATCACCGACGCTAAGACATCGATCAGAAAAATGATCGCATAGTGACGGCGGTGCTAGGGGGTGAAAGGGTTACCTGGGGGGTGATCAAGGGGGTTACACATTTATTAGGTAATATATGGGGGTACCCGACGCTATAAAAACCTGCGGCGAACCTAAAAAAAATTACTGGCTACCGATCAGCATCGCCGACGCTAAGACATCGATCAGAAAAATTATCGCTTAGTGACAGTGGTGATAGGGGGTGAAAGGGTTACCTGGGGGGGGCGATTAAGGGGGTTAAACCTTTATTAGGTAATATATGGGGGTACCCGACGCTATAAAAACCTGCGGCGAACCTAAAAAAAATTACTGGCTACCGATCAGCATCACCGACGCTAAGACATCGATCAGAAAAATGATCGCATAGCCACGGCGGTGCTAGGGGGTAAAAGGGTTACCTGGGGGGTGATCAAGGGGGTTAAACCTTTATTAGGTAATATATGGGGGTACCCGACGCTATAAAAACCTGCGGCGAACCTAAAAAAAATTACTGGCTACCGATCAGCATCGCCGACGCTAAGACATCGATCAGAAAAATTATAACTTAGTGACAGTGGTGATAGGGGGTGAAAGGGTTACCTGGGGGGCGATCAAGGGGGTTAAACCTTCATTAGGTAATATATGGGGGTACCCGACGCTATAAAAACCTGCGGCGAGCCTAAAAAAAATTACTGGCTACCGATCAGCATCACCGACGCTAAGACATCGATCAGAAAAATGATTGCTTAGTGACAGTGGTGATAGGGGGTGAAAGGGTTATCTGGGGGGTGATCAGGGGGTTAAACCTTTATTAGGGGGGGTTAGGGGGCTACACTGGACCTAAAACTAAATGTAGTGACACTTTTACAGTCACAAATGTCACTGATTGCAGTGATCACTAAATAAATGGTCACTGCAATCAGTGACACTGTGACTGGGGGCTGGGGGGGGGGCTGGGGGGTGATCTGGGGGTGTCTGGGGGGGCGATTTATGTGCCTATGTGTCCTGGTGTCAGTGTAGTGTTTTGTGTACTAACCTGGCATCTTCTCCTGTACGGCGCTCGGTATATGTGAGCGCCCCAGGAGAGATGACATCACTTCCTCCTTCCTGGCAGGCAGGGGAAGCTCTCTCATTCGCCGGGAGCGATCGAGAGGGGGTGGCCGGAATCGAACGGCCGTCCCCTCATGTCGGATCGCTCCCGAAGGTAAAACGACCGCTCACTGTAAAGAAGGGGGGTCCGATCGGACCCCCCAACTATACAAAGGCAATCACGTACATATACGTGATTCTGCCTGTCGGTGCCATTCTGCTGACGTATATTTACAGTGGGCGGTCGTTAAGTGGTTAATACATGTTCTAAGCAAATTTTGTAGATGTGTTATCAACTGTCGTCACCTGCTAGGGCTCATTCATACAGGCGCAGAGGCTTGAATAACCAGAAGAGCCAATTGTTTATGTTTCTAGAGCAGTGTGGTGCTGCATGCAGTCAGTCTGCGTCAGTCAATGGACATATAGCAGCTGTATGAACTAACCCTCACATCCAAGTTTGATCGGTACGCAGAAATAGGTGTACTTCCCTGCATAAATGCAGTTCGCATTCAGGGCCATTCCTGCGTATCTGTCAAACTCAGATGTGTGGGTGAGTCTGTACAGATGCTGCATCTCAATTGACTAACACAGTCTGCCTGCACGCAGATCCATGCTGCCCCAGAAACATAAACACGTGACTCTTCTATGTTTGTTTTCAAGGAAAATGTAACCAGTAAGATATTTAGCATTGTTAAATTTCCCATATCAACAATAAAAACCTATTGCAACAGAAAAAAGAGCTATTATTATTCTTTATGCAGATCACAATTTTTGGAAACAAATGATGATGACTCCTCACAAAAGGGGCACCAGGCACATATTCCTTAAAGCATTTGTTACCCCAACTCTTCATATTCCTGATATGTGCCTGCTGTACCATGTATTTGTATGAGAAAGTATCCTGTTCTCTTTGTATTACTTCCTTTGTGTGAAATCCATTGTATCCCTGCCAGTTCCTCTGCTTTCCTATTAGAAACTGACCACATTAGGCTGGAGAGCACAGCATGGTCAGTTTTCTAGCTATGCTGGGAAATCAGTGTGCTCTCCTCCAATGATCAGACTTGTACTGACACGCCCCCGCTGCACAGCCATTCACTGGGAAGCTCAGTGTGCTGCTGCTTCTCCTCTCCCCAGCTCTTATGCAGCTGGGAAAAGATGGAATGTGATCATTTATAAAAAAAATGAGAAAAAGGTATTTATAAGGTTTTTTTATGTCTATAAAAAATGTTTTTCCTTTCATTTCTATTTTAAACTGAATGGGTTGTTTTACAAGGTGATTGTTTACATACACTTAATGCCGCTTACACACGACCACTTTTCTCGACGAGAAAAACGGCATTTTTTCTTTTCGCCGAGAAAAACGATCGTCTGTGGGCTTTATGTCGTTTTTCTCGTCGAGAAAAACGGCATAAAAAACGACAAGAAAAATTAGAACATGTTCTAAATTTTCTCGTCGTTTTTTCCAGCATTTTTTCCGCGGCAGTTTTCCCATAGGGAAACACTGCCGCGGAGCCCACAGACGGTCGTTTTTCTCGTCAAGAGAAAAAATGACGGGAAAAACGACCGTGTGTAGGGAACCAAGCGGTTCCCTTGTTTTTCCTGTCATTATTCACGGCGTTTTTTTAACCGTCGTGAATAATGATCGTGTGTACGCGGCATTAGGGTTTGGAGAAAACATTGACAGTCACATTCACATTCCTGTGTATAATAAAAGGCTCTGGACTGCCACCCTGTCTGTATACAGTAGTTTGTGCATCTTTAATGGTGGAATGACAAAACAGAAAAATGGAGGTCTCATATCAAACTCCTGTGATAAAACTTTATTGATCCAGGGATCATACTCTACCAACCTGGGTCCCTCCCACTGACACTTTTTACCCAACAATGAGCCTAAAGTGTATCTAAATCAACCCATAAACAAAAATGCAATTTATTGTATCTTACCAGTCCTGTGATATGGTGACTGCATTAATTTTCTCTTTTCCTTTATTCTCACCTGGTCACCTGCTGGAAAGATGGAAAGATGCGATCAGGGATGGTAAACTATGAAGTGGACACTGCAAGAACTGCAGCAGAGGCAGAGCGCACACAGGAATGTACAAGCTCACTGGATTTCTGGCAGGATCAACAGGTATTCTTTATACTTATCAACCAAATAAAACAAAATGCTTTCTCTGGTGTTTTTAGCAGAACAAAATGAAGCTAAAAAGAGACCTTTAATTGTAGATTTGGAGATACAGTGGAACCTCGGATTACGAGCATGATCCGTTCCAGGAGAATGCTCGTAATCCAAAGTACTCGCATATCAAAGCGAGTTTCCCCATTGAAGTCAACGGAAACGAAAATAATTTGTTCCGCATTGACTTCAATGGCATGCAATACCGCATGTGGCCAGAGGTAGGGGGCGCCGGAAAGCCTCGGAAACACACGGAAAGGCCCGAGGACAGCTCGGCTGACCTCGCCAAATCTCAGGAAAGGCTCGGGAACTGAGTATTTCCAAATCTTTCTGAGCATTTCTGAACGGCTCCGAACCGCGCAGATCGGCTCCGATCAGCGCAGTTCGGCTCCGACGCCCCCCACCTCAGGCCAACGCGGTACTGTACACCGCTTTGGCTTGAATCCTGCCATTTTTGCGAGACAACACTCGCAAACCGAGTTAGGATTTTTTTAAATACCGTGCTCGCATTGCGAAACGCTCGTTAGCCGCGTTACTCGCAATCCAAGGTTCCACTGTAATAGGAAGGTTTATAAACAAAATCTGGCACATTTCCTAAGAATTCAACTACTAAGGTTTTGTTCATTTAAAAAAAAACAAAAAAAAAAACACGCGTTTACACAAAATATACCCATCTATTCTAGATTCTTGCTGGAGATGTGCTTCACTCTCTTCAGACTTTATCCATGTATTCTGGAACTGTCCCCAGATTTAAAAAAAATGGAATGAGGTCACCACATTTATTTTAACTGTCACTACCATTCAGATCCCATTGACAGTGGAAGTGCGTCTGCTAGGACCTGTAAGCCCTCTGGCTCCTCGCCGGGCAGTCAGAACCCTCTTGAGGTTATTACTTTATAATGCATGCAAGGCCATTGTTCTCAGGTGGAAATCCTCCTCTGCACCATCCATTAACTTTTGGGAACGGTTAGTCAATTTAGCCCTGCCATTATACAAGGTCACTTACCTGTCTCGAGGCTGTGCCAAGAAATTTCACAAAGCGTGAGACATATGGGTGGAATCCCCATCCACAAATGCAGATTCTCTAGATGACTAGTCAGTAATCTGATATGTAATCAACCACAGCTAACATAGTGGCATTTTACATCTATGCTCCACAAGGTGGATATTTTACTGGGTGCCTGAGTTTCGGGGTAATGTGTATCTTATCTAGGGATGAGCCGAACACCCCCCCCCCCGTTCGGTTCGCACCAGAACCTTCGAATGGACCGAACGTTCGCGCGAACTTTAGAACCCTATTAAATACAATGGACGCGAACGTTTGAAATCTAAAGTGCTAATTATAACGCCTAATATGCATGTTATTGTCCTAAAAAGGGTTTGGGGCCCGGGTCCTGCCCGAGGGGACATGTATCAATGTAAAAATAATCTTTTAAAACGGTCGTTTTTTCGGGAGCAGTGATTTTAATGATGCATAAAGTGAAAAAAAAAGTGAAATATTCCTTTAAATATCGTACCTGGGGGGTGTCTATAGTATGCCTGTGAAGTGGCACCTGTTTCCCGTGTTTAGAACTGTCCCTGCACAAAATGACATTTCTAAAGGAAAAAAAGCCATTTAAAACTGCTTGCGGCTTTAATGTAATGTCTGGTCCCGGCAATATGGATGAAAATCTTTAAGAAAAATGGCATGGCTACCCCATCACCCCCCCCTACCCCAGCCCATTACCAGCCCCTTTGGGTCTTGTATGGATATTAACGGGAACCCCGCACCCAAAATAAAAAAAGGCCCTATATACTCTGAACAGCAGTATACTGGCGGTGCAAAAAAGACACGGACTGTAGGTTTGTTCTTAAGTACAATCTGTTTGTAATTTGGAACAGGTAAATTTTTTAAGTGTAGCTCCAGACAAAAAAATCTATTTTTAAGCTTTTTGGAGAACATAGGGAAGGGTTATCACCCCTGTAACATTTGTTTTGCTGTCTGTGTACCTGTTCAGAACATTTCACCTCACTTTCCATCCCAATGACAAATGTTTTTGGAAAATTTGTTTTTTTTATTGAAACAAGGATTGGTGATAAAGCATCAGTGGAGAGGAGACACCTTTTTCACATATTAACTCTTACAGGAGAGAATTTGCCTTCCTAGGGGTAGATTACCTCTCACTTCCTGTTGTCTCCTTCCGTTTGCAAGTAGGAGTCGTTTGTAAGTTGGATGTTTGAAAGTAGGGGCCTGCCGAATATACTCTGCAGAAATTTGCCCCTTAGGTGTTGGTGTTGCCACAACACTGTAAGCCCTCACAGTTACTCTTGGTGGGCGCTGGAACGCCCTGCTGTCAACTATTATATCAGGAATTGTATTTACATGCCACTGTTGAACAGTGGTAGGAAAAATTGGGCCTTTGGTGGTGGTGGTGGTGCCACAAAACTGTAAGCCCTCACAGTTACTCTTGGTGGGCGCAGGAATGGGCCCTGCTGTGAATTATTAGATCAAGAATTGTAATTGCATGCCCCTGTTGAACAGGGGCTGAAAAATTGGGCTTTAGGCACTGGTGCTGGTGCCACAACACTGCAACCCCTCACAGATACTGTACTTAGAGCGCAGCAATGAGCCCTGTTGCAAAGTATTGCATCAAAAATGTAGGCTTTAGGTGAATGCTATGCAAAGCACACAGTAGTACACTAAGTGAAACACTGACTGTCTGCAGCTAGCACAATCACCGGCCTGCCTGTCACAGTATAGAGAATAACTGTATCCAGGTGAGCTTTAGGTGAATGCTATGCAAAGCACACAGTAGTACACTAAGGCACCTTTCACACGATCCGTGTCCGTGTGCGGGCTCCGCTTTGCTCAGCGGGGATCGCTCCGTTGATCCCCGCTGAGCAGGCAGATGACAGGTCTGTCTCCGCACACTGTGCAGGGACCGTCCTATCAGAGCGCCGCTCTCCCCTATGGGGGATCAGATGACGACAGACTGTAGAGTCGGTTGTCATCTGATCCGATCCGCAGACGGATGGAAAAGTAGGGTTTTCCTCCGTCACACTTTGGTGGATCGGAGCGGGTTGGATGTCAGCGGACATGTCCCCGCTGACATCCATGGCTCCATAGGGGTACATGGAGCATCCGTTCAGGTCCGCCTAAAAAAATGACAGGCAGACCTGAACGGTCCGTCCGTGTGAAAGAGCCCTAAGTGAAACACTGACTGTCTGCAGCTAGCACAATCACCGGCCTGCCTGTCACAGTATAGAGAATAACTGTATCCAGGTGAGATTTAGGTGATCGCTATGCAAAGGACACAGTAGTACAATAAGGCCCCTTTCACACTGGGGCGGTTTGCAGGCGCTATTGTGCTAAAAATAGCGCCTGCAAACTGAGCCTAAACAGCGGCTGCTGTCTCTCCAATGTGAAAGGGCTTTCACACTGGAGCGGTGCGCTAACAGGACGTGAAAAAAAGTCCTGCTAGCCGCATCTTTGGAGCGGTGAGAGGAGCGGTGTGTTTACCGCTCCTACACCGCTCCTTCCCATTGAAAGCAATGGGAAACCGCGATAATACCGCCGGCAATGCGCCTCTACAGAGGCGCATTGCCGGCGGTATTAACCCTTTTTCGGCCGCTAGCGAGGGTTAAAACCGCACCGCTAGCGGCCGAATACCTCCGCAATTCCGACGGTATAGCGCGGCTAAAAATAGCCGCGCTATACCGCCACCGCACCCACCGCCCCAGTGTGAAACCAGCCTAAGTGAAACACTGAGGCGCATTGCCGGCGGTATTACCGCGGTTTCCCATTGCTTTCAATGGGAAGGAGCGGTGTAGGACCGGTAAACACACCGCTCCTCTCACCGCTCCAAAGATGTGGCTAGCAGGACTTTTTTTCACGTCCTATTAGCGCACCGCTCCAGTGTGAAAGCCCTCGGGCTTTCAAATTGGAGAGACAGCAGCCACTGTTTAGGCTCGGTTTGCAGGCGCTATTTTTAGCACAATAGCGCCTGCAAACCGCCCCAGTGTAAAAGGGGCCTGACTGTCTGCAGCTAGCACAATCACCTGCCTGCCTGTCACAGTATAGAGACTAACAGGAACGGATCTATCTGAATACAGTGTATAAATATATATAAAACACCTAGAATGCATATATATCCTCTACACACTGTAACAGCAGCTAACTGACTCGCCTGCCTGCTCTATCTAACTCATTATAAATAACACTGTCTATCTCTCTGAAACTGCCTCTTTCACAAACGCCAACACACTACACAAGGCCGACTTCCAGGCGGCCTTATATAGTGTGGGGCGTGTACTAAACCCTCTGAGACATAATTGGCCACCCTGGCTTTGGCCAATTACGGCTCTCCGTTTTTTCCGCGCTGTGATTGGCCAAGCATGCGGGTCATAGTGCATGCTTGGCCAATCATCAGCCAGCAATGCACTGCCACAGTGAATTATGGGCCGTGTCGCGCAACACAAATTTAGCGCGAACGGACCATAAAGTTCGTTCTTCGTCGAACGATCGAACAGCCGATGTTCGAGTCGAACGTGTGTTCGACGCGAACACGGAGCTCATCCCTAATCTTATCATTCAATGAGTTAGGCTCTGAAGGTTGCTTTTAAAAAACCTTGTGATTCAGCCTACTCAGGTGGTCCAAGTGTACTAACTTTTGGTTATTTTCTTTGTGTTCTAGTCATATCTTTTTTTTCTTTTAATTTTATTTCTTATTGTGTGTGCGAGCCTGAGCATGCCCGATAGGCTCTGTTCTGTACTGCACTTTGAAAAACTGCAATAAAAACAATAAAAATAAAAAAAAACGTATTCTTGCATTTGTTTGAAAATTCTCCCTCAATCCCTTATAAAATCTTTAGATACCTTGCTATCCATATTTAAAACCACAGATAAAATTTTTATTTTAAAGCCTATTGAAATCTTATTCAGAATTATGGAGAAGGCAAATATGCACTTGTGTGATTTGCACAGAGATAATGGGGTTGAATGATTTAAAGTGGTAGTAAAGTCTGCTTTGTCACTTCTACCTATAGGTAAGCTTATGATAAAGTTTACCTGAAGGTAAAATGAACATCACATAAACGTATACAGTTACACAGGATATATTTGCATGTTTTGCAGCCTTCAGCGCACGAGCACCGTAAATGTGCCGTCAATCCAGAGCCCTGTGCCGCGACTGTGACTCCTGCGCACATGCACTGGGTGACGTCATCATGGCTTGGCGATTCAAATGGTCAGAGCCTGCAAACCCGGATTAAGACTGGGTGAAGATGGAAGCCCTGTCAGTGGTTACACAGTTCCGCTGGAGGGCTGCATTTTACAGCTAAGTCTTTCATAATATGCTTGTATGTGATGCATACTAGCACATTTTGCCATTAACTTGCAGTGGGGACCGGATTTTATTTTATTAGACTTTACAACCGCTTTAAAGGAGAAGTATGGCCAACACCACTCTTTTGACCACACTCCTCCTGTGGGTCACTGGAATGCAGAACTGAGAAGTATGGCTAAAGTCTGCTGTCCTCTGACATCACGGAGTCGGTTCAGGCTCTGCAGGGATTCCAACAATAATGTCAGGATCTGCCCAGATGCCTGAACCGACAGCTGGCTCAGTCTTTCAGCCTGTCGCCCCCCTCCACAGTCCAGAGTTTTAGTGAGTTAGCTAGTTTAAGGCTTCAGTCACACTTTTGTGTTTTGTAAATGTGGACAAAATTGTGTTTTTTGTGCGCATTTACAAAACACGTTAAAAATTGTTTTCGGTGCCATTCATTGGTAATAGCATCTCAAACACGGCAAGCAGACCTCCATTTTTTCTACGTGCATAAATGTGCCACAAATGTGCAAACCTGAATGTATCAAAAAAGCTCCATGAGCTTGTTTGCTGCATTTATCTTGCGTAGGGTATTCTATTGAAATAAATAGGCTGCCCAGTGCGTGTCCAGCAAAAGAATGACAAAAAAGTAAAACAAATCTATGATGGGAATGGGGCCTAATGCCGCGTACACACGATCGGAAATTCCATCAAGAAAACCGTGGATTTTTTTCCGATGGAATGCTGGTTTAAACTTGTGTTGCATACGCAGTGATGTACAACACTACAACGAGCCGAGAAAAATTAAGTTCAATGATTCCGAGCATGCGTTGAAATGATTCAGAGCATGCGTGTTTTTTTGTGCGTTGGAATTGCATACAGACGATTGGAATTTCCGACAAGAACTTTTCTTGTCGGAAAAATTGAGAACCAGCTCTCAAATTTTTGCTGTCGGAAATTCCGACAGAAAAAGTCCGATGGAGCCTACACAAGGTCAGATTTTCCGACCAAAAGCTCACATCAAACTTTTTTGGTCGGAATTTCCTATACGCGGCATAAGAGAGTAGGAGATATAAAGCCAACCCTTCAATTTTGCAAATTGTCACCTGTCCTGTTGATTGTCCCTTTCAGCAGATCTTGACTCACAAATTGCCATGGCAGGTGGCCTCCTAAGTTTAAAAATGTTGGCAACTAGTAGGTTATAATCAAGGCTGGATTCCATCACCAGAGCTTGTAGCCACACAGCACAACTTTGGTGCCCATACCAACATCCTTCAGTTAGAGTAACCCCTTTTACAGACATTTTGTTGTTTTTCTGATCCTAACTTGCCTTAGAATTAAGGTTGTCACCTTTTTGTAGAAACAATTTTAGCCTGATGATATCTTTCTTATCACCATTAGCAACAAGTCCCATTTTATTGGTCAGGCCCTCTTGAGGACATTGTAATTAAGCGTATGTGGTATTACCGTATTACTGCTGATGATAGGAAAACATACTGTATATACTTGAGTATAAGCCGAGTTTTTCAGCACTTTTTTTGTGCTGAAAATGCCCCCCTCAGCTTATACTCGAGTGACATTTTTGCGCCTGATCTCCCGGACTTTGGGGACCCGATACCGGCCAAACGTGGCACAGATGTAGCCACACTCTTCCTGTACAAGTGTGCAAAGTTTTTTGTCTGGGGGACCTACGGCCGGGGAGCACCGATTTTTCAAAGCCGGGCACCCTTTCCATAGACTCCCATTTTAAACGGTCATTTCTCTGGTGACTTTGGGGACCAGGTACCGGCCTGTCGTAGGTCCCCTGGATCCCAAACTTGGCACATGTGTAGCCCCATTTCTCCTCTACAAGTGTACAAAGTTTTTTGTCTAGGAGACCTAGGGGCGGGAAGCACCAATTTTTCAAACCTGGGCACCCTTTCCATAGACTCCCATGTTAAACGTCAGTCTAGTCATGGCACAGTGAGGCATGGGCACAGTGAGGCATGGACACAGTGAGGCATGCACATGGACACAGTGAGGCAAAGTGAGGCACAATGAGGCATGCAGATGGACACCCTAGGCTTATACTCGAGTCAATACGTTTTCCCAGTTTTTTGTGGTAAAATTAAGTGCCTCGGCTTATATTCGGGTCGGCTTATACTCGAGTATATACGGTATGTGGATGATAGCTAAAAAGGAAGAAGCTCCCCACAGACTTGCTGAGCCTGATGGTAAAGATGGCCTGGGTTTCAGTACTGTGCTTGGTGCTGTGTCTCTGTTGTGACATGACATTTTGTCATGTTACAACCAACAACATAAATGTATTTTATTGGGATTTTATGTGATGGACTAACACAAAGTGGCACATAATTGTAAAGTGGAAGGAAAACGATAAATGGTTTTCAATTTTTTTTACAAATAAATATCTGAAAAGTGTGGCGTGCATTTGTATTTAACCCCCTTTACTCTGATACCCCTAACTAAAATCTAGTGGAACCAATTGTCTTTAGAAGTCACCTAATTAGTAAATAGAGTCCACCTGTGTGTAATTGAATCTCAGTACAAATACAGCTGTTCCGTGAAGCCCTCAGAGGTTTCTTAGAGAACATTAGTGTATCAGAATTATGAAGGCCAAGGAACACACTAGACAAGTCAGGGATAAAGTTGTGGAGAAGTTTAAAGCAGGGTTAGGTTATAAAAAAATATCCCAAGCTTTGAACATCTCACGAAGCACTGATCAATCCATCATCCAAAAATGGAAAGAGTATGGCACAATTGTAAACCTACCATGACATGGCCGTCCACCTAAATTGACAGGCCGGGCAAGGAGAGCATTAATCAGAGAAGCAGCCAAGAGGCCCATGGTAACTGTGGAGGAGCTGCAGAGATCCACAGCTCAGGTGGGAGAATCTGTCCACAGGATAACTATTAGTCGTGCACTCCACAAATCTGGCCTTTATGTAAGAGTGGCAAGAAGAAAGTCATTGTTGAAAGAAAGCCATAAGAAGTCCCGTTTGCAGTTTGTGGGAAGCCATGTGGGGGACACAGCAAACATGTGGAAGAAGGTGCTCTGGTCAGATGAGACCAAAATTGAACTTTTTGGCTTAAAAGCAAAACCAACACTGCACATCACCCTGAACACTCCTTCAGCAGGGACAGGAAAGCTAATAAGAGATGATGGGAAGATGGATGGAGCCAAATACAGGACATAGTTACATAGTTAGTAAGGTTGAATAGTGCACAGCGCACGGCTGTCTCCTGGGGGCATACACTACACGTCCAGCAATACTTACTCTGTCTGGATCCACTAACAAGGCGGGTTTTCACTGTACTCTACCAGCGCCTTATTGGACTGTTGGCTGTTTACCCTAAAGTCTGTGTTCCCCGTAAGCTTTGTGCCTTGGATGTTTGCCCCCATTAAGCAATATATTCTACACTGTGAGTGATATGCTTACTAGTGTCTAGTCTACGGCATTTCCTATAGGGGATATCTCCCACACTGGGAGTAACTGCCTTTTCGTACCTGACTTGTGAGCAGAATTCCAGATACACAGGGTACTGTTACTACACTTCTTGTGGAAGTTTCCCCATCTATATAGATTCTCCGACATTCGGTTGTTTATATACCAGATCCTGTCCATTCCAAGAATTCCAGAACAGGTGATCGAGAACGACAAAGGGGCCGAGGCTCAAGAAAAAGACCTCAATATGGTGAAAATGAGACTTGTTCTCTGTTCTTGTTATTTTGTTCGTCCTGAAGAAGCCCCTCGGCGCAACGCGTAGACGCACAAGGGACCGAATTTATACTGTGTATCACTCTGTACGGTTTTAATTCTTGAACACTGAGTTTATCTATTTGTAAGATTTTTGCTCTAATAAATATAAATATTTTTTGTTATCTCTATTGTTTCCTTGCCTTTAAAGTCCGACCTTTGGTTACCCCCTTTTTTGAGTAATCTTCCATGTTTTCCTAAGGTTGAATAAAGACACCAGTCCATCCAGTTCAACCTGAGTGAGTGTGGGTGCTTGTCTACAATTCTCCCTATGCCTGTACATGCTCATCTAAATCTTAGAAGAAAACCTATTACCGTATATACTCGAGTATAAGCCGACCCGAGTATAAGCCGAGGCCCCAATCTTACCACAAAAAACTGGGAAAACATATTGACTCGAGTATAAGCCTAGGGTGAGAATGCAGCAGCTACTGTAAGCAGAAAAGAGGGTCAACAATGCCCATTTGCACACCTCACTGTGCCCATTTGCAACCTCACTGTGCCCATTTGCAACCTCACTGTGCCCATTGCAACCTCACTGTGCCCATTGCAGCCTTACTGTGCCCATTGCAACCTCACTGTGCCCATTCTCACTGTGCCCATTGCAGCCTTACTGTGCCCATTGCAGCCTTCCTGTGCCCATTCTCACTGTGCCCATTGTAGCCTTACTGTGCCCATTTCAGCCTTACTGTCTCCATTCTCACTGCGCTCATTGTAGCCTTACTGTGCCCATTCTCACTGTGCCCATTGCAGCCTTACTGTGCCCATTTTCACTGTGCCCATTGTAGCCTTACTGTGCCCATTCTCACTGTGCCCATTGTAGCCTTACTGTGCCTATTCTCACTGTGCCCATTGCAGCCTCAGTGTACCTGTATTCTTGACCGGCTGCGGGCATCCATTTTTCAAAAGTTGCGGCTTCCTCCTGGTCCCGTTCCATTCCGTGATAGTCAGTGTACCTGTCGGGTCGCGGGCGTCCATTTTTCAAAAGTCGCAGCTTCCTCCTGGTCCGTGATAGGCGTTTGACACTGTGTTCCGCTACTGCCTTTTACGGAGATCCTCTCATCCTCGGACTCAGTTTCCCAGCAGACACTGTGTTCAGTGTTCCGCCAATCACGGACCTTCTTTCATCCTCTGACAAGAGGACATCCATGATTGGCGGAAAACACTGAACACAGTGTCTGCTGGGAAAGTCCGAGGATGAGGACCTCCGTGATAGGCGGTAGCGGAACACGGTACAGGAGGAAGCCACGACTTTTGAAAAATGGACGCCCGCGACCCGACAGGTACACTGACTATCACGGAACGGAACAGGACCAGGAGGAAGCTGTGACTTTTGAAAAATGGATGCCCACGACCCGACAGGTACACTGACTCGAGTATAAGCCGAAGGGGGCTATTTTCAGCCCTAAAAAAAGGGCTGAAAAACTCGGCTTATACTCGAGTATATACAGTAAGCTGTGTACACACGATCGGTTTTACCGATGAACCGATCGTGTATGGGCCCCATCGGTCTTTTTTCCATCGGTGTGAAAAAATAGAACATGTTTTAAATTTATCCGATGGGAAAAAAAACGATAGCAAAATCCGATCGTCTGTGTGGAAATCCATCGGATAAAAAACCCACGCATGCTCAGAATCAAGTCGACGCATGCTCAGAAGCATTGAACTTAATTTTTCTTGGCTCATCGGAGTGTTTTACGTCACCATGTTTGAAACGGTCCGTTTTTTGACTGATGGTGTGTGGGCAAGACTGATGGAAGACAGTTTCATCGGATTTCCGATGGAAAAAACCATTGGATTAGAATCCATAGGATATCCGATCGTGTGTAAAGGGCTTTAGAGTATGCAAAAGACTTAAAACTGGGGCAGAGGTTCAACTACCAGCAGGACAACGACCCTAAACATACAGCCAGGGGGGCGTGGCCAGGCAGCGGATGTAACCGGACGTGTCCCACTTCTCTCCGCCGAGAATCCGACCTAATCTCCTGGGAATCTACCCTAAAAACTGCCGCAATCAGTCTGCCGAGTATCGGAGGGCCTCCAGAGTACAGCCTTAACTTATATCGGGGTCGAATCCGCCAGATGTCTGCTGCAAAAAAGCTCGCTTCATCCCGGACTATGGACAGCATGTCCCAAAATGGCGCCCAGGCCCAGCGCTCAGCTAAAGAGAAGCACAGGGAGGGCGCCAAGAAGCTGTTCTCCATGCCGCTCTCCACAGACCCTACTGCTTCCACCAGTACACCAGAGGATTCATCTGGAGGTCTCTCTGAGGCTGATGACACTGTGCCGCTGAAGGATGGACATGGTGCTGGTTTTTCCTGGGACACAGTGAGTACCCCTGAGAACAATGGCACTAGGCCTCACATGCCCTCCAGCCCTCCGGAGAATGGGGCTGAACCCACACTGCGGGATATATTTGCTGCGGTTACCACCAACAATATCTCTCTGGCCGCACTGACTGCTGAGCTTAAGGGGATGAAGGCTGAGATCACGTACCTAAGAAATGATGCCCAGAAATTGAGGGAAAGAACAGCCGCCTTAGAAGGGAGAGTAAGCTCCATTGAAGATGATATGGGGCCTATGCAGAGAGATCTCACGTATAATAATCACCTTGCTTCCCAACACACTGCCCGATTGGAAGATTTAGAGAACAGAATGAGAAGGAATAATGTGAGAGCCATAGGTCTGCCTGAAAAGATTGAAGGGAAAAACCCTGTGGATTTTTTTGAAAAATGGCTTATTACTGCGTTTGGCAAGGAGGTGTTCTCCCCTATGTTCTCTGTAGAGCGGGCACACAGAGTTCCAGCAAGGCCCCCACAACCAGGGGCTCCCCCTCGTCCCTTTCTGTTCAAGCTTCTTCATTACAGAGACAGAGACGCTATCCTGTATAATGCTAGAATGAAACCTGCAGCCCTTAAGATTGATAATGCAAAAGTGTCTCTTTTCCCCGATTTCTCTGCTGATCTGCAGAAGCATAGGGCTAAATTCAATGATGTCAAGAAGCGGCTCAGGAGTCTAGATCTGAAATATGCTATGCTTTACCCTGCGTGTCTGAGAGTGGAGGCTCTGGGATCTGTTCACTTCTTTGATAATCCTGCTGCAGCCATGCAATGGCTGGACCGAGAGGAACAATCAATCCAGGAGGCTCGCAACAGACGCCACATTCCACCGTAACAAGCTCTGGCCGGTTTTGAATGCTGATTTCTACTCCCTCTCCGTGTATCCTTGTTAGGCGGGAGAAGTTCCAATACGCACAGTCACAAAATTTTCTTTTTGTTCTTGTTACCTGCTGTGGAGAAGTTTTTATGACACTGCTGTGCGCTTCCACTGTTGCCCCCACGGATGGCCTGGTTCAGGCCTTTAGTTGCCCTGAGACGGATCGCTAAGGCCCTGTTGGTCTACTGCTTACTTTCTCAGTTGTTTTTTTGGTTACTGCTTTTGTTTTTATTTTCATTTTTTCTTTTATTTCTGTATTTTTTCAACATGTCCTCCCTGATGGCCCTTTTGCCGTTAATATCTGCTACTACTCCCCGTATGTCTACTAATGCCACGTGTCATACTGATTGCTGTTTATGGACAATGAACCCCTACTTCTTTCTTGCTGCTGAGTTGGGTGCTTCTGTTGCATTATGCCCTAAATCGATATCATTGAACTGTGTAGTACTTATGGCGCATGCCTTCACTTATACTAAATACTTACTGAAATGTCTAAGCTGACTAGAGTGATGTCCTGGAATGTCCGGGGTCTTAATAGCCCGGTTAAACGTTTGGCTGTGCTGCGCACAGTCAGGCGCCTAGATGCTGAGGTGATCTGCTTACAGGATACTCACCTCCCCTCGAAGCCTACACCTTTTTTTTGCACAAAGACAGTTTTGTCACCAGTACCATGTCAGTGTACTCGAGGGGGGTGAGTATCCTCATTAGAAGAGTAGCACAGTTTACTTTGTTTGATAGCAAAATAGACCCGGATGGTCGTTATGTATTTCTTTTCTGCTCCCTTTATGGAACAAAATGTATACTGGCTGGGTTGTACATTCCTCCTCCATTCTCGTCCGGCCCTCTCAAAACTTTAGCGGATTTTGTGTCCCGCTTCCCGGGCATACCTTTACTGGTCCTCGGGGACTTTAATAATTTTATTGATTATGAGAAGGATAAGCTGAGTGCCCGTATTTTTACGGGTCCACAGAAACGAACTGGGCCTACACTGTTTGCTCGACTTTTATCTGAAATGGGCCTCATGGATTTTTGGAGGATGCATAACCCTGATGTTAGGATTTATTCTTGTCAATCAGCTTCGATGGGTGGGTTGTCACGTATTGATATGGGATTGGGCAATGAACTTCTTCTGCCGTTGGTAGACTCTTCCCAATACCACGCGAGACAGGTCTCGGATCATTCTCCTCTATCCGTAGACCTAAGGGTAGGTGCACTCAGGGGCAATGGGTTTTGGAAACTTAACCCTTTTTGGCTATCTCTCCTACCAACTCCTGATCCGATATCAGCCCTCTTGAAGGATTTTTTTAGCTATAATTTAGGTTCAGCAGATGTGGATACGGTCTGGGAGAGGGCCAAAGCCTACTTGAGGGGACAACTTATTAGGGAGATATCTCGCATTAAAACAAGCACTAAGGAATGGGAGAATTTAGTCATTGCTGAAGCGCAACGCTCGGAAGCTTCCTATATAGCAAACCCAACTGAGGATACTAGGAGATCGTGGTTGGCATCTCAATCCCTGCTCACACATTTATCGCTGCAATTGGCTGAGAACAAACGGTTCTTTCTGCAACAGCGACACTTTGAGGAAGGAGAGAACACGGGTCATATGTTAGCATTATTATTAGGGATGAGCTCGGTGTTCGAGTCGAACATAGGTTCGACTCTAACATCGGCTGTTCGCGCGTTCGGCGAACAACGAACGATTTGGGCCGTTCGCGCCAAATTCGAGTGACGCGAACGGCCCACAATACACTGCGCCATCGCAGTGTAATCCCGGCGCTGTGATTGGCCCAGCATGCACTGTGACCCTGCATGCTTTGCCAATCACAGCGCCGGCAGCGAGGAGAGCAATGATTGGCCACAGGCAGGATGCCTGTGGCCAATTATAGCTGAGGGGGTTTAGTACACGCCCCACACTATAAAAGGCCGCCAGCGCGGCGGCCTTGTGTAGTGTGTTCCGGAGCAGGGAAAGTGAAGGATAGGCAGGGACAGTGTCAAATCTTGTCAAATCTATTCTTTGCTAAACCTTGTGTGTAGGGACAGAGAAGGATAGGCAGGGAGAGTGTCAGTGTCATATTCTTTGCTAAATCTTGTGTGTAGGGAGAGAGAAGGATAGGCAGGGAGAGTGTCAGTGTCATATACTTTGATAAACCTTGTGTGCAGGGAGAGAGAAGGATAGGCAGGGGACAGTGTTAGTGTCATATTCTTTGCTAAACCTTGTGTGCAGGGAGAGAGAAGGATAGGCAGGGAGAGTGTCAGTGTCATATACTTTGATAAACCTTGTGTGCAGGGAGAGAGAAGGATAGGCAGGGGATAGTGATGAGCCGAACACCCCCGGGTTCGGTTCGCACCAGAACCCGCGAACGGACCGAAAGTTCGCACGAACTTTAGAACCCTATTAAATACAATGGATGCGAACGTTCGAAATCTAAAGTGCTAATTATAACGACTATTATGCATGTTATTGTCCTAAAAAGGGTTTGGGAACCCGGGTTCTGCACCAGGGGACAAGTATCAATGCAAAAAGAAGTTTTAAAAACTGCCGTTTTTCTGGAGCAGTCATTTTAATGATGCATAAAGTGAAAAAAAAAAAGTCAAATATTCCTTTAAATATCGTACCTGGGGGGTGTCTAAAGTATGCCTGTGAAGTGCCACGTGTTTCCCGTGTTTAGAACTGTCCCTGCACAAAATTAAATTTCTAAAGGAAAAAAAGCCATTTAAAACTGCTTGCGGCTTTAATGTAATGTCTGGTCCCGGTAATATGGATGAAAATCTTTAAGAAAAATGGCATAGCTACCCCATCACACACCCCACCCCCCCCCCCCCCCCCCACCCCAGCCCATTACCAGCCCCTTTGGGTCTTGTATGGATATTAAGGGTAACCCCGCACACAAAATAAAGGCCCTATATACTCTGAACAGCCGTATACAGGCGATGCATACAAGACAGGGACTGTAGGTTTGTTCTTATGTAGAATCTGTTTGTAATTTTGAACAGGTGCATTGTTTAAGTGTAGGTCCAGCCAAAAAATCTATTTTTAAGCTTTTTGGAAAACATAGGGAAGGGTTATCACCCCTGTAACATTTGTTTTGCTGTCTGTGCAGTGTGCACCTGTTCAGAACAGTTCACCTCACTTTCCGTCCTAATGACAAATGTTTTTTGAAAATTTGGGTTTTTTATTGAAACAAGAATTGGTGATAAAGCATCAGTGGAGAGGAGACACTTTTTTTCCCATATTAACTCTTACAGGAGAGAATTTGCCTTCCTAGGGGTAGATTTCCTCTCACTTCCTGTTGTATCCTTCCGTTTGCAAGGAGGAGTCGTTTGTAAGTTGGATGTTTGAAAGTAGGGGCCTGCCGTATATACTCAGCTGAAATTTGCCCCTTACATGTTGGTGTTGCCACAACACTGTGAGCCCTCACAGTTACTCTTGGTGGGCGCATGAATGGGCCCTGCTGTGAATTATTAGATCAAGAATTGTAATTGCATGCCCCTGTATAACAGGGGCTTAAAAATTGGGCCTTTGGTGGTGGTGGTGGTGGTGGTGGTGGTGTTGACACAACACTGTAAGGCCTCACAGTTAGTCTTGGTAGGCGCAGGAATGGGCCCTGCTGTGAATTATTAGATCAAGAATTGTAATTACATGCCCCTGTTAAACAGGGGCAGAAAAATTGGGCCTTAGGCACTGGTGCCACAACACTGCAACCCCTCACAGATACTGTACTTGGAGCACAGCAATGAGCCCTGTTGCAAAGTATTGCATCAAAAATTGTAATTACACGCCCCTGTTTAACAGGGGCTGAAAAATTGGGCCTTAGCCACTGGTGCTGGTGCCACGACACTGCAACCTCTCCCAGATACTCTAGTTGGAGTGCAGGAATGAGCCCTGCTGCAAAGCATTGCATAAAAAAATTGTAATTACATGCCCCTGTTAAACAGGGGCATAAAAATTGGGCCTTAGGCACTGGTGCCACAACACTGCAACCCCTCACAGATACTGTACTTGGAGCACAGCAATGAGCCCTGTTGCAAAGTATTGCAACAAAAATTGTAATTACACGCCCCTGTTAAACAGGGGCTGAAAAATTGGGCCTTAGCCACTGGTGCTGGTGCCACGACACTGCAACCACTCCCAGATACTCTAGTTGGAGTGCAGGAATGAGCCCTGCTGCAAAGCATTGCATAAAATTTTTTAATAACACGCCCCTGTTAAACAGGGGCTGAAAAATTGGGCCTTAGCCACTGGTGGCGGCACCCAGAAACAAAAATGTTCTTCCAAGCTATCATCATCAATCAGATCATTGAGGAGGAGGAGGATAGTCAGTCAACATAACAGGACAGTCTCTCAGCATCAGCATCAGTCTTGAAGGGATGTGACATTTGAAAATAAATTAGTCTGTTATATCAGCTTCAGGTGTTTGGTAGCTGGTGGTGATCCAAGACTGGTTCATCTTTATGAAGGTCAGTCGATCAACAGAGTCGGTGGACAGGCGCACCCTGTGATCCGTGACAAATCCTCCAGCAGCACTGAATGTGCGTTTTGAAAGAAAGCTGGATGCAGGACAGGCCAGTAGCTCAATTGCATACTGTGCAAGCTCTGGCCAGTGATCCATCCTCAAGACCCAGTAAGCCAGAGGATTTTCGGTGGGGAAGGTGTCCAAGTCTGACCTTGCCCCTAGGTATTCCTGCACCATGTATATCAGATGCTGGCGATGGTTGCTGGAACCGATCATACCTTGGGGCTGCGGACTAAAGAATTGTCTGAACGCATCGGTCAGATGGCCACCTTCCCCACCGCAGCAACTCGTTGTCCAGGACCAGGAGTTTGTAACCTCCCAGTCTCTGGGAACGCGTTGCACAGACCTTTCTGCAAGGCCTCCCGGAGTTGTCTCATCCTCTGCTCCCTCTGCGACGGTAAGATAAGGTCCGCAACCTTACCCTTGTACCGTGGATCAAGGAGAGTGGCCAGCCAGTAATGGTCCCTCTCCTTGATCCGAAGAATACGAGGATCCTTCCGCAGACTTTGCAGGATCAGGGAGGCCATGCAGCGTAGGTTAGCTGAGGCATTCGGTCCGGAGTCCTCTGGGTCACTAAGGACGACATGATCCGCAGCCACCTCCTCCCAGCCACGTACAAGTCCACTGGTTTCTTGGGACTGTAAATCATCCCTAAAAGACTGCTGCTGATGATGCTGAGTGCCAAGCTCCACCTCCATGCTGACACAATCCTCCTCCTCCTCCTCCTCCTCCTCTTCTTCCTGTGCGATGGGTGGGACAGAAGGAACACTGTCTGGGTAAAGGGGGCCTTGAGAGGCAAGGAAGTCCTCCTCTTCCTGCCTCTGTTCTGCCTCAAGTGCCCTGTCCATTATTCCACGCAGCGTATGTTCCAACAGGTGGACAAGAGGTACAGTGTCACTGATGCATGCACTGTCACTGCTCACCATCCTCGTGGCCTCCTCAAATGGTGCCAGGACAGTGCATGCATCCCTGATCATGCCCCACTGGCGTGGTGAAAAAAAAACGAGCTCCCCTGACCCTGTCCTGGTGCCGTAGTCACACAGGTACTCATTGATGGCCCTATGCTGCGTGTGCAGCCGCTGCAGCATGGCCAACGTTGAGTTCCACCTGGTGGGCATGTCACATATAAGGCGGTTCTTGGGCAGGTTCAACTCCTTTTGCAGCTCAGCCAGGCGAGCACTGGCATTATAAGATCTGCGGAAATGCACACAGACTTTCCTGGCCTGCCTCAGGACATCCTGTAAGCCCGGGTACCTGCCCAAGAACCGCTGCACCACCAGGTTAAGGATGTGAGCCACACAGGGCACATGGGTCAGTTGTCCCAGTCGGAGAGCGGAGAGGAGGTTGGTGCCATTGTCGCAAACTACCATTCCTGGCTTAAGCTGGCGTGGCGTCAACCACCTCTCGGCCTGCCCCTGCAGAGCAGACAGAACCTCTGCCCTCTGCGGCACTTACAGCGGGCGGAGTGTACCTCCTGACCATATTACACCTTAACTTAGCCTGTATTGCTGCTTTTTCCTGGTGTGTTACACCAACAGGATTTTGCGGCACTTACAGCGGGCAGAGTGTGCCTCCTGACCATATTACACCTTAACTTAGCCTGTATTGCTGCTTTTTCCTGGTGTGTTACACCAACAGGATTTTGCGGCACTTACAGCGGGCGGAGTGTGCCTCCTGACCATATTACACCTTAACTTAGCCTGTATTGCTGCTTTTTCCTGGTGTGTTACACCAACAGGATTTTGCGGCACTTACAGCGGGCGGAGTGTGCCTCCTGACCATATTACACCTTAACTTAGCCTGTATTGCTGCTTTTTCCTGGTGTGTTACACCAACAGGATTTTGCGGCACTTACAGCGGGCGGAGTGTGCCTCCTGACCATATTACACCTTAACTTAGCCTGTATTGCTGCTTTTTCCTGGTCTGTTACACCAACAGGATCTATAGCTGGCTATCACGGTAAGTAGCATTGGAAGGCTAAAGCAGATAACAACATGGCCTGGGGAATGCCCAGGGAAAAACCAAGCCTACTTACCGACCAGCTCGCTGACAACCAGTTAACCTGTCTAACAGTATGCGTTAAAAACAGGGGTTTGTCCGCACGCATTTGCAAACGCATGCGTGAGCCACAGAGCCACGCCAAGCCCCCCTGGAGTCTGTGGTCCTACACTAACATTGAGTGTCCCCACAATGGAGGCACATGCATTCTGATGGTTAGATGAGGGCAGGTGGACTGAAGGGGAGCCACCCCTCCTTAAAGGTACAGGAGCACACCAAACACCCAGCGTAGCACAATGGCAGCAAAGGTGTTGGTGCACTGCTGGACCAATACAAGCACCATAGGTGAAAACAAAAACATGTCCACCGCCCCCATCTATAGCTGGCTATCACGGTAAGTAGCATTGGAAGGCTAAAGCAGATAACAACATGGCCTGGGGAATGCCCAGGGAAAAACCAAGCCTACTTACCGACCAGCTCGCTGACAACCAATTAACCTGTCTAACAGTATGCGTTAAAAACAGGGGTTTGTCCGCACGCATTTGCAAACGCATGCGTGAGCCACAGAGCCACGTGTGTTACACCAGCAGGATTTTGTGTCACTTACAGCGGGCGGAGTGTGCCTCCTGACCATATTACACCTTAACTTAGCCTGTATTGCTGCTTTTTCCTGGTGTGTTACACCAACAGGATTTTGCGGCACTTACAGCGGGCGGAGTGTATCTCCTGACCATATTACACCTTAACTTAGCCTGTATTGCTGCTTTTTCCTGGTGTGTTACACCAACATGATTTTGCGGCACTTACAGCGGGCGGAGTGTGCCTCCTGACCATATTACACCTTAACTTAGCCTGTATTGCTGCTTTTTCCTGGTGTGTTACACCAACAGGATTTTGCGGCACTTACAGCGGGCGGAGTGTGCCTCCTGACCATATTACACCTTAACTTAGCCTGTATTGCTTCTTTTTCCTGGTGTGTTACACCAACAGGATTTTGCGGCACTTACAGCGGGCGGAGTGTACCTCCTGACCATATTACACCTTAACTTAGCCTGTATTACTGCTTTTTCCTGGTGTGTTACACCAACAGGATTTTGCGGCACTTACAGCGGGCGGAGTGTACCTCCTGACCATATTACACCTTAACTTAGCATGTATTGCTGCTTTTTCCTGGTGTGTTACACTAACAGTATTTTGCGGCACCTACAGCGGGCGGAGTGTGCCTCCTGACCATATTACACCTTAACTTAGCCTGTATTGCTGCTTTTTCCTGGTGTGCTACACCAACAGGATTTTGCGGCACTTAAAGCGGGCGGAGTGTGCCTCCTGACCATATTACACCTTAACTTAGCCTGTATTGCTGCTTTTTCCTGGTGTGTTACACCAACAGGATTTTGCGGCACTTACAGCGGGCGGAGTGTGCCTCCTGACCATATTACACCTTAACTTAGCCTGTATTGCTGCTTTTTCCTGGTGTGTTACACCAACAGGATTTTGCGGCACTTACAGCGGGCGGAGTGTGCCTCCTGACCATATTACACCTGAACTTAGCCTGTATTGCTGCTTTTCCCATTTCCCTGCAGGCCATTAGAATGTCTGAAAGGCAAACAAGGAGAGGCAGACAGTCAGGAGCCAAAAAAAGAGGGCAAGCAGGCTCTGTGTCTAGAGACAACAGTGCTGGTCGTGGACACGGTGCATCGCCATCAGCACGTGGCCATGGGACACGCTTGTCCTTCTTTTCGGCAGCTGGACGTGTTAAGCCGCATCATGCCGAAGACTTGGTAGAGTGGATGACCAAGCCCTCCTCATCCTCCTCATCCTCTCTCACCCAGGCTCAGGGTACTGGCAAAGCAGCTGCCAAAGCGTCCTCTTCCCTGGTATCAATGTCATCATCAGTCACTCCTTCCCTAGACCAACCATGTCCTCCTGAGGAGTCCCCCGAACTGTTTGAGCACAGTGTTGGGTACATGCTCCAGGAGGATGCCCAGCGTTTCGAAGGGTCTGATGATGATACCCAGCTAGAGGAAGGCAGTAGCGTGAGAGCAGAGAGAGGGGCTGCTCAAGAAGGACACCAATCTGGCAGTCATGTTCCAGCAGCTGCAGCGTACTGTCAGATTGTCTCCAGTGATGAGGAGGGAGGGGATGATGAGGTAACTGACTCCACGTGGGTGCCTAATAGGAGAGAGGAGGAGGAGGAGGATGAGGAGGAGGCACATCTCCAACGAGGCAGGATGCCCTCGGGGGGCCAGCGTAAGGGCAGCACACCAACGGAATCACACCGCAGAGCTCCGCCTTTGCAGGGCGCTGCCTCTGCCCGTTATTCAAAAAGTTCTTTGGTGTGGGCCTTTTTTGAGTCGAGTGCATCAGATCGCACAGCTGCTGTTTGCAACATATGTCTCAAGCGTATATCGTGTGGCCAAAACATCACCCGCTTGGGCACCACATGCTGGACCAGACATATGTTGACCTGCCATGCAGCTCGTTGGCAAGCCTACCTTAAAGACCCACACCAAAGAACAAAGCTGACCTCTTCTTGCACCGCATCAGCTGGGATCTCCAACCCCACTATACCTTCAGTCCTCTCTGAAACCTGCTGTTTGTGCAATGTGCGGTTCCTCAGTGGCAGGTTCCCAAACGCCACTTTTTCTCACGGAAGGCGATTCCGGCTCTCTACCGGCATGTGGAAGGCAATGTCTTGGCCTCGCTGGACAGGGCGGTCAGCGGTAAGGTGCATATTACCGCTGACTCATGGTCCAGCAGGCATGGACAGGGACGTTACCTTTCTTTCACGGCCCATTGGGTCACTCTTTTGGCAGCTGGGAAGGATGCAGGACAAGGTGCAGTAGTGTTGGAGGCTGTTCCACCGCCACGCCTCCAAAATGCTACTACTGGTTGTGACTCACCTCTGTCCTCCACCCCCTCCTCTTCATCTTCCTCCGTGGCCTCTTCCTGTGCTATGTCCTCGGAACCAGCGGTGCTCCGTAGGCGTTCAAGGGGCTACGCAAGTACGCAGGCAAAAAGATGCCATGCCGTGCTTGCGCTGGTGTGTTTGGGGGACAGGAGCCACACTGGGGCAGAGCTTCTGTCTGCTCTGCAGGGGCAGGCCGAGAGGTGGTTGACGCCACGCCAGCTTAAGCCAGGAATGGTAGTTTGCGACAATGGCACCAACCTCCTCTCCGCTCTCCGACAGGGACAACTGACCCATGTGCCCCGTGTGGCTCACGTCCTTAACCTGGTGGTGCAGCGGTTCTTGGGCAGGTACCCGGGCTTACAGGATGTCCTGAGGCAGGCCAGGAAAGTCTGTGTGCATTTCCGCAGATCTTATAATGCCAGTGCTCGCCTGGCTGAGCTGCAAAAGGAGTTGAACCTGCCCAAGAACCGCCTTATATGTGACATGCCCACCAGGTGGAACTCAACGTTGGCCATGCTGCAGCGGCTGCACATGCAGCAGAGGGCCATCAATGAGTACCTGTGCGTACCTGTGCGACTACGGCACCAGGACAGGGTCAGGGGAGCTCGGGTTTTTTTCACCACGCCAGCGGGGCATGATCAGGGATGCATGCACTGTCCTGGCACCATTTGAGGAGGCCACGAGGATGGTGAGCAGTGACAGTGCATGCATCAGTGACACTGTACCTCTTGTCCACCTGTTGGAACATACGCTGCATGGAATAATGGACAGGGCACTTGAGGCAGAACAGAGGCAGGAAGAGGAGGACTTCCTTGCCTCTCAAGGCCCCCTTTACCCAGACAGTGTTCCTTCTGTCCCACCCATCGCACAGGAAGAAGAGGAGGAGGAGGAGGAGGATTGTGTCAGCATGGAGGTGGAGCCTGGCACTCAGCATCATCAGCAGCAGTCTTTTAGGGATGATTTACAGTCCCAAGAAACCAGTGGACTTGTACGTGGCTGGGAGGAGGTGGTTGCGGATCATGTCGTCCTTAGTGACCCAGAGGACTACGGACCGAATGCCTCAGCTAACCTACGCTGCATGTCCTCCCTGATCCTGCAAAGTCTGCGGAAGGATCCTCGTATTCCTCGGATCAAGGAGAGGGACCATTACTGGCTGGCCACTCTCCTTGATCCACGGTACAAGGGTAAGGTTGCGGACCTTATCTTACCGTCGCAGAGGGAGCAGAGGATGAGACAACTCCGGGAGGCCTTGCAGAAAGGTCTGTGCAACGCGTTCCCAGAGACTGGGAGGTTACAAACTTCTGGTCCTGGACAACGAGTTGCTGAGGCTTCAGACAATTCTTTAGTCCGCAGCCCCAAGGTATGATCGGTTCCAGCAACCATCACCAGCGTCTGATATACATGGTGCAGGAATACCTAGGGGCAAGGTCAGACTTGGACACCTTCCCCACCGAAAATCCTCTGGCTTACTGGGTCTTGAGGATGGATCACTGGCCAGAGCTTGCACAGTATGCAATTGAGCTACTGGCCTGTCCTGCATCCAGCGTTCTTTCAGAACGCACATTCAGTGCTGCTGGAGGATTTATCATGGATCACAGGGTGCGCCTGTCCACCGACTCTGTTGATCGACTGACCTTCATAAAGATGAACCAGTCTTGGATCACCACCAGCTACCAAACACCTGAAGCTGATATAACAGACTAATTTATTTTCAAATGTCACATCCCTTTAAGACTGATGCTGATGCTGAGAGACTGTCCTGTTATGTTGACTGACTATCCTCCTCCTCCTCAATGATCCGATTGACGATGATAGCTTGGAAGAACATTTTTGTTTCAGGGTGCCGCCACCAGTGGCTAAGGCCCAATTTTTCAGCCCCTGTTTAACAGGGGTGTGTTATTAAAAAATTTTATGCAATGCTTTGCAGCAGGGCTCATTCCTGCACTCCAACTAGAGTATCTGGGAGTGGTTGCAGTGTCGTGGCACCAGCACCAGTGGCTAAGGCCCAATTTTTTGATGCAATACTTTGCAACAGGGCTCATTGCTGTGCTCCAAGTACAGTATCTGTGAGGGGTTGCAGTGTTGTGGCACCAGTGCCTAAGGCTCAATTTTTCTGCCCCTGTTTAACAGGGGCATGTAATTACAATTCTTGATCTAATAATTCACAGCAGGGCCCATTCCTGCGCCCACCAAGAGTAACTGTGAGGTCTTACAGTGTTGTGTCAACACCACCACCACCACCACCACCAAAGGCCCAATTTTTCAGCCCCTGTTTGACAGGGGCGTGTAATTACAATTTTTGATGCAATACTTTGCAACAGGGCTCATTGCTGTGCTCCAAGTACAGTATCTGTGAGGGGTTGCAGTGTTGTGGCACCAGTGCCTAAGGCCCAATTTTTCTGCCCCTGTTTAACAGGGGCATGTAATTACAATTATTGATCTAATAATTCACAGCAGGGCCCATTCCTGCGCCCACCAAGACTTACTGTGAGGCCTTACAGTGTTGTGTCAACACCACCACCACCACCACCACCAAAGGCCCAATTTTTCAGCCCCTGTTCAACAGGGGCATGCAATTACAATTCTTGATCTAATAATTCACAGCAGGGCCCATTCATGCGCCCACCAAGAGTAACTGTGAGGGCTCACAGTGTTGTGGCAACACCAACATGTAAGGGGCAAATTTCAGCTGAGTATATACGGCAGGCCCCTACTTTCAAACATCCAACTTACAAACGACTCCTCCTTGCAAACGGAAAGATACAACAGGAAGTGAGAGGAAATCTACCCCTAGGAAGGCAAATTCTCTCCTGTAAGGCCTCGTACACACTGCCGATTTTCTCGGCAAGAACCAGCAAGAAACTTGCTGGCAGAGAGGTCTTGCCGAGTAAATCGGTCGTGTGTACGCGGCTATCGGGTTTCTGGTCGAGAAAACCGACAAGAAACCTCGACGAGAAAATAGAGAACCTGCTCTCTATTTTCTTGTCGAGATTCTCGTCGGCATGTTTCTCGACGAGAAAAGTGAGTGTGTGTACACTTACCTGTCCTCCCGGAAGCCCGCGCATGTTCGAAATGAATTTGACGCATGCGCGGTAGCTTCCTAGGCATACGTAGGGTATACCAAGATGGCGGCGACGGTATCGAATGTGACGAGCGCATGCTCGTCGTAGTCGATGACGTCACCGTGTACGCTCCATTCAAAGAACCGCGGGTTCTTTGAAACGAGCGTGTGTACACTCGGCCGGGACAAGTTTCTTGTCCAAGAATCTCGTCGAAAAATACGACATGTTTTTTTCAACGAGAATCTCGGCCGTGTGTACAAGGGCTAAGAGTTAATATGGGAAAAAAAGTGTCTCCTCTCCACTGATGCTTTATCACCAATTCTTGTTTCAATAAAAACCCCAAATTTTCAAAAAACATTTGTCATTAGGACGGAAAGTGAGGTGAACTGTTCTGAACAGGTGCACACTGCACAGACAGCAAAACAAATGTTACAGGGGTGATAACCCTTCCCTATGTTTTCCAAAAAGCTTAAAAATAGATTTTTTGCCTGGAGCTACACTTAAACAATGTACCTGTTCAAAATTACAAACAGATTCTACATAAGAACAAACCTACAGTCCCTGTCTTGTATGCACCGCCTGTATACGGCTGTTCAGAGTATATAGGGCCTTTTTTATTTTGTGTGCGGGGTTCCCCTTAATATCCATACAAGACCCAAAGGGGCTGGTAATGGGCTGGGGTAGGTGGGGCAGGGGGGGGGGGGGTGTGTGTGATGGGGTAGCTATGCCATTTTTCTTAAAGATTTTCATCCATATTACCGGGACCAGACATTACATTAAAGCCGCAAGCAGTTTTAAATGGCTTTTTTTCCTTTAGAAATGTAATTTTGTGCAGGGACAGTTCTAAACACGGGAAACACGTGGCACTTCACAGGCATACTTTAGACACCCCCCAGGTATGATATTTAAAGGAATATTTGACTTTTTTTTTCTTCACTTTATGCATCATTAAAATGACTGCTCCAGAAAAACGTCCGTTTTTAAAACTTCTTTTTGCATTGATACATGTCCCCTGGTGCAGAACCCGGGTTCCCAAACCCTTTTTAGGACAATAACATGCATAATAGTCGTTATAATTAGCACTTTAGATTAAGAACGTTCGCATCCATTGTATTTAATAGGGTTCTAAAGTTCGTGCGAACTTTCGGTCCGTTCGCGGGTTCTGGTGCGAACCGAACCCGGGGGTGTTCGGCTCATCACTAATTATTATCCAAGTCACAGCAACCCCCTTCACACATAGTAGCAATTAGAGATACTCAGGATGCCACGTGTTACTCTACACAGGATATTATAGATGTTTTTAGAACCTTCTTCCAAGATGTTTATACGTCCAAGGTACATCCCTCCGTGGAGGACCTTAGATCTTTCCTGGATAAATATCCCATCCCCCGCCTATCTGCTTAATGCTCCTTTAACCGAGGAAGAGCTTCTAGAGGCGCTGGCCCATGCACAGAATGGACGGGCACCTGGAGCCGATGGCTTGCCGTCTGAGATTTATAGACGTTATGCCTCACAATTACTCCCGAATCTTCTGAAAGTTTATAATAGAGCTTTTGAAACTGGAATTCTCCCGCCCTCTATGAATGAGGCCCTAATAGTGGTACTATTAAAACCAGGTAAAGATGCTCTAGCACCGGACTCTTATAGACCTATCTCGCTACTTAATTTTGATATTAAACTCCTGGCACGGGTTCTTGCAAACAGGCTGGCTAAATGTATTCAAATGGTGGTTCACAGGGATCAATCTGGTTTTATTCCAACCAGGTCCACCTCTCAGAACCTGCGACGGCTTTTCCTTAACCTACAAATACCCACGGACAATACAGGTAATAGGGCTATCTTCTCTTTGGATGCTGCTAAAGCGTTTGATAGCGTGGAATGGCCCTATCTCTGGGAGGTGCTGACTAAATTCGGGGTGGGTCCTTCTTTTTTAAAGTGGGTCCAATTGTTATATAGCTCCCCATCGGCGAGAATGCGTATCAACGGTAACATATCTAACTCGTTCCGGCTGTACAGGGGCACAAGGCAGGGGTGCCCTTTGTCGCCCCTGCTTTTTGTCTTGGCCCTGGAACCCTTGGCCATACATGTCAGGACGTCACAGAACATAGTCGGTTTTCGTAGAGGCCCCATTCAAGACATTATCTCCTTATATGCAGATGACACATTACTTTATTTGGGGGATACTGGTAACTCCCTGAAGCATGTAATGAGTTTGATCGCTGACTTTGGTGAATTGTCAGGATTTAATATTAACTGGAACAAATCAGTGTTGATGCCTCTAGACCCCTTGACTAACCCAATACCAGACTGTGCCAGAGACATAATCATAGTCAACGAATTCTGGTACTTGCGCATTCAGGTGACCCCTGACCCGAGTCAATATCTTGCCCTGAACCTAGTCCCATTACTCCGTAAGTTCAGACACAAATGCTCGGCATGGATAAAACTCCCTCTCACGGTTGCAGGAAGAACGAACCTGATTAAGATGGTGTGGGCCCCTCAATTACTCTATGTTTTCCATAACTCCCCCATCTGGATCCCACACACATGGTTTGCACAAATAGATGCTCAATTTAGAAACTTGATCTGGGGCACCAAGTCGGCTAGGATTAGCCTCCACACTTTGCAATTGGCTAAAGATCAGGGAGGCCTGGCAGTCCCACATGCTAGGTATTACTTTATTGCTGCCCAGATTCAACACTTGGCCTATTGGGGTGAGGTGGATCTTACTGATCCCATTAGACTATTATTAATACCGGACGGCTCTGCAATGACAGCCCTATCGTATTTGGATGCGGGCTTCACACACCTGACACAAACTCTTCCCACGATCCTATTGTTGAACACGTTGTGGAAGTATACCAGATCTATTTTAAAAATTAAGGGCACATGCACTTTTGCGCCCATCTGGAGAAATAGGTACTACAAAGAACTTTTTAAACTTAAGGACTTCCAATCCTGGGAAGGCTTGGGTATCATTTACATATCTCAATTGTTTACCGGCACTGTCTTTAAGTCTTTTGCCGACCTACAAACGGAGTTTGCCCTGGATAGAACCCAATTCTATAGATTTCTGCAGCTTAGACATGCAATTCACAGTGAAAGCCGTATAAGTATATCCTCGTTTGCACCGGTCACACACCCTCTGATGTCTGATGTGTTGCTGGCGACTGATAGGAAGGGGATGATTTCAAGAGTATACTCTCGGTTACTGTGCTCCACGCATGATGCTTCTAAACTTCCTTGTAGGAGGGGATGGGAAAAAGACCTGGGTCCCATAGATGGGGAACAATGGGAGCTCTGCTTAACATTTGCCCCGTTGGTGTCAGTTTCCGCCTCGCACAAGCTGTCACACCTATTCTTATTGCATAGAGTATACAGGACACCAGCCAGATTACATAAATGGGGTTTCAGAGACACTGCATTATGCCCGAAATGTGTTAGACAAGATGGTGATTTATTACATATGTTGTGGAAATGCCCGAAACTATTCCGATACTGGCACTATGTATTGTCCACTATATCCCGGGTGTTCCAATTTCCGCTACTTCCTGACCCTGTCGTTTGCCTGCTTGGGGCCTTGGAGATACCATCCCTGTCCCCGAATGGTCACACTGCAGTTCTACGGTTGCTTTATGTGGCTCGCAAACTGATTGCGAGCCTCTGGATAACTCTGAGAGTACCAACAGGGGAACGATGGGTGGAAATGGTTAATAACACACTGATACGTGAAAAAATCACGTACCAACATAGGAACGCTACCAAAAATTTTTACTCTATGTGGCAACCCTGGATGGACACCCCAGGCCTAGGCCCAGCCCAAATGGTGAAAGATAGACTTCTACAAGTATGACCTAACTTAATTACAAATAATGATTATGTGGCAGATATACTTGAATCTTCTATAGTCCAGTTTGGAGATGCTGGGATGGATCCTGTTATAGTGGTTAAGGGGAGGATGTGCATTTCATTTTGATTTACATTTTGTTATTTACGCTTATTTATTTATTTATTTTTTCTTTTCTTTTAGGCCCCTTTCACACTGAGGCGTTGAAAAAACGCAAAAAAATCATGATTTTTTTACCGTGTTTTTACTGCGTTCGCGGTAAAAATAGCGCTAACGCATATGCGTTTTTACCGCGTTTTTGCGGTAAAAGGACTATTTGGTATCCCACAATCCTCCACTCTACTGCGGTCATGTGACCTTCTGGGTGTTTTTTACCGCGTTTTTACCGCGTTTTTACAGCGGTACTCATTCATTTCAATGGGGATAGGCGTTTTTACAGCGCTATTTTATGCGCCCCAAAGATGCTCCAAAGAAGCTGTTTGCAGGATTTTTTCCAACGCACAGCCAGAAAAACGCCTCAGTGTGAAAGCCCTCAGGGCTTTCACATTGAGAATGCTGGGGCAGGATTATTTCAGGCATCTTTAGAGCGCTATTTTTAACGCGAAAACGCGGTAAAAACGCCTCAGTGTGAAAGGGGCCTTAGTGTCTGGTTTTCTGTTTGTTTCTTTTCTTGTTTTTCTTGCACTAAATTTTCACAGTTCTGGTAACTCGCCCTGAAATACTATAGGCAGATGTTGAACTATAAGTCAAAGCTGTATTTGAATATGCCTACAATTTGTATAGGTGTATGGTATTTTGATCAAGGTCATTATGTATAAGGAATGCTCTATGATGTGCCTATACTATGCCTTCCCTCCTTCTTTTTTTATACAAGAGCTGTGAATGACTGTAAATTTGTATAGTTTTTTTCAATAAACGTCTTTTCTGATTTAAAAAACATACAGCCAGAGTTACAATCGATTGGTTTAGAATTGTTTCGATTAAAGCATATTCATGTGTTAGAATGGCCCTAAATCCAATTGAGAATCATGACTTGAAAATTGCTGTTCACTGACACCCTGACAGGGCTTGAGCTATTTTGCAAAGAAGAATGGGCAAATATGTCACTCTCTAGATATACAAGGCTGGTACAGACATTCCCAAAGAGACTTGCAGCTGCAATTGCAGTGAAAGGTGGTTCTACAAAGTATTAACTCGGGGGGGGGGGGGGGCTTAGTGATGGTCTGAATGCAAATGCACCACACACTTTTCACATATTTATTTGTAAATTATTTTGAAAACCATTTATCATTTTGCTTTCACTTCATATGACAAAATGTGGAAAATTTGAAGGGGTATGAATACTTTTACATGGCATTGTATAAGGGGGTGTGCTGCTGTAGTTCTCAGAGATAGCCAAGAACAATATATCTGATAACAGTCAGCACCGGCAGAGTTCACAGGACATTATCAACTCACATGATTTCTTGAAACAGTATTTTTAGGAACTTATCAAAGAGATACTATACAACAAACACATTTATTGATATGTTTAACAGACATAGACATGCGCACAGGGTGTGCACGGGCATACTCTAGATTGGGGATCAGCAACCCTCCAATTGCAATCTACCCATCGATTGTGGGTGTAGACCGCCAGGCTTCGCAGCGGCGGTTAATGATGGGATGTGGGGTTCCAGCACCTTGTACCTCTGGACCCCTTTACATTACACAGCACCCTGCACCTCTGGACCCCTTTACATTACACAGCACCCTGAACCCCTTTACATTACATAGCATCGCACCTCTGGATCCTTTTACATTACACAGCACCCTGCACCTCTGGACCCCTTTACATTACACAGCACCCTGCACCTCTGGACCCCTTTACATTGCACAGCACCCTGCACATCTGGACCCTTTTACATTACACAGCACCCTGCACCTCTGGACCCCTTTAAATTACATAGCACCGCACCTCTGGACTCCTTTACACAGCCCCCCACAGTTTGTTACACAGACACCCCCTAACAGTTCTGGACCCCCTGCATGTTACACAGACCTCCCTACAGTACAGACCCCCTCCCTACAGTACAGACCCACTCTACAGTACAGACCCCCCCTACATTACAGCCTACCTCTACAATACAGACCCCCCTACATTACAGACCCCCTCCCTACAGTACAGACCCCCCCTACATTACAGACCCCCCTACAATACAGACCCCCCTACAATACAGACCCCCCCTACAATACAGAACCCCCCTACAATACAGAACCCCCCTACAATAAAGAACCCCCCTACAATACAGAACCCCCCCTACAATACAGACCCCCCTACAATACAGACCCCCCTACATTACAGACCCCCCTACAATACAGACCCCCTACAATACAGACCCCCCCTACATTTCAGACCCCCCTAAAATACAGAACCCCCCTACATTTCAGACCCCCCCTACATTATAGACCCCCCTACAATACAGAACCCCCTACATTTCAACACCCCCCTACAATACAGAACCCCCTTCATTTCAGACCCCCCTACAGTACAGAACCCCCCTACATTTCAGACCCCCTTCAATACAGAACCCCCTACATTTCAGACCCCCCTACAATACAGAACCCCCTACATTTCAGACCCCCCCTACAATACAGAACCCCCTACATTTCAGACTCCCCTACAATACAGAACCCCCCTACATTACAGACCCCCCTACAATACAGAACCCCCCTACATTTCAGACCCCCCTACAATACAGAACCTCCCTACATTTCAGACCTCCCCCTACAATACAGAACCCCCTTACATTACAGACCCCCTACAATACAGAACCCCCCTACAATACAGAACCCCTCCTACAATACAGAACCCCCCTACAATACCGAACCCCCCTACATTTCAGACCCCCCTACAATACAGAACCCCCCTACATTTCAGACCACCCCTACAATACAGAAACCCCCCTACAATACAGACCCCCCCTTCAGACCCATAATGTACCTCAGATCAGCGCGGGACTGCATGTTGGGTCCCCTCCCCCTGTGTGGACATAGAGGAGGAGGGGGAGGTGGCTTCACTCTGCTCGGCTGTGTGAGACAGCCGAGCCGAGACTGATCAGATCATCAGTGCCGCGGCCACCTTGCCAGAGAGAAGGGGATCGTCCCGGCCCCCTGATGTGCCGACGGGTGCCACTGTCACTCCAGTGTGGCTCCGACTCGCAGCTGAGAGTGCACTGGGGCAGTGGCGTCACTAGGGTTGGTGTCACCTGGTGCGGCAAAACCTGGTGTCACCTCCATCCTGTCTATCCTGCCCAGCGCCCTGCAGGCAGCGCATGGTCACGAGGCGCACCCCCAAATGACCCCATGTAAATTAAAGTATAGGGTGGTATTGGGCTGGCTGGGGCGATATAGGGCAGGTTGGGGTAATATAGGGAAGGTTGCGGTGATATAGGGCAGGCTGGGGTGGCATAGGGCAGGATGGGGTTGTATAGGGCAGGATGAGGTGGTATAGAGCAGGTTTGGGTGGTATAGGGCAGTTTGCGGTGGTATACGGCAGGCTGGGTGGCATAGGGCAGGTTGGGGTGATATAGGGCAGGGTGTGGTGGCATAAGGCAGGTTGCGGTGGCATAGGGCAGGTTGGGGTGGTATAGAGCAGTTTGCGGTGGCATAGGGCAGGTTGGGGTGGTATAGAGCAGTTTGCGGTGGCATAGGGCAGGTTGCGGTGGCATAGGGCAGTTTGCGGTGGTATAGGGCAGGTTGTGGTGGCATAGGGCAGGTTGGGGTGGTATAGAGCAGTTTGCGGTGGCATAGGGCAGGTTGGGGTGGTATAGAGCAGTTTGCGGTGGCATAGGGCAGGTTGCGGTGGCATAGGGCAGGCTGGCGTGGTATAGGGGAGTTTGCGGTGGTATAGGGCAGGTTGCGGTGGCATAGGGCAGGTTGCGGTGGCATAGGGCAGGTTGGGGTGGTATAGAGCAGTTTGCGGTGGCATAGGGCAGGTTGGGGTGGTATAGAGCAGTTTGCGGTGGCATAGGGCAGGGTGCGGTGGCATAAGGCAGGTTGGGGTGGCACGCATAGGGCAGGGTGAGGTGGCATAGGGCAGGCTGGGGTGGTATGGTGCCAGGTTAGGACTCTATGTAGTGACATGTGCAGCAGTGCAGTAACTTACAGCATGCCTGGAGATGAAGGCACTCTGGCTGCTGTGTCCTCGTTTCTTTCTCCTTCAGCTGTGGGATCAACCAGAGTGAACGAGTTTGTGGGAGGAGTGGAGGGGGCAGCCACTCCCCCAGCTCCGCCCACCAACTCCGGCTGCCTCCGGAGACATTGGAGATGATGGGGAAGTGTGACATGCTGTCTGGCGGCCCGCGGGCCGCCGAGGGTCGTCGCGGGCCAACTGACATCATTCACTGCTCTACTGACTGAACACCATCCACTGTCCTGCTGACACCTGCAAAAAAACAACAATAATTGTGCATGCACAATATATTTTAATACATTTATATATATATATATATATATATATATATATATAGACACACACACACACACACACACACAAAAGCATGTGCTAATACAATAGGCTGCGCACACCTATGTTAACAGACCAAAATGGACAAAATAAGAAAAACTTATAGTTAGGGTTTATATACACTGGAACTCTAGGCAGGTCCAGTGTCAAGAGTATTGACCCAATAATAAATCAACACCTGGCATACCATTCTGAAAAAAAAACCTGACACCATCTGACGAGGAAGCAGAAGTTTCGAAACACGTTACCACCACCTCCTGAGTGACATCACGTCCGGTTCCACGCTGGTTAATGCGGCGATTGGCCGCTTCCTGCTGCAATTCAGAAACACAGCTCCACTATCTTGATGCCAGTTACTTTCAGGACCTACCGGGAGACTAGTAAGGCAGGCCACGGAATTCTACACTTGCCTGTTTGGTCTTTTTAAATGTGAGTTGCCCTTTGTCTTGATTTTAATAAATTTCCTGTACTAACAAGCTGCACTTAGGCTGGTGCCCCTCTGTGTTTTTTTTACCATCCTGATTAGTAATGTGCATTGTCATTTACCACCAATGCACTTATTTCATGTTTTTATTATAGTAGTAGTAGTAGTTAGTAGTTAGTAGTTTATTATAGTAGTAGTCATTAAAATGTGATGGTCTATATTTTAACTGTACCAAAATTCCACAATGCTGCTCTGCATTAGGGCTCATCAGCGCTACCTCTGGTGGGTTCAATGGCCACTGGGACATTGAACAGTTCAGCTTTCCTAACCAATGTGACTGTATTATAGGCTTTCCAAAATACATCATCTTCAACACTGACAAGGCCAATGAAGTCAAAACTAATACACAAGTGACACAGCTGATGATATATCTTCATAGCTGAAAATATTAACAGATGGCTTTATTCCTTGGTTATCTCACACCAGCATTAAGGCTTGTAAATAAATACGCTGTCTGCTTGTGGTTTACATTTGTCAAAATGGCATTTACCCAAACATCCATCACATTATTACTAGAAGAACCAGCCCAGAAGCAGGAACACTATTATTCACAGGCCAGTGTAAGCAAATGATCAACATAAAGCATAGAGAGCAGCAACTGTACAATTCAGTGTGGAGATTTACTAAAACTGGTGCACTCAGAAAAGTAGCCAATCAGCTTCAAACTCCAGCTTGTCAATTAAAGTGATAGTAAAGGCTTGTTGTTTTTTTGTTTAAAAAAAAAAACTTGTTATACTTACCTGCTCTATGTAGTGGTTTTGCACAGAGCAGCCCCAATTCTCCTCTTCTCTGATCCCCCGGTGGCACTCCAGGCCCCTCCCTCCCACGAGTGCCCCCACAGCCAGCAGCTTGCTGTGGGGGCACCTGAGCAGGCATGCTCCCGAGCCGTGGCTCCATGTGTCCATTCACACACAGAGCTGCAGCTTGGCCCTGCCCCCTCTCTCTCCTCATTGGCTCACTGGCTGTAATTGACAGTAGCGTGATCCAATGGCTTCCATTGCCCACTCAGCCAGAGAGGAGTGAGAGTCCATAGAGAGCTGAGGCTGTTGTGCACATCGCTGGATTGTGATGAGCACTTTTGGCTTTGACAATAATACCAGGAAGCTGATTGATTTCTCTGCAAATCTACACCAGATTTTGCATCATGCAGTTTTAGTAAATAACCCCCAATATCTTTTGTGCCAGGAACCAGAAATTATATCTACACAGCGCTGCACATATGTAATCGCTGGAGAAAGAGACCACAAACCGCAAGAAGAAGGCAACCTGCATCTGTTTAACTAATTATCAGTTATTCCACATGATTCAGCCAAATGTAGACAGCAGAATACATATCTAGAATATTTTCGGATTAGATCCTTCTACTTAGTCCTGGTCTGAGCTATTTTTCTCTTCACGCTGTGTAGAGTAGACTGTAGACCACTGCAATTTGCCATATTACTTTAGACCACTGCAGTCTGCAAAAAAGCTGAATGTAGCGGCCTCACCCTCTCTCTCTTCTTTAGTGGATACTTTGGCTTCGGTCTAGGGGTACTTTGAAGGGGAGAGCGAGTTACGCCACGGCCCATGTCCTCTAGATTTTAGCATGTAGAGGTGAAGGCCAGCATCTAATTACACCCAGGCTGTGTATACGCTCAGAGCCAAGTCTGTTCTGCTGATAACCCCCTTTGCTCCCAGTAATTGAAAAGGTCCAACACTTATTTATTCCATAACAGCAAACAAATAGTCCCTTGTGAGCAGACAGCTTGAGACCCATAGAACAGTTCAGTATTGCTGGGGAGTAGGTCAAGGCACAATCCTCAAAGAAACTAAACCGTTGAGGTTTCACCAACGGTTGCTAAGCACAGTGGCTGTTAAATGGACTTCTTGGCTTCAGAGTCTCTTCCAGCGACTCTAGTGAACAGGAACTGGAGTTACCTTTGCTACGTTGCAGCCCCTGTCAGGGGGAAGACATCCCTCCAAGGGAGTTACCAGAGGCCCCGCCGCCACCGGATTAATGCTGTACCAGGCTATCCAGAAGGGTTACACTCCCCGGCCTCCTCGCCTCAGATACGGGTCCCAACACCTTAGGGCCCCTCGGACTCCTCCATCCTCGCGGAACCCAGTCAAAGTCCTGGGCTCCAGGCCTTGGCCGTAGTACCTCACCCCAGGCTTAAGGTGCCTGGGATGGACTCCATCCCTCGCTCCGGCCAGGTCAAGGGCACCTGGGCCCGGATCTCCGGAACGCCAGCACCCAGGCCGAAGGAGCCTGGGTGCGGCCGCGTCCTCCAACTCCGTCCGCCCGCCCCTTTTATCTCCTCTCCTTTTGCGTCACAGCGGGTTCCCCACCCCGCCGTACCGGCGCCAGGAAAGGACAAAAAGGTACAGTCTTGCGGTGCAGGTTTAACTCCGGCCCAGGGCGACAACGCCACCTGCAGACCACAGGGAACCTTGCACCACCAGAGTCCTGCAAGAACCACAAAAGGGATTCTCAGATTCCCTAACAATTAGTACATCTGGGTTAACTAACCCAGATGCTCCCCCCAAATTTAAATACCCGCTACATAAACAAGCAATGATTACACTTGACTGGGTCTGGGATTACAGTTTTCAATGCATGGGAAAAGAAAATCAGAGTTAAAGTGGTTGTAAATCTAGTTACACCACTTGTACCTACAGGTAAGCCTATAATAGGGCGTATCTGTAGGTACTGTAAATATCTCCTAAACCTTTAGGAGATATTTACCATATATGCTTGCGCCGACGTCAAGAATTTCTGTGAAGAAACGTCCCTCTGTGCTGTTTCTTCACTAGCAAGTGCCATAACTGACGGCTCCCGCGTGCATGTGTGGGAGTGATGTCACGAGATTCCGGCCAGTCACAGAACCGGAGTCAGCAACCCCAGAAGGAAAAGGGGTGAAGATGGATGCGGCCACCAGCGGGGACATCGCAGGCTTTGTTTGCAGGTAAGTGCCACATAATGGGCTAGTATGCAATACATACTAGCCCATTATGTTTTTACTTTGCAGGGGAAAGCAGGGAAAAAAAGAGGAAGTAAAACCCATCAGGGTTTGCTTCCTCTTTAAGCTGTGGTATCATAGGTTGCATTCACACCTTTGCATCGCAGGAAAAATGTGTGTCTGATAACCACGTGTAGCGGCCTCACTCTCTCTCTCTAGCTTTATCAGTTATACGGCTGTTGTCTAGGGGTACCTAGGAGGAGAGAGTGCAGGAACACTACGCTAAGCTCTCACCTCGTATGTGTATGAGGGTTGAGCAAAGTCACTTGAATTACCTTCGGGTCTGTTCGCTGCATACGGAGCCTCTGCTTCTTCCGTGGAGATGTGTCTGCCGGTAATAGAGCCCCACACCATTAAAAGTCCAACACTCTTTTATTTCTCCATTTGCCAGGATGAACATAATCAGTTGAACTCTTGTAACAGACAGACAGGAGTGTGGATGCGAGTAGGCCCAGGCACAAATGAACTCTCCTATTCCTTTTGCGTGCGAATAGGTTTGGCGCACGGTCTCTGCCACCGACCGTGAAGTTGGTAGCTGCCACCTACCGAGTGAACTGTTGCAGCCCCTGCCACAGGCCTGAATGTAACGGTCTCTGCCACCGACCTTAGAACATGGACCACCTTCCGTGTGAATACAGCCCCTGTTTGGAAAGGACATCCATCCCGACGGTCTCCAGAGGCCCTGTCCCGGCACTGGCAATATGCTGCACCAGATCTACCGGAAGGTCACCTGCACGGTCCATTATGCCTGGATTCAGGTACCCGATACTGTGGGCACCTTAGGATGATTCCTCCTGGGCAGGATCCAGTGGAAGAAGCTGGACCCCAGGCCTGAAGTGATGTACCTCACCCCAGACTGAGGGTGTCTGGGGTGACTCCCGAACTCCAGGTGTCCAGGCCTAGGCCGCCTGGACACCGACCGTGGACAGCAGCCCTCAGGCTGAAGGTGCCTGGGGCTCGGACCTTGTGGCGAAGATGTCCGCCCCCTTTATACCCTCTCCCAGCAAGCACAGTGGGTTCCCCGCCCCGCCGTACAACTGCTGTGAGAGGTCACAAAGGGTACGGCACTGCAGTGATGGTTCAACCCCGGCCCAAAGCGACAGCGCTACCTGCTGGGTCGCAGGGAACCAGACATCATCGATGTCTTCAGCCGAATTAAACATTCTGAAAAGTACATACCCGCTACACACGTTTGCGATGCATTTCTGAAACAACGTGGGTTTCCTGTGCAAAGTGTGAAAGGAGCCGTAGAGGTAATTGGTGTACTCTATTAACACATTTGAAATATACAATTATCTTTCAAATAAGCTCTTCAGTTTCTACTTTTCTTAAAGTGGTTGTAAACCGTTTTTTTTTCTAACCTGCAAGACAAAGCTATAATGAGCTAGTATGACTAGCATACTAGCTCATTATGTACCACTTACCTTCGATCGGGGCCCCCGAAGTCGTCCGTGTCCCTCCTCTAGCCGCATCCATCGCTGCGGCGATAGCCGGAATGTTACTTCCGGGTATCGCCGCTGCAGCCAATCACAGCGCCGCTCCGGCGCTGTGATTGGCCGGAGCGGCGAAGACGTGACTCCGCGCATGCGCGCGTGAGCTGTCAAATTTGGCTACGTCGTCGAATGTTGCGACCTAGCCGAATTTGTGAATGGGGTGACGTCAGCGTCGCCGCATTTACATACAAATATCTCCTTAACCGTGTAGGTTAAGGAGATATTTCATGCACCTACAGGTAAGCCTTAATCTAGGCTTACCTGTAGGTCTTTGTTTAAAAAGTGGGTTTACAACCACTTTAACTGCTAGCTAAAAAATATTGCATGTGCTGCCTCAGCTTTGTGTGACAGGGATGCTGTCTTTTCAAATGCCTTCTTCATTCATCTGAGTTGGAGAGGGCGGAGGAGCTGCCAGTCTAGTGAGAAAAGACAGACTCCTCAATATATACAGTATGTGCTTGTCGCAACCTACAGAAAGAAATAACCTCTTCTCAAGTTGCCTACCAAGCAGGCTGCTGTGATTATTATTTTTTTTTATTTCTATCTCATGATATACATTAAACATTGGTCTGTCTATATGTTTATTTATTACAGGTAATTATATAGCAGTGTCAATTTACGCAGTGATTTACATATTGTGACAGCAGGAAGGTAAAGTCACCTGGTTGCATCCAGGGGGGTAGGTATATTTCTCCCAGATTCAGGCTTTATGCCGACTTATACAACTAGGGAGAGAGTTGATGAAGCCCAGCTGAGGCTAGTGGGCTCATGGATGATTCATACCTCTAGGGAGAGTGCTGGGCGTCGTGCAGGCAGGGAGTTGATGAGACCAGCTGAAGCTTGTCAGCTCGTTTAAGGCCTCTATAAAAACTCCCAGCTTCATTAGGTGTTTGCTCATGCCTGGAACCAGACCTGTGTGGACTGTCTAGGGAGAGTGAACCCCTGTGCGGTGAGACAAAGCCTGTGTGGCTATTTGTTTGGACATTTACTAAACCAGGGACTTAGGGACTAGGACAGCACCAGGCTGATCCCAGTTGTTAGTTAGGGAAACCTGCATGTTTAGTCAGAGGTCAAGCTGACCAGGATTTATTTTGTTTATGTTTCTTTTTGCTTTGCTGTGTTTTTGTCACTGTAAATAGAGAAATAAACTGCACCTTTTGATCTTGAAAACCACAACCTCCGTCTGCTGGGCCTGTTTTTGTGTGGGGAGCCCATCCAGGGGGTCACACACACCCGCTACCGAGCTAACCCCCTCACAGTTGGTGGAGAACCAGTGGCAGTTTTTTTTTAAGCCAGCATGGAGGAGATACTGAAACAGCTGGCTCTAGCAAATGCCAATCAACAGCAGACAAATGCAGGTTTGCAAAAGAGCCTTGCAGCTCAACAACAGAGCTTCGCAGCCCGGCAACAAGCCCAGCAGCAATCTGAGGCCCGCTTCATAGACCTGTTGCAGAAGCAAGAGCAGAGACTACAACAACAGATGGAAGCAGTAATGCAGCAACGTCCGCAGACCAGTGAGGAAAGCCGTCCCACTAATACCGCGTCCTTTGGGGTGAGTCGTTTATTGACAAAAATGACTGGAGAGGATGATCCAGAGGTATTTTTGACCACATTTGAAAGGACTGCTGAAAGAGAAAAGTGGCCTGAGGAGCAGTGGGCTGGACTGGTGGCTCCTCTGTTAACTGGTGAATCGCAGAAAGCTTACTATGACCTAGAGCCTGACCAAGCAAAAGACTATGTGATGCTAAAAGCTGAAATATTGGCAAGGCTGGGTGTCACCCTGGCTGTCCGGGCTCAGCGTGTGCATAACTGGACTTTCCAGCTTGGAAAACCCCCCAGGTCTCAAATGTATGATCTCATTCACCTGAGCAGGAAGTGGCTACAGCCAGAGACTTTGTCCGCACCGGAGATTGTGGAACGTGTTGTGATGGATCGTTTCTTGAGAGCTCTTCCTACCGCCATTCAAAAGTGGGTAAGCCATGGAGACCCAGAAACGGCCGGTAAACTTGTGGATCGTGTAGAGAGATACTTGGCTGCAGAGAACCTGACGGCCTCTTCCAGAGACTCTCGGACTTTCCACCCTAAGACCAGACCATCCCCAGGGGCGGATAAGATGATTCCAAGGGGTGAGGGTGGAGAGAGTGAGAGGGTGGGAGCTCTGCCCAGGGTTTGGCGAGAACAGCCTGGGAAGTCGGGGGCTCAAGAGGCAGCCAAAAGGATTGTTTGCTACCGCTGCCGGCAAGCGGGACATATTGCAGCAAATTGCCCGGTTGTGGAGGAACCCATGCAATGTGACTTTCTGACGGACAGACGTCAGTCGCTGTGTGCGACAGTCGCATGCACTGCCATTCGGGGAACTGAGAAACATTTATGCAAAATGTGTATTAATGGTAGAAATGTTGTGGTATTACTGGATTCAGGTAGCCTTGTGACCCTGATAAAGGCTGAATTAGTTAAAACAGAGGTCTCTGGGAATAGCAAGGTAGCTGTTATTTGTGTGCATGGGGACACCCGAGAGTATCCAGTGACTACAGTGTGTTTCAAGACCCCCAAAGGTACCCTCTCTCATCCAGTGGGGTTAGTATCTCAACTACCGCATGATGCCATTGTGGGAAGGGATTTTCCGAAGTTCTGGGAACTGTGGGATGATCCTGAGCCCCCCACTGGTGCCCCTATGTACCAGGAAGGTGATAGCCAGAACTCCTCTGAGAGTGGTGAGGACTCTCCAGAATTTCCCTTGTCAGTATTGGCAGGCGAGACTCAAGAAACTGGAGAGGAGCCCACCTCCTCAGACGAAAACCTACCGTCTGTGGAGTTTTCTGATCTTGAGGTTCACAGGGAAAATTTTGCCACAGAACAGTTAAAAGACCCCGCCCTAATAAAGGCACGGGAAAACGTAGTGGAAATAGATGGCGAGTTAGTGAACCCAGATAATACCTGCACTTACCCATACTTCAGCGTAGAGAAGGACCTACTGTATCGGGTGGCAAAAAGGGCAGAAGAAACCGTTGAGCAGCTTGTGGTGCCCAAACCTTACAGGAAGTTGGTGTTGGAGTTGGCCCATGGGCACATTCTTGGAGGTCATCTGGGGACAGAGAAAACCCGAGAGAGGGTATTACAGAGATTCTATTGGCCTGGGGTGATGAAGGACATAGAAAATTATTGTTCCTCCTGCCCTGTGTGTCAGAGGTCGGCCCCGATGCCACATTTCCGTAGCCCGCTGGTCCCTCTACCCATCATTGAGGTCCCGTTTGAGAGGATCGCAATGGATTTAGTAGGTCCTATAATCAAGTCCGCTAGGGGGCACCAGTACATATTAGTTATAATGGACTATGCCACCCGTTATCCAGAAGTGATCCCTCTCCGAAATACCTCGGCCAAAACCATAGCCAAAGAGCTATCTCTTGTTTTTAGCCGGGTGGGTATTTGTAAAGAACTGCTTACGGACCAAGGTACACCCTTTATGTCCCGGGTTATGAAAGAGCTGTGTAAATTGTTCAAAGTGACGCAATTGCGTACGTCTGTGTATCACCCCCAAACCGATGGGCTGGTTGAAAGATTCAACAAAACCCTAAAACAAATGTTGAAGAAAGTGGTGGATAGAGATGGAAAGGATTGGGACTGTCTACTTCCTTATTTGATGTTTGCTATTAGGGAGGTGCCCCAATCCTCTACGGGATTCTCCCCCTTTGAGTTACTGTATGGGAGACACCCAAGAGGGCTGTTGGATATTGCCAAGGAAACTTGGGAAAGTGAGAGTTCTCCCCACAGGAGTGTGATTGAGCATGTCGCCCTGATGCAAGATCGAATTGCACAGGTAATGCCCATCGTGAAGGAACATTTGGCCCAAGCGCAGTTGGCACAGCAGAGAGTGTACAACCGTGGAGCCAAGACCCGTACCTTTTCCCCGGGGGATAGGATATTGGTACTTGTCCCTACGGTTGAAAGTAAATTCCTTGCCAAATGGCAAGGCCCCTACGAGATAATGGAAAAAGTGAGCGAAGTGAATTACAAGGTCAGACAACCAGGAAGGCGAAAGCCCGAACAGATCTATCACGTTAATCTGTTGAAAGCCTGGAGGGATAGAGAGTCCCTAGTCGCAGAAACTTGGTCACCAGCTCAAACTGGTTGCGTGATTCCGGAGGTTGGAATAGCAGCCACCTTGTCACAACCCCAACAACAGGAGGTTAAGGAGTTTGTGCTTCGCAACAAGGAGGTGTTCTCTGAGCTGCCGGGACAAACATCTGGGGTAGAGCATGATATTATTACCCCGCCCGGTGAAAGGGTGAAGTTAAAACCCTATCGGATCCCAGAGGCCCGACGGGAGGCAATACGGGAGGAAGTACAGAAAATGCTGAACTTAGGGGTGATAGAGGAGTCCCAAAGTGATTGGTCTAGTCCCATTGTGTTGGTGCCTAAACCGGATGGGAGCTGGCGATTTTGTAACGATTTTCGTCAGTTGAACAAAGTTACAAAATTTGACACCTACCCCATGCCACGTATAGATGAGTTGATCGACCGGCTGGGAACAGCCCGATACATGACGACTCTTGACCTCACAAAAGGGTATTGGCAAATTCCCCTGGCCAAGTCGGCCAAAGAGAAAACCGCATTTGTAACCCCAGACGGGGCGTTCCAATATAAGAGAATGCCGTTCGGGTTACAGAATGCGCCGGCCACATTCCAGCGGAAAATGGACCAGATACTGAGGCCCCATCGGAAGTATGCTGCGGCTTACCTGGATGACGTAATTGTCCATAGCACAGATTGGGCCTCACATCTGCCAAAAGTGCAAGCAGTCCTAGACTCTATCCGGGAAGCGGGGTTTACGGCTAACCCCAAGAAGTGTACCATTGGGCAGGAGGAGGTCAAATATCTTGGGTACACCATTGGCAGGGGAGTAATAAAACCCCAACTCAACAAAGTCGAGGCCATCCAGAGTTGGCCACGTCCCAACAGCAAGAAGCAGGTACGAGCCTTTCTGGGAATCGCGGGTTATTATCGGCGCTTCATTCCCCACTTTGCTTCTAAGGCTGTGCCCCTAACCAACCTGACGAAAGGGAAAGGGTCGGTCATGATTAAATGGACCCCCGAGGCTGAGGCAGCATTCCAATTCTTGAAACAAGCCTTATGTAGCCAGCCAGTGTTGTACTCACCCGACTTCTCTAAAGACTTTGTCGTACAAAGTGATGCGTCAGATGTGGGGTTAGGAGCAGTATTGTCCCAGGTCTGGAACGGGGAAGAGCACCCAGTCATTTACCTCAGCAGGAAGTTGAAGTCCCATGAGGTAAATTACGCCACGGTTGAAAAGGAGTGTTTAGCGGTGAAGTGGGCTCTAGATTCCCTTCGGTACTATCTGCTAGGTAGGCACTTTGACATGGTTACGGATCACGCTCCGTTAAAGTGGATGGCTCAAAACAAGGAGACAAATAGAAGAGTAAATAGGTGGTTCCTGGCCCTACAGGAATTCAACTTCACAGTAAAGCATCGCCCTGGCGTTCAAATGGGGAATGTGGATGCTTTGTCTCGAGTACATGAATGCCTGATTGCTGGTGTTCCAACCCCAAGGTTAAAACAAGAGGGGGGGGTATGTGACAGCAGGAAGGTAAAGTCACCTGGTTGCATCCAGGGGGGTAGGTATATTTCTCCCAGATTCAGGCTTTATGCCGACTTATACAACTAGGGAGAGAGTTGATGAAGCCCAGCTGAGGCTAGTGGGCTCATGGATGATTCATACCTCTAGGGAGAGTGCTGGGCGTCGTGCAGGCAGGGAGTTGATGAGACCAGCTGAAGCTTGTCAGCTCGTTTAAGGCCTCTATAAAAACTCCCAGCTTCATTAGGTGTTTGCTCATGCCTGGAACCAGACCTGTGTGGACTGTCTAGGGAGAGTGAACCCCTGTGCGGTGAGACAAAGCCTGTGTGGCTATTTGTTTGGACATTTACTAAACCAGGGACTTAGGGACTAGGACAGCACCAGGCTGATCCCAGTTGTTAGTTAGGGAAACCTGCATGTTTAGTCAGAGGTCAAGCTGACCAGGATTTATTTTGTTTATGTTTCTTTTTGCTTTGCTGTGTTTTTGTCACTGTAAATAGAGAAATAAACCGCACCTTTTGATCTTGAAAACCACAACCTCCGTCTGCTGGGCCTGTTTTTGTGTGGGGAGCCCATCCAGGGGGTCACACACACCCGCTACCGAGCTAACCCCCTCACAATATATATTGTATGTTTACATTAGTCCCTGTCCTCAAGGAGCTTACAATCTAAGGTCCCTAACTCACATTCATAATATACACAATAGGGTCAATTTAGACAGGAGCCAATAAACCTATCAGCATGTTTTTTGGAGCATGGGAGGAAACTGGAGTACCCGGAGGAAACCCATGTGGGCACAGGAAAAACAGGAGGAAATCCACGCAGGCACAGGTAGAACATGAGGAAACCCACTCAGGCACAGTTGGAACATGCAAACTGCTGCCAGGTAGTGCCATGGTTGGGATTCGAACCAACGACCCTGGTGCTGCTAGTTTATCTACAGATGTGAACCCTTATAACAATTATAAGTTACCTGGGTTACTGAATGCATGGCTTATACATGACAATGTGTTAGAGTTTCTTAAAAACCTACCCCCAGCCCCAATGATATTCACTTTATGCTCCCCCACTTTAAGTTCCATTACCTTCCTGCTCCTGTACAGCTGCCTTCAGGAGAGTTGTAGACATGTTGCATTTTTCTGCAACACACCAAAGCTCACCCGAAGTCACTATTCATTTTCTCACTGCAGGTCCGCTGAGGTACACTGCACTGAAATATTTTTTTTTTATATTTTACTAAAGTTAGAAATAAGAGTAAAATGTGCATTGCATTGTAGCCAGTGGCGTATCTAGGGTATGGCAAGCCATAGCAAGTGCCATGGGCGCTACACATGAAGGGGGTGCTAGTGAGCAGGGAATCCAGCATAAAAGTTCTTCACTGAAGTTAAAACTAGAGCTTTTTAAACTTCTCCCCTTCCTACTTGCTTATGGGAAGAAGCAATTACAGTTTCCTGGGTCCCATCAGGTCAAAATAGGGGCCCAGGAAGTGAGCGTAAAGGAGGGACTTTTTCTTCATTTTCGGGGCGCATGTACATCATGCCGCCCCGCTACTCAAATAGTCCCGGCTCATTGGCGGAGTGATTCTCTGCCCTGCTCCCGTCCTCAGGTGCTGAGATGCGAGTGCTGTGCTTCTGACAAGTAACAGCCAGAGGGGGGCGTGGCTGCATGTGCCGAGCTCCACACAGATTGGCTGTGGAGACTGTCAGTCTGCAGAGTGTCCTGGGCTGCTGGAGAAAAGTTATAGAAGGCGCTGTGTGTGCACTGCAGGAAGGCTGAGATCGGAGGAGGGGAGGTAATAAATCCGGGGTCTGGCATCCCAGCACACAGAGCAGCAGGACGGGACAAATCACAATAATACTGCCCAGCTTATATGGAGCTTGGCATCCCCGGGATCCCTGTAGATGTGCCTGCTTATCGCTCCCACTCCATGGCTGAGGCTGCTCTGTGCATCGGTGAGCATCAAAGTGTTTACATAGAAAGATCCCCCCACAGATATGACTGACCCATGGGCATAGACCAGCTGGAACTCAGCTTCCTACAGGTGGAAGAAGCTAGCAGGATCCTGGAGGTTCTGAAGTGAGGAGGACAGAGAGGGATAGAGAGTCATGTATGCAGATAGGATCAGAGCTCACATTCTACCTCCCAGTCTGAATGAATGCATTTCTGTTTTGTCACAATATCATTTTTCAGAGAAGCCCCTTCCTCTCAGGCTGATGTCAGGTGGGAGACTCTGTTGCTAGTGACAACGGTTCAGTGGCAGAGAACCTCCCACCTACCTCTATGGAATTGCTTCCTCTCAGAATAGTACAGAATGTTGATCACTAGCGATGGGAGTGATTCCAGAGGGACCAACTGGCAGCCTTGTTGCTACCCTGCAGATGGCAGTTCATTTTGACTGGGATAAAGGCACATGCATTAGAGGGAGGATGGTGATGGGGAGCTCCGGGGAGTGGCTGAGGTCACCAAACAGGAGTTGTTAGGCCTGAAGGAGCTGAGACCGGAAGCATGTCCTAGGCCTGAGCCGGGTCACAGATTGTGAGTTACACTGCTTTCACACTGGGGCACGGGCCGTCATTTTTGCAGAGGTATTACACCGCTGGTGGGGTGATTTTAACCCCCGCTAGCGGCCGAAAAAGGGTTAAAACCACCCGCAAAGCACCGCTGCAGCGGCGCTTTGCCAGCAGGTCGGCCGCGCTGCCCATTCATTTCAGTGGGCAAGAGCGGTGGAAGAGGTGTACACACCGCTCCGAAGATGCTGCTTGCAGGACATTTTTTAACGTCCTGCCAGCGCATCGCCTCAGTGTGAAAACCCTCGGGTTTTCACACTGACACTGCAGGGGAGCCATATTTCAGGCGCTTTACAGGTGCTATTTTTAGCCCAAAAGCACCTTAAAAAATGCCCCAGGGTGAAAGGGGTCTTACTGTCAGGAGACCTGTTACCGGCCTGTGCTAGACGCTGTGGGGTTGATTTATTAGAGGAAAATCCACTTTGCACTTAAAAGTGCACATGGAAGTGCAGATGCTGTAGATCTGAAGGGGACATGCAAGGAAAATAAACAGCATTTTAGCTTGCACATGATTGGATGATAAAATCAGCAGAGCTTCCCCTAATTTCAGAGCTTCCCCTCAGATTTACAGCGATCTACAGCGACTGCACTTCCATGTGCACTTCCAAGTGCAAAGTGGATTTTCCTTTAGTAAATCAACCCCTGTGCGTCATTAACGTCACTTGTCTTCTGTCATCAGATTATCTGTGCAGACCTAAGGAGAATGTGTTCAGGATTGACTTCACTTGCTTCAAGATCCAGGACCTGGAGACTGACACTGTGCTCTTTGAAACCTCCAAACTCTGCTCAGGTACCTGTCATGGAGGGCACCTTTCCTGGGGCAGGGGCAGGGACAGGTCTCCTTCATACTTCAAGTAGAACTAGAGTTGTTGGATGGAGTAAGGGAGGGTTATTGTTACCAATTTGACATCCATTTGGCATCCATTTGGGTGCTGGTGTGTGTCTTTGAATGCACACTATCTGTGCTCAGGGGCATTTTCCTGCACTCAAACAGATATCAAGGTAAAAGCAGGGGCTGTGTTCATGAAGCTGCTGCATCCCAATTGATTTGAATTGGTCTGCCTGCCCGTGCATGTACTGCACATCTGTGTGCTTTTCATGCAGTGAAAACATGGCCCTGTACACTTAAAATGTTTTGACAGGGGCGCAGTTTCAGTGCTTGCCATAGGCGCCATTTTCACTAGATACGCCTCTGATTGTAGCCAAGCAAAGCACTGCTCCTCACCACCGGCACATAACATACAATAGGCCACATGCTAAAATGGATCTTTATAACATATGGCTAGTGTGAATGGGGCAGTAAAAACCATTTACATTGCAACACTGCCTTCAGGTAGTTTGTTGTGGAAAAATATAAATAAAAAGAAAAACTCTGCACTCAGGTGTAAATATAGTGAAAATAGCTACCAGCACTATAGGCCTTAATACTAACCCAAAATCAGATAGTTATTAAAAAAGTGCAGGGCTCAAAAATAAACTACAAAGAAATTCATAGAAACATAATTTGAGATGGACTTCCAGGACTTTAAAGGTGCATTTAAGAAATGTTTTGCAGTGCTTCACAGAAAGAGAGTATGCTTCGCTACATGGAACAAAAGCATGCTCAACATGTTGCAGAACTTTGCACAGATTTTGAAGGCTTTCACTAATGGCTTGACACTGTTGAGTCCATGCTATTGTGCAATTACTGTGTAGCGGGGGTTCCAAATTTAGGGACTGCTATGCCAAATTTAAGGGTGATTCGAGTGGTAGTTGGCTCAAATCTTTTCAATTTGTTGGACTCTGCCTTGCTGTTGTTTTGCCTGATATGCAGTTCCCGTTAGAAGTATGGGTTGCGCTGTCATGTATACTCGGGGTTGAACCACAGGTGATAGGGCAGCGATTTGGTGTCTCCTCTAGGCAGCCATACAGTGGGAGTGGTGGACCTGCTGGGCATGCCGGGAGAGGATACATAAGGGGCAGATGCCGCCTGGGAGGGGTCTGCTATCTTCTGTTCGTTCCTGGTTCCAGAGTCAGTGCGTGGCACGTGGCCCTCCAGGCCATGGGGCCACATGCACTTCAGTCCCAGGCACCTTTAGTCCTGGGACTGCAACTTCAGCCCTGGGCCTAGCACCTTTAGCTGGAGCCCACTTCGGGAGGAGGAATCCCAGGGTGCCGCCTTGCGAGGGGACCCGTTTCTAGAAGAGGAGGCTGGGGGAGGGCCGTTCCGAAGGACTGGAGAGAGATCACAGTGAAGGAAGGGGCCCAGTAACTCTCTGGAGGGATGTCATCCACCCGGAAAAAGGGATCTAACCAAAAGGACCAGTAGGAGGTTTGGGGCACCATAGATCCTGTGGCAGAGGATCTCCTGAACGCATCCATTAGGGAATCAAATAGACTGTTCGAGTTACACGCCGGCTGCTAGTGCCTTCGGGTGACTATCCGGGTGAACTATACCCACTCGGGATCGAGTGGCGAGGAAACAAGAGTGCCTGAACAGATCTGTCTTCCTAACACCTTTCTCTTCCTCTCATTTGTGGATGTTCGTGCATAAAGAAATAAACTCTATGTTGGAGTTGATGCTGGTGTGGACCTTGGAGTTACTTGGGGCATAGAGACTTTTGTCCTTACATACTAGGGACAGAAACCAACACTGAGGGGAATCGCTGCAAAGACCCGTAAGTGAAACTAAGTGTGCTTAACCTCTGCAACCCAGGGGGTACGGGCATGGAGGAGACTACGCTCCTTCCTCTCCAGTGAATGAGCCAAAGAGTGGAGAAGGAGGGTGGCATGGGCGCTTCAACAGGAAACGGTGACTATCCAACATCAGGTTTTCTAGGGTCTGTGGACCTAAATGGATGATGTGGAAGACAGGAATCACGCAATAATGTCCAGCTGTGTGGTTTCTCAAAGGCGACCAGTCAGACAGGCCTGGAAGCTGCAGTGCTTAACCAATTCTTGGATGATCTGGATCTAGAGCTCGATTTGATTAATAAAACCTCTGGGCCACATAGTGCAGATCTTTCACACCCCATGACATTATGTGCCGGATCCATTTTTTCAATAGAAAGGAACAAGTATTGCGTAAAGCACATGAAAAGGGCTTGGTCGATTTTGATGGGGCCACTGTCACTGTCTTATCTGATCTATCAATGAGGACTCTAGCAAGCGCAGAGCCCTGCACCCCCCTATATGGTTGTTGAGGGTGAAGGACATACCCTACAGCTGGGGTTATCCCTTCCAGCTAGCAGTCCTTAGAAATGGCAAGATGACCTTCCTCTGGTTACCTGAGGATCTACCTGCCTTTACCAAAAAGCTTCAATTGGGGTCTGTGGACTTGAAGCCGTGGCTGGACCCACCAGCCTCCCAGCTCTAAGAGCTTTCTGTCCCTGATCAATGGGCTTCATTTACTCCATTCAGACGCAAAACTCCTCTTCCAGGACTACTTCACGAGCAACCTGGTTTACCTGTGCCCTCTCCTTATTTAAGTGCCTATCGTGCCCTTTTGGGCTTGTACTGTCTTACTCTATGGATGACTCTACTTTGCTGTGATGGGCTCTCTTGCATAGACCATTTTGTAGCTCTCAGTTTTGGCTGCCTAAATGGTCTATGACCCTCAGTTTTCTAAGCCCTTCAGTTGTGGCTTATTACATCTCATTGTATTTTGATATATTAGAAGCTTACATGGCCCTTCAAGGAATACATTTCCTGTTTTATCTCAGTTATGTTTTAGCATTTGTTGATTGTCAGTTTTTTTCATGTGCCTCACCTCCCTCCTGGGAATAAGGTTGCAATTGGCCAAAGACTGATATGTTACTACCAACAGATGTGGCGTGACATTTTTTCATTTACTCTTTGTCCCTTGTTCCCCCTCCCCCATCTTTCCCCCTTCTCTTCTCTTTTCTTACTTCCTCCCTTATACTTTTATTTCCTTTTTACTCTCTCTTAAGTTTTTTTCCTTGCTAAATCACCTCAGTTGAAAAGTTCCTGCATGTGTCGTTTTTCTGATACGTAGGCCACATTTTTGTGTGTTATTTCGAGAGAGGAGTTGACTATATTTTTTCGCGGAACTATCAATCCCTTATGTGCCATTGATGTTTCATTGGGTTTTTTGTGGATGACATCCTATGCATTGTATGTTAATTAAAGTCATGTTGGGCCTGTGATAACACTGCTCTTTTCAATCTACTGTACGCCTGACTGTGTACGGCTTGTCTTTTTAAAAGAATAAAAAAATATTTGAGATGTAACAGCAAATGCATTTAAATCAATACAGGGGCTATTGATTATAGCACAAATAGGAGATGTACATTCGGCGATCGGCTGCCTACAAGTGAAGTAACAGGCTTCATTTGTGTTTTGCTCAGGCAGATTGACTTAAAGCCAAATTTGTCAAGGGATTTGATCTGAGAATATGGACAGGTATACTCCAAATAGCTGACAAAGCACTTACATCGGCTGTATTACTAGATATTTGCTACTGTTCCTGTGGAAGCAATATTATTTAATAAGGCTTAGTAAACTTTAAACTGTAATTTTCTGCAGACCATGCAAGAAAATTGTGAAATTCCTATGCTCCGGTAAAATACATTTTTTCCTTTCATTAATGACTACAGCAGTTAGAACATTTTTATGATAGTAGCTACAAAAATCTGATGTAAAATCACTACACATTAACCAGTTTCACATTCTTTTTTAGCTCTTTATATACTTATATTCAGTTATCTCCTAGGGAATCATAAACACACACTTGACTAAGGATAAAATAATTGTGCTAAATCTTCCTACTTAGAAAGATTAACCACTTAAGCCCCGGACTAATACGCAGCATAAAGACCAGGCCCCTTTTTGCGATTCGGCACTGCGTCGCTTTAACTGACAATTGCGCGGTCCCTGTGACGTGGCTCCAAAAAAAAAATTGATGTCCTTTTTTTCCCACAAATAGAGATTTCTTTTGGTGGTATTTGATCACCTCTACGGTTTTTATTTTTTGCGCTATAAACAAAAATAGAGCGACAATTTTGAAAAAAATTCAATATTTTTTACAATTTTGCTATAATAAATATCCCCCAAAAATATATAAAAAAAAAAATTTCCTCAGTTTAGGCCGATACGTATTCTTCTACATATTTTTGGTAAAAAATAAAATCGCAATCGGCATTTATTGATTGGTTTGCGCAGCGTTTTTTCGTGACTGCGACATTATGGTGGACACTTTGGACACTTTTGACACATTTTTGGGAACATTGTCATTTTTACAGCGATCAGTGCAATAAAAATGCAGTGGTTACTGTAAAAATGACACTGGCAGCGAAGGGGTTAACCACTAGGGGCGCTGAAGGGGTTAAGTGTAGACATGTGCATTTCGTTTCGTATATATAACAATCTTCTGAAATTCGAAATTCATATAGAATGAACTCAAAATCGAATAGAAAAATCTTAGAATAATGGTAATATAATATATATATATATATATATATATATATATATATATATATATATATATAAAACCATCTTCTGATATTTAAATTTAGTATAATTTAATTATACTGGATCAAATTTGAATAGAAAATATTAGAATATAAAATAATGGAAAAGAATAGACTAAGAATAGACTATAATAAAATATAATATATATTATTTTAGTTTCCATTGTTTTGAGTTATTTTCCAATCTATTCTAGAATTAGAATTTATATCTATAACCATTTTCCGAAATTCGAATTTCATATAGAATTAAATCGAATTTGAATAGAAAATATTCAAAACTAATAGAAAAAAAATCATAAAAAAAACAATAGAACAAATGAGAAAAAAAATATATACATATATATATATATATATATATATAAAACCAAACCATGTTCCGACATTCAAATTTCGTATAGAATGAATTCAAATTCCAATTAGAAAAGATTAGAATATAAATAGAAAATAGACTAGAAAAACAATAGAACAGAATAGAATAAAATATGATATATTATATTGTATTTTATTCTATTCTGTTCTATTGTTTTTCTATTCGATTCTTTCCAATATTTTCGATTCTATTCTAATCTTTTCGATTCAAATTTGAATTCATTCTATACGAAATTCGAATTTCGGAAGATGGTTTTATAAATATATAAATACTGTGTGATGTCATCACCTCCCCACCCTCCTCCATCTATAGAGAGACAATCACCTCCATACACCATCCAATCAGAGCTCAGCATCTCCATCCATCACCCACACTCACTAATACCCCACACATTATTTTAGCACATCTCCTGTAGTCTATTAATAGCTATTTCATTATTTTTTTTGCAGATTACGATCCATTTCCTTTATTTCCAGGAGATCTCCTGCAGACTATTAGCACCTATTTCATTTATAAATGGAGGAACGGTTTGAGGAAGAGAAAACAAGAGAGACATCATCACCGCTTATATCTCTATACACAGGGAAATGGCTGCTAATAGTTTTCAGGAGACCTGCAAAAAAATATGAAATAGATGCTTATAGTCTGCAGATCTGATGAGAAAATGAAATAGATACTAATAGTCTGCAGGAGATCGGATGGAAATAAATAGTAATCTGCAAAAAAAATGAAATAGATGCTAACAGTCTGCAGGAGATCTGCTGAAATAAAGGAAATGGCTGCTCTAATGCAAAAAAATAAAAAGAAAAGAAAAAATAAATAGATGCTAATAGTCTGCAGGAGATCTGCAAAAAAAATTAAATAGATTAAAAAGTCTGCAGGAGATCTTATGGAAACAAATAGTAATCTGCAAAAAAATGTAATAGATAGTATCTATATTATATTCTGTTCTATTGTTTTTCTAGTCTATTTTCTATTTCTATTCTAATCTTTTCTATTCAAATTCGAATACATTCTATACGAAATTCGAATGTCAGAAAAAAATATATATATAACCATGTTCCGAAATTCGAATTTAGTATATAATGATTTTGATTTTAATAGAAAAGATTTGAATAGAACATAAAAGAATGGACTAGAAAAAAAATAGAACAGAATAGAATAAAATATAATATATTCTATTCTGTTCTATTGTTTTTCTAGTCTATTCTCTGTTTTTCTATTTTATTATAATCTTTTCTATTCGGTTGAAACAATTTCGAATCGGTTGAAATATTATCGAATTTGGTTGAAATATTAACGAATGCGGATGGAATATTATCGAATCCGGTAGAAATATTTTCGAATTTGGTTGAAATATTTTCGAATGCGACCGATTTTTTGAATTCGGTTGAAAACGAAACGAATTCCGAAAACGAATTTAACGCACGACCACACGGCAGGCAGTTAAAGGGCCACATACAGGTACGTGATTGTGCCTGTATGGGCCATTCTGCCAACGTATATACGCCGTGAGCGGTCGTTAAGCGGGTAAAGTGGTATTAACCCCCCACCCCAAAAAAAGTAATATGTTGTAGATCAGGGGTAGGCAACCTTAAAGAGGTGGAGATCTACCTGAGCAACATGGGAGAAGTCAAAGATCACCGGGTACAGCATTGCCCAGTGTCGCCTCCTCACACCTGATTTAAACCTTTAATTGCCATACTATCATGTCGCAATCACGTGCATTGCATGGCAGTCATGGGTTCAAATCAGGTGGTGAGGAGGCAACATATCGCTTATAGAGGAGCAGCAGTTCCTGTTGCACTTGTGAATAAGCCCTTAGTTGCATTCCACAGCGCCACTCTTATGCCGTGTACACATGATCGGATTTACCGATGAAAACAGTCCGATGGACTTTTCCCATCGGACAAACTGATCGTGTATGGGCCCCATTGGTCTTTTTTCCATTGGTGAGAAAAAATAGAACATGTTTTAAAATTATCCGATGGGAAAAAAAACGATAGCAAATTCTGATGTGTGTGTGGAACTCCATCTGAGAAAAAACCCACGCATGCTCAGAATCAAGTCGACGCATGCTCAGAAGCATTGAACTTCATTTTTCTCGGCTTGTCGGAGTGTTTTACGTCACGGCGTTGTGGACGGTCGGATTTTTGACTGATGGTGTGTAGGCAAGACTGATGGAAGTCAGCTTCATCGGATTTCCGATGGAAAAATCCATCGGATTAGAATCCATAGAAATTCCGATCGTGTGTACAGGGCTTAAGGGTTAGTTCACACGTAAAGTTGGGAGGTGGTAAAACCCTGCGGTTGAGTTTACCACCTCCAACCCCTACCCCAAGTAGCTGCTTCGGCAGAAACCATAGGTGTATACATGCTGCAGCAGGTATGAAACCCCCTGTTGCTTTTGCTGGGTGCTACCGCCTGCCTTTCACATCCCACTCTGCAAGCGCCATGCATTTGCATGCTTCTGCCGGGTCCAAGGAGTTAAAGCAGGTGATGAGAAAGCAACACAATGCTGCGTGCTTTAACCTCTTGTTTACTGTACTGCACAAGGTTACAGGGCACTTGAAGAGTGGTCTCATCCACTCAAATGGGTCATGCTTAGCAGGTTATACACCCACCAACCATGACAGGGCATATAACTTCTGCTGTGGCTGTGACATGTGTACACCACTGGCCACTGCAGCTAAAGGGGTGGTAAAAGCACATCATAACTATGGGGTTTTACCACCTCCCAAACTGCAAATGTAAATGAACCGTGACTGTTTTGAGCCCCCTATAAGGCTGCTTTCACATTGATGTGCTGAGGTTTACCTGCACCACCGGTGTAGCGCAGTGTATCTGCTTCTTTCCTGGATAAGCTGTGCTTTGCCATAGACTTCTATTATATCCTGGAGGTGTTGTGCACTTTCTGAAAGCACACCAAAACTCCTGCATTCAGGAGTTTTGGTGTGCTTTCAGAAAGTGTACCAAACCCGTAGGATATAATAGAAGTCTATGGCTAAGTGCAGCAAACCGCAGGAAAGCTGCAGGTGGACTGCACCCGTGGTACGGGTAGACCGCAGCACATCAGTGTGAAAGCAGCCCTATACTATTATGTCCAGTGTATTGCTTCACACTGTCCTGAAGATCTCTTCTTTCCTGCTGCTGGCACCACTCTGGAGACTGCTAGCTGGGATAAGAGGCGGAGTGCAGTTGGTATCACTCATGGGACAGGAGTCAGCACTACAGAGAAGGCATCAGCTTATTCGGCTCTTGCTCTCTACTAAAGCTCCAACTTTACAAACAGTCCCTCTGCATAACACTCTTCTTGATGCTCTGGGATGGTGGGTCAGCAAGTCCAGACCATGATCTACCAGTTACCTGGCCGCAATATTCTGGTAGATCGCAATCTACAGGATGCTGATCCCCATTGTAGATGATCAATGTGTGTATTACCAAATTATTATTATCATCAAATTATTAATTTTCACAGTGTGGTAGCTGCATTAATTTTTTTGGGGGCTTTTGTTTCAAAAAATCTCCTGTCTTAGGGCGTCTCTGCTCTAAATTAAGGAGAAACAGAGGAACCTTTGACAGCAGCAATGTCAATCTAAGGGGAGAGTAATGTTAGATGCACTAACATTTAGATGAACTTGACTAACCATTTAAAGTTGAGCTCCAGTTAAACAGTAAGGCTTTGACACTAGCAACAGTATTAACCCTCCATTAAAGCGATACGCAGCAGTGACGGCTGGTGTTTTTTTTTTTGGGGGGGGCAGCAAACAACCACCCCCCAGTTGGTTGGTCGGTCGGTCGTTTGGTGGCACCCCTCTACCCTGTCACTTACCCTTACCCTTGGTTGTTACAATAGCGAATAAATAATGTCACACTGATTCTCCTCCCGGCCAATCAGGAAGCGGGTCCTTGGTGCATAGTGCAGGCTGGAGCAATGGGAGGAGGAGTCAGTGATCATGTCCGTCTGCCCCCCCCCATCGATGGAGCACCAGCCGCCACTGCATGTAACTCTTCTAAATCATAAAGATAAAACTGAGATGTGTGCCTTGGGGATATATGCCTGGAACAAGTTAAAGTGGAGTTCCTCCACTCCACTCCAATTACTGTAAAAGTTAGCAGCTACAAATACTATAGCTATTGACTTTTAATATAAGGACATTTACCTGCCCAGGGAGCCTGCAATGTCGACACCCGAAGCCAACTCGTCCACCAGCTCCAGGTGCAGGAGCTGGCATCCTTACTAAGGGAAGCAGGAAGTAAAGTCTTGCGGCTTCGCCGCCTGTTTCCTATTGCCCATGCGCAAGTCGCGCTGCACTTTCTGAATGGCCCCGCTGTCCTCTGGCACCTGTGTGTGTCTCCCAAAAGGCATCGGGGGGAAGGAGAAGGGGCCACAAATGTCATAGGTCGCTGCGGCGAAATGTGGCACCAGAGGGGGGAGCAGATAAGTAGACTTGTGCATGATGGAAAATTCTGTTTGTTTAGTTTCGTTTTCATTCGTAAAATACATAATTTCGCTCTGTTATATTCGTTATGTTACGTTAATTCGTTTTCAGATAATTTGTTATTTCTGTAGAGCAAGGGTGTCCAAACTTTTTTCAAAGAGGGACAAATTTGATGAAGTGAACATGCGTGAGGGCCGACCATTTTGCCAGACTTTCTTTGAACCATTAAAATTCGGTCTAAGTGTGTTCGTCCAAGCATTAATACACTGCCCAACAAGAGTTCTCTTGCCTTTGCGGCTGTGTGTGGTGAAGAGATTAGCTCAGGTGTGTTATTTGGATATACCGTATTTATCGGTGTATACCACACACCTTTGTTTTAAGAGAGAAGTTTCAGGAAAAAAACTAAAAATTTAAATAAAGAACTGTGAAGCAAAATAAGGGTCAGTGCCCATCAATGCAGTCTAATCAGTGCCCATCTGCAGCCTCACAAGTGCCATGAATGCAGCCCCACCATTGCCATGAATGCAGCCCCACCATTGCCATGAATGCAGCACCCACGATTGCCATGAATGCAGCACCCACTATTGATATGAATGCAGCCCCACCATTGCCATGAATGCAGCCCCACCATTGCCATGAATGCAGCATCCCCATTACCATGAATGCAGCACCCCCATTTCCATCAGTGCAGCACCCCCATTGCCATGAAAGCAGCACCTCCATTGCCATGAATGCAGCACCCCCATTGGCAGGAGTGCAGCACCCCCATTGCCATGAATGCATCCCCACCATTGCCATGAATGCAGCATCCCCATTGCCATGAGTGCAGCATCCCCATTGCCATGAATTCAGCACCCCCATTGCCATGAATGCAGCACCCACCATTGCCAGGAATGCAGCAACCACCATTGCCATGAATGCAGCACCCACCATTGCCATGAATGCAGCACCCCCATTGCAATGAATTCAGCACCTCCATTGCCAGGAATGCAGCACCCACATTGCCAGGAATGCAGCACCCCATTGCCAGGAATGCAGCACCCCCATTGCCATGAATGCAGCACCCACCATTGCCAGGAATGCAGCAACCACCATTGCCATGAATGCAGCATCCACCATTGCCAGGAATGCAGCACCCACCATTGCCATGAATGCAGCACCCACCATTGCCAGGAATGCAGCACCCACCACCATTGCCATGAATGCAGCACCCACCATTGCCATGAATGCAGCACCCACCATTGCCATGAATGCAGCACCCCCATTGCAATGAATTCAGCACCTCCATTGCCAGGAATGCAGCACCCACATTGTCAGGAATTCAGCACCCCATTGCCAGGAATGCAGCACCCCCATTGCCATGAATGCAGCACCCACCATTGCCAGGAATGCAGCAACCACCATTGCCATGAATGCAGCATCCACCATTGCCAAGAATGCAGCACCCACCATTGCCATGAATGCAGCACCCACCATTGCCAGGAATGCAGCACCCACCACCATTGCCATGAATGCAGCACCCACCATTGCCATGAATGCAGCACCCACCATTGCCATGAATGCAGCACCCCCATTGCAATGAATTCAGCACCTCCATTGCCAGGAATGCAGCACCCACATTGTCAGGAATTCAGCACCCCATTGCCAGGAATGCAGCACCCCCATTGCCATGAATGCAGCACCCACCATTGCCAGGAATGCAGCAACCACCGTTGCCATGAATGCAGCACCCACCATTGCCAGGAATGCAGCACCCACCATTGCCATGAATGCAGCACCCACCATTGCCAGGAATGCAGCACCCACCACCATTGCCATGAATGCAGCACCCACCATTGCCAGGAATGCAGCACCCACCATTGCAATCAGTGCAGCCTGATTGATGCCCATCCATCTGCAGCCTTGGAGGGGACAGGGAGGGGGCCGGACGAGCGCCAAAAGATTACATACAGGAAAAACTCCTGTTTTCTCCGCTGCGTCTTTAATACAAAGTCCCGCCTCCTATGATGGACAGAACAGTCATCCAATGGCAGTGCAGGAGATGGGACTATCTATTACAGAGGCCGCCATGTAAACAGGAAATACTCCTGTGTGTACGGCACTCGACCCGCCTCCTCCCTGTCCCCTCCGAGGCAGCCAGCATGTATATCTTTTGTGGCCCTGGCACTGGTAGATCGTTGGGGGCCACAAAAGTTATACATGTCCAAATAACCAGGCGGCCCATCCAAAACCAGAACGCAGGGCCGTACTTTGGACACGTCTGCTGTAGAGTATAGGTATTCGTTATACCGAATCGCTTTGTTTTATTGTTTAGTTGTTTTATTTTTGGGTAATTCTTTATTTATGTATGTATGTATCTATGTATATTGGTAGTTTGAAAAGTCGTTTGTTTATTGAATCCATTAATACACACAATGACAATATCGCTTCTCCTATGCTAAAATACAATACAACACCACTCAGTTCTCAGGAATGCACCTTGCCAGTAATTCAACCTTCAGCACAAAATGAAACAGCTTCTGGGATTGTAAGATTTACTCCGTGTTGACCTTTTGTTTCATTAGACCTTTAACAAATTAACGAATCATGCCAAATTCATTTGTTATTTTCGTTATAATTGATTTCGTATTAGTTGAAATTCGTTTTGTTTTTTTCCGGCCATTCGGATGCATCCCTTGCTGTTTCACAGCTGGTTCCCTACTATGCATGCGTGAAGTGCCCTTCACGTTCTGAATGGCCCGGCGGTGGTGGAAGAATGAGGGTGCCAAATATGGCAGCGAAGCGTGGGAGAAAGCAAAAAAGCAGAGCTACCCCTTCCCCTGATAGAGCAGACAGGTGGCTCGGGAGTGCAGAGTGGCATGAGTGCCTGGCAGGATTGCTAGTGGTAGAGCTGGACTGGAACTTCTGATGAAGTCGTGGAGGGTCACCAGTAAGGTGGGCAGCCAGAAGAAAGCAGGCAGACTGGGGACTGGAACAGGCTGGTACTTGGATGCAGCAGACAATGAGACAGGTACAAAAGTTAGCGGAGTAGAAGTTTTGTGAAGACTGGAACACAGGCAGGTGCAGGCAGGCCAGGTCATACACAGGCGGGCAGGTCAGGAGATGCAGAGGCTGGAGCAGAGTCAAGGTGCAGGCTGGGTCAGTAACAGATAGGCAGCGAGGTAACAAAAGGAACAGGCAGATGCAGAGTCAGAGACAAGCCGGGGTCAATGTAGGAGGAGAGCAGGCGTAGTCAGGAACAAGCCAAGTCAATAACTGGAACAGGTACAGAATAGCAGGTAGTAGGTTTCATGGGGAACGCTGTAGACAAGACAGCATTGATCCTGGGTACTGACCCAGTTTAAATAGTCCACTTGGCGCCAACATTTGTCACAGTACGCCCAGGCTTGCGCACCTCTATTACCATCTCGATCTCCAATGACGCGCATGTGCATTCGCATTGGTGCACGCAAGCGCGCCTGCGCCTGTGTACCTATTTTCAAAGGAGTGCAGAGCACAGGATATCTTCTGCAGCTGTCATCTTGATTGCTGGGGTGCCCCTCCTGACAGACACACACAGCATGGCTAAAGCCCCGCTATCCCCGCTGCTTCCTCACAGGGGTTGAATGAGAGCAGCGGGAGCCAATGGCTCCCACTGCTCTCAGCCAAACCTGTGAAAAGGGGAAAGGGGAGAGAAGAGCTGCAGATGGGCACAGCGCTGGATCAGTGTAGGACTCAGGTATGTATTTCAGGAGGGGGATGGAAGAACAACTACTGAAAGGTTTTTTACCTTAATGCATAGACTGTATTAAAGGGTAACTCCATGTTCGTGGGGAAAAAAATTGCAAATAAGAAATAATAATATAGCGTATATAATTGCAACACAAGTCATATTGTAATTGAATGTTATTAAAAATTACCTTTCCTTTTCAATCTACAGCTCTATAATTTTCTGAAAATGCAATATAATATGGCTACCTGCATGTGTTCTGTACATAGAATGTGTACAGAACGCCCCCCAGAAACATAATTTCCTGCTTGTGTGATTGGCTCACTGATTTTCTCAACAGTCTGCACTAAGATACAAGTCAGATTTCAGGCATCCCCTGCAACAAAAATTTCATTTTTGGCGAGATACTTCCAATAGGAAATCAAGTCTAAAGGGACGCAGACCCAGCAGCTTTCCTCATTAGAGCCCTGCAGATGCACAGCTGATTGATAATTATGAAACCACTCCCATTAGACTCACTTCCCCACAAGGATACAAACACACAGTGATTTCTTCAGAATAACAAGAAGAACAAGAACAGAATAACAAAAGGTAGGAATCTGCAACAAAGTTTGTTAAAATCCTTGTAATGTACATAGGTCCCCACCCGGTGGCGCTATAAGAACAGTCTCCCCCTATGTCCGTACCCTATGGACTAGGAGAAATAATGTTCAAATAAATACAAAATAACTTAAATTACACCTGTGACATAAGTGAAAATGTACACAAACTAAATAAAGTCCACACAGTGCATTATTAAATCTAAATGTGTGTAAAATCTTCCAATCTTCCACCACACACAGTGTTCAGCGCTCCCGTCAGATGGAAAACTTACCACAGTAAGTTGCCTCGCACTCTCTCGTGCTTGTCGTGTAAGCGTAAATAAATCTCACAAAGCTGTGCAATCGATCCACCAAGTTCCAAACAAGTGTTTATAAGGGATTACTCCATATGCAAAAATAAGAAAGGCTCCAAATAGTGTAATACCGTACCATGCTGAATAATGGTATATAGGGCTGACACATCTGCTGTGACCAGATATGTTTCAGAGTCCCTATTAATTTTTACTTTTTCCAGCAATTGCAATAGGTCAGTAGTATCTTTCAGATAAGCCTTTGTATCTTTAACACTTGGTTGTAAAAACTTATCTAAGTATTCACCCAGTCTGGATGTCACAGACCCTATCCCATTAACAATTGGACGTGCTGGAGGATTTAAAGCATTCTTATGTATTTTAGGGAGTGTATAAATCACTGGAATTCTACAGGCTGAGGGGACCAAATATCTCTTTTCCTTCAGATTTAGAGCATTAGAACTATATCCCCATTCGACCAAAGATATTAGCTCAGTTATATATGCTTCTGTTGGGTCGGATTTTAATTTTGCATAAGTAGTCTGATCTCCCAGTAATTCCATCAGCTGATTATGATACGTGGATTTATCCATTACCACTACCCCTCCCCCTTTATCCGCTGGGCGGATAATAATGTCCTTCTTTTTTTCAAGAGTTTTGACACCTTCTTTAATATACTCAGGGTTCACTTTTTTCTTTTTAATAGGAAGTTCTTCAATATCCTTTAAAACCATGTGTTTAAAAACTTCAATAAAATGATTGTTAGAATTTTGTGGATTAAAAATAGACTTATTTCTAAGACCACTATCAATTCTTTCTGGCATACTATAGTTCCTTATAACAGGATTAAGCGGATGACTCAGAAAATACTTCTTCATGTTTAGTGTCCGAATAAACTTATGAGTATCAATATATAATTCAAATTTATTCATAATCTTTCTAGGGGCGCATTTCAGCCCCAAATTTAATATATTTAATTCTTTCTTATCTAATTCTACCTTACTTAGGCGGTAAGATATCAGTGAGATTACCGAAGGTCTGCCGCGACCTATACACTCGCTTTTGGTGCATTTGTGGAGTTGCAGTTTTTTAAACGTTCATAAAGTTTGGTTTTATGTGAGTGAAAAATTTGGAGTGTGTATTTGGTGTGGTATTAAAACTGATTTTACGGTATTACACTATTTGGAGCCTTTCTTATTTTTGCATATGGAGTAATCCCTTATAAACACTTGTTTGGAACTTGGTGGATCGATTGCACAGCTTTGTGAGATTTATTTACGCTTACACGCCAAGCACGAGAGTGCGAGGCAACTTACTGTGGTAAGTTTTCCATCTGACGGGAGCGGGATCACTGAACACTGAACACTGTGTGTGGTGGAAGATTGGAAGATTTTACACGCATTTGGATTTAATAATGCACTGTGTGGACTTTATTTCGTTTGTGTACATTTTCACTTATGTCACAGGTGTAATTTAAGTTATTTTGTATTTATTTGAACATTATTTCTCTTAGTCCATAGGGTACGGACATAGGGGGAGACTGTTCTTATAGCGCCACCGGGTGGGGTCCTTTGGATTATACACTGTTTATGTCATATTTATTTTTTAAGGTGGCTGCTTTATTAGTATAGGTCTGTATATTTCACAAGCGCAGTGGTGGTATATAGGAAGGGCATTGCTATAGGTACCAATTTTCTCACAATGTACATAGGTCACCCAGAAGGGAATGTTTTTTTCTCAACCAAAGGTAAAAAATAAAAACTTTACTTTATAACCACTCTTCTGATCTGTAATGTTTTCATTTCCACACTGGCCAAAGGAAGACCATGAAGACCATGTACTGTATGTCCTCCTACGGTGGAACATTTGTGAATAGTTGGTTTTTATGGAGGATCGGGTCCGTACACAGTTTAATATTATATATTAAGGGTACATGGAAGTTGATACGTGTAAAAACAGAGCTGTGTTGGTCAATGGCCCTGAATACATGCCCAAATTGAGAAAATTGTTCTGAAACCTCCACCATATTTGTTACATTTTTCTTCTATTATCAAAACCACATTTTGTGCTGGAGACTACAAACAAACCTGGACTATATCAGATTATATACAAGAATGTTTAAAAAACATTTGGCCTTCTCCTGTGATTGAAAATCTGAAAGCATTTCAGAGGAGTTTGTGTCAGACGAAGCTTCTTAGCTTGCATCAATCGAATTTGAAAGGAAGTATTTTTTTAAAAATACGACCTCCAGTCCCAACAGACGGCTTCAGAAAACTCTTGCAACTGTCAAACATTTGCTGTCAAAGTGGAGCTTACTCAAGTTTAAACATCTTGCCTAAGAGCAGATACCATAAGATACCTGCTATTACGATTATAAGAAAGAAAGAGGCTCTTTTGTGCCATTTTTCTATTTAGTTTTGTTTTGTTTAGGGTCTTGACTTTCCTTGACTGATTTCTAAGCTCCACTAACTGTCATCCACTTTAGTTTGGGGAGAGCGCTGTTGTGGGGCACTGAGGCTTTCTCACTGAAAACATGAAAGACAGTTTGCAGGGCTTCAATCTTAAAGTGACACTGAACGATATCCTTATTCTCCATGTAATCCATATATATTGACTACTGAATGGCCCTGTAATCGAATTTTCATTAAATTGTTTCCTACTGTGTTTTTCTGCCTTCTTGTAATGTCCTCTGTGAGCTTCCAAATCTCCAAAGCTCCCGTTTGTCCTCAACTTCTTAATTTTGCTTGCTACCAGCAAAGTATGTTAGTTGCAGTCATGTGCAGTGCTTTATGCACACTACAAATCCTATAGTCCACAGTCCCTAGTCCATTTCAGGAGCAAGCAAAGGAGGGAATCAGATCACAAAACAAACATTTTTGGTGATTTGGAGTAGGCTGAGAGCAATACAAGGTACTTTTCTGAGTTAAGAATACATACTTGAATAGAATGTTATTTTTTTTACACCAGAGTTTAGTCAAAGGAAGTTGAGCCCCAGTAACAAATTAAACTCAGAGTAAAAAAGGACATATGCCCCGTTCACACGATCGGAAATTCCGACAAGAAAAGTCCGATGTGAGCTTTTGGACGTAAATTCTGACCGTGTGTATGCTCCATCGGACTTTTGCTGTCGGAATTTCTGCCAACAAAAGATTGATAGCTGGTTCTCAAATTTTCCGACAGAAAAAAATCCTATCGGAAAATCCGATCGTCTGTAGCAATTCCGACTCGCAAAATTCCGACGCATGCTGGGAAACAGTTTGACGCATGCTCGGAAGCATTGAACTTCATTTTCTCGGCTCATCGTAGTGTTGTACGTCACCGTGTTCTTGATGGTCGAAAGATCAGAGAACTTTTGTGTGACCGTGTGTATGCAAACCAAGCTTGAGCGGAATTCCGTCGGAAAAACCATCCAAGGTTTTTCCGACGGAAAAAAACAATTGTGTGTACGCGGCAATAGAAGCAGCTTTTCTGGGTAATAAACGTAAATACAAAATCATATATAAATCAAATGTTAATAAATAATTATAATAATAAATGTAAAAAATAAAATCATAGAAGCTTTTTCTGGGTAATAAATTGGGTATCTTGTGGTGTCTGCTCTTATGTAGCTCTTGTACTTTAAAACATAAAAGTGGAGCACAGGTAAAGTATGCCCTATTCTAAGTATACTTTGATTCAACCTTGCACCTCTGTCTTGTTGTTACTGCCACTTGTTTGTCTAAAATTTGTCTGAAAATGTTATAAAAACTACATTATACAATTATTTGTGGTGACAAAACCACCCATTGAGCCTGGCTTTGGCCTTTCAGTAGTTTTATGATTAAACAGAGCTATTATTATACTTATGGCACTATCATTACATTGACTTCCAAGTCATAATCAGCAGTGTAATTTTGAGTCAGCATTTGTGGAATAAACAAGCCGTGAAATGCATACCTTCGCTCCTCATTACACAGCCACTGAAAGAGAATGGTAATCAATAAAATACGGGTTCCTGCTATGTTTTTGCAATGACCCTCCAGCAATCAGCGTACTGTGCTTGGCTAATGAGTTCTGGAGACATTCGTGAATTTTCTCTTTTAATTATTTATATATAAGTAAGCCATCACAAAAATATACACATTCCCTATTTATGTGTGATGTAGAGTATTACAAAGCAAAAATAGTTCTGGACATAATCAACTCCATTTTATGATTTCTTGTTGAAAATTCTACTGGTACCCTTAACCTCTTCATGTTTTACTATAGTAAATACTGGCGAGCTGGTCTTAGCTCCATCTTTTCGAATCTTTTCTCTGGACTAATGCACATGATTATGTCCTGGGTAAGGCAGCGTATATGAGATACCACCATACATGTTGTATTTATCATATTCTATGACCTCAAATGTTTACTAATGTTATGATTAACCACTTCAGCCCTGGAAGAATTGGCTGCTCAATGACGCATTTTTTGCGATTCGGCACTGCGTCGCTTTAACTGACAATTGCGTGGTCATGTGACGCTGTACCCAAACAAAATTGACGTCCTTTTTTTCCCACAAATAGAGATTTATTTTGGTGGTATTTGATCACCTCTGCAGTTTTATTTTTTGCGCTATAAACAAAAAAAGAGCGACAATTTTGAAACAAACACAAAATTTTGTACCTTTTGCTGTAATAGCCCCAATTTTATTTAAAAAGCTAATTTTTTTTCCTCAGTTTAGGCCGATATGTAGTCTTCTACATATTTTTGGTAATAAAAAATCGCAAAAAGCGTATATTGATTGGTTTGCGCAAAAGTTACAGCGTCTACAAAATAGGGGATAGATTTATGGCATTTTTATTATTATTATTTTATTATTATTTTTACTAGTAATGGTGGCGATCTGCAATTTTTATCAGGACTGCGACATTATGGAGGATATATCGGACGCTTTCGACACATTTTTGTAACCATTGGCATTTATACAGCGATTAGTGCTATAAAAATGCACTGATTACTGTGTAAATGTCACTAGGGGGCGATCAAGGTGTTAACTTTGTTACCTAATGTGTGTTCTAACTGTGGGGGGAGGGGACTCACTATAGGAGATGACAGATCATGGTTCCCAGCTTGTAGGAACTCACGATCTGCATCTCCTCCTCCCAGAACAAGGATGTGTGTGTTTACACACACACGTCCCTGTTCTGCCTCTCGTGGGTACAAGTGTTTTTTTTTTAAAGAGAAGAAGAAAAACAGGGGGGAGGGGTAACAAACCCCCGGAACTTTTAAGGTGTATTGTATTCAAGATTATGGTGACACACTGAAGTATCATAAAATTCATACATTTTATTTATAAGATAAAAAACATGCAAATATATAAAACATCCGTAACGAGTTTGAAAGTGCTACCACAAGCATAAATGACTATGACAGATACCGTTCAACATGTTTCACTCATACGAGCTTCCTCAGGAGTTTCCGGTACAGTACATATCATGCTGGGAATAACAAAGAAATACGGATGAAATATCATGTTCGGTTGTTTTGAAATAAATACATACAAAACAATTAGATCAACAACATGAATAATGGATCAGTTGCTGAATCCATAAATATATAACACATGGGTAGTGTGAAATCACATATATCAAACAATATACAGTATATAGTATTGACAAATATAGAAAAGGGGAAGAGAGTCTCACCTAGGCTGCCAAAGCACTGTGTATAAAACTTGATCAATACGTAATTGCTAGAGGTCCAACATAGGTTCTAAAAATCCCCCGCTTGGGTTAGACATTCATAGAGTGGCCACAGGAGGATATGAATATATAAACATCCCTGACGGGGAAATGGGAAACAAAAAAAATTTGGCAAGTAGCTATAGACCTCAATTGATGTCCTAAGCATAAAGCACTAAATATAAAAAAATGGTAAAGAAATATATATATATATATATATATATATATATATATATATAAAAGGTAGCTACCTGAAGCAGGAGCGATTGAATCAATGCGTGACCAGCCATGTTAAGACCACAGAACCATGGGCAGGTATTATAAAGAAGAAACGCTATCAAACTTGAATATCATCTCAACTTGTTAACAAAATAGCAAATAGTTGGAGAATCAAGATAGCGCTCAAAAGGGCATATCTAAGGAAAAACAGCAATAAATAAGATATAGGTTAGGCTAAAACCAGCAACTTCTCATAATAGAGCTGTGCCGTGTAAACCGAATCAATGAACTTACCAAATTAAAGCAATGAAGTGGGTGAAAGTGAGATAGGAGAGATGTTGACTCTCCCTCTCTAACAAGACCTCTGACAGATTAATCACAGCTGATCACTGCATTCAAATAGTCCTCCCATCCCGGCGGCGTCTGACGTCACCGGGATGCGGACGTAACACGAGATTGCCCATTGCACATGTGCGGACACAGATGGCGCACGCAATGCGACGGTCTGGGCAGCAGACAGATCTGTGCATGACAGGTGGTTCACTGGTGCACAGGAAGTGACAAACAGCAGTGTCATATAGCGAAGCGCCATTTTGAGTCAGGGAAGGCCCTCAAGCTGGAATGTGGGGAGGGACAGTATACAGAACCCAGTGGAATGAGCAGCAGAGTAAAAGCCGCATAACACTCCAATAGGCCGACAAAATGTCTGGAAAAACACCGCACCTGTAAGGGACTGATATCTCTAGGGCTCAAATGGATTGGAATGGTTGATTGTCCAATCAACTCATATTGTGCCCGGGGCGTCCGCGTGGCCATAATGAATGCAACCATGGGGGGCACAAATAAGAACCAGAATAGGACATAAATCAAACTAAAAATGAAATATACCAAAGTTAAACGTATGTTCAACTAAAATCAAAAAGATAATTAGTTGGATTGCAGCCCAAAAATTGACTGTCAAATTTCCCTTTGAATGAAGACAGAAAAGGAAATTAATACATTTGCAAAAGAAAAAACAGTTCATATGTTACAATATTAACACAAATAAATCAATGATAACTGATATTTAATAAAATGAAAAAATATATTACAAGCGCGTGCCTGCTAACCCGCTTAAAGGGACCGACGTACAGCTACGACGGTCTGCAGGAACGAGCCAACCTGCCGCAGTATAATGACGGCGGCTGGTCACTGGCATGAAAAGGCGCATTGATAAATACTGAGGATTGGGAGGTGGGAATGGGTGGACCTAAAATTTAAATTTTTTTATTTATTAAAATACTTATTTTCAGCTTTTCTTAGGACAGGCTTCTTAACAATGACAACAATGAGCCATGCCTGCTCAAGGTATGTTAAAATGACTATTTATAGTCTCCACTTGAGGATTGTAACAGGATCTCTCGCCCCCCCCCTCTTTACCTGCGGCCTGCCAGGTTGCATGTTCGGATCAGGGTCTGGTATGGATTTTTGGGGGGAACCCCACGCCATTTTTTTTATTTTGGCGCAGGGTTCCCCTTAATATCCATACCAGACCTGAAGGGCCTGATATGGAATTTGGGGGGACCTCCAGGCATTTTTTATTTTTTTTTGGTTCAGGGTTCCCCTTAATATTCATACCAGATCCAAAGGACCTTGTAATGGACTGGGGGGGGACACCCATGCCGTTTTTTTCAATGACTTTTATTTGTATTGCCGGGACCTGACAATTCATTATAGCCGCGAGTAGTTTTAAATGACTTATTTTCCATTAGAAATGTCATTTTGTGCAGGGACTGTTATAAACACGGGAAACATGCGCTAATTTACAGGCATACTATAGACACCCCCCAGGTACGAAATTTAAGGGAATATTTCACTTTTATTGTTTCACTTTAAGCATTATTAAAATCACTGCTCCCAAAAAAACGTCAGTTTTTAAAACTTTTTTTTGCATTGATACATGTTCCCTGGGGCAGGACCCAGGCCCCCAAACAATTTTTATGACAATTACTTGCATATTAACCTTTAAAATTAGCACTTTTTATTTCTCCCATAGACTTTTAAAAGGTGTTCCGCGGCTTTCGAATTTGCCGCAAACACCGACCCGAACATAAAGCTCATCCCTAATCAGGATATATGATGTATATTATTTTTGCGCTGCATTGGTGAACCTACATTTGATATAAACAGTATGGCCATATTTTAAATAAAAAAATATGTTGACAGTGACATTGATAAGTCACGCAGGGTTGTAGTGCTTTGTTCACATGGAAAAGTAGCTTATACAAGAAACGAACAAGAAGTCTTTCACATGAGTCATACTTTTTAATTTTGGTATCTACTGAAGAATTCTGATGCCTTCTATATCTAAGATGTGAACTTGTATTCATTGATTTGTGTTATATTGCTGTGTTCCAGTGTTCTCATTTATGAATACAGCAGTCTAATCAATACCGACCTCTCTCTTTGGAAATGTATTAGAAACCCCATTAATTTTCTCTTTTGCATCATCTCTTCTATGCCATTACAAAAGCAATCTACTATTTATTGCTTTTTTTTGCAAAATTTATTGTGATAAGTGTGTACTGTTTAGACAACTTATATAATATTGTATTCAAGGGAGTAACTGGAGCCATGTCAGCCGAGAGATGTGCATTGTGGGGGATATAACTCAACAGTTACACTTCCTCTTGTAAAAGTTGAAAATAATTTATTCAGACAGCATCATTTGTCACTTAGAATAATTCACTGGGCTCCTGTAATTCTGTAGAGTTATTTACCATGTCTCAATAATTAAGTATGTTTGGTGATAGCCTTGCCCTCAAGATGGAGCTGTTTGCTAGCACCCCATACAATTTTTTTTGTGCGCCATATACATATCTTAAGTTTAATGTGTCCTCGGGGAGGGGGCGGGGGGTGGGGTGGATAGAGCCGCATTTTAATACATTTACAGATATCATAATTTTTCAATAATTTGAATAGGTCAAATCTCTCATCAAGTTTTTCTTTCTGTCTGAGTACCTCTTTGGAAGTCTCGGCCTCTCTATTTGTCCTGGTGGCCACTGTTACTAGGACTCAAAGTAAAGGATAATCCAGAGTTTTGATTTCTCACAAGAAATAACAGAGGGGACATCTACCAATGTGGTCACTTTTTCCAGACATAGTTGTGTTAAAATTTCCTTTTTAACTTTTGATTTTACTGAGCGCCTCAGGGATGTTGCAGATGTAGGGCTCGGCGAATAGCATCTCGCGCTTATCGTTGCGTAACAAAACCAAATTGCTATTTTTTTTATTAAACTAGTCAAAAAAGTTTAGAAGGTTGGCTAGGATTTTTGTGAGGATTCTCATATTAATAATAATTAAAGAAATTAAAGAATTAGCCCAAGAGGAATGGTCCTGATCAGGTTTAGGAAGCATTACAATGTTGGCGGTCAAAAAGTCTGGGGATAAAGCTGAACCATTTTTGACCAAGATATACAAAGCCGCCAAATGGGGTGCTAGAACTTCTGCAAGTTTCTTATTATATAGCACTGTGTAACCATTGGGACCCAGCCTTTTGCCTATTTTCAAATATTTGATACATTGGAGGACTTCAGAAACCTGAACGTCAGGATCCATAAGGGTTTTGTGAGCCGTCGACAGCTTTGGCAAGGAAAGGTGATCCAAAATAAATGATACCTTGAGTATCTGTGTGGGTGGGGCCTGCATGTAATGTAGTAAGGCGATACCTGAATTTTTACAATACCTTTACCGGGTTACTGGTGAGAACATTAGGATGGGTACATAGGGAGATTGGGTTAAATTTGGGAGCAAAAGTACGTAAACGTTTGGCATATCTGGTTAATTTGCTTTAGTGTAGCATTTCTGACGAGACCAACACAAAGGTCATTCAGCTGCATCAGTGAGGCAAAGATCTTGTTTGGTACGTACCGGGTCCAACATTTTTACGATTGGAAGGAGTAGGAGACTGTTTAAATTGAGCCGCAAGCGACTCCAACTGGGCCTCAAGCTGACACTGTTTGAACTGTCATTCTTGTTTAGGTTTTGAGGCCAGCTAGATGATGTGGCCTCAGAGGACTGCCTTATAGGCTTCCCAGAGTGTCACGGGAGAAGAGAATTGAGCTGAAAGTATTCCATAGATTTATGCATAAGATCAGTCTGAATTTCTTTCAGGGAGAGAAACGAGTCGTTCATGACCCAGAAGGAGTATTGAAGTTTACAGAAAAGAGATTGGCACACCACCAGGATAAGGTCGTGGTCAGTCCAAGAAGTCACAAGAATATAGGTAGATAACACCAAAGGAAGATGTTTACGGAGCATAAAGATGTGGCCTATTCTGGACTGAGAATGGTGTGGGTGGGAGTAGTGTGTATAGTCCCTACCCAGAGGATGGAGTTCTCGCCAAGGTTCTACCAGATCATGAACCAGTAATGAATTGACAAAATTCTTGGCGTCAGTGAAAGGAGCAGAACAATCGGAAGGATACTTATCCAGGGAAGGATTCAATACTAGGTTCCATGCTGGTGAACAGCGAACTGACATGGGCCAGAAAAGGTCCCGGGTTGTTATTGGGAGCATAGTAGGTCATAACCATAACCTCCACATCTTGGAGCATGCCCTGAACCAAAAGATATCTACCGTTTGAGTCTGCAATCTGTTTTGTGTAATGAAAGGGGGTATATCTGTGATAATCAAAATCACCCCCTTCTGTTCAAGGAGCGGTGGAGAAGGTAGCCGTATGACCGATGCGTTTAGACAATTTTTTAGTACGCAGCCCCAAGGTATGATCGGCTCCAGCAACCATCGCCAGCGTCTGGTTTACATGGTGCAGGAATACCTAGGGGCAATGTCAGGTCACCTGTGGCCAGGTGACAGATGCACACCGTAGGGGGACAGGAGTGCACCGTAAGGTAGTGAACCCTATGGCTGACTGCTGCGGATAGGAAACTGGGTGGATGTGGAAAGGGGGACCAGAGGAGCACAACCGGGATCCTATGGGAAGCTAGAGCCAAGATTCCCCAGGGCGCGGAGTCTAAGACCCAGCAGGTCTTCTCAAGAGCCTCTAGTGGTGAGGATGTTATGCTGCAGGCTGGGTCCAGGTCGCGGCCCCTAGAGTCTCCTAGCTCACGCCCCGTAGGATAAGGGGACAAGAGGGGAAGCAGCAGCACGAGATATAAGAGTAACGAAAGACAAGCCGAAGGTCAAGGGTCACGAGCAGACAGGGATAGTCGGGGACAAGCCAATAACGTAACAGAGAGACAGACGTAGCACACGGCAGGCAGGAACCCAAACACACAATGCCTAACAAACACGTTGATCAGCAAAGCAGGCTTGCAGTGCACAGGTTAATATAGTGTTCTGTGATAGGGCCTGGGGTGGAGTCAGGCTGGGAGGAGATTATAAAGGAAGCCAGGTGAAAGGGTTCAGGCCTCTAAGATGAACACATGGGAAGGAAGGTAAGCTGACAGACAAACACTACTGCATATCCATGACAGTACCCTCCCTCTTATGGGCCCTCCCCCGCCTGGGCCCAGGCTTAAAGGGAAATCTCTGATGAAACCTCCTCAACAGATGAGGTGCAGCGACATCAGATGCAGCGATCCAAGACACCTCCTCAGGACCAAAACCTCTCCAATGCACAAGGTACTGAAGAATGCCTCTGCAGAGCCGAGAATCCAGAACTTGTCTAACCTCGTACTTAAGATTATTCTCAGAGACCGAAAACGAGGTAGGGAGATGACAAGAAGATCTATTGAGGACCAAAGGCTTTCTAGGAATAAGCAAGGGCATGAGAGGATCAACAGGAATCTGAGGAGGGTCCCCTAGACCCTTAAAGGGGGACTGGTCATCTTGCACAGGACCATCAGACTGGGCAGATGTCAGTGGAACCCTGAAGTCAGGTTGGTTAGAAGGTGACATGTCGCCGGAGTCAAGCTGAATAGCTGAAGGACAAGCAGAATGTCCTGAACCAGAAAAAGTAGGAAGCTCACTGGGCATGGGCTGGACTGGCATAACTAGTACAGAGGCAGAGTGAATAGCTGAGTCAGGTGTAGCGACTACCTGAATCGCATCGCAAGACGTAGCGACTGCAGGACTTGTAGACAAGCTAGCCTGGCTGTGCGTCCAAGGGTGGTTAGGGACAGAGAAATGTAAATGGTTATGCAACCTGGAATGAATGACCGGCTCAGGTTCACAGGGGGCAACCTTGGGTAGGCAGGACGAGGAACAGGAGGGACCCCAAGCCAGGATCTGTCCAGTAGTCCAGTCCACATGAGGAGAATGGAGCTGTAACCATGGGAGACCCAAAATTATAGGCGTTGAAGCCTTGGGTAAGATAAGGAAGGATATCCACTCCTGGTGGAGTGTCCCTACTGACATCTTAACAGGGAGGGTCTGGAAGCGGATAGGTCCCCCTGGGAGAACAGTACCATCAATCACCAAGACCCCCAATGGCTTGGTGAGGGGCAAAAGAGTAAGTCTCATGGATGATGCAATTTCCAAGTCCATGAAATTACCAGCGGCTCCGGAATCCAGATATGCTGAGACCGAATGAGAAGAAGCACCAACATGAAGGAACACAGAAAGCAGAAGACGAGAAGGGGAAGGTGATATTTCTGGGTCCAATACTCCACTTTCCAGATGAAGTGGACCCAAACGTTTTTCTGGACAAAGAGAGCAAGTGTCACGAAAATGACCTTTGCCCCCACAGTAAAGACACAGACCAAGAGTTCTGCGCCTTGCACGTTCCTCAGGGGATAGCCTGGTCTGGCCCAGCTGCATGGGTTCCTCAGCTGGTAGGAGATGCTCTAAGGGTCGAAGAGAGGGGAGCTCAGGCTGACTAAGAACCAAGGAGTGCTGCCGTTGCTTTTCTAAGGTCCTCTCCTGAAAGCGAATATCGATCTGGTTACACAAGGAGATAACGCCGGCCAGATCAGTGGGGATGGTTCTTCCTGCTAATTCATCCTTCACTCTATCAGACAGGCCATGCAAAAAGGTTGCGACTAAGGCCTCATTGTTCCAGCTCAACTCAGCCGACAGTATGCGGAAATGAAGGGCATACTGTCCCACAGAAGCAGACTCTTGGCGGAGACGTAAAAGGGCGCTGGCCGCTGAAGAGACACGAGCCGGTTCTTCAAAGATATTCCGAAAAAGTTTCAAGAAGCCAGACAGGCTAGAAACCACTGGATCATTCAGTTCCCACAGAGGGGCTGCCCAGGCTAAAGCTTCACCAGAGAGGAGGGAAATGATATAGGCTACCTTAGCCCGATCAGACAGGAAGTTTTGGGGCTGGAGCTCAAAATGAATCGTGCATTGGCTAAGGAACCCCCTGCAAGCCTTGGAGTCCCCAGAGAAACGGGACGGAGCTGGCAGTTGTAATGAGTGTGTGGCTGCGACTGGTGCAATAGGTGCAGCCGCTGGTTGTATTTGAGGTTGCGGATTCAGGGTTCCCAAGGAGGCCTGAAGCTGCTCGAAGCGAGAAGCCAGATCCTGGAGGAATCGCATCACCTGAGTCTGATTCGATTCCTGGGTTTCAAGTCTGCAAACTATGCCCTGCAATGGATCATCCGCGGGGTGCGGGATGTCAGCCGGGTTCATGGCTGATCAAACTGTCAGGTCACCTGTGGCCAGGTGACAGATGCACACCGTAGGGGGACAGGAGTGCACCGCAAGGTAGTGAACCCTATGGCTGACTGCTGCGGATAGGAAACTGGGTGGTTGTGGAAAGCGGGACCAGAGGAGCACAACCGGGATCCTATGGGAAGCTAGAGCCAAGATTCCCCTGGGCGCGGAGTCTAAGACCCAGCAGGTCTTCTCCAGAGCCTCTAGTGGTGAGGATGTTATGCTGCAGGCTGGGTCCAGGTCGCGGCCCCTAGAGTCTCCTAGCTCACGCACCGTAGGATAAGGGGACAAGAGGGGAAGCAGCAGCACGAAATATAAGAGTAACGAAAGACAAGCCGAAGGTCAAGGGTCACGAGCAGACAGGGATAGTCGGGGACAAGCCAATAACGTAACAGAGAGACAGACGTAGCACATGGCAGGCAGGAACCCAAACACACAATGCCTAACAAACACGTTGATCAGCAAAGCAGGCTTGCAGTGCACAGGTTAATATAGTGTTCTGTGATAGGGCCTGGGGTGGAGTCAGGCTGGGAGGAGATTATAAAGGAAGCCAGGTGAAAGGGTTCAGGCCTCTAAGATGAACACATGGGAAGGAAGGTAAGCTGACAGACAAACATTACTGCATATCCATGACAGGCAAGATAAGATTTGGACACCTTTCCCACTGAAAATCCTCTGGGTTACTGGGTCTTGAGGATGGATCACTGGCCAGAGCTTGCACAGTATGCAATTGAGCTACTGGTCTGGCCTGCATCCAGCGTTCTTTCGGAACGCACATTTAGTGCTGCTGGAGGCTTTGTAACCGATCACAGGGTGCGCCTGTCCATCGACTCGGTCGATCGACTGACCTTCATAAAAAGCAAGCACCTGATGCTGATGTAACCGAATAATTTTTTTTTGAAATGTCAGATCCCTGACTGCCTATGCTGATGCTGAGTGACTATCCTGTTATGCTGAGTGACTATCCTCTTACTCCTCAATGATCATGCTGATAGCTTGTAAGAACATTTTTGGTTCTGGGCATTGCTACCAGTGGCTAAGGCCCAATTTTTCAGCCCCTGTTTAACAGGGGCGTGTATTTACAATTTTTGATGCAATGCTTTGCAGCAGGGCTCATTGCTGCGCTCCAACTACACTATCTGTGAGGGGTTGCAGTGTTGTGGCACCAGCACCAGTGCCTAAGGCCCAATTTTTCAGCCACTGTTAAACAGGGGCGTATAATTACAATTTTTGATGCAATACTTTGCCGCAGGGCTCATTGCTGTGCTCCAAGTACAGTATCTGTGAGGGGTTGCAGTGTTGTGGCACCAGTGCCTAAGGCCCAATTTTTATGCCCCTGTTTAACAGGGGTGTGTAATTACAATTTTTGATGCAATACTTTGCAGCAGGGCTCATTGCTGCGCTCCAAGTACAGTATCTGTGAGGGGTTGCAGTGTTGTGGCACCAGTACCTAAGGCCCAATTTTTACTCCCCTGTTTAACAGGGGTGTGTAATTACAATTTTTGATGCAATACTTTGCAGCAGGGCTCATTGCTGCGTTCCAAGTACAGTATCTGTGAGGGGTTGCAGTGTTGTGGCAACAGTGCCTAAGGCCCAATTTTTCTGCCCCTGTTCAACAGGGGCATGTAATTACAATTCTTGATCTAATAATTCACAGCAGGGCCCATTCCTGCGCCCACCAAGAGTAACTGTGAGGCCTTACAGTGTTGTGTCAACACCACCACCACCACCACCACCAAAGGCCCAATTATTCAGCCCCTGTTCAACAGGGGCATGCAATTAAAATTCTTGATCTAATAAATCACATCAGGGCCCATTCCTGCGCCCACCAAGAGTAACTGTGAGGGCTTACAGTGTTGTGTCAACACCACCACCACCACCACCACCAAAGGCCCAATTTTTCAGCCCCTGTTCAACAGGGGCATGTAATTGCAATTCTTGATCTAATATTTCACAACTGGGCCCATTCCTGCGTCCACCAAGAGTAACTGTGGGGACTTACAGTGTTGTGGCACCAGCACCACCACCAAAGGCCCAATTTTTCCTACCACTGTTCAACAATAGCATGTAATTACAATTCTTGATATAATAGTTCACAGCAAGGCATTCCAGCGCCCACCAAGAGTAACTGTAAGGGCTTACAGTGTTGTGGCAACACCAACACCTAAGGACCAAATTTCGGCAGAGTATATACGGCAGGCCCCTACTTTCAAACATCCAACTTACAAACGACTCCTACTTGCAAACGGAAGGAGACAACAGGAAGTGAGAGAAAATCTACCCCTAGGAAGGGAAATTATCTTCTGTAAGAGTTAATATGGGAAAAAGGTGTCTCCTCTCCACTGATGTTTTATCACCAATCCTTGTTTCAATAAAAACCCCAAATTTTCAAAAAACATTTGTCATTGGGACAGAAAGTGAGGTGAAATGTTCTGAACAGGTGCACACTGCACAGACAGAAAAACAAATGTTACAGGGGTGATAACCCTTCCCTATGTTTTCCAAAAAGCTTAAAAATAGATTTTTGGTCTGGAGCTACACTTAAAAAATGTACCTGTTCCAAATTACAAACAGATTCTACTTAAGAACAAACCTACAGTCCCTGTCTTGTTTGCACCGCCTGTATACTGCTGTTCAGACTATATAGGGCCTTTTTTTTATTTGGGTGCGGGGTTCCCCTTAATATCCATACAAGACCCAAAGGGGCTGTTAGTGGGCTGGGGGGGTACCCATGCCATTTTTCTCAATCACTTTCATCCATATTGCAGGGACCAGACATTACATTAAAGCCGCAAGCAGTTTTAAATTCCTTTTTTTCCTTTAGAAATGTAATTTTGTGCAGGGACAGTTCTAAACACGGGAAACACATGCCACTTCACAGGCATACTTTAGACACCCCCCAGGTACGATATTTAAAGGAATATTTCACTTTTTTTTTCACTTTAAGCATCATTAAAATCACTGCTTCCGAAAAAATGGACGTTTTTAAAACTTTTTTTGCATTGATACATGTCCCCTAGGGCAGGACCCGGGTCCCCAAACCCTTTTTAGGACAATAACTTGCATATTAGCCTTGATAATTAGCACTTTTGATTTCGAACGTTCGAGTCCATTGTATTTAATAGGGTTCTAAAGTTTGCGCAAACTTTCGGTCCGTTCGCAGGTACTGGTGCGAACCGAACCGGGAGGTGTTCTGCTCATCCCTACCCTGGACATATAGGGACATCCAGTTAAGTGCCATGGTGTTGGGGAAGCAAATAAATACCTACAGTATTGTCACAAATCCCTGGGACTTAAAGTGGTTGTAAAGGTTTGATTTTGATTTTTTAACAACTCATACTAACCTCTGTTCGTTTTGCACAGAGTGGCACCGATTCTCCTGTTCTGGGGTCCCTCGGCGGCTCTCTCGACTCCTCCCCGCTTCAGATAACCCCCCCTGGAAAGCGCTTTCCCAAGGGGGTTAAAAGGATATATATATATATATAATATATATATACTGTATATATATATATATGCATATATATATATATATATATATATATATATATATATATATATACTGTATATATATATGTAGCGACCTCACCCCATCTCTCTTGTCTAGGGGTATGTCACACGACAGGGTGAGATGCGCTACGGCCCATGTCCTCCCCATAGCTGTGGGTGAGGTGAAGGCTAGTACCAGATATTTCCTCGGGCCTGTGTGCTTTTGTCTACAATTAAGTCCTGCTGTGCCAACACTTTCCTCTGCTCCCATTAACCAGAGTTCCACACACCGATCAAAGTCCAACTCTTGTTTTATTGCATATCTCACAATAAACAGTGCTTCAGTAGCCAACTGGTTGCGACTTGATAACATTTTGATACGGGGGATGAGCAGGTCGAGGCACTATCCTGGTTGTCAGCTAAACCACTGCGATCTAGCCAGCGGTTACTATAGCCTTAGCTAGAAAGGACTTAGAACATGAGAGTCTCTACCAGCGACTCAAGAGAACATAGATAGGAGTACCTTCGCTGTGCTGCGGCCCCTGTCAGGGGAAGATGTCCCTCCAAGGGAGTTACCAGAGGCCCATCCGTCACTGGGTTGATGCTGCCCCAGACTCTCCAAATGGGTAACCTCCCCGGCCTCCTCACCTCAGACATGAGCCCCATCCACTTCAGGGACCCTCGGACTTCTCCACCCTTGCGGGACCCAGTCGAAGTCACTGGGCCCCAGGCCTCCTGGTTTAGTACCTCACCCCAGGCTGAAGGTGCCTGGGATGGACTCCAACTCCATTCCGGTCAGGCCTAGGGCGCCTGGGCCGGAATCCGGAACCGCCCGCACCCAGGCCTAAGGTGCCTGGGCGCGTGAAGAAGATCCTCCAAAAGACCTCGTGGTTAGGGCGTCTCCCCCTTTTATCTCCTCCCATCGACACCACGGCAGGTTCCCCGCCCTCGCCGTACCATCTCCGGAAAGGGACAAAAAGGGTAGCACTGTGACGGCCAATCTACCTTGAGCCTACGGGTACCCCGTCACCCAGAGGCCAAGGAGATTATTACACCGTCCAATCCTCCACGAACACAAATGGTCCATTATTCCCATACTTACACACCTGAGTGTCCTACCTAAATTTAGAGACCCCGCTACATACTCCCCCCTGTGATTTGACGCTGGTCCCCAGCGTCTGGTGCAAACCCATGTCTCCCATGGAGTGATGACATAAGCCTGGCCCCAGAGGCTATCCCTAAAATTTTGAACCTTAACCATACCAAGACCTGCTCAAAGGGGAAGGGAACATAAAACAATAAAACTTTTCCCTAAAACCATCTAACATGTACACATATACAATCCCTCCCTTCACTGTCTAAGAACCACCCCATACTCAGTAGTCTTGACAGACGAATCTCCTGCAGAAGGGAAACAAAAAGAAAACACAACATCCTAACATTTTGTGTTAATTTGGAATGAATGGGTCCATCAGCCAAAAGACCCATTCGCTCCAATGAGTAAAGTGATGCGCGTGTAAAAAAAACAAACAGCCGTTGCACAACACTGCCACCTGGTGACAGTGCCGCGGTAATGACACTTGGTGCAATCTTCATTCTTCCTGCGTCCCTACACTGATTCTACCCCCAAAGTCTGTCTTTGAACTGTGAGGAAGAGAGAACAAACAAAAACTGCTCTCATTCCTCCAAAGAGTAGAAAACAAAAACCCAAATAAAAAACTAGGGTACAGTTCGGATGCTCCGGCAAGAACACTTCTAGAAGGTTGTCACAGAAAAAAACAAATGAGTCTCTTCTCACAAATAAAACCTCGGGTCAGAAAAGAACAAAGGCTTCAGATGCTTATCGAAAACCTCAATCGAATAGTCAGCGCCCTCTCCATCTTTCCTGCAGATGCGCACCTTGTCTGTGTGGATATGGCGGCCCCACATCCAGTCTGCTCTGCAATCTCTAAACTTTTTCGACACGGGTGGCGAACAGGACAAATATCTTCGTGCATGGGGTAGTTTGAGTTTTTCCCAAACAAATTCGTCATATCATCTCTGGCGTATGACCTCAACTTCAAAAAGAAAGTCCCGAGGCAAGTAGGGATATTCCCACCCATACTCACGGGCGACTCTCTGTGAGAAAAGTTGTTGAAATCTGGCCAAAGGAGGCATGGCATCCCGCTCACCTTCTCCGGGTTGAATGATGGCCTCCGGGTGCCAAGGTACTTTCACTACCTCTGATGGCTTTTCTCTTGGTGCTCGTAGTGATGCTCGCTGTTTCCCCGCCAACAAAACGGGTGATACTGTGGAAGAGCAACCAGAGGACTAGGCTTCCTCGTAGACTCCGGGGCTTCCGCCCGGGGCGTGCTGTCTCCTATGGACATAGGCGAACCTTGCGGTGCACGTAGCATAGGTAATGGGCGTTTGTCCCAGCCCTTCTGGTGAAACAGTTCATCAATCTCACCGTCATCTCCACAATCCGACAGTGATTCTAGGTCAGAAGTGTCATACATCTCGGCGGGAAGGTAGTCTCTGGTAGACGTGGTACTACCCTCCCCTTGCGGGCTCCACCGACTGTGGACCCCCAACACCTCCAACCACCACCACAGTCCCAGCCCCTGGCTCACCTTGACCTTTTGTAGAACTGGGATGTCCAGGACTCTTCCAACCGGATCCATCCAGGTCAGGCAAGCAACGGGGTGAAGCTCTTCCACGACCATAGGAGGCCTGCACCAGGCCGACTTTCCTCTTCGGAGGTGGAAGCAGAGAATCTGTGGTGACCGAAGCAGCATCCTCGGATTTTTCCTTCTCAGTCTCTGATTGGGCAGTCACATCGCCCTGGTCAGTGCGTATGGGAACCTCCGCAAAGGCCTGGATCTCCCCTTCCGGAGTAGCGGTACCTGTGAAGCTGTTGAGGCGAAGGGCCCGGGGCTTTACTGTGGATGGCTCCACCTCGAACAAGAACTCTTTGCATGCCTCGCAACGCCCGAATGGCTTCAGGTGGACCACCAGTCCCGAGCATCCGGGACAGATCACACCGAGGGCCTCCGTGTCTCTGCAGGTGTACAGAGCCAACTGTCCTCGGGGCCTGAGTCTTATCCCCGTGTCTGTAAGGGGAGCAGCGAACGTAGTCATCTTCGTAGGGTAGGGAACCGGAATCCATGGGGAGCTTGAGGCCATACCGACTGTCTGCTGCTCCATCACACACTGACCACACGCCGAAGTCTCCACGTGAGTTCCTCCACATGGCCAGACTCCTCCCACGACTTGCACGTTTTCGCGGGCTTCCATCAAGCTCCGTCCATGAACTGTGTAGTCACGGGGTGCCTCGTGGCGCAGTGCAGTAAAAGCCCCCACATGTAGTTTTTCACACGGCTGGACTCCTCCTTCTTATCGCTCCTCTGCATGGGCCTTTCCCGTCTTGGGGTCATTTCCACGACTTTGAGCAGGGATGCACTTTGGCCGATCACATGGCCGACCTGCTCGGAACTCCTCCGGGCAGCAGAGTCCAGACACAGCCATTCCTTCTTCCAAAGCCAAAACACACATCATCCCGGACTCACGAGCCCCCACGTGTAGCGACCTCACCCCATCTCTCTTGTCTAGGGGTATGTCACACGACAGGGTGAGATGCGCTACGGCCCATGTCCTCCCCATAGCTGTGGGTGAGGTGAAGGCCAGTACCAGATATTTCCTCGGGCCTGTGTGATTTTGTCTACAATTACCGTATTTTTCGCTCCATAAGACGCACCTGACCATAAGACGCACCTAGGTTTTAGAGGAGGAAAACAAGAAAAAAAATATTCTGAACCAAATGGTATACTAAAATATTTTATATTATACTATTACTATAGGTGGGTGGTGGACACACAGCAATACCAGCCTCCCTATCAAATCAGCTCCAGCTACACTATATCTGGTGGTGGACACAGCAACCCCCCCCCCCTTCCCAGATCAGCTCAGGGTGGCAGCGCAGACACAAACACCCCTTAAGCCAATTCTATCACAACAGCTCAGGTGACTGGGCTGTGGATACCATGCCAGCTTACACCTCTCACCCCCTTATCAACAGCTCACCTCAGGCAGCGGAGGACACTGCCATTACAATCCACAACCCCCTCTTGTGCTGGCTGGCTGGCTCTCAGCCTCAGATGTACCCAGGAAGCAGCCAGAAATGAGGACTGGGGACATCGTTTACAGCAGCAGATGCTGAGGGAAGGAGCAGGAAGTCAGACTGGACCAGACTACGGCGCCGGGGGGGGAGGGGGTGGAGGCTGCAAAAAAAACCCAGCAAGGGCTCTCACTGCTTTCGGGATGGTGTCACCTCTGGCGGATGACACCCAACCTGGGTGCGGAACACACCCCCATAGCAATGCTACTGACACCCTCTATGTTTTGACACCCGGGGCAAAACGCCTCCCCCCGCTCCCCCTTGGTATGCCCCTGCCAGGATGCGCCTCACATCCTGTCCTCTCTCCTTCACAGAGAAGCCGAGTGCTGGGATTCTGATGCGGCGGCGGCGACGGGGGGGGCAGTGCCTGGTCAGTATTCGCTCCATAAGACGCAGGGACATTTCCCCCTATTTTTTGGGGGGGAAAAAATGCTTCTTATGGTGCGAAAAATACGGTAAGTCCTGCTGTGCCAACACTTCCCTCTGCTCCCATTAACCAGAGTTCCACACACCGATCAAAGTCCAACTCTTGTTTTATTGCATATCTCACAATAAACAGTGCTTCAGTAGCCAACTGGTTCCGACTTGATAACATTTTAAAAAGGGGGATGAGCAGGTCGAGGCACTATCCTGGTTGTCAGCTAAACCACTGCGATCTCGCCAGCGGTTACTATAGCCTTAGCTAGAAAGGACTTAGAACTTGAGAGTCTCTTCCAGCGACTCAAGAGAACATAGATAGGAGTACCTTCGCTGTGCTGCGGCCCCTGTCAGGGGAAGATGTCCCTCCAAGGGAGTTACCAGAGGCCCATCCGTCACTGGGTTGATGCTGCCCCAGACTCTCCAAATGGGTAACCTCCCCGGCCTCCTCACCTCAGACATGAGCCCCATCCACTTCAGGGACCCTCGGACTTCTCCACCCTCGCGGGACCCAGTCGAAGTCACTGGGCCCCAGGCCTCCTGGTTTAGTACCTCACCCCAGGCTGAAGGTGCCTGGGATGGACTCCAACTCCATTCCGGTCAGGCCTAGGGCACCTGGGCCGGAATCCGGAACCGCGCGCACCCAGACCTAAGGTGCCTGGGCGCGTGAAGAAGATCCTCCAAAAGACCTCGTGGTTAGGGCGTCTCCCCCTTTTATCTCCTCCCATCGACACCACGGCAGGTTCCCCGCCCTCGCCGTACCATCTCTGGAAAGGGACAAAAAGGGTAGCACTGTGACGGCCAATCTACCTTGAGCCTACGGGTACCTCGCCACCCAGAGGCCAAGGAGATTATTACACCGTCCAATCCTCCACGAACACAAATGGTCCATTATTCCCATACTTACACACCTGAGTGTCCTACCTAAATTTAGAGACCCCGCTACATATATATATGCAGTATATATATATTTATGTATATAGATATAGATATATATACAGTGGGGAAAACAAGTACAGTATTTGATAGACTTGTGCACAACGGAAAAATTTGTTTCGTTTCGGTTCATTTTTTGTGCACAACGGAAAAATTTGTTTCGTTTCGGTTCGTTTCTTTTCGGTCCTGTTGATTCGTAATCATTCGTAATTTTGCTAGACGGGATTTTTCGTGTTCGGACTAATTTGTATTTTCGCAAGCGTCATTTTTCGTTGAATTTTTAGTTGATTTATAATTCATACTTTCGGTAGGGTACGTTGTTTTTCTTTGATTCTGGACAACACTCCTACTTTCGTAACTTTTTTTGGGTTCGTTGATTCGTAATTTTCCGTGTCTCTCTCACAACGACGCTGCCTATTATGCCTAATGTGCTTCGAATGGATTTGTACTTTTCTAAATACATTGCGGTTATTTGTAACGATTCGAAATCTCGTATTTTACTTTCGTTTTTTACATGCGGCTATAGCCTCCGCCCCTGTACACCATTTTGAGAGGGTTCAGCATGGTGAGGGAGAAGCAGAGAGCAGAGCAGAGTGTTATTGTGCTTCGAATGGATTCGAAATCTCGTATTTTACTTTCGTTTTTTCATGCGGCTATAGCCTCCGCCCCTGTACACCATTTTGAGAGGGAGTTCAGCATGGTGAGGGAGAAGCAGAGAGCAGAGTGAGTGTTATTGTGCTTCGAATGGATTCGTACATTCGTAACTTTTTTCATAACGAATTATGCCGAAGACATTCGGGCATTCGCTATTTTGCGGTATAACTTATTTCGGATTCGGTTTCGGATTCGGTTTTATTCGTAATTGCTTCGTTCGGAAATTCGAATGCTTCCGAATGTCCGAAAGTTGCTAAATTTTGCAGGTTTTCCTACTTACAAAGCATGTAGAGGTCTGTAATTTTTATCATATGTACTCTTCAACTGTGAGAGACGGAATCTAAAACAAAAATCCAGAAAATCGCATTGTATGTTTTTTAAATAATGAATTTGCATTTTATTGCATGACATAAGTATTTGATCACCTACCAACCAGTAAGAATTCCGGCTCTCACAGACCTGTTATTTTTTTCTTTAAGAAGCCCTCCTGTTCTCCACTCATTAACTGTATTAACTGCACCTGTTTAAACTTGTTAGCTGTATAAAAGACACCTGTCCACACCCTCAATCAAACAGACTCCAACCTCTCCACAATGGCCAAGACCAGAGACCAGCTGTGTAAGGACATCAGGGATAAAATTGTAGATCTGCACAAGGCTGGGATGGACTACAGGACAATAGGCAAGCAGCTTAGTGAGAAGGCAACAACTGTTGGTGCACTTATTAGAAAATGAGAGAAGTTCAAGATGACGGTCAATCTCCCTTGGTCTGGGGCTCCATGCAAGATCTCACCTCATGGGGAAGGTAAGGGATCAGTCCAGAACTACACGGCAGGACCTGGTCAATGACCTGAAGAGAGCTGGGACCACAGTCTCAAAGAAAACCATTAGTAACACACTACGCCGTCATGGATTAAAATCCTGCAGCGCACGCAAGGTCCCCCTGCTCAAGCTAGCGCATGTCCAGGCTCGTCTGAAGTTTGCCAATGACCATCTGGATGATCCAGAGGAGGAATGGGAGAAGGTCATGTGGTCTGATGAGACAAAAATATAACTTTTTGGTCTAAACTCCACTCGCCGTGTTTAGAGAAAGAAGAAGGATGAGTACAACCCCAAGAACACCATCTCAACCGTGAAGCATGGAGGTGGAAACATCATTCTTTGGGGATGCTTTTCTGTAAAGGGGACAGGATGACTGCACCGTATTGAGGGGAGGATGAATGGGGTCATGTATAGCAAGATCTTGGCCAACAACCTCCTTCCCTCAGTAAGAGCATTGAAGATGGGTCGTGTCTGGGTCTTCCAGCAGGACAACAACCCGAAACACACAATCAGGGCAACTAAGGAGTGGCTCCATAAGAAGCATCTCAATGTCCTGGAGTGGCCTAGCCAGTCTCCAGACCTGAACCCAATAGAAAATATTTGGAGGGAGCTGAAAGTCTGTATTGCCCAGCGACAGCCCCGAAACCTGAAGGATCTGGAGAAGCTCTGTATGGAGGAGTGGGCCAAAATCCCTGCTGCAGTGTGTGCAAATCTGGTCAAGAACTACAGGAAACGTATGATCTCTGTAATTGCAAACAAAGGTTTCTGTACCAAATATTAAGTTCTGCTTTTCTGATGTATCAAATACTTATGTCATGCAATAAAATGCAAATTAATTACTTAAAAATCATACAATGTGATTTTCTGGATTTTTGTTTTAGTCTGTCTGTCACAGTTGAAGAGTACCTATGATAAAAATTACAGACCTCCACATTAGAGTTGAGCGGACACCTGGACCCGAACCCGAACCCCATTGAAGTCAATGGGGACCCGAACTTCTGAGGACTAAAATGGCTCTAAAAAAGTAATGGAAAGGGCTAGAGGGCTGCAAATGCCAGCCAAATATTGTTAAGAGCATGGCAAGTGCTCTGTAAACAAATGTGGATAGGGAAATAACTAGAGTTGAGCGGACACCTGGATGTTCGGGTTCGACGGGTTCGGCCGAACTTCGGAAAAAAGTTTGGGTTCGGGACCGAACTTTAACCCGAACCCGAACCCGAACCCCATTGAAGTCAATGGGGACCCGGACTTCTAAGGACTAAAAAGGCTCTAAAAAAGTAATGGAAAAGGCTAGAGGGCTGCAAATGGCAGCAAAATTTTGTTAAGAGCATGGCAAGTGCTCTGCAAACAAATGTGGATAGGGAAATAACTTAAAATAACATAAAAAATAAATAAAAAATATGCTGGAGGCCCCCTTTTCAGCAGAAGAGGTACGGGAAGTCATTAAGAACCTCAGAAACTCAACGGCACGATGCTACACATATGGTGGGAATGCCCCAGAATACGCCCTTTCTGGAATAAATTATTCAATTTAATGGATAAGCTAGTGGGAAAATGAAATACTTTGAAATAAAAATGTAGCGGGGTGCTAAATTTAAGGGAAGTGTTTGAGTGGTAAATATGCTCAAACACCCTAATTCTGTAGGATTCATGGACCATTTTGTCCTCGGGGGATAGTATTGGTGTGCAGTTCCCTGCGGCCTACAGGTGGCGCTGCCATGGTAGGCTAGGGTTGAACCGCCGATACAGTGCTGTGCCTTTTGTGTCCCCTCTTGGCAGTAGTACAGCAGGGCGGGGAACCTGCTGTGCATGCCGGGAGAGCATATAAAAGGGGCAGACCTTTGGCCTGGGGGCTGATGTCCAGTGGGGTCCACGCCCAGGTGCCTTCGGCCTGGGTGCATGTGTTCCTGTTCCATCTCGGGTACCTTTAGCCCGGGGTGAGGTACTATCCTGGAGTTCCTGCTGCCCTGGGTATGGAGGCCTAGGTGTGGGAGTAAAGCTTGGAGTCCAGAGCCTTCGTCTGGAGTCCGCTAAGGGTCGAGGAGTCTTAGGGTGCCGCCTTGTGTAGGGGACCATATTCCAGACTGCTGCATGATTTGGGGCTCAGACTGCTTGGCTGATTTGCAAGGGGGTGAGGTGGAAGACTGATGGACATGGGTTTCAGGTGCCAACTCTGATCTTTCATCAGAAGAGTGGATGGGAGACAATGTGAAGGAACCCGAGGCACTGTCAGCAACCCAATCTACTATCGCCTGTACTTGTCCTGGCCTAAACATTCGTACAGCCTTATTAGGCGCGACAAAATACCGCCGCAGGCTCGGTCGCCTACTCGCACCTGTGGAAGGTGTTTCACTTGTGCGTGTATCTGGCACAGATCCACCACGTCCTCTCCCTGCAACAGGAGCTCCACCAGCAGCACCACGACGGGGGCCACCACGTCCCTTTGACCTTCTCCTCATATTTTCCAAATTTAGGATGTTGCCCTAAATGGGTGTTTTTGGAAGAGCAGAACACACCCACAGTACGTAACCGCTGAATCGCACAGCTACAGAACTGCAGAAAATGCTATTCAAAAAAAATGTTTTTTTTTTAGTATAGCACAGTAGAAGAAAAGTATATATAAATTGTTTATTTTACACACCTCCACATATGTATAACACACTGCAAAATATTTTTGGTGGCCCTAAATGGCGTTTTTTGGAAGACCACAATACACCCACAGTACGTAACCGCTGAATCGCACAGCTACAGAACTGCAGAAAATGCTATTCAAAAAAAATTTTGTTTTTTTTAGTATAGCACAGTAGAAGAAAACTATTTAGAAATTGTTTATTTCACACACCTCCACATATGTATAACACACTGCAAAATATTTTTTGTGGCCCTAAATGGCGTTTTTTGGAAGACCACAATACACCCACAGTACGTAACCGCTGAATCGCACAGCTACAGAACTGCAGAAAATGCTATTCAAAAAAAATGTTGTTTTTTTAGTATAGCACAGTAGAAGAAAACTATTTAGAAATTGTTTATTTCACACACCTCCACATATGTATAACACACTGCAAAATATTTTTTGTGGCCCTAAATGGCGTTTTTTGGAAGACCACAATACACCCACAGTACGTAACCGCTGAATCGCACAGCTACAGAACTGCAGAAAATGCTATTCAAAAAAAATGTTGTTTTTTTAGTATAGCACAGTAGAAGTAAACTATTTAGAAATTGTTTATTTCACACACCTCCACATATGTATAACACACTGCAAAATATTTTTTTGTGGCCCTAAATGGCTCTTTTTGCAAGCGTACATTAAAGTGCAAATTTTTTTATTTTTTTTTGCCCTAAACGGGTCTTTTTTTGCACGAGCAAAATAAAATGGAAATTTTTTATTTTTTTTTGCCCAATGGGTCTTTTGGAAAAGAGCACAATAAAGTGCCTTTTTTTTTTTTTGTCCTAAATGGATCTTTTTCCAAGAGCAGAATACACCCACAGTATGGAAACGGTGTATCTCTCAACGTAATATATGCAGTGCTGGTGCACTAAGCTTGCAGATAAAAGGTAGATTTTCTCTGACACTGGGCTCATAGCAGTGTAAAAAGACTGCACTGCAACACAAACAGGTAAACCTATGCAGATCGCTGAGTTATATCTCTGAATCTGGACTCCTATTCCTATATAATATATCTCTCTCCCTAAAAGCAAAAAACAGGAACCTGGCCCTACACTACACTGTCTCTATCTTTTCCCTCAGATTCCAGAATCAGGACTAACTCATGTATTTTTCTATCTCTCCCTAAAAGCAGCAGCAGCAGACTAGATCCTCTCCCTATCTATTCTGAAGCAGAGTGACGTGTGTGCTGTGTGCCTCTAGCTTATATAGAAGCTGGGTCACATGTTGCACTGACCAATCACAGCCATGCCATTAGTAGGCATGGCTATGATGGCTTCTAAGGGCACACCAGCTAATCAAAAGGTGATTGGCTGGCCCCTGAAGCATTTCTAACTGCGTAATTAGATTCCCGAACCCGAACCTGGACTTTTGTGCAAAGTCCGGGTTCGGGTTCGGGTTCAGGAAAAAGCTAAAGTTTGGTACGGACCCGAACTTTACAGTTCGGGTTCGCTCAACACTAGAAATAACTTAAAATAACATAAAAAATAATAATATGCTGGAGGCCCCCTTCTCAGCAGAAGAGGTACAGGAAGTCATTAAGAACCTCAGAAACTCAACGGACCGATGCCACACATATGGTGGGAATGCCCCAGAATACGCCCTTTCTGGAAAAAATATTTTTCAATTTAATGGATAAGCTAGTAGGAAAATAAAATACTTTGAAATTAAAAAAAAATAAAAATTATAATCTTGACCTAGGAGGACGAGGTCCATATGGAGTAGGAGGTTGAGGTGGCGGTGGATGTGGCTGTGTAGGTGGAAGCGGCTGTGGAGGAGGACGAGGTAGCCAACACTGGTTCAAAAATACAACAATGGCTGGGTAAGGCCGGTGATGTGTCGAATTCTGTCCCCCGTCGGATAGTGTCCGCCCTGTACTGGGCTTGCTCAGTACGTAGGACAAGGGGATTTCGAAAATCTCCGAAGACGAACGGCGCCTGTGCGGTGAGTCCAGGTTCAAGCCACACCATGCGAGATTCAACCCGAGCCAAGTGTGGCTGTGCCCGAAGCGTGGCGAGCGAAGTGAGCCCGTGAGGGGCCCTGTTACTATGTGCTACCGTATGTCCACTTGGATGGTGGGGCTTGAACCTGCACTCACAGCGCAGACGCCGCTCATCTTCGGAGATTTTGTGAATCTCCTTGTCCTCTGTACTGCACAAGCGCTGCGCCTGCGCAGTACAGGCCGGACACTATCCGATGGCCGGACAGTTTTTGTCAGAACACCGGTATACATGTCTATTCTGCACAAGGCACGGACAAGTCCTGTGGGATCCATGCCTGGTTCATTTTAATGAACGTAAGCTTGTCCACATTGGCTCTGGACAGGCGGCTGCGCTTGTCTGTGATAACGCCCCCTGCCGTGCTAAATACATGTTCAGATAATACACTGGCTGCAGGGCAGGCCAGCACCTCTAAGGCGTAAAGGGCAAGCTCAGGCCATGTGCCCAATTTGGAGACCCAGAAGTTGAAGGGGGCAGACCCGTCATTCAGTACGTGTAGGCGTGTGCACACATACTGCTCTACCATGTTGGTGAAATGCTGCCTCCTGCTAAGACGTTCCATCTCAGCTGGTGGTGCTGGTTGTTGTGGCGTGCTGACTAGAGTTGAGCGGGTAGCTGGATATTCAGGTCCGGCGGGTTCGGCCGAACTTCGGAAAAAAGTTCGGATTCGGGACCGAACTTTAACCCGAACCCGGACCCGGACCCCATTGAAGTCAATGGGGACCCGGACTTCTGACGACTAAAAAAAAGGCTCTAAAAAAGTAATGGAAAGGGCTAGAGGGCTGCAAATGGCAGCAAAATGTTGTTAAGAACATGGCAAGTGCTCTGCAAACAAATGTGGATAGGAAATAACTTAAAAGAACATAAAAAAAATAAAAAAATAAAAAAATATGCTGGAGGCCCCCTTTTCAGCAGAAGAGGTACAGGAAGTCATTAAGAACCTCAGAAACTCAACGGCACGATGCCACACATATGGTGGGAATGCCCCAGAATACGCCCTTTATGGAATAAATTATTTAATTTAATGGATAAGCTAGTGGGAAAATAAAATACTTTGAAATAAAAATGTAGCGGGGTGCTAAATTTAAGGAAAGTGTTTGAGTGGTAAATAGGCTCAAATACCCTAATTCTGTAGGATTCATGGACCATTTTGTCCTCGGGGGACAGTATTGGTGTGCAGTTCCCTGCGGCCTACAGGTGGCGCCTTTTGTGTCCCCTCTTGGCAGTAGTACAGCGGGGCGGGGAACCTGCTGTGCATGCCGGGAGAGCATATAAAAGGGGCAGACCTTTGGCCTGGGGGCTGATGTCCAGTGGGGTCCGCGCCCAGGTGCCTTCGGCCTGGGTGCATGTGTTCCTGTTCCATCTCGGGCACCTTTAGCCCGGGGTGAGGTACTATCCTGGAGTTCTTGCTGCCCTGGGTATGGAGGCCTAGGGGCGGGAGTAAAGCCTGGAGTCCAGAGCCGCCTCGTGTAGGGGACCCTGTTCCAGGGAAGGGAGGATCATTCTGATGGACCGATGCGGGAGTCACGGTGAAGGAATGGTCTGTTGACTCCCTGGAGAGATGTCTTCCCCTTGATATGGGCTAGGTTCGTAGAAGGAGAAGCTCAAGGTCACCTTGACTGTATCAGAGGCCTTATTCAACCGGCCCGTGGCAGGGGCCTTATACACCCTGGTCTGTGGCTGAGACCAAAGTTCTCCAGGCCCGTGGCAGGGGCCTTGTACACCCGGTCTGTGGCAGAGACCAACCTCAATGTCTGTGGCAGAGACCGTGCGCCAAAAACTGTTTGAGAAACCTAAGCAGTGAAGTGAATGTGCTACGTTTGTGCCTGGACCTCCTCCACACCTTAAGCTGTCCTGTTTCTTTGCTCTAACCTTTTCTATCTGAGTACAGTTTATTTTGCCATGAGAGAATAAGAGTTGGAGTTTCAGCTGGTGTGGACATTGACTTTACTGGCAATTAAAGGACTTGCCTCTACCTACAGTAGAGGTGAGAATCATCCTCTGGAGGAGTTTTGACTCCGGCTGTGGACACGGCCCGTCAAGTACACCGCTCAACCTCTTTATATAGGAGGATACGGGCTGGTAGTGCGGTGTGCCTTTCTCCCTCCTGCGAAGAGCCAACAACATAAAGGCAGGTAAGGGGGAAAGGATCTGTGCGCTACAAAAAAATAAAATAAAAATTTTAATCTTGGCCTAGCAGGACGAGGTCCATATGGAGTAGGAGGTTGAGGTGGCGGTGGATGTGGCTGTGTAGGTGGAAGCGGCGGTGGAGGAGGACGAGGTAGCCAACACTGGTTCAAAAATACAACAATGGCTGGGTAAGGCCGGTGATGTGTCGAATTCTGTCCCCTGTCGAATAGTGTCCGCCCTGTACTGCGCTTGCTGAGTATGTAGGACAAGGGGATTTCAAAAATCTCCCAAGACTAACGGCGCCTGCGTGTTGAGTTCAGGTGAAGGCCACACCATCCGTGGTTCAAGCCGAGCCAAGCAAGGCCGCGATCGAAGCGAGCCCCTGAGGGGCCCTGTTACTATGTGCTACCGTATGTCCTCTTGGATGGTGGGGCTTGAACCTGCACTCACAGCGCAGGCGCCGTTCATCTTCGGAGATTTTGTGAATCTCCTTGTCCTCTGTACTGCGCAAGCACTGCGCCTGCGCATTACGGGCCGGGCACAATCCGATGGCCGGACAGTTTTTGTCACAACACCGGTATACATGTCTATTCTGCACAAGGTACGGACAAATCCTGTGGGATCCATGCCTGGTTCATTTTAATGAACGTGAGCTTGTCCACATTGGCTCTGGACAGGCGGCTGCGCTTGTCTGTGATAACGCCCCCTGCCGTGCTAAATACACGTTCAGATAATACACTGGCTGCAGGGCAGGCCAGCACCTCCAAGGCATAAACGGCAAGCTCAGGCCATGTGCCCAATTTGGAGACCCAGAAGTTAAAGGGGGCAGAACCGTCATCCAGTACGTGTAGGCCTGTGGACACATACTGCTCAACCATGTTGGTGAAATGCTGCCTCCTGCTAAGACGTTCCATCTCAGCTGGTGGTGCTGGTTGTTGTGGCGTGCTGACAAAGCTTTTCCACATTTCGGCCATGCTAACCCTGCCTTCTGAGGTGCTGCCGGTGCCCCGGCTGCGTTGGCGACCTCTTCCTCCTCCTCTGCCTTCGCCTTGTGCTTCCACCGTACGCCCGCTGTCAGGTGGGAATGCCACCAGCAGCGCGTCTATCAGCGTGCGCTTGTACTCGCGCATCTTACGATCCCGCTCCAGTGAGGGAATTAAGGACGGTACGTTGTCCTTGTAACGGGGATCCAGCAGGGTGGCCACCCAGTAATCAGCACCAGTTAAAATGTGGGCAACTCGGCTGTCATTGCGGAAACACTGCAGCATGTAATCGCTCATGTGTGCCAGGCTGCCCAGAGGCAAAGAAAAGCTGTCCTCTGTGGGAGGTGTATCGTCTGTGTCCTCTGTATCCCCCCAGCCACGCACCAGTAATGGCCACGAGCTGGTCTGAGTGCCACCCTGCTGTGAACATGGCTCCTCCCCCTCCTCCTCCTCCTCCTCCTCCATCTCCTCCTCCACCTCGTCATCCTCCAGAACTGTGCCCTTTCTGCCAGACAATTGTGTACCTGGCGTTTGTTGGTGCAGGAACCCACCCTCGTAGCCACTTGTGAAAGACTGCCCTGAAAGCCTTTGAAATGATCCCGCTTCCTCCTCCTCCTCCTCATCCTCCTGTGCCACATCCTCTTCCATCATCGCACGAAGCGTTTTTTCAAGGAGGCATAGAACTGGGATAGTAACGCTGAGAACGGCGTCATTGGCACTGGCCATGTTGGTGGAGTACTCGAAACAGCGCAACAAGGCACACAGGTCTCGCATGGAGGCCCAGTTATTGGTGGTGAAGTGGTGCTGTTCCGCAGAGCGACTCACGCGTGATTGCTGCAGCTGAAACTCCACTATTGCCTGCTGCTGCTCGCACAGTCTGGCCAGCATGTGCAAGGTGGAGTTCCACCTTGTGGGCACCTCACATATGAGGCGGTGAGCGGGAAGGCCGAAGTTACGCTGCAGCGCTGACAGGCGAGCAGCAGCAGGGTGAGAACGCCGAAAGTGCGCACAGACAGCCCGCACTTTCTGCAGCAGCTCTGGCATATTGGGGTAATTTTTAAGGAACCTCTGGACCACCAAGTTCAGCACATGCGCCAGGCAAGGGATGTGCGTCAAACCGGCTAGACCCAGAGCTGCTACGAGATTTCGCCCATTATCGCACACCACCAGGCCGGGCTTGAGGCTCACTGACAGCAACCACTCATCGGTCTGTTGTTCCATGTCCCTCCACAACTCCTGCGCGGTGTGGGGATTTTCCCCCAAACAGGAAAGTTTTAAAACTGCCTGCTGTCGTTTACCCCTGGCTGTGCTGAAGTTGGTGGTGAAGGTGTTACGCTGAATGGATGAGGAGGCGGTAGAGGATGAGGAAGCGGAGAAGGAGGAGTTAGCAACAGGAGGCAAACTGAAGCGCCCTGCAATCCTCGGTGGTGGAAGGACATGCGCCAAACCGCTATCTGCCTCAGGCCCAGCCGCCACTGCATTTACCCAGTGTGCTGTTAGGGAGATATAACGTCCCTGACCGTGCTTACTGGTCCACGCATCCGTAGTTAGGTGGACCTTGCCACAGATGGCGTTGCGCAGTGCACACCTGATTTTGTCCCCCACCTGGTTGTGCAGGGAAGGGATGGCTCGCCTGGAAAAGTAGTGGCGGCTGGGCACGACGTACTGCGGGACAGCCAATGCCATCAGGCTTTTAAAACTCTGCGTCTCCACCAGACGGAATGACAGCATTTCAAAGGCCAGGAATTTTGAAATGCTGGCATTCAGGGCCAGGGATCGCGGGTGGCTAGGGGGGTACTTCCTCTTCCGCTCCAATGTTTGGGAGATAGAGAGCTGAACGCTTCCATGGGACATTGTGGAGATGGTTGGTGACCCAGGTGGTAGTGTTGCTGGCAGATCCTCTGTTTGCGGGGTGACAGGTGCCACTGTCACTACAGAGGTGGATGAAGAGGCCGAGACTGCAGCAGAAGAGGAAGCAGGAGGAGCCAGAGACCTTTCTTGGTTTTTGAGGTGTCTACTCCACTGCAGCTCGTGCTTTGCACTTAGATGCCTGGTCATGCAGCTTGTGCTCAGGTTGAGAACGTTTATGCCTCGCTTCAGGCTCTGATTGCACAGCGTGCAAACCACTCGTGTCTTGTCATCAACACACTGTGTGAAGAACTGCCACGCTAGGGAAGTCCTTGGACCTGGCTTTGGTGTGCTCGGTCCCTTGCTGCGTTGGGCAGTAGCAGATGTACTGTCTAGGGGACGAATGCTCCGTTTTTGCACCCTGCTCCCTCTTCTGCTGTGCTGGTGGCTCTGTGCGACCACCGCCTCTTCCTCCGAACTACACTGGTCACCTGCATAACGTTGATTCCATGTGGGGTCGAGGACCTCATCGTCCTCCACATCATCTTCCACCCAGTCTTCACCCCTGCCCTCCATGTCTGTCTGCACAATTGCGAAAGCAGCAGCAGTTGGCACCTGTGTTTCGTCATCATCCGAGACGTGCTGCGATGGTGCTCCCATGTACCCATCATGAAACATAAGTGGTTGGGCAACGGTGCACTCAATCTCTTCCACTTCTGGGGCAGGGCTAGGTGGATGGCCCTGGGAAACCCTGCTAACAGAGTCATCGAAAAGCAGAAGAGACTGCTGCATGATTTGGGGCTCAGACTGCTTGGCTGATTTGCAAGGGGGTGAGGTGAAAGACTGATGGACATGGGCTTCAGGTGCCAACTCTGATCTTTCATCAGAAGAGTGGGTGGGAGACAATGTGAAGGAACCCGAGGCACTGTCAGCAACCCAATCTACTATCGCCTGTACTTGTCCTGGCCTAAACATTGGTACAGCCTCATTAGGCGCGACAAAATACCGCTGCAGGCTCAGTCGCCTACTCGCACCTGAGGAAGGTGTTTCACTTGTGCGTGTAGCTGGCACAGATCCACCACGTCCTCTCCCTGCAACAGGAGCTCCACCAGCAGCACCACGACCGGGGCCACCACGTCCCTTTGACCTTCCCCTCATATTTTCCAAATTTAGGATCTTGCCCTAAATGGCGTTTTTTGGAAGACCACAACACACCCACAGTACGTAATGGCTGAAACGCACAGCTACAGAACTGCAGAAAATGCTATTCAAAAAAAAAAAGGTTGTTTTTTTTAGTATAGCACAGTACAAGGAAAATATATAGAAATTGTTTATTTCACACACCTCCAGATGTGTATTTCACACTGCAATTTATTTTCTGTGGCCCTAAATGGCGTTTTTTGGAAGAGCACAACAACCCCAACAGTATATAACCGCTGAATCACACAGCTGCAGAGGCCAGAGAATGCTATTCAAAAATAATGTTGTTTTTTCACACACCTCCAGATGTGTATTTCACACTGCAAAATATTTTCTGTGGCCCTAAATGGCGTTTTTTGCAAGAGCACAACAACCCCAACAGTATATAACCGCTGAATCGCACAGCTGCAGAGGCCAGAGAATGCTTTTTAAAAATAATGTTGTTTTTTCACACACCTCCAGATGTGTATTTCACACTGCAAAATATTTTCTGTGGCCCTAAATGGCGTTTTTTGGAAGAGCACAACACAACCACAGTATTTAACCACTGAATCGCACAGCTATAGAAGTGCAGAGAATGCTATTCAAAAAAAAATGTTTTTTTTTTTAGTATAGCACTGTACAATATATAGAAATTGTTTATTTTACACACCTCCACATGTGTATTTCACACTGCAATTTATTTTCTGTGGCCCTAAATGGCGTTTTTTGGAAGAGCACAACAACCCCAACAGTATATAACCGCTGAATCGCACAGCTGCAGAGGCCAGAGAATGCTATTCAAAAATAATGTTGTTTTTTCACACACCTCCAGATGTGTATTTCACACTGCAAAATATTTTCTGTGGCCCTAAATGGCGTTTTTTGCAAGAGCACAACAACCCCAACAGTATATAACTGCTGAATCGCACAGCTGCAGAGGCCAGAGAATGCTTTTTAAAAATAATGTTGTTTTTTCACACACCTCCAGATGTGTATTTCACACTGCAAAATATTTTCTGTGGCCCTAAATGGCGTTTTTTGGAAGAGCACAACACAACCACAGTATTTAACCACTGAATCGCACAGCTATAGAAGTGCAGAGAATGCTATTCAAAAAAAATGTTGTTTTTTTTTAGTATAGCACTGTACAATATATAGAAATTGTTTATTTTACACACCTCCACATGTGTATTTCACACTGCAATTTATTTTCTGTGGCCCTAAATGGCGTTTTTTGGAAGAGCACAACAACCCCAACAGTATATAACCGCTGAATCGCACAGCTGCAGAGGCCAGAGAATGCTATTCAAAAATAATGTTGTTTTTTCACACACCTCCAGATGTGTATTTCACACTGCAAAATATTTTCTGTGGCCCTAAATGGCGTTTTTTGCAAGAGCACAACAACCCCAACAGTATATAACCGCTGAATCGCACAGCTGCAGAGGCCAGAGAATGCTTTTTAAAAATAATGTTGTTTTTTCACACACCTCCAGATGTGTATTTCACACTGCAAAATATTTTCTGTGGCCCTAAATGGCGTTTTTTGGAAGAGCACAACACAACCACAGTATTTAACCACTGAATCGCACAGCTATAGAAGTGCAGAGAATGCTATTCAAAAAAAATGTTGTTTTTTTTAGTATAGCACTGTACAATATATATAAATTGTTTATTTTACACACCTCCACATGTGTATTTCACACTGCAATTTATTTTCTGTGGCCCTAAATGGCGTTTTTTGGAAGAGCACAACAACCCCAACAGTATATAACCGCTGAATCGCACAGCTGCAGAGGCCAGAGAATGCTATTCAAAAATAATGTTGTTTTTTCACACACCTCCAGATGTGTATTTCACACTGCAAAATATTTTCTGTGGCCCTAAATGGCGTTTTTTGCAAGAGCACAACAACCCCAACAGTATATAACCGCTGAATCGCACAGCTGCAGAGGCCAGAGAATGCTTTTTAAAAATAATGTTGTTTTTTCACACACCTCCAGATGTGTATTTCACACTGCAAAATATTTTCTGTGGCCCTAAATGGCGTTTTTTGGAAGAGCACAACACAACCACAGTATTTAACCACTGAATCGCACAGCTATAGAAGTGCAGAGAATGCTATTCAAAAAAAATGTTTTTTTTAGTATAGCACTGTACAATATATAGAAATTGTTTATTTTACACACCTCCACATGTGTATTTCACACTGCAATTTATTTTCTGTGGCCCTAAATGGCGTTTTTTGGAAGAGCACAACAACCCCAACAGTATATAACCACTGAATCGCACAGCTGCAGAGGCCAGAGAATGCTATTCAAAAATAATGTTGTTTTTTCACACACCTCCAGATGTGTATTTCACACTGCAAAATATTTTCTGTGGCCCTAAATGGCGTTTTTTGCAAGAGCACAACAACCCCAACAGTATATAACCGCTGAATCGCACAGCTGCAGAGGCCAGAGAATGCTTTTTAAAAATAATGTTGTTTTTTCACACACCTCCAGATGTGTATTTCACACTGCAAAATATTTTCTGTGGCCCTAAATGGCGTTTTTTGGAAGAGCACAACACACCCACAGTATATAACCGCTGAATCGCACAGCTGCAGAGAATGCTATTCAAAAAAAAGGTTGGTTTTTTTTTTTAGTATAGCATAGTACAAGAAAAATATATAGAAATTGGTTATTTCACACAACTAGAGATATACACTGCAAAATATTTTTTTTGCCCAAAAATAGGTCTTTTTTGCGCACAACAGAGTGCCTTTTTTTTTTTTTTGCAACAGCACAATAAAGTGCCTTTTTTTTGGGGGGGGCCCAAAAATGGGTCTTTTTAGCAAAAGCACAATAAAGTGCCTTTTTTTTTTCTGCCCGAAATGGGTCTTTTAGCAAGAGCACAATACAGCCACAGTATGGAATAGGTGTATCACTCAACGTAATGCAGTGCTGGTGCACTGAGCTTGCAACACAAACAGATAAACCTATGCAGATCGCTGAGCTATTATATCTCTCAATCTGGACTCCTATCTAAATCTCTCTCCCTGAAAGCACAAACAGGATCCTGCCCCTACACTACACTACACTGTCTCTCTATCTTTTCTATCAGTAGATTGCAGAATCAGGACTAACTCCTATCATATAATTCTCTCCCTCACAGGAACAGCAGCCAGGATCCTTTCCCTACACTGTCTAAAAGCAGAGTGACGATCTGTGCTGTGTGCCTCTTGCTTATATAGAAGCTGGTCACATGCTGGGTCACATGTTGCACTGACCAATCACAGCCATGCCATTAGTAGGCATGGCTATGATGGCTTCTAAGGGCACACCAGCTAATCAAATGGTGATTGGCTGGCCCCTGAAGCATTTCTAACTGCGCTATTAAATTCCCGAATCCGGACCCGAACCCGGACTTTAGTGAAAAATCCGGGTCCGGGTCCGGGGTCGGGAAAACGCCAAAATTCGGTACGGACCCGAACTTTACAGTTCGGGTCCGCTCAACACTGGTGCTGACAAAGCTTTTCCACATTTCAGCCATACTAACCCTGCCTTCTGAGGTGCTGGCGGTGCCCCGGCTGCGTTGGCGACCTCTTCCTCCTCCTCTGCCTTCGCCTTGTGCTTCCACCGTACCCCCGCTGTCAGGTGGGAATGCCATTTTTTTACTCAAATTTTTTTTTTTTAATAGCACAATAGAAGAAAAATATATAAATTGTAAATCTCACACCTGCATATATGCAGAAAACACTGCAATTTTTTTATCTTTCTTTTTTTTCCCTAAATTAGTGTTTTTGGAAGAGCAGAATACAACCACAGTATGTAAACGGTGTATCTCACACCTACAGAACTGCAGAAAATGCTATTCAAAGAAAATGTTTTTGTCCTAAAATAATTTTTTTAGAATATCACAATAGAAGAAAAATATATAAATTGTTCATCTCACACACCTCCAGATATGCAGAAAACACTGCAAAATATTTTTTGTGGCTCTAAATGGGTGTTTTTGGAAGAGCAGAATACACCCACAGTATGTAAACGGTGTATCTCACACCTACAGAACTGCAGAAAATGCTATTCAAAGAAAATGTTTTTGTCCTAAAATAATTTTTTTAGAATATCACAATAGAAGAGAAATATATAAATTGTTTATCTCACACACCTCCAGATATGCAGAAAACACTGCAAAATATTTTTTTGTGGCCCTAAATGGGTGTTTTTGGAAGAGCAGAATACACCCACAGTATGTAAACGGTGTATCTCACACCTACAGAACTGCAGAAATTGCTATTAAAAAAAATGTTTTTGTCCTAAAATATTTTTTTTAGAATAGCACAATAGAAGAAAAATATATAAATTGTTTATCTCACACCTGCATATATGCAGAAAACACTGCAATTTTTTTATTTTTTTTGCCCTAAATGGGTGTTTTTGGAAGAGCAGAATACACCCACAGTACAGGTCCTTCTCAAAAAATTAGCATATTGTGATAAAGTTCATTATTTTCTGTAATGTACTGATAAACATTAGACTTTCATATATTTTAGATTCATTACACACAACTGAAGTAGTTCAAGCCTTTTCTTGTTTTAATATTGATGATTTTGGCATACAGCTCATGACAACCCAAAATTCCTATCTCAAAAAATTAGCATATCATGAAAAGGTTCTCTAAATGAGCTATTAACCTAATCATCTGAATCAACTAATTAACTCTAAACACCTGCAAAAGATTCCTGAGGCTTTTAAAAACTCCCAGCCTGGTTCATTACTCAAAACCGCAATCATGGGTAAGACTGCCGACCTGACTGCTGACCAGAAGGCCATCATTGACACCCTCAAGCAAGAGGGTAAGACACAGAAAGAAATTTCTGAACGAATAGGCTGTTCCCAGAGTGCTGTATCAAGGCACCTCAGTGGGAAGTCTGTGGGAAGGAAAAAGTGTGGCAGAAAACGCTGCACAACGAGAAGAGGTGACCGGACACTGAAGAAGATTGTGGAGAAGGACCGATTCCAGAGCTTGGAGGACCTGCGGAAGCAGTGGACTGAGTCTGGAGTAGAAACATCCAGAGCCACCGTGAACAGGCGTGTGCAGGAAATGGGCTACAGGTGCCGCATTCCCCAGGTCAAGCCACTTTTGAACCAGAAACAGCGGCAGAAGCGCCTGACCTGGGCTACAGAGAAGCAGCACTGGACTGTTGCTCAGTGGTCCAAAGTACTTTTTTCGGATGAAAGCAAATTTTGCATGTCATTCGGAAATCAAGGTACCAGAGTCTGGAGGAAGACTGGGGAGAGGGAAATGCCAAAATGCCTGAAGTCCAGTACCCACAGTCAGTGATGGTCTGGGGTGCCATGTCAGCTGCTGGTGTTGGTCCACTGTGTTTTATCAAGGGCAGGGTCAATGCAGCTAGCTATCAGGAGATTTTGGAGCACTTCATGCTTCCATCTGCTGAAAAGCTTTATGGAGATGAAGATTTCATTTTTCAGCACGACCTGGCACCTGGTAAATGGTTTACTGACCATGGTATTACTGTGCTCAATTGGCCTGCCAACTCTCCTGACCTGAACCCCATAGAGAATCTGTGGGATATTGGGAAGAGAAAGTTGAGAGACGCAAGACCCAACACTCTGGATGAGCTTAAGGCCGCTATCGAAGCATCCTGGGCCTCCATAACACCTCAGCAGTGCCACAGGCTGGTTGCCTCCATGCCACGCCGCATTGAAGCAGTCATTTCTGCAAAAGGATTCCCGACCAAGTATTGAGTGCATAACTGAACATAATTATTTGAAGGTTGACTTTTTTTGTATTAAAAACACTTTTCTTTTATTGGTCGGATGAAATATGTTAATTTTTTGAGATAGGATTTTTGGGTTTTCATGAGCTGTATGCCAAAATCATCAATATTAAAACAAGAAAAGGCTTGAACTACTTCAGTTGTGTGTAATGAATCTAAAATATATGAAAGTCTAATGTTTATCAGTACATTACAGAAAATAATGAACTTTATCACAATATGCTAATTTTTTGAGAAGGACCTGTATGTACAGGGTTAGAGATGGCCTTGCAGTTCGCCCCGCGGTCAGTTCGCAGCGAATTTTGCGCATTCGCGGTTCGCGAAACCGGCGGACTTATGGCGCTATTCGCGGCCGGTTCGCGGCCGCCATATTCTTTTACATTGTGGAACTTTGACCTATGACACATCCATCATGTGGTACAGGACAGCCAATTGAGACATTTCAGCAGATGGACATACCCCCTACCTTATAAATAGACCTGATCTGGCTGCCATTTTACATTCTGTTATTTGTCAGCGTAGGGACAGGTTGCTGTGTGGAGCAGGGACAGACTGTAATCCTAGCTATTAGGTCCACAAAAGTCCTTTTAAGGACTGGTATAGGTGTACAATTGTTTCGTGTGCAGTATATAGGGGTGTAATACACTTTTAGTTCATTTCAATTGTGCAGCATTGGGACTGCAGTGCTGAGTTGTTCTGCAGCTGTCTTTAGTCCGTGTAGGAAGGTTGCTGTGTGTGTACTACCAGGGACAGACTCTACTAAAACAAAAGTCCTTCTAAGGACTGGTATAGGTGTACAGTCCACAAAAGTCCTTTTAAGGACTGGTATAGGTGTACTATTTTGTGTGCAGTAAATAGGGGTGTACTACACGCATAAAATACTCTAGGAAGAATAGTATAGTGCATTTCTACTGTGCAGCTTCTGAGCGGTTCTGCAGCTCTTTTCTCAGTTTAGGTAGAAGTTGCCGCTGTGTGTCGCAGGCACAGACTAGCGACTAAAATCGCTAACCAATAAAGCTCCAGAAAAGTTATTTTAAGGACTGGTATAGGTATACTATTTTGTGTGCAGTAAATAGGGGTGTACTACACGCATAAAATACTTTCACATATAGGAAGAATAGTATAGTGCATTTCTACTGTGCAGCTTCTGAGCGGTTCTGCAGCTCTTTTCTCGGTTTAGGTAGAAGTTGCCACTGTGTGTCGCAGGCACAGACCAGCGACTAAAATCGCTAACCAATAAAGCTCCACAAAAGTTCATTTTAAGGACTGGTATAGGTGTACTATTTGGTGTGCAGTATATAGGGGTCTAATACACGCATAAAAAACTTTCAAACATACTATATAATATATACTATACTATATAATATATAGTGCATTTCAACTGTGCAGCATTTCTACTGTGCAGCTTCTGAGCGGTTCTGCTGCAGCTCTTTTCTCGGTTTAGGTAGAAGTTGCTGCTGTGTGTCGCAGGCACAGACTAGCGACTAAAATCGCTAACCAATAAAGCTCCACAAAAGTTCATTTAAGGACTGGTATAGGTGTGTCAGAGATTGATAATAGACCAGACTGTGTGACTGCATAAAAGGAAACCAAACGGGTGTAGGTGAAAATATACAATTTATTATGGTGAGTGACCAACAAACAACCACCTCAAACAGAACACGGTGCAATGAATAAATCAACAGTGACTATAAACAATATATACAAATAAGGGAGATACCGGAATCGTAGTAAAAGCCAGGCCGAGGTCATACACAAGGGGATCAAGCAGATGGGTATGGATGGGACGAGAACAGGAACAGGGAGGGGACGGATGGATAGGCTGCAGAGCAGGGATCCAGGTAACAGAAGGGACAGCTGCAGGATGGGTACAAAGTAAGGATCAGGTTAAACAGGGTGAGTGTTCAAGGTAGGGATCAGGTCGGATCAGATCAGGCAGGGTGCAGGTTGGGATAAGATACAGGCTAAAGTCCGGGTCACAGGTCCAGGGGGTCAGGAAGAGAGATACAAGGGCAAGGAGTGTTTGCACTTGCCGGGTATATAAGGAAGTCCAGTGATTAAGCTTCAGGTCACAGCTGACCACAGGAAGTGCTCCCTGTCCCATACTGCCAGAATACACCCGCTGGTGGATGCCGGTACTGCAGTCCATGTATCATGTGTTACCACCAGCAGGTGAGATCCTCCAACAGAGATATTGGCTGCAGGAGGACACCTGCTGGCGGACACTAGCACTGCAGTCCAAAGGACCAACAGCACCACCAGCGGGTGAAGCCTTTCCTGACAAGGTGTACTATTTGGTGTGCAGTATATAGGGGTCTAATACACGCATAAAAAACTTTCAAACATACTATATAATATATACTATATACTATACTATATAATATATAGTGCATTTCAACTGTGCAGCATTTCTACTGTGCAGCTTCTGAGCGGTTCTGCTGCAGCTCTTTTCTCGGTTTAGGTAGAAGTTGCCGCTGTGTGTCGCAGGCACAGACTAGCCACTAAAATCGCTAACCAATAAAGCTCCACAAAAGTTCTTTTAAGGACTGGTATAGGTGTACTATTTTGTGTGCAGTAAATAGGGGTGTACTACACGCATAAAATACTTTCACATATAGGAAGAATAGTATAGTGCATTTCTACTGTGCAGCATTGTGACTGCTAAGAGGTTCTGCAGCGATACTACAAAGAGTGACAAACGCAATTAGAAAAAAGTATTATAACTGCTGTGATAGACCAGTGGCCCCCGAAACCGACAGTTTGAAGCGGGGTGTTAAATACCTTCTTCCACATATACTGCCCTTCTCTACAGCCTTTTGTCACAGGGTCATTTAAAAAGATGACAGGCAGAGGAAGAGGCAGGCCCTTCCACAGAGGTGGTAGGGGTAGGGCAGGAGCACCAGGCCGGAGCCAAAGTGGGAAGTTGCAGAAGGTGCGTTTGATTACTTCAAAGGACGCACCAGACTTGGTTGAGTGGCTCACTCAGCCTTATGCCGCGTACACACGATTATTATTCACGGCGGTTAAAAAACTGCCGTGAATAATGACAGGAAAAACGAGGGAACCGCTTGGTTCCCTACACATGGTCGTTTTTCCCGTCATTTTTTCTCTTGACGAGAAAAACGACCGTCTGTGGGCTCCGCGGCAGTGTTTCCCTCTGGGAAAACTGCCGCGGAAAAAAATGCTGGAAAAAACGATGAGAAAATTTAGAACATGTTCTAATTTTTCTCGTCGTTTTTTATTCAGTTTTTCCCGACGAGAAAAATGACATAAAGCCCACAGACGATCGTTTTTCTCGGCGAAAAAAAAAATGCAGTTTTTCTCGTCGAGAAAAGCGGTCGTGTGTACGCGGCATAAGGCCCCTTTCACACTGAGGCGTTTTTACTGCGTTTTCGCAGTAAAAATAGCGCTGTAATAACGCCTGAAATAATCCTGCCCCAGCATTCTCAATGTGAAATCTCTGAGGGCTTTCACATTGAGGCGTTTTGCTGGCTGGGCGTTGAAAAAAATCCTGCAAACAGCTTTTTTAGAGCAACTTTAGGGCGCATAAAATAGCGCTGTAAAAACGCCTATCCCCATTGAAATGAATGGGATTCGCGGTAAAAACGCAGTAAAAATGCATAGGCATAAGCGTTATGTTAAAAAATAGCGCTAACGCCTATGCGTTTTTACCGCGTTCGCGCTAATTTTAGCGCGAACGCGGTAAAATCGCGGTAAAAACGCATAGGCGTTAGCGCTATTTTTACCGCGATCGCGGTAAAATCGCGGTAAAAAATGTATTATTTTTTAGCGTTTTTTCAACGCCTCAGTGTGAAAGGGGATGCACCCTCCTCATCCTCTCTATCTGCACCCTCTTCACTCTCTGCTGTGTGCACCCCCAAAGACACTACCACCAACACCATATACCCTCCGCTTGAGTCACAGGAATTATTTTCCGATCCATCACAAGACTTCTCCGATGCGCAGGCATTCTTGACATTGGATCAGGAAGAGGAGGTAGCAACAACCGCCACTCAGCAGTCTGACGACAGTACCCAGATCAGCCCAAAGATGTTGGTCCCCGCTGTTGCTGCCTACTCCGAGATCTCTAATGTTAGTGGTGGGGAAGGTGACGTAGATGATGATGTGTCTATGGATGTCACGTGGGTGCCCACAAGAGAGGACCAGGAGGGGAGTTCAGAGGGAGAGATGGACCAGCAGATAGGGAGGAGAGGCAGGCGGAACTTACATTGCACAGGAGGGACAAACCAGACTGCTAATGTATCAGGACTCAAAGCGAGCCATTAACCATGTACGGTCACATCTGGCGCTCCCAGGACACCGGCACATGGCTCCGCAGTGTGGGCTTTTTTTAACGTGTCCGCTGCTGACAATAGTGTTGCCATCTGCAGCCTTTGCAGTCAACGCATAAGTTGCGGTAAGCCCAACACTCACCTAGGGATGACCGCCTTAAGAAGGCACATGAACTCCCATCACGAGCCCAGTGGGAGCAACGCCGTCAGAACCCACAAAGCCAAACTCCAGGCTCTCACCGTCCAGCCTCTTCTACTACTTCTCCTCTCTCTTCACAGTTGTCCTCCACTCCACCTTCCATCATCCCATCCCCAAGTTTATCTGGAAAAAGGCAGGCTTCCGTGGGCCAAATGTTCGAGCGTAAAAGAATGATGACGCCGGATAACCCCCTTGCCCAACGGTTGACCGCTGGCTTGTCAGAACTCCTAGCCCGCCAACTACTGCCATATAAACTGGTGGACTCGGAGGCCTTTTGAAAATTTGTGGCCATTGGAACACCACAATGGAAGGTCCCAGGAAGGAAATATTTCTCCCAGAAGGGCATCCCAGAGCTATATGGCCATGTTCAGCGGCAAGTGAATGTATCTCTGGCACACAGTGTCGGTGTAGAGATACATCTGACCACAGACACGTGGTCTAGCAAACACAGGCAGGGAAGGTATATTACTTTTACTGCCCACTGGGTGAACCTTCTGACGGCCGTCAAGCATGTAACCCGTGGCACCCGTGTAGATTTGGTTTTACCGCCACGGATTGCATGCAGGCCTGCCTCTTCTTCTCCTCCTCCTCCTACTCCATCCTCCCTCTCCTCCTCGGCTGACTCCTCCTCTTCCGCTGCTACCGTCTCTTCCGCTGCGCCGCCCAAGATCCCCAGAACCGATTCAACATGCCAGGTGAGACGTTGCCATGCTGTGCTGCGTCTGTTGTGCCTGGAAGCCAAGAGCCACACTGGCCCTGCACTCCTTTCAGCTTTGCGTTCACAGGCAGATCAGTGGCTACCACCGCTCAATTTGACAGTTGGTAAAGTGGTGTGCGACAACGGTGCCAATCTGCTGAGCGTGTTGAAACAGGGCAAAATTACACACGTGCCATGCATGGCACACGTCTTGAACTTGGTCGTGCAGTGATTCGTTGTCAAATACCCTGGGGTCCAGGACGTCTTGCGGCAGGCAAGGAAAATCTCGGCCCATTTCAGAAGATCTTACACGGCCATGGCGCGCCTTGCTGACATTCAGCGGCGACACAATCTGCCGGTCAGACGTCTTATTTGTGACTGCCCGACGTGATGGAACTCAACCTTGTATATGCTTGATAGGCTGCTCCAGCAGAAACGTGCAGTTAACGACTACCTGTACGAACTCTGCGCCAGAACAGGTTCTGGGGATCTTGGTTTTTTTTCACCGCGTCAGTGGCTGCTCATGCGCGACGCATGCAGACTTTTGAGGCCATTTGATGAGAACACCAAACTGGTCAGTCGCAGCCATGGTGCCATCAGTGACATTGTACCTTATGCCTTCTTTATGGAGCGTGCATTGCGACGTGTCATTGATCAAGCCGTCGAGGAGCAGGAGCAGGAAGATGAGGAAGTCGCAATGCTGGATGAATTCCCAGGGGGGCTACTCTATCTGAGACAAGTCAACAACAGGAGTCTGAAGAGGAGTCAGAGAAGGATGGTGCCGGGGCGGATGAGGAGGAGCAAGAAGAGCATGCTTTAAACCTTTCTGGGATCCCTGCTGTTGTTGTTCGTGGATGGGGGGAGGAGATCGAGGACGACATTATCCTGGATGATGACGAGCATTAGCCAGGCCACCACACTGCTTCCAGTTTAGTGCAAATGGGGGCCTTCATGTTCCAGTGTTTTAAGAGGGACCCCCGTATAAAAAGCATAAAGGGCAAGGACCATTACTGGGTGGCAACGTACTTGGACCCCCAGTACAAACAAAAAATTGTAGAAATGTTACCACCATCACAGAGGGCTGTCAGAATGGAGCACTTCCAGGCCTTGCTTCGAGAAATGCTGCATTCTGCTTTTGCATACGCTGGCAGAGGAATTTCCACTCGCAGAGGAACAGTTGTGGATACCAATCCAACAGCGCCTGCAAGAAGAGGGCGGTTTGAAGATGTCTTGGTCACTTCTGATATGAGATCATTCTTTCAGCCGACCCATCGACAGGTCTCATCCGGATCCAGCATCAGGGAACGCCTAGACCGACAGGTGTCCGACTACATCGGATTAACGGCCGATGTGGACGCTCTGAGAAGTGATGAACCCCTGGACTACTGGGTGGGCAGGCTTGACCTCTGGCCAGAGCTTGCACAATTTGCAATGGAACTGTTGGCTTGCCCCTCATCCAGTGTCCTGTCCGAAAGAACGTTCAGCGCAGCAGGGGGGATCGTGACCGATAAGCGCACTCGCCTAGCTCACGACAGTGTTGACTACCTCACATTTATAAAAATGAATGAGGCATGGATCTCTGAGGAATTCAACACATGTGACCAGTAGACCATGTTTCATTCAAATTCCTCATGACAGGCCACAAATATCCACCACCACCTATAACAATAATTCATGGTCCCTGTCTTCTTGGGTAAATACAGGGGCATAAAAGGCCTTTTATGTCCGTTGAATGCCTAATTTTGGGGGCCTATAGTGCCCGAAACGTATTTATCCTGTGAATGCCTAATGTACCTCCAGCCACAGAATACAAAGTTCTTTGCTGTCAGATGAATGCCTGTTGGCTAATTTTTGGGGCCTGTACTGGCCGACACTTACTTCTTTATCCAGGCTGTGAATGCCTAATTTTTCAGACTGGAATTAAAAATCAATTCCGCTAAATTGTGGAACGGATGCGGACCCATTTTACAGACGTGGGAATGGACCCTATATGTATTTGACATGTATTTACCGGCTGCTGTCAGTTCTGGCTGATTTAGGCCGAGCTATTACAATAAAACCGAGCAATATTACAAAAAACGAAATAAACGTTATAACTGTATAAACGATTTATATAACTTATAAAAAAAAAAAAAACATTTATGGCAACTTTTCCAATAGCAGGATCATCTCCTGCACCCCCTTCATAGCCTTTCTTTGCGTCTCTTCCATGGCCTTCATGCGCTCCTGAATTGACAACATTTTTCAGATAAGAAAAGAATGCTTGTCGTTGTCGATCACAAATTTGCTTAATACTTCTGTTATGTCATTGTCCATGTTGTGGGACTATGTGTGCACAGCTAGTAATTATTTTGTGGCTGCATATATGATTTAATGTTCGCCTCCCATTGAAATTAATGGGGCCCACCGCGAACCCGCGGTTCGCGAACATTTACCCGCGTTCGCGCGATCACGTTCGCGAACCGTCCCGGAAGATGTTCGTCCATCCCTATACAGGGTGTATCTCAACGTAACATATGCAGTGCTGGTGCACTGAGCTTGCAGATAAAAGTTAGATTTTCTCTGGCACTGGGCTCATGGCAGTGTAAAAAAACTGTGCACTGCAACCCAACCAGGTAAATATATGCAGATCGCTGAGTTATTAGATCTCTGAATCTGGACTTCTAGATAAATCTCTCTCCCTGAAAGCAGCAACAGGAACCTTGCCCTACACTGTCTTTATCTCTTCTCTCAGTAGATTGCAGAATCAGGACTAACTCCTATCATTTCATTCTCTCCCTCACAGCAACAGCAGCCAGGATCCTTTCCCTATACTGTCTAAAGCAGAGTGATTTGCTGTGCTGTGTGCCTCTAGCTTATATAGAGGCTGGGTCACATGCTGCACTGGCCAATCACATCCATGCCATTAGTAGGCATGGCTGTAATGGCTTCTAAAGGCACACCAGTTAAACAAAAGCAGCTTTTAGAAATGCGCCATTACATCGCTGAACACCGGACCCGAACCCGAACATACAGTCAATTGTTCGGGTTCGGGTCCGGGACCCAAAAATCCAAAAGTCCGGTACGAACCCGAACTTTAAAGTTTGGGTTCGCTCAACCCTACTCCACATGCTTTGTAAGTAGGAAAACCTGCAAAATCGGCAGTGTATCAAATACTTTTTCTCCCCACTGTATATATACAGCATCTCACAAAAGTGAGTAGACCCCTCACATTTTTGTAAATATTTTATTATAACTTTTTATGTGACAACACTGAAGAAATAACACTTGGCTACAATGTAAAGTAGTGAGTGTACAGCTTGTATAACATTGTATATTTGCTGTCCCCTCAAAATAACTCAACACACAGCCATAAATGTCTAAACCACTGGCAACAAAAGTGAGTACACCACTAAGTAAAAATGTCCACATTGGGCCCAAAGTGTCAATATTTTTTGTGGTCACCATTATTTTCCAGCACTGCCTTAACCCTCTTAGGCATGGAGTTCACCAGAGCTTCACAGGTTGCCACTGGAGTACTCTTCCACTCCTCCATGGTGACATCACGGAGCTGGCTAATGTTAGAGACCGTGCACTCCTCCACCTTCCATTTGAGGATGCCCGACAGATGTTCAATAGGGTTTAGGTCTGGAGACATGCTTGGCCAGTCCATCACCTTTACCTTCAGCTTCTTTAGCAAGGCAGTGGTCGTCTTGGAGGTGTGTTATCATGTTGGAATACTGCCCTGCATCCCAGTCCATGGTTTCCTCAATGAACTGTAGCTCCCCAGTGCCGGCAGCACTCGTGCAGCCCTAGAGCATGACACTCCCACCACCATGCTTGACTGTAGACAAGACACACTTGTCTTTGTGCTCCTCACCTGGTTGCCACCACACATGTTTGACACCATCTGAACTAAATACGTTTATCTTGGTCTCAGACCACAGGACATGGTTCTGGTAATCCATGTCCTTAGTCTGCTTGTCTTCAGCAAACTGTTTGCGGACTTTCTTGTGCATCATCTTTAGAAGAGGCTTTCTTCTGGGATGACAGCCATGCAGACCAATTTGATGCAGTGTGCGGTGTATGGTCTGAGCACTGACAGGCTGACCCCCCACCCCTTCAACCTCTGAAGAAATGCTGGCAGCACTCATACGTCTATTTCCCAAAGACAACCTCTGGATATGACGCTGAGCACGTGCACTCAACTTCTTTGATTGACCATGGCGAGGCCTGTTCTGAGTGGAACCTGTCCTGTTAAACCGCTGTATGGTCTTGGCCACTGTGCTGCAGCTCAGTTTCAGGGTCTTGGCAATCTTCTTATAGCCTAGGCCATCTTTACGTAGAGCAACAATTATTTTTTTCAGATCCTCAGAGAGTTCTTTGCCATGAGGTGCCATGTTGAACTTCCAGTGACCAGTATGAGAGAGTGAGAGCAATAACACCAAATTTAATACACCTGCTCTCTATTCACAGTGACACGTGACAGTGTCATGTGACACTAACGTGTCACATGGCACTGGGGAGAGAAAATGTCTAATTGGGCACAATTTGGACATTTTCACTTAGGGGTGTACTCACTTTTGTTGCCAGCGGTGTAGGCATTAGTGGGGGACAGCAAATGAGTTTAGTTATTTTGAGGGGACAGAAAATGTACACTGTTATACAAGCTGTACACTCACTACTTTACATTGTAGCAAAGTGTCATTTCTTCAGTGTTGTCACATGAAAACATATAATAAAATATTTACAAAAAATGAGAGGGGTGTACTCACTTTTGTGAGATACTGTATATAATATATATATATATATATATATATATATATAAATATATAAACTCACCGGCCACTTTATTAGGTACACCTTGCTATTACCAGGTTAGACCCCGTTTGCCTTCAGAACTGCTTTAATTCTTTGTGGCATACAGTTGTGCTCATAAATCTACATACCCTGGCAGAATTTATGATTTCTTGGCCATTTTTCAGAGAATATGATATGAATAATAACACAAAAACTTTTCTTTCAATCATGGTTAGGGTTTGGCTGAAACCATTTATTAGTATGTTCATCAGTATGTTCAACTTCACCACAAACTCAAGACTCAAGATAACTTCTGTGTTTACATGCAGTATATGCAACATATGGAAACCTCTAAAGGTTTTATATCTGGTTGTTATGCTAACCTTTTGGCCTAATCTACCTTGAAGAGTTTCCTTCTACAGTACCGGAGAAATGCGAGGTGGATGTTGGTCCCCTGATAGATGATCAATGGGAGCAGGCCTTGCAGGTGGTGCCACTGTGTTTACTAAACCACCCACAGTGGCTTGGTTGCAAAGTACGATTTATAGGTGCAGCGGAGTCAATTCAGATAAGACGTTGTGGAGTAACAGGAACTGGCTTCTTTATTGGAACATAACCACACTAGCAAAGATGTCACCTCATATAGTAAGAAGAACACAGACAGGAAAAATAAACCAAAAAGTACAGCACTATTGTAGCGGCCTCACACCCTTCTCTTGTGAATCGGTTATCCGATAGCTCCTATCTAGGGGTATCTTGTATGCGAGAGTGAGATGCGCTACGGCCCATGTCCTCCCCATTGCAACGGGTGAGGTGAAGGCCAGTACCTGTTGTTCTCCTCGGGCCTATGTGTTTCTTTAAGAGCCAAGTCTGTTGTGCTGACACTTCCCTTCGCTCCCATTAACCAGAGTACCACACACCGATAAGGGTCCAACCCTTGTTTATTATAACACACGAATAAACAGTCCTTTGCCAGCCGACTGGTTGGGACCCATAAAACAGTTCAATACGGTGGGGTGAGCAGGTTGAGGCACAGTCCTAACAATCAAACTAAACCACTGTGGTTTCACCAGCGGTTGCTACAGCCATTGGCTTGAGAGAGAACTTGAATCTTTGGAGTCTCTACCAGCGACTCTAGAGAACATGAACTGGAGTACCTTCGCTGCGTTGCAGCCCCTGTCAGGGCGGAGATGTCCCTCCAAGGGAGTTACCAGAGGCCCCTCTGTCACCGGGTTGATGCTGCTCCGTGCTCTTCAGAAGGGTAACCTCTCCGGCCTCCTCGCCTCAGACACGGGCCCCATCCACCTCAGGGTCCCTCGGACTCATCCGCCCTTGCGGAGCCCAGTCGAAGTCACTGGGCCGCAGGCCTCCGGTGTAGTACCTCACCCCAGGCTTAAGGTGCCTGAGATGGACGCCAACACTGCTCCGACCAGGCCATGGGCACCTGGGCCGGAACTCCGGATCGCCAGCACCCAGGCCAAGGGTGCTTGGGCGCGGGATAGCAAGAAGACCTTGTGGCAAGGGTGTCTACCCCCTTTTATCCCCTCCCCCAGCAGCCACAGCAGGTTCCCCCGCCCCGCTGTACCACCGCCAGAGCAGGACAAAAAGGGTGCAGCACTGCGGCAGTGGTTCTACCTCGACTTAGGACAACATCGCCACCCACAGGTCAAGGATAATAGCACACTACCAAAGTCCTCCATGACTTAAATGGTCTAACCCCTCTCATGATTGGTACATCCTGGATCATACTACCACTCAGGTGCTCCCCCTAGATTTAGACCCCCGCTACACTATATACAGGAAATACAACACATCATAGAAAAATACATAGCATAGCACTGAGCATTAGCGACCCCTTCTCAACAACTAAGGCTTAGTCTGTTAAACCCATCTTCTTTGTAAGCCTTGAATGTCTTTCAGCGGTCAGGGGCTTTGTAAGGATGTCCGCTGTCATATCCTTGGTTGGGCAATAAAGTAACTCAAGAAGACCTTGCTCTTGAAGATCCCTAAGAAAGTGGAACTTCACATCAATGTGCTTGGTTCTTGAATTAACTCCTTCCATGTGTGCAAGTACAATGCATGCTTGATTGTCCTCATAGATTTCTGTTGGTCCCAACTAGGGATGAGCTTCGAGTTCGAGTCGAACTCATGTTCGACTCAAACATTGCCTGTTCGCCCGTTCGCCGAACAGCGAACAATTTGGGGTGTTTGCGGCAAATTCGAAAAGTCTATGGGAGAAATCTAAAGTGCTAATTATAAAAGCTTATATGCAAGTTATTGTCATAAAAAGTGTTTGGGGACCCGGGTCCTGCCCCAGGGGACATGTATCAATGCAAAAAAAAGTTTTAACAACTGCATTTTTTTCGGGAGCAGTGATTTTAACCACTTAACGACCGCTCACTGTATATCTACGTCGGCAGAATGGCACCGACAGGCACAATCAAGGAACAGTGTACGTGATTGCCTTTGTACAGTTGGGGGGTCCGATCGGACCCCCTCCTATACAGTGAGCGATCGGTATTCGTTGGGGAGCGATCCTACATGAGGGGGCGGCCATTCGATTCCGGCCCCCCCCCCCCCGCGATCGCTCCCGGCGAATGAAAATGCTCCCTCTGCTGTGTAATGTTTACACAGGCAGAGGAAGCAGGAGGAAGTGATGTCATCTCTCATGCGGCGCTCACATATACCGAACGCCGTACAAGAGAAGACACACAGGTCAGTGCACTAACACTACACTGACACCAGGACACATAGGCACACAAATCGCCCCCCCCAGGCCCCCCCAGATCGCCCCCAGCCCCCAGTCACAGTGTCACTGATTGCAGTGACCATTTATTTACTGATCACTGCAATCAGTGACATTTGTGACTGTAAAAGTGTCACTAAAGTTAGTTTTAGGTCCAGTGTAGCCCCCTAACCCCCCCTAATAAAGGTTTAACCCCCTGATCACCCCCCAGATAACCCTTTCACCCCTAGCACCGCCGTCGCTAAGCGATCATCTTTCTGACCGCTGTCTTAGCGTCGGTGATGCAGATCGGTAGCCAGTAATTTTTTTTAGGTTCGCCGCAGGTTGTTATAGCTTCGGGTACCCCCATAAATTATCTAATAAAGGTTTAACCCCCTTGATCGCCCCCCAGGTAACCCTTTCACCCCCTATCACCACTGTCGCTAAGCGATCATTTTTCTGATCGCTGTCTTAGCGTCGGTGATGCAGATCGGTAGCCAGTTCTTTTTTTTAGGTTCGCCGCAGGTTTTTATAGCGTCGGGTACCCCCATAAATTAATAGAGGTTTAACCCCCTTAATCGCCCCCCAGGTAACCCTTTCACCCCCTATCACGACTGTCGCTAAGCGATCATTTTTCTGATCGCTGTCTTAGCGTCTGTGATGCAGATCGGTAGCCAGTATTTTTTTTTAGGTTTGCCGCAGGTTTTTATAGCGTCAGGTACCCCCATATATTATCTAATAAAGGTTTTAACCCCCTAATTGCCCCTAGTTAACCCTTTCACCAGTGATCACCATATAAGTGTTACGGGTGACGCTGGTTAGTTAGTTTGCTTTTTATGGTGTCAGGGCACCCGCCGTATATATAACCCAATAAAGGTTTAACCCCCTGATCGCCCGGCGGGTGATATCAATTAGGTTTTAGCGTCAGAGAGGGTCTGCGTCACACCCCAGGCAGCGTCAGGTTAGTGCCAGTAATGCTAACACCCACGCGTGAAGCATACACCCCCCTTAGTGGTATAGTATCTGATCAGATCAATATCTGATCTGATCAGATCTATACTAGCATCCCCAGCAGTTTAGGGTTCCCAAAAACGCAGTGTTAGCGGGATCAGCCCAGATACCTGCTAGCACCTGCGTTTTGCCCCTCCGTCCAGCCCAGGCCACCCAAGTGCAGTATCGATCGATCACTGTCACTTACAAAACACAACACACATAACTGCAGCGTTCGCAGAGACAGGCCTGATCCCTGCGACTCCAGTGCTGTAGGAGGTGATTTCACCACCACAGTTAAAAAAAAAGCATATATGCCGAAGCATTGGGGCAGCAGGGGCGGAGGAGCGGAGGAGCGATTTTGCTCCTAATGCCGCGTACATACGGTCGAAATTCCGACGGAGGCTTGCCCGTGGAAAAGTCCGACCATGTGTGTGCGGTATAACTTTTTTGCGGGAGGATGCCCCCATGCTTCGGCATATATAAATGGTGCATGTATGCCCATCATTAGAAGTGGGTGGATGAAGGGCGGTATTCTAATGGTGGGCATACCCACCGATCAATCTTTTTTTTCGTTCAGCCAACTGGCTGCATGAAAAAAAAAGATTACAATACATGTCCAACAAGGACCAGCAACGTACTGGTATGTTGCTGGACTTTGAATGTTTATACCAGAATGATGCCTGCGGGTTTAGGTATCATCTTGGTATCATTATTTTCAGCCAGCGGCCGGCTTTCATGTAAAAGCAATCCTAGTGGCTAATTAGCCTCTGAACTGCTTTTACAAGCAGTGGGAGGGAATGTCCCCCCCCGGATATAAAAAGCGCCATTGGGAAATTGGGAAAGCATTTTATCACACCGATCTTGGTGTGGTCAGATGCTTTGAGGGCAGAGGAAAGATCTAGGGTCTAGAAGACCCCAGTTTTTTCAAAAAAGAGTACCTGTAACTACCTAAATATAGGGGATATTTACATTCCCTGAGATACCAATAAAAATGATAAAAAAAAAAAAATATATGGAAGGAACAATTTAAAAATAAAATAAAAAAGCAAAATTAATAATAAAAAAAAAAAAAAAGAGGAAGTGCGCATGCGCGGGACTTCCGGGAAGACGCTCTGAACGGGAGCTCCGCACTGCTCCGGCCTCTCACAGCCCCCTGAGCCTACAGACTGAGCGGGAACCGGCCAGGACTGACCCCGTCGCCTCCCGGGTGAACCAGGGACACTTTCATATGCCGGGCGGCTCACAAAAAAGGAGGTGAGCCGCCAGCTCGACTTTACACTGGCAGCCCCTGCATCATCCAAGATGGCGGCCGCAGCTCAAGGCAGCATGGAGGACCCGGACTCCATTGCGGATTCTCCATCCCCTTACCAGCACCAGATCGGTCTGCTGGCAACTCCTGTGAGTACCTGCAACCCCCAAGGGATCTCCCCAGCATCCACTGAGTCCCTGCTGAAACGGACTTTTGGAGATCTCCCCCACTCTCCCATGCTGCGATCCCCCTCAAGCCTGGCAGGCCCCCACCTCTCCCCCCCTTGCAACCAGTTCACTCCGCTGACATGCAACTCATGCTGCAGAACTTTTCTGAGATGCTAGCCACAGGTCTAGCCCACAATGCCACTCAGATCACTGCTACCATTAAGGCTGATTTGCAGAGCCTGGGAGCCCGCATGGATGCAATTGAGCAGGCTGTGGATAACACTGCCGCCCGTACTAACCAAAATACCACATGCATCCAAACCTTACAAGATCAACTTGAGACAGCTCTCTCTAAAATCGATGATTTAGAGAACAGGAGTAGAAGGTATAATTTCCGTATACGTGGGATCCCTGAATCTGTTACTGATGTTCCCAGCACAGTTAAATTGTTCATTAAAGAACTCATGCCCGACATTCAGGACCACAGATTGGAACTTGACAGGGCTCACAGAGTCCTCCAGCCCCCCCGCCCAGATGGTCTCCCAAGGGACATTGTAGTCAAGCCCCATTACTATGGTGTGAAGGAGGATGTTATGAGGAAGACCCGCAACCTGGACAATCTCTCCTTCCAAGGGAATGAAATCCAAATCTTTGCTGACATTTCACCCACCACGGTCCAGAAACGGAAGGTCCCTTAAACCCCTCCTGGAGGTCCTCAACCAGAATTCCATCAAGTACCGCTGGGCTTTTCCGTTCCGCCTACAATTTCATTTCAGGGACAAATCCTTTGGCTTTTCCACCTTTCAAGACGGCAAACGTCTCCTTCTTCAACTTGGTCTTATCTCCCAAGAACTTGCTGCACAACAAGCGACAACCAAATCAGGCTCCTCAAAGCGTCCACCCCCGGGCAGTCCTCTGACCCCGTTATGGAATAAACAACAAACGAAGAGACAGAGAGAATCCCGAACCCCGAGATGAGGGACCTTTTTTTTATTTTTTTCTCCCAGACGGGAGATGTGTTGCTTTTGACTACCCCTAATAATTCAGAGAGCTAACTACTCTCCCCCCCTAGTATGGTGGTAGACAGACCCGCACAGCCCTGACTGGCTTCAGGCGGGCCAGGGTCTTGATCTGTTTGGTTTGGGCCCCACTTGCCCATCTCATGGCTAGTTGGGACTCCCAATACCTCCCGTTCCTCCCACCTCGATGAGGAGGACGCTTTCATTGCCTTTCTGTCTTGTTGCATATATGATGGGCCTTTCCTAGTTCCAACCTATGGTTAGGCCTAGTAGCCTATACCCTTCCTTCCCCCTGCCCCCCCTTTTTTTCTTCCCTTTCCCCCCTCCCTCTCTTGCCCTCCCTCCCCACCTTCCCTTTCTCTCCCTTGCAGGCTCCACTCCATGCACTGGTTATGTTCTGGTTATACAGTTTTACGGATCGTTATATTTGTTTGTTTACAGTATTTTCTGCACTTTGGCCATTCCAGTACTGTTTTACCCCCCATTGGGGGCTCTGACGGCCGGAGCGGCTCATCATGCCGCTCTTTCTGTTGTGACGCGGAGGGACTTTTAATCCCTCTGGTGACATCAGGTAGACAACCCCTACTGGGGTTGCACTCTCTCCAAGACCCTTCTTGCAGGAGTCCTTGGACTTGGACCCGGCTAGCCGGTCCTGTTGAATTTTATCTGAATTTTTGCATGTTTGTTTTGTTTTCCTTTTGTGACTTAACTGACCAACATAATGACATCTCTGATCTTTCCTCCTCTTTTTCTTCCATTTCTTCTCCCCCCCTTCTCTCCTCCCCACTGTGTTCTCCTCCCCCCTCCTCCAGGATTCCTCGCGGAGAACTCCCCCAGGCCTTACTCCAGGGCGTTTGTTGATAGCCTACCTCACGCTGGATGTCCGGATTCTCTCTTCTCTCCAGGTAAGCTCCCCTTTTACATTCTCGCACCCCCCCTCGGGCACCCATGGCTGAGACTGACGCTCGCAAGCTGCCTTTGAAGGTAGCTTCCCACAATACACAGGGACTTTATTCCCCCTTCTAAACGCCGGAAAGCCTTTCAGAGCTACCACGCCAGAAGCCTTGATGTTGTCCTTCTTCAGGAGACCCACTTCCCCGCTAGCTATACCCCCTCCTTCATACACTGTAGCTTTCCCACCTTCTACCTTGCGAATGCTGACACCAAACAGAGAGGGGTGGCCATTCTCTTGGCTAAACGTATCCCATTTACCCACATTCACACAATTCGTGATGAAGATGGTAGGTACCTGCTGGTCAAAGGGCTCATAGAAGGGGTGACGTACTCTTTTGTTTCATACTATGCCCCCAATCGGGGCCAGGCAAATTTTTTCGCATCCATGTTCTCAACCCTCTCCTCTCATCTAGAAGGTAGAGTCTTAATAGGGGGTGACTCCAATATCACGTTTGACCACACACTTGACAAATCCCACCAGAACAGGCCCCGCCTTAAGAAACCCTCCAAACAAAGCCTCAGAATCGCCCGACTCCTACACGACTTGGGCCTGATTGATTCTTGGAGGGAATTGAATCCCACGGCCAAAGACTTTACCCATTACTCTGCCCCACACAAAACATTTGCCAGGATTGACCACATCTTCGTACCCAATTTGGACATTCACACTGCCTCTCACTCCTCAATACAAGAAGTTCCGTGGTCGGACCACTCCTTAGTAACCCTTAGAATTTCTAGCTCCCTTTCACCTTCAGGCCCCCCTCAGTGGCGCTTGAGTAAATCCCTCCTTGCCAACCCGGTCCACTGCACCATGCTGGAAAAGGACATCCAAGAATTTTTCCTCCTCAATGACACCGGGGACACGTCCCCTAGCTCTCTCTGGGGAGCTCATAAAGCCGTCTTGAGGGGGAGGATGATTCAAATGGCTTCCAACCTGAAAAAAGGAAGGAAGGTGGATGTAGAAAACTTGGAAAGGGATTTTAAACTACTTAGTAAAGCCCATAAGTCTAACCCCACTCCCGCCAGTCTGGCCAAGTTAGAATCCGCCCGCATTGCTTTAAATCTTGCCTTAACTTCTAACGCAGACAAACACTTGAGCTGGTTAAGTGGCAAATTCTACTTACAAGCTGATAAAATCGGCTCACGCTTGGCGGCCAAACTCTCCCCAAGGATCAAAAATTTCTCCTTACCCAAGATTAAATCGTTATCGGGTTCTCTCACCCAGAACCCCCATAAAATTCTGGAAACCTTCCAAGCTTTCTACTCCAAACTATACACATCTCCCTCCTCTGCCGACCCTGTTCCCTTTGAATCATTTTTGGCGGACATTGATCTCCCCAAACTTTCAGAGTCCCATAGATCCATGATGGAATCACCTTTTAGCACTGAAGAGGTCCAGGAGGTCATCAAAAATCTCAAAACAGACTCGGCGCCAGGGCCGGACGGTTTCTCCGCCCTTTATTACAAAACCTTCTCTGGGGTCCTCTCTCCTCGTCTGGCCAGTCTCTTTAACTCCCTACGAGAAGGCTCCATTCTCGAACCCGCTGCCAACCTCGCATATATCTCTGTGATCCCCAAACAGGGAAAAGATCCTAGTGATGTAGGCAACTATAGGCCGATTTCGTTGATCAATAATGATCTGAAAATCATGACCAAGATTTTGGCCAACAGAATGGCCTCTTTCATCGCTTCTTATGTTCATAAGGATCAGGTGGGTTTCATTCCCGGGAGACAGGGACCGGACCAGATCAGGAGAGCGGTAGATTTGATTTCCCTCATGCAATCCTCCTGGGATGGCGGGTCCCCCCAGAAGGGATACATTCTTTCCATAGACCTCCAAAAGGCCTTTGATACGGTCACCTGGCCATACCTTTTTACCATTCTACGCCATTGGGGCTTTGGCCCGGAATTCCTAAGAACCCTGGAGTCCCTATATTCCTCCCCGAAAACACCCAGATCAAACTACAGGGACGTCTCTCCGACCAATTCCCAATCTTAAAAGGTACCAGACAGGGCTGCCCACTCTCCCCTATTCTCTTCGCAATAGCGATAGAAACCCTAGCTCTAGCAATTAGACAACACCCGGACATTCACGGGGTTCAATGCGGTCAACATACACACAAATGCGCCCTCTTTGCGGACGATGTCCTCCTTTTCGTCACCTCCCCTCTCAAGTCGACCCCCAATATTCTCCAACTCCTCAACACTTTTGGAAAGGTTTCAGGCTTTCAGGTCAACATGGCAAAGTCAATGGCCTTGAACGTCACTACACCCCAAGATATAGTCGATAGACTCAAAACAAACTTCCCCTTCTCCTGGTGCGCCTCTTCTCTTCCCTATTTAGGTGTTTTCCTCACCCCAAAAGTAGAGCTCCTATTCCAACACAATTACCCTGCCATGTTCAAAAAACTCACAACTGAACTTACACAATGGTCTCTCTATAAATTGTCCTGGCTGGGTAGAGTCAATTCGGTCAAGATGACCCTCTTGCCCAGATTGCTTTATCTCTTCCGGTCCCTGCCTATCCCTGTCAAGAAGCGAGCACTGGATAGACTCCAATCAAAAATCATACAGTTCATATGGGGGGGCAAGGGACATCGTCTATCTAAAAAAGTTCTGTATAGGGCAAGGAAGAAAGGAGGCCTTGGCCTTCCCAATATGTGGTGGTACTACCAAGCAGCCCAACTCTGTCAATTCTCAGCAATATATACTAAAGGACCTAAACCGGACTGGGTAGACATAGAAAAGCAGGCAACCCCTAACCACACATTGGACTATTTAGCCTGGAGACCACGTAAGGACCGCCCCTCGATCCTGTCACCCGCCCTCTCTCACTCAATGGCCCTCTGTGATATCCTTCATAAACATCCCGCACTATCCTCTTCCTGGCACCCCCTCGCTCACATCTTCCACAATCCCCAATTCCCCCCGGGTCTTAACATCAAGGCTTTTGGATGGTGGCTTGACAAGGGTCTATACAGAATAGGACAATATTTTAACAATGATGGCCCCATCTCGCTCAAATACTGCACTTCCAAACTGGACATGCCCTCCTCCGAAACTTTCCGCTATTATCAGTTATTACATTTTCTGCGTGGGGTCTGGAAAAGTTCAGACAACCCACTCTCGGTTACCAAATATGAGCATTGGTGTTCCTCAGCCATGGGCGTCAGGGGGGGCATCTCCCTGATCTATTCAGCGCTAGCTGACCCTCAGGGCAAAGCGAGCTATATGTTGAAATGGGAGCGTGACCTCCAGTTTGAATGGGATCTAGACACTTGGCACACAAATTTCTCCCGCTCATTTAAGGGTATCTTAAACACCTCCCTGATGGAGGCGGACGTTAAGGTTATCTCCAGATGGTACCTGGTCCCTACTCGCCTTTCTAAGCTCTATTCGCAGTCTTCCCCCCTCTGCTTCAGAGGATGTGGCCTTGTAGGCTCTCTCCTCCATACCCTCTGGGAATGCCCTAAAATTAGGGGGTTCTGGAATAGAATTTTCAGCCTCATTCGCAAAGTCACTGGTTTCGAGGTGAAGCAGAACCCTACTATTGCCCTCCTTAATGATGCTCTCCCTAAGGTCCCTAAATTGTCCCGCTCTCTCATACACTTCATCCTTCTGGGGGCCAAGATTACCTTGGCCCACGCCTGGAAGTCGCCCTCTGCGTCATTTCGCCAAGCTAAACACAAGATTTCCTGGATAATGACACAGGAAAGGGTTTCTAATACCTTACTAGACAATCCAGAAAAATTCCGTCTTATTTGGGAACCCTGGGCTATGCATGTAGGCATATCCCTTCTGCCCCAATAGGTGAGCACTGGACAGCCCCGATTCGGCTCGTTGCTGACCTTTTTTCCCCCCTCTCCCCGAGGAATCCTGACTTCCCCCCCCTTCTTTCCCTCTTATTCTTTAGTTCGCTCCCCTTTCTCTTCCCTATCCCTATTTCTTCCTTTCTTTTCTTCCTATTCTTAATCTCTGTCTTAGACTGTCACTGGCTACTCAGGTTTTACATCTGGGTAGTCTTTCTTGTTTTATGTTGATGGATACAGCTAGATGCTCCGCCTTACAGGCATTTGGAAGCCATTCCATTAGTTGGGTTCTTTAACCCCTTCAGACTATTAACAGAGGTTCGAGCTCAGACTCCCCCTGGATGGTCCGCATCCTCAGGGTATCAGCAATCTGGACAGGTTGGTGGGTGGCCAAGCCCTTTGTTCATATCCCTCCCTGGGTGTTCTGTTCCCGATCGCTCCGTGCACAGCAGGATCCCAATTGGGGTGCGTGGACTGGTCAGGAGTAGACGTAGGGCCGTTGTCCCTCAGGGCCTGCCTTAAAGCGGTTGTATACCGCAAAACTTTTTTTTTTTTTTGGTTAACCTGCAAGGCAAAGGTATAATGAGCTAGTATGACTAGCATACTAGCTCATTATCAATCACTTACCTTAGATCGAAGCCCCCGCAGCGGTCCTCGGACGCGTCCTCCGTCGAATCCATGATACCCGGAGTGACTTCCGGGTATCGCCGCTCCGGCGCTGTGATTGGCCGGAGCGGCGATGACGTCACTCCCGCACATGCGCGGGGAACGGCACGATACCCGCGCATGCGCGAACTACCGGCATTGTACGGCAGGCTCCCATTCAAGAGCCGCCACGCTCAGTGCGCCTGCGCCGTTATCTACGGCGCGCATGCGCCGTAGATAGCGGTACAGATTTTTTTGCAAATATCTCCGAGACTGTGTAGGTCTCGGAGATATTACAAGCACCTACAGGTAAGCCTTAATGTAGGCTTACCTGTAGGTGCTTGTACAAAATGTGGGTATACAACCACTTTAAGTTTGTTGGCGCCTACTTTTTTCTTCTTCCTTTTTTTTTTTTTTGTATGCTGAGTCTGCTCTACCCTCTATAATAGGTACTGTGGTCTATGATATTGTGATGGAACATAACTCCAAGTGACCTTCTTTTGTTTGTTTCTGATGATCATACTTTGTACCGACCTCGTTTTGGGTCCTTTGTTACCTTCTTTTATAATTGTACTGCATCTAATCACAATAAACCTTTTTTTTGAAAAAAAAAAAAAAGCACCCCTGTCCTGCCCTGCTCTTGCCCAATGGCGAACGCAAGCGTCGGTCTGGAGTCATATGTAAACAGCAATTGCACCATGCATGTGAGGTATCACCGCGAAGGTCAGATCTAGGGCAGTAATTTTAGCAGTAGACCTCCTCTGTAAATCCAACGGGGTAACCTGTAAAGGCTTTTAAAGGCTTTTAAAAATGTAGGTAGTTTGTCGCCAATGCGCGTTTGTGCGAAATTTTAAAGCATGTCGTGTTTGGTATCTATGTACTCGGCCTAAGATCATCTTTTTTATTTCATCAAACATTTGGGCAATATAGTGTTTTTTAGTGCATTAAATCTAAAAAAAGTGTATTTTTTCCCCAAAAAATGCGTTTGAAAAATCGCTGCGCAAATACTGTGTAGAAAAAAAAATGCAACACCCACCATTTTAATCTGTAGGGCCCTTGCTTTAAAAATATATATAATGTTTGGGGGTTCAACATAATTTTCTTGCAAAAAAAATAAATGTTTTCATGTAAACAAAAAGTGTCAAAAAGGGCTTTGTCTTCAAGTGGTTAGAAGAGTGGATGTAAGCTTCCTAATGTTGTGTATAAAATGCCAGAACAGTTCAAAACCCCCCAAATGACCCCATTTTGGAAAGTAGACACCCCAAGATAAATACTGAGAGGCATGTCGAGTCCATGGAATATTTTATATGTTGACACAAGTTGCGGAAAAAAGACAATTTATTTTTATTTTTTATTTTTTTTGCACAAAGTTGTCACTAAATGATATATTGCTCAAACATGCCATGGGCATATGTGGAATTACACCCCAAAATACATTCTGCTGCTTCTCCTGAGTACGGGGATACCACATGTGTGAGACTTTTTGGGAGCCTAGCCGCGTACGGGACCCCAAAAACCAAGCACCGCCTTCAGGCTTTCTAAGGGTGTAAATTTTTGATTTCACTTCTCACTGCCTATCACAGTTTCGGAGGCCATGGAATGCCCAGATGGCACAAACCCCCCCAAATGACCCCATTTTGGAAAGTAGACACCCCAAGCTATTTGCTAAGAGGTATTGTGAGTATTTTGCAGATCTCGCTTTTTGTCACAAAGTTTTGAAAATTGAAAAAAATAAAATAAAAAAAAAAATATTTTCTTTCTTCATTTTCAAAAACAAATGAGAGCTGTAAAATACTCACCATGCCTCTCAGCAAATAGCTTGGGGTGTCTACTTTCCAAAATGGGGTCATTTGGGGGGGTTTGTGCTATTTTGGCATTTTATGGCCTTCGAAACTGTGATAGGTAGTGAGGAGTGAAATCAAAAATTTGTGCCTAGAAATCCTGAGGGCGGTGCTTGGTTTTCGGGGTCCCGTACGCGGCTAGGCTCCTAAAAAGTCCCACACATGTGGTATTCCCGTACTCAGGAGAAGCAGCAAAATGTATTTTGGGGTGTAATTCCACATATAACCATGGCATGTGTGAGCAATATATCATTTAGTGACAACTTTTTGTAATTATTTTTTTTTTTAGTCATTATTCAATCACTTGAGACAAAAAAAAAAATATTCAATGGGCTCAACATGCCTCTCAGCAATTTCCTTGGGATGTCTACTTTTCAAAATGGGGTCATTTGGGGGGGGGGGGTTTGTACTGCCCTGCCATTTTAGCACCTCAAGAAATGAGATAGGCAGTCATAAACTAAAAGCTGTGTAAATTCCAGAAAATGTACCCTAGTTTGTAGACGCTATAACTTTTGCGCAAACCAATAAATATACGCTTATTGACATTTTTTTACTAAAGACATGTGGCTGGATACATTTTGGCCTAAATGTATGACTAAAATTGAGTTTATTTGATTTTTCTTATAACAAAAAGTAGAAAATATAATTTTTTTTCAAAATTTTCGGTCTATTTCCGTTTATATCGCAAAAAATAAAAATCGCAGAGGCAATCAAATACCATTAAAAGAAAGCTCTATTTGTGGGAAGAAAAGGACGCAAATTTCGTTTGGGTACAACATTGCATGTCCGCACAATTTACAGTTAAAGCAGCGCAGTGCAAAATTCTGAAATCACCTCTGGTCCTTTAGCTACAAAATGGTCCGGGGCTTAAGTGGTTAATAATGCTTAAAATGAAACAATAAAAGTGAAATATTCCTTTAAATTTTGTACCTAGGGTGTGTGTGTATAGTATGCCTGTAAAGTCGCGCTTGTTTCCCTTGCTTAGAACTGTCCCTGCACAAAGTGTAATTTCTGAAGGAAAAAAAGTCATTTAAAACTTACTCGTGGCTATAATGAATTGTCGGCTCCTGGCAATACATAGAAAAGTTATTGATAAAAAAAAAAGCGTGGGGGTCCCCCCAAATTCAATTACCAGGCCCTTCAGGTCTGGTATGGATTTAAAGGGGAACTCCACCCCAAATAAAAAAAAAATGTGTGGAATCCCCCCAAATATCCATACCAGACCCTTTATCCGAGCACGCAACCTGGCAGGCCGCAGGAAAATAGGGGGGGCGAGAGAGCGACCCCCCTCCTGAACCGTACCAGGCCACATGCCCTCAACATGGGGAGGATGTCCCCATGTTGATGGGGACAAGGGCCTCATCCCCACAACCCTTGCCAGGTGGTTGTGGGGGTCTGTGGGCAGGGGGCTTATCGGAATCTGGAAGACCCCTTTAACAAAGAGGACCCCCAGATCCCAGCCCCCCCTATGTGAATTGGTAATGGGTACATTGTACCCCTACCATTTCACAGAGAAAGTGTAAAAAAAAACAAAAAAACACACAAACACCCTGGAAAAATCCTTTATTAAAAAAAACAAAAAACATTTCAACGATGAAATCCAGTGTCCCGCGGCGATCCGATGTCCAGCGCTGTCTGTCATTGGCTGAGCCTGAGCGGACCTGATGGGTAACTTCCTCCGCAGTGTATTAGATGTATAGACCCGCTCCTTCTAAAGTTCCCCATCAGGTCCGCACAGCCAATGACTAGGTGTAAGGCTAAGCGGACCAGATGCGGAACAAGAGAAGGGGCGGGTCTATTCATTTATTACACAGTGGAGGAAGTTCCCCATCAGGTCCGCTCAGCCAATGACGTAGGCGGGGTCTGACATACGAGGGGGCGGACCTGATGGGGAACTTCCTCCACTGTGTAATAAATGAATAGACCCGCCCCTTCTCACGTTACGCATCTGGTCTGCTTAGCCTTACACCTGGTCATTGACTGAGCGGACCTGATGGGGAACTTTAGAAGGGGCGGGTCTATACATTTAATACACTGCAGAGGAAGTTCCCCATTAGGTCCGCTCAGGCTTAGCCAATGACGGACAGCGCTGGACATCAGATTGCCGTGGGACACTGGATTTCATCGCTGGAATGTTTTTTTTTTATTTATTTTTTTAATAAAGGACTTTTCCAGGGTGTTTGTGTGTTTTTTTTTTTTTTTTTTACACTTTCTTCGTGAAATGGTAGGGGTACAATGTACCCCTTACCAATTCACATAGGGGGGGCCGGGATCTGGGGGTCCCCTTTGTTAAAGGGGTCTTCCAGATTCCGATAAGCCCCCTGCCCGCAGACCCCCACAACCACCGGGCAAGGGTTGTGGGGATGAGGCCCTTGTCCCCATCAACATGGGGACATCCTCCCCATGTTGAGGGCATGTGAACTGGTACGGTTCAGGAGGGGGGCGCTCTCTCGTCCCCCCCTCTTTTCCTGCGGCCTGCCAGGTTGCATGCTCGGATAAAGGGTCTGGTATGGATTTTTGGGGGGGCTCCACGACATTTTTTTTTTAATTTGGGGTGGAGTTCCCCTTAAAATCCATACCAGACCTGAAGGGCCTGGTATGGATATTTGGGGGAACTCCACGCATTTTTTTTTTAATTTGCGGCGGGCTTCCCCTTAATATCCATACCAGACCTGAAGAGCCTGGTAATTGAATTTGGGGGGACCCCCACGCTTTTTTTTTTTTTATCAATGACTTTGCTATGTATTGCCAGGAGCCAACAATTCATTATAGCCGCGAGTGAGTTTTAAATGACTTTTTTTCTTTCAGAAATGACATTTTGTGCAGGGACAGTTCTAATCAAGGGAAACAAGCGCTACTTTACATGCATATTATACACACCCCCCAGGTACGAAATTTAAAGGAAAATTTCACTTTTATTTTTTAATTTTAAGCATTATTTAACTCACTGCACCCAAAAAAACTGAAGTTTTTAAAACTTTTTTTTGCATTGATACATGTCCCCTGGGACAGGACCCGGGTCCCCAAACCCTTTTTAGGACAATAACTTGCATATTAGCCTTTATAATTAGCACTTTTTATTTCGAACGTTCGAGTCCATTGTATTTAATAGGGTTCTAAAGTTCACGTGAACATTCTGGCTGTTCGCAGGTTCTGGTGCGAACCGAACAGGGGGGTGTTCGGCTCATCCATAGTCCCAACTGTGGTTGACCCAAATCTGTTAATAGCTGTCTCAGCCATATAACTTCTTGGCTTGCCTGCGCTGCAGCAACGTATTCTGCTTCAGTAGACGACAGACTGATGGCACCTCCTGACAGAAAAAATAAGTAGCCACTGGTAGATTTTCTGTCACTGATGTCTCCTGCCCAGTCAGCATCCATATATCCTGTTAAGGTGCTTTCATCACTTGCTAGTAACTTTAGCTTGTAGTGCGAAGTCCCTTTAAGATAGCGAATGATTCGCTTTACAGCATTCCAGTCCTTTTGATTTTGCATCGAAACCTTTCTGCATAGGATTCCAACAGTTGCCGCAATGTCCAGCCTTGTAGCAGTGGTAAGGTACAGTAATTTCCCTATTGCTTTCCTGTATTGAGTATTAGTAGGTAATGGGTTATCTTGACAATTCATCTCCTTTAGGTAGTTGGTTTCCATGGGAGACTTCACTGGTTTGGCATCTTCCATTTCAAATGTTTCAATTATTTCTTGTATTTTGTGTCTTTGGTTCAGAAGAAAGCTGCCATCTTCCTCTCTCTCAATCTGGATGCCGGGGTAATTCTTTATGTTGCCGAGGTCTTTGGTGTCAAAGTGCTAATTTTGTTTTTCCAGTATTTCTGCTTCATCCCCTTCTTGCTCAAAGCAAATCAAGATATCATCCACATAGATAAGCATATAGACCCATCTATTTGCCAATTTCTTTGTGTATAAGCAGGGGTCTGCTTTACTCCTTTGAAAGTTTTGATGTGTAAGCACTTCATTTATTTTTATATTCCAGGCTCTGGCTGCCTGCTTTAGGCCATATGTACTCCTGCAAAGTTTGCACACTAGGTCTGACCTTCATCTTTGAATCCTGATGGCTGTTCCATGAAAATTTCTTCTGTTAAATCACCATGTAGGAACGCGGTTTTCACATCAAAATGTTTCACTTGCATATTCCTTGTGACGGCTACTGTCAGTAAAGTCCGTATTGTAGTGTGCTTGACTAAGGGTGCAAACGTCTCATCGTAGTCCTCTCTGTATTTTTGAGAATAGCCCTTGGCTACAAGTCTTGCTTTGTACCGTTCAATTGTGCCATCTGCATTGTATTTCACTTTAAAAGTTCATTTACAGCCTATGGCTTTCCTTCCGGGTGGTAGTTCTGTAAGTGTCCATGTTTTAAGCCCTGTACACACGATCAGATATCCTATGGATTTTCGTCTGATGGATTTGTCCATCAGAAATCTGATGAAACTGTTTTCCATCAGTCTTGCCCACACACCATCAGTCAAAAAACCGACCGTTCCAAACGTGGTGACGTAAAACACTCCGATGAGCTGAGAAAAATGAAATTCAATGCTACTGAGCATGTGTCGACTTGATTCTGAGCATGCTTGGGTTTTTTATCTGATGGATTTCCCCACAGACGATTGGAAATTGCCATCAGTTTTTTATCCATCAGATAATTTTAAAACATGTTCTATTTTTTAAAACTGATGGAAAAAAGACTGATGGGTCCCATACACGATCGGTTTGTCTGATGAAAACAATCCATCAGACGGTTTTCATCAGTCAAACTGATCGTGTGTACAGGGCTTCAGTGTCATGCATGGATTTTATCTCTTCCTCAGCAGTCTTTATCCATTTACTTGGAAAGGGGGGGGGGGGGTGAATGGCAAATATATGCTTGTGCCACATCCAGTATATATGAGAAAAGAAAAAAGGGGGTTCCTCTGGGTGGACTTTTAAGGCACTGGTAGTATTAATTCCAATTATACGTGATATTGAAGTAAAAAATAGTTTTTATTCACAATTATACATATTTATCAAAAAAATTAAATATTAAATTAAAATATACAGTTCCAAAGATTGTCACCATATAGGTAAATACATGGAAACCTTCTTTACACCCGACGCATTTCGGGGTAACCTTCTTCAGGGGTGTGTAGAGAAGGACAATTAGTTCATCTAAGCATAAGAATACATAAAGTTAATTACATGCATTTAAAACATTATTATCAAATATATACAAAAAGTTTTCTTTATATATGATGTATATACATGTAATCATTCACTTACGTATTATAAATGTACTAGAAGAATGATGAATATTTCATTGGATGCGATTTTTTAAAAGCATTGAAAAAATAAACAGCACGCTGGGTTCTGTCAATGGGGTTGCCAGTCAAGCAAGAAGTGGGTATCAGAATATACAATTAATGCAGGTTTGAGAAGGACATTTATAAGGAACAGGTGTTCATCCCGTTAGGGAGAAATTATTCCAAAGATCGAGAAGCCGGTGGATCAACCAGAAGAGATATACTGGGACTGGGGTAGAGGTCCCTAAGAATATAAAAGAATATAAAAGAATAAATACAAATAATGGATTGTATCCCGATGGGGCTAAATGATATATATGGGTCTTTTTTAACTAAATGATACCCGGGATTTGGTTCTAGCCTCATTTAAAGTCCCAAAATTATTTTCTTTATTTTACAAATTAACCAGGGATGGGAGCACACAGCAGTAGTTTAATTCAGCAAGCCTAACTATACGTCCGGCCATTTAATACCCCTGGTCTTGCATTTAATACCCCTGGTCTTGCATTTTTTGTTCCTAGATTTTCCTTCGGGCCCTAAACTGGACTTATGCCTATCAGATTTATATGCAGTCCACTATCTGTGTTCACACAGTTTTATGCCTTGTGTCCTTGGTCCGCGTCTGCGCGGCTGTTTTCTGCGATTGGCTTGGCCGGCTCTCATCTGTTGCATCCCCTTTGGCCCAGATACGTAGGGCGGGCTCCGCCCTCCCCCGTCTCCCCGTTCCCAGGGAGGAGTGCACGCACTGACCCTGCGTCTTCTACGCCAACCCATTCCACGCTGGACGTTTGACGTCCTCCGGATACGCCCCCACTGGCGGTGTCCCCGTGATGGCATTCGCCTGAGATAGCTGGATTGGCGCTAATCGCCGGGCGGTTCTGCCGCCCAGGTGAAAGCGGTTTCCTCTCCCTCGTGAGTGATTGCCTGCGTGACATGAGAGGGCTGGTTTGGGCGGCACACCTATAAGAGGCAGTACCTGGCAGGTCTCACACTTATTTCACTCCTTATCTCCCACCAGGATACTTCCATGTCCATGGATGTCGGCCTCTGATTGCCATTAGGTACACCTTACCCTTCACTCCCACGCTTTCAAAGTTTATTTATGCATTTTTCTTTGCTTCCAGTTTGTTTTTTCTCCTCTTCTGTTCTTCACGACCTTTTTTTCACAACTTTTTTCACCCGCCTCTCTTTTCTTTTCCTTCTCTTCCTCCTCACTTTTTTCACTTCACCCCTATTTTCAATTCTGCCTTTCCTCAATCCCATTCAACCTTTATAGATTCACAATATTATCATTCACATTAATTTTTATTGTTTTTCCACATAGGTCCCCATTTGGGGATTATCACATCACACCCCTGCCAGGGCATTTACTCACACCCACCAGCTTTTCACCTGCCTGTTTTGGATGTTGCTGCCCTACAAAGCCAGCTCAACGCCTGGAGGTGGGGCTCCCCTTGATTGCTGGTGATTTTGGATTGCGTGCTACAGTTGTGCAGCTGCAGATGTAAGTTGCACGCAAGGACTCCTTATATAACTGTTTAAATTCTAAAATAATATAACATATCCCCTTTCCCCTCTATACCCTATTATAATTAGTGGCAATACTCATTAAAATATATGTCCTCCCTTTTAGATTACTCCATGTTTTTTTGCTCCTGATGAGCGGTTATCAGACCGCGAAACGCGTAGAGCCAACCAAACCCTGACCATCACTATATACCATGGATTAACTTTTATCCATCATCATTGTGTCGAATCAATGCTATATGTATCACTGTGGTATATATTTTGTTTCATTTTTCCTTCCCTCCCCTATTCCTATTTATGCAAGGATTTTTTAGACCAATCAGGTGCTTGTTACACTTTGGTTAAATATACATTCTCTAGAGTTACCAAGTGTTTTTTACTGAAAATATTTATTTTTACTGACTGTGTATCTGTATGTAATTTATGCTACATATGTATTCAAAATTATTTAGAGGCTGTATGCCCATAAATGTTGTTTGAATGGTGCTCAAATAAAATACATGATTCTACCAGTCGCTCGACTATCTATTCTTATATTGTACTGCTGTGTGCTCCATTTAAAGTCCCACCTTCGTCCACTTCCTCTTCCCCCCTTTTTTAACGTACTGTAGATATATGCTTGTACAAAAGAACCCTGTTCTTCCAAATGGAAAAACATTCTATCCGAAACAGTTTGCAAATTGTAGAACCCTGGGAGTAATTTACCTGTTACAATGTAGCTGTGGTTGCTTCTATATTGGGAAGACCAAGCTGGAATTCTGGAGGAGGGCCTATAGACACATCCACAGCATGCGGTTATGTGACCCGGACCTCCCCCTGGGACGCCATGTCACACTGGTACATGGTGAAGTATTCCCCAGTGTCAAATTTTTGATCCTGGATGGGATACACCCTAATCCCAGGGGGGGGGGTGACTGGAATAAGACACTCCTGCAGATGGAACTTAGATGGATTTTCCAGTTAAATGCCACATTGCCCCCAGGCTTAAATGAGGCTATTTGCGTTAAACCTTTTCTGGAGGGCTTCTCCTCAGGTGGCATAGAAAAATGAGCCACTAACATAATCCTAGAGCAATATCAATATCTGCTGGTTTGCCTTTAAATACCATTAAATCTTATATAACTTACAATTTATGATTAATGTACCTGCTTATGTAATTTTGTTATCTTTTAGTTGGGTTATTTTTAACATCTATGGGGTATGCCAGTCAACTTTATATTGAACACTCCTATTATTGGTTAAACTTTTATGTAACATTTGGGTATTACTATATTTTATATTTTTTGCTTTTTCTCTATGCAGGTTTTCCGAGATTGCTTGCGGTGGTCGATCGAAGGGATTGCCCGGCACACAAAGCCGCCGGTTCTTTGAACCTGGGCGGCGTTAGAGATTTTGTTGGTTGACTTTCCATCTCCGCCCACGCTCTCCATTCTGCCACTCCTGGCGGACATGCTCAGTCCGCAGTTGAGGCTTATTGTGTCGGTGGGTGTGGTGTGCGTGACGCTGCCCCGACGCGATGACTTGGTGCATGCGCGGTGGGGGCTTTGCCGCGCACACCAGATCCAGGGGACTAACTAGGAGTTCCCTACTATGCTTGTTTCTCGCAGTCAGCTGTCTGCGATTCACTGCGATAGCTGATGGGAGGGACTTGATATAAATACTGAGCACCCAACCCTCCACACCAGCATTTTTTCCTGGATTGTTATGGCGTGAGGTTGACTCTGTTAAGTAAATTTCATGTCTATATTACCTACTTTAATGATATTATGCAACACTACCCTCTAGTGGATTTTTAAAGATATGGCTTTTATATGTCTACTAAGTATAAAGAAAAAGTGCCTGTGCGCCTGCCGCTAGGTGTTGCTGCACTAGCAAAGTGCAACGTGCTAGAAAAAATAAATAAAACACACAGCAGCTAGCTTCTAAAATGTAACCAACATCAACAGATAAAAATAAAAATTGAAGCAGCGCTAAGTGTCAGTGAATACAATAACCAGCAAAAAACGAATATATGTGCTAATTATACTAAACAAAAAGTATAACTATAATTAATAAAGTGCAAAACGTGCAATACAAAGTCTTAATACGTCCCCAAAGGGATAAAAGTGCAAAAAGTCCAAAAACACTGAAAAAAATATTATAAAAATTATTAAGTGCTATTGTAAAAAAGTCATCGGCAGCCAAAAGCAGGCAGGGAGTGAAAAAACAGGTGTAGAAATCCAGCTAATTACAGGTGTAGACATCCTGCTAATTACATCAGGGATATCAGGGATCCATCTGATCCAGGTGATTAATTGGGAGTTACCTTTTGGCCTAGTTCACACTGGGGCGACAAACGCTCCGACATTGGGAGCTCATGTCGCATGACGTGTGAAAAATAGGATTTTTATAACAGCTTACCTGTAAAATCCTTTTCTTGGAGTACATCACGGGACACAGAGCGACATAGTCATTACTATGTGGGTTATATAGATACCTTCAGGTGCTGGCACTGGCAACTTCCAAAACCGGAAGTACCCTCCCCTATATAAGCCCCTCCCATCCGGGAGTACCTCAGTTTTGTAGCAAAGCAATAAGTGTCCCCAAAAGAGGGGTGGGAGCTCTGTGTCCCGTGATGTACTCCAAGAAAAGGATTTTACAGGTAAGCTGTTATAAAAATCCTATTTTCTTTCTCGTACATCACGGGACACAGAGCGACATAGTCATTACTATGTGGGACGTCCCAAAGTAATGCCCAATGAGGGGGGGGGGATAAACCATACATAAGCTGAGCGCTATCAGACATGAGGATCTTTTGCGGCCTGCAACACACTGCGCCCAAAGGCAACATCCTCCTGACTTCTAACGTCCACCTGGTAGAACCTAGTAAACGTGTGTACTGAAGACCATGTTGCGGCCTTACAGATCTGAGCCAGGGAGGCCTGGTGATGCACTGCCCATGAAGTTCCAACTGCTCTCGTGGAGTGCGCCCTAACTTTGAACGGAGGCGGTCTCCTTCTCAAGCCATAGGCTTGCATTATGACCTGTCGAATCCACTTGGCTAAAGTTGATTCTGACGCTGCCTGACCCCTTCTGGGGCCTTCCGGCAGAATAAACAAAGTATCCGTTCTGCGAATCTGAGCAGTGGCTTTTAGATAAGCTTTAACTGCTCTTACTACATCCAAAGAATGCAATAACTTTTCCTCTACCGAACTAGGTTTGGGGAAAAAGGAAGGAAGAACCACATCTTGGTTCAAATGAAACCTCGATACCACCTTAGGAAGAAAAGCTGGATGAGGACGTAACACTACTCTGTCCTTATGGATAACCAGATATGGCTCTTTACAGGACATAGCTGCTAATTCCGACACTCTTTTAGCCGAACAAATGGCTACTAGAAAAATCAATTTCCTGGTGAGAAGAACCAAGGAAATATGCTGTAATGGTTCAAATGGTTGTTTCTGTAGAACCGACAGAACCAGGTTTAAGTCCCATGGACATTTTGGAATATTAACCGGAGGGCTAATACGCATCACTCCTTGTATAAAAGCTTTGACTAGTGAATGCGAAGCCAAGGGCCTTTGAAAAAATATTGACAAGGCCGAAATCTGACCCTTGATAGTACTCAAGGCAAGCTTCCTATCTACAGCCCACTGTAGGAAGTCCAGAATCCTACCTATCACGTACTTACGTGGATGCCATTTCTTGGCCTCACACCAGGCGATGTACGCCTTCCAGATTCTATAGTAGATCTGCCTGGATACCGGCTTCCTGGCATTGATCATGGTAGCTGCCACAGGATTAGAGAGACCTCTCTTTTTTAGAATGTGGGCTTCAATAGCCAGGCCGTCAAACCTAGGGCTGGTAAGGAAGGGTGGTATATCGGTCCTTGCGAAAGCAGGTCAGGACGATGTGGGAGAGTCCAAGGACTCCCCACTGATATTTTTACAATCTCCGCGTACCATGCTCTTCGGGGCCACGCTGGAGCCACCAGAATCACTGGTTTCTTTTCTACCCTGATTCTGCGGAGTAATCGAGGTAACAATTGTGGCGGTGGAAATGCATATATCAGCTTGAACTGATCCCAAGGGAACACTAGGGCATCCGAGCCGCAAGCTAGGGGATCCCTTGTCCGAGAGACAAACCTGTCCACCTTTGCGTTGAGTCTGGATGCTAGCAGATCTACATCCGGTGTTCCCCACCGCTGACATATTGTCCGGAAAACCTCGGGGTGAAGGGACCATTCCCCTGGGCATAATTGTTGGCGACTTAGAAAGTCCGCCTTCCAATTCTCCACTCCTGGAATGAATACCGCGGATATGGCTGGGACATATCTTTCTGCCCATTTCAGGATGTAATTTACTTCCCTCTGGGCTGCACGACTCCTGGTGCCACCCTGATGATTGATATATGCCACTACCGTGGCATTGTCTGATTGAATTCTGACAGGGGACCCTTGGAGTTTGGATGTCCATGCTACTAGGGCATACCGGGCTGCTCGTATCTCTAAGAGATTGATGGGCAGGGCCTTTTCTGCATCTGACCATCTGCCCTGGAGAGACCATTGCTCCAGTACTGCTCCCCAGCCTATCAGGCTGGCATCTGTAGTGACCACCTTCCAAGAAATCTTCCTTTTTCCAGATTCTGGGGAACCAACCACCAACGGAGGCTCTTGCGAACGGAAGGGGACAAGGACATTGTAAGTCTAGGGCCTGAACTTTTTTGTTCCAGGCTGACAGTATGGCCCTTTGCAAATTCCTTGAATGGAATTGACCGTAGGGTACTGCTTCGAAAGATGCCACCATTTTTCCCAGCAGCCTCATGCACAGGCGTATGGACGGGTGTCTTTTTGTATCCACTAAGTGGATCAAATCTCTCAAAGACGACCCCTTTTCTTGAGGCAAGAAAATTTTTCTCTGGTCTGAATCCAGCCTTAGCCCCAAGTATTCCAGACTTTTGACTGGTTTTAGGGCTGACTTGTCTCGGTTGATAATCCAACCGTGAGATTCCAGATACTTGATTGTCTTGTGAACGACCACTTCTAGTTTTTTCACTGAGTGGTCTATCAGCAACAAGTCGTCTAGATATGCCATTGTCGTTACACCTTGTGTTCTTAGATTGGCCAATAATGGGGCCAGAAATTTTGTAAACACTCGTGGTGCTGTGGCCAGACCGAAGGGTAAGGCTCTGAACTGAAAATGGCGCCCTTCTACTGCAAAGCGTAGAAATTTTTGGTGGACTGGAAAGATGGGAATGTGCAAATAAGCATCTTTGATGTCGATCGAGGCTAACCATTCCTCCCCTTGTAGGGCAGTGGCCACCGATCGGATCGACTCCATCCGGAAAGTCCTGATATGTAGGAATTTGTTTAGCCCTTTTAGATTTAATATGGGCCTCACGTCCCCGTTTGGCTTCGGGACTGTAAAGAGGTTTGAGTAAAACCCGAACCCCCAATCTTCCAGGGGAACCTCCATAATTACTCCTTGGAGCAATAGTTGTTCTAGTGCCACAGGAGGGACTCTCTCTTCCGGGGATCCCTTGGCACGTTTGACCTCATAAAATGGGAAGGAGGAGAGTCTTTTAACTCCAATCTGTATCCCAGACTTACTGCGGAGAGCACCCATCTGTCTCTGATCATGTCCCGCCAGGTCTCTGCGAACAACTGGAGTCTTCCCCCCACCCGATTGAGTGGGGGAAACCCTTCATGAATTTGACTTTGGGGGAGGTTTTGTACCTCTCCTGACCCAGGGTTTCTTATTACCCTGCGATTGTCCCTGATTTGTACCCCCGGGATTTGACCGAGGAGGCCGTCGGAACTGTTTCACAGCCGATGCCCCAGGGACTGGAGAAGCAGGCCTCTTAAAAGAGGGACCTCTAACTCTGTTTTTAACCGGCAAGAGTGTACTTTTACCGCTGGAAATTTTCTGGATATATTTGTCCAGGTCTTCCCCGAATAAGCGTTCACCATGAAATGGGAAGCTAACCAGCAATTTTTTACAGGGAGCTTCAGCAGACCAGTTTTTGAGCCATAGAAGCCTGCGCATATGTACTACAGACAGCGGGAGGCCTGATGGATTGAATCCTTTATGGCGTCAACCGCAAAGCATAAGGCTCTAGGTAGATCAGCTAGGGCAAGGGCCTGCTGATCTGGCAAGTCCGTTAAGACCTGTTTCAACTGATCCTTCACTGCTTGGCAGACCCCAATAGCTGCCACTGCTGGTTGTGTCACCAAGCTTGCTGTAGAAAAAGCAGATTTTAATAAGGACTCCAATTTTTTATCTATTGGGTCCTTGAACATTTGGACATTATCTACTGGACATGTCAGTGATTTATTCACACAAGAGATGGCTGCATCCACTGTAGGGACCCTCCATTTTTTGATGAACTTATCCTCCATGGGATAGACCACCGGAAATCTCTTGGGGGGAGTAAATATTTTATCAGGATGTTCCCAATCCTGGTAAATGAGCCCTTCCAGTAAAGGGTGAAGTGGAAAGGAACAGACAGTCTGGGGAGCTTTTAGCGACCCCAGCGAGGAGACAGTAGTGGTTGATGGTTCCGCAAGGTGCATTTTAAATGCTGATCGGACCATGTTAGTCAGGGACTGAACCCATAATCTTTCAGCTTGAGATGCTGAGAAAGGTTCCTCCACTGTTGATTCCTCTATAACAGAATCAACCTCATCCTGATCCCCTTCAGGCAGGTCGATCCCTGTATGGGACTGTTGCTCCGCTAACAGGTACTCTGAAGGAGGAGACGGAGATCGGGCGTGCTTTCCCTGTGACAGGGAGGCAGCGATCAATGTTGACAATCTCTCCTCTAATCCTCCCAGAGCTGAGGAAAAAACCTCCTCTGTTACATACACAGGAGCAGGTGAACTGAGGACAGCCACAGTACCAGGTACTCCTGCAGGGTCTCTACGGTTACTAACCTCTGAATTTTCAGGGGAGACTGGTGCAGCAGAAGCATGCCCAAGATCCTCAGAGCCCGATGGAGACCCCCTTCGCTTCCTGGAAGATTTAGTTCCGGAGCTTCTGGACGGCATATTCCTAAGCCCAAAGCTGAGGTATTCCAGCCGTAATACACCACTTTTACTGATAATAGTCTAGCACAATTGCTGCTATATAACAGTTGGTGTCTACTAAAGTGCCTTTCTAGGGGATGCCTGCATCAACCGCCTCTGTGTGCCCTATTTACTGTTGCTAGCTCTGTCTGTGCACTTCAATAGCCAGCTGTGATTGTGCCTTTAAACACGCTGGACGCCCGCACATGCGCAGAAGCGCCGCGGCGCACACCGAGCGTCATCCACCAGCTCTGCCCCTTTTTCCAGGTCGCCTCTATATATAGAGGCACGTGCCCGCGCACATGCGCGGGCACGTGCGCCTTCGGCGCTCTTTTTTAAAATAAGGAACTAGATGGGAGCCAGGGTCCCTGTTTGCCGCAGGGCCCGGGGATGGATGAGCGCAGCAACAGGGCAGAGGGCACAGCTTCCCAGCAGAGAACTTACCAACTGCCTGGATTTGACTTTGGAAGAAAAAATCCACATTACAAGAAAAAGAACCACAGCGGCCTCTAGTGATTAACACAGGTACCGCGGTCTTACCATTTTTTTTTTTTTTTCTTGCCTACTATTACATTTTTTTACATTTTCTTAGTAGTAACAGGCATGCACAGAATATTAGCGGGAATACCTTAGGTAACAGGCAGAAAGACAAATTAGGCTTGGGGGTCCCCCAATAGAACCAAGTTCCTGAGGGCCCCTGTCAAGGTCACCTGTGGCCAGGTGACAGATGCACACCGTAGGGGGACAGGAGTGCACCGCAAGGTAGTGAACCCTATGGCTGGCTTCTGCGGATAGGAAACTGGGTGGTTGTGGAAAGCGGGACCAGAGGAGCACAACCGGGATCCTAACGGAAGCTAGAGCCAAGATTCCCCAGGGCGCGGAGTCTAAGACCCAGCAGGTCTTCTCCAGGGCCTCTAGTGGTGAGGATGTTATGCTGCAGGCTGGGACCAGGTCGCGGCCCCTGGAGTTTCCTAGCTCACGCCCCGTAGAATAAGGGGAAAAGAGGGGAAGCAGCAGCACAAGATATGAGAGAACCGAATAACAAGCTGAAGGTCAGGGGCCACAAGCAGACAAGGATAACGAAAGAACGAGCCGAAGGTCAAGGGTCACGAGCAGACAGGGATAGTCGGGGACAAGCCAATAATGTAACAGAGAGACAGACGTAGCACACGGCAGGCAGGAACCCAAACACACAATGCCTAACAAACACGTTGATCAGCAAAGCAGGCTTGCAGTGCACAGGTTAATATAGTGTTCTGTGATAGGGCCTGGGGTGGAGTCAGGCTGGGAGGAGATTATAAAGGAAGCCAGGTGAAAGGGTTCAGGCCTCTAAGATGAACACATGGGAAGGAAGGTAAGCTGACAGACAAACACTACTGCATATCCATGACAGTACCCTCCCTCTTATGGGCCCTCCCCCGCCTGGGCCCAGGCTTAAAGGGAAATCTCTGATGAAACCTCCTCAACAGATGAGGTGCAGCGACCTCAGATGCAGCGATCCAAGACACCTCCTCAGGACCAAAACCTCTCCAATGCACAAGGTACTGAAGAATGCCTCTGCAGAGCCGAGAATCCAGAACTTGTCTAACCTCGTACTTAAGATTATCCTCAGAGACCGAAAACGAGGTAGGGAGATGACAAGAAGATCTATTGAGGACCAAAGGCTCTCTAGGAATAAGCAAGGGCATGAGAGGATCAACAGGAATCTGAGGAGGGTCCCCTAGACCCTTAAAGGGGAACTGGTCATCTTGCACAGGACCATCAGACTGGGCAGATGTCAGTGGAACCCTGAAGTCAGGTTGGTTAGAAGGTGACATGTCACAGGAGTCAATCTGAATAGCTGAAGGACAAGCAGAATGTCCTGAACAAGAAAAAGTAGGAGGCTCACTGGGCATGGGCTGGACTGGCATAACTAGTACAGAGGCAGAGTGAATAGCTGAGTCAGGTGTAGCGACTACCTGAATCGCATCGCAAGACGTAGCGACTGCAGGACTTGTAGACAAGGTAGCCTGGCTGTGCGTCCAAGGGTGGTTAGGGACAGAGAAATGTAAATGGTTATGCAACCTGGAATGAATGACCGGTTTAGGTTCACAGGGGGCAACCTTGGGTAGGCAGGACGAGGAACAGGAGGGACCCCAAGCCAGGATCTGTCCAGTAGTCCAGTCCACATGAGGAGAATGGAGCTGTAACCATGGGAGACCCAAAATTATAGGCGTTGAGGCCTTGGGTAAGATAAGGAAGGATATCCACTCCTGGTGGAGTGTCCCTACCGACATCTTAACAGGGAGGGTCTGGAAGTGGATAGGTCCCCCTGGGAGAACAGTACCATCAATCGCCAAGACCACCAATGGCGTGGTGAGGGGCAAAAGAGTAAGTCTCATGGACGATGCGATTCCCCAGTCCATGAAGTTACCAGCGGCTCCGGAATCCAGATATGCTGAGACCGAATGAGAAGAAGCACCAACATGAAGGAACACAGAAAGCAGAAGACGAGAAGGGGAAGGTGATATTTCTGGGTCCAATACTCCACTTTCCAGATGAAGTGGACCCGAACGTTTTTCTGGACAAAGAGAGCAAGTGTCACGAAAATGACCTTTGCCCCCACAGTAAAGACACAGACCAAGAGTTCTGCGCCTAGCACGTTCCTCGGGGGATAGCCTGGTCCGACCCAGCTGCATGGGTTCCTCAGCTGGTAAGAGATGCTCTACGGGTCGAAGAGAGGGGAGCTCAGGCTGACTAAGAACCAAGGAGTGCTGGCGTTGCTTTTCTAAGGCCCTCTCCTGAAAGCGAATATCGATCTGGTTACACAAGGAGATAACGCCGGCCAGATCAGTGGGGATGGTTCTTCCTGCTAATTCATCCTTCACTCTATCAGACAGGCCATGCAAAAAGGTTGCGACTAAGGCTTCATTGTTCCAGCTCAACTCAGCCGACAGTATGCGGAAATGAAGGGCATACTGTCCCACAGAAGCAGACTCTTGGCGGAGATGTAAAAGGGCGCTGGCCGCTGAAGAGACACGAGCCGGTTCTTCGAAGATATTCCGAAAAAGTTTCAAGAAGCCAGACAGGCTAGAAACCACTGGATCATTCAGTTCCCACAGAGGGGCTGCCCAGGCTAAAGCTTCACCAGAGAGGAGGGAAATGATATAGGCTACCTTAGCCCGATCAGACAGGAAGTTTTGGGGCTGGAGCTCAAAATGAATCGTGCATTGGCTAAGGAACCCCCTGCAAGCCTTGGAGTCCCCAGAGAAACGGGACGGAGCTGGCAGTTGTAGTGAGTGTGTGGCTGCGACTGGTGCAATAGGTGCAGCCGCTGGTTGTATTTGAGGTTGCGGATTCGGGGTTCCCAAGGAGGCGTGAAGCTGCTCGAAGCGAGAAGCCAGATCCTGGAGGAATCGCATCACCTGAGTCTGATTCAATTCCTGGGTTTCAAGTCTGCAAACTATGCCCTGCAATGGATCATCCGCGGGAAGCGGGATGTCAGCCGGGTTCATGGCTGATCAAACTGTCAAGGTCACCTGTGGCCAGGTGACAGATGCACACCGTAGGGGGACAGGAGTGCACCGCAAGGTAGTGAACCCTATGGCTGGCTTCTGCGGATAGGAAACTGGGTGGTTGTGGAAAGCGGGACCAGAGGAGCACAACCGGGATCCTAACGGAAGCTAGAGCCAAGATTCCCCAGGGGAAAAGAGGGGAAGCAGCAGCACAAGATATGAGAGAACCGAATAACAAGCTGAAGGTCAGGGGCCACAAGCAGACAAGGATAACGAAAGAACGAGCCGAAGGTCAAGGGTCACGAGCAGACAGGGATAGTCGGGGACAAGCCAATAACGTAACAGAGAGACAGACGTAGCACACGGCAGGCAGGAACCCAAACACACAATGCCTAACAAACACGTTGATCAGCAAAGCAGGCTTGCAGTGCACAGGTTAATATAGTGTTCTGTGATAGGGCCTGGGGTGGAGTCAGGCTGGGAGGAGATTATAAAGGAAGCCAGGTGAAAGGGTTCAGGCCTCTAAGATGAACACATGGGAAGGAAGGTAAGCTGACAGACAAACACTACTGCATATCCATGACAGCCCCCATTTACCTTTTCCTCGCCGCAGGACTCTGTTTGGTCCACAGAAGCCCAAACTTCACCTATCACGGCAGGCATTTGTAATTAAACCTTCAGGGACCGGGAACCCAAGGATTCCACTCCCCTGGACCTGTATAGCACCCTGCACAGAAAACATCTTGGTCGTGGGTATGACAAGAGCTCTGGATCCCAGGGTCCAGCCCTCCTAAGAGAGGCATTACAGGCAAAACCTTGCTCTTCTCTTGCAAGGCCCGGGTACCGACCGTTTAGCTATGAAGCTTTTTTGGTCGGATCCGGAATAGCTTACTGAGTAGTGATGAGCCGAACACCCCCGGGTTCGGTTCGCACCAGAACCCGCGAACGGACCGAAAGTTCGCACGAACATTAGAACCCTATTAAATACAATGGATGCGAACGTTCGAATTCTAAAGTGCTAATTATAACGACTATTATCCATGTTATTGTCCTAAACAGAGTTTGGGAACCCGGGTTCTGCACCAGGGGACATGTATCAATGCAAAAAGAAGTTTTAAAAACGGCCGTTTTTCGGGAGCAGTCATTTTAATGATGCATAAAGTGAAAAAAAAAAAGTCAAATATTCCTTTAAATATTGTACCTGGGGGGTGTCTAAAGTATGCCTGTGAAGTGCCACGTGTTTCCCGTGTTTAGAACTGTCCCTGCACAAAATTACATTTCTAAAGGAAAAAAAAAGCCATTTAAAACTGCTTGCGGCTTTAATGTAATATCTGGTCCCGGTAATATGGATGAAAATCTTTAAGAAAAATGGCATAGCTACCCCATCACCCCCCCCCCCCCCATACCCCAGCCCATTACCAGCCCCTTTGGGTCTTGTATGGATATTAAGGGGAACCCCGCACACAAAATAAAAAAGGCCCTATATACTCTGAACAGCCGTATACAGGCGGTGCATACAAGACAGGGACTGTAGGTTTGTTCTTATGTAGAATCTGTTTGTAATTTTGAACAGCTACATTGTTTAAGTGTAGCTCCAGCCCAAATACCTATTTTTAAGCTTTTTGGAAAACATAGGGAAGGGTTATCAACCCTGTAACATTTGTTTTGCTGTCTGTGCCCCTGTTCAGAACATTTCACCTCACTTTGCGTCCCAATGACAACTGTTTTTGAAATGTGGTGTTTTTATTGAAACAAGGATTGGTGATAAAGCATCAGTAGAGAGGAGACACCTTTCTCCCATATTAATTCTTACAGGAGAGAATTTTCCTTCCAAGGGGTAGATTTCCTCTCACTTCCTGTTGTCTTCTTCCGTTTGCAAGTAGTAGTCGTTTGTAAGTTGGATGTTTGAAAGTAGGGACCTGCCGTATATACTCTGCAGAAATTGGCCCCTTAGGTGTTGGTGTTGGCACAACACTGTAAGCACTCACAGTTACTCTTGGTGGGTGCTGGAACGCCCTGCTGTCAACTATTATATCAGGAATTGTAATAACATATAATTGTTGAACAGTGGTAGTAAAAATTGGGCCTTTGATGGTGGTGCTGGTGCCACAACACTGTAAGGCCTGACAGTTACTCTTGGTGGGCGCAGCAATGGGCCCTGCTGTGAATTATTAGATCAATAATTATAATTGCATGCCCCTGTTGAACAGGGGCTGAAAAATTGGGCCTTTGGTGGTGGTGGTGGTGGTGGTGGTGTTGACACAACACTGTAAGGCCTGACAGTTACTCTTGGTGGGCGCAGCAATGGGCCCTGCTGTGAATTATTAGATCAATAATTAAAATTGCATGCCCCTGTTGAACAGGGGCTGAAAAATTGGGCCTTAGGCACTGGTGGCACAACACTGCAACCCCTCACAGATACTGTACTTGGAGCACAGCAATGAGGCCTGTTGCAAAAATTGGGCCTTAGCCACTGGTGGCGGCACCCATAAACCAAAATGATCTTCCAAGCTATCATCATTAATCGGATCATTGAGGAGGAGGAGGAGGATAGCCAGTCAACATAACAGCACAGGCACTCAGCATCAGCATCAGTCTTGAAGGGATGTGACATTTTAAAATCAATTAGTCTGTTATATCAGCATCAGGTGTGTGGTAGCTGATGGTGATCCAAGACTGGTTCATCTTGATGAAAGTCAGTCGATCAACCGAGTCGGTGGACAGGCGCACCCTGTGATCCGTGACAAATCCTCCAGCAGCACTGAATGTGCGTTCTGAAAGAACGCTGGATGCAGGACAGGCCAGTAGCTCAATTGCATACTGTGCAAGCTCTGGCCAGTGATCCATCCTCAAGACCCAGTAAGCCAGAGGATTTTCGGTGGGGAAGTGTCCAAGTCTGACCTTGCCCCTAGGTATTCCTGCACCATGTATATCAGACGCTGGCGATGGTTGCTGGAACCGATCATACTTTGGGGCTGCGGACTAAAGAATTGTCTGAACGCATCGGTCAGACGGCCACCTTCCCCACCGCTCCTTCTTTGACTGCCCGAAGCCTCAGCAACTCGTTGTCCAGGACCAAGAGTTTGTAACCTCCCAGTCTCTGGGAACGCGTTGCACAGACCTTTCTGCAAAGCCTCCCGGAGTTGTCTCATCCTCTGCTCCCTCTGCGACGGTAACATAAGGTCCGCAACTTTACCCTTGTACCGTGGATCAAGGAGAGTGGCCAGCCAGTAATGGTCCCTCTCCTTGATCCGAAGAATACGAGGATCCTTCCGCAGACTTTGCAGGATCAGGGAGGCCATGCAGCGTAGCTTAGCTGAGGCATTCAGTCCGGAGTCCTCTGGGTCACTCAGGACGACATGATCCGCAGCCACCTCCTCCCAGCCACGTACAAGTCCACTGGTTTCTTGGGACTGTAAATCATCCCTAAAAGACTGCTGCTGATGATGCTGAGTGCCAGCCTCCACCTCCATGCTGACACAATCCTCCTCCTCCTCCTCCTCCTCTTCCTGTGCGATGTGTGGGACAGAAGGAACACTGTCTGGGTAAAGGGGGCCTTGAGAGGCAAGGAAGTCCTCCTCTTCCTGCCTCTGTTCTGCCTCAAGTGCCCTGTCCATTATTCCACGCAGCGTGTGCTCCAACAGGTGGACAAGAGGTACAGTGTCACTGATGCATGCACTGTCACTGCTCACCATCCTCGTGGCCTCCTCAAATGGTGCCAGGACAGTGCATGCATCCCTGATCATGCCCCACTGGCGTGGTGAAAAAAACCCGAGCTCCCCTGACCCTGTCCTGGTGCCGTAGTCGCACAGGTACTCATTGATGGCCCTCTGCTGCGTGTGCAGCCGCTGCAGCATGGCCAACGTTGAGTTCCACCTGGTGGGCATGTCACATATAAGGCGGTTCTTGGGCAGGTTCAACTCCTTTTGCAGCTCAGCCAGGCGAGCACTGGCATTATAAGATCTGCGGAAATGCACACAGACTTTCCTGGCCTGCCTCAGGACATCGTGTAAGCCCGGGTACCTGCCCAAGAACCGCTGCACCACCAGGTTAAGGACGTGAGCCATACAGGGCACATGGGTCAGTTGTCCCTGTCGGAGGGCGGAGAGGAGGTTGGTGCCATTGTCGCAAACCACCATTCCTGGCTTAAGCTGGCGTGGCGTCAACCACCTCTCGGCCTGCCCCTGCAGAACAGACAGGACCTCTGCCCCAGTGTGGCTCCTGTCCCCCAAACACACCAGCGCAAGCACGGCATGGCATCTATTTGCCTGCGTACTTGCGTAGCCCCTTGAACGCCTACGGAGCACCGCTGGTTCCGAGGACAAACCACAGGAAGAGGCCATGGAGGAAGAAGAAGAGGAGGGGGTGGAGGAGAGAGGTGTGTCACAACCAGTAGTAGCATTTTGGAGGCGTGGCGGTGGAACAACCTCCAACACTACTGCACCTTGTCCTGCATCCTTCCCAGCTGCCAAAAGAGTGACCCAATGGGCCGTGAAAGAAAGGTAACGTCCCTGTCCATGCCTGCTGGACCATGAGTCAGCGGTAATATGCACCTTACCGCTGACCGCCCTGTCCAGCGAGGCCAAGACATTGCCTTCCACATGCCTGTAGAGAGCCGGAATCGCCTTACGTGAGAAAAAGTGGCGTTTGGGAACCTGCCACTGAGGAACCGCACATTGCACAAACTCACGGAAGGGGGCCGAGTCTACCAACTGAAAAGGCAGCAGTTGAAGCGCTAGCAATTTAGCCAAGCTAGCATTCAACCGCTGGGCATGTGGATGGCTGGGAGTGAACTTCTTTTGACGGTCCAGCAGCTGGGGCAGGGAAATTTGCCTGCTAGAATCGGACGTCGGTGTACTGCTAGCAGAGTGGCCGCAAGTACTTGGCTGTGACACACCTAATTCTACACCTTCATTCCTCTCAGTGCAGGTTTCAGAGAGGACTGAAGGTATAGTGGGGTTGGAGATCCCAGCTGATGCGGTGCAAGGAGAGGTCCGCTTTGTTCTTTGGTGTGGGTCTTTAAGGTAGGCTTGCCAACGAGCTGCATGGCAGGTCAACATATGTCTGATCAAGCATGTGGTGCCCAAGCGGCTGATGTTTTGGCCACGCGATATACGCTTGAGACATGTTGCAAACAGCAGCTGTGCGATCTGATGCACTCGCCTCAAAAAAGGCCCACACCAAAGAACTTTTTGAATGACGGGCAGAGGCAGCGCCCTGCACAGGCGGAGCTCTGCAGTGTGATTCCGTCGGTGTGCTGCCCATACGCTGCCTCGTTGGAGATGTGCCTCCTCCTCATCCTCCTCCTCCTCCTTTCTCCTATTAGGCACCCACGTGGAGTCAGTGACCTCATCATCCCCTCCCTCCTCATCACTGGAGCCAATCTGGCAGTATGCTGCAGCTGCTGGAGCATGACTGCCAGATTGGTGTCCTTCTTGAGCATCCCCTCTCTCTGCTCTCACGCTACTGCCTTCCTCTAGCTAGGTATCATCATCAGATCCTTCGAAACGCTGGGCATCCTCCTGGAGCATGTACCCAACACTGTGCTCAAACAGTTCGGGGGACTCCTCAGGAGGAGGACATGGTGGGTCTAGGGAAGGAGTGACTAATGATGACATTGATACCAGAGAAGAGGACGCTTTGGCAGCTGCTTTGCCAGTACCCTGAGCCTGGGTGAGAAAGGATGAGGAGGATGAGGTGGGCTTGGTCATCCACTCTACCAAGTCTTCGGCATGATGTGGCTCAACATGTCCAGCTGCCGAAAAGAAGGACAAGCGTGTCCCATGGCCATGTGCTGATGACAATGCACCGCGTCCACGACCAGCACTGTTGCCCCCAGACACAAAGCCTGCTTGCCCTCTTTTTTTGCCTCCTGACTGTCTGCCTCTCCTTGTTTGCCTTCCAGACATTTTAATGGATGGCCTGCAGGGAGATGGGAAAAACAGCAATAAGGGCTACCTTCAGGTGTATACTGTGCAGGAGGCTTAGCAACAAAGACACTGACATTGTCCCCTGCCTATCCTTCTCTGTCCCTAAACACAAGGATTTGCAATATGCTTCAGCAAGATTGGTTTAGCACAGAATAGCACACTGACAATTTCCCTCACTGTCCTTCTCTGTCCCTACAAACAAGGTTTAGCACAGAATAGCACACTGATAGTTTCCCCGCGTGTCCTTCTCTGTCCCTAAACTCAAGGATTTAAAATATGGTTCAGCAAGATTGGTTTAGCACAGAATAGCACACTGACAGTTTCCCCGAGTGTCCTTCTCTGTCCCTAAACTCAAGGATTTCAAATATGGTTCAGCAAGATTGGTTTAGGACAGAATAGCACACTGACACTTTCCCTCACTGTCCTTCTCTGTCCCTACAAACAAGATTTAGCACAGAATAGCACACTGATAGTTTCCATGAGTGTCCTTCTCTGTCCCTAAACTCAAGGATTTCAAATATGGTTCAGCAAGATTGGTTTAGCACAGAATAGCACACTGACACTTTCCCTCACTGTCCTTCTCTGTCCCTACAAACAAGATTTAGCACAGAATAGCACACTGATAGTTTCCACGAGTGTCCTTCTCTGTCCCTAAACTCAAGGATTTCAAATATGGTTCAGCAAGATTGGTTTAGAACAGAATAGCACACTGACAGTTTCCCTGAGTGCCCTTCTCTGTCCCTAAACTCAAGGATTTCAAATATGGTTCAGCAAGATTGGTTTAGCACAGAATAGCACACTGATAGTTTCCCTCACTGTCTTTCTCTGTCCCTACAAACAAGATTTAGCACAGAATAGCACACTGATAGTTTCCCCGAGTGTCCTTCTCTGTCCCTAAACTCAAGGATTTCAAATATGGTTCAGCAACATTGGTTTAGCACAGAATAGCACACTGATAGTTTCCCTCACTGTCCTTCTCTGTCCCTACAAACAAGATTTAGCACAGAATAGCACACTGATAGTTTCCACGAGTGTCCTTCTCTGTCCCTAAACTCAAGGATTTCAAATATGGTTCAGCAAGATTGGTTTAGAACAGAATAGCACACTGAAAGTTTCCCCGAGTGTCCTTCTCTGTCCCTAAACTCAAGGATTTCAAATATGGTTCAGCAAGATTGGTTTAGGACAGAATAGCACACTGACACTTTCCCTCACTGTCCTTCTCTGTCCCTACAAACAAGATTTAGCACAGAATAGCACACTGATAGTTTCCCCGAGTGTCCTTCTCTGTCCCTAAACTCAAGGATTTCAAATATGGTTCAGCAACATTGGTTTAGCACAGAATAGCACACTGATAGTTTCCCTCACTGTCCTTCTCTGTCCCTACAAACAAGATTTAGCACAGAATAGCACACTGATAGTTTCCACGAGTGTCCTTCTCTGTCCCTAAATTCAAGGATTTCAAATATGGTTCAGCAAGATTGGTTTAGAACAGAATAGCACACTGACAGTTTCCCCGAGTGTCCTTCTCTGTCCCTAAACTCAAGGATTTCAAATATGGTTCAGCAAGATTGGTTTAGAACAGAATAGCACACTGACACTTTCCCTCACTGTCCTTCTCTGTCCCTACAAACAAGATTTAGCACAGAATAGCACACTGATAGTTTCCCCGAGTGTCCTTCTCTGTCCCTAAACTCAAGGATTTCAAATATGGTTCAGCAAGATTGGTTTAGCACAGAATAGCACACTGATAGTTTCCCTCACTGTCCTTCTCTGTCCCTACAAACAAGATTTAGCACAGAATAGCACACTGATAGTTTCCCTGAGTGTCCTTCTCTGTCCCTAAACTCAAGGATTTCAAATATGGTTCAGCAAGATTGGTTTAGCACAGAATAGCACACTGACACTTTCCCTCACTGTCCTTCTCTGTCCCTACAAACAAGATTTAGCACAGAATAGCACACTGATAGTTTCCACGAGTGTCCTTCTCTGTCCCTAAACTCAAGGATTTCAAATATGGTTCGGCAAGATTGGTTTAGAACAGAATAGCACACTGACAGTTTCCCAGAGTGCCCTTCTCTGTCCCTAAACTCAAGGATTTCAAATATGGTTCAGCAAGATTTGTTTAGCACAGAATAGCACACTGATAGTTTCCCTCACTGTCCTTCTCTGTCCCTACAAACAAGATTTAGCACAGAATAGCACACTGATAGTTTCCCCGAGTGTCCTTCTCTGTCCCTAAACTCAAGGATTTCAAATATGGTTCAGCAAGATTGGTTTAGAACAGAATAGCACACTGACAGTTTCCCCGAGTGTCCTTCTCTGTCCCTAAACTCAAGGATTTCAAATATGGTTCGGCAAGATTGGTTTAGGACAGAATAGCACACTGACACTTTCCCTCACTGTCCTTCTCTGTCCCTACAAACAAGATTTAGCACAGAATAGCACACTGATAGTTTCCCCGAGTGTCCTTCTCTGTCCCTAAACTCAAGGATTTCAAATATGGTTCAGCAACATTGGTTTAGCACAGAATAGCACACTGATAGTTTCCCTCACTGTCCTTCTCTGTCCCTACAAACAAGATTTAGCACAGAATAGCACACTGATAGTTTCCACGAGTGTCCTTCTCTGTCCCTAAACTCAAGGATTTCAAATATGGTTCAGCAAGATTGGTTTAGAACAGAATAGCACACTGAAAGTTTCCCCGAGTGTCCTTCTCTGTCCCTAAACTCAAGGATTTCAAATATGGTTCAGCAAGATTGGTTTAGCACAGAATAGCACACTGATAGTTTCCCTCACTGTCCTTCTCTGTCCCTACAAACAAGATTTAGCACAGAATAGCACACTGATAGTTTCCCCGAGTGTCCTTCTCTGTCCCTAAACTCAAGGATTTCAAATATGGTTCAGCAAGATTGGTTTAGAACAGAATAGCACACTGACAGTTTCCCCGAGTGTCCTTCTCTGTCCCTAAACTCAAGGATTTCAAATATGGTTCAGCAAGATTGGTTTAGGACAGAATAGCACACTGACACTTTCCCTCACTGTCCTTCTCTGTCCCTACAAACAAGATTTAGCACAGAATAGCACACTGATAGTTTCCCCGAGTGTCCTTCTCTGTCCCTAAACTCAAGGATTTCAAATATGGTTCAGCAACATTGGTTTAGCACAGAATAGCACACTGATAGTTTCCCTCACTGTCCTTCTCTGTCCCTACAAACAAGATTTAGCACAGAATAGCACACTGATAGTTTCCACGAGTGTCCTTCTCTGTCCCTAAACTCAAGGATTTCAAATATGGTTCAGCAAGATTGGTTTAGAACAGAATAGCACACTGACAGTTTCCCCGAGTGTCCTTCTCTGTCCTTTAAACTCAAGGATTTCAAATATGGTTCAGCAAGATTGGTTTAGGACAGAATAGCACACTGACACTTTCCCTCACTGTCCTTCTCTGTCCCTACAAACAAGATTTAGCACAGAATAGCACACTGATAGTTTCCCCGAGTGTCCTTCTCTGTCCCTAAACTCAAGGATTTCAAATATGGTTCAGCAAGATTGGTTTAGCACAGAATAGCACACTGATAGTTTCCCTCACTGTCCTTCTCTGTCCCTACAAACAAGATTTAGCACAGAATAGCACACTGATAGTTTCCCCGAGTGTCCTTCTCTGTCCCTAAACTCAAGGATTTCAAATATGGTTCAGCAAGATTGGTTTAGCACAGAATAGCACACTGACACTTTCCCTCACTGTCCTTCTCTGTCCCTACAAACAAGATTTAGCACAGAATAGCACACTGATAGTTTCCACGAGTGTCCTTCTCTGTCCCTAAACTCAAGGATTTCAAATATGGTTCAGCAAGATTGGTTTAGCACAGAATAGCACACTGATAGTTTCCCTCACTGTCCTTCTCTGTCCCTACAAACAAGATTTAGCACAGAATAGCACACTGATAGTTTCCACGAGTGTCCTTCTCTGTCCCTAAACTCAAGGATTTCAAATACGGTTCAGCAAGATTGGTTTAGAACAGAATAGCACACTGACAGTTTCCCTCACTGTCCTTCTCTGTCCCTACAAACAAGGATTAGCACAGAATAGCACACTGACACTTTCCCTCACTGTCCTTCTCTGTCCCTACAAACAAGGTTTAGCACAGAATAGCACACTGACACTTTCCCTCACTGTCCTTCTCTGTCCCTACAAACAAGGTTTAGCACAGAATGACACACTGACACTCTCCCTACCTATCCTTCTCTGTCCCTAAACACAAGGAATCCAGGATTAGTAAAGGAAAAAAATGACACTGTCCCTGCCTATGCTTCTCTTTCCCTGCTCCGGAACACACTACACAAGGCCGCCGCGCTGGCGGCCTTTTATAGTGTGGGGCGTGTACTAAACCCCCTCAGCAATAATTGGCCACAGGCATCCTGCCTGTGGCCAATCATTGCTCTCCTCGCTGCCTGCGCTGTGATTGGCCAAGCATGCGGGGTCACAGTGCATGCTTGGCCAATCACAGCGCCTGGATGACACTGCGATGACGTAGTGCATTGTGGGCCGTTCGCGTCACTCGAATTTGGCGCGAACGGCCCAAATCGTTCGATCTTCGTCGAACGATCGAACAGCCAATGTTCGAGTCGAACGTATGTTCGACTCGAACACGAAGCTCATCCCTATTACTGAGGCCCAAAAGAACCTGTACGCAAGCTCAGTGAAAAACACATGTTACTTCTTGGCCAACACCTTAGACACTGGCAAAAAACTGAGGTACTCCCGGATGGGAGGGGCTTATATAGGGGAGGGTACTTCCGGTTTTGGAAGTTGCCAGTGCCAGCACCTGAAGGTATCTATATAACCCACATAGTAATGACTATGTCGCTCTGTGTCCCGTGATGTACGAGAAAGAAATCAATGTTTCCCTATGGGAGCCGTCTTAACTGGTCCGACACATGTCGGTCCGACTTTGAGAATGCTCCCTGTACTACTTTGGTCCGACTTTGATCCGACTTCAGCCCATTGACTATCATTGAAGTCGGATCAAAGTCGGACCGCAGTCTTGCATGATCCGACTTTGGCATGCAACTTGTGCTGTGCTGCTCTTGAGGGGGAACTCCAGGCCAAATTTTAAATAAAAAACCGGCATGTGTTCCCCCTCCAGGAGCATACCAGGCCCTTGGGTCTGGTCTGGATTTGAAGAGGAACCCCAACGCCAAAAAAACGGCGTGGGGTCCCCCCCAAAATCCATACCAGACCCTTATCCGAGCACACAACCTGGCAGGCCGCAGGGGAAGAGGGGGGGACGAGAGAGTGGCCCCCCTCCCTTCTGAACCATACCAGGCCGCATGCCCTCAACATGGGGGGTTTGGTGCTCTGGGGCAGGGGGGCGACCTGCGGCCCCCACACCCCAGAGCACCCTGCCCCCATGTTGATGAGGACAAGGCCTCTTCCCGACAACCCTGGCGGTTGGTTGTCGGGGTCTGCGGGCGGGGGGCTTATCGGAATCCGGGAGCCCCCTTTAATAAAGGGACCCCTGGATCCCGGCCCCCCCACCCTATGTGAATGAGTATGGGGTACATCGTACCCCTACCCATTCACCTGGTGGAAAAAAATTGCAATAAAAAAACCACACAGTTTTTTAAAGTATTTTATTGCACAGCTCCGGGGGTCTTCTTCCGACTTCGGGGGTCTCCGGTTTTCTTCCTTTCTTCTGCCGGGCCTCCGCTAACTTCTTTTAGCTCTTTTGCTAGTGGAGGCCCGGTCTTTTCCGTCGTCTCGTCCGGCTCTCCGTTGTCCTTCTGCCGGCCCCTCCACTAACTTCTTTAGCTCTTTTGCTAGTGGAGGGGCCGGGCTTCCCGTCGTCGCCGTCGGCGTCTTCTTCTCTCTTCTCCTCCTCGATGTTGACTCGTCGCTTCCTCTCGCAGTAATGCTAAATCTTTGGTCCGCAGAGATTAATATAGGCTTCTCATGACGTCACAGTCACATGTTCCGGGGCACATGGCCCCGGAGCATGTGACTGTGACGTCATGGGAACATGTGACTGTGACATCATGAGAAGCCTATATTAATCTCTGCGGACCGAAGATTTAGCACTACTGCGAGAGGAAGCGACGAGTCAACATCGAGGAGGAGAAGAGGGAAGAAGACGCCGACGGCGACGACGGAGAAGACCGGCCCCTCCACTAGCAAAAGAGCTAAAAAAGTTAGTGGAGGGGCCGGCAGAAGGACAACGGAGAGCCGGACGAGACGACGGAAAAGACCGGGCCTCCACTAGCAAAAGAGCTAAAAGAAGTTAGCGGAGGCCCGGCAGAAGAAAGGAAGAACCGGAGAGGAGAAGAGGGGAGAAGGCGACGGAGAAGACCGGGCCTCCGCTAGCAAAAGAGCTAAAGAAGTTAGCGGTGGCCAGGCAGAAGAAAACCGGAGAGCGCGGCGACGACACCAGGGACCCCCGAAGTCGGAAGAAGACCCCCGGAGCTGTGTAATAAAATACTTTAAAAAGCTGTGTGGTTTTTTTATTGCAATTTTTTTCCACCAGGTGAATGGGTAGGGGTACGATGTACCCCATACTCATTCACATAGGGTGGGGGGGCCAGGATCCAGGGGCCCCTTTATTAAAGGGGGCTCCTGGATTCCGATAAGCCCCCCGCCCGCAGACCCCGACAACCAACGGCCAGGGTTGTCGGGAAGAGGCCCTGTCCTCATCAACATGGGGGCAGGGTGCTCTGGGGTGGGGGGGCCGCAGGTCGCCCCCCTGCCCCAGAGCACCAAACCCCCCATGTTGAGGGCATGCGGCCTGGTACGGTTCAGGAGGGAGGGGGGCCGCTCTCTCTTTCCCCCCTCTTCCCCTGCAGCCTGCCAGGTTGTGTGCTCGGATAAGGGACTGGTTTGGATTTTAGGGGGGAACCCCACGCCGTTTTTTCGGCGTAGGGGTTCCCCTTCAAATCTAGACCAGACCCAAGGGCCTGGTATGCTCCTGGAGGTGGAACCCATGCCAGTTTTTTATTTAAAATTTGGCCTGGAGTTCCCCCTCAGGATTCATACCAAACACAGTGCCTGCTATTGGCGGGGATCCAAGTCGGATCCCCGTTCACTGAAAGTCGGACATATGTCGGGCAAAGCTGTATCCTGGCCTAGGCCAACAAGGCCCAGGCCTAGGGCAGCACCTTGCAGGGGGGCAGCACGGAAAAATTCCTTGCCGGCTTGCGCTACACTTTTAGTGTAGCCCCAGTCTTATGAGGTGGACTGGGCTGAGAGGCAAATTAGTCTAGCGCCCCCATAAAGCGGCCGCACTGCTTCTGGTATGCAGGCGGCCGGCCTTCCGCAACTGTGGGGGGCGGTGCTGCTTCTAATTTTGACTGTCCTTCCTGGACCACAAACCTTCCTCACTGTGCTATATGTTTCTGCTGCACCATTGGCATGGTTATATCTTCTTAGTCCTCTCCATAAAATTATCAGAAATGTGTGCTTAAAGTGGAACTATAGGCAACACTTTTTTATTTTTTTATTTTTTTCATTTTAGATAGAGTAAAGGAGGGTTATAGCCCCTGTCAGTTTATTTTTTAACATCCCTGTCCCATTGCAGAGATTTCTCTTCACTTCCTGCCCCATAGCCAAACAGGAAGTGCGAGGAAATCTATGCAAATTAAGGGAATTCACTGCCACCCGCCCTCAGAACTAGTGTCCACACGCAAAAATTTAAGGGCGGGTCTTAAACAACAGGGGGTGTGGCATTGACAGAAAGGGGTGGGTCATATTTAAATTAGGGGGTGCACAAGTTTACTCAGGCCTAGGGCAGCACAAAACCTAAATATACTACTGATGACGGCTTCATGTCGCAGGGCAAAGTCGGATCCAAAGTAGGACAGATGTCGTGTCGCACTAGTGTGAACCCAGCCTTTATCTTTGTTTCTCAGTCAGCTGTCTGCAATTGTTTGTGATAGCTGATGGGAGGGACTTGATATAAATACAGAGCACCCACACCTTCACACCAGCACTCTTTGCTGGACTGTCATTTTGTGAGGTTGACTATGTCAAGTAAGTTACATATCTATATTACCTGTTTTATTGATATTATGCAACACTACCCTTTAGTGGATCTCTATAGATATGGCTTTTATATGTTTAATAAACTATCACCCTTATGTTCGGGTACTCCCTAGTTTTGGATTTAGTTATTCAAACGTATTTGTTTATGTTATTGTCTATATGAACAAATATCAAACAACAAAAGATATCATTATGTTGATATGTTTTTTTTTTTTAACATAATTCAATCAAATGATGTTATTTGACTTATTATGAATATACAGACATATCCTGTAACTTTTAAGATAAACTGGATTGAGTAAATCAGCATAATTTTAATAGGATAATGATATAGTGTATATATTTGATCTAGGGCTCCCCCCTCTCCTTTTTTATTCTTTATTTCTTATTTTCTTTATAAAATTAATTTAAATAATTCTATAAATACTTTTTTTTTTTAAATCAGAGGTTAAAATTAAGGCTAGATTAATCCCAATAGTAATGTCATACCTTTTTCTATTCCTGTAGTAATACAGTGTACTGTTTGACAGCGGATATTATAAGGTCTTTTACGGATCTCATATACTCAGGTAAATATACATATATAATCTTTCATTATCCTTTATTAAAAACATTTCTTAAACATTTAAACTATTATTGTAGTAGATCTCTATTTTTTCTATATAATATATATCATTTAGCCCCATCGGGATACAATCCATTATTTGTATTTATTCTTTTATATTCTTAGGGACCTCTACCCCAGTCCCAGTATATCTCTTCTGGATGATCCACCGGCTTCTCGATCTTTGGAATAATTTCTCCCTAACGGGATGAACACCTGTTCCCTATAAATGTCCTTCTCAAACCTGCATTAATTGTATATTCTGATACCCACTTCTTGCTTGACTGGCAACCCCATTGACAGAACCCAGCGTGCTGTTTATTTTTTCAATGCTTTTAAAAAATCGCATCCAATGAAATATTCATCATTCTTCTACTACATTTATAATACGTAAGTGAATGATTACATGTATATACATCATATATAAAAAAGGGATTTTTATAACAGCTTACCTGTAAAATCCTTTTCTTGGAGTACATCACGGGACACAGAGCGACTTAGTCATTACTAATGGGTTATATAGATTACCTTCAGGTGTTGGCACTGGCCAATTCCAAACCGGAAGTACCCTCCCCTATATAAGCCCCTCCCACCCGGGAGCACCTCAGTTTTGTAGCCAAGCAATAAGTGTCCCAAAAAGAGGGGTGGGAGCTCTGTGTCCCGTGATGTACTCCAAGAAAAGGATTTTACAGGTAAGCTGTTATAAAAATCCCTTTTTCTTTTTCGTACATCACGGGACACAGAGCGACTTAGTCATTACTAATGGGACGTCCCAAAGCAATGCCAAATGAGGGGAGGGATACATAAGCTGGGCGCCATCAGGCATGAGGCTCTTTTGCGGCCTGCAACACACTGCGCCCAAAGGCGACATCCTCCTGACTTCTGACGTCTACCTGGTAGAATCTAGTAAACGTGTGTACTAAGGACCATGTTGTGGCCTTACAGTACTTGAGCCAGGGAGGCTTGGTGATGCACTGCCCATGAAGTTCCAACTGCTCTTGTGGAGTGCGCCCTAACTTTGAACGGAGGCGGTCTCCTTTTCAAGCCATAGGCTTGTATTATGACCTGTCGAATCCACTTGGCTAAAGTAGATTTTTGATGCTGCCTGACCCTTTCTGGGGCCTTCCGGCAGAACAAACAAAGTATCCGTTCTACGAATCTGAGCAGTGGCTTTTAGATAAGCTTTAACTGCTCTTACTACATCCAAAGAATGCAATAACTTTTCCTCTACCGAACTAGGTTTGGGGAAAAAGGAAGGAAGAACCACATCTTGGTTCAAATGGAACCTCGATACCACCTTAGGAAGAAAGGCTGGATGAGGACGTAATACTACTCTGTCCTTATGGACAACCAAATATGGCTCCTTACAGGACAAGGCGGCTAATTCCGATACTCTTTTAGCCGAACAAATGGCTACTAAGAAAATCAATTTCCTGGTGAAAAGAACCAAGAAAATGTGCCGCAATGGTTCAAATGGTTGTTTCTGTAGAACCGACAGAACCAGGTTTAAGTCCCATGGACATATGGGAATACTAACCGGAGGGCTAATACGCATCACTCCTTGTATGAAAGCTTTGACTAATGAATGCAAAGCCAAGGGCCTTTGGAAAAAAAATATTGACAAGGCCGTCTGACCCTTGATAGTACTCAAGGCAAGCTTCCTATGTACAGCCCACTGTAGGAAGTCCAGAATCCTACCTATTACGTACTTACGTGGATGCCATTTCCTGGCCTCACCCCACGTGATGTACGCCTTCTAGATCCTATAATAGATCTGCCTGGATACCGGCTTCCTGGCATTGATCATGGTAGATACCACAGGATTAGAGAGCCCTCTCTTTTTTAGAATGTGGGCTTCTATAGCCAGGCCGTCAAACCTAGGGCTGGTAAGGAAGGGTAGTATATCGGTCCTTGCGAAAGCAGGTCCGGACGATGTGGGAGGGTCCAAGGACTTCCCACTGACATTTTTACAATCTCCGCGTACCATGCCCTTCGGGGCCACGCTGGAGCCACCAGAATCACTGGTTTCTTTTCTACCCTGATTCTGCGGATTAATCGCGATGGGAATGCATATATCAGCTTGAACTGATTCCAAGGGAACACTAGGGCATCCGAACCGCAAGCTAGGAGATCCTTTGTGCGAGACACAAATCTGTCCACCTTTGCGTTGAATCTGGATGCTAGCAGATCTACATCCGGTGTTCCCCACCGCTGGCATATTGCCTGGAAAACCTCGGGGTGAAGAGACCATTCCCCCGGGCATAATTGCTGGCGACTTAAAAAAAAAAGTCCGCTCTCCAATTTTCCACTCCTGGGATGAAAACCGCGGATATGGCTGTGACATACCTTTCTGCCCACTCCAGGATGCATTTCGCTGCCCTCTGGGCTGCACGACTCCTGGTGCCACCCTGGTGATTGATATATGCCACTGCTGTGGCATTGTCTGATTGAATTCTGACAGGTGACCCTTGGAGTTTGGATGTCCATGCTACTAGGGCATACCGGGCTGCTCGTATCTCTAAGAGATTGGTGGGCAGGGCCTTCTCTGCTTCTGACCACTTGCCCTGGAGAGACCATTGCTCCAGTACTGCCCCCCAGCCTATGAGGCTGGCAACTGTAGTGACCACCTTCCAAGAAACCGAACTGAAGGGTTTCCCTTCCCAGATTCTGGGGCACCAACCACCAATGGAGGCTCTTGCGAACGGAAGGGGACAGGGACATTGGTAAGTCTAAAGCCTGAACTTTTTTGTTCCAGGCTGACAGTATGGCCCTCTGCAAGTTCCTTGAATGGAATTGACCGTAGGGTACCGCTTCGAATGAAGCCACCATTTTTCCCAGCAGCCTTATACACAGGCGTATGGATGGTTTTTCTTTTTTGTACCCACTAAGTGGGTCAAATCTTTCAAAGACGACATCTTCTCTGGAGGTAAGAAAATCTTTCTCTGCTTTGAATCCAGTCTTAGCCCCCAAGTATTCCAGGCTTTTGACTGGTTTTAGGGCTGACTTGTCTCGGTTGATAATGCAACCGTGAGATTCCAGATACTTGATTATCTTGTGAATGACCACTTCTAGTTTTTTCCACTGAGTGGTCTATCAGCAACAAGTCGTCTAGATATGCCATTATCGTTACACCTTGTGTTCCTAGTTTGGCCAATCGTAGGGCCAGAATTTTTGTGAACACTCGTGGTGCCGTGGCCAGACCGAAAGGTAAGGCTCTGAACTGAAAATGGCGCCCTTCTACTGCAAAGCGTAGAAATTTCTGATGGGCCGGAAAGATGGGAACATGCAAATAAGCATCCCTTATGTCGATCGAGGCTAACCATTCCTGCCCTTGTAGGGCGGTGGCCACCGATCGGATCGACTCCATCCGAAAAAAGTCCTGATATGTAGGAACTTGTTTAGCCCTTTTATATTCAATATGGGCCTCATGTCCCCATTTGGTTTGGGGACTGTGACAAGGTTCGAGTAAAACCCGAACCCGTTTTCTTTCAAGGGAACCTTCATGATTACCCTTGGGGCAATAGTTGCTCTAGTGCCAGAAGGAGGGATCCACTCTTCTGGGGATCGCTTGGCACGTTTGACCTTATAAAATGGGCAGGAGGAATGTCTTTTAACTCCAGCCTGTATCCCAGACTTACTGCGGGGATCACCCATCTCTGATGGTGTCCCGCCAGGTCTCTGTGAACAACTGAAGTCTTCCCCTCACCCGACTGAGTGGGGGCAACCCTTCATGACTTAGGGGGAGGTTTTGTACCTCTCTTGACCCAGGGTTTCTTGATACCCTGTGATTGTCCCTGATTTCTGCCCCCTGGATTTGACCGCGGAGGCCGTCGGAACTGTTTCACAGCCGATGTGCCAGGGACTGGAGAAGTAGGCCTCTTAAAAGAAGGACTTCTACCCTTGTTCTTAACCGGTAAGAGTGAACTTTTACCGGCAGAAATTTTCTGGATATATTTGTCCAGATCTTCTCCAAATAAGCGTTCTCCATGAAATGGGAAGCTAACCAGCAGTTTTTTACAGGGAGCTTCAGCAGACCAGTTTTTGAGCCACAGAAGCCTACGCATATGTCTATAGACAGCGTAAAGCGGGAAGCCTGTTGGATTGTATCCTTTATGGCGTCCACCGCAAAACACAAGGCTCTAGGCAGGTCAGCTAGGGCAAGAGCCTGCTGATCTGGTAAGTCCCTTAAGACTTGTTTCAACTGATCTTTCACTGCTTGGCAGACTCCAATCGCTGCTACCGCAGGTTGTGTCACCATGCTTGCTGTAGAGAAAGCAGATTTTAGTAAAGACTCCAATTTTTTATCTATTGGGTCTTTGAACATTGGAACATTATCTACTGGACATGTCAGTGATTTGTTAACAGAAGAGATGGCTGCGTCCACTATAGGGACCCTCCATTTTCTTATGAACTTATCCTCCATGGGATAGATCACCGGAAATCTCTTGGGGGGAGCAAATATTTTATCAGGATGCTCCCAATCCTGGTAAATAAGCCCTTCTAATAAAGGGTGGATTGGGAAGGAACAGACCGCCTGGGGAGCTTTTAGCGACCCCAGCGAGGAAACCGTAGTGGATGGTGGTTCCGCCAGAGGCATTTTAAATGCTGATCGGACCATGTTAGTCAGAGACTGAACCCATAATCTTTCAGCCTGAGAAGCTGAGAAAGGTTCTTCCACTGTTGATTCCTCTATAAGTGAATCAACCTCATCCTGATCCCCTTCAGGTAGGTCGATCTCTGTGTGGGGCTGTTCCTCCACTAACAGGCACTCTGAAGGAGGAGACGGAGATCGGACGCGCTTTTCCTGTGACAGGGAAGCAGCGAACAATGCTGTTAATCTCTCTTCCAATCCTCCCAGAGTTGAGGATAAAACCTCCTCTGTTATATATACAGGAGCTGGTGGACTGGGGACAGCCGCAGCACCAGGCATTCCTGCGGGGTTTCTACGGCTACTGACCTCTGCATTCTCAGGGGAGATTGGTGCAGTGCAAGCATGCCCAATATCCTCAGAGCCCGATGGAGACCCCTTTGGCTTCCTGGAAGATTATTTCCGGAGCGTCTGGACGACATATCCTTTAAGCACAAAGCTGAGGTATTCCCGTCGTCATACACCAATTTTTGCTGGTAATAGTCTAACACAGGTGCTGCTATATACCAGCTGGTGTCCACTAAAGTGCCTTTCTATGGGGATGCCTGCATCAACCGCCTCTGTGTGCCACTGTTTGTTGCTAGCTCTGTTTGCATGCAGCTGACACTTGTACTGTGTCTTTTAACCATGCTGGGACGCCCGCACATGCGCAGAAGCGCCGCGGCGCGCATCGAGCGTCATCCACCCGCCCCGCCCCTTTTTTTTCATAGGAGGCGCGTGCACGCGCCCGCGCGCGCGCCCGTGCGCCAATGGCGCCCTTTTCGAAAACCAACAGAGGACTAGGAGCCAGGGCCCTTTTTGCCGGAGGGCCTGTGCGGTGGATGAACGCAGCAACAGGGCAGAGGAAGTGGATTCCCTCAGAGAAACTTACCAGCTGCCTGGATCTTTTGAGTTGAGAAAACCAAAGATCCACATTTACAAGAAAAATGGACTACAGCGGCCTCTAGTGGTTTAACACAGGTACCGCGGTCCCTGTTTTTTTTTTTTTTTTTTCTTGACTACTATTAAAATTTTACATTTTCAGTAGTTATAGGCAAACACAGATATTTAGCGGGAATACCGTTAGGTAACAGACAGAAAGACAAATTAGGCTTGGGGGTCCCCCAATAGAACCAAGTTCCTGAGGGCCCCCACTTACCTGATCCCCGCCGCAGGACTTTGTTTGGTCCACAAAAGTCCAAACTTCACCTATCACGGCAGGCATTGTAATTAAACCTTCAGGGACCGGGTTCCCAAGGATTCCACTCCCCTGGACCTGTATAGCACCCTGCACAGACAGCGTCTTGGTCGTGGGTATGACCAGAGCTCTGGATCCCAGGGTCCAGCCCTCCTAAGAGAAGCATTACAGGCAAAACCTTGCTCTTCTGCTGCAAGGCCCGGGTACCGACCGTTTAGCTATGAAGCTTTTTTGGTGGGATCCGGAACAGCTTACTAAGGCCCAAAAGAACCTGTACGCAAGCCCAGTGAAAACACATGTTACTCTTTGGCCAACACCTTAGACACTGGCAAAAAACTGAGGTGCTCCCGGGTGGGAGGGGCTTATATAGGGGAGGGTACTTCCGGTTTGGAATTGGCCAGTGCCAACACCTGAAGGTAATCTATATAACCCATTAGTAATGACTAAGTCGCTCTGTGTCCCGTGATGTACGAAAAAGAAAAAAACTTTATGTATATATTTGATAATAATGTTTTAAATGCATGTAATTAACTTTATGTATTCTTATGCTTAGATGAACTAATTGTCCTTCTCTACACACCCCTGAAGAAGGTTACCCCGAAATGCGTCGGGTGTAAAGAAGGTTTTCATGTATTTATCTATATGGTGACAATCTTTGGAACTGTATATTTTTATTTAATATTTCATTTTTTGATAAATATGTATAATTGTGAATAAAAACTATTTTTTACTTCAATATCCCGTATATTTGGAATTAATACTACCAGTGCCTTAAAAGTCCACCCAGGGGAACCCCCTTTTTTATTTTCTTATCCATTTACTTGCTTCTTGTTCTGAAAGTTGAGATATGTCTTCCCAGTTTGTCGTCGGAGTCTTCACCCGTAATACGTGGGAACCCCAATGACCATATCTGCGTGATACGTGATAACCCCAACTACCAAGGCCTGCGGTGTGCCTTGGCCTAGCTGGACGGTACGCCTAAAAGAGGGCATACCCTGAGTAAATGTAAGAGAAATAAATGAGTATAAAATGAATGAAATGAGAAAGGGGGAACGGGAGGGTGGGACCAAGAAGACGAGCCGACGAGGGACAAGCCAGAGGAGGAGGGAGATATACTCCCTCAGACTCCTCCCACAAATCCAGGCTGGCCTCCGGCCAGCCTTTCAACTTGTCGTCGGAGTCTTCACCCGTAATACGTGGGAACCCCAATGACCATATCTGCGTGATACGTGATAACCCCAACTACCAAGGCCTGCGGTGTGCCTTGGCCTAGCTGGACGGTACGCCTAAAAGAGGGCAAAAAGACACAAAGATAGGTAAGTAATAAGCTTTAATGAACAGGTAACACTTAATTCAACAACACGGCAAAAGCTCTGCGAACTTCCGTGTGAGGTTCGGGAATGTACCTGCTATAACAGGAGGACCTCCAGCGCCCCATGTGTTTGATGATGTACGAAGGGACCCCCTGCTTAGAAGCTGCTGATGCAGCACCGATCCTGAAAGAATGCCCGGAGAAACGTTTAGGATCCAAATCTAATTTGGCAAGCAAGATCCTGACATGGCTAACAAATTGTTTGGAAGTGATAGGCTGCGTAGGGAAGGGGAGCAGGGGATCATTCACGGGTGTTGAGAATAAACGGCAAAGAGAGTCGAGCACTTCGACCGGGCACCAACCGTTGTGCGTGCGGTAGTACTTAACCACAAACCCCTGACCAATTTGCCTATTCTTATTATTTGGAAGCTGCAGCTCATAATGCTCAGGAAATCTAGAAAGACTACCTCTGAGCAAAACAGGTGCATGACAGCTGGATTTGGACACTTCCCCGGGTCGGAGAAACCCGAAGAAACAGAGGTAAACTGCCGCCTTGAGAACTAAACTGGGACCTGTGCCAAAAGGGGAAGTGGAGAGCATATCCGACATGTCACGGAAAATCTGCCCGGTAATGGGTTGGCGAGACAACTGGGAGAACCCCTGATTTCTTTGTATACCCCTCAGTATGGCTTTCAGAGGGTGAGCAGCAAAAATGGATGGACTGTCAGGCGCATGCAGGGACCTGAAATGCTGAATACCTGATAAATACAGTTTGATAGTACTGGCCGATAATGCCAGCTCACAGTGGCAATACGCAGTAAACATCATGATGTACTTGGTATCCTCTGGGGAACTGCAAGGATGTAAGGACATGAACCTAAGGAACGTCTTCCAACCCGTGGTATATGCTCTCAGCGTATTTCTGGACAAGGACCTGTTGGCCAGATTGATCGCCTGAGACCAGAAAGTATTCAATCCATGACTAATAGTGAGTGATGGGGGATTGGCTGGCCCGTCCGATCTGCTGCCGGATGCTGTAAGAAAAATAGCGGCATGTTAAGACGGGACAAAGCATCAGCTGCACCATTGTGATCCCCACTAACGAACTCACCCCGGAAATGGAATTTGTAGGTCAAGCCCAACCATGTCAACTTACGCATGAAGGACATGATTACCAGGGACCCTGATCTTCCTTTATTGATAATTTTGGCTGTAGCCAAATTATCCGTAAAGAAAACGACCGAGTTGCCTGACCAGCCAGGACCCCATGTGACAGCTGCCGCCAAGATTGGGTAAATTTCAAATAGTGCTGACGTGAGGGCAAATTTTGGCAGAAGGAAAACCTCGGGGGGCCAGCGGCTGGCCAACCACTCCTGGCCAAAAATGGCTGAAAACCCGACTGAAGCGGCGGCATCTGAGAACACATGCGGAGAATTACTAGTAGGATGCGGGATGAACATGGAGATGCCATTCCACCCGCACAGGAACCGATCCCACATGACTAAATCAGCACGGGCATCCGCTAGTAATTTGACCGGTGACTCAGAATCATGACACTGGGGGAGAAGAGCCAGCAACCTCGACACAAATGCCCTACCCTGCGGAATGATCCTCATGGCGTGATTCAACATCCCCAAGAGAGACTGTAAGTCCCTCTTGGAAGATACCGGGGAAAGAACAAAGAGATGAATGGAGCGGCGTATCCTGACTAATTTCTCCAAGGGCAGACTAGCAACCATAAGATTGGAGTCAAGCGTAATCCCTAA